>OW026318.1:6390026-8890026 GCA_932273695.1 Apotomis betuletana | reverse complement strand
AAAATTTAGCTTTCTAGCTTTCAGAAAAATACAAGACATTTTTTTTATAGCTAGTAAGATCATTATTAACCATTTCCAATATATTTCGAAACTGGGTCAACTAGCCTATTGTGTTAAGAACTGTTTTCTTATAAAACCTTCTTTATATATATTTTTGATAACCTTTAACGTATATGTCATTCTTTGTTTTTCTATCTTAACAACTGTTGTGTTGATGAATATAGCTTGTCACTGATCCATGTCTATTTTTCTCTAACTGATAAATTAGTTTTATCACGGTAGCAGTGCGTAAGGAATCGAGTGAAAGTTATAAATAAATCGAGTAAGCTATAAACCTAGTTTTAAAACAATCCAGCAAGACAAAGATTCAAAATGCAATCACCTAGTTGCAAAATAGACATCGGTCACCTGGAAGGTGGAATAAACTGGTCTACTTGGAAATTTAAGGCAACACTATTACTACGAGGTATGTCCGGTGGATTGGATGCGGTAAACGGTACTCTCTGTAAACCCATGAAACCTACTAGTACTAGCACAGCTGAAGAATTGTCAAAGTATAATAAAGCTCTCGATCACTACAACAAAATTGATAGTTCCGCATTACTACTGCTTACTGCAAATATGTCAGACGAAACTCTTAAGAAAATCATGCGTTTTAACTCATCCAAAGAAGTTTGGGACGAATTACATCGTTTATTCGATGGCAAGTCTGAAGACAAGAGTTATATAATAGAGTTAATACTCACAGAGCTGCAGTGGAATCGGAAGTCACAGTCACAGATTTAGATTATTATTTATATAGTTTTTATTTTTAAGTTTATTTTATTTTACACACACGATATATCATGACACTCACGACACAACTGTTATTTTTCACATCAATTTTAGTATCATAGCAACCACTTATAAAATAGTTTTCCAGTCTAGTGGTAATGCAACCTCAACACTTTCCCTCACTAGCAGGAAAAGTCCTGTAGTCCCAAGTCGGCTCTAAGTTGAAGTAGCCTCGGCTTTGGGACAGCCTTGGTAAGAAGATCAGCCAACTGCTCAGCAGAGCATGTCTTCCTGACATCAACAAGACCTTCTTGCACGGTCTCACGAACGTAAAAATGCCTCACTCGAATGTGTTTCGTCCGTTTGTGAAATTCGGGATTATGGGCAAGACGTATGGCTGCCTCATTGTCAACTCTTAATGTTGGTATCCCATCCAACTTTGTTAGCTGACAAAAGATCCTTTGAAGCCAGACAAGCTCGCGTGCACCTTCGCTCGCTGCTACTATCTCAGCTTCAGTCGTTGAGATCGCAACTGATGGTTGTCGCTGACTTAGCCAGGAAACAACTCCTTCGGCAAATAGACAAGTGACTCCTGTCGTTGAACGTCCAGTCATATCATCACCAGCGTGATCTGCGTCACTATAGCCTTCAACGATGGCTCTAGTACAATTTGCATTGTACATAATGCCGTAGGAAATAGTTCCTTTCAGGTATCTGAATATCCTTTTGACTCTTAGCCAGTCATCTTCAGTAGGATTTTCTAGTTTCCTAGATACGACTCCAACAGCATACGCTATGTCAGGGCGTGTGCCTGTCATCAGGTACGCTAGTGCACCGACTGCCTCTCGGTAAGGGAATTTATTCTCAGACTTTCCGTTTGTAACTTTCCCTGTTTCAGTAGTCGACGTTTTCTCGATAGGCGTCGAAACCGGATTACAATCGGACATTCCAAAGCGGCTTAGGATTTTCTTTGTATAAGCTTCTTGCTTAATACCTATACAACCGTCTTTAGTTCTCTGAATTTCCAACCCAAGGTAGTATGATGCCGGTTTTGTTGTGATTTTTATGTTACGACCTAATTCCTCCAGGAATTGGTGTGCTAAAGCTTCATCTGTAGCCGCCACAAGCCCATCGTCCACATAAAGTGTTATCAGGATTTTCTTGTTGTTGACATTCTTCGTGAATAGGCAGCTGTCAGCAGTACTCTGTACGAAACCTTTCGCTAACAGGATCTCCTCGAAACAAGAATTCCAGCAACGTGGTGCCTGTTTAAGTCCGTATAAGCTTCTCCTTAGTTTACAGACTTTTGATGTGCCATCGCTGAATCCGTCAGGCTGTTTCATGTAGATCTCTTCTTCGATCTTGCCATTCAGGAATGCGGTCGACACGTCAAATTGCATCAGATGCAAGTTTTCTTTAGCGCTGACACTTAATAAGGCTCGTATCGTAGCCATCCGGGCCACCGGACTAAAAGTTTGACCATAGTCGATTCCCTTTTGTTGCCTAAATCCTTTGGCTACGAGCCTCGCCTTATATCTGTCAATTGTGCCATCTGGTTGGCGTTTAATTGTGAAAACCCATTTACACGGAAGCGCTTTTCTGCTTGGCGGCAAATCACATAGCGTCCAAACTTGGTTTTCTTCTAGAGACTTGAGCTCATTTGCCATGGCCTTTTGCCACTCAGCTTTATCTTCTCTAGAGAGAGCTTCGTTATAGGTTTCAGGGAATTTTTCCGTGCCTACGAAACACACATAATCATCGAACTTTTCAGGACGTTTCATGGTTCCTCTGTCTCTCAGCCTATAACGGGGCTGTGCTTCAACCACGGGCTCACCTAAAGCTACAGGTTCTGGTAGTGGCTCTACTATTTCCAGTTTCCCTTGATCAGCATCGACAAAATGTTCATCTCCTTCATGAAAGTTCTGGTGTTCGTTAGGTTCGTCTTCTTGATCTTGGTCTTCTCTGACAATAGTTCCATCTCCCTCAGGAACATGATCAAGATCTTCGGGTAGCTCTTGCTCGAGAATACGTTCGCCATCTGCTACTCCCTCTGCAGCAATAGGAATGCTGATGGTAGTCTTGTATTCCACGTCAGACTCAAACGTAATGTCCCGCGACTTTAACGTTTTGACTCCATCCCAGATTCGATAGCCGTCATCATTCTCGTAGCCTATGAGTATGCCTTTAACAGCTTTCTTACTCATCTTTTTACGCTTTTGTTTTGGAATATGCGCATAACACACACTTCCAATTATTTTTAGATGGGATATCTTCGGCTTTTTTCCATGCCACAGTTCATATGGTACTTTACTGTCCACTCTCGTGGGACCTGTCCTATTTAGTACATATGCTACTGTATTAATCAATTCAGCCCATAATATTTGTGGCATCTCTCCTCTTCCATGCATAATCGACCTCGCAGCTTCTACTAAAGTACGATTTTCTCGCTCACTACAGCCGTTTTGCTCAGGCGTGTAAGGCATAGTTAGCCGATGCTGAATACCATGACTTTGCAATATGCTACGAACCGCTTCGTTATCAAACTCGCCACCGTTGTCACTCAATAATGTTTTGACAGTATGCCCAGCGTTCTTTACTTCTTGAAGCATCTGAAGAAGTTTATCCTTTACTTCTGACTTCAGCCTCATGAAGTATACCAAGCGATAGCTCGAATAATCGTCCTTGAATAGTACGTAGTATTGGTACTTCGATATGCTTTTTGCAAAGGGTCCACAAACATCTGTGTGAATCAGCTCTCCAACTGCTTTAGCTCTCTCTCTGGTCCCGAACGGCGTTCGATGAGACTTTCCGTAAACGCAGCCTTCACATGTCACTTTATCTGGACTAAGCTGTATGCCTAACTCACGTTTTACCACGCGAATGACGTGTCTTTTGTCCTGGTGCACTAGCCGCTCATGATATAGCTGTAGCATGTTTGAGCCAGTTAAAACATTGACCTCAATAGTCGAATGTTGTGTTGGAGTGACAGTCTTCAAATCCAACTTATATAATCCGCCATTACGGAGTCTGCTTCCAACAACTCTAGTTGTGCCTTCAATATCTAACTTGCACTCTCTAGTCGTAGAAGTGAAGAGGCTATTTTGCATCTTATCTTGCGCCGCAAGCATCGAAAACAAGTTCTTCGTTAAGGATGGTACTAGCCACACATCATTAAGGGTTATCTTCTCCTTGTTTCCATTAACATTGGATTCTACCACTACAGAACCCATTCCAGAAGCAGATATGGTAGTTCCGTCTGCCGTAGTTACGGTGTGATCCGAATCGAATTCTTGAAACTCCGTGAAGAAATTCCTCCTTACTGCAATGTGCACAGTTGCTCCATTATCAACGTACCAGTTCTCACGATCCTGTACTTGATTTATTGAACACGCATTTACCATCAGGGAAATCTGTTGAACTTGCTTGGACTTTGAGCTAGACGCTGATGTGCCCGAAGTTGGCTTAGGTGGCCTCCCATCCTTAATCCACTTCTTACACTTGCGAACTCTATGTCCTTTTCCAGAACAGTAATTGCATATCAGCTGCTCATCCGGGTTCTTTTTATTTTGACGTTCACTAGGCGTAGTCACTAGTGCCTCTTGCCGTGAGTTCTCTTGACTACCTAACTCTCTCTCGAACGTACAGAGATGTGTCGTCAAACTGTCAATAGTCCTTTCTGACTGTTTCAGCATTAGCCAACTTGACTTAAAGTTGAAATAACGGTCGTCAAGTGTATCCAAGACTTTACAAATCAGGAACAACTCAGGGAGCTTAGCCGTAGCGTCGATTTTAGCAATCTCCGCCTTCAAATCATTCCAGAGATTCTTAAGGTGCGACATATGAGTAGGAACATCATCTTCCTTCCTCTGACGAAACCCGAAAAATTCCAAGCATAGATTATACGCTCTGTCGTCTGATTGTCCATCAAATAGCCTATGTAGCTCTTGCCAAACATCGTGTGCTATTCTAAACCTCATAACCTTCTTAAGTGTCTCCTCGGTCATGTTAGTCGTCAGCATGAGTAAAGCGCCAGTTTCAGTCCGCCTATATTTCACCATAGCAGTATTATAGGCGCTGGTTTCAGCGTCACTTGCTCCTGCAGCAAGGACCGGCTTGTTGAGTTTCCCCTCAACTGCCTCCATGGCACCTTCTGTACCTTCAAGCATTATGGTCATTTTATACTTCCATGTAGCCCAATTTTCCTTGCCAGCTAACTTGCCGATTTCAATTTTTGTTGAAAAATCCATTGCGATCCTTCCGGCTGGGCCCATAACCTAATAGAGTTAATACTCACAGAGCTGCAGTGGAATCGGAAGTCACAGTCACAGATTTAGATTATTATTTATATAGTTTTTATTTTTAAGTTTATTTTATTTTACACACACGATATATCATGACACTCACGACACAACTGTTATTTTTCACATCAATTTTAGTATCATAGCAACCACTTATAAAATAGTTTTCCAGTCTAGTGGTAATGCAACCTCAACATTATACACTATGTATGGAGTTTTTCGGCTATTGTAAAGATCCGTCACATGACATCACGACTCACATATCCACAATCAAAACCATTTGGTCAGATTTGAAAACCGAACTGATAAAGATAGACGAATCAGAATTACCAGATATCTTGTTAATCTGCAAAATTCTCGATACTCTACCTGAAGCCTATTTTTCTTTCAAATCGAGCTGGATGCTGATGTCGAAGACAGACAAGACTATAGAAAATCTGACTATACAGCTTTGTGCCTATGAGCGTTCCATCTCATTTAAGAACGAAGGTCCTGCAGAAGCTCTAGCTCTACAAAATAGCAATAAAGCAAAGAAGAAATGTGGATACTGCGGAAAAGTCGGTCATAAGGTCAGACAATGTCACAAATGGAAAGCTGACGGGCCAGCCAAGCCAGAAAATAAACAGGGACCAAGCAACTTGAACCTAATGCTCTTGCCAGTCACTACGGATGTGAACTCAATGCTTACGAACTATGATACAGCGTCCTGGTTTGTTGACAATGGAGCAACCAGTCACGTCACTTGCCGGAACGATTTCTTTTCTAGTTTCGAGCACTTTAAGGATACCCGTACAGTGACGACTGCGAATGGAGCTACTGTCAAAGCAGTTGGCAAAGGTACTGTTGATTTGAAATCTATTATTAATGGCAAGGAATCCAGGTTAAGACTCTGTGATGTATGGTACGTACCTGACATTATGAGAAATCTATTCTCTGTACTGGCCACTCAAGACAGACTAAATAAAAGTGTTTTTATGTCTGAAAGGGAACACTGCTCGTTGAAAGTTGATGGACATGTAATATTGACTGGCAAAAGAATAAAAAACGGAGGCTTATACAAGCTGAATGTAGAGACTATTACAAAGTCAACTCCAGATCTGAATGCTTTGTCAGCAGATAACTTACTACAACTTTACCACGAACGGCTAGCCCATCAAAATAAGAAACACGTCAAAGGAGTTATTGAACGGGAACTTGGAATTAAAGTTCGTCTAGATTCTGAGTTATGTACCGGATGTATTTATGGAAAGACTCACCGGCAATCGTTTGGAACAAGAGAACGAGCAAAGGAGCCTGCAGAAATTATACACGCTGATGTGTGCGGCCCATTCCCTCCTTCTTTCAATAAATTTCGTTACTTCGTTCTGTTTAAAGACGACTTCAGCAAGTATCGTCACGTTTATTTCATGCGACAGAAATCGGAAGTTCACGTAAAGCTCCGACAGTTGTTACAGGAATGTAAAGTAGCTGGACATACTGTAAAAGAATTCCTAAGTGATAATGGAGGTGAATTTGATAATGAGAACATAAGGTGCATTCTACGAGAAGCTGGAATAAGACAAAGGCTCACGATGCCGTACACGCCGCAACAAAATGGCCTGAGCGAACGTGAAAATAGAACCTTAGTCGAAGCTGCTCGCACAATGATGCATGCGCATGAAGAATTACCTCTCGCTACATGGGCAGAATTGATAAATACAGCTGCTTACGTTTTAAACAGAACTGGTCCAACTCCAGAAAATGGAATATCGCCATCTGAATTGTGGTTCAAGAAAAAGCCAGCAATCAGTCACCTAAAGATAATTGGGAGCGAATGTTACGCTCATATTCCTCAAGCAAAGAGAGTGAAGCTGTCCAAAAAGGCTGAGAAATGCATCCTAATTGGATATGACGGTGATGAAGGCTACCGCCTTTTAAGTAAGACTGGAAAGCTGATAAGGTCAAGAGACGTTATATTTAATGAGACAGTACTTACACCGTGTGGCCCAGGTGATTTGGAAGAACAGCACTCTGTTGAAATCTATTTTCCACTTTCAGAACCACCGATGTGTGATGCAAGGGGGGATGATCGCACTGAAAATAACTCAGATCGCACTTCAAGTAGCACTAGTTCGACTGTGCCTCCCACATTGCCGGATCATGTCGACAGTCAGAAAGTTGGAAGCCAAGATACAGAATCGTTTCAACCATCTGCAGAACCATCACTGCCAGGATCACCTCTTTATGAAGATGCTTTAGATGAGGATGATGATGATGATAATGTTGAAGCACCAAGAAATTTAGATGATATAGCTGATGTAGTTACAAGAAGGACACTACGTGACAGAAGTCAGATTCGACAGCCAAATCGACTAGAAGACTATGTTATGATGTCTGCTGATGTTGTTAATGAGATTAATGAACCAAAATCCTACAAAGAAGTAATTTCTAGTCCTCATAAAGATGAGTGGATCAAAGCAATGGAAAATGAGTTGAAGTCTTTAAAGGAAAACAAGACCTGGATACCGGTTGACCTTCCAAAAGACAGAAAACCCATATCCTGTAAATGGATTTACAAGGTCAAAACCAATGCAGACGGCACTCTCGATAAATTTAAGGCAAGACTAGTTGCTCGAGGATATACACAGAAAAAGGACATCGACTACGATGAGACTTTCAGTCCAGTCGCTAAAATGACAACAATTAGATCTGTCCTAAGCGTTGCTGCAAATGAAGGTTTGAAACTCACACAGTTTGATGTGTCAACCGCATTCTTGTATGGTTCACTAAACAAAGAAATTTACATGAATCAACCTGAAGGCTACTCCGATGGATCAAAGAAGGTATGTAGACTTCAGAGAAGCCTATATGGGCTAAAGCAAGCACCTCGGTGCTGGAATAAATGCATGGTGGATTATTTGAAGACTATTGGATTTAAACAAAGTGATACTGACCCCTGCTTATTTATCCGAAACCGTGGGAATAACAAAATCATTCTTGCTCTCTATGTGGACGACGGCCTGGTTGCTGCGACAAATCAGGAAGATTCTGAAAAGTTTCTTAGAGAGTTGAAAAGGAGATTCAAAATTACCACAAAAGATGCATCCTATTTTCTAGGATTAGAAATAAAGGATCAGAACGGTGATATCAAAGTATCACAGAAGCACTACGCACAGAAAGTGTTAGATCGCTTTGGAATGAGTGATTGCAAACCTGTCACAACTCCTATACAAAAAGATGGATTGCCAAATCTGGATAAAGAGGTGGTAGAGCCTACTTTGTTTCCGTATAGAGAAGTTGTGGGAGCACTTGCATACTTGACCGTTGGAACCAGACCAGATTTAGCATACGCTGTGAGCGTTGTATCCCGATCTCTAGAAAATCCTTCTAAAGAAGACATCCAGAAGCTAAAACGTATCCTAAGATATATCAAAGGAACTTCAGACTATGGAATAATTTTTAAAAGGAGATACAATGCTGGAATTCTGGAATGTTACAGTGACTCCGATCATGGTGGAGACCGAAACACTGGACGGTCAACTTCGGGCATATTATGCTTGTACTCTGGAGGAGCAATATCTTGGGCAAGTCGACGACAAACATGTGTTGCCATATCCAGTACTGAAGCAGAACTGGTTGCTGCCAGTGAAGCAGCGAGAGAAATTATCTGGATCAAAAGACTCTTTGGTGAAATATCTGAGTTGAAGGAGATTCCTAAACTCAAGGTCGATAATGATGCAGCCATAAAGATCTCGCATAACCCAGAACTTCACAGAAGAACTAAGCATATTGCTATAAGACATTTTTATGTAAGAGAACTCGTCGCTGATGGCGAAATATGTGTGGAATATGTTCCCAGCGAGTTCCAATTGGCGGATTTTCTGACCAAGGCGTTGCATAAGCCTCAGATTGAATCAATCGCAATGAAAATTGGTATGGTCCGTTAAGGGTTGCCAAAGAAGGGAGGATGTTAAGAACTGTTTTCTTATAAAACCTTCTTTATATTATTTTTGATAACCTTTAACGTATATGTCATTCTTTGTTTTTCTATCTTAACAACTGTTGTGTTGATGAATATAGCTTTTCACTGATCCATGTCTATTTTTCTCTAACTGATAAATTAGTTTTATCAAATTGCGGACCAGAGACAAATATCGGTCTTTCATTCACTTTATGCGATCGAGAATCAGCGCTGCTTTAAATTTGTTATGGTACGAAATTCAGCGATTCAATTTAGGTGCCTAAACTGAACTGCACTGCTTTTGGATAGTTTTTATAAAGATTGTGGTAAGGCTCCTGAACTTCGCTTGTCGCGCGACTCGGCGTCTTCTGTCTTGCTCGCACGGTATTGAAAGGAAAGTGACAGGTAGTATTTCTCGCAAGACAAATAGTCGCGTGTCACAGTTACTCGTATGCTAGACGTGCAGGTAAAATCAGTTTCTGAAAGTATTCCGTCCAAATTCTGCGTGACTTATGAAATGAAAGTATAGATACGATGGTTTGAAATATATGTTTATTAAATCTTAAAATAAACTAATTGTAAAGAAATTAAATAAAGCTAAAATATTTATAAAAAACCTTATATCGATACACAAACACAAAGTAGGGTAGTACTAGTACGTGTCAGTATTTTTTCAGAATGATATCTCATTTTATTTTTATCTCTCGCCAGTTGGCTGCGTCTTGTGTTGGAGTTAGTTATCTCATTTTAAATTGGTATAGCACTTATTCATATTGGTGTACTATTAGAACCTCATACTTTTTTGCCACGCCAGGAAAATAAGTCTGCCTAAGTAGATGGGACACTTTCCCTTGTAGTACTTAGTACGTTCGAAAGTACAAACTGTCTTATTCCGAGCAATAAACACTAGAAGGCAACATTTTAAAAATAGGGATCTTACAAGTGTCTGACCAGCTGTAGCGGTGAGCGGCAAAAACACAATCATAGCGTTATATGCAGCGCGGCCCTAGCCGCCGCGCGCGTTCGCCGCTCATTTGTTCTCACGCCGCGCCGCTAAGACCGAAGTGATGCCCAGGTCGTAAGAGGTATAAACTTTTTGAAAAATGCTCAAAAATTACGTCTTTCTACATTGTTTTACGCCTTTTTCTTAGCGGGTGCTGTTGTTTCCCGTTTCTTGGGGTTGACCATACGTATGATGACCTCGATCTTCGTGTGGGTGCTCTCCCTCTTTGGGTGGTAGAAGCGCTCGTCGTTCCGGTCGAAGGGTACCAGTGGTTTGATGAACCAGCCGTAACTATAAAATAAGGAAGGATAGTAAAAAACGGTAGGCTGTTGCAGACATAGAAAATGTCGAGAAAGATGTCCAGGTATCGAATCTGAATCTAACTCAGCGTGGTCAGCGTTTGGGATGACGCTTTGTGCGAAATTCTCTGCATCCAATATCCCGAAATATCTCAAGACAAAAGTCTTTGACTAGGTGTGGTGTGTCTTTTGTTGACTTACGGCACTGAAACGTGGCCACTCCCGATGGTCCTTATAAGAAGGCTCAAAGGGAGTCAGAAATCAATGGAGAGGGCTATCGATCGGAGTTTCAAAGATTAGTTTAAAAATCTAATTAGGATTCCTGATTTGCAGAAGAACCAGAGTAACCAACATAGCTCGAAGAATTGCAAAATCTAAGTAGAAGTGGGAAAGGCATATTGTAGAACCTATGGCCGCTGGGCCTGACGAGTTCCCGAGTGACGAATGCAGGCGCATGCAGGATCGGGGTTGTAGAGGCCTACAAGGTAGATGGATGGCTTAATGAAGGTCGCTGGAGACGCTGGAATCCACTGAATGCGAACGGTGCAGAACTGGTAATGGTGGCGTTCTTTAGGAGAGGCCTATCGTACTCCTTTTAGGTGATGAAGATGTCGATGGCAGTGTAGCTACTTATCTACTCCAAGTTCTGTGTGGCGGGTGAGGGATATTTGCTGTGCAGCTACTTCGCCCTGCTGTAGGATACAATGTGGTTGTACTTGGCTACCTGCTCCGCTTGTTCCTTTGACTCGGTGTGACGCGTAGGACTTCGTTGCGATGGGCTTTGCTGTGATACCTTTGGGAAAAGCCTATCGGACGTCTTTTGGTTGAAGATGATGTCGATTGCAATGTAGCTACTTACTCCAAGTTCTGTGGGGCGGGTGAGGGATATTTGCCGTGCAGCTACTTCGCCCTGCTCTAGGATACAATGTGGGTATACTTGGCTACCTCTGCTTCGCTTGTTCTTTTTCGACTCAGCGACGAACGTGACGTATATGACTCGGTTGCGATGGGCTTTGCTGTGATGACGTTTGCGAGAAGCCTATGGGATGTCTTTTGGGTGATGATGATGTCGTGTAGCTACTTACTCCATGTTCTGGGTAGCAGGTGAGGGGTACTTGCTGTGCGGCCCCTTCGCCCTGCTCTGGGCCACGTTGTAGGTGTAGGTGGCGACCTGTTTCGCTTGTTCCTCCGACTCCGCGTCAAACGTGTCGTGCGCCGCGTAGAACTTCGTTGAGACAGGCTTTGCTGTGGTGCAGATTCAGCCATGTAAAAAATTGTCAAAATTTTATATTTTCGACAGGTGGAAATTGATATAGAAATCGAGAGAGCTTTGCGTCGTGTACATCCTAAAGGAATAATTTATTTTATTTTTCTGTATGTAAAGAAATATAAGATAACCTAAATTTAAAATTTAAAAAACAAGTTGCTGGTCATCATGAGACCCTCATTCAATGAGTGATACAGAAAACGCCACTAAAACTTTTATGTTCAATACTGGCTGAGAATTGAGAACTTGTCACTTCTTCCAATTAAAGTTGATCTTGAACACTACTGGTGCTATTTCCACCAAAAATAGCTAAGAAATAAGAATCATCTCGCCGGACAAGGCTTTCGATTACAAATTGCATTAAAATCGGATACGCAGATACACATGTTAAATTTAACTATAAACACCCCTTTTTTCGTCGGGGGTTAATTATATTATGACACAGGATACTAACATCCGAAATTAGGACGGTAGATCTTGTAGTTTCTGAAGTGTTTCACCTCCCGGTAGATTTTCTCGTTCAGCATCTGGAGATCCACCTCCGGACGGGTCCCGAAGGTGCATGTAGTGTCTATCGTTTGTCCTGAAATAATGTAATAGGAGTGAAATACATAATTATTTTTAGTCGGTTACATATTCCATACATGGTAGCTTAGCGTCGTCAATTGAGTTACCTTTCATCGTGTCCTATATGAATTGTTTCAATCTCCAATATAAATAGCTGGTGATGTTACTGTGGCACCCGGATAAGGCAGCGGCTGCTGCAGGACACCATCGCAATTGCAGACTTCTGGCCAAAGGGTGTCGTTTATCGGCGGTTCCGGGGCAATCTAAAGAATCCTACGTCAGATCAGACAGCGCAACGGAGCCTCGCAGTCAATAAATAGATGTTCTCGCAGAGTTAAAATGAGCTTCTGGTGATAAATACTGGGTAAACGATAAAAAACTAAATAAAGCTTAACAAAAACTACAACGATAGAGAAACCTGATGTCATAACATGCCAAAAAATTTGACATAAGAGGTTTTTAAAAATATTTAGTAGAACCAAGTGTCAGGTCCATGTCAGGTCACTACAGAGTTTTGAATCGACAAGTTACGCTTGCACTCTGGGATAGTGGCGCTATAAGCAGCTTTCATAATATTTGTATAGAATCTTTTTTTTATCGATTCATATTTTTTATATGGTAATACCACATTTTTATTTTTATAATAAATAATGACACAAAGGTAAATTAAGAAAGAAAAATTGAATGCGATCCACTACAATCCAAGCGGGATTTGAACCCGCGACCTCTGCGTTTCCGGCGCATTGCTCTTCCAACTGAGCTATTTGATCGCTACGTCAATCACACCAAATCTTTCATCCCTTAATTCTTTACGCTACTGGAGCGCCCTCTGTGTCACATATGTTTTTGAAATGCTTATGCGCATTAGCCATACCCTAGGATGTGCGCTTTACACGCACTGATCCCCAATCCCCATTGCTTTACAGCAAGTGTGAAGACTGCGAGAGAGATGGCGCTGTTCTAAATATTTGTATAGAATCTTTTTTTTATCGATTCATATTTTTTATATGGTAATACCACATTTTTATTTTTATAAATAATGACACAAAGGTAAATTAAGAAAGAAAAATTGAATGCGATCCACTACAATCCAAGCGGGATTTGAACCCGCGACCTCTGCGTTTCCGGCGCATTGCTCTTCCAACTGCATAATGCCAATATGATGCCAATAATGTACATTTGTCATTGCAAATGTCAGTAGCAGTATATCAACAACCGATTTCAAAATATTTATAATCGGGATACTAGTCGATCCTTTGTTCTTCTTCTGAAATAAATATTGAAAAGAACTCTTCTTGCAACGAGGATATTTTGACTTTATTATGCGGAAAATGTACTTTAAATATAATTTATTATGAGGTAGGTCACCCATGCGATGCGATGGACTGGATGTACCAGAAGTGCTGCGGACCGGACGAGTTGGCGAGCCATCGTGAGGCGGGCGGCAGTATCCCCCAACCCTCCCTCATGAAGACCACGACCACTCTGACAAGAGAGAAACGAAGAAAAAGAAAAAGAGAAGGGCTCTTTAACCATATACCCCTAGATCTTAAGATGCTGCAATAAGGTTAATATTCGTTTACAAATGTACAGTTATCAGTGTCTTCGATAGTACCTACGAATTTACGTAGTTTTTAAGTATTGCGAATATATTTTTATATTGCAAGCCTATCCAGCAGAGAAATTTAAAATCTCGCTCAACCTCCCCTTAAAAATATCGTTAAAATAACAAAGCAATTGTTCGATCGCCGAACTATTGCTAATGGCGCGAAAGAGACAATGAGATTCATATCTTATGCCCAGAAACGAAACGGCGTATAAACTACGAGAGAAAAACGTTTAAAAGACATTTAGAATTTAAGGGATGGCAGCAAATGACCCTCTAAAGATTTTATTACTGCGATTAGCAAATTATATTGTAAGATTTGTTTCAATCATTTTAAACGGCGAGGTTTTTACAGTAGGTGGCGCTGCAGGCCTGAAACAGAAGAAAACTTTACTGAACAAGCACTTATACAGAGCCGTTATACAGCTTAAATTAGAGTTATAATGTCTGTATAAGTTTTTATACAGCCTGTTCGCTACCTCGGCTACGACGGCTTATATTTAGCACGAGCAATAAATGTTTCACAACGGTGACAATAAATTGTCAGGTGACAACAATTTCACGTGGAGAAATGCGCGGAAAAAGTAATAAAAACTACGGGTGAACGACTATAAAATTAACATCAAATTATCTTTGTAATATGACAATAGTCACTATGGTGAAATAAAAGCCAAGTGCCCATTTCATACATAATAGTGACATTTTTGTCAAGCAGCAACAATTTCATGTTCATGAACTTGATCATTTCCACGACCTTTGCACTTCGTTAAATTCGCCCTATAATGTACCTACGTAAGATTATGGTTACCACCTGACATTTGTCATCATCATCATCATCATCGTCATAAAATGTAACAGCAACGCTCTTTCCTTCTATTTATAGTCTTTATCTATCCAAATATCATAAACCCTTCATGATGCGTTCAAGAACCGTACATTATGATCACCATAAAAAAAACTGTTTTTTTAAAGTTTATTTATTGACATTCATTATTCCGCAAGAGGACGAAATGTAAATTATAATTAAACATACTTTTTTGTATTAACCATTGATACAAAGATCAAAGCTCAAAGAAAAACTGAAATGCGTAACCTGGGGGGGTATTCGACCAATTTTAGAGATATAATGGAGATCTCTCCTTTTCATCGCCATCCGTCACTTTTGACGTGTGCCTACTTGACAAGTGGCGATATCCCTAGAATATCGCAACTTCGTCAATTCGGACGCGCTAAATTTTCGTTTCCTTTGTATGTGACGGCATAAATAACAGGCGCATAGTTTAAATTGACCGCGTAGTGCGTGAAATTAGTCCGTTACGTTTCATTCAAAACAGAAATTCATATGCATGAATAACATTTTTGACAATCATTATCGCCTTCGTATTTCCAAAATTAAGATGAGATATGTCAATTTAAAGCTCATCGCATTTTAATGACAGTTCAACGGCGATATAACAGTTATCTAATAGAGATGTGACGTTTGGCGTTCACTCAAACGGCATTCTCGGGCCCCTGGTGGAGACTTTTTTGGTTAAAATAACTTGACAAAAGCATACTTTAAGGGAGGAATCTTATTTTAAGCGGCGTGCTTTTATATTACGAAACATCCGCCTCCATATTGCTTCTCCAGCAAGTGTTAGGGTGAAGCCAGACGAGCGTAATTTCAGTCGCGTAATTTCGGTCGCGGCATACTCAGTGTGACGAGATCACGTGACATGATGTATGACGCGACCGAAATTACGCGACTGAAATTACGCTCGTCTGGCTTCACCCTTAGGACGGCGAGAAGAATGCCGTTATTGTCAATGTTTGACAGAATTCTGCTTATTCTGATTCTTTAGTGGAGTTCATTTACTATTCTTTTTATAAATATTGATACACATTTGTATTTTTTACTGTTCATTAGGGCTTAAGGTGTCCGAAGGGCGATGCATGCTTTTAAGGCTCCTTATCCGTTCAAAAATGCTGATTGTTTTAGATTTTTTTTTTTTATGAGAATATTTCTCAAAATGTTTGTACAATTTCTTATTAAGACAGAAAATTAAGGCGACGGGTAATGCGAAACTAGCGCCACTTTCGATTTTTTTCTTATACCTTCATAATCTGATATTTTTTTAGAAATAGCTGAAGTCTAGCAAAACACCTTTAATATTTATTTAATCACAATATACAATTTGTTCACTGTAGTTTACCTTACAAAACTTGTTCTCGTCAAAAGCGGCCACAATAGTTTTGGGCAAGTTTTTAGAGACAACTAAAGAACAAGAAATTGTGTATAATGATTTAATAAACACAAAAGGTGTTTTTCCAGCTCCTAATATCTTGCAATTACTGAAAATTGATCTGGTTTGGAAGATATAATAAAAATTCGTAAGTGGCGCTAGTTTCGCATTACCCGTCCCCTTAAAGTCCAATATAATTTTCCTATTTTGTTACCAATTTTCTTTGTGATTTCCAATACATTAATATGAGATTATATATAATTAAAAAAATATAAGCATAACAGAACCTTAATTATCGAACATTGATATAAAATTACTAAAATAATTGGTGACAAAATAGGAAAATTATATTGGACATTAATTTTCTGTCTTAATTGTGTACAAACAAACATGTTTCCTAACATATTATCAAAGTCTTAGAAAACATGTTTGTTGTACTACTTATAACAGGGCCATTGCAATGAATAGTACCTATATATTTGAAACCTACGGTTTGAATTTTTCATTGATAATTAGGGTTCCGTACCTCAAAAGGAAAAAACGGAACCCTTATAGGATCACTTTGTTGTCCGTCTGTCCGTCTGTCAAGACCCTTTTTCTCAGGAACGCGTGAAGGTATGAAGCTGAAATTTATATCAATTACTCAGGTCTACTGTCCCTTGAAGCTGTGAAAAAATGAAACTTCTAAGCCAACGCAATCAAAAGATACAGCCGTTTATGCCGCAAATTTTCGACACTTGCAAGGGAATCAAAACCTACAGGGTGCTTCCCGTGAACTCAGAATCTTGAAATTTGGTACGAAGCAACGTCTTATAGCATAGATAAAGGAATAATTACGAAAACCATATTTTTTTTTTTTAATACCTAACTTTGCACCTAATTTATATGGGGCGCTATACATACCAGGTGCAAACTTAACTTAACCACTTAGGGATGGAAAGTGTTTGTACGGAACCCTCGGTGCGCGAGTCCGACTCGCACTTGGCCGGTTTTTTTTGTTTCAAAACTACTCGAAATTGACAAAATTCACACATACAGTAGGACACAAAAGTAACATAATTTTTATTCTTTTGTGTCGTACTGTAAAACTGTTTTATTTTCGACTGTACAATAAAAGCATGAAATAGCTATGTTTACTATCTAGAACTCAGGGAAAAGAATTATTCACATCAAAAAGTTGGTTTCGAAATTATCGATATATTTGTCATAATATGTTTTTTTTTAAGGAATAAGGACTTAAGACGGCCATATTAGCCCGCCCCACGTTTCTTCGGGTTGCACATGCGTATGATGACCTCGGTCTTGGTGTGGGAGCTCTCCCTCTTCGGATGGTAGAACCGCTGGTCATTGCGATCCATAGGTAGCAAGGGAGTGTAGTACCAGCCGTACCTAAAATAAAGATTATAGATTACAAACAATAAATACCGTAAAACGGGGTGACTATAAAATGTAGGGGCTACTTTGGAAAAGAGTTTTTACGCCTTGTCCTTTTTTTGCTATGTCTGGCAATGAAATACCTACATAAATTACCTAACCTTTTACTTCATTTGCGCAATCGAGCTATGAATATTTGCGTTTTTATAACCATTTTAAATCTGTCAAAGTAGCTCCAAACTTTCTTAAAGTAACCCACCCCGTATTACGTTAACTTTAAATAATACATGCTTATAATATTTGAGGGTTGCTCTCGATTTCCCTGGGATCCCATCATTAGATCCCGACATGGTCACAACAATGGGACCACCTCACGAGTTTACTTTTTAAAATACTAAAATTATTTTGGAAATCTCCTACGATCTGTTAAGGATCATGGGAAGTCGTCGGATGAGGGCGATAACAAGTCAAAATCAAAATCACAATCAAAACGTTTATTCTGTAAGTACGCCACAAGGGCACTTTCACATGTCTAAATCTGAATCTACCGACATTTCACAAGAGGAGACCGCTGTTGAGAAGAAAGCCGAAAGAAACTCAACAGTAAGTATTTTTTTCGTGAATTATACTACCTACAATTATATTATAAATAGGTAATTGATACATGTTAGAGGAGAAGTACAAATCAGTGGTTAATATTTAAGTGATAATTAAGTGAACGTCTGTCGGCTGATAGGTATATGACTATCGCACCCCAGGGTTCCCGGTAAGGGAAAGTTTTGATTTCTACTCTCTGGCTCATTGTCCACCGCCTGTTGTTTACCTCTAACTGTAATTTCTTGCATTGTATTTCTCCTGTATGTTTTATGAGGTGTGCCATAAAGAGTACGTCAAATAATTCCCCGGGGTATGATGTTAATGAAGACTCACACTTGGTTCTCAGTGGCGGGCGCCGGATACTTGCTGTGCGGCCCCTTGGCCCTGCTCTTGGCCACGTGGTCCGTATAGTCTGACACTTTCTTCAATTGTGCCTCTGTCTCTGTCTTCAGCTGGTCGTGGGCTGCGTAGAACTTTGTCGCGACGGGCAGCGCTGCCAGTACAGAAGGGTATTAAAACAATTGACAACATTTCAGATTTCTAACACGTGGAAATTGATATAGCCTCTTAAGGCCTACTGTACACTAGTAAACTACAATGTACAAATCTAAAGCCATTTTAAACATTCTAAAATGACAGTAAGTGTCTAATTTTAGTAACACGAAAACTGCCCTGGGCCTTACGGGGTTAATGATGGAGAGAGTTGTGGGTGGTGTACCTACACCCTAAAAAAATATTTGAACTTATTTTTCTGTATGTATAAGAAAATACATAAAATAACCGAATCTATCAATCAATAAGTGAACTTTCAATACTACTAACATCCAAAATTGGGCCGGTATATCTTGTAGTTCCTGAAGTGCTTCACCTCACGCGTGATCTTCTCGTTGAGCATCTTGAGATCCAGCTCTGGCCGGGTGCCGAATGTGCATTTATCGGCCGCCATTTTTGCTGAAACACAAAGTATAATTTTATCAATGTAAAATATGCAATTTTTAATAGTGTCAGTTCATATCGTCTACATTTCTATTTTGCTCATCTTGTCATCGAATGACTTCGTTTCAGCTTGGCTTGAAATAATTTCGTATGTCCGGGTGTTTGAATGTTCGGATGTCCGGATTTCCGGCTGTTCTCGGCTCTTGGTCACATTTCTAAATCTTCATGAAAATTTGTGAGAAGGTTTGAATGTGTTTGAATGAATGAATAATATTTATTTCAAATTAAAAAAAATAAATCTATATTATTGTTAGTAGGTGCACAAGGCATACCTTCATATTTCTACCTCTTCCAATCTCTCGTAATACGCAATCGTGTGGCTTTAGTTCGTGTAATTAGCTAATATCACGAAAGAGAACACTTCTATACTTGTATCTACTCTACTTATATATCTCCAGGGCTTCATCTGTCGCACAACTCAGCATCGCCTGGCTTGCTCGCACCGTATTATAAGGAAAGAGACAGATAGTATTTGTCGCGCGATATAAAGCCGCGTGAACAAGGCTGACAAGCCCTGCTGTTCTGTGATGGGACTCAATGCAATGGAATATCTGATGCATTCCCGAAGCGGATCTGCTCAAACCTTTATTTCCAGCTTATGTCGCGTTGCCGCATGGCATACCATTTACCATGCTTATACTCCTAGACATACTGACCTTTTGATTATAACAACTATGTAAAAAAAAAAAAAACTAAAAAAACACAATATAAAACACAAATAAATTCAGTTATAAATGACAGCTATAATTCTGACATGACAATATTGTCAAAAAAATTACAAACATATACCAGTCTGTGAGCTCTTAAATTGCGATTCGGGTTCGGGTGAAACATGAGAGGTACATGAAACATCTGAGTCGCGTGAGAGCGAGCGAGACAGGTATAAAACTCTAATCGCATTTTGTCAGCTCAGGCACAGTACTTACAATGAAACAATTTGAGGAAACATGCCGTGTTCACTAAGTTCACTTCGCATTAAGTTATAGCTTCTCTGTAGAAGTTTCAGGTAAGTATCAAAGGGTTTTTCAATGGGGACACCCATGTAACTAAAAATAAACTTAAACCTAACGATTACGCTTATCTTAGAAAACTTTTAACTCAATACTATCCTTGATACTATCTCAAAACCACGCAAAGCCTCCATACGTTTGACTTATGTCAAAATCTGGATTCGAGAGTTTAGGTTGTCAATAAACGAGTAGGTACCTGTCCTCAAAAAGTTTGTACAAAATTAAGACGTTAATTAATGTTTCACTGGTTCTATATTTTCCTATAAATTTATGAAACATGTAATGTCTTATTTTTAGGGTTCCGTAGTCAACTGGGAACCCTTTTAGTTTCGCCATGTCCGTCTGTTTGTCTGTCTGTCTGTCTGTCCGTCCGTTTTGCTCCGTGATCATTAGTACTAGAAAGCTGAAATTTGGCATGAGTAGGTGTAAGTATCACGCCGACAAAACAGTACAGTAAAAACTAAAAAAAAAAAAACTTTTTTTCGGGTACTCCCGTAAACCTAAAGAGGGGTGATTTTGTTTTTTCGATCCTACACTAGTGTGTAGGGTGTCGTTGAATAAGTCTTTTAAAAATAATAGGGGTCTCCAAACATTATTTTTTGATAAATTTAGCAAGTTTGTAAATATTCGCTCCGAAAATAAAAAAATATAGCGCCCCTCCCTCTAACTTTTCAACCACGGGTTAAAAAAATGTGGAAAAATTCATGAAAATGAGGCCTTGTAAGTAATTTCAATGAAAACTATATTGAATAAAATCTATGGTCTGTGGTCGAGCCGTTTTTGAGATATCGCAAAAATTCATAATTTTCTTTAAAATGACGTATGTGCCGCGCTGTGTCCTTAGACTTCGTACGTTACACATATTAGTTAAGTGCCATACTGTATTAAACATTTCACTCAATCTGGCGCGTATAATCGTTAACTTCCAGAAGGTAATAAGTAATTACTGTTACTTTGGCGTTTACAACCTTTTTATAGAGCTTGAAATCTTTCTCGTAATTTAAATCTTTCTCGTAATTTTCGTCTATTGTGAAGGATGGGCAACAACGGAACCCTACACTGAGCGTGGCCCGACATGCTCTTGGCCGGTTTTTTTTAATGTGGGTACACCACAATTTTAATTTAAACCATTAATACAAAGATCAAATCTTACAGAAAAATTGAAAGACGTATTCACATAGAGGTCGCTAAGGTGTAAAAACCTTTCAAATAAACAATGCAAAGATCGACACACAAATTTTAAGGAAAAATTCGTCACGTCTACCTGGAGCTAGGGTAGCGAAGTGGTTAACGCGCTGGACCGGTAATCCAGAGGTACCGGTTTCGATTCCCGGTCTCTTCCACCAGGTAGCTCTTTTTTCAATTTTTATTTAAGCTTTGATCTTTGTATTAATGGTTTATATTTTGTTATCAATTTTCTTTGTGATTTCCAATACTTTGATTTCACATTTTATATAATTAAAAAGTATACGCATAAGAATACTGTTACGGACAGCTAGGCAAAGCTAGCTATTTTATAAATAAATAATAATGTTGTAAACGGTTAGGCGAAATTAGTATTAAGATGAATAAATAATATATTTCCTTGTGTTCCTAAATGCCCTTAAAAGCGGCTATACTATGTGTATAACACTTATTTTCCTAAAAACATTATTGTAAGAGAGCTCCCAAAAATAACTAACTAAAATAGTTAAAAGACCACGACGTCTTAAAGTAAACAAGTATGACTCATCGTGGTAATTTCCACTCGCAGCGCGAGACAAAGGAATCATGTTGTTTACATTTAATGTAAAACTTAAGGATAAAACTTAGAATATCCTGAAACTTTGTAATAACGTTCCTCATGAACATACAAGTAAAATCTCTATACATTATACCGGCCGCAACTTGCTGCGAGCCCGGCAAACAAAGAAATAACACCACGCGCCGAGCACGGCGCGATATGAGGGACAAGAAAGGTGTAGATCTCGACCCGTGTGAGCGAGACGGCCTCTGAGTCGAGACAAAGAAATGATGTGAATTTTATTTAATTGTAATTAAACGGGAGCTCTCACATCAAAATCACTTACATATTTGTGTTCCACGAATAAACCTTTATGTTAGCTATAAGTTAAATTTAAGCTAAATGATGTATTATAAGTAGGAATCAGTAAAATGTAACAGAGCGGGCGTCCCCCTGAGAATGTAACGAACCTTGAACGAATTATATAAAAGGACGCCCGTTTCTGCAGAATTCAGTGAGTTCATCTTCAGTCTGCGTAGAGTTACGACTCCGTAGTATTGAGTTCAAGTTCAAACTTTGTAACACGTAGAGTCCCACTCCGTTTAGTGCGTTAGATCAACGGTCCGCCAATACAAGTTGTAACCAGTCTCTTTCATCCAAGTGTATTACCATCTTGTTAGTTAGTAGTGCGTAGTATCATCGATCCGCAGTGTAAAGGACTAAATTAGTTAAGATTTTAATTGTAAATTCGCGTGTTAATTTGTGTGTTAATTTTAGTATACTCCGATCCTCTATTTTTTGTTAATTGTTTTGTGTTTGAATATATAGTGTTTTTCCGTTTATCCTTGCGTTTATTTTCCTACAGTGGTAAATCGAGCCATCTCATTTACACCATTTCTCTTCTACATTTCCCTGAGCTATCGTAGATGTCAGTGTTGGGACCCGGCCGACGAGGCATTCCTAACATTGTCGTGGTCCTTCGAGCCGGATCGGAGCTAGTTAGTTAGTTAGTTTAGGTATCGTGTGTTAGGTTTGGAAAGTGCGGTTTCCAAATAGAGTAGCGATGGTAAATACACGCGGAAACAAGAGCGAGGAGAGTGTGCGCGCGCAGCGCGAGCGCACACAGGCTGCAGCCGACCTACAGCGGTTTGCAGTGACTAACGTCGCAGTCACGCATTCACCGCCCGCTGCCCATACCCGTCCGGGCTCTTCGGGACTGTACCACACAGACTCGCCCGAGTCTCCCGCCGAGGAAGCTCCAGTTTCGCCGCCAACCGATACTACGGCATCGCGCAGCGAACTGGACAAGCGTCCGTCGAAGACTGCGCACTTCGACCAATCACAGCGCACCGCGCCGGCCGCGCACGCCGGCCAATCACTGCACTCCGCGCCGGCCGACCAATCAGAGGCCCGCGCGCAGCGACGCGAGTTCAGCGTCACGTTTGGCGATAAAACCCACGCGCCGCGCCGACCGTCATCACTTCACTCGAGAGCGTCGAACGCGACGGACGTGCTCCGCCGCGAGGCGGAGCTCGCCGCTATGGAGCGGCTCAAACAACTTCGCTGCGAAGAAATTCGTCTTGAACGCGAGCTCGTTGAAAAGAGGCTCGCCGTCGAGATGGAGCGCATCGACGAGCAATCTCGGGCCGGCGGATCTCAAGCCGACTCACAGCGACGCGTCAACGATTGGCTGTCCAACGTCCACCCTGCCGACGCGGTCCACGCGAAGCAGGCACGACCCTCTTCACCGCAACGCGAGGCACGCAAGCGACACGAAGAGGAGCCCCGGACACCACACAGCCGTCGAGAACGATCGTCGAGTCGAGACCGAGTTATCGACCGCCTCACCGACACTATTGAAACCATGATGCGGCCGCCTCCGAAGCAAGTTTACGAGCTGCCGCCATTCTCCGGGGAGCCAAGCGAGTGGCTCACCTTCTATAACTCTTACACCGAGAGCACCGCACGCTACAAGTACTCCGCATACGAAAATGTCGCGCGCCTGCGACACTGCCTGCGAGGAGAAGCCCGTCAATGTGTGCAGCACATGATCGCCTCTTCCGCTCGACCCGACCTAATCATACGGGTCCTTAAGAAGAATTTCGGGCGCACCGATCTCCTCATTGATCGCGCCATCGACGAGCTGCGCAGAATGCCGCCGCTCGGACCGAGCGCCAACGATCTCAACCAGTTCGCCATACGCATCATGAATATCGTTTCTACGCTTGTGGACCTGGACCGCCGAAGCTACGGCGCAAACCCACTTCTCATCCGGGAAGTCACCGAGCGACTGAGCCCACACTTGCGCAGTCGCTGGTGTTCCTACGCTAAGGAGCACCTGAGCTCCGCCGAAAACGAACTCATGTTGATGGCGGAGTTCCTCCTCGAAGAAAGCGATGCCGAGATGGAATTCTCGCACGCTAAGGCGCCGCATAGAAGACCGACGCCCGCCGCCGAGCAACGTGGATCGCAGCGCGTCCCAGAGCAACGCACGGCGGCCAACGCCGGCAGAGGAGCCGTACGACGCCCTCTGAGAGATCGTGTGCAGACATACGCACTCGAGCAACCTACCAGCTGCCTATACTGTGGAGGCAGCCACCGCACTACCGAATGCCGCAAACTCATCGCCGTGCCAGTCGGAGCCCGATGGGATTGGGTGCGACAGAATCAAATATGCTTCAAATGCCTGGAGCGCAAGCACCGCCGCGACCAATGCAACGCCCGCGGCTGCAATGTTCCCGGCTGCACCTATCCACACCACCGACTGCTACACGCCGACAAGACGCAGACGCATACACCGAGCGCCCCAGCGCCGTACATGCCTGCGCCACAAGCAGCGCCGTACATGCCTGCACCTCAAGCAGCGCCGTACATGCCTGCGCCACAAGCCACGCCGTACGCCTATCAACCGTACGCACCGGCTACCTACGCAGTCAAGCAAGCCGCTACCGCGCCAAGCGCTAGACGAAGCGCCACGCCGACTGCCCCGCCACAAGCTGCCGCTGCGACCTATACCGCGGCGTCGCGACGCCGCCCTAACACGCACGCAGCACCAGACGCACCGCCAGAGACGACGGCGTGCGTCGAAGAATACACCGCCAACACAGCCGAATTTGGACGCAACGTGTCTTCGGTCCTGTTGAAAGTGATCCCAGTCATCGTCGGCGGACCCCGCGGCGAGACACTCACCTACGCCTTGATGGACCAGGGGTCCACAATCTCACTGATTGAAGAGGACCTCGCAGATGCAATCGGCGCCGACGGTACGACCTCGCGCCTGCATATCCAAGGCGTGGGGTCAATGACGACGCAACAGAAGAGCCGTCGAGTGCACGCCCACGTGCGCAACCAGACAGGCGGTCCGGCTCACCCACTAAGCCTACGGACCGTCGCCGACCTGGGCTTGCGTGCACAACAAGCAGAGCGAGACTACGTCACGCAATTCCCGCACCTCGCGGATATGAGCGCCGCGTGCTACGACACAGCACGCCCGCGCCTTCTCATCGGTGCCGACAACTGGCACTTGATGCTGCCATACGAACTACGCGTGGGCAAGATCGACGAGCCCGCCGCCATGCTATCTCCACTCGGATGGGTGCTATTCGGGTCGGCGCCACAACAGTACGCGAGATGGCAAACCGTACTGCACTGCTACGTCGGGTACGAGGCGCCGCTACAAGAAGAGGACGCCGCCCGACCCACAACTACGTCGGAGGCACCGACAGAGCAAGACCGCCGTCCGCCACACGATGACGACATCAACGCCCAGCTAAAGTCATACTTCCACATTGACTCGCTGGGCATCACGGCGGCGGTCAAAACGAAACCACAGAACGAGCGAGCTACGAAAATCTTCGAAGACACTGTGCGGCGCGTCGACGGCCCGCGCTACGAAGTCGGGCAGCTCTGGCGTGATGACAACGTCAACATGCCATCCACCTACAACATGGCTTTGCGACGATTGCATGGAATCGAGCGAAAGATGGACCGAGACCCGCAATTCGCCGAAGCATACACGAAGGAAATGAACAATCTGTTTGCTAAGAAGTACGCCGAGCGGATGGAGCCGGCGCCGAGCAACAAGATGTGGTATCTGCCGCACTTCGCAGTCACCAATCCGAACAAGCCGGGACGAATACGCCTGGTTTTCGACGCCGCGGCCACCTGCCAGGGCCGCAGCCTCAACGATTACATTCTAGAGGGCCCCGACAAACTCCAATCGATCTTGGGCATTCTATTTCGATTCCGAGAGGGAGCCTACGCCGTGACTGCCGACATACAAGAAATGTTTCTTCAAATCAAGTTACGCGAAGAAGACCGGCCGTCACAAATGTTCCTGTGGAGAGGCGCCAATCGCACACGACCTCCAGAAACATACGCAATAACGTCGATATTTTTCGGCGCTGCGAGCTCACCCTACTTGGCTCACAGCGTACGGGATTACAACGCCGAACAAAACCGCGAGCAGCATCCGATGGCCGTTGAAGAGATTACCACGAATCACTATATGGACGATTTCGTGTCGAGTTTCAACACAGAAGAGGAAGCCTGCGAAGCATCGAAGCAAGTCGCCGCCTCACACAAAGCGGGCGGCTTCACACTGCGCGGATGGAGCTCTAACGCGACTCGCCTCATGGAGTCGCTACCTACAGAGCTCCGAGCAACGACGCCCGCACAGCTAGGCGGCGACAAGACGCAGAAGATTCTCGGATTGATGTGGGATCCGAACGCCGACGAACTCGGATTTAACACTAAAATGATCCGAGTTCCGGCCGACGTGCGAGAGCTACGCCGCACGCCTACAAAACGAGAGATGCTGAGCGCCGTGATGAGCGTGTATGACCCGCTCGGTCTACTCGCGAGCTACACAATCTCTGCGAAAATACTGCTGCAACGACTGTGGGAACTGAAGCTCGATTGGGACGCCGCCCTGCCGCCCACTGAAGCTGCCGAGTTCGCGGACTGGCTACGAGGGCTGCAATCCGTGGCCGCCCTACGACTGCCGCGCCCCTATGCCTCTACGGGGGGAGCTACGAAACGTGAGCTACACGTGTTCGTAGACGCCAGCGCTCAAGCCTACGCGGCCGTAGCGTACTGGCGCGAAGAAGAAGACGACGACGCCCGTGTGAGCCTCGTCGCTGCTAAGGCTAAAGTAGCCCCGACGCGACAGCTCAGCATACCACGCCTCGAACTGCAAGCTGCGCTCATCGGGGCGAGACTAGCTGCCAGCATCACTAAAGAACATCGTCTACGCATCGACGACACGTTCCTGTGGACGGACAGCAGAACCGTGCTACACTGGGTGCGCGACGACGCCCGCCGCTACAGCGCCTACGTCGCGCACCGTCTCGGCGAGATAGCCGAGACCACCAACGTCGAGCAATGGAGATGGGTGCCGACGAAACAAAACCCCGCTGACGACGCGACGCGAGCCGATAGCACACGCCGCCTCGACGCCGCCAGCCGGTGGTACTGCGGGCCGAACTTCCTACAACGTCCGGCCTCCGAGTGGCCGCGAGAGACGCCGACGCCGCCGCAAGACAACCACACAGAAGCCCAAGTTGCAGCCACACAAAGATGGGAGTCGCCATTGCCGGATGTCAGTCGGTTCTCTAAATATAACCGACTGATAGGCACGACCGCCCGCATGCTGCAGTTCGTGGAACGACTGCGGACTAGACAACCCACCGAGCTGCAGCAGAAGCACTTCAAGAACGCTGAACACATGTGGCTGCAACAGGCGCAGCGAGAGGACTTCCCGGCCGAGCTACGCGCGCTGTCCCGCGGACAGCCGATAGACAAGACCAGCAGAATATTCAAGCTCGACCCATACATCGACGAAGAAGATGGCCTGCTGCGGGTGCGCGGGCGTATCGACGCCGCGCCCGCTTACGTCAACCGACGCCCGGCCATCCTAGACGGCCGCAATCCATTTGTGCGGCTGTGGCTACAACGGGAACACGAACGAGCAGCGCACGCAAATCACGAGCGCGTCGTCAACGATGTCCGGCAGCAGTACTGGGTGCTACGCCTGCGGCCCACTGTGCGCGCTGTAGCGCACTCCTGCCGAACCTGCGTGCTTCGGCGCACGCAACCCCGCGTCCCGGCGCTGGGCGACCTGCCGCGAGCCCGCCTCGAGCCGTGCCAGCGCCCCTTCACCTACACAGCGACCGACTACTTCGGTCCTGTGTGGGTCACCGTCGGCCGCCGCCGAGAAAAGCGCTGGGTGGCGCTCTTCACGTGCCTGTCGACGCGCGCCGTGCACCTCGAGACAGTCCACACGCTGTCCACTGACTCCGCCATCATGGCCTTGCGGCGGCTGGCCGCGAGGCGCGGATGGCCCGCTCAAATCTGGAGCGACAACGCGACTTGCTTCCGGGCCGCGGACCTCGAGCTACGGGCGGCCTACGCGGAATGGCTGCCTGCGCTACGAGACTACGGGCTGTACCGCGGCCTGGACTGGCGATTCATCACCCCGGGCGCACCAAATCAAGGCGGCGCCTGGGAACGACTGGTGCGGTCTGTCAAGACCGCGCTAACGGCGACGCTACACACGCGGGCACCCAAAGAAGAGGTGTTCGCCACGCTGCTCGCCGAGGCCGAGCACACTGTCAACGCTCGGCCACTCACCCACGTGTCCGTCGACCCGGCAGACGACGAGGCGCTGACGCCCAATCATTTCCTGCTGGGCGCGCCTACTGCAGCGCCGCTCGTCGGGCCCTGCCGAGAAGCCGACCGACGCACTTGGCGGGCCAGCCAGGCGCTCGCCGAACTCTTCTGGGCGCGGTGGGTTCGCGAGTACCTACCGACACTCGCGCCCAGGCAGTCATCACCGACGGGGATCGAGCGACGCATCCAGCCAGGCGACTACGTCGTGATAGCCGATCACACGCTGCCGCGCAACGTCTGGCCGAAGGGGATCGTCGTGGCTACGCATCCGGGCCCCGACGGAGAGGTGCGCAACGTCGAAGTCCGCACCAAAGGAGGAGTTTTTCGCCGGCCTGCGAGAAAACTAGCTGTCCTCCCCTTGCAACCCGAGCCTACGCGGGAGCTCGGCGGGGGGAGACTGTTACGGACAGCTAGGCAAAGCTAGCTATTTTATAAATAAATAATAATGTTGTAAACGGTTAGGCGAAATTAGTATTAAGATGAATAAATAATATATTTCCTTGTGTTCCTAAATGCCCTTAAAAGCGGCTATACTATGTGTATAACACTTATTTTCCTAAAAACATTATTGTAAGAGAGCTCCCAAAAATAACTAACTAAAATAGTTAAAAGACCACGACGTCTTAAAGTAAACAAGTATGACTCATCGTGGTAATTTCCACTCGCAGCGCGAGACAAAGGAATCATGTTGTTTACATTTAATGTAAAACTTAAGGATAAAACTTAGAATATCCTGAAACTTTGTAATAACGTTCCTCATGAACATACAAGTAAAATCTCTATACATTATACCGGCCGCAACTTGCTGCGAGCCCGGCAAACAAAGAAATAACACCACGCGCCGAGCACGGCGCGATATGAGGGACAAGAAAGGTGTAGATCTCGACCCGTGTGAGCGAGACGGCCTCTGAGTCG
The DNA here is from genome assembly GCA_932273695.1 of Apotomis betuletana. NCBI lineage: Eukaryota > Metazoa > Arthropoda > Insecta > Lepidoptera > Tortricidae > Apotomis > Apotomis betuletana. The sequence continues at coordinate 8,860,766 of OW026318.1, read as the reverse complement.
AGACAAAGAAATGATGTGAATTTTATTTAATTGTAATTAAACGGGAGCTCTCACATCAAAATCACTTACATATTTGTGTTCCACGAATAAACCTTTATGTTAGCTATAAGTTAAATTTAAGCTAAATGATGTATTATAAGTAGGAATCAGTAAAATGTAACAGAGCGGGCGTCCCCCTGAGAATGTAACGAACCTTGAACGAATTATATAAAAGGACGCCCGTTTCTGCAGAATTCAGTGAGTTCATCTTCAGTCTGCGTAGAGTTACGACTCCGTAGTATTGAGTTCAAGTTCAAACTTTGTAACACGTAGAGTCCCACTCCGTTTAGTGCGTTAGATCAACGGTCCGCCAATACAAGTTGTAACCAGTCTCTTTCATCCAAGTGTATTACCATCTTGTTAGTTAGTAGTGCGTAGTATCATCGATCCGCAGTGTAAAGGACTAAATTAGTTAAGATTTTAATTGTAAATTCGCGTGTTAATTTGTGTGTTAATTTTAGTATACTCCGATCCTCTATTTTTTGTTAATTGTTTTGTGTTTGAATATATAGTGTTTTTCCGTTTATCCTTGCGTTTATTTTCCTACAGTGGTAAATCGAGCCATCTCATTTACACCATTTCTCTTCTACATTTCCCTGAGCTATCGTAGATGTCAGTGTTGGGACCCGGCCGACGAGGCATTCCTAACAAATACCTTCATTATAAAACATAGCCATTAAAAAAAATACTAAATTAACTGGTAACGAAATAGGAAAATTATATCGAACTTTAATTGAAGTTTAATTATGTACAAACTTTTTGAGAAATGCTCAACACGTTTTGTGTTAAATAAAAACTTGTTTATCGTACTAATCACACTAATAGTATAAAGGGGAAAGTTGGGAGTGTGTTTATGTGTTTGTATGTTTGTTACTTCACAACGCTGAAACGGCTTGACTTGACCAATTCTGATAAATTTTGGTATGAAGGTAGCTGACACTTTATATTAACACATAGGCTACTTTTTATCCCGAAAAGAAATTAGTGTTACCGTGGGATGAGCGGGTAACACCGCGGCGCGGACCACAGCTAGTAAAAAATAAATAGAATAAACACTGTTTTTCGAAACCGGTTAAATCCAAAAACTTCTTTTTTTGAATTCGGTAAAATAATAGTACATTACTGCAGATGCCGGGAAATAAATGATGCCGGCTGAGTAGGTATAGACTAGTGATACGAAGCCGGCAAGCCCTTTTCACGGCTAAGGCATGTTGTATAGTGCTTTTCTCAAACATAATGCAATAAAATAAAAAAAATACACTACTCAAAAAAACATAATTCAGCTGTTCAGCCAGTTCATGAACACAGACGCCATGTTTTAAAAAAAAATCATTCATCATTTTCCCTCCCAACCCTCTATATTTTTTTTCTTTAATAAGTCGTCCACGTGTGTAGTGTTCGAATATTAAGGCCATTATACACAACCTGATAATAAGAATCTTAATTTCTACAATAAATAAAATAAAGGCAGAGGATTTTTAATATTGTCTATGGTCTCTGGTGACTTAAGTATAGACAGTAGTTTAAATTTATTCATCAACACATTGAATCATACAGATTTGTATTCTTAATATCAGTTCGTGTGTACTAGGCATTAACGCGGTTATTGTTGGTCCGATAGATGAATGGGTAGCTAATAGAAAAAAAAAACAGCTGTTCATAAACACAGACGCCATGTTTACATTAAAATTAAAAACAAATTACTTCCCGGCCTAGGCCTTCAATTTTGTATGAAATTCCTTTACAGTTCTCTCGAATTGTTACGCCCGAAACTAGACACTTCGAAGCCTGTTTTAACGCACGCGCACGTTATGACGATATTTCATTGCATGTTTGAGAATAGTACATTATGATACAAGTGTGCTAAGTTGGTCATTACAGTCGAGGCGGATTTGCAGCCCGAGCCGTAGGCGAGGGCGTAATAGAGCCGAGAGTGTAATGACCAAATGCACACGAGTTTCATACGACGTTTTTCAACACACTTGCGAGGAAAAAAACACCCGTTTATAAATGAAATATTTAATTTTTAAAACAAATTGTGAAAGTACAGTTATTGAAATGATACACAGTGGATTTCGATCGCATTTGTACAGTATGTTTTAGCCTTCGTTGAACGTAAATTTTCGTATTTTTTTAACTATGAATGTGAATTTTGAATCATCGTGGTATTATGTTTTTAGTGTTAGGTGTTAGTAATTTTTACTAACAGCATTTTGCCGTGATTTTCTATGTCTTTTGTAGCAATATTACTGAGTTCCTGAGGTCTACATGCTCCAGTAATACCGAATATTAACGAGACCTGAAAGTAAATAAAATACATATTTAGTTACTACTGCCTGCAAATTACCTATAAGCATGTCTGGGCGGATGTCCAGCTATTTTTGTAACAAAAATATTTGAAATCAGTCTAGTCGTTTAGATTTGACATGGCTTGCCAAACAATACATACACACTTACCTACATAGATATATAACATATATAAAATAGTTGAGTAGATGAGTAGCCTCATGAGTAGTCGTTTTAATTTTTTATAAACATAATCTTTCAGTGTACAGAAATTTCGTAGGTATTTAAATAAAATAACAATTTCAACTGACCTTTTTTGCTAGGTACTGGCTATCCGGTTCTTCTTTCAGAAACTTTTCGATGTCCTTTGAGGACAATACTTTAATTTTTTTACTTCTGTAACCATCTGAGCGCCTCTTCAAGACCGCAATCAGATTGTTTTTATGTCAATACTATTTTTGTTCCGAACAGTGCTTTTTAACATGGAGTAGATAGACCACAGCGAGGTGGGCTTATATTTATTTGCTAGCTCATAATAATAAGCTAAGAATACGTTTTCCTAGAACAAATGGGCTTTTTTGCTGGATTTCCAATGAATAAAATTTTCATAGGCTATTGGATACTTTGCATTAGATTTCAATGGCAAGAGGCTGTCAGTAGCATTTTTTTGCATCATTAAGTATTTCCGGAGGCATCAATTCCACATCTAAAATCTTCTTCATTACTAGAACTCGACATTTTTGTAAATCTAATCAGTCACAAACTAAGTACAGCGATAAACTCGAATAAACAAATTTCATGCAAAGCAAAATGGCGCGGAGATTTATTTTTTACACGCCTTCCATTGGTTGAAATAGTTATGCGCGCGCAGGTGCAAAATGGAAGCAATGACGAAACCGTCAAACAGCCAAATATTAAAAATATAATAATATTTATATTTAATTATTCCTAATGCAAATTAGTGTCAATTATGTACATGACAAAATTAAATAATTTCATGAAAATAATTTTTAATTATTGCGTTTAATGCATCACAATTACTTTATTCACAAAAATTTTGCTTATTATATAAAAGTAAAAACTCTTTGTTGAAATTTAAAAAAAAACTGTAAAGTAAAAGACACTAGTGCGTAATAGAAAAGTCAAAAGCACGCGTGTTTTATAGGATACTTTATGGCCATAGAAACAGTTTAATATGGACCACTTTACGAGCAAGTGTGTTGAAAAAAACAATTAAGTAGTTACCTGAGCACTGAGCTAACCGAGTTTTATTAAACCCTTGCAAACGCAGCGACCCGCAAGGGTCCGCTCAGGGGAAGTGCGGGTGAGACGGACCGGCGAAGATTTAAAAACTTTACTCGAAACATGATTTCTTGCGAACTACTTTTTCAACAAACAATATCGTCCCGACAAGGATAATCTGACGAGTTAAACGCGATGGGTCGATGTTAAATAAATCGTAGATCAACAAAAGATGAAAGGTTAACAAAAGCGGGTAATATATATGTATATACCCCGACACAAGTAGTTGGATATCATGAGGTCTTCATTGAATACGAGGTATAATATTTTTTTTTGTCTTTCTTTCTATAAACTAAACTTTGAATTCTTAACTAGCTTTAATATTGGCTGAGATTTATTAAAACTACAGAAATATATATAACCTTTATCAAGAAATGAAAGTATAATTTCTTGTTAAGGAACACTTCCAGTTCCTACGCTTTTAGTTACTATATGGCGGTTGTGTTTTATATTTATTTATCATTTATTATTTATAAGTTACACAGCATTACAGTAAAAACCAAGGCGTGAACTCAAAAATAAAAATACTTACATATCAAAAAAGACTTAAAACTAGTTAGACCTAGGCGACACAATGGCGTGGCTCTGTTGAATACGTCAGATTACACCGGAACTGCCGAAACGCGACAGACACCCTTCGGCCAGAAGTCTGCACATGCAATGGTGTCCTGCAGCGGCCCCGCGGCGGGCGGTATATCTATATCTATGTATACGTTGCTATAGTTATTATTGTATTGACTGCTGATATTACTTTCAAATATATATTTTATCTACTACTGCATTTCTTGTACTTTATTATTTCATATCAAAAAACAAGCTTTTTCATAAATGACATCCATTCCCCATTGATGAAAAGTTTGTCGAAGAAACAAGAGGATACTATGATAAACATAAGACCTCTTCGTTTTGCACAGGATTAAAAAGGGCTCCACTTTTCCCGACCATCCTCCATATTAATTTTGCATGTCGTGGAAAAGTGCCGGTTTAATATCTCGCAGATCTTGTTACTTTCTGCCCGGTCAGCTGTGCAGGGATAAAGGAAACGTTCTAATAAGTCTTATGTGATGTTATTATGTTCTCTCTCGTGAATAAACATTTTAATAATAGCTAAAATTTAAAATTAAAAAGGAAAATCCCCGATAGCACCGAGCATCATGAGACCTTAATTTATTAAGAGACAGAAAATGCTACTAAAACCGCACATGACTCCAAAATTTGGAATTCTTAGCTTCAATATTGGCTGAGATCTTGTCACTTGTTCCAATTCAAACTGAATATGTTGGAAACTAGTGGTCCTATTTCCACTAAACATAGCTAAGAACCATCTCGACGGACAAGTCTTATGATTTAAAAAACCGCACTCAAATTGGTCCATTTCGTTTGGGAGCTACGATGTTACAGACAGACACACATTTAAACTTATAACACACCTCTTTTTTCGTCGGGGGCTAAAATCAGACGGAAGTATTTCATAGAAAACAATTTTTACAGACCACAGCCACAGAACCCTAGAAATATGTACAAAATGCAATAATCCCATTATCCACAAATCTCAGTACCAATATACAGGAGTTCTTGAAGGCCGACTCTCAAGTTCGCCATAATGAAACTCGCCCTCCAGTTGTTTGACAAACATTTGAACAAATAAGTTCGTAACTTCTCCGTAGACGCGCTACGCGGCTACGAACTTTGCTACGAACTTAGGTGGTCGTAGAGTTAGTCCAATGGGAAGGTAGTCTTGGCTTGTTGTGGCTAAGGTTGGTATTCGTTTGGTTGGTAGTGGGGGGACTTATTCATCGGACTTCAGGTGAAGTCAGGTATGCAATTGTTTAGATATGTTTAATAGAGTTGTAATTGCATACCTATTCGTATTCTAGATATAGTTATAGATATATATGTATTGCGTCGCTAATTCGTGTTATGTGGCTTCTAGTTTCAACCAATTTCCACGTGATAATACATTATTTTAAAATGTCAAAATTTCTGTACATCTCTTTGTGCTTGCAAAAAATGCGGAGTTCTGTTGATTCTCCATAGATTTCTAATAAAAATGAAGGTACATAGAAGCGAAAAATTATAAATTTTTTTGGTCGGTCTGGGTTCGAACCCGCTTTTCCAACGGCTTTTCGGAACAACACTGGCATTTTACTTAGACCACTGAATGGAAGCGAGCCATTATGAGCGGCTTTAATAAAAATATAATTGTGTTTTGTAAATCGGTCTATTTACGTAAATGTTGGAGGAAAATTATAAGTGTATAAGAAAAACATACGCATTAACTTAAAATATCCTCAAATTCGATGAAATGGAATGCGTGTTTAAGTTGTTATTATCCTTTAATTTATTAAATTATTTATTTTCTTATGGTTTTGGTGCTGTTTAGTTAGTTCTCAATGAATTTATTTTCTTTCTTTCTTTCTTTGCTTCTGATATTCACTGGATGAAATCCAATTTGCAAAGGGTTACAGGGGCAATTTTGAATAAATAAAAAAAACGCCAAGTCCAAGATTGCGACGGAACTTTAACACAATTTGACGTCCACTTACATCTCGATTCTTTTATCGATAAAGCTGACAATTCCAATTTTTCTTTTTACCGAACTCGATCTTAATTCCATATAAAAATATATCTCTCTAAAAAACCGGCCAAGTGCGAGCCTGACTCGCGCACCGAGGGTTCCGTACACACACTTATCCCATCTTATTTGGCCGAACTAAAGCTTAACCAAGTTAAGTTTGCTCCTGGTATGTATAGCGCCGGAATCAAATGAGGTGCAAACTTAACGCAACCGATCACGTTTGTTGTAGGGGAGTCCTCTTAAATATTTATTTTATTCTGTTTTTAGTATTTGTTGCTATAGTAGCAACAGAAATACATCATCTGTAAAAATTTCAACTAACTATCACGGTTATTGAGATACAGCCTGGTGACAGACAGACAGACAGACGGACGGACAGTGGAGTCTTAGTAATAGGGTCCCGTTTTTTACCCTATGGATACGGAACCCTGAAAAGGGGTTTATAGTTATCTTTTTTATTGATGTTTTGACTATGGCCACAAAATTTTTCAATTGATCATATACTTATTTAAAACAGGGGTAAAACTGGCTGAGTCCCGATTTTTTGCCATATTTTTACTTAAGCCGTAAAGAGATTTGATAATTTCTATTGTGTATCAGCTACAGACGTCCACTGCTGAACATAGGCCTCCCACGCCTCGCCACAAAGTGCGATCCCCTGCAGACCGCGTCTAATCGTAATAAATAATAAAATATATAAACTTCATTAATATAATAGACAATTTTATTTAGAAACATTATAAAATGCCTGAAAAACATTGCTAGTGCTTATCACATTTGAGCGTTGCCGTCAATTTCCCTGAGATCCCATCATGAGATCCCGACATATAATGTTGACAATAGGACCACCTAAGGAGTATATAACTTTCAACTAATAAAAGATTTTGAGAATCGGTCAGTAAAAAACATTACATACAGTGAAACATGGAACCTCCTTGTTTTTTGGAAGTCGGTTAAAAATACTGACCACTACTGTATTTATCATCAGCATCTCCTTATCCGTTCAAAAATGCCGATTGTTTTAGACATTTTTGTCTATGATCAAACATATTTCCTAACATATTATCAACGTTTATATATATAACAACTTAGAACAGGGCTATTGAGATTTATTGGTATATATTTGAAACCTACAGTTTATTTCAAAAACTACTCTACACTGACAGAATTCACACAGAAAACTGGTTTTGTCAACTTATATTACGAATGCACGCAATGAAAGCATAAAAAAGCTATGTTACTCTCTAGAACTTACGGAAAAGTATTATTCACTTTAAAAAGTTGGTTGAAATTATCAATAGGTTTATTTTGTCATAAACTGATAAAAATGAAATTTAAAAGGAAAAAGGCCTTTTTCGCCTAATAAAACGTTGCTTGTACAATCCGCTACATGCTTTCCCAACAACCAAAAACTGATCTCTAGTCTGACGGCAGCTCTGGTGATGCATTCAATTATCGTATGACCTAACCGCCTACTCGTGTTGCATTTAAAATACTTAATATTTAATGCCTCTTGGTTTTACAGTGGTGAAAACTGAAGGAATGTCCTCTCGTTCCATCGCATTCCCCGCTCAGTACACCGCGATGAGCCGTATCGGCCGCACGTTCTTGTCGCTCTGAAGTTCACAACTTTACGGAGTTTCGAGTTTTCATGGCAGGTTAGTTACATTAGTACGTAAAGTATAAAAAGCTGTTTGTTATGGAATATTTGAAGAAAATTGATTTTAGAGAATTATAAATTTTTGAATGATTTATAAGTATTCCATTACACTTGATAACATTTCATATTTCTAACAGGTAGAAATTAATATAGGGATTGAGAGAGCTTTGCATCGTGTACACTCTAAAAATATGTTGATTTTTTTTTTCTGGTAAAGAAACATAAAAACATTCATACAATAACTGAAATCTATGACAACTATGCCTGCTTTTAAATTAGTCATCAGACTTAAGTAATCTTTCCATTGTGTCATAGTTTTGGAGTTAGTGCATTTTAGAATGAGTGAATTTAAATAAATAAATAATTATTGGTCTCAAGAAATATATAAAAACAGTGACCGCGTCCTCTTTATAAGCGGTATACAGAAAAGTAATAAAATTGTAGTTGTAAAAATATGAAATGTTGTGATTTAAACACATTTTTAGGGTTCCGTACCCAAAGGGTAAAAATGGGACCCTATTACTGAGACTTCGCTGTCCGTCCATCCGTCCGTCCGTCCGTCCGTCTGTCACCAGGCTGTATCTCAAGAACGGTGATAGCTACAGTTGAAATTTTCACAGATGATGATATTTCTATTGTTTTCTCAGTAAGTGATTTATGTAAATCTTTTGAGAAATAAATGTCTTAAACCATCTATTGCCGCTATAACAACAAATACTAAAAATAAATTAAATAAATATTTAAGGGGGGCTCCCATACAACAAACTTGTTATAGATTATGGTACGGAACCCTTCATGCGCGAGTCAGACTCGCACTTGACCACTTTTTGGATATTAGTTTTCAAGGGTTGGCAATTTCCTCGCTCAGCGTCTTAGTGTAGCTATACAGCGAGGTAATGCTGCCATCGTCTTTGGTACAATGCCACGGGGGCCATTTTTAGACATATAGTTTATTTTAATAATAGGTACAATATATATATTTAGAAAGACGTATTTTTAATGAGTTATTTTAATCTGTTGTGTTGCGTTATAAATAAAAGCATAATGTATTTAAGTTTTAAAAAAGGAAAACGAAAATCCTGAAACTTAAGAGGCCTTATTCCTAATAAAAAATATATATGTATTCAACCAACTTTTTGATGTGAATAATACTTTTCTTTGAGTTCTAGAAAGTAACATAGCTATTACATGCTTTCTTTGCGTGCAGTCGAAAATAAGTTGAAAAAAAAACTGTTATCTGCGAGAATTATGTCAATTTCGAGTCGTTATTGAAACAAAAGTTGTCAATGAAAAATTCAAACTGTAGGTTTCAAATATATACTAATAAATCGCAATGGCCCTGTTCTAACTAGTAGCATTGATAATATGTTCAGAAACATGTTTGGTCATATAGAAAAATATCTAAAACAGTATGCATTTTTGAACGGATAAGGGGCCTTAATAACTCAATTGAATTACCGATACATTATATCAAAATCCCAATAGCCTTTCCTAAATAGTGACATTGATAATATGTTAAGAAGCATGTTTGATCATAGAGAAAAATGTCTAAAACAATCAGCGTTTTTGAACGGATAAGGAGCCTTCAAACTGCATCGCACTCAATATTGTCAACGATGAATTAAGCTCCTCATGGGCATGGAGCCAGCATCCGGACTGCAAACGTCTGCTCTTGTTGGCTTTAATACACTCAAGTGCAAATATTTCGAGTGACACTGACATAAAATTCTATATCTCGACGAGAAGGTGCCTAACTTCGTCCGCGTGGAAGAAAAAAACATAACCTTTATTTTTGCTTCTCCATAGTAAAAGGTAGTAGATCACATTACATTTTTTTTCCATAAATTACCTTTGTGTCAATATTTATAAAAAGTATCCTATATCAGTCTGGGCCTCAGGGGATACGTGGCTCCCCGTATACCAAAAAATATTAAAATTAGTCCAGCCGTTTAAGAACAAAAAATCAATACATACTCGTAGTTACCAACTCTAAAATCTCGGCAGAATAATTTCAAAAATCTGAATAAATAAATAAAAAACATACTATTATCGAACCTACTCATGAGAATAAGTTTAGAAATGCGCTCCGTAGGCGAGAACAGCCGGAAAGCTGGACAACTGCCTTTTAATATTATTATTTGAGCTTTGAAATCTACGAAAGCCTAAAACGATGTGGTATGTGGTTTTGTAAACTTTTATTGGTGTGCAATAAAGTATTGTATTATTATTATTATTATGTATGTCGCACCCTTTCACGGGACAATGGTGTCCCGGACCTTTGGGAGGCGTGCACGGAGCCGAAGCCAACGAGCAGAGGCCCTTTCGACAATTTAATGAAATGTAAGGGGTACACCATGCGGATGCTCCCTCTGCCTGTGTCATGGGACGCACACAGAGACAGCACCCGCAAGATGTAAGAACTATTGTGATTGTATGGAGTCTAAACATGGTACTAGGCTATTACATGAAATGCGATGGACTAACTACTGGGCTATTGTTTGAGACAGCCGGACGTCTACCAAGAAAAGTGTCTCATAGCAAAAAAACTGGTAGACGATGACTCGCCTCCCGCTAGATGGGCCCCCATAAATAGCGACACATAGAGTGGCCTAAGGGCAACACCGGTGCGGAAGGCTAAGGGTGGAGAGGTGTAATACTGGGCTTTAAACCGAAGCCAACTAACCCCTTACGTTTCCACATCCGCCCCCGAGCCGCAACTCTCGCGACTCCACTCTGGCCGGCCGGTTAAGGCAAGACAGAGGCGGAGGCCCCGACCCAGCACCCCATTATTATTATTATATTCTAATTCTCTAATACCCACGTAACATTTGATTTTATATTCACTGCCCTAGGTGTTATGCACTCCATCTATTTAGCGTTTGCGCAACTTTAGCGACCTCAGCCTTCGCGTAGGTAGGTATATGTATTTTAATGGTGTTTAAGTAATTGTTTATTGCACCTCCCACAGTAGGGTGTTTCATATTTCAAAAAGTTTGATTTTCATATGACTTCGCTCAAATCCTTGATCGCACTTACCCAAAAGGCCTCTGTGCCAAATTTAGCTTAATTGAACATTATTTAGAGGTTGCGCTACATTGTGGAATTTGCAACAAATACGAAAATTCTTGAGCATTATTCAGATAAGAATTTCACGATTTTTGGGTTATTAAATTTAAAAAAACTTATCTGGCATAAAAAAGCAGTAACATACATCAAATTCAACTTTCAGTAAAGCTTCTTCTAATGAATTTCTATAAACATAGGCTCTTTCAAAGAAAAGTATAGTTTTAGTATACACTCATTATGACAAAAAAAAATAATAAAAATAATATCATACAATTATATGTCAACATCTGCTAAGAACTTAAAGTAGAGAAGATATGCAATATATCTGTATAGAAAGAAAAACACAAAAGTACATTTTTCAGAATAATTTTTGAGTGCCAGTACGATACGCGGTGTCCGCATAATATAGAGCGATTATCACTTTGGCGACATGAAGAATGTTATTTTTGTATAGTATGCTATACTGATATGCATTACATATTGATAAACAATAGCAAATTATACAAATACATATATTTTCAGGCTTCTTAACTTTTTTATTTTTTGTGTATAGGTTCTGAGCTCCAAAACTCTACGATTTTGCTTTTTGTATGTTATTTTATTCAATATTTTTGTAAAATATGATGTAAATTATCTCTCATCGTATTAAAAATACTAGACTTCTTCTATATTCTAAGTGATATCGAAAACGCTGATGTATCTGGTCTAGAAAGCGTTTGCTGTATTTTTTCCTTTTTTCTATAAATGGTAAAATTACACGTTTCTCTTGAAGGCTCTGACTTTATAGAAATTGAACAATAGTTTAATTACTTACATTTAAACTTCTCTACGGGTAATACTCTTTACTTCCAAACAGAGATATTTATGACTAACATCTTATAAAATATAAAATCAGTACTTCAGAACTATTACGAATTTTAACATTTGTTGTAAAAGTGGTTAGTTGGCGCAACCTCTAAACGTCCTCAAATTTTCTTGAAATTTGGAACAAATATTTTATTTTATTATAGAGACTCGATCCCCAAGCGAAGTCTTAATAAAATACACAGTTTATTTTTTTCCATACAAAGATGAAACACCCTATCCCACAGCCTAGGGTTATCAGTGATAGTTTTATGAGTGATTTTGTGCAAAAAATTTAACTCAAAATTGGCCGCGATATTTAATGATTTTATACTACTTTTATATAACTATAGGGAACGTATCAAAAAAGTGCCAATTACAAATAAGCATCAAAATATACTTATACCTAAGTTATAAGATCAACTGAAATTATACTAAAAGTACCGTCAGTTAGGAACGCGCCACACGGGAGAAGCGCACCAAATAAATATCTAATATTTTGGATATTTCTCAGTTTATTATGAATATTTTGTGATTTTACTCATTGACTGTGATTTTACACATTATTTCCGATAAACTATAAGTTGATCGTTTTTTGAGAACTGTTATGGTTACAAAATTATCGCCTGGTCTCACTTAACGATTACATCCTGTATAGTCTGTAAAATACTTTACGTCGCCCTAGGTCGTGTGATTTTTGAAAATCCCTTTCCTGGTTAACGCAAAACTTAAAATTTAGACAAACGACGGACGGTTATTCGTCAAAAACCTTCGATTTGGGCCACAAACATCTGCGATCATTTACTAGTTAACTGCCCTAAACCCACCCTTTGATGAAGCCTAAAATACTAAGTCGGCAACACCACTGCATCTACATATTTAGCATTCCCGCAATCGTAGCGACCTCAGCCTTCAAGCATCCGGTTCTAATGTTGTTTAAGTAATGCATTTTAAATATAGCCTATGGAGCCGACGGTCCTGGGTTCGAATCCCAGCAAGGGCAAATATTTGTGAGATGAACTCCAATATCTGTTACATGGACGTTTATTGTGAACATTGTTGTTATATATTGTGTATATCGTCATCTAGTGGAAACCCATAGTCAAATTACCATTGCTTAGCTAGGGACTAGGTCGATTTGTGTAAGATTGTTTAATACAAAGTAAATATCTATGACCCAGGAATACTCGTGCTCATCACATAAATATCCGTATTTTTTTTCTTTTTATACTGGCTCTACTTCGCCTCATGGTAAGCAATAAGTCGCAATGGCATCTGACAAGAAACCAACGGTGCTTGTCAGTTGACACTGCCATACTAGCCCGAGAAATGCTTCTTTACGCTTCGTTTGAAGGGTCCCATGTTATAAGAAGGAGGAAACACATGAACCAGCAAAGAGTTTCATTTTTTTATCACATGAATAAGGTGCCAGGATTTAAAGCCAGCTCTCCTGAAGTCCCTCGAGGTTTGATGCCCCGCATCTGTTTAGCATTTACCTTGCGCCGACCTTAGCCTCCGCGTATCCGTTTCTAATGGTGTTTATGCACCGCCCTTGCTGCAAGGGCTAAAAATAGATCTTAATTCTCAAATATAGTGCAGCTGTGATTTAGGAATTTAGTTTAGAGCAAGTTTAGAGGTTCAATTGTAGGCTTAACAGTGTCACGGATAATGAATAAATAATAATAATAAATATCAGACAACCTCAGACAAATCGATCTAGTCCAGAAGGCTTGTCTTATGGATACTAGACGACGATATAGGTACATACTTATATGTATAGATAAATATATACTTAAATACATAGAACAATAACCATGACCCAAGCACAAATATTGGAGTTCATCACACAAATATTTGCCCTGGCCGGGATTCGAACCCGGGACCGCCGGCTCAGTAGGTAGGTCTCTACAAACTGCGCCAACCGCGTCGTCGTGAGGGTCCTTTAAGACTCTCGGCGTGTTTGACAGATACGGACAGACGAACGGACAAGAAAGTGATCCTATACCTAAGGGTCCCGGCTTTTCCTTTTGAGGTACGAAACTCTAAAACGCAGATAATTTACCTCATTCCAATCTAGATTGCGTTTGCTGTCTTAAAAGCTTTTGCCTGTAGACAGATTGCACCTAAACCTGTTTGTGCCGGCTATCGGCATCAGTACTGCAGATCTGAGTGCACCTTGGGACAGACAATTCAATTTTACCTCCCTCTGTATAAATTATCGAACCGTATTGCGTAGATGTTAAAAAAAGTATTTCTGTTCTCCTGCTTAAATAGCACGTTATTTTAGCTTCATCAAGCGGGACTATAATGGTACTTTTAGCCACTTAGAGTTTCAATGAAAACCGTATAATAATTTCTATAAAAATTAAAAATAAATCTTGATAGCGGCCAGCTACATACGCGCGAGACGCACGGCTAAGTGCTATAGTGCCGTTCTCAAACATATGCAATGAAATAAAATAATACACCACAAAAATAATATAATTCTGCTGTTTAGCCTGTTAATGAACACAGACGCCATGTTTAAAAAAATACTTCCAGGCCTTTCATACAAAATTCAAGGCCTATTCATTTTTGTATGAAATTTCTTTACAGTTCTCTCGAGTAGTTCCGCCCGAAACGTGATACTTCGAATTAAGCATTCAAAACGTGCGTTATAACGTTAAGACGATATTTCATTGCATGTTGAGAAAAATAAATATTAAATGCTATAATAACCCGATAAAAATGTCAAGGTCACAAACGGAATCGCCACACACCCAAATTATCCCACTTCTGATACTTGTATGGCGGAAACCCTATTAGGGAAGGTTGCGGCTTCCGCCCTCAAAGAATGTCGCGGATGGCTGCGGCCATTCATGGAATAACCGACTTCAAAAGAGGAGGTTCTTAAGTTAGTTACGTTTTTATATCCAAGTACGGCAATGCCAAAAGGTTTATATTGTTGATTTTCCTTATTTTATAAGTACTAACAGAAAAAGCTTGTTTATAAAAATACTAGCTGCGCCGCTGTTACCCGCTCGTCCCACGGGAACACTACATTTTTTCAGGATAAAAAGTAGCCTATGTGTTAATCCACGGTGTCAGCTACCTTCATAACAAAATTTATAAAAATTGAACCAGCCGTTTGACCGCGAAGCGTAACAAACATACACCTCACAAACTTTCGCCTTTATAATATTCGTGTGATATATAATGATATAAGGTTCGTTAAAAGCAAAACTGAGTGCCTTCTTTTCTTAAATCAACTGAAAATAATTCATATAATTCTCGTAGATCTGTCGATTTTAAATGAGACACTGAGGAACGGTGTTTGTGACAAATGGTTTTGGGAGGCCTATGACCGGTACAATTTAGAATTTTAGATGTACAACGACGTTGCAATGACTTCCTGTCCTGTTCTCTCCTTTATTCTGACATACAGGGTGTCCTAGTTCGGGCACCAGTCCACACCGGACAAGGTTTTGTTTTGTAATGTTTAGTTTGCAACTCCAAGATTGGTTAGTATACATATATACAACTCATTACCGGAATACGATATCTGATGCCACGACAGCTCAAATCAGCTACTCTTTATGAAATATCAAAAACGATTTATTAGCATGAAGTTTCTATGACGGCTGGCTTGTGACGATGACGTCATAAAACTCAGTAGTCAAAACATATTCTCTTTTTAGTTTTTACCCAATTAAAAATAGTAAAATGTCAACAAGTTAGTGGTACTTTATTTGGTTCCGTGTATTTTCGAATGTATGTTTAGTGGTTTCAATGAAAATTAATTATTTTCTCTATAGTCAAATAACGTATTGCCCTATTGGTAGGTATCAGAAAACAATATTAACTGGCGAAATGAAACAGTTCAAAAATAATCAGTTAATCTTATCAGTTTTACCAAAAGGTTAATTGACAGGGCCCTATAACAACACAACATAGGTAACCTATAACATTATGTAACTTAACTAAGTAACGATCTATTTCGGCTCAGTGTCCCAAACAGGATCTTAGCCTCCGAAACGAGAGTACTTACGCCACTTAAGGCCACTATTTTGTACGATAAGTTTTAATTAAATAAATATAAAACACGCATTTCGCTGGTTTCTTTTTAACGACTGAACCAAAAAAGCTCGTGATAATATTTACAGAGTGAAAACCGTATCAAATCCCATTCTTTGTGTCCACAGAACATGATTAATGACGGGATGAAAGGTAAATCAAGCCGAATCGGAAACCTGGCTGAATCAAATACGAGTATATTCATATACATACAATAAAAAGTTAATTTACGTACCTACATACATATTACGAGTCTGTCTTTGCGTAGTTTAAACCTGAATATATGAGTTTTACCTCATTAGCTCAAACATGGTGATTTTGCTGCAAGATAAGAGTGAACAAAATACGATTTTGTTTTGAGCGAGAGTACAAAGTATTTTTTCACCTCACTCGCTCGGAAAACCTCCGTTTATTGGGCGAAATCTGCGTGCAAAAGTCATTTGAATTTCGAACACGACGATTTTGATTCTCTGTGGTGCATGTAACTTTTTTATATTTAAGACTCCTTCAACGCGTGACTGATTTCATCAGTCGATAAATCTTCGAATAACCAATCAACGCACGCTAATAAAGGGCGATCTGGTCTGGCCGGCTAAAATCCTATGTACGTTTGAATACTTTAAAAAAAAAAATACACCTACAATATCACGTCCAGAAACCTGGTTTGTGGTTACAGATTTTTAAGTTTTTATTTTTTCTACACTTAATTTTTTGTTGAATATGTTTATATATATTAATAGTAAGTATTTCAGTTTCATTTACATATTTTGACTAGTAAATATATTAAATACATCACAAATTTTAATATTTATTTGTTATAAAAGTTGGAACATAAGTTTGTAATTTCTGAACGCACCCGAGAAAAAAAAAAAAAATTAAAAAGTTGGAAGTTTTCACAATTCACGTAAACAACGTAAATTGGTTCTGTGGAGAATAGAATACATACTGTTGTCTTACTTTATAGAAATATGGAAAACAAGAACGTTAAGCCCAATTTGGAGTATTTATTCAATGCTAAAAGCCTGCATTAAAACGAAAAAGGATTTGTTATAAATATTTGGAGACGATAAGTAATTTACCGAAACTATTGGCATTTCTAAAGAAGATAAAGCCGAAATAATCTTGTTCAGATCCCATCGTCCAATAACATCCAAAGCAAGTGTTATGGAAAATACTTCCGAGTGGCCAACTAATCCTTCCCAGAATGCCATTCTCCCACATTCACAACGAATATGTCAAGTAGTTTCAAATACAAATATAATATAACAGTGCTTAAGAAAAACTCAACGATAAAATATACACGACGATAATACAAATTACGGCCATATTTTTAAAATGTGTGTTTCTCTCGTATTTATTTGGTTTGGATTTGAGTGTGTTAATGTTTTAAATTTGATGGGTTTAATAGAAGGCAAAATTAAATATGATTATTTTTATGTTTTAATTGTTTTTCTTGAACTTCCATTTTCCTCGCTGTAGTGAGGTGAAAAGTTGTGTGTTCCGCATGGCTGCAAAATTATTTAGCTTCTCGTGTCTTGAAAGCTTCGCTACGCTCAGGAATCTATCTTTGAACCTTCTCTCTTAGATTCCTTCGCTCGCTCAGCTTTCAATTTCAACACTCGCGCCAAATAACAGCTTTGCAGCCTTGCATAACAAATAACTATTTTTTTAGTTTTTGTCTACGAATTGTCATTTCTCAGCCACAGGTTAATTATAAAACTCATATCTGTATGAAAAAGAGAGTGTTTTTCGATTTTCAAATCCGACCTCGAATAATTACACTGTTATACCGATACGCGTTATACCATAAAAAAACAGCCAAATATAGTAGTTTATGTGACTGTACATAATGAAGGTATTAAACACGACTGTATTCGGCGAGTTTCATAATAACATCACATTTAGTGCCTAATTACATAACCCTAGACCACGGACAAACCTTAGACAAACTCCGGGTGGTGTAATTCGTAAAGCTCGTGAAAACATCTATGGCTGGATACATAGCTCTCGGCGTAATAAAAAGTATGTAAAGTCAACCAATTCGATTCCTAGGTCATTTTGTACCGTGTCACAGTGAACGTCAATATAAAAGCCGCTTGAAATCTCATATCATTGACATTGTGACAAGGTTCTATAGTGGCCTAGAAATGAAATTGGTTGACTGTACAAGAAATATTAAACGTCTGCCCATTTGTCCAACCATTTTGGCGCATAAATAATTTAAAATGTCTTAAATTTTCATCTACTAATCCTTTTTTTATTATGAACTAATGAATAAAGTATTGTTTGAAGTTTAGCAAGTTACAATACAAATGTTTCTAACATTTCCTTTCACATACAGTCATATATAAACTTTGAGTATTGTAGCAAAATTATGCCAAGTGCGAAAACTTCCTAAACTCAAACCATTAATTGTGATTCAGGTAACTGTTAACCACAACAATAAGTCGTATTAAGTTATACAGGGTGAGTGGTCTTAGCTAACTTAGGACCACTCACCCTACATTTTTTAATGTAAGTTACTTAGGACTCCTAAGTAATTTACATTAAAAAAAAAATTGTACTTTTTTGTAGTTATTATTATACATTTGACTTTGATTTCTTAAGCGCTTAAGATTGAGCATGTTTGTAAAACAAAATGCCTATTCACTCTCGATATAAACTACGACAAAGTTACAAGAAAGACTTAAGTATTTATAATTAGCAAATTAGGCGCAAATCGTTTGGTATGAATTCTTAAAGCAGCGAATATCGAAAACATGTGGACTGGTCCACGGCGGTCCGCCATCTTTTTTAGCGTCACAGTAGAGTCAAACTATGTTAACTTTTCCAAGCAAATGAACTGTCAAACCATACAAAGTGAGTCAGTTTGTATGGTTTGACAGTTCATTAGTCACACATGTGTGACAAATGAACTGTCACTTGTTCTCCTGTCACAGGTATTTACTATACTTACTAGGAGAACCCAACCCTTATTCTCGGCTTAATAATAATAATAAAAGGCGTAGGGATGTGACGACCCCATCGCCCGCGGGTTTTACCAGCGCAATCAGTCACGCAGGGCAGCTTATGGCGAGCTGTTGGGGGGTAGCGACCCCACGGACCTGAGTGCTCCTGGGGGTCCTGATGGGGGGTGATGGGTCGGGGCCTCCGCCTCTGTCTTGCCTTAACCGGCCGGGCAGAGTGGAGTCGCGAGAGTTTCGGCTCGGGGGCGGATGTGGAAACGTAAGGGGTTAGTTGGCTGCGGTTTAAAGCCCAGTACTACACCTCTCCGCCCTTAGCCTTCCGCACTGGTGTTGCCCTTAGGCCACTCTATGTGTCGCTTTTTATGGGGGCCCATCTAGCGGGAGGCGAGTCATCATCTACCAGTTTTTTTTGCTATGAGACACTTTTCTTGGTAGACGTCCGGCTGTCTCAAACAATAGCCCAGTAGTTAGTCCATCGCATTTCATGTAATAGCCTAGTACCATGTTTAGACTCCATACAACCACAATAGTTTTTACATCTTGCGGGTGCTGTCTCTGTGTGCGTCCCATGACACAGGCAGGGGCAGCATCCGCATGGTGTACCCCTTATTTCATTAAATTGTCGAAAGGGCCTCTGCTCGTTGGCTTCGGCTCCGTGCACGCCTCCCAAAGGTCCGGGACACCATTGTCCCGTGAAAGGGTGCGACATACAAATAATAATAACAAAACCCTTGTTATTATTGTAACCCGTATATTTCACAGAAATAAACATTTTACATTTTTAATTTTTTTTTTATTTGCTGGGAAGAGTTAGCGTGGTCTGACTATACTGTGACGCTAAAAAGATGGCGGAATCAACTCATGCAATAGGGATGTTGACTGATTTTAAATTCGACAACATACCGTCGTCATTATATCAAAAAAAAATAGCCTCATCATGAATAAAGAAAAAAAAACAAAAAAGCTAAGGGACTTTGAAATATGATACCTAGCTACTTCAAAGGTACGTAAATTTGATATTTTTTTTTCATCCTAAAGCAAATTGGATGTTGCTTTCAGAATACTTATAATTTAACAAAATATTTTTCATGATCATGACCAAAACGACAAATGAGCTGTTTTTCCATACAGATATCGGTACCTACCTTTACTAGACGATGACGTCACAGTTTTGACGCCATTTGTATGGAGCGTTTTCAGCCCTTCGTAGGAAAGTCGACTTATGTTCATTTCTGACTCGGACAATTTAGAGCTGTCCTAAGTGCGTTAATCTTATAGAGACATATGATCGAAACAAAAATTTGGATTGATTGACTTTAGAAAAAAAGCCCATCTTATTAAATATTTACCCACGTCTTTGCTAAAATTATAGAAAATTAATTACCCCATATTTTAATACATGATTTGATTTAATTTGATGGATACATAGTACCTATGTTCTAGTTGTCATCTAAATTCATTCAACGGGTGACGCGTTATCGAATAACAATCATCATCAGGAAACATTTATTTATTTATTTATTTAATCTTTATTGCACAAAAGAAAACTTATCGTACAAAAGGCGGACTTAATGCCATGAGGCATTCTCTACCAGTCAACCTTCACGACATTCACGTATGTTTATTTATTTATGATTCGAAAATGCTATTAGGTATGGAATGTTAAGGGTGCGCCTTCATTGACGCGGAGCGGAGAGTAGACGTACGGAATAGACTATTCACCTGAGTTGAAATCATTATCTCAGAAGGAAGGGTACCCAACATTCCGACACCAATTTGATTTATTTTGATACATGTTATAGAGTAGTCTAAAATAGCAGACACGTATTTTTTTTAGCTGCCCAAATTCAACCAAGAGTTAGGAGAAAAAGTCCTTTAAAGTACTGAACATTTACCAAACCCTCTAACTTCTGTAGAGAGGTTTGTTCAAGCAAATTGATAATTAATTACTGGTTTCACTATATGTTGGAGAACATGAAAAAATAATGGACACGTGTTTTGTCATTTCTTCAAAAAAAAAAATATTTTTATTTTTCATGTATGAGTTTAAGTGCTTTTTTTTATATAAAATATGAGTTTGTATTAGGTAAAATTACAAAAAACGTGTCCATTCTTTTTTCATGTTCTCCAACTAAAAATGAAACCAGTAACTAATTATCAATTTGCTTGAACAAATCTCTCTACAGAAGTTAGAGGGTTTGGTCAATTTTCAGTACTTTTAAGGACAATTTGTCCTAACAGGTTGAATATGGGCAGCTAAAAAAAAATACGTATCTGCTATTTTAGACTACCTATAACATACTAGCTGTGCCCCGCGGTGTTACCCGCTCATCCCATGGGAACACAAAATTTATTCGGGATGAAAGTATCCTATGTCCTTTCCCGGGTCTCAAACGATCTCCATACCAAATTTCATCTAAGTCGGTTCAGCGGTTTAAGCGTGAAGAGGTAACAGACAGACAGACAGACAGACAGACAGACAGACAGACAGACAGACAGACAGACACACTTTCGCATTTATAATATTAGTATGGATATGGATATCAAAATGAATCAAATCGGAGTCAGACAGTTGGGTACCTTTCCTTGTCAGCTCCGCCTCACTTTTGTAATTGATCGATTCCGCACGTCTCCGCACCGCTCCGTTTCAGTGGAGACGCACCCTAACGACTATTCTGCCTCACTTATTCTACCGCACCCTGTATACACAAGACCAGACCTGTTCAAACTTGACTTGTTGTAAATAAGTAGCAACTAAGTGATTTTAAAGTTCAGAAACATTTAATGAACTGCAAATAGAAAGGTGTTATCTGCAAGAAAGATGCTCGAAGTAATATTAAACTTTATAATCGCTAACATCCATCTTCGTGTTTGGCGAAATTAGTTGTAAAATGTGTACCATGCTTTTTTGAAATAAATAAATTAAAAAAACATGAGTCTTTAATTATAAGTAAGAATGAAACGGTTTATAAAACTTTTTAAAATTACGAATACTGCAATGTTTGAACATTATTTTTATAAGAAATTGTTGAAAAGTTTAAGCGAGGTCGTTGGTATTTATCAGGTCAGTTTACTAGCTGGTGTTAAACAAATAACGGACTTCAAAAAGAAGGATAGTTATTCCTTTTTTAAGACAGGTATCATAATTATTTTTAGGGTTTCCTTATCCAAAGGGTAAGAAACGGGACCCTATTATTAAGTCTCCACTGTCCGCTGGCTGTCTGTCTGTCTATCCGTCTGTCATCTGGCGATTTTTGATGAACAAGTGATAGACAGTTGAAATTTCCACAGATGGTTGGTTAAAATCTGATAACAATCTATGAGGAATCGAACGAACTCCTTTAATATTATAAGCACATCTATGGAGAATTCGGTACATTTGATAGTATGTAACTCATTTAGTTGTCCATAGAAATAACGATTAACATCTCCTTGAAGTTGGTTTTCAGATTATTTAAAGTTGCACGTTCTGTGTCCGCGACCGTGTTGAATCTACCTGTTAAAGCTAACTTTCGATTTTATGAGTTTATGACACAATGTCCAAGAGTCGCCATTATGCACCGCTTTGATGTCCAGGAAGGAAACATTACTCCCTTTGTGAACAGTTTGCACTAGCTCGAGCACCTTTATCGCAGATATTATTAAATATAAATACCTAACCATCGTGCTTAGGGTTGGCAGTCCCTGGAAATTTTAGTATAGAGAGTCCTGAATATCTTGAGATTTTCGGGACTCATCGTCCTAAACTACCATGAGTTTACAGTGACTGTTATCGATAGTGACTGCGTAAACGGTTTGTATGGGGAAACGTAGTTCTACAAAGTCACCGTTAGGGGCGCTGTACTATTCTCCATACAAATCGTTTACGCTGTCGCTAGCGAGTACGGTCACGTTAACTCATGGTTAGGGAACTGGGGGGTATTCGACCAATTTTAGAGAGATGATGTAGATCTTAGAGTAGTAGGACCTCGTGCAGGGTCCGTCCGGATTGTTACTACCGTCTTGCCTGCTAACCCACCGCCAAACGGCAATGTTCGCATTGTTGTGTTCCGGTGTGGGGGTGAGATAGCCGGTGAAATTACTAGCATAGAGGCATTCTATCTTCGTCCTCCGGGTAGGCAAGCACTTGTGACTCCTCTGGTGTTGCAGGTGTTTATGGGCGACGGTAATCGCTTTCCATCAGGCGATACGTTTGCTCGTTTGCCCCCTATGACATATATAAAAAAAAAAAAGATCTCTCCATTTCATCGCCATCCGTCACTTTTGACGTGTGCCTACTTGACAAGTGCCGATATCCCCAGAACATCGCAACTTCGTCAATTCGGACGCGCTAAATTTGCGTTTCCTTTGTATGTGACGGCATAAATAACAGGCGCATACTTTAAATTGACCGCGTAGTGCGTGAAATTAGTCAGTTACGTTTCTTTCAAAACAGAAATTCATATACATGAATAACATTTTTGACAATCATTATCGCCTTCGTATTTCCAAAATTGAGATGAGATATGGCACTTTTAAGCCCATCGCATTTAAATGACAGTTCAATGGCGATATAATTGTTATCTAATAGAGATTTGACGTTTGGCGTTCACTCAAACGGCATTCTCGAATTGGGTCCCTGGACTGCAAACCCTCATCGTGCTATAACGTCAAAACGATGTTGTTAAGGTCAAGCTAGGTACACGTCCGCTGGTTTCATGTATAGGGGACAACAGTTCTCCAATGACAATACTAAGTTTTTTGCTCAATACAGTTTGTCTTTTCATCAGAGCAACATGCAGTGGTTGCAGTGCTTTCATTGTTTGTGCGGAACCTTCGGTGTGCGAGTTCAACTCGTAATTGACCAGCATTTTTAACACAAGACTTGCTTGTTAAGGCCGGCGACGCTCTTGGGATTCCTCTGGAGTGGAGTCTATGGGCGACGGTAATCACGCAACATCACGCAATTGGTCTGCTCGTTTGCCCCATGACATAAAAAAAATTGGGCAAGTGCGAGTCCGACTCGCGCATGAAGGGTTCCGTACCTATCTATATATATATATATAATCTATAACAAGTTTGTTGTATGGGAGCCCCCCTTAAATATTTATTTTATTTTATTTTTAGTACTTGTTGTTATAGCGGCCATAGAAATACATCATCTGTGAAAATTTCAACTGTCTAGCTATCACCGTTCTTGAGATACAGCCTGGTGACAGACGGACGGACGGACGGACGGACGGACGGACAGCGAAGTCTCAGTAATAGGGTCCCGTTTTTACCCTTTGGGTACGGAACCCTAAAAACCGGCCAAGTGCGAGCAGGACTCGCGCACCTAGCGTTCCGTACAAACACTTCCCATCTTAACTGGGGTTAATTTAAGTTTGCACCTGGTATGTATGGCGCCGCATACAAATGACGGGCAAAATTAACGCAATCCATCACGTTTGTTGTATGGGAGCAACACTTAAATATTTATTTTATTCTGTATTTTTTGTTATAGCAGCAACATTAAATACATCATCTGTGAAAATTTCAACTCTCTAGCTATCATGGTTCATGAGATACAATACAGATAGACGGACAGCGGAGTCTTAGTAATAGGGTCCCGTTTTGTACCCTTTGGGCACGGAACCCTAAAATATAAACATTGCAGATTTGCCGGAATTTATTTTTTAGGTCGATAAAAAATTTCATCTATCCATCAACTACAGACGCTTTGATGTAATAAGGCGGCTAAATCAATGACGAAATCGTTTTCGCGTCAAACGGCACTAGCTAACGACGTTCCGCGGCGAAAACTCCGGAAATTATAGCTTGCCGGAAGTATCGGCGGATTGCGACTTTTGCGATATAAATACTCATTCAGAATTGGCCTTGCGATGTTAACACACACTAATGCAAATACTCTTTATTGCACACCTCAAACATCAAGGAACACACAATACAACATGAGATACTTTAAAATAACAGGCAGTGGTAAACAAAAAGCGGTCTTATCGCTAAATAGCCTCCTTCTCCTTCCTTCTGGAGCTTCTGTAGTATCCATTTATTTATTTATTCTTTATTGCACAAAAGAAAACCTATGCCAGAAAACCCATGAGGCATTATCTACCAGTCAACCTTAGAGAAAAGCAGAAAAATTAAAAAAAAAATTTGTTTAATACAAGTAAAGATTTTCATAGAGTTATCAATATAGGTGTTTACTTTTTAGATCTAGCTCAGCAAAGATTACCACGTTACGACAATATCGCCATAAATCACAACGTTAATGGCGAATGAAGGTTTCGTTACAAAATCGATCTAAAATTTGCTAAATTTAGGACGCCCTCCAGTCAAACTTAGGTCAGTTAAAACTTCTTTAAATTTAGATTTATTTTACACTCTTCATAATCGGAATAAAGTCCTTTATCTCCCCGAAAGGACATTTAAATCACAAGGTTAGGTACATACCTACATGATGTGAAAACATATGTATTCCGATAAAAATAATCTTGCTTGCTTGTTTTTTTTTTATTATTTTTACAACGACATTCTTACTTCAGTTCAAAAAAGCGCTTGAACCCCCTACGAAAACCACGGGTGGCTGAGTGCCCGACGATTGATATGACGTTTTTTGACCTAATGTAAGTAATTCGCGAAGTTGACCGAAGTTGGCCGAAGTGTGGGTTTCCACAGTGAAGTGCCCCTCACGTTATCATATTCGCCCAACTTCGGTCTACTTCGCGAGTAGGTAGTGTGAAGACTGAAGCCGCAATAACTTTTCGCAGAAAGTAACGCGTTTCTTATCGGCGGCTCGATGTGTTTTTTTTATATCAGCGTTTACTTTTATTATACGAACTACCACAAAATCTACAGGGCAATAACTTAGCTTAATATTCTAGAAAGATAAACACCTAGAAGCTAGGTAGCCGACTGCTTTATCACGAGGTAAGACGGCTAATTTGACGGGCTGTTCATTATCCGGGAAACGCCGGCTAAGCAGCGCCGGATAAAGCTCACCATGCACGGTAAGACCAAAAAACCCGGCTAAATGCAAGTCGGAGTCGCGCGTTCCGTACAAGGAAATAATATTTAACTTTTATTGTTATCTGTATTGTAAACTGGCAACAAATGTTCAAGGTCCTAGTCTTGAGAAGTGTCATTAATTTTGAATTGAATCGAATCAGTCAGGAAGCATAAACAGCGCACGCTTTGTGTACTTACACTATCTAATTTTCATCGTACCTATGTTTTTTTATCATCTGTGAAAATTGTGAAAACCTAGTGACAGACGGACATACGGTCTTAGTAATAGGGTCCCGTTTTTACCCTTTGGGTACAGAAACCTAAAAATTATGGGAACGATAACAGGACTTCCAAATACCTAAAATAACGCTAGAGTCACACCACGTTAACTCTTCCAAGCAAATGAACTGTCAAACCTTACAGAGTGAGTCAGTTTGTATGGTTTGACAGTTCATTTGCTTGGAACAGTTAGCGTGGTCTGGTCTGGCTATGATTTTAAAACGATTGAATAGATTATCTTGCGCCATAAGCATAAAACAAAACACTATAGAAGATTATATTTTTACATCTTGGTCGAATACCGCCTTTGAACTGTGTTTTATCGGTTGTTTTTGTAAATTACGACACTATGCACGGTGATACGACTGACCGATGTAAGCGTCTCTATAAATAAGTGTCTACGAACGTAGCTAAAAGGTAGACCACAGACTGCTTTATCAGGAGCGTAAGACGGCTCATCTGACAGGCTGTTTATTACCCGGGAAACGCCGGCTAAGCAGCGCCGGATAAAGGCTGCACTGCACGGTAAGTACAATAAAGTCGGCCGGGAGAAGTGTGCCAACGGGCTAAAAGCACCAAATATGAAAATAGTTAATCGAAAAGTTAGTGTACCTAATATGTGTAGCTTTCATTTAAACCATTGATACAAAGATCAAAGATTAAAGAAAAAAAATCAAAAGAAAGGAAGGTTTCAAATAAACAATGCAAAGATCGATACACAAAGCAAAAGAAAAAAGTCGACAGGTTACTTGGAGTTAGGATAGCGAAGTGGTTAACGCGCTGGACCGGTAATCAGAGGTCCCGGGTTCGATACCCGGTGTCTCCCACCAGTTAACTCCTTTTTCAATTTTTATTTAACTTTTGATCTTTGTATCAATGGTATTAATAAAAATTGTGGCGTGTACCCACATAAAAAAATATGAGACATTATATGTTTCATAAATTTATACGTGTAGCTTTCGATTATTATTATGGTAGATGTTCGGACTGAAATTTATCTTGTGTCTTGCAGTCGCGTGGCAATAAATGTATCCTTGGGCAAAATTACATAAATCAGTTCTTTTCTGAGAACATTGGAGTGTGTTCAAAGGCTCGGAAGTAGTCAATGAGTGAGTTGTGAAGTGGATAGTTCGATTCGAAATATCAGAATTGATATCTATCTGATTATGACTGCCATGAAGAATTGATCTAGCTAGCCGTTTTGCTAAAAGTTTTTTTTTTTGTGTTTCGCCAAGTTATCATTTATATATGTGTTAGTAAGTGCAAAATTAACTTGACAATAGCTGGATTCAATTTCTTGAAGTTTGAGGAAGCTTTTTATGAGGAGGACATTAAAAAAAGACAAAAATTCAAAAGCCCACTCTTTTTTATACTTAACGGTTTAAAGTTATTTCTAATTAACTAAGCCTTTATATCTTTTTCCCATATAAACTGCTCAACTTTTGACAAAACGACGGTTAGATATTTTATAATTTTAATTAAGGAATAAGTAATCTAATGTAATCAATTATCTTCTATCGCAACGTGAATGCGCGGCTTTACCCGTCAGCCGTGGTTAATGTAGCGATGCCTTAACTTACGGGCATCCGATAACCGTGCACCCCTTTAGGTGGACCGTCCACTCCGTATTGTAAGGTACCTAGTGCAGATCTTCTCATTAAAAGCCAGGATGAATGTGTTAGGTACAATACATAAAGGTTTATAAGTTACTAGCGACCCGCCCCGGCTTCGGACGGGTGCAATGATATATTATGCATGTATTATACATATAAACCTTCCTCTTGAATCACTCTATCTATTTAAAAAAACCGCATTCAAATCCGTTGCGTAGTTTAAAAGATCTAAGCATACATAAGGACCGACATACAGACAGAAAGCAGGAATGCGACTTTGTCTTATACTATGTAGTGATAGTGATGTACAAATATAACACTGAAATACTATTATTGTACGGCCAAAATCAACGAGCCGTGTGTCATAACTCATTCAGACGACTTTCTCACTCGCACTCTTTGCCTCTTCTATAGAGCGAATGAGACGTCTGGCCTAATGTTTATGACTACATGGGCATTGGGCACGTTAATTTTTGGCCGGACAAAAATATGAAAAGAAGCTAATATAACCTAAATTAAAAAAACCGGCCAAGTGCGAGTCGGACTCGCGCACCGAGGGTTCCGTACAAACACTTTCCATCCCTAAGTGGTTAAGTTAAGTTTGCACCTGGTATGTATAGCGCCCCATATAAATTAGGTGCAAAGTTAGGTATTAAAAAAAAAAATTATGGTTTTCGTAATTATTCCTTTATCTATGCTATAAGACGTTGCTTCGTACCAAATTTCAAGATTCTGAGTTCACGGGAAGCACCCTGAGGGTTTTGATTCCCTTGCAAGTGTCGAAAATTTGCGGCATAAACGGCTGTATAGGTATTAAAAAAAAATTTATGGTTTTCGTAATTATTCCTTTATCTATGCTATAAGACGTTGCTTCGTACCAAATTTCAAGATTCTGAGTTCACGGGAAGCACCCTGTAGGTTTTGATTCCCTTGCAAGTGTCGAAAATTTGCGGCATAAACGGCTGTATCTTTTGATTGCGTTGGCTTAGAAGTTTGATTTTTTCACAGCTTCAAGGGACAGTAGACCTGAGTAATTGATATAAATTTCAGCTTCATACCTCCACGCGTTCCTGAGAAAAAGGGTCTTGACAGACGGACAGACGGACAACAAAGTGATCCTATAAGGGTTCCGTTTTTTCCTTTTGAGGTACGGAACCCTAAAAAAACCCGTCCCCACCAAATATAGCTTAAAATTATCTGCCCTGTCCGGGATTCGAACCCATGACCGCCGACTTGACCCCTGACGAAAAAAGAGGGGTGTTATAAGTTTAACTAACTGTCAGTGGGATCGTAGCTCCCAAACGGATGGACCAATTTTAATCGGAGGTAATTGTAAAAATTAATTAGCTAATATTCAAAGAATGCAATCACATTTCATTTAAAACAAACCTGTTCAGTTAGCGAAATTAAAAAGAAAAATGTTTTTCCAACAAAATTTTAATTTATCGAAGGTTCTGTGAAACCTTTTAAAGTGTACCATGGCTCATTACAAAGCTTTTGTTGACTTTCGGGAGCTTTTGTTCCTGCTAGAGATCTAGAGATAGCGGTTTGGTGCTTTATAATCTTTCAAAGGGTAACTAATGTATAGTCCGACCAAAAAGAGTAGAAATTAAAAAGTGGCGATACTGTAGTTTTCTTAGATTGATTAGACGAGACTACAGTATTGCCACTTTTTAATTTCTTCTCTTTTTGGTCGGACTGTAATAGCCCAACAGAGGGTTTTACAACCCACACCATGTTGCGGATTTTTAGTGGTACCACGTGGTACTCATTTGAAACTCTTTCTTTCAACAACAACGTTGAAAGTCGGTCAATGTCACTAATGTAAACAAAGAGGAAACAGGACTAAATATTCTGCAAATTGTAATTTTTTGCATAATAAAGACAAAACTATCCAAAGAGATGACAGACAAGTTTCTTTCTATAGGATTCGGTACCTAGGTATATTATTTCGCAACAAGAACGAAGGATTGAGCAACATTCGGGTAAACAATGTTTTAAATTTGGTTAATGACAAATCCTTGACAAATCGCTATTGACGTTTAGTAATGAATATATGACGTATGCACATTATTGCCATAAGAAAGCTGTTCGAAGCGCCACTATCCCTGGGCCGGACCGACGTTTCCTATAAAAATTTACATCACGACACACCCGAATTGCTATCAAAGAAGAAAACCTATCACAGAGTCAATGTTAGGTACGACGACGAGCGAAGCGAGGACGCGTGTTAGGACATCTTGTGAAGATCACTACATAGTATAAGACAAAGTCGCTTTCTCTGTCCCTATGTCCCTTTGTATGCTTAAATCTTTAAAACTACGCAACGGATTTTGATGCGGTTTTTTTAATAGATAGAGTGATTCAAGAGGAAGGTTTATATGTATAATACATGCATAATTTATCAGCAAGGCACCCGTGCGAAGCCGGGGCGGGTCGCTAGTATTAGATAAAAGTTTAATTTGATGAGGGTTCTGTGAAACCTTTTAAAGTATACCATAGCTCATAACACAGCTTTTGTTGACTTTTGGGAGCTTTTGTTCAATTTGGAGATCTACAGATAGCTGGTTTGGTGCTTCAAAGGGTGACTATACTCGTTTAAATAAAACTATTTAAACAGGTGTTGTCGAGTATTCATTTAACGGTTAATATAATTATACCTAAGTAGATAACTCACGGGCCTGCGATGGATTTCCTCTTATAAAGCTATGTGAAAAATAGTAAAAATCCGTCCGCGGGGAGAAATAATGTTCACTAATTACACCTATTTGTTAACTAATTAATCTAATTATTGTCACCGGTCCGAAACACAACACACACAACACAGATTCGAAGATAGAGCGGTTTAAACTTTTGAATCACTGGTCCCCAAGTGTACGATATATATTAAAACGATCTTCCCGGTTAAAATTCTTTGGGTGATTTTTGATTTCTATTGCTTCCCTTACCATCCACGGCTTGTGCCACGGCTTGTGCCACGTGCGCGATAGACCCGTTATAATTTGTGTTCACTGGGTACATCATCACTCCGAATTTTCATAATTCCGAAAACCGTGTTCTGATAAAATATTTTGATTTTGTTTGGGATATCACATAACCCTAACCTAACCTAATTATGGTATATGTAACATATGGTCCATGGAAAAAAGTGATCGCATCGCGTTATTTCACTTTCGGAATCTTGAAATTTCGGGATATTGTTGGTTTCGGATAAATTAAAATTCGGAATTTTTGAGTGATCCCGTTTTAACTATATCACAACGATGGGTGTATATCAATATTGTCACTATTCATCGAATATCATACTCATATTTGACATTTCATGGTTATGAACATCGATACAATTTAACGATACCTTTCATATTGTGGGCAGCTGTCATCGAATTGCCCATTACCTACTGCTTTACTGCTCGCACAGACCATCGGATTAATATTCTAACCGCATTTTATAACTTACTAGCTTTTACCCGCGGTTTTACTTATATAATAATGTTAGAGTTCGGGAAGCGAATTAGGTTAGACACCTATAAGTTAATTAATAAATATTTTAGGACAATCTAAACTCGGTTTTCTAATTCAAGACCAAAAAACTACCACAATGTTACTACACTACAATAAAATATTAATAAAATACTTATTCTTTTTTAGACACTAAGATAATTTATTAATTAATAACTTTAACTCAGATATATTTATTATTACATAAATAAGAGAGGAGATAATAAAAACTTAAACATCGGAGATTTTAGGTACGAAATCTGGGTATTGTACTTGTAAGACTTGAGGTATTCAAAACATTTGGTGCAATAATCTACAAGCTCAGATGTCATTTAAATTTGGACAACTTTGGCAGTGACGTATCTGTCGTAGTTTTTTGGGTCTTGAATTAGAAAACCGAGTATAATACAAATTGATATAAAAAGTTATGGCTTAGGTTTAAACGCCTACCAAATAAGATTAAACGCCTACCAAATATATTGATAAATTACTACCAATAAATTCTTAATGCTCACCAAAACGGATGAATGCTCACCAAATAGTGTACCCCAAATTATTCTATAAATAAAGCAAATAATTCTTTTTCTTACATCCTATAAAAATATATGCACACCTAAAATAGTAGATTGTACAACAAGTGCATAAAACGCACCATTTTACACGAGACGTTTATCCATCCGAGCGAGCTTGCGAGCGAGGATGAATATAAAGTCGAGTGTAAAATGCGTTTTATGGACGAGTTGCACACTCTACTTTTCACTTCGATTGCGAGAAAATGAAACTGCATCATGTAAATATTATACTTAAAACAAATTTAAAAACATTTAGTTTTTTATATCTACGATAAATTATTGTCGTAGTTTTAATATATAGTATATTGAATTATTGATTTACTAAAATAAAAATAAATTTAAAAAGTAATAATTTATTGATAATCTATGGCATACTGCCAATAAAAAAAAACTTAGTTTGTGCATGTATATTTACGTTTTATTTCTTATATTTAACTAGATTATTCAATTCGATTAAATCAGATATGCAATAAAATAAACAAGGAATCACGTTTATTGTTTAAAAATATACCAATATCTAATTAATAAGGTGTTGTCATTTTTTAATAAATAAAATCATCTTAACATTTGGTGGCAAAAACATTGACCCGAACAGCTTAAAAAATTAATTTGTTTTTTTTTTATTAAATTTGAAATAAATTTGTTTTTATATGAATATATAAGTTGAACATTTGTATTATTTCCTTGGATTTATTTGAGAAAAGCACTATACAAGCCTCGGCGCGAACAGGGATTATCGGCCTCGTATCTCTAGATGGCCTCGTTATCACTCGGCCATCTATTACTACTCGGCCAATAATTCCCTATTTCGCGGCCTCTGCAGTAATGTACTTACGTTCCTTAAAATAGGCTCGGAAGTATCGCTTTTTGGGCGCAACAACTCGAGAAGACTGTAAAGGGATTTCATACTGCTTTTCAGGCCTAGGCCTGCAAAGTAACTTTTTTTTGGTTTCAACAACAAGGTCATTCACACAGCTGGCTGGTTTGACAAAAAGCAGGTTTTGTTTTTAAAGATTGGTTGTTAGACACTTGTGGAAAAAAAAATTCAAGATGGCGACTTTTTTTATCAAAATTTCAAATTGGTGCTAGGCGGCTAAAACTCGGTATCGGGGGGCTCTCGGGGCTCAAAAAAAATATGAATCTGAAATCTTGTCCGAAAATTCGGTCAAATTCGGAAAATATCGAAAAAAAACGATTTTTTTTTTCAAAATTTCAAATTGGTGCTAGGCGGCTTAAACTCGGTATCGGGGGGCTCTCGGGGCTCGAAAATATGAATCTGAAATCTTGTCCGAAAATTCGGTCAAATTCGGAAATTATCGAAAAAAAACGATTCAAAATTTCTAAATTAGTGCTAGGCGGCTAAAACTTAAAAAATTCTTTGTTTCAAGCATACCGTCAAATACTATACCGACGGCAAAACGCCAGTATTTGCCTGTTTTTTGGATTTATCGAAGGCATTCGATACGGTTTGTTATGATGTTCTTTGGAATAAGATGGAGAGGTGCACGAGTACACCGAGGGAAGTGATCAGTTTGCTCCGCTATTGGTATGGCAATCAGACGAACCAGGTGAGATGGGCAGGTGCGTACTCGGACGAGTACAGGTTGCAGTGTGGGGTAAGACAAGGTGGGCTTAGTTCACCAAGACTGTTCAACCTGTACATGGATGAGTTGATCGACAGGCTCAGCAGCACAGGTATCGGATGTTCAATAGGCGGAACTATGGTCAACAATATTAGTTATGCGGATGATATGGTGCTGCTGTGCCCGTCGATCAGTGCGCTGGTAAGGCTGCTGAAGATCTGTGAGGAGTACGCGGTGATCCACGGTCTGAGATACAATTCTAGCAAAAGTGAGCTGCTAGTGTTTAAAGCTGGAAATAAGGCCTTTGATGCTATTCCTACGGTATTCTTAAATGAAGTTCCACTAAAAAGAGTCACAAGTTTTAAGTATCTCGGACACTGGATCACTGAAAATCTCCATGATGATGCCGATGTTGAGAGGGAGCGCAGGGCATTGGCCGTGCGCTGTAACATGTTAGCACGCAGGTTTGCACGTTGTGATAGAAACGTCAAAGTAACCCTTTTTAAGGCATTCTGTCAGACGTTTTACACGTGCAGCCTGTGGACTCATTACACTAAGAGGGCGTTCAAGGCCCTGCGCGTCCAATACAACAATGGGTTCAGAATGTTGTTGGGGCTACCACGCTTTTGCAGCGCGTCAGGTATGTTCGCTGAGGCGCGCACTGATTGCTTCAGTGCCATAATACGCAAGAGAACTGCCTCACTGATGCGGCGTGTGTGTGAGAGCTCCAACACCCTCCTGCGCCTAGTGTCGGAGTTTCCTGCTAGCGCTATATGGAAGCACTGGAATACTATCCATATGGAATCAAGAGGCTGTGTGTACGATGTTTTTTAGGTTTAAGTTACTATAAATAACTAACATAGTTTATAAGTTTTATGTAATTAACAATATGGACATGGTCTGAAATAAATGCTTTGAATTGAATTGAATTGAATAAAACTCGGTATCAGGGGGCTCTCGGGGTTCAAAAATATGAATCTGAAATCTTGTCCGAAAATTCGATCAAATTCCGAAAATATCGAAAAAACAACGATTCAAAATTTCAAATTGGTGCTAGGCAGCTAAAACTCGGTATCGGGGGGCTCTCGGGGCTCAAAAATATGAATCTGAAATCTTGTCCGAAAATTCGGTCAAATTCGGAAAATATCGAAAAAAAAACGATTTGTATGGAGAAAATTTCAAATTGATATTAGCATAGCTAATAATGACTACCGCACATTATGGAGCGTTTTTTAGGGATATAAAAAAAAAAACTAACCTAACCTAACCCGGCCGAGTCGGATCTGCTCTGAAAGGTGATCAGGATTAGATGGATACCTAGCTGAAACACTAATTTATGAAAACAATATTTGGTGAGCAAAACATCCATTTTGGTGAGCAAAACATCCATTTTGGTGAGCAAAACATATTTTGGGAAGCAAAAAGATATTTTTTGGTAATCATTTTGATGTTTTATGAAAACAATATTTGGTGAGCAAAAAATCCATTTTGGGAAGCAAAAAGATATTCTGACTCAACATAAAATTATTCTGGTGTAATGTATATCGATTTTGGTATACAAAATGATTTAATTTGGGGAGCACTGTATAGAGTGAATTTATATTAAATGGAGGCAATTCAATTTATTTGGTATTTAGTTTTGGGGGTATAAAAGCCATTTTGGTGAGCATTTAAATTGTACCTACCCAAAAGTTATATGCAAAACTTTAGCGTCGTCTGGTTTTTGTAACTAGAGAAAACTGTCAAATATCGTAACCATAAATAAATGTTAAACTAATTTATTCAGGGATATCTACTTCTCTCCCACTTTGACGACGCGAGTGGTGTAGTTTGTAGTGCAGCTGTCTTCTGACGACGGTCCCGTTCGAATCCGGGAAGGACAAATATTTGTCTGATGAACTCGAATATTTGTTCCTGCGTCATGGATGTCATTTATATATTATGTTTATGTATATCGTCGTCTAGTACCCATAGTACAAGCATTGTTTAGTTTGGAACTAGGTCGATTTGTGTAAGACAGGGCCGGACTTAGAGGGCCAGGGCTCCTAGGCACTTGGCATTTGGGGCCCCCTCCCCTATAGGTAAGGAGAACATTTATTATGATGCGAGTCCTGCATATGGGACTGGCCCCTAGACTGGCTGGGTTAGCCCTGGGCCTTTGTGGGCTTAGGGGTAAACACGGCCCTGTGAAAGATTGTCATTTTTTTTTTTCATTTATTTATTACACAGAAAAAAAAACAATACATTTAATAATAATGCAACGAGCAATACCATACTAAGGTTTAACTGCCGTTGAATTCACTCACTTCACAATAAGCAGGTATTAACTAGATAGGTACCCATTATTAATCGCTACTATTTAATTTTATTCTCTCAAAGAAGGATCATCAAAACTGCTTATCTGGGTCTAGATACGCCGAGGCCGAAGGGACGGCGGCCTAGATGTCGCTGGAGCAATGAAGTCCAGAAAGATCTCAGGTATCTAGATTCCTCGGACTTAGGCTATATAGGTAGCTGGCAGAAGTTATATCAGGTCCGTGGATTGGTGTCGAAGGTCAAGATTCACTTTGGGTCGGTGCGCTCAAACATTGTTTAAGTTTACTCTTCATTAATATATCGAGTTAGTACTTACTTTTATTACCACGAAATTCAATTAACGACCCTAGTAGATTAAGGTGTGTCACAAAAAATATCCTATCCTTACATAACAAAATAGAAACGAATAGACATTTGATTCATATCTTACATAACATTTTCGCGGAAGTTCGTAATTTTAATAATTGAATTTGAAGCCCTGTCGCACATTATCTTAATTTGTTTTTAATTTGCCCTCAGCAGTAGTTACTTGACACGTTCCACGGGGAGCATGTGACGTCATATCAGCACGGCCATACTGACGTATTACACGTCCAACTTTTAGTAGGTAGTTGTTCGCTTTAATATTTGGAGTTGCAATAAATGTTACAATATTGATACAAACCTTACACGATTGATGGAAAGAGCGAGCGAAGCCTCTATAATAATAATAATAATAACTTCTTTATTTTCTCCACAAACATCAATCTTAAGACTAATACTTAAGTAGTATACCTAAATAGTATCCTAAAGAAGCAGCTACAAAACTAAGATGTTTGTGGGACTGGTGTCCGTACTAAGTAATAATACTTGTATTACAGATCACCAGGCCCCCATCGTTTATAAGACATACTCGTGCTTTTTTCCTATATATAATCTATTAGTAGGTATATTAAACATATATTTATAGTATTTATATATTTATAAGTATGTATGTATGTATATATACATAATATGTATGTGTGTGTGCGCGTGTGTATGTGTGTGTGTGTGTGTGTATGCGTGTGAGTTAAGTTAACCTGGATAAAATTTCATTTTATATCATACCTGTTAATGAGCTGCGTTGATATATGATCTACATCAGGAAGACGGAATAAGTAAGCGCTCGGTATCAAAGTAATTGAGACTTTTCAAATAAGTTTCAACTATAATTTTGCATTTGTATCGAGTCAAGGAATGTATATCTAGTATATGGTGTAAGTAGTTGTAGAGATAGGGTCCTAAGAAACAGTAAAATTTATCACAAAATTTAGCATTAAAAAGAGATTGTTTAGCTACAAGGTGGTTACGTCTTGATGAGCTCAGTATAGGATCAAAAGGGGTAGAACAATGTTGTTTGAGAACTGTATTTAGAATAAATAGTTGTCTTACAGTCATGACATCAGCAATTTGATAAAGTTCTTGCGTTGGGAATAGAACAGGTTTGAAGAAACTTACCTTGAGTAAGGCTCTTTGAGCACGCTCAATCTTAATGAGGTGCGTTTTGGAGGTACCACCCCAGGCAGTGATGCAATAAGCAAGGATAGACTGGCATAGTGCGTAGTACACTTTTTTTATAATATCTTTATCAGCTGCATTACGAAGTTGTCTAAATATATACATAAGCTTCCTTATTCTACTACTTAAAAGGTCTATATGTGGTTTGAAAGATAGGACGTTGTCTATTGTGAGGCCAAGATATTTGATGGTGGGAGTGTTGTTAATACCTATACTTTCAGAGTTGGAGACACGTGCAGTTATTCTAAAAGCATCTACGGGTGGCAAGGATGAGTTTCGCATCGCAAAGGTCATATGCTTGGTTTTGTCTAGATTAAGTGTTAGTTGATTGAGACATAACCAGCTGTGCACTAGATTGAAACCCTCTTGCGCATACTCATAAGCTTCTGACCAAGAAGCAGCATTAAATAGGAGAACTGTGTCATCAGCAAAGGACAAAATTTTACCCTGTTTCAGCTTAAGGCTTAGTAAATCGTTGATGTACACGAGAAACAGGCTTGGGCCTAATATACTCCCCTGTGGCACACCGAAGGTAATTGGTAGCTCCGAACTTAAATAGGAACCAATTTTGACAAATTGTGTTCTGTTGGTAAGATAGTCTGTAAAGATTAATAATTGTTTTTCTCTTACACCTAATATTTCTAGTTTCTGTAAAAGTTTAGGAATAGACACCGTATCGAAGGCTTTGGCTAAATCTAAAAATATTGCTAGACATTTATTTTGTTTATCAAGACATTTTACCACGTGATCTGTTAGCTCATGTACTGCATCTGTTGTAGATATTCTTTTGCGAAAACCGAATTGATTTTGAGATATAAGGCTGTGAGTCTCAAGGTATTTAGTTAGTCTTACATTAAGAATTCGTTCTAGGACTTTAGACATAGATGGCAGAATTGATATCGGGCGATAGTTATTGACCATACATTTGTCACCACTCTTGAAGATCGGGTGGATTTCGGCCTTCTTAAAGTATTCAGGGAATATTCCTTGCGCTAGGCATAAGTTGCAAATGTGTGTTAATGGACCTAAAATAACATTTTTGTACTTTTTTAGAAACGATGTTGAGATGCCATCCCAGCCTGTTGCACAATCTGATTTTAGTGAATCAATAATTGAAGATACCTCGTCAGAATCAGTGTCCAGCAATACAAACGAGCTTGAATGTATGTTATGGCTTTCTACAGAGTCAGGCTGTGCACCAGGGCAGGTTTCTGCAAGTGTTTTTCCAATATTGGAGAAGTAAGAATTAACTATATTGATCGATTCAGTTGGACTATTTTTTAATTCTAGAAGGTCAGTCGGCTGTATGTACGATTTATTAATATTAGTCGTTTCTCTTATGACATTCCACATTAGTTTAGGATTTGAGCCAGCTTTAGCAAATTCAGCTTTTTCATAAGCTATTTTAACTTTTTTGAGCAGGGCGTTACAAAAGTTACGGTATCTTTTGTACGTAATTTGTAGTGCATCATTATTAGGGTCTTTTTTTGCTTTAAGGTGAAGTTTATCTCGGTTTCGCATACACCTTAGGAGCCCTGGAGTTATCCAAGGCTTTATATTTCTACGCCTAGAAGAACAGTTTAGAATACGCGTGTTACACATGATCGCATTTCTTATCGGATCAATAAGAAGCCGCGTTGCTTCATTTGGGTCTGAGCAATTATAGATTGATTCAAAGCAAATTTGTTTAAGGTCGTTATT
Organism: Apotomis betuletana; assembly: GCA_932273695.1. NCBI lineage: Eukaryota > Metazoa > Arthropoda > Insecta > Lepidoptera > Tortricidae > Apotomis > Apotomis betuletana. The sequence continues at coordinate 8,821,888 of OW026318.1, read as the reverse complement.
AAACCCGTCTTCATCTAACTTTTTGAATATTTTAGGACTCGAGGTTTGTTTAATCAAGCTAAGCCGTAATAAAACTGCGTAATGATCAGTCACAGTGGATTCTAATACTAACGTTAGCGCTGGAGTATTGGTTTTTAATATAAAGTGGTCAAGGCAAGTAGAACCGTGGGTGGGGAGATCATGTGTAGGTAGAAGCCCATGGTGAGCAGTGAGATTTAGATATTCTTGTGAGTTCGATTCATTATTGCCAGGGGTAATGTCAATATTTATGTCACCTGTTATAATTATGCTTTGAACAGCGGCAAGATTACCAAGAGTGTCATTAAGAGATTGAAAAAACAATGTCAAATTTTTGAACTCACAAGGGCGATAAATGGCTACAATAGCTAAGTTATTTCCAATTTTTACAATCATACAGTTTGCTTCCAAAAACGGGACTTCACAAACCGAAATATTTTTTATGTTGTCCTTAACATAGATTATCAGCCCGTCATTTTGATTAAATAAATTATTAGAGTTGAAATGTATGTATCCATCAATACGGGGAATGCAAGGGTTGCGCGAAAGCCAACATTCTGTAAGGACAATAATATCTATGTTTGAACCAATTCTCTCAAGCAGCGTTAAAAAACCTAATATATTGGCCTTTACACTCCGAATATTTTGTGTGATAATAGTGTAACTTTTGTTATTTCTTGGTAATACATATTTACATTTTTCGGGTAGACATGAAAATGACTCTGATACAGAAACTTCATCGACGTTATTTATTAAATCATTAATGCTCGCGAATATTAAAATAAGCAAATTGCGTCATAATGTTTTCGAGTAACGTTTTAAAACAGGTATAACACTTAATTCGATACAAATATTTAGGTATAATTGCGATAACTTTGAGGTGTGAGTTTGTGTTGTGTGTGAATGTGAGAATAAAATGGCATTTGTCTGATATTGCTTTGAGAGAAATAAGTAATAGTGTGTGAGCGTTGAATACGTATTTAGCCTTTTTAAATTGGCTTATAAAATTTATATAGCCTACAGTTACCTTAATGAGTACAAGACAACATAAGTGTAAAAAAAATCCATCATCCAGGCAAGAACCAAAACACTTCCATAACAAAAACGGTAGGTATACATTACAAACAACAATTAATGTCAGGCATAGTCATTGATTAACAGTTGACTCTGTTTCAGCTTCGGCAAAAAATCCGTTATATAACAAATATATCCGTTTATTCGGATTTCCCGCTGTTCTCACCAACAGGTCGCATTACTCAACCAATTCTCGTAAACTATATAGATATTTTGACGATTCAGTTCTTCGAAAAAAATTTAAATGGCGGAGGCGGGGCTTTAAAACGTAAAAAAAGTCAAATTTCAATCATTTCGAAAAATAGTCCCGAGGTCTACAATACAGAGCCACTAGTTTGTTTAATTATGTCGGCGTTTCAAACGTGATGTCCTTGGTTTTGAAAGGATTTTATTTTTTTATTATTATTATCCTGTATGTCGCTCACGGGACAATAGTGCCCCGGACCTTTGGGAGGCGTGCGCGGAGCCGAAGCCAACGCGTAGAAGCCCTTTCGACAATTTAATGAAATGTATGGTGTACATCGAGCGGATGCTGTCCCTATCCGTGTCATTAGACGCACACAGAGACAGCGCTCGCTAGGTGCAAGAAATTGATGGATATATGGAATCTAAATAAATACAAATTGGGATATGGGGATGAAATGGAGGACTGACGAATTGGGCTATGGGTTGAGACCATCGGACGTGTACCGGGAAGTGTCTCATAGCAAAAATGGGACTGGTAGACGATGACTCGCCTCCCGCTAGATGGGCCTTCATAAATAGCGACACATAGTGGCCTTAGGGCAATTATTATTATTATTATTACTTTTTTTTATTTATTTATTTAAAACAAGGAACTTATGACCTATTACATAATATACGGTGGGCGAAAACCGCGCACTGAATGTATAATTTGAATAAAATCATAAGAGATATTTAATGCCGGTACACTATTATTAAAATCTTGTATTGTAGTGTATTGAATCTACGTAACGTTATCGTAACCGTCTGTGATGACGACCGGATGGTGGCGACATCTGCGTCATGTGTAAACTACGATACGTTGACGCTGCCTCTATTCTTCCATGACTCCTGTCCGTCTAGCACAACTACGCTTCGCCCGTCTCTCTCTCACAGTACGGCGAAGAAGAGATAGGCAATATATCTCAGGCGCGTGTCACAGTTTTGCTAGAGGTGAAGTAAGCTCTTCGCTTAGGCTGCCTTCCACATAACAGAGCGGTGTTAAGGGGCTCCCTACAGAAATCAGCCAATTTGATGATTTTTACATCGTATCTAGTTTGTGGATTATAGAGTTATAATGTCCTATTTAATATATATTGAAGTATGGTCTATGCTTAACACTTTGTAGTGTAATCCAAGAAAATTAGATTGCAATATATGGAAAATTTGGCAAAATTAAAGGACAACTTTTATCTATCAGGATATGTAGGTTATAGAGCCAAGTTTAATTTTATCTACTCTCCCCCCCTCTCAGGGGTGAGCGTCACCCCCCCGCGCCCTCGAATGTGTCCCGGAGCGCGGTATTTTCCACTTTAGAAGAAAACCGTGTACGATACATACAAAAAGTATATGAACGAAATAATCCTGAATAAATTTACTATAAACCTTTCATACATACAAAAGCGATAGCACTTATACAATCGGCGCAATCTGTTACCAAATACTAACGTTTTTAATTATTGATCTTTTTTTCTGCTAAAAGGTTAGTTATCTCAAAAACTGCACACTTCTCAGCCAAAATATGTATGACAAAAGTAAAGAATGGACAATGTTCTTTCTAAAAATGTATAATTTATTTCTGTTTCTCTTTCATTTACCGTTGCAATGCTATTTTAAAAATTTATGTCATTTGGCCATTATGCGAAATATAAATATTCGTACTAGTTAAACGGTGTTACTTGCAATACCATAGACTTCTTATATGTTTTTCTGTAATCTACAAGTATTGAACTATATTCTGTTTTTTTTTTTTTTACTTAGCCTCACTATTTTAGGAAATAAGGGGTGTGTGGGTAAATCGTCAAGTTTTGCTCATTTTCGTAAATAACTTCAAAACCGTTTAATTTAGAATTATATAATACATATATTTGAGATGTTCATAATGTACCCTTTCATTTGATATGTCACACGATATACTATGCCATTTTTTTTTCTATTTTGCTCCCTAAACTGACCCTCATGTCAAAATTTATTTATTTGCGTTACGTTACGTTACACGTCCATGTTTGGGTCATCAATTTACATACGTGTACAAAATTTCAACTCAATCGGTCCAGTAGTTTCGGAGCAAATTGGCTATGACCGACGGACGGTCTGAGACAGACACACGAGGGATCCTACTATAATCATAGCGAATTTTCTCCGAAACTACTGGACCGATTGAGTTGAAATTTAGTACACGTATGTAAATTGATGACCCAAATATGGAAATGTAACGTAACGTAAAGTAAATCAAGTAATTTGAAACATGGGGGCCCGATTTGATGGGTAAATTAGAAAAAAAAATAGCAAAGTATATCGTGTGACATATCAAATGAAAGAGTTTATTATGAATATCTCAAATATATATATTTAATAATTCAAAATTAAACGGTTTTGAAGTTATTTACGAAAACGAGCAAAACTTGACGATTTCCCCACACACCCCTTATTTCCTTAAATAGTAAGTCTAAAAAAAAAAAAAAAATACAGGATATAGTTCAATATTTGTAGATTACAGAAAAACATATAAGAAGTCTATGGTATCGCAAGTAACACCGTTTAACTAGTACGAATATTTATATTTCGCATAATGGCCAAATGACTTAAATTTTAAAAATAGCATTGCAACGGTAAATTAAAGAGTAACAGAAATAAATTATACATTTTTAGAAAGAACATTGTCCATTCTTTACTTTTGTCATACATATTTTGGCCGAGAAGTGTGTAGTTTTTGAGATAACTAACCTTTTAGCAGAAAAAAAAGATCAATAATTAAAAACGTTAGTATTTGGTAACAGATTGCGCTGATTGTATAAGTGCTATAGCTTTTGTATGTATGAAAGGTTTATAGTAAATTTAGTCAGGATTATTTCGTTTTTATACACTTTGTATGTATCGTACACGGTTTTCTTCTAAAGTGGAAAATACCGCGCTCCGGGACACATTCGTGGGCGCGGGGGGGTGACGCTCACCCCTGAGAGGGGGGGAGAGTAGATAAAATTAAACTTGGCTCTATAACCTACATATCCTGATAGATAAAAGTTGTCCTTTCATTTTGCCAAATTTTCAGCTAATCTTACTGAATTAAGTGACCCGAATTTTGATTTAACGACTGTGTATTTTATAAAAAAATATTCGGTGAAGGACCAAAAATACACTAATCTCGTTTCTACTTTTATCCCCGGTGTATATGAAGAAAATATCTTACATTTTATTGTTCTAAACCATATTTACTTTTTCTATTTTTCTCAATACTTTTCGAGAAAAACGCAAAAAACCGTTTCCACAACTTTTCCCCCGAAAAAATCGTAAACTTTGACGGCCTGTATCTCAAAGTCAGTGACATGTGAAAGGTACTTGATACGGTATTTTGTTGTGGAAAAACTATGTTATTATGATTAGCTATTTATAATATGGGAAAATCTATCGCAACAGATCGAAGGTCATTGAGAGCGGGGAGCCCCTTAATAGGACCAATCGCATTTTTCAGATTTAAATGCACTCCTTTTGGGCGTCGCAATGACGCAACGGGGCCTATGATATTGCGTTTATCACGTGATAAATAAGTGCAGCATCTGTCACTCACACTCGCATTGTGTCAAAACGTGACGGGTGCTTTATTATTGTCACTTGTTTTGACGACGCGGTGGGTCAGTTTGTAACAGGGATCGTATATCGGTATTCGGTTCCATACAAAATACCGGTATTCGATTTCGGTATTTCGCTTGTTATTACATATTTCTATATTTTAGTGAGCTAATTTCAAAGCTCTTATCAATACCTAAATTCAATTTAGTAGCGTTTGAAATAAAACCTAAAATTAGAAAAATATTTGAATTTGAATGAATACCGGTAACGATCCCTGGTTTGTAAGCACTTGCCTACTGAGCCGGCGGTCCTGGGTTCGATTCCCGGCCAGGGCAAATATTTGTGTGATGAACTCGAATATTTGTGCTTGGGTCATGGATGTTATCTATATATGTATTTATATATTATGTATATCGTCGTATAGTACCCATAGTACAAGCATTGCTTAGTTTGGGACTAGGTCGATTTGTGCAAGATTGTCCCTTAATATTTATTTATTTATTTATTGTGTGATAAGAGCAACCATTATAGGCCCCATTTGTTCATCTTCTCCGCTCCGTCTCCTTGAACAGGCAGCCTTAAACGCCATATTAAAGTGCTGACATGTTTGTTATGTACACGGTGTAGTGTCAATTCATTTTATTGTACATTTGGTGCCAAACCGAAGTATGTTCCCGTGTACTGTCCGTCGTAAAAGATAAATTCATGCAAGATGCTGCCGTATAAAATATTTACGGGCAAGGACGCCGTTTCCATATTTTTAAGGGTTCCCTAGTTGAAGTGGACCCTAGACTTTGCAATTATTTACTCGTTATTTATAAATACTAACATTACTAACGCACAATGACTGCAGAAATCTGTAGATGGCGCTAGGGTGTTAAACAGAGGTTTAACGCATTCGACGACGCGGTTGTCGCAGTTTGTAGTGCACCTGCCTACTGAGCTAGCGGTCCTGGATTCGAATCCCGGCTAGTTCATTTAGAACATTTTCAAAAAACTGGATCGACAAAAATTCTACAATACTTATCGAATCAGGTCGTTTGAGAAATACGATACCTAGGCGAGAACAGCCGGAAAGCGTTTGAACATCCAAACATCCGAATAGGAAACAATTTAGGCCAATAAAAATCTTGTATTTTGTTGTTGTTGTCAGAAGCTAATATTTTGCTGTAAAGTAGTGAGGTAAGATGTGAATATTAACGTATACACATAGAGGTCGCTAAGGTGCAAATCCTTTTAAATAAACAATGCAAAAATCCGGCACAAAGCATAAGGAAAAATTCGATAGTTTGCTTGGGAGTTAGGGTGGCGGAAAGGTTTAACGCGCGCGTACCGGGTTCAAATCCCGGTCTCTTCCGCCAGATTACACATTTAAATTTATTTATTTATTTATTTATTTATTTATTTATTTACCAAGATCCACTTTGGGTCGTTGAGTCAGAGCGCAGTAAGTAAGTATTTATTTATTTCTTGAAAAACAGGTTACATAACATTACAGTTTACACCAATGCGTCATGAACCGAACAATGTTTATTTTGACGGCGAAACGGCGTGGCCCCGTTGTTCCGACATCTCGGGTGTTGGATTTGGTAGGTTGCCCCGGAACCGACGAAACACGACACTTTTCGGCCAGAAATCAGCACACACGATGGTGTCCTGGAGCTTTATCTTTGTGCTTTGATCTTTGTATCAATGGTTATGTTGTTTTCTTCGCAGGTGTAGAATGAAGAGAGGTGGAGTGTAGCTGGCGGCATGGCGGGAATGCCAGTGCTGGGCAACAGCGTCGGCGACCTGCGCCCCACGCGAGGTAGGTACACTAGAGGTACACTTGAGGTACGCTCGAATGAAGAGATGTGGACTGTAGCTGGCGGCATGGCGGGAATGCCAGTGCTGGGCAACAGCGTCGGCTACCTGCGCCCCGCGGGAGGTAGGTACACGCGAGGTACATTTCCAATAGGCTACTTGACCCATCATCATAAATTACATTGATTCTTACGTATACTAGTTAAAGTAGTTAGTAAGATTATAATTATAATGTAGGTAATAAATTGTTCAATAATAAAAATAATTTACCACGAAGAAGAGCTGTGCTTTTTAGCACAAGTATCAAATACTTAAAAAGAGGTACCAATTCTGTTTGTTTACTGAATTTCTGTGTTTTACTGAATATATTTATAAACATGTACATATTTTATTATAATCATAAATTTAAGAGCTCTTGTCGCTCTTGTCGATGGAGCAATTTCACTCTTGCGCCTTCTTCTTGACAGCCTGGTACAACACGACGTAATGTTTAATAATTATAAAAATCGGCCATGTGCGAGTCGGACTCGCGCACGAAGGGTTCCGTACCAATATTGAATAAAAAACACGTTCTTTGTATGGGGTCCTCCTTTAATTTTTACTATTTTTTTTATTATTTGTTGTTATAGCGGTAACAAAAATATACATTCTGTGAAAATTTCAACTGTCTACCTCGGTTCGGTTCATGAGAAAATGCCCGTTGAACGAAATATAATGCAAAAAGCCCTATTTTTGTATAGGAGACCCCCCTTAATTATTATTGTTTTATCATGAATAGTATTTGTTGCTATAGCGGCAACAGAAATACATCATCTGTGAAATGTTCAACTGTCTAGCTATCACCGTTCTTGAGATACAGCCTGGTGACAGACGGACGGACGGACGGACGGACGGACAGCGAAGTCTCAGTAATAGGGTTCCGTTTTTACCCTTTGTGTACGGAACCCTAAAAATGGTTTAAACTCACGTAAAAATTGTCAGGAACGACCCGACATGTTTCGAACTCATTTGGAGCTCTTCATTAGGGGTAGCTATGCGTGCTGTGCGTCCTGGGTCGCGAGTCGCGTAGCAGCACGGATGCCAAGTTTCGCCATGTCCGTCTGTCCTTCCGTCCGTCCGCGGCTTAGCTCCGTGATCATTAGTACTAGAAAGCTGAAATTTGGTATGAGTATGTGAATGTATAACGCCGACAGAACGGTGAAATTAAATTTAAAAAAAATTGTTTTTCGGGTACCTCTCGAACACCTAAAGTGGGGGTGATTTTTTTTTTCTTTTCAACACTGGTGTGTGGGGTGACGTTGAATAGGTCTTGTAAAAATAATAGGGGTCTTTTAACATTATTTTTTGATAAAGTCAGCAGTTTTGTAAATATTCGCTCCAAAAAAAAAATATATAGTGTCCCCCCCCTCTAACTTTTCAACCACGGGTCAATAAAAATCGGAAAAAATCATGTTAATGAGACCTTATAAGTACTTTCAATTAAAACTATATTGAACAAAATCGGTCGAGCCGTTTTTGAGTTATCGCCACATATATTTTCTTTAGAAGGTCGTAAGTTGACTTCCAGAAGGTAATAAGTGATTACAGTTTCTAGGGCGTTTACGACCTTTTTATAGAGCTTAAAATCTTTCTTACCTTAAACCTCGGGCTTAAAACAGCAGTTTATTGTGAAGGATGAGCAACTACGGAACCCTACACTGAGCGTGGCCCGACATGCTCTCAGCCGGTTTTTTATAATTATTAAAGATGTAGTTTTAATAATATAAATACGACGTAATGTACTACGTATTATTATAATGTATGGTTATTCACCCTTACACCTTACACTATCGTCATTCGAGCAGACTGGACTGACGCCAGACTGAGCTTGTAACCGCTGTCATACGCTTTGAAATCGTAATTACACTTCAACCGACGTCTCTCGACCCTTCGTGTAAATCAAATAAAAATCCACCATTCCATCAACCTGTTTCGGTGAACGTTCTTTACGTTACGATGAAAAAGTCACTGTGATCGGCTGTCAAAAAATCACTGTGACTTTTCCCGAAGGAACAACGTTAAAAGTTACATATAGCCTATTACAAATAGCTTTGTGCATTCTCATCGAACTTAGGTTATACCCTAGTGCTCGCGAAGTTGACCAAAGTTGGCCGAAGTAAGGGTTTCCGCAGCGAAGTTCCTCTGCACACTATCATGTGCGCTCAACTTCAGTCAAATTCGCGAGTAGTGTGGAGCCGCAAATACAATGTACTGTGATGAAATATGACACACGCACTTAATGTAATGATATATTTCCAGCTTGTCGCAACAACGACTTCCAGCGTTTTCGTCAAATTACGTACGAACTTTGAAAATTTTAAATTTCAATGCTTTTTTTATGCCACTTATCGATGACGATCAAGTAAAAAAATGTGTGGTTTTAGCACCGCAGAATCGAAACACTGTTCAAAAATGGTTGTAATTATTCTATTTTATAGCAATTTTTCACAGTGATTTTTTGGAACGACAGTCACAGCGATTGATGTAACCTTTTTCTCCATCCCAACATCGCGTTCCTCTTTACATTGAAAGATTAACTTTATTTCTCCAACCATAGGATAGCTTTGTGAGTTACTGTTAGGAGAGATCGGAGGTTGTGGAGGTAATGGAATGAAATATACGAATACGCTGAGGTGCGGCCTAAACAAACAGATGCTTGATCAAATGACCGTATCGCAAAGGATTTTGTTAATAGAACATGTAAATATGTTTATGTTTCGTCAATTTCTGGGTAAAGCTGAAAAGATTATTTGTGTATTTCAATCTAATGCAAATATTGTAAAAATGTGGCCCTTAAACTTCTATGGTGACTAGACCCAACAGGTGAACCTAATTTAAAAAATATATTATTATGCATTAAAAGGGAATTTTCTTATACTTGCCACAATGAGTTCAATAAAATCTTACATCATTATAGGATGCTTGAAGTTGCTTGAAGTATGATTCATAAACGCAAAGTACCTACTAACTCAAAATATATAGATAGATATAATATGTTCACAATATACATACTTTGCGCTTTCAAAAATATATTTATTTTTATACTTAATTTTTAATAAAATAAATGAGATAAAGTACATGGTTATTTTACAATTATTGTTTTGTTGAATGATGAAGATTCTGATAGCAATTTCAAAGGTGTAGGAATAAAAAAATATCCTTTGAAGTCACATGGCTCAAAGCATCAAAACTTTTGTGGTGTTTTTCTTTACTTCATATTAAGAACTTTTCATTTATATTTCAACTATTGGCATGTTATTTTATGTACATTATTTTGTTGCAGATGCAAGCAACAGGTCTTCCAGCAGTGGGTCGCGGCGCGGCTCCTCCCCCCACCGCGCGCAGGTCGGTTTGTCCAGCGTACTTATTCTTAAACTAGAACGTGTTTTTTTTTTTTATGTCATAGGGGGCAAACGAGCAGACGTATCGCCTGATGGAAAGCGATTACCGTCGCCCATAAACACCTGCAACACCAGAGTAGTCACAAGTGCTTGCCTACCCGGAGGACGAAGATAGAATGCCTCTATGCTAGTAATTTCACCGGCTATTTCACGTGCCCGCAACTTCGTACGCGTAATTTTGTTTACACCGTAATCGGGTAAAAAGTATTCTATAACCATCTTTGGATGCCCTGCTGGCCCTGTACCGAAATTGGTTAAAATTTCTCCAGCCGTTTCAGCGTGAGAGGATAAAGGAAATTATGTCCAACAGATGGCGCCAGATTGGAATGACGCTCCCATACAAAACAAATGACGATCCTGCATGACGCTATTAAGATTTTTCCTGAATTCATGACCCCTCTCTATAGAACAAATATTTTCAATACATATCTAGAATGTTATAATAATTTTTAAATTTTTAAAAGTGCATGAGGTGAAATTTCTGTCAATATCTTTATAGGTTACATTTTACCCGCCTACTACGGTAAGAAAAAATTGGACGCGGACGAAATTGCAGACACCTTCTGGTCTATTCTATAAATTATCTCAAGATCTTCAAGGCACCTTCTTCCTCTTTCAGTTTCTCAAAATCCAGAGGGTCTGGGGTAAATAAGCTCTTGAAAGCTTTTTTTATCTACATGGCAAACGGAAACGGGATCAAGACGTTTAATTGTGTTGAAAACATGCACTTGAAGCTCTTTGCAAACCCACACTACCTTTGGCTAAAGCGAAGTTTTGTGCTCATTACTGGTCAACTGATGCTTGATCTACATATTTATTACAGGTGCTCTCACTCTTTAAATAGCCATTAGAAAAAGAAACAAATCATTAATTTTAACACGTTCACACGCTGCGTCTTCCGGTATGCGTTCGCCACTCAAGCCTTTCTGCCCCAATGGCCATCGCATATGAGCAATGTGCCCCGCCCATTGCCACTTAAGTTTGGCAACTGTCTGAGCGATATCTACAACCTTGGTTCTCTTGCTGATCTCCTAATTTCTGGTTCGATCACGCAATCTCCGAACATCAAACTGAACTTAGAACTTTGTTAATATCTTAGGGTTCCGTAGCCAAAGGGTAAAAAACGGGACCCTAATAACTAAGACTCCGCTGTCCATCTGTCTGCCCGTGTGTCACCGAGCTGTATCTCTTGAACCGTGTTAGTAAGACAGTTGACATGTTCACAGATGATGTAATTCTGTTGCCGCTATAACATCAAATAATAAAACAAAATAAAATAAATATTTAGGGGGGTCCCATACAACAAACGTTATCGGTTGGGGTTAACTTTGCACCTCATTTGTATCCGGCGCTATACGTACCAGGTGCAAACTTAACCTGGCCAGTTAAGATGGAATAAATATTGATTGACGGAGTCAGACTAGCACTTGGCTGTTTTTTTTTATTTCATTAACTGTTCATAATCCGCGCAGGACCTTGACGCCGACGGGGACAGAGACCCAGACCTCATCAGCTCCCCTCCTCCACGGCAGAATTGCGACCGGGACTTCCACAATGCCAAGATTCCTACAATGGTAACTATAGTGATATTTTTGCAACCTAGGTATTACCTATTTTACTTTAACATAAGGAACCCTAGTAACCAGAGCATGACGCAGGTTTCGTTGCATATACGTTTCTCTTCTTAGGGTTCCGTACGTCAACGGAAAAAAACGGAACCCTTGTAGGATCACTTTTCTCCGTTTTTCTGTCTGCTCGTTTGTAAAGACCTTTTTCTCAGAAACGCGTGGAGGTATCAATCGGTAATTAATAAGAAATACTCAGTTCATGCCTACCCCTTGGAGCCGTGAACAAATCAGTTTTCAAAACTCAGCTCAATCAAAAGATACGATCGTTTATGCTGCATTAGTTGACGCTGGCGAGGGGATCAAGTATTCAGTGCTTCCATCGTTTGTACGGAACCCTCGGTGCGCGAATTCGACTCGCACTAGGCTGGATTTTTTAAAAATGAAAGTCTTACTTGTTGAGTTGGTTTTTAGAAGCATTTGGTGGAAATAAAAGCAACTGTCTCCTAAATATTTAATTGAACTATTTAATGACACAATACTGATTGGAAATATTCCCTTTGGGAGCGTAGGTTCGTATCCTACCGATTGCGCCATGTCACAGTCGAAGATTAGGTACGTGAGTCAAACACGAGCTAAGATTGGTTTATTTATATAAATGTCATGCTACCCACATGTAAGAATATGAAATCACCAACACTGAAGCTATAAGAATTCTTAATTACGCGGTTGTATTAAATCTTTGTAGGTTTTTCCTATACCACTCATTAAATGAAGTTGTCAATATCATAACGAATTTTAATTTAGATTCTTCATGATATTGTATAGATGACGCGGTTGAAGCAGTGTTAGTTGCAGCTACCTACACCTAGCCCGCGATCCTGGGTTCGAATCCCTTGAAGTGTAAATATTTGTGTGGTGAACTCTTGAATTCGAATTATTGGTTCTCAGTAAACACTTTTCTATACGTACTCGTATGTAAGTATATATTTATCTATATACGTAGTCGCCTAGTACCCATAACAAAAGCCCACTAGAACTTTGGAACTAGTCTCTAACTTACATTGATTTAGGTAAACTTACACAATTTTCACACATTATTTATTATACAAATATATGGATTGAAGTCCAAATTTCCAAAATAAAGAGTTTGAATTTGAATTATAACAAAACGGGATCGCGTTCAAAAAGTGTTTACTTAATTACCTCGAAGTTTCGATCGTGGTGTCCTGTCGACGCAATTAAGTCCCGTATATGTAAAATATATAATAATAGTATCTAAATTGTTCTATATTTTTTGATTAATAGAGGACATGACGTTCGGTTTGTGACTTACAATTATAATATAAGTACATATTATTTCTTGACCAGGCGACACTCAGCGGCAGCGGCATAGTCACACACACCGCCCCTTCATACGAGGAACAGCGTGCCAGTCCAGCTCTCCTGAGTCGAGCCAGTGGCACGCCAGGGGGGCGCAGCGCCCGGGATGACGGGTACTGTTCCGCTGGCAGCACACCACGGGCTCTTGGTAAGTCAATATCAACAATAGTTCTCAACTTTCTCTTGAACGTGGACCAATAGTCACATACACCGCCTCTTCATACAAGGAACAGCGCGCCAGTCCAGCTCTCCTGAGTCGAGCCAGTGGCACGCCAGGGGGGCGCAGCGCCCGGGATGACGGGTAGGTACTGTTGGCAGCACACCACGGGCTCTTGGTAAGTCAATATCTACACTAGTTCTCAAGTTAATCTTCACTGTGGATCACTTTTATTTACTGACTTCAAAAAGGAGGAGGTTCTATGTTTGACTGTATGTATATTTTTATCTATGTCCACCGATTACTCTGCCAATTATGTAGCGTTTCTCAAAATTATTTTATTTTAAAGAAGTATATATCTCCTCCGATGGTCCCATTGTCACCATGTCGGTATCTGATGATGGTATTCCAGGGAGATCGCCGACCCTCAAAAGTTACGAGCTAGAGAAGTTACTAATATTGTTTTTCGTATATGTTATAAAGTTCAATCATCGTCTCATGATACTGAGCTGATGATGGACTTCAAAAAGTGAATCAAATATAAAACAAATCCTCTCCTACGGTGAACGCCGGCAATGTTTCATCCTCGAATTGGAATCGATCGGCCTTTTTTTTTACTCGTGCGGTCCACTTGTGGACGGCCACGCTCTATATACATGCCTATGGCTGTCGAATACCCCTTCACGTAGCGGTCTTCTCAGTTACCAAAGGAAATGCACCATCGCAAACTATAAATCATCCGTAATAGACGGATGCTGTTGATTTTCCCCATAAAAGGCTCATAAAAATTCGTCGGCCTTGTGGTCAAACATTAACAGCTTGGACGAATCTAGGTTATGTTTTATCGCAGTGGATTATAATGTAAAAGACCAAATGCCATTCATGCGGATACAATTCTAAACTCACAAAAATGCCGTGAAATTCTTAATTTTGCATAATTGAAAAAAGATAGACTTAAAATTTTAAGGTTCCGTGTCCGAAGGGTGTTGACGGGACCTTAAATATTACGAAGCCTCTGCTATCTGTCCGTCTATCCTATCACATGGCTGTATCTTTCCTACCGTATAAGTATAATAGCCGATACCTATAACAACAAACACTGAAATAAATAAAAGAAAACATTTTTTTTTTAAATCGATGACTTTTAGCACATTTTGGGTACAGAATCCGGAGAAATTATTCAAATAATGTCCACAAGAAAGACACGAACCTAACTCTGTGGATTCCAAGAACTAGCAAAGTAAAGTGCGGTCGAAATCAAAATTTACCTTGCAAATATAAAAGATAAAACGAGTTTTTGCTAAACGGCCCGGTAATTAATTAGAAACCATCTTACAATCGCTCAGTATTCTCGTGAAACATTAAAAAAACAATTTGAGATTAATCTGAAGTCGTAATTTATCTGAAAATCTCAATCGTAATGATTGACTCTCGGCTCCAGGGGCCCGGTATGACAGGTCGGCATAAATCTAAAATCTTTCGTATCGTAGACTAGTCAATACGGTATTTGATAACAGCTCAAAATCAGCTACTCTTTATGAAATCATATGAAATGTCAAAAACGATCTGTTTCTTGAAGTTTCTATGAAGCTTGTGGTGGCAAAACACATATTATTTTTAGTTTTCGTTCAATTAAAAATAGTAAAATGTCCTAAAGTTCGTAGTTATTTATTTGGTTTCGCGTATTTTTAAAAGTGTGTTGTTTCAATTATATAATTTATTTTCACTATATAGACAAATACTGTATTAGGACATCGATAACGATGAATTCAAAATGTCCACGATGATTTTATTACTCTATAGAGAAATAACATAAAACAACCGTGAGTTTAACACTTATATGTACACACATAGCTGCTGCTGGTTTTGAACATCACTATTCTTTCGAAATGCACAATATGATTATGTTCTTAAGTATTTTGATCTTAAGAATAAATTAATGACAGATTCAAATTAAATTTGTTTTAGTAATTAAGCGGGCTTTAAGTAGATTTCTAGTTAATAAAGCTTACTATTGAATCAAAGAATATTTAAATCATAGCTCAAATCTACAAAAGTGAGCATATATATATTAGTTTTAAGATTTTGTATGCCTAGCGGCAGAACTTAGCTGGACTAATTCATATGTACTATGGGCTACTCAAATTCTGCAGCTCACTGTACCTACCATCTAGCATAATTATGTATACCTTTTGCCCACAAAAAAATAGGATTTTTAGTGGATGTCAGGTTTTGTTAAAAAGTTACGTTAAGAATTATTAAGATCTCGAGGCCTCGCGGATTAGGGTATGGGCGCACTCAGCACGGTTGAACGGCTATTTCGATTGCAATGGACGAAAACTGCTTACTCTCACATGTAACAACGATCATAAATAGGAAACTGAATACAGTCAGTATTTTTTTTTTTCCTCATTTATAACAGGATGTTGGTGGGACCTTAAAAGCGCATTATGTGCCAGTAAGAATCGAGCACGAAATGTTCCCTGCGTCTGTAGGTACTCAAAACACGCTAAGAAAATAGTACATTGTGGTCATTGTGTATCAGGACGGTAAATCAGTAGCTGAAGGCTTTTATGATTCGAGTTTGTAATTCCTTTACACCGCCCAAAAAATTCCGCCCAAGATGCATACAATGTTTCTCATGTCACTTGCGAGGAAAAAAAGTACCACACGCACGTATGCCTCAAAGCTGGCTACGCAGAGAAATTATTTATTAATTTATTTAATCTTTATTGCACAAAATAAAATACTTATCGTACAAAAGGCGGAATTAATGCTATAAAGGTATTCTCTACCAGTCAACCATTGTAATTGAATTATGGGGTGATTTAAATTTACTGTGTTGGCAAAAACCTATGTCCGGCATCTAATCTTGAATCCAAAATGGATGCAATTTAAATTCTGCAGCTCCAAAAATCACTATGACAACTTTTTCAAGAAATTACCTCTGTTATCTTGTAATCCAAAATGGTTGCCATTTGTAGAATTACTATACCTACTGAAAACCTAAAAGCACCAGATTGCGTGACAATCAGCCGATTATACGCTATGATGGTCGTGTATCCGCCTTAAAACCCGGACGTAATATTGTATGTGAATCCTTTATTCCCGTGGGCACAATGTTGAACCTACCACCCACATCGCTAAAATCTAACTTAAGTACGAGCAAATGTAATGAAGATAGCTTTTAAAAACCAGTTTTTCTATTATAAATGTTTATTACATATTCGAGATTAAATTTTGTATTGTTCAATTTGGAATAAAATACGCCAATTTTGCTCTCGAAGCATGTGCGCTCTCACTCCGCTCGTACGCCAGAATATCTCGAGTGAAATGGGTGTCTTTCATACCTTGTTTACCGATCTTAACTATATTGTTTGGTTCTCATACTCCTAATTTTTTTTTAACGCGCTGGACCGGTAATCCGGAGGTACCGGGTTCGATTCCCGGTCTCGTCCACCAGGTAGCTCCGTTTTCAATTTTTCTTTAAGTTTTGATCTTTGTATTAATGGTTTAAATAAAAAACCGGCCAAGTGCGAGTCGGACTCGCGCACCGAAGGTTCCGTACAAACACTCCATCCCTAAGTGGTTAAGTTAAGTTTGCACCTGGTATGTATAGCGCCCCATATAAATTAGGTGCAAAGTTAGGTATTAAAAAAAACTACTTACTAGATCTCGTTTAAAACAATTTTCGTTGGTAGTTTTTGTAGTAATGTACATCATATGTTTTTTTTAGATTTTTCATTTTCTTATTTTAGAAGTTAGAGGGGGGGGGGGGGGGGACCAACTTTTTCCACTTTGGAAGCGTCTGTCACGCAGACTATTCGGTTTAGAAAAAAAATATTTTAGAAACCTCGATATCATTTTTAAAGACCTATCCATAGATACCCCACACGTATGTGTTTGATGAAAAAAAAATTTTTGAGTTTCAGTTTTAAGTATGGGGAGCCCCCAATATTTATTATTATTTTTTTATTTTTGCATCAAAATCTTAATGCGGTTCACAGAATACATCTACCTACCAAGTTTCAACAGTATAGCTCTTATAGTTTCGGAAAAAAAAGGCTGTGACATACGGACGGACAGACATGACGAATCTATAAGGGTTCCGTTTTTTGCCATTTGGCTACGGAACCCTAAAAATTGCGGTGTACTCACATTAAAAACATGAGACGCTACATGTTTCATAAATTTATCGAATATTTGTGGTTGTGTCATGGACCATGGTTATTATTTTTATTTAAGAATATATTTATCTATATAACCATGTATATCGTCGTCTAGAATCCATAGCACAAGCTTTCTTGTGCTTAATTTGGGACTAGATAAATTTTTGTGAGGTTGTCTGATCTGCTAACTTCATGGACATCATAAGTAATGGGGTTCTGTTCTTAGACGGAACCTTAAAACGCGACCCGTTACAATAGGTTCTCGTTTCAGTAGACGGATAGTCTGTAGACTCTGTAGCTCTAACGTTATTGTGACAGTTATTGCCTCTCCTGCGTCCAGAACAATTGCCCCGTTAGTACTAAACAAGAATACGTTTCAATAACAATCAACGAGGTAACAAAACGTTTGAAGAACATTTTTCCATTGCTGTCTGCAAAAGGATTATATTATTAGAAATTAAACGAACTTACCTGAAGTGAAGTTCTATTTTAATTGTATGAGCTGCACAGTCTCGAAATGATAATAACTCAAGTAGTAACGCAGTTATACAGCCTTTTGACCACAAAGTTCAGAGCCCAAGAGTTTAAGCTTTCAATTCAAAAAAACGCGCCAAACTTCCGAACGCAGCCATGATTCCCGCGCCCTGACTTGTCAACTTCATTTAGTTTAGAGTTTAGTAGCTTACAGCAACTTCCCCTTCCTGGCGTGACGCCTGAGAAAACAGAAACTTTGGAAATGACCTGGAAAATAAACTTTGAAACGGGTATAGGGTGGGGGGGATTATCATTTCGAGACTGTGCAGCTCATACAATTAAAATAGAACTTCACTTCAGGTAAGTTCGTTTAATTTCTAATTGTATTTCGCTGCACAGTCTCTTTATGATAATAACTCAAGTAGATGTTCAGAGTCAAATCAAAGTTTATTTTTAGCTTTGCAAGTAACTCGTAAGTGTTACTCGTCATAATATTACCTAATTGACTAATTTATAATATCTTCGAGGTATTAGCAAAACTTTAGGCGGCACTAGAAGCCTCTCATAAAACAGAGAAATTATTCTTAAGTTTCATTTAAACCTGCAGGTGCCTGCCGTCTACCCTATAACATCAATATTAACCCATAGCAGAGCCACAGCAAAGACCCGGACAGGCCGGGTGGAGTGGGCGGCGAATATTAAAGTATCTATAGGTACTACCGCTCTTGTTTATGTGACTTGTGTTGTAAATTATCTTGTCAATGCGCCAGTTAAGCATTTGAGAAGTTATCTCTCTTTTTTAAGTTATTATTTAAACAATAATAAAAATAAAATGACATAATGATGTTCATGCATATCCTTATTCATATGACAACAGGGCTTTTATTAGACCAACTTCCGGTTTGTATCTAAAGAAAAGGCAGCGAGAGTAGAGGCTTGTTCGAAACCTGCCTAGATGTCTTAATTAAATCCAGAATTTAATTCAAAACTTAATCCATTTATTGGAAAATATTAGATAATTAAGATAAGAGACAGTTTTTGTACTCACTGTACAGTGGTACTTATTAGCAAGGTAATTATTTCTTGCTTAGTTCCTCTAAGGAGAAACTAGATACGATTTTGAAGACAATGATGGCAAGTAATTTAACCACTAATTGTGGGTCCCAAGTTACACTATATTTTGGTTAATATATTATAATGGATAAAAGCAGCCTTCACAAGGCTTTTAATTCTGTTATCACACAAGATTCTTGTACCTAATGAAGAGAGAGAGCAGATTTATAGCAGTTGCCACTTCTATATCAACTCACTTTAAACAAAAAATATTAATAATAATAGTAAATTTCTCCAAGGGGCCTCCTCTACGTGTAGGATCCATATCCCCACGCAAGTCTTCCAAAAGACCGGGACGTATGAGCCCGAGACTCGATAGCGAGATACAAATAATAATAATAATAAAAATAGTTTTAAACATTTGTGCTGAAGGACTGATGCATCTAAATAATTATTAATGTTTTGAAATAAACAAAAAAGATACCAGCATTTTTCGGTATGTGTCTTACCGCGCAGCAAGCCAGCATCATGTCAGCTGAGCTGAGACTGATGGACACTCCTCTTGGTTATAACACAGCACCACCATAACCAGGGTAAAGCGTTCCAAGAACTGCTACCGTCAACCAACAGTAACTTGATAAAATCTGAGTTACAAACAATTGTTATACATGTAGAGCTTACCAGGTAGCCTTAAAAACACCAGTAAGGTGCCACAAAAGAGCCTTCAGATTGCTATAAAAAAATATAATATACCTATGTGTATAATAAATACATATATTTATGTGAACGATGTCTGTATCAATAGTTCAACATGTGAAGGAGTCTGAGAAATCAATTATGGTTACTTTTTCCATGACATATAACACACACATTTTTAATGCAAGTCAACTTAATATTTTAAAATATTGATTATGTAGCTTAACACATTCAATTTCTGACTGATTCCCTATTTTTGAATGATTACATTTTATATATAAAGAAAAATGTAGGTAACATTAGTTTTTCACACCCCTGCCAGATTTGTGTTACAATAGAATGTGGGTGTAGTATAAATTGAAACTGAATTCAGTTTATGTATGTATGAGATAATCTGAGGTTTAAGCAATCCTCTAAAAGATCTCACAGTTATTTTAAGTCGGAGCCAAGAGCCAAGACTTTCGGCTATAGGTAGTACTATAGTAAATCAATAATAACCACCAAAATAGCTCATTCTTTACCATTAAATAAATTGGCGTGGAGTTGACATAATTGTTTTGATATTTCTTTAGGAAATATGTATTTATGCCTTTCTAACTCTGTGAACCTCAAGCATCAATCCAAAATCAGTGGCAGAACAGACTAGCACAAGCAACCCAGTCAAATAGGCAAAATGTCTGGTTTATTACATTGATAATTTAGTAAATCTGGATAAAAAAATATAATCTAATTAAGCTAAAAAGCTTTAGAGGTTTTTAGTTCACAAGAAAGTTTATAATTGTCAGGATCTGACACACAACCCAAAAATTTGGACAAAAAATCTTATAGTTTACCATGAAACCTAGATTCTGTCACAGCTTTACATTTTTCTGTCTGCTATTACAGCATTCATTATTTTTATTGATTTATTTCCAAAATTACACTGAAAACCTAGATTCTCTAAAACTTTAGAGTTATCTGTATGCTATTAAAGCATTCATTTATTTTGATTTGATTATTAGCTTTACTGCACAAAACAAGTCAGAGTGTGAGTAGCTATTGGTACAGAACAAACATAATGTAGGTAGTACCTACTAACATTATATGTAGTTCCCCCAACCAAATAAAAAACTACACATATCAATCACAAACCTAATATCAATCAGAGAACTGCATCACAGGTTTAAGCAACTCTGTGTAAACGTTAGATGACATGTGTTAATCCTAGAAAATATACCCTTTATATCTCTGATAGTTAGATTAAGAGTCTTCTATTAATAGACCCGGATAAAATATACCTCTCCGGGTAAAGTGTGCCCATAAATTTACTATTATATTGTGATGTAGGTAATTATAATTGTAATTTCATATTCATTATTGTTATTCAATGACATAGAATCAGACATGTAAAAATGCCCTCGGGGCCTATTTTCAGAATAAAGATTTTAATTTTAAATTTTAAGTACCAATATAGCAGTTGGGAGGCATAAGAATTACAGCTGTTCTAGACACCTCTTGCTTGTTGCTTTGCAATATGGTTATTTAATTGCCTTCAATTGTAATAAGAGTCTAGATCTTATGACAGAAATGATCATAGGTAAATATTGGACTATGCAAGGTAAGCAATTAATAATAACTGCTTGCATAGTAATAGATCTTATCTCATTTACAATTTTTTCAATTGAAAAATATCTAATTTAGAATTAATTTTTTAATTACTCGCTGTTGCATCATTGCTGTAAAAGAGATTTTATAACTATCTAGTTATTAAGTGACAAATTGCTATTTTACTAAGCAGTACTTAAAGCACTATCGCTCAGCAGAGTGATCATGGGAATCAGAATTCCCAGGTGATTTACAAAGTGTATGTATATTTAGCCCTGGTCTCCATGCCTATAAGACACAGACATATGACCTAGTCATACTTGGCATTTATTTGCCTTACATTTTTCACTTTATATCAACTAGCCACTTCGGCTTCTATTTAATCTTGAGGCATCCTCCAATTTGTAATAGTCCAGAATGGTGTACCTTTTAATTTTTCCCCTCTTTCAATTACATTCTTGATTAAAATGGGAATTATTCTTATTGTTCTCCGCAAGAGCAGATCTCACTCACTGGGTCCAGACCAACTGTCGACTTCTAGAGCTTCAACCAGTAAGGCCAGTCTCTGCGCTGATGTGTTCCTACTTCATCCGCTGGAGTAAGAACAAGTGCTTATAAGCACTGTTTAAAGAGCTTTCTGTAGTAAGACATATGTATATCAGACTGTTATGTGTGGCACAAAACAGTAGAATGTGAGCCCAATATGGTGCACCAGAATGCTGATCTTAACATGAACTGGACTAGTGTGACATGAGCACTCAAAACCATATGTAGTTTCTGCGCATAGAAAGCAACGAGTGAATCCAACTGATACACCATTCTGCTCAGCAGAGCCGGCAGGAAGTGAATCCAGAATAACTCACCACAATTGCTAAGATAATAAGCATAGAGTGAACCCACAGTAGTACGAAATATAACTTGTTAAAAGCTACAAAAGTACCCACTAATGGCGCACCACAATACTAAATGAGCAAAGAGAGTACCCAACCAAACCAGCTCGTTAGTTAGCACTCCACATTGCTTCAAGATGCTAGTGACTAAAAATATATTTTAATGCGCCAGCAGCACACGCTGCTAAGATTATGCATGTTGCGGCATTCTGGAAAACCGGCGAGGTAACGATCCAAACTTGTACCATTCTCGTCTTACCTTGTTTGTTAGGATCGTCTTAGCATAATGTTTTTCCGTTTCTGTCATCTCTCATGTTGTGTGTGGCATGAAGTGGTTTCGCCACCAGAATCGCGCTTCGAATGGCGCCTGCTCGATGATGACAATTGGTGATCGAGGACGTATTCAAGATGACCATTATGCCCGGGATATCGCTCGCCGAGAATCCCTTTAGGGACTTTGGCTTGCCAACCGAGTCGAGGGCACCTACGCGTCGATATGGACCTCGCCCCGAGTCCCTCAAAAAGACGGAATTCCTGTCGCACTTTATCTATCAAACCACTTCGACGATGTCTCAACATCGTCTTTATAAAAACAAATAGTATTAAACACCTTACACAATACAATATTACATTATTATAATTAATACGAAAAATCGTAACATGGTCGTAGGCTGCACAAAAACGATTATGAAGTTGACTGTCAAAGTGTTGCCAGGTCCAATCTGGAAATGTCAGAAGAATGGATCCTTAAAAATCAGGAGATTGAAAAAAAAAACAGTAGATCAAATTTTATGCTAGAAAAGTCACAAAACTTACCTAAATGTAAATCTTCTCATGTTCTCTGATTATTTGGTTTTTAATATGCTGATATATAATGTATAAAATTATTAGGTAATCTGGAAAGAAAAGAAATATGCACTATTCGACGGTCCAATTTCGAACACCAGAGTAGCCCTTCAGAACCGAAACCGAACGGGAAAAAGGCAATTTATATTTAAGGCTGTTTTACACTTTCCGACCTAACTTAAAACAATGTCACACTTGTTTTAAAACTATCGTCACATGTTATCTGTTTAGCTGAGTACCTCAGAATCATTAATCAGAGACATAATTATTAGGTTCAAATTAGACTCATAAAATTCAGTAGATTCGTTTGCAAATTCAGTAGATCAGTAGACATAGTCAAAAATCAGAATAACTCCTGAAAAATCAGGAGACCTGGCAACACTGTGACAAGTCAGGGCGCGGGAATCATGGCTGCGTTCGGAAGTTTGGCGCGTTTTTTTGAATTGAAAGCTTAAACTCTTGGGCTCTGAACTTTGTGGTCAAAAGGCTGTATAACTGCGTTACTACTTGAGTTATTATCATAAAGAGACTGTGCAGCGAAATACAATTTATATAGTCATTGCTGTAAGGACCCTCAAACTGAGGCTCTTTCATTTTTATTTAGCATGGTATTTCCATTTTTTTAATTGTCAATTTGACATCTAATTATGTGCTTTCTTTTCTTCGCCTTGTGCTGCACCTATTCTATATGAAGTTAAATTTTTCATGAATTTCACTACCCAAAGGTTGACTGGAAGAGATCGCTTTCAGCGATAAGATCGCCTGTTGTTTACCGTTATTTATAAATCGCATTTGTCTTTGTTAACTTTTATTGGTGTGCAATGAATTATTGTTGTTATTGACATTTCAAAATGATCTTGGTTGAAGGGGTCTTTCCCTACCTACCCAATAAAAAAAGGGATTATAGTCGGTGGTTTGCATTTTTGAATGACAAAATTTCAACGGGTTAACACTGATACATTCAATTTTTATATAAAAAAAATGGCTACTGCCCATTGGGTCAATTCTGCCAGTGTCAAAGTTGACGAACGTTGTACGGTGAGATGAGCTTTTTGTAAAGTGATAGCAATTTACAAAAAACCACACGGACTATCGGGCCTTGACCCAGGAAGGGCTATGAACGCTTCAAGTTGAATCCTTCATTAGCTATTCACTCATACGTTAGATCACTGCACAATACGCTATCAATACTACACATTGAACAACAAAAATGAATAAATAACGAACAACGAAACATAAACGCATGCGGCCATCTTGAGACACGAACCGATCCCCCAGGTATTTGAGGAGTCCACTGATACATGTAAAATTTCAATGGTTTGACACTGACGTATGTCAAAATTTCAACGGTTTGACATTGGCAAGTGCCGACCATCGACATTTTTTTTCTTAGGTTTCGATGGCAAACATCCATTCAGCCAAAAATATTACGAAGTGTCAAATGGACTATATTTTTTTTTGGAATAACCATAATAAAATAAAATGAAAGAGCTGCAGTTTGTCGATCCCGACAGAATTGAAATTTGCTTTTTAAGGAGAACCATCTGTAGTGTATAATTTTGTATGTAAGGGCCATTTGTTACTTACGTAAGGGTCCATAGGGTGAGTGACGGTTCGTTAAATGTCTACTTAGATAGGGTTATCTGGCGATACCAAACAGTACTAATATGAAGGTATGGGGAAGGGGTCCAAAATAGGGTGTTCACCCTATACTATTTCTCTATACAAATCCAGTACCGAAACATTTCCCTGTTCTCGCCATACAAAATAAAAACCGGGAACATTCCCTAGTCCTAAATGGCCTAAATTGTCTATACGTAATTAATGAATACCCCGTAATCCAGTCTTCATTTCTCGACTTCAAAGGACCTCGAACTTGTCAAAACATGGCTTCCACTTATCGGAAAATGCACCGCTGCATTTATAAGCACCGGGTGACCGTGTTCTATGAAACTTGGGAAGCAAGAAACTTAGTGACGGTACTTGAGAACTTTGGAATTGAATAGGTATTCTAAAAGTTGAGCTTATTGAAATTGAGAGGTTTAATTTATGTCTTGTTTGCGACTTTATAAAGTGCTGTTGTTGTACGGAGAGAAATTATATTGCACTCACCTTATGGTCATTATTGTTGTTTGTCAAATCATTAATGCACCGGAAACCCCGGGGTAAGCTCACGTCGACCCTAGCCTAGGTCTCAAACCCATTACCTTTTGCATTAGGGTACTGCTAAGATTAATTTGGAGGTGTGGAGCGAAAACATCGTTGTCGTTCGAACTATACAAGGTGAAAACCTAAGTCGTAAACAGATTTTTTTGTTTCTATCGCAGTATTCTATAGTTCAAGAAAATTAGATTGAGTTGTATGGAAAATTTGGCAAAATTAAAGGGCAACTTTTATCTATCAGGATATGTAGGTTATAGAGCCAAGTTTAATTTTATCTACTGTCACCCCCCCGCGCCCTCGAATGTGTCCCGGAGCGCGGTATTTTCCACTTTAAAAGAAAACGGTGTACAATACATACAAAGTGTATCAGAACGAAATAATTCTGAATAAATTTACTATAAATCTTTCATACATACAAAAGCGATATAACGTATAGAAACAGCGCAATCTGTTACCAAATACTAACGTTTTTAATTATTGATCTTTTTTTTCAGCTAAAAGGTTACTTATCTTAAAAACTTCACACTTCTAGGCCAAAATATGTAGGTATGACAAAAGTAAAGAATAGAAAATGTTCTTTCTAAAAATGTATAATTTATTTCTGTTACTCTTTCATTTACCGTTGCAATGCTATTTTTAAAATTTAAGTAATTTGGCCATTGAGCAAAATATAAATATTCGTAAGTACTAGTTAAACGGTGTTACTTTCAATACCATAGACTTCTTATATGTTTTTCTGTAATCTATAAGTATTGAACTAAATTGTGTATTTTTTTTTAGACTCACTATTTTAGGAAATAAGGGGTGTGTGAGGAAATTGACAAGTTTTGCTCATTTTCGTAAATAACTTCAAAACCTTTTAATTTAGAATTAAGAAATATATATATTTGAGATGTTCATAATGTACCCTTTTATTTGATATGTCACACAATATATTTTGCCATTTTTTTTTCTAATCCGCCCCAAGAGAGAGCGGGGGGGGGAGAGTAGATAAAAATAAACTTGGCTCTATAACCTACATATCCTGATAGATAAAACTTGTCCTTTAATTTTGCCAAATTTTCAGCTAATTTTATTGTATTACTAAGGCAAATTCATTGCATTAACTCCAGAAGCAAACTAAACTTGATTGATAATAATTTTAAATACCAAAAACACCAACCTTTTGGACACCCTATTCGACAAGACTTGGTCTGTACGGTCTATGACAGTTTAAAGTAGCAATTAGGGTGACCATGAGACTCAGTAAATTTTATTTTTTTTAATTAACGACTTAACAATTCAAGTTCACCATGTTTTTGCGTGTTATAGAATAGAATATCTTTATTTGTGCATAAAATGTGGTACAATAGGTGGTACATTTAGAAGTTTCACACAATTTACCAGTATCTGGCATGCATCAACAAATTCAAAATTAACATGGTTACAACTTTAAATGTTAGAACAATAACAAAATACCAAAATCAACGGCAAGTAAACTGAACAACAGTAGCTCTTCGAATGCCAGATGCCAAGCAGCCTATAACTGTCCAACGAAATAGTTATTTGTTATGCAAGGCTGCAAAGTTGTTATTTGGCGCGAGTGTTGAAATTGAAAGCTGAGCGTAGCGAGGCTTTCAAGACACGAGAAGCTAAATAATTTTGCAGCCATGCGGAACACACAACTTTTCACCTCACTACAGCGAGGAAAGTGCAAGATTCAAGAAAAACAATTAAAACATAAAAATAATCATATTTAATTTTGCCTTCTATTTACACATCAAATTTAAAACATAACACACTCAAATCCAAAAGAAATAAATACGAGAAGCACACATATTAAAAATAATATGGCCGTAATTTGTATTATCGTCGTGTATGTTTTATCGTTGAGTTTTTCTTAAGCACTGTTATATTATATTTGTATTTGAAACTACTTGACACATTCGTTGTGAATGTGGGAGAATGGCATTCTGGGAAGGATCAGTTGGCCACTCGGAAGTATTTTCCATAACACTTGCTTTGGAAGTTATTAGGCGCTGGGATCCGAACAAGATTATTTCGGCTTTATCTTCTTTAAAAACGCCAATAGTTTCGGTAAATTACTTATCGTCTCCAAATATTTATAACAAATCCTTTTTCGTTTTAATGCAGGCTTTTAGCATTGAATAAATGCTCCAAATTGGGCTTAACTTTCTAGTTTTCCATATTTCTATAAAGTAAGAAAACAGTATGTATTCTCCACAGAACCAATTTACGTTGTTTACGTGAATTGTGAAACTTCCAACTTTTTAATTATTTTTTTTTTTCTCGGGTGCGTTCAGAAATTACACTCTTAT
This sequence comes from Apotomis betuletana, assembly GCA_932273695.1. Classification (NCBI taxonomy): domain Eukaryota; kingdom Metazoa; phylum Arthropoda; class Insecta; order Lepidoptera; family Tortricidae; genus Apotomis; species Apotomis betuletana. The sequence goes on along the minus strand of OW026318.1, from coordinate 8,794,463 downwards.
GTTCCAACTTTTATAACAAATAAATATTAAAATTTGTTGTATTTTTTATATTTACTAGTCAAAATATGTAAATGAAACTGAAATACTTACTATTAATATATATAAACATATTCAACATAAAATAAAGTGTAGAAAAATAAAAACTTAAAAATCTGTAACCACAAACCAGGTTTCTGGACGTGATATTGTAGGTGTATTTTTTTTTTAAAGAAGTATTCAAACGTACATAATATGATTTTAGCCGGCCTGACCAGATCGCCCTTAATTAGTGTGCGTTGATTGGTTATTCGAAGATTTATCGACTGATGAGTCAGTCACGCGTTGAAGGAGTCTTAAATATAAAAAAGTTACATGCACCACAGAGAATCAAAATCGTCGTGCTCGAAATTCAAATGACTTTTACACGCTAGCGGATAAAATAGACTTTTGCACGCAGATTTCGCCCTATAAACGGAGGTTTTCCGAGCGAGTGAGGTGAAAACGTTTATTGCACAAAGAGAGGTAGAATTATTTTTCACTAGAATAGCTAAAGTACTCCCGAACAGAATAAAAACACCTGTATTAACTACGTTTTAGTGCATTTTTAGGGTTCCGTACCCAAAGGGTAAGAACGGGACCCTATTACTGAGACTTCGCTGTCCGTCCGTCCGTCCGTCCGTCCGTCCGTCTGTCACCAGGCTGTATCTCAAGAACGGTGATAGCTAGACAGTTGAAATTTTCACAGATGATGTATTTCTATTGCCGCTATAACAACAAATACTAAAAATAAAATACATAAAATAAATATTTAAGGGGGGCTCCCATACAACAAACGGGATTGGTTGCGTTAACTTTGCACCTCATTTGTATGGAGCGCTATACATACGAGGTGCAAACTTAACTTAACCACTTAAGGATCGAAAGTGTTTGTACGGAACCCTCGGTGCGCGAGTCCGTCTCGCACTTGACCGGTTTTTTTATTATTGTATTACTTGGTGTTGTCACTTTCAAATGTTTAAACTAAAGTTGGGGCCCTATGATGGTTGCTTTTATCACGCGATAAATAAGTGATATAGCATCCGTCACGTTTTGACATAACGCGAGTGTGAGTGACAGATGCTTTGTCACTTATTTATCACGTGATAAACGCAACCATCATAGGCCCCTTGAACAGTAAGAAACACATATTTCTGTTTACGACATAGGGTTCACCCTGTATAGTCTTTTTTGTCGATTCCTATTCTCGTTTTTTTTTAAATAGCTGTGTTATGGGGGTTCAAAACGTGAGGATTGTCTCAGCAATTTTGAAACAGACTCGCGAGGCCACTAGTTTAAATATTTTTCTCTTCATATAAAATGCAGATGACTGTACTAGAATAGGGAGCACCTCGCATACCGCGCACTTAATAGAGATACCGCAATACCGGGATAATGGGATGCCGATGCGGAAAAATTTCCCAATAATTCCGCACCCATATTGGAATTCAAAAATGGATCGGTAATGCCGTGAAGGAATGCGGAGTCGCAGATAATAGGTCGGGCATGCAGCGATCGGGTTTTCCCGAGTGTTCGTTGATGGTTGGTTTTTAACTGACGACCAAAAACGGTGCAGGTTCTCAGTTCGTTGGGGTGCTATTTTTTGTATAGGGGACGAGAGACAACTGGACCGATTTGGCGTTTTTTTAAGGGTTAACGTACTGTCTTGTTAGGTAGTGTAGGTTCTCGTGTTTTTGTTATTTAGTTTTTTTTGTTAAATTATGATAAGTACTTTAGAGTTCTTTATTGCTTTATAAAGTGTATAAAGATCTTTTTTGTTTTCAGATCACAAATCGACAAAAGGTTCCGTGGTGACCTTATCATGTTATAAAAGTAAGTACCTAAGGTACATTTCATGACAATCTCTAATTTTTTTTTCAAATCTTAACTTTGACGTTCAATATGTTCGCCTTTAGATCTTTACGCGAATAATAATAATAAGTTTTTTTTGCAGAGGAGCCTAAAGTTCAAATAGAAGAAGAAACATACTACAATGATGCATCGAAAAAGATTAGATCCAGTAGCATAAAACCAGGCAAGTCTCATTATATTAACAAAGGAGTAGTCGATGCCGTAGATATGTCATGGACCAACTCATGGTTTTGGCCCCATGTTGGGCTCCAAAGTTGCGGGGCAGCCAAGGTGGGGTTGTGGATAGTAAAGAGTCAAACTGGTTAAAATGATGATGAAAAATAGGATGAAAATCGGCGAAAGATCTTATTCTTCTTCACTTTTCACTCACTGCCAAATCTCTAAGCTCCTGTTCTGTTCAAGTCTTTTCTCTTCTGTCAAACATAAACAATCAAAACCAGCTTCTTTTTGACCCCGTAGTGACTTACCATCTGTTAATACTGGTCAACGACTGCTCAGTTTTTGGATTAAATACACCAGATTTTTCTTTATCTAATGTTTTCTTTTTCAGAAACGGACGACGGTCGAGAAACGTGGGGTACAGGAGCAGACTTCCTACTCTCCATCATTGGATTCGCCGTCGACCTCGCCAACGTGTGGCGCTTCCCTTATCTCTGCTATAGGAACGGTGGTGGTGAGTTCAACTAATTAGCATCTTCACTAACAAAACTCTTTCAAAAACATATATGACGCAGAGGGCGTTCCAGTAGCGTAAAGAATTAAGGGATGAAAGATTTGGTGTGATTGACGTAGCGATCGGATAGCTCAGTTGGAAGAGCAATGCGCCGGAAACGCAGAGGTCGCGGGTTCAAATCCCGCTTCGATTGTAGTAGATTAGATCGCATTAAATTTTTCTTTCTTAATTTACCTTTGTGTCATTATTTATAATTAAAATTTAAAAAACCCCCGACATGACAACCAATAAAAAGAAAGAAATAAAATCTACGAAATGTGCCTATACAATGAACAGTAGAAAAAGAATCCAAGCTTCGTTGCGTTCGGGGGACCGCGTCGTCGTTATGTCGGACTCGCACCGACTAAAACCTACCACGATATGTCGTCACTGCCGTTAGGGGGGTGCCATGGGATCGCGAGCATTCTACCACGACACCCCCCGGCCGCCCCGGCAACTTGCCGGGGAACCCTCGCCAAGGGAGGGGAGAGTCTGCGTCAGACTCTCCCCCCAGGCAGATTGTGGGCCCCTAACCCACTGGTCCTACTGGGGGAGAATGCGAGCGGCGAACTGCCTGCGCCTTCTCCCCATCCGTCTGCTCCGGAGCGGGAGCGCGTCAGCTCTTTCCTCGCGCTCCCGCTCCGCGGCCTCCTTGTGCGACATCACTACCTCGCAGAAGGAGGCCACTGCCTCCCATTGCCTCTCGCTGCCCAGCATGGCCGCCACGACCTTGTGCAGCGAGAGGTCCCGTACACCTATGGTGGCCACCATAGTCCGCCGCTCCTCGGCCCAACGACCACACACCGCGAAGGTGTGTTGGACCGTATCATCAGGCTCGCCACACTCCTGACACGCCCGGCTGGGCTCCCTCCCTATTCTGTGCAGGTAATGACCAAAGCAGCCATTCCCGGTCATTACCTGCGCCAACCTGTAGCCCACCCGGCCGTGGGACCTCTCCAGCCAGTTGAAGAAAGACGGGAGGAGTGCCCCTATAGTGCGGATTCCATAGGGGGAGTCCTCCAGGTCCCTTCTCCAGCGGTCCCTCATCCTTCTCTCCGCCATGCGGCGGGCCGCTGTCACCTCTTCGGGAGCGGGGAACTCGTTGAGGGCCCTGCTCCTCACCCGCTCCCTGTGCGCCTCAGCCAAGCTCTGGGCATCCAACTCCCATGGCGAAGTACCGGCTAAGGCGCACGCTGCTGCCCACGCCACCGTCACGTAGGCCCTAACTATTCTTATGGCCACAACTCGTTGGCGGCTTTATTTGCCGCCCCCAGTCGGTCCGCCCATATTGGGGCCCCGTAAAGGGCCATGCTGCGGGCTACGCCCGCATATAGGTGGCGGCACGCGTCGGACGGCCCCCCCCCCCCACGTTGGGCAGCAGACGGCCCAGGGCGGACGCAGCAGCCACTACTCGGGGAGCCAACTGCCGAAAATGCTCCCCGAAATTCCATCGGCGGTCCAAAATGAGGCCCAGGTTCCAAAATCTCGTCGTCGTACCTAACCCAAGTCGGAGATGCCTTAATGTGAAATAGGTAATGTTATGATTTTTCAGCCCTCGATATAGACCCCTGAGGCTTGCTCGTTAGGACCGCAGTTCAACCTAACACTCCTCCTCGCTTCGCTCGTCGTCGTACCTAACCTAAACTAACCCAAGTCAGACATGCCTTAATGTGAAATAGGTTAACAACATAGTGACAATTTCGAGTGTGTCGAACAGGGTTGCATACCTGATACTCAGAGTATCTAAAAGATATTCGTTGAAGGTTATTCAACTATACGCGCCGACCTCGACGCACCCGGATGAAGAGGTGGAGGCCATGTATGAGGACGTCAGTAGGGCCATACATGCTTCCAAATCGCACTTCACTGTTGTTATGGGAGACTTCAACGCAAAGCTGGGTATGAGAGGCGATAACGAGCTGAGAGTGGGGCAATTTGGATATGGGCAACGGAACCGAAGGGGCCAGAGGCTGGCCGAATTTCTGGAGAAGGAAGGACTCTTCATGATGAACTCCTTCTTCAAGAAGCCGCCTCAGAGAAAATGGACCTGGATGAGTCCCGACGGTTCCACGAGAAATGAGATAGACTTCATTCTGGCCACAAAGAGGCAAATATTCAATGATGTCTCAGTGATCAACAGGGTGAAAACCGGTAGCGATCACCGAATGGTAAGAGGCACATTGAATATTAATGTCCGCCTAGAAAGGTCTCGCCTAATGAAGTCTACGCTCCGACCAACTACAGCCCTACTATACAAAACCCCGAAGACTTTCAGCTGGAGTTAACAAATCGCTTCGCTTGCCTGGATGATTGCGTTGCCGTGGACGATATAAATAATAGGTTGGTAGAAACTGTCCACTAGGTGGGGAAGAAATTTTTCAGACCCCGCCGCAAAGATAGACCCCAAAAACTATCCGATCATACCCTCAACCTCATGGCTGAACGACGCTTAATGACGCTGCAGACTTCTGATGACGCTGAAGCATACAGGCAGCTCAATAGACAGATCCATAGGTCCATGCGACACGATATCCGTTCCTTTAATACCAACCATATTAAAGAAACGATAGAGCGGAACTCGGGCTCCAAAGTGTTTGCCAGGGACCTGTCTATGGGCCAAAGCCAGTTAACGAAGCTGAAGACAGAAGGCGGCAGTGTAGCGTCGACGAAGCCAGAGGTGTTGAGGGAGATCGAAAGGTTCTATGGGCAGTTATATACCTCAGTTGCCAAACCTATTGATAACTTGGCCAAAGACCCGAGAGCCAAGCTGACCCGGCACTATACCGAAGATATCCCGGACATCAGCCTGTACGAGATTAGAATGGCCCTAAAACAGCTCAAGAATAACAAGGCGCCGGGTGATGACGGAATCACTTCAGAGCTTCTGAAAGCGGGTGGAACACCGGTACTTAAGGTCCTTTAGAAGCTCTTCAATTCCGTATTGCTCGAGGGCATCACGCCAGAGGCATGGAACAGGAGTGTGGTGGTGCTTTTCTTTAAGAAAGGTGATAAAACACTGCTCAAGAATTATAGACCCATCTCGCTTCTGAGCCATGTCTACAAGCTCTTTTCTAGGGTCATCACGAATCGTCTCTCAAGCAGGTTCGATGAATTCCAGCCTCCCGAACAAGCCGGGTTTCGAAAAGGCTTCAGTACCATAGACCACATACACACGCTGCGGCAAGTTATACAGAAAACCGAAGAGTATAATCTGCCACTCTGCTTAGCGTTTGTGGACTATGAGAAGGCCTTTGATTCCGTCGAGACATGGGCAGTACTACAAGCCCTCCAGCGATGCCGAATTGACCATCGGCATGTCGAGGTGCTCCGGAGTGTGTACAACAACGCCACTATGTCAGTCCGAGTACAAGACCAGTGTACGGAGGCGATTCCATTGCAGAGAGGTGTGAGACAAGGAGATGTAATATCTCCGAAGCTCTTCACCAACACAATGGAAGACGCCTTCAAGCTCTTGGAATGGCAAGGACTTGGCATCAACATAAATGGCGAGTACATCACGCACCTTCGGTTTGCTGACGATATCGTGGTCATGGTGGAGACGCTGGAGGATCTCGGTATAATGCTGGATGATCTCAACCGAGTATCCCAACAGGTAGGCCTTAAGATGAACATGGACAAGACAAAGATCATGTCGAATGTCCATGTAGCACCCACCCCAGTATTGGTTGGGAACTCGGTCCTCGAAGTTGTCGACGAATACGTCTATCTGGGTCAGAGGATCCAATTAGGCAGGTCCAACTTCGAGAAAGAGATCAATCGACGGATTCAACTCGGATGGGCAGCGTTCGGGAAACTGCGAAGTGTCTTCTCGTCCAAGATACCTCAGTGCTTGAAGACAAAAGTCTTTAACCAGTGCGTATTACCGGTGATGACCTACGGAGCCGAGACGTGGTCTCTAACTATGGGCCTCTTAAGGAAGCTCAGAGTCACTCAGCGAGCTATGGAAAGGGCTATGCTCGGGATCTCTCTACGTGATCGAATCAGGAATGATGAGATTCGTAGACGAACTAACGTCACCGACATAGCAAACAGGGTTAGCAAACTGAAGTGGCAATGGGCACATAGCTCGAAGAACCGATGGCCGTTGGGGCAGAAAGGTTCTTGAGTGGAGACCACGTACCGGCAAGCGCAGCGTAGGACGGCCACCCGCAAGGTGGTCGGATGATCTGGTCAGGGTTGCGGGGACACGCTGGATGCGGGTCGCTTCTATCCGGCCCATGTGGAAGTCAATTGAGGAGGCCTGTGTCCAGCAGTGGACGTCCTATGGCTGAAATGATGATGATGATGAAATATCACTAAATTCGTTCAATGTTTACAAAAAATAAATTTTAATGGAGTATATGTCGGATGATCCTAACGATGCAGTTAATTCCTTTGCGAATGACTTTGAATTATTTTACAACTTATGTTTTCCTTACAAAAAAATTAAACTGACTACTCACAGTAACCCAAGGTGGATCTCTAAGGGTATAAAAAAATGTTGCAAACGGAAACGAGACCTACTCTGGAAATATAGACGTCAACCAAGTTCCGGCAATAAAAATCATTTTAAAAATTACTCTCAAAGGCTCAAAAAGATCATCCAGCTATTAGTTAAACTCAAAAAGCACAAAATGACCATTACGTAAACACATCATCGAACAAGTCCAAAGCAACCTGGCATATAATTAATAATCCAAAAACTAGGCAGCCAAAAGAAACCATTTCAAAAATATTTATGCAGGGCCAAGTAATTACTAATCCCAGAGAGTTGGCTCAAACATTTAATAATCATTTTATTGACCAAATTAAAGTAAACGACATACCAAAACTAAATAATCATATTAAAAAAAGACATAATTTAAATTATAATAGCCGTAATAATAATGATAAAGATAATTCTACATTTAAAAATATAATGACATATAATATAATACACCTAATTCACTTTTTATGAAGTCAATTTGTCGTCCGTCGCCCACCTAATAACAATCCCTCTCACATTTATCATAAACTTGTGTCTAGAAAAAGGTATCTATCCAGATAGACTTAAAGTATCTATCATCAAACCTCTGTACAAAAAAGGCGACAAAGAAGACGCTAATAATTATCGGCCTCTTGCTTTGATATCGATTTTTTCAAAAATCATTGAGAAAGTTATTTATAACAATTTATACTTATTTTTCGATAAGTACGAACTTTTTGCAAACGAACAAAAAGGATTTCGTAAAAACAAAACAATAAATATGGCCATATTTGATCTTCTACAGAAAATAATAGAAAATTTAGATAAAAAAATACCAGTCTGTGCAATCTATATGGACATGACGAAAGCATTCGATTACGTTGACCATCATATATTGCTTAAAAAAATTTACGGATATGGGATACGCGGGAATGCTTACAACTTGATCGAATCATACCTAAAAAATAGAACGCAAATTACCGAAATAAATAGAATATGCCTTAAATCGAAAACAGAAATCACGTACTCGTCTGACTCCCGAGAAGTGACATACGGAGTTCCACAAGGAAGCGTCCTAGGCCCTTTATTATTCCTTATGTATATTAATGACCTTCCACAAGCCGTGAACTAGCCTATGGTACCTTTTTGCTGACGACAGCACAGTAATTGTCACGGGAGAAAACCTAGATACGTACCAGGAAAATATCAACAAACAACTTGAACTAGTAATTGAATGGATGAATAACAATAATCTAAAAATCAATACTTCGAAAACAAAAATTATGAATTTTAGGCAAAAATTAAATAAAGCACCAAATTTACTTGTGACATATAAAGATGAAATAATTGAAGAAACTGACAGTACACAATTCTTAGGATTACGCTTAGACCATATGTTAACATGGAGGAATCAAATTGATGTTATATGTAAGAAGCTCAGCCAATTTTCATATGCCTTATACAATCTCAGAAAAGTTGCTAACAAATCCACAGTTCTTACAGCATATCATGCCTATGTAACGTCTACTTTGAGGTATGGTGTTATGTTTTGGGGGAACTCTGTCGAAAAAGAAATGGCACTCAGGGGGCAAAAAAAGTGTGTAAGGGCCGTATGTGGTATTATATAAGACCCCCGGAATCGTGTAAACCCTTATTTATAAAACTAAAAATATTGACCCTACCATGTTTATACATTTACTAGCATTATTCCGCGGCTTCGCCCGCGTTCCTATACAATAAACATTATCCTACGGGAACGATGCTCTTTTTTTCAGGATAAAAAGTGGGCTATTTGTTAAAGTTAGGGTGTAATCTGCTTATCTCTCATGCATATCCGTCTAGCCGTTTTATTGTTGAAAAGTTTGAATGCATTTATTACGGCTGCAGGAGGTTTCCCGATGACTACTCCAGTCTCGCCGCGCCACCCGCAATGGCCTTGACGACAATCGAAATGGCACCAAATACAAATTTAAACATCTATTAGGATAACGGGACTCATTCCATACCTCAAAAGCAAAAATAAATCCCTTATAGGATCACTTGTAGCTGTCTGTGAGTCCGTCTGTTACAACCGATTTGCTGCAAAACTACTGCACCGATTGAATTGCAATTAGGCACAAATGCTTTCAAGAATTTTCATGTCCACAAATGTCCCAAAAAACCATGAAAATGACACCCATATTCATATCACCCACAATCATAACGTCATCGCACCCCCACAGGGGAATGGTATTTCACGTCCGCTACGTTGAGTTTTAAAATAATTGTTGTACCCGTAATCAGCGACCTGATAAATAATAAAAATAATACCCATGTTGATTTTCAGACTTTGTCAACACATTTTCCCCCTTTTAGGGGTTCAATTCTTGAAAGGCCTGAAAAGCGTGTTTACTCATATTCTTAGAAATACTCCTGTGAAATTTCGAATAAAATAGTCTAATCTTGTTTCTTTATTTAAAACTTTGGATCTCTATTTCACCCCCTTTAGAAAAATCGTTTATTAGTGCGCCCCTATACCGTAAGGTTGGGTTACTTTAGCCCTGGAGGTAACATTGTCCACCCATTCCAATCCATTTAAATAATTAAGAAAACTATTATAATAACAGTGCCAGCGATCACTCAAGAGTGGATTCGTCATAATATGCAGTTTAACAGAATTTACTTATTAAATAAAGTTGGTTTTTATGGGCCGGCAATGATACCCCCCAGGGCTAAAATAACCCAACCTTACGGTACCCTATAAGGAACCTACGTTCTAAATTTAGACTCTTTAGAATCAGCGGTTTGGGCTGTGCGTTTAAAAACGGCACCCATATTTTTAGACATATTTAGACATTTCTACCCCATCGCACCCTAACATGAGAGATGGTATTACACGTCCGCCATGTTGAATTTTAAAATCGTTCTTTTTTTAGTAATCAGCGACCCGATAATCCATAGAAACCAACTCTTCCCTCTTCCCCCTTCCGGGATACAGGGTACCAAGTTATCTTTTCCCCATACAAACTTTGAATCCCCATTTCACCCCCATAGGGGGTGAATTTAAAAAAATCCTTTCTTAGTGCACCCCTACACCTTATAAGCAACCTACCTACGTGCCAAATTTGGACTCTCTAGAACCAGCGGTTTATTATTTAGACATTTCAACCCCATTTCACCCCAACAGGGGAGATGGTAATTCACGTCCGCCACGTTGGATTTTAAAATCGTTGCGGTTTTCGTAATCAGCGATCCGATAAACCATAAAAACAATACCCATATTGATTTTCAGACTTTGTCACCCTTTTAGGGGTTGAATTTTCAAAAAACCTGAAACACGTGTTTACTCATTTATCGTTAGAAATACTCCTGTGAAGTTTCAAATAAAATAATAATAACCAATATTATTTCCCCATAAAAACTTTGGAACCCCATTTCACCCCTATAGGGGGTGAGTTTTGAAAAATCCTTTCTTAGCGGATGCGTACGTCATAACATCTACCTGCATGCCAAATTTCAGCCCGATCCGTCCAGTGGTTTGGGCTGTGCGTTGATAGATCACTATGTCAGTCAGTCAGTCAGTCAGTCAACTTTGAGTTTTATATTTAGGAATTTATATTTTCAGACATAAATATTAATCATAATAAAAAGTATCCTATAACCATCTTTGGATGTTCAGCTATTCCTGTACCAAAATTGGTAACTTTTTATCCAGCCGTTTCGGCGTGATGCGAGGACAAAGGTTTTTTTTAAAACAGATGGCGCCAGGTTGGCACGGCGAAGCGTGTCCATACAAAACAACTATCCGGCTGCATCACGCTATCGAGATTTTTCCTGAAATCATGACCTCCCTCCATAGAAAATTTATATTCAATACAAATTTAGGATTTTATAATAGTATAGATAGATGTAACACCTTTGTACCTACGTATGTCTTACAAATAAATAAATGATTGATTGATTGATTGATTGAATAACGACCACAGCCAATTGTGCATGTAAAAAAATATTTTTAGATTTAATTGGACCGCTCCCGAAAGATACACACGGGTATTGTTACGCGTTAACGCTACAATGCGAGTTAACAAAGTTTATAGAGACTTATCCATTACCGTCTAAGGATACGGTAACAGTAGCGCGAACATTCGTAGATAATTTTATATTACGATACGGTATTCCGGCTGAATTTGCCACCGACCGGGGGACAGAGTTCATATCTAGCACCATGTCTGAGGTATGTAAATTGCTACAAATTAAACACCTGTCCTCAACAGCATACCACCATGAGTCGTTCGGTGCTCTGGAGAATTCACACAAGGCCATGGGTTCTTATTTAAGAATACTTTGTGAAAATAAAATGGATTCTTGGAGCACATGGTTGCCTTATCATTGGTGTTTTACGTTCAATAACATGGTGCACACGGAAACGAAATATACGCCTCACGAATTAGTTTTTGGTAAGTTGTGCATGCTTCCTAGTAATTTAAGACATGGTAACGTTAAACCCTATACATTAATAAATAGTTAATCATAGTATCTATCCATTAGAATTAAAATATAGATTAGAAGTAGCGCAAAAAGACGCTCGCAAGAACTTAATTAATAGCACAGAATAGATAATAGTACAAGTACAGAAGGCACACTACTTTGATCTTTACAAAAGCCGCTTTTTTAGCCGAAAAAATATGATTTATGGCCCTTCTAAAGTCGTCGTCCCCAGCGCAAGCCAAACGGAACGTTAAAGCTGCGTACCAACGGTGAAAATGAATTGGCTTGCTTGCCGCGTCGCCGAGAGCGAGGGCTGTCAACGACTAAAAATAAAAATGTATTTCCCATTTATTTCTTGCATTCAATATAGAGAGCAATATATTTATATTCTTCATACTTTATATTTATAATTTCTCTATTTAACTATAAAATTAACAATCTCAGAATTTGGACGAATTGAATCCACCACCAGGCCGCAAAACATTTTAGCTTTACTTTTAAACATTTTAATACGTATAATATTGTGATGAGTAGTAGACTGTAGCTTGATTTTAATTTAATTGACTTTATACTGGTAAAAGGGATGCTTCAGTAGTATAGGGAAGTCCCATGAAATAATAACACTTGAAGATAATTCACATAATGTTGCGTGAAGTGTGTCTTGATCGGAGGTCGCTGAGAGAATGATATCAAGTTAATCGAGCGGTCTTATAAATGATCGCTAGATTATTCCTTGATTGGACCAATGGGTAAGAAGGGCGTGGCTCAATTCTTACATGTGTGCGTGTAGATGTGTAGGTGCAAACTGAACAACATTATCTCTTTATTTCAGTAGATACACATTCGTAATACATAATATACATTGGTGGAACATATTTTGATTGACAAGTTATCATATAAGATTCTTATTGGAAATTCTATTTATTACAATATTAAACCTATTTTATGAAGCTTTCTATATGTTTGTTATATATTTATTCAGGGTGGTTTTACATCTTAATTAACCAAAGCTTCATATCTTATCTTAAATACAATAGTGAGAGCAATTAACCTTATATTTAATTAAAACTAAGAGAAAAGAAATACGATTTTGAACATAATGATTTTTTATTCTAAGCTGATTACTTACTGCTATATATGATCGAGCTAACTTATAATTATTACATAATATACCTAACCTACATGCGACAGTCCCCCCTTCGTACGAAAGTACAATATTTAAGTGGAGCAAATGTAGATGAGTCGATCTGTAGGTCGTAGTATCCTGCCGGGGCTTGATGGGACGTGGGCCTCCCTTACATGGCCATCAGGGCCGGGAAAGGTTTTTGCTATAATGCCTCTAGGCCACGTCACTCTCGGCGTAGTGTTGTCAGCTATCATTACGACGTATTGTATAGCAGGGTTTTTGAATTTGCAGCGAGTACGGGTTCGTGGGTGGTACTCGGCAATACCTTTCTTTCTCCTCTTTGCGTACTGACTCCATTTGATCAGGAGTAATTCTGCTTTCCGTTTGGGTCCATTATTCATCTCTATTTCGGATTTTCTCAATAGCAATCGGGTTTTAAATACTTCAGCCGCAACTATAACGCAAGCAGTTGCCCTAGCCGGTTGAGTAAAACTCGAGATTCGTTTTGTCGGAGGTAAATAATTGGATTTATCGCGCGTGTGTACCGATAACGTAATTTCCGCATTACGTTCTTCGCTAGTTAGCGGCGGCGGTGGAGACGGCGGTCTTTTCTGCATCCGTTCCGATTCGTCATTTGTAACAATTTTTGATTTTTGTTGCACGTCGCTTATGACGTTTGGATTTTTAGGGGCGAATCCTACTAACTCGATAGACGCTTGCATGCTCGAGTGACATAGGTTGATAATTTTCTTTTTACGCGGCGCTTCTGGCGGCGGGCGAGAGTTTATTATTTCCGCGTATCCTATATTTATCGATTTTCCTATTGACGCGGTATATTCTGTCTTGAAACTTTCGTCTTCGTCCGGCTCGCGCTCTAAGCTGCGTAGTGCATGCGCGCGTTTGTCGGGCAATGCCTCGTCATTCGATTGCCACAACAATCCCGTTTCGCACCTAATTTCCTCCGGGATTTTCCTACATGTCGCCTCTAGCACGTTTAACACACGTTGGTCCGGGTCCGCCCGGGGTAATTTTTTCTTTACCTCTATCGATTCTATACTGTCGTGTTGTTTCGTACAGCTTAAAATTTCCTCCTCGATAGTGGCCGGACGAACGTGGTTTATACGTACTTCCCTATTTTCCGGTTTATCCTGTGACCCTAAAAGGATCCAACCCAGGTTAGTATATCCTGCGGTTAATGATGAGGTGGGACCTGTGCGGAGCTGTCGCGAAATGATTAAACCCCAATTATCTTGCCCAATTAAAATTGTGGGCGTCCCGCGCTCATACGCTAATTGATCCGTTATATCTTTCAAATGATCGCATTGTTCGACTAACTCGCGGGAAACCTCTTGCGAAGGCAGATTCAATTTATCGATTGTATACGCCGAAATTTTTTCTAGATTTCTTGTACATAAACCGCGAATCGATAAATTTATTCTACAGGACTCGTGATCCGTTATCTGACCTCCAATGCCTTGGATCGCGAGAGGTTTGCCCGAACCCCTGGGAGCTACCTTATCGGCCGTGTCTCTTTCTATTAGAGTCATGGTCGAACCAGAGTCTAGAAAAGCTAGTGCTTCGGCACTACCTAACGGGCCTGAAATTTCTACGGGGACCACCATAAGGTACGTATTCGCGCGTTGAACCTGATTTATGCTACTAACACTTGCGCGGACAGATTGCGCTTCATTTGTAAGCCCGTGAAGCAACTTGTGGTGGCCCGCTTCGCATTCGTTTTTACCGCATGCGACGTATTTGCACTTAATAGGGCGCCTATGATTAGGTTCTAAACACCTATAGCACAGCTTAAGGCTTCGGGCCGATTCCCACCGGCCTGCGACAGACTTTTTCAGAAAATCCGGGCAAACGGCTAACTTGTGATTCCCTTTGCAAAGTACGCAATCTTTTCTATTATTATTGAAATTATTCTGCGACTGCGGGGGCGGTCGAGATTGCGTGGGTTTCACCGTTTGCGCGGGCTTTTTTTTATGCGTTTGCGGGCGCGAATTTACGGTAGCTACGGTAGCGGCGCGGTTCGATTCCCGGTATGAGTCATCGTCCGAATCAGAGTCGCTTGCGTAGTCTCGATAGCTATTCGAGTACGGTCGTCCGCGGCTCGCACCACCGTGCATTCGTTGTTGTGGCTGCCTCGACTCGGCATGGTTCATATTAACCACATGAACGTTTGCACGGGACTTTGAATGTCTGTGATGCGATCGCTTCGTGGCCGTACTGACGTCGTTTAAAAAGTTAGCCATCGCGACCAATTCAGGCGTCCCCTGATTGGCTTGTTTGTACTTTGCCCACTCATACCGAATTATCATGTTTAATTTGTCAGTTATTTTACTCACTAACTCTGGCGCGTGTAAATACTGATCTTGGCGCAATGCCTTAATGGTCGCTACCGTATTAGCTACATGGCCGGCAAAAGTTACGATGTTACTCGAGTCTTCGGCTAACCTGGGCATGCGCTTTACGTTATGGATCTCGGTCAAAACTATTTCTTCCGGATCCCCGAAATGTTTTTCTAAAGACTCCATGATTTCGTATGGATCGGACACCGTATACATTATAGATTTGACCGCTATCCGCGCTTCCCCGCGTAAGGCGCGCCTAATTCTACCTACATTGTTTACGTTACTGAAATGAGGCGCGCTGTCTTCAAACTCGGCCCTAAACGCTATCCATTCCGAGATATTTCCGTCGAAATGCGGCAATTCCGGAATATGCCTGTGTATAGGAGGGCCTTGCAATGCCCGATCGACGTTTCGTACTTGCCCAAATTCTACCCCATTACCGTTATAAGCCGGGTTCAAATCTCTGTTTTCTACCACGGGTGGACGATTACCGTAATTTGATGCTAACCAACCCGAGACTCTCTCATCGGCCCGAACTGCGGAAGCGCTATCAGAGTGGGCGGCTTCAATCCGCGCCACCTGTAGCCTACAATTTGCTTCCGCAGCTGCTTTCTGAGCTAGTTCAAGTTCGGCTTTACGCACCTGTAATTCGGCCATTAAAACAGAAATTTGGCTGCTACTTTCCCTATTGGCATTAACTAACGTATTGTCCGAATTTCTATCACCGGGCCTGTCTACATTGTCCCTACCGACTTCTAACGCGGAATCGCGGGCGGTATGGGGCACAGGGGCCGGGTTCGGCGCGGGAGAATTGGTTACGTTCGATCGCGGGGCGGGGGCGGAGGGGGGATCGCTCGCGGGCGTCATTGTGTTCGCGTTTGGATTGCTACTGCTTGCGTTATGAGAAAGGCCAGTCCCGTGGCTCCAAGTATTTGTAGGATTAGTGGACGTTTCGCCGGACTCCGGAGTCTGGTCTCGTGATTTTTGAGAACGCGTAACTCTCTTTTCCGGGAGAGACATCGCACGGGGGGACTGTCGCTTAACCTAACACACACACTGAATTTAACACAATAACAAAAAAAAACACTGAATTTACCTAATACCTAACACCTATTCATTAGCGAGGCTAAGTGCGACACTAATGAGCCCTAATATCCCTACGGCGTAAATCCCTCGTTGCACAGATCCGTTACGGCTTGTTCACACCGCTGGGTTACCACCGTAACGGAAGCTGTGTTAAGCGTCACACGTGAACGCTATGACGCGGAACAAGGAGAACTTAATCAATCCAAGACCGATTGATGCGGAAACAAGGGGAAATTAATCAACCCGAGATCCGATTGATGGCAGAACAAGGGGAACTTAATCTACCCGAGTTCTGTGATGCACGCCGTGGTGCGGACTATCGTCCGATTGATGGCAGAACAAGGGGAACTTAATCGACCCGAGTTCTGTGATGCACGACGTGGTGCGGATACGAGGGGAAAATTAATTCGACCCACGATCCGATTGATGCCAGAGCGAGGGGAAACTTAATTCGACCCTGTCTGTGATGCCCGGCGCAGGGACGCAGGGTTTAATCCGCTACACGTCCCTGTGATGATTCTCTTGCGCGCCTCCTGTCACTGGAACGAAGGTCCAATTCCTTCCTTCTTGATCCGGTGCTCGAAGGTCCAATTCCTTCCTTCGAGGTCGCTGATTCTTGATATCCGGCTCGAAGGACCAATTGTGATGAGTAGTAGACTGTAGCTTGATTTTAATTTAATTGACTTTATACTGGTAAAAGGGATGCTTCAGTAGTATAGGGAAGTCCCATGAAATAATAACACTTGAAGATAATTCACATAATGTTGCGTGAAGTGTGTCTTGATCGGAGGTCGCTGAGAGAATGATATCAAGTTAATCGAGCGGTCTTATAAATGATCGCTAGATTATTCCTTGATTGGACCAATGGGTAAGAAGGGCGTGGCTCAATTCTTACATGTGTGCGTGTAGATGTGTAGGTGCAAACTGAACAACATTATCTCTTTATTTCAGTAGATACACATTCGTAATACATAATATACATTGGTGGAACATATTTTGATTGACAAGTTATCATATAAGATTCTTATTGGAAATTCTATTTATTACAATATTAAACCTATTTTATGAAGCTTTCTATATGTTTGTTATATATTTATTCAGGGTGGTTTTACATCTTAATTAACCAAAGCTTCATATCTTATCTTAAATACAATAGTGAGAGCAATTAACCTTATATTTAATTAAAACTAAGAGAAAAGAAATACGATTTTGAACATAATGATTTTTTATTCTAAGCTGATTACTTACTGCTATATATGATCGAGCTAACTTATAATTATTACATAATATACCTAACCTACATGCGACAAATATAATAAAATAATGTAACGAATGCGTTACCTTAACATGCAATTAAATTCTTGAGCTTCATTTTGTTTTTGCTTAGTTGTCCGATATTTATTTATTTATTCATATGTACGAGGGCTGTTCCGAAATTTTTTAGTTAAACAAAAACTATAAGGAATATAATAAAACTTTATTTACAACTTTTCAAAGTATTCCCCTGCTGCCTTTATGCACTTATGCATACGACTGAACCAACTTTCAAAACAGGAGAAAAACTGTTCTTGCGGAAGGTCAAAAAAAAGTCGCCTGAATTCGTCCACTGCTTCATCCGCCGTCGAAAATCGTCGCCCACGTAATGATTTTTTTAACGTGGGGAACAGAAAAAAATCGCACGGAGCCAGGTCAGGGCTGTATGCAGGGTGTGGTAGCAATTGCACTCCTGATTTGCTAATATATTCCGTGGTTCTGGCAGCCGTGTGGGCCGGAGCATTATCTTGATGAAAAATGATGCCCCGAGCTCCCAGTACTTGGACGACTGACGTTCAGCTCCTGGACTGCCGTGTCAATCCTATCTCATGTATCTTAACATACATGAGATACGCGTAACAGCTCTAAATCGTATTTTTTCGAGTACCTCTATGGACCCACATACCAGGTTTTTTAATTTATCTAACCAATTTCCTGTACGGGCCTGTCACACAACTCATGTAACTGTGATTTTGCCATGGTAAATTATGCTTAAATACTGTATCTTAAGTTACATCAATTAGGCGTGACAAGGTTTGTAAACGTCGCGCAAATTCTATATCAGGTAACTTAAGATACACGATTTAGCCGCGACTGGATTGCGCGTGATCCTGCTTGTCACTCGTCGCGCGCGCAGTACTTTCTCTATCCGTCTCTTTCTTCCGCCCCCGCTCCGACCTGTATCGGCGACGAATTAGTGTTTAGTTTCGTGTAGCACACAGAGTACTTTATTTATACTGAAAGTGTAGCAAGCGATCACGGTTATTACGCGGTGTCACAAAATAATTGTTAAAGCAGTTTTCATTTAGTTAATTAGCAGTTTGTGCACTTTTTTTTGACGACGTGGTTGACGCAGCCCGTAGTGCACCCGCCCACCGAGCCGGCGGCCCCGGGCTTAAATCCCTGCCACGGCAAACAGTTGTGTGATGTGATGAAATCGAATACTCATGCCTGGGGCATGGTTTTTGCATGTATTTTATTATATAATTATTTATCTATACAAGTAACTACGTATTAGCCATCGTCTAGCACCCATAACCGGTGATCGGCATGGCCCGTATAACACCGCGGGTTTAAAATGAAAATAATGATAATCCTGCGATCGTGATTGAAAAATGTATCTGAGTTTAATATCATTAAGTTAAATTTATATTCATTATAATCAAGTTCGTTTGTGACGCCGAAAACCGCGATGTGCCTTAGGTATCTTGTGCCTTTGGGACCAGATCGACACAGCCACAAATCAAGCAAAGCCCCGGTACTAGACGAGGATACACATAATATTCAAATACATATAATAGGTAATATAAAGATAGCATCTCCGACCCGGGAACAAACATTCGAACCCATCACACTAACACCCGCCCCGGCCGGGACTCGAACCCAGGACCGCCGCCGGCTCAGCTCGCAGGCGCAGCGCACCACAAACTGCTCTGGAACTGCCACTTTGTAGCTGGGTTGGGTAGGTAATTTTCCTTGTTTGTTCAAAAAAATAAATGTGACTTTTTTTGATAAATGTATATGTTACATTTTTTATCATTTTAATTTGTTTGCACCCATATGAAAAGACTTACAATATGATTATGTTTATTTTATTGTTGTTTTTGATGAAAGTTATCTCTTTTCGTTTCTATGTATATTTTCTTTCGTACCTGAATAATTTCAATTAATAATTAATGTCATCGTTCTGAAACAAAATATACGTTTTTTTTTATGAATAGCACGAGTTTTTTTTCTCTTTTAATAAGTACCTACTTAGGTAAAAATATTTCTACTTGCCTGCCCACTTCCTTGTTATGACATTATAATAAAATTAAACCATGCAGCCAGCAGCAGCTTTATAAATATAATTCGCATTTCACGCCCTGATATGCCTAAGTCATGTATCTTTAGATACAGATCGTTGCATGACAGGCTTAGTATGGCGAGCCTGTCACGCCTAACTCTGTTAGAGCTCATAAATAAATAAATATACACATATAAAAATATTTTCAACACAAAAAATATGCATTAGCCTTTCACTGATATATCAAAATATATATTTTTTAATTATTGCATGATATCGTTGAATTATCAACAATTTACGAAAAAAAACTTTAAACTGCTTTTTCTCAAAACTATGTTTTTTGAGTTACATGAGATAGGATTGACACGGCAGTGGAAGGCCTGTGGTAAGCAAACTTCAGTGTACCATTGGCTGGTAACTGTTTTCCGATCTTCAAGTGGAATTACGGCTACAGGTCCACTACGTCGAAAAAAACAGCAACCATTTTTTTGTTGACGCTTCGACCGCGAACTACTTTAGTAGGTAAATCATCTTCTTCAAAGACCCATTGTGTTGATTGCTGTTTTGTAAATGGGTCGTAGCTATATATCCAAGATTCGTCGGATGTCACAATGTAGCTCACTTGTTGTGAATTACCATTATCAAATTTTTTTAGCATAAATTTGCACCAATCGACACGTATGTCTTTTTGCTCCTGTGTGAGAAAATGTGGTATCCATCGAGACGAAACCTTCCGAACTTGAAGGTGGTCATGCAAAATGGTAGAAACTGCCCGGGATCCAATATTCAGTTCGTCCTGAATCTCTCGGTGGGTAATGTTTCGAGATTCCTTGATTAGCCATTCCACCTTGATAGGTAACATTTTCTAGAGTGACTGCCGTTGGCGGTCGCCCCGGTCTAGGCTCATCTTTGATGTCGCTCCGCCCACGCTTAAATTCACGGAACCAGTAACTGACAGTGGCAACAGATGGGGATAAGGCCCCAAAAACACTAGTTAAATTTTCATGAGAATCCTTGTAAGTTAACCCTCGTTTATAATCATAATATATCATAGCACGAAATGCTTCCCGCGTTAGCTCCATTTTTGCGAACAAAAAGTGACAGACATGTTTTTTTTCTGATTTCATAAAAAAATAACTGAATGTCACTGGCCAGTGACTCTTACGCGAAAGAGTTCGTAATGAAATTTGCCTTTAGGCTACAGTAAAATTAAACGAATACAATTAATAGTACGCCGTTGACTAACTATTTTCGGAACAGCCCTCGTATATTCATTACTACATACCTAGTATAAAACAAAGTCGTTTCCTGCCTGTCTGTCTGTCTGCCCCTATGTATGCTTAGATCTTTAAAATACGCACGGACGCACCGTGCGAAGCCGGGGCGGGTCGCTAGTAACAAATAAAACATGTACAAAGGCGAAATTATCCCTATTAAGGATCCCTTCCAATACATTTCTTTTTACTCATTATTTATACATTTTATATACTTACCTATCAAACTATCACTCAATCGTTTATTCATTACTAGTAATTTTACAAACGTGATATGAAATATTATTATAAAAACCTTCATGATTGTTGATTTAGTAGTAGACATATTTATTTTACTAGAATTTAAATTGACAAATAGCAGCAAATAATCAATTCAAAATTACATAAGTAGGTACTTAACAATTAAAATTATTCTGAGTATTACCAGTGTTAAATATAGAAGTAGATACACCTGCAATATGTTTTTTATTATTATTCAGTAACTAATTATTATATATTATGTTCATTTTCTTACCTTTCGGCATCCTTCGGACATGTTGGGAGAGCGAAAAACGCGTGATTCCAATTTCGATCATTGTTCCTACAACCCGCTGCGATACAATATCTTTTCGCTGTCTTTTTACTCATTTAAACACTATTATAATATAACACTGGTATCAACAGATGAATGCGGAACGTTCACTTGCGACGTAAATCGTGAGCGAGACGCGCGCGAAAATCGTGTAGTACGTGCGTTCCGAGACAGAGCGTGTCAGCCACTGAATAGTCCGCAATTCCGCATGCATGCGGCGACCGGCATGCACTTGTAGCGGGAAATGTTAATCGCGGAGTGCGCCCCGCCTGTTAATAGCAAACATAAAAGGAAAGAGAAATATGACTCGAACGCGAGGCCTGTTGATTATAAAAACAATACATACTTATGGCTAAGGAATGCTTGTACAGATAAAACGCAATGTTTATATTTAGGACCTAATTTAGTGCTAGAAGATTTAGGTTGTAATGTTAAAATATTAAGAAATGGAAAAGAAGATGTTGTGCATAAAAATCGCACAAAACCATGTATTCTATAGTCGTAACTTTACTTTAAGTATTGCCACGTATTGCTTATCAGATGTTACTTACCTTAAGTTAAGTTGTTTATTACGTTAACTACGCGCCTATGTAACTAAAAAAAAAACTTATGTTTATTTTTTATTTTTAAACAGCGTGGATGGTGTGATGTAGGCAAATGACGTAACTCGTAGATACATATATATTATATACATAACCTGTACTCATTTAATGTAGTCAGTAATGAAGGATCATCGTACTGGATCCTGGCGAACATTGTATTGTATTGTGTTTAAAAAAAGAAGTAGAAAATAAACTGTACTCCAACTTATTGCGTTTTTTAGGGTTCCGTACCCAAAGGGTAAAAACGGGACCCTATTACTGAGACTTCGCTGTCCGTCCGTCCGTCCGTCCGTCTGTCACCAGGCTGTATCTCAACAACGGTGATAGCTAGACAGTTGAAATTTTCACAGATGATGTATTTCTATTGCCGCTATAACAACAAATACTAAAAATAAAATAAAATAAATATTTAAGGGCGGCTCCCATACAACAAACTTGTTATAGATTATATATATGTATAGGTACGGAACCCTTCATGCGCGAGTCGGACTCGCACTTGCCCAATTTTTTTTTGTATTTTCCTTTCGCTTATGCTGTGTACAGAGTGGTCCAACGAACTCTTGTTGCCTTCATAGGTTCCCATGCTAGCTCCTGGCGCTCGTTGCTCCACTCTGTACGCAGCACACAAAAAAATAATATTTTGAAATATGTGTAAAGGGTAACCGTCGTTAACTTGACTCGCACAGATTTACAGATGGCGCTAGTAATGCAATACGACGAGTGATGACTATACCCTATAATCTATATACAAAGGTACTCTGTAGTCTGTGACGCGGACGAAGTCGCGGGCAACAGGTAGTAGACTATATAGTATATTCGCAGTCGCGTCGCGCCCGCTGGTATTTGCGGGCGCGAACATCAAAAATTCGTCTTAAAGAGAACATAATCAAGCTGTATATTAAGATTTCAGTAGGTACTTATAGAAACTACGAAAGACAAACGTTAGCGCGTTTTAAGACATTCTGTGGCGCCATCTATTGGTCATCGCGTCATGAGTAAGGACAATAGACGACGGAACCGACAAAACAGGAACACTACGTACTCACACCGTCGCCTCAGCCGGCGGGGACGGCCACCGCGATAAATACATTTGCCTACTACACGATATCTTAGAATCAAGCTACAGCTACATGGCCTACAACATACAGACTGACCTCCAGACGACGTTGTCAAGCTGGGTACACGTCCGCTGGTTCGAGTGCCCGTGCACGCCAGCACAGACACGCTAGGCGCTGCGGCAGTGCGCTGCCTACAGCCTAGCAACACAATGTCGGTTACAGCCGTAAGGCTACCGAGTAAACCACCATTTCTGATCTGATCTGATAGAGTAAGGAATAGTATGATGGTTAATCTATGATGATGTAAAGGTGCTGAATATACCCCTCCCCGATCAGGACATATACAAAGATATGATATGACCGACAGACTACATGTTCTGACATAACTTATAACCGCTCAACTACTTAGGCACTTGCATTGCAGGGAGTTGCTATTTGTGATCTCAATCAAAGGAGCCTGTTCAATAGTCCTAATAACAATTCAGCTTAAAAATAGTGACCCAGTACTGTGACAGAAATTATAATGAGTTTATTTTTGTCAAAAAAGTTTTTTATGACTCGTTTTGTTATTGACTGTACTTTCTTACACAAATGTTAATTGCTCATCAAGAACAATTAGACGAGACCATTTCAGCACCAAGGTACCAAATTATTGTACTGTCAAAAATGTATTAATCTGTTGATTACGCTAATAAAACTTAACATTTAACCAACATTAGAAATTCTTGGCTTAGATCCTTTCACAACTAGCTGGTCATCATGAGAACTTCATTAATTGAATGATATAGAAAATGCTAATACAACTTAACGTTTAACCAAAATTTGGAATCCTTAGCTTCAATATCGGCTGAGATCCATTAACAACTACCTGGTCTCATGAGACCCTCAATTAGTGAGTCATATAGAAAATGCTAATAAAACTTAACATTTAGCCAATATTTCGAATTATTGACTTCATAGTACCTCGTACAAAGCCAAAAGCGCTGTCAAGAAATGGTTTGCTACTCTCTCTTATATTGATACTGAAGACATTCTACGGCCATGAAATCAGTTAGATCATGTTAGTAGTAATCATTTACCTGGTTCACACACACACACACACACACACACACACACACACACACACACACACACGCACACGCACACGCACACGCACACGCACGCGCACGCGCACGCGCGCACGCACGCACGCACGCACACACACACACACACACACACACACACACACACACTTGCAAATTGTTTCCCTTTTTTATTATATCAATAGTTTTACTATAATATTAAGTTGAAGTCCTTAGTGTAACCAGTTATCAACCTGTGTGTTATCTGTAAACCGACTCGTGAGTGCCAAGATACAGGCTTAGCCTAGTTTGGTACTTACCGGATATTGATACTGTTTGTAATAATTTTCTGTTATTGAATAAACTATTCTATTCTATTCTATTCTATAACTGGCTGAGATCTCGTCACTTGTTCCAATTAAAGCTGAATATCTTGGAAACTACTGGTCCTATTTCCACCAAACATAGCTAAGAACCATCTCGACAGAAAGGTCTTTCCATTAAAAAAAAACCGCACTTATATTGGTCCATCCGCTTGGGCGCTACGATGCCACAGGCAGACACACAGATACACAGATACACATGTTAAACTTATAACACCCCTCTTTTTTCGTCGGGGGTTAAAAATAAAAATGTGGTATTACCAAATAAAAAATATGAATCGATAAAAAGATTCTATACAAATATCTTCACTAAGTTTATGATAGGATGTCCTATCACAACTCCGAAACTTTGTTTAAAAACGGTATGTAACTTTTTGAGATTTTCTGAAATTTGTCAAAATCTTTTCGCTGACTTGGATCGTGAATTTCCCAATAACTTTTTTTTTGTGCACGCTATACTAAAACGGGGAAGAAAAGCTCGGGATTGAATTACCTACAGTTTGAGCCATCTTAGGAAGCGAGCGGACAGAAATTTAGGCTATAGCGGGTCCCTTACGCGCGAGCTCAGAAAACAAATTTGACAAATTTTGTTATGTGCTTTTTATTTCTTAATTACATTTTCAGTGCCTTTGATAGATGCGCGTAGTGTGAGATCTGTATTTTTTTTGTTGGCTCTGTTTTTCGGAATGGTGGAGATATGGAGGTTGAAAACGTAAACAAAATGAGAACCACTAAGTTTGTCTGGATTATTGCATTAATTTACTTATTCTTTTGTTTTAGGCGCCTTCTTAATACCCTACACGTTGATGTTGATCTTCGGAGCCGTTCCATTGTTCTACATGGAACTGATTCTGGGCCAGTACAACCGACAGGGGCCCATAACGTTATGGAAAATATGCCCGCTATTTAAAGGTAAGGAAAACCTTTACCTCACGCGCCACAGTCCTATTATCACGCTGACGCCAACATCGGCGAATGAAGTCCATAAATTATCAAAAAGTTTGTAATTCAAACCGATGAAAGTATTTCTTAATCTTGGTTAATTTTGGAGAATTTCTTTATTTTTTCGAGTCGAGGACACGGCGAATTGTTCCAATACACCGACAGAGAGTATATGTATGTATGTAGAAATTAATCCGTTTAAATTGATCGCGCCTTTTATTTCACAAAGCTATGTTGGCTTGATATAATTTAACGAATGATATAAGTATAAGATTGATTTTCATAATTTCCAAATAATCTAGTGTGAGAGATGGCGCCCGCGATGCAGGATCGCCCTTTGTTTTGTTGAAGCGCGCGGCGCATTGCCAGTATGGTGCCATCTGGTCAGATTTTTTGTCCTCTCATCGCGCCAAAACGGCTGCACGGATTTGAACCAATGTTAGTACAGGGATAACTGGATATCCAAAGATGGTTATAGCATACTTATACGCAACTACTGTAAAGAAAACGTTTTACAACGTGGAGGAAGTTGCAGGCACAGTTGTAGTACGTATATTTTGTATGTTTCAGGCGTAGGATTCTGCGCGGTTATGGTCGCGTTCTACGTGTCCTTCTACTACAATGTGATTATCGGTAAATATTATAACTGTTTCTTTTTACCGTCAGAACATCCAGTAGTTTCAGATGTTAGAGAGTGGATTTTTGCATAGTAGGTAGGTACGTTACTTTTATAACGTGGGCTAGGGACAAGAAGGGATTTTTGGAAATACCTCCCCTAAGAGGGTTAAATAGGGATGCAAAGTTTGTATGGGGGAAACTTTTTTTTATGAAGAGACTTGAAACTTTGTAGAAAGATTACTTATTAAAAAACACAAAAAGCGCCTTCAGCGTTTAAGAAAATTCCACCCCTAAGGGGGTTAAATAGGTGTACAATGCTTATATGGGAGAAACTTTATTTTTTGAACTAGATACTTGAAACTTTGTATAAAGCTAACTTAATCAAATACAAATAAGTTATTTCAGCGTGTTAAAAAATTCTGCCCCAAGGGGTATTTCAGCGTGTTAAAGTTTGTATGGGGGGAACGTTTTTTGTTTTGAGCTAGAGACCTAAAACTTTGTAAAAAGATTACTTATTAGAATACAAATAAAGTACTTTCAGTGTTTTGGAAAATTTCACCTCTAAGGGGGTTAAAAAGGGGTGCAAAGTTGGTATGGGGAAAACTTTATTTTTTTAGCTAGAGACTTGAAACTTTACAAAAAAAAGTAATTTCAGCGTTTATAGAGAGAAGAAAATTCTATCCCTACGGGGGTTAAAAAAGGTTGAAGGTTTTAGTAGTAGGGTAGTCATTTTGTTTGTCAACAGTTGGCGGGTGGTGAGTTTTTTCAAGTAATTTTCTTAATTCTTACTTACCTGTTTTCACGTTATTTGGTGTTCATTTGATAAATGACAAAGCATAATATCTTATGTTGTCATTTGATTTACACCTGCTAAATAAAAACAAACCATAAAATACAAATTCAAAGCTTAAAAACAGTATTCAAAGCTTAAAAGTTATTTGGCGATAGATGGCGTCAGTAGTACCAATATTTTTTATTTCCATTTATTTTTTCTTAATTCTTACTTAGCTGTTTTCACGTTAATTGGAGTCCATGTGATACATGACAAAGCATAATATCTTATGTTATTATTTGATTTACACCTGCTAAATAAAAACAAAACAAAAAATAAAATTTCAAAGCTTAAAAACAGTAGTACAGCTATTTGTCGATAGATGGCGTTAGTAGTACCAATATATATATATTTTTTTCAATTTATTTTTTATCTGACGTACAGTCATCATTTGATGTACATACATATTGTTAAATAACAGAGCATACAATAATAAGTCCATGCTCTAAGCCCTCTAAGGAAAGAAAAACAGTAGTAAAGCTGTCCACAATAGATGGCGTCAGTATAGTACCAATGTAATCTTGTTTTTTAACAATTCATTTTTTTTGTTCACCTACATGTTTTAAAATTACTTGGTTTACATTTGATAAATGACATAACATGATATTCTTATATTTTGTATCTCCATATCTTGCAGAGTCATTTTTGCCAAAGATTAATAGCATCAGGTAACTGACGGAATAAGTATTAAGCATCCTGCAAACAATTCCCGTAATCTAATTGGAAATTCTTCTAAAATTCTTTAACAATTGCATATCAGTGTCTGCTACTGTTTGAAATGTAATATGTCCAGACCATTTTAACTAAGAATAAAATTCACTTACGGGCGGCCGCTAGTAATATCATAAAAATGTATGAATGCTATTAAAAATGTATAATGCAACAATGTGCAACAATCACATCTACAATTATACAATTCTAGATTTGCATTGTTAATTAGTTCTATATGGAGAGGGGTCATGAGTTCAGGAAAAAACTTAATAGCGTGATGCAGGATCGTCTTTTATTTTGTATGGGCGTGTGGCGTGTTGCCAGTCTGGCGCCATCTGTTGGACATCATTTCCTTTGTTCTCGCATCACGTCGAAACGGCTGGACAAATTCTAACCAATTTCGGTACAGGGGTACCTGGACATCTAAAGGTGGTTATAGGACACTTTTTACCCGACTGCGGTAAAAAAAATACTGTATAAAAATGTCGCAAACTGCTGTTGTAATTACAAACGCAATATTTTAAATGACAAGTCATTTAGGGCTATGCGTCGTCCCAGGGGAACATGCGTTGGAAGTGCTCCAAATGTGTTGCTGCCAAACGAATGAGAATTACGAGGAAATGGTTTATAATTAAGGGAATTGGAACTACATTATCGTAAAATATAAGAGAAGTTTGAATAATTTTAAAAATAAATAAATGAATAAAGTTTCTAACAAAGTCAATGGTAACTTCATCTCTAACGCGTATTCGGTCTAACATGTAGCCCTAGACCACTGGGCGGCCGAAGCTATACCTGAACCATTGCCGATGATACTAAGGGTTGCCATAACAATTGGAACGCCGGTCGGGACTAATCTTCCCATCCTCCCTTCTCCGTTGGCGACATGGGCGTGCGACTGATCGTCCGTTGGACTGACCATCTTGACTGTCCTGGACAAAGTAGTGAAATGGCCGTACGGACACCGGGACATCACTCTTCAAACCGGGACATATCACTCCGTACCGGGACGAATCGTAACTCTAATGACTAATCTACACAGACGTGCTTTCTCGTTCATCTTGTTGCGCTTTCCTCTGTCAACATCTCTCTTGTATCATATAAAAACGAGCGCGATGCCTATATTTAGGGAACGTGCACAAGATACATACCTACAAAGGGCAGCACTACTATAAATGTCTATTTCAAGAAAAGGCCGAAGATTCCGAGTGGCAGCATCCTCGTTATGCAAGATCCCTATACAGGAAAAGCGTTTGATGATAGTGAAATCGCACCAGTGTAGACATAGCTTTAGGCAAGCTGCATCGCCTTATAGCGTAAAGTTAATCCCATCAAAAACATAAATGTAAAATGAGAGCCAAGTTCAATATCGCGTGCACTTCGCCGACAAAAGAATTGAGATCTGCATGGGCGCCAAGTTCTTTGCCCTAAAATTTTTAGATACAAGGACATGCGACATACTCAATGCATTTATTTTACTTGGGGAGTAATTCAATATCAAGATTTGACTTGGCTAGTTTTCACAAACTAACTAAATTTTATAAAAGTAACATAGTCATAGTTCATTATCAAGCTAACAGTATAAGTAACAAGACGTACACTAACTTGCGTACTTACCTTTACGAAAATAGGTTAATGATTTGATTGATTTTATTTATAATATAAATTTATATTTTAAAACTAGCCAAGTCAAGTCTTGATATTGAATTACACCCCAAGTAAAATAAATGCATTGAGTATGTCGCATGTCCTTGTATCTAAAAATTTTAGGGCAAAGAACTTGGCGCCCTTGCAGATCTCAATTCTTTTGTCGGCGAAGTGCACGCGATATTGAACTTGGCTCTCATTTTACATTTATGTTTCTGATGGGATATCATTACTTTTTGTACAGAAATTATTATGATGTGTAAAGTAAATTACTTAATTATTATTTGTTAATTAGTTCTGTGTGCTATTCTAGTACATCTTTTGAAAGTTTTGAACAAACAAAGAATTTTCCAAAACGGTTAGTACGTATCGGATTTTTATGTGCATGTATGTGTAAGTGTGTGCGTGTGAGTGTATATGCTATTCTAGTATATCTTTCAAACAAAAAAAGAATTTTCCAAATCGGTTTATAAATGACAGAGTTCTGAGGCAACAACGATCAATAATAATAATAATAATAAAAAAACATAAAAAAATCACTGTTTTCGATTTTTATATGTATACACACACAATTACTAAGCTGGATGCCAAATTTCACCTTTCTAGGTCACCTAGAAGTGGGTTAGGTTTTTGATTACTAGTCAGTCAGTCAGTCAGTCAGTCAGTCAGTGATAAAAATACCGTTTTTTGGACTTTAATATCTCAATAACTATTTAACCTATATTAATGAAATTTGGGGTTCTACTTGTTCTAAAGGATCTTAATACATAAGCCAAATTTCATTTTTTTATGTTTAATAGATTTGGAGTTATTGGGGGGTCAAAAGTGGCTCCAAACGGTTCGTGTAATATAACACACGGCTGCTGCTCGCCAGTTCCTGCGGTGAACTTGGCTGGACACGCTGCCGCGTGTCTAGATATTCGTACCGGATTACCAAAACGCCAACTTACGATAATTCTGGTTTGTCATCTCTTCCAAATAGGGGTGTTGACTGATGCATGTTCATACAACATACTGTAATAATATAAAATAAAATTTACTCCATATATCATGAAACAAAGAAAAAAAATCAAAAAACTATATATTTTTATCATTTTAAAATAAGTATGTGACTTCAAAGGAATTTATACGATATTTTACGATCTTTTTTTTTAATTCAAAAGATATTTAGAAATAGTTTTCAAAATCCTCATAATTTTAATTGTATAGGTAACAGCCATGAACTTAACCTTTCACGGTGAAAATGGAAAATTAATAATTGTCTCCATACAAATATTGGTACCCAACCTAACAGAATTACGTCACAATGTCGGTGGTTGTATGAAGCGTTCTTAGCGCTCTGTAGGAGTGTTGAATATAAACGGTCATATCTGACTTTTAGAGCAGTCTAAGTGTAGTTAGTCCCATATAGACATTTGATCCCCATATAAAATAGAATAGATTCAAATCCTCAAAAAAAAAATTGTCCGCACGCCTAGTCTATCCAATAAAATGTTTCTCAATTGTTGTTTGAACTTGTCGCCTGATGCCTCGGTTTTCAATTCGTCAGGTAGGTTCATAGAACGTCGGGCCGATATGACGCTCGAGTTTTTTTTTCATGTGCCATGCGAAGCGTGACTGTCCTAAGTATTAATTTTCCCGTGCAAACATTGTCAAATTATTTTGTACATACATATTACCTCGAATATAAGAGAAAAATCGGGTATAATAGACGCTCTCTCATACTCACAAATGCTCAAATGGAAATGGTGCGGCCATACAGCACGTCTAGATGACCGAAGGTGGGCGAAAACTACCACTTTATGGCAGGGCCCGAGAGGATCTAGGAGTAGAGGGAGGCCTAAAGAAAGGTGGACAGATGAAATTGTAGCCACAGCTGGCAAAAACTGGCGAGAGAAAGCTGAAGAAAGAAAACAATGGCTTGATCTGGAGGAGGCCTTCACCCGAAGAGGGGTCCTTACATAATATTAATGTATGTTACTTTGTTAGATGTAATGTAGGTAAGGAATTAATAAAGGCTTTTTATTTTTATTTTATTTTATTTATTTATTTATTATTAAGTACCTCGAATATGTACTTTATGAAGAGATCCCTTCAAGAATGCCTGGGTTCTACTCCGGTTAGTATTCGAATATAATTCTGATTATACATCTCTTCCAAATTGTCTATGCTTACAGCCTGGGCGTTCTACTTCCTCATATCATCAGCGCGCTCGGAGCTGCCCTGGCTCCATTGCGACAACTCCTGGAACACTGAGCAATGCTGGGACGCCGCCCGCCACAATACTACCAACAAGACCGAAGTGCCATACCAGGGTCCCCTGTCACACTTCACACCAGCCTCTGAATTCTTTCAGTAAGTTACAGTACTGTACGTGAGATCTTAGAAGAACAATCGGGTCGGGGAACGTGTACCTACACGACACGTAGTAGGTAAGAGAGTAGAAAAAAAGAAAGTTGAAACGTGGCAATACTGTTGTCGTCCCTATCTAGTCAATCTAAGAAAACGGGGCTCTTGTGGATATATACCTCCTGTGGCGCGGAGATAATCCCATTAGCGGGTTATACTCCCACATAGAGACCGACTACTGGTAGTGATGACTAACCTGCCATGATACAGTTCTAATCCTGTTAAAAAAAAAACCGGCCAAGAGCATGTCGGGCCACGCTCAGTGTAGGGTTCCGTAGTTGCTCATCCTTCACAATAAACGGGCTTAAAACAGCGGTTTTAAGCCCGAGGTTTAAGTTACGACTAAGATTTCAAGCTCAATAAAAAGGTCGTAAACGCCAATGTAACTGTAATTACTTATTACCTTCTGGAAGTCAACTTACGTCCTTTTAAAGAAAATTGTGAAATTTTGTGATAACTCAAAAACGGCTCGACCGATTTTGTTCAATATAGTTTTCATTGAAAGTACTTATAAGGCATCATTTTCATGAATTTTTCCATAATTTTTTGACCCGTGGTTGAAAAGTTAGAGGGGGGGGGACGCTATTTTTTTTATTTTCGGAGCGAATATTTACAAAACTGCTGACATTTTCATTTATCAAAAAATAATGTTGAAAGACCCCTATTATTTTTAAAATACCTATTCAACGACAATTTTTTTTTAGATTTTATTTTACCGTTTTGTCGGCGTGATACATACACATACTCATACCAAATTTCAGCTTTCTAGTACTAATGATCACGGAGCTAAGCCGCGGACGGACAGACGGACATGGCGAAACTATAAGGGTTCCTAGTTCACTACGGAACCCTAAAATCCCTTGTATTTGTATAAACGAATCCCGCCGCCATACGTAGATGTATGGGGTCACCAGTTTTCCAACGGCAAAGTTAGGTTTGTCGCTCATGAGGTATAGGTCTTTTCGATAGTAATAAACATTTAGATTTAGTATAAGGAAACACTGCTTAAATAGTAATTAACCCTTGGTTTGCGAGCCCAACCCGCACTGCCTCCAACTTTTTATTTAGTACTTAAAGCATCAAGTACCGTAAACTGGGGTTACTTTTATCAATTTTAAAGTTTAAACTTCTCTAGCTTCTACAATTAAGTGGTTAAAAAAAAAAAAAAAAAAATGGGAACATCAACTTTTATTAGACTTTCGCTGCTAAAAATCTTGAAAAGCTTACATAAGAATGTATGAAGAAAAAAAATAAAACGTTGTGATCAAACTTAAACTGACATTGGGGTTACTTTGATACCCTATGTTTTTCAAGGGCAATCGAATGTAACCCCTTACAGAAGTATTTTATCTCCTCCTCCTTACGTCGTTTTCCTCATAGCTGAGGGTCGTGACCTCCCCTTTGCAATACTTTCTCTCGTACGACCTTCCTCCATCTGTTTCTGTCTGCGGCGGTGTGAAGGGCGCTGTGAACTGTCGAGTCAAGAGCGGAGCGGATCTGGTCGGACCAACGTATTGGGCTGCGTCCACGAGGCCTTTTCCCATCTACTTTGCCGGTCACGATGAGCCGCTCAAGGTTGCCTCCGCCTTTTCTTGCGATGTGTCCGAAGAATTCCAAGACTCTGCGGAGACACTCGGATGAAAGCCGCGAGGAGATTTTAAGTTCCCGCAATATGGAGACGTTAGTCCGAAATGCTGTCCAGGGTATATGGAGCATCTTTCTCCAGCACCACATCTCAAAGGCATCGATACGCTTGCGGTCTGCAGCTTTCAGGGTCCAAGTCTCAGCGCCATACGAAAAGATTGAAAAGATAAGACTCCGTACCAATCTGGTTTTGGATTTTACGGAGATGTTGCGATCCCTCCAGATTTTTCCAAGCTGAGACATGGCGCTTTTAGCTAGGCCTATTCTCCTCCGAACTTCCCTCTCGCATGAGCCATCATTACTGATGTTGGAACCCAGGTATATAAAGTTGTCCACAGTTTCTAGATTCAAAGCGCCAGTGAGTTCCAAAGTCCCAAATCTGTCCACCACCATGACCTTAGTTTTGGACCTGTTTACGGAAAGACCCATTTCCTCGCTAATCCGTTCCATCCGGTCCAGGAGCGCTGCCATTTCCGACTCATTTGCTGCAAGTAGGGTAGTGTCGTCGGCGTAGCGTAGGTTGGTAATCTTCAAGCCACCGACTGTGATGCCTCCCTCCCAGTTCTTGCATGTGCGTCTCATGATGTACTCTCCATAAGCGTTAAACAGAATGGGCGATAAGATGCAGCCCTGACGCACTCCTTGGTGAAATTTAAAGGGTTTTGAAGTTGTTTTATCGACTCTGACAACTCCCCGGCTTGAGCCATACAGGGAGTGAAGTAGGGCGATGAGATGGTTCGGCACTCCAAGTTCCTTTAGAACCTTCCATAAACAGTCCCAGTTGACACAGTCGAAAGCCTTGCTGTAGTCGATGAAACATATGATCACTGGCGTATTAAACTCGTAGGCCTTCTCAACGAGCTGTCTGACATTCAGGATCTGCTCCCGAGTGCCCTTGCCCTTCACAAAACCCGCTTGCTCCTGCGGGATTTGCCAATCCAGGTAGTAACGGATGCGATTATTAATAATATGGAGCAAGATTTTGCTGGCATGTGAAATGAGAGACAAGGTTCGGTAATTACCGCAGCTTTTGGTTGACCCTTTCTTATGCAGCGGAATGATGACGGATTCCAACCAGTCTTGCGGCCAATCTCCGTTTTGCCAAATGTGTGAGCAGATCCTATAAAGTGTCTCTACACCCAGGTCACCCATAGCTGCAAGCACCTCTGCTGTTATTTGGTCACTTCCTGGTGCCTTCTTCTTTTTCAGGGCCTGGAGAGCGGCAGATATTTCAGATGGAAGAATCATGGGTTCCAGTTCCAGATCCTTCCAGTTCGGGACGGTTCCGGACGTTGAAAAGGGGTTTGTGTACAACTGTTCACAGTAGGTACGCCATCTCTCTGCGATGCGTTCGAGCTCGTGTAGTAGAGTGCCATCGGCATCTTCAATGATCCATGATTTAGCCTTGAACTGCTTGGAAAGGACTCGAACTTTCTTGAACAGGTCTGCCGTTTGCAATTTGTTTGAGTGTCTTTCAATGTCGCTGCAGATGCCATCAATGTAGCTGTTCTTGTCGCGGCGACAGCTGGCTTGGACAGCTTTGTTGAGCTCGGCGTATTCGGTCCTTATGGCCCGATCTTGCAGTCCCCTAGTTTTTAACGCTTTCCTACGCTGGATGAGGTCCCAAGAGTGATCGGAGATCCAGCATTTTTTCTTCTGCTCAGGTTTTTTCTTCTTGGAGACTTGGTCCAGCGCGTCGCTAATATGACCTTTCAATTGTTTCCACTGTGCGTCAGCGTTGGTGTTTTCTTGCGTTAAGCATTCTTCCAGCTTCGCCTCTAACGCTTCCCGGAACATTGTTTGTTCAGGAGGGTCCAAGTGTCTGGGCTTTGGTGGTTGATGTCTTGGTGCCTTTAGGCGCAACGAGAACTCGGCTACGAGTAGGTTGTGGTCTGAACCGCACTCTGCGCCGGGGAAGGTTTTTACATTTGAAACTGAGGATCTCCAGCGGGTATCCAGAATTATGTAGTCGATTTGATTCCTGTGCCTGTCGCCTAGAGATCTCCATGTATAGAGACGTCTTGGATGATGTTGGAAGTACGTGTTCATAATACTGAGATTTCTATCTATGCAGAACTCTATCAGTTTTTCACCCCGTTCATTCCTAGTGCCAAGTCCAAATTTTCCAATTGTGCTTCTGATATGATCGTCAGCAAGTGTACTACCGACTTTGGCATTCCAGTCACCAAGAATCATTTTAATTTCCCGGCTAGGAATTGAATTCAGAGTTTCCTCCAATTTCCCATAGAAATCTTCAATTACCTTGTCTTCAGCTTGTGCCGTCGGTGCGTATATTTGTACAATATTCAGCACACATGGTTTGGTGTTCAGCTTTATTGTCAGGATTCTATCAGACACCGGGTTATAACCGAGGACATATTTGTTCATGTGTGGTGGCAATATGATTCCAACTCCACTCCTACTCGAATCTTCACATCCCGAGAAGTACATGGTGTACCCTGCCGCCGTTGCAAAGTGGCCATTACCACGCATGTGTGTTTCACTGACGCCTAGTATGGAGATACCGTGAGATTCCACTTCCTTCTCTATGATGGTTAGTTTGCCCGCCATTAGTAAACCTCTGACATTCCAAGTACCAATACGATGATGGGTTCGCACTAAGGTCCTCTCGCTCTTAGGTTTTGTGGTACCGGTATTTTATCTCAAGGAAAGAAAAAAATTGGTTCGCAGTTTCAAAAGTTACAACTGTTTTATGTTGTTTTGGGGCTACTTTGATCAAAAATAAAAATTATTATCTTCGAAAAAACAACTTTATTTGAGGTTTGCCTCAACATTTATAACAAAACGTTCTTAATAATTATCACCTTCAATAAGTACCTTGACATAATCACACAATAATCAACTACCTACCTATGTTTAAGTACTTGCTTAGTTAAAATAAGAAACACTGTTCGTTCTAGGACATTAACAGAATATTTTTTGTAGTCCCGTGACCCCAACCGCTTTTCTTAGTTTTTAGGCATCTTTCTGAAAAATCAATAAATTAATTTAGCAATAATATTATTTTGTATCAACGAAAATCATGAAAAAGACGCTGAGAACAAAAAGATGCCCACTCATGGGGCTTCAGTTTAACATTGATCAGTGATCAATGTTACCCCATGCAGGTGATCGAAGACACCCCACCCAGTAAATAATTAGTAATAAAATACTTAGTTTGAATTTATGACACAAAACTCAATACAATGGTATACATAAACACACTTCTGGCAAGCTAATATTTACAGTGAACCTTTTACTTTAATACCCACTACGTTAGTTTAGAAGTTATTCGAACATGAAAAATAGCAATAAATGATACTTACATTTTGACACGTGATCCGCACTGCACACGACCATACTTGTTCACTGCGTCAGAGCAACTAAATGCAGCAACTATTGATATTGACATCCTTAAAAAAAATTATGAACAGATGCGTTGGGAAATATGTATTTTTCCGTTTAAAAATAAAATGAAGTTTTTATCAATGTAACCCCAAGAATCAAAGTAACCCCAGTCTACGGTACTCATATCTTGTACAAATACAAATACAAATACAAGTACTCTTTATTGCACACCTCATAAAATATACAGGAGAAATACAATGCAAGAAATTACAATTAGAGGTAAACAACAGGCGGTCTTATCGCTAAAGAGCGATCTCTTCCAGACAACCTTTGGGTAGTGGAGAACTTGAAAAAATAAGATTTTGTTATTAGGCGGTGCAAAAATCGGAAAATGATAATAATATATACATAACAAAAACAAATAAATACATAAATATAATAAACAATAAATACATAAATACATACATACATTCAGCCAACAGGTAATAGGACCATTTGAATAAAATACGAATTATGAAAGGGATAGATAATGTTCTTTCAGTTGAGTTTTGAAAGAAACAAGAGATTTAGCGCGCCTTAAGCTCACAGGCAAGGAGTTCCACAAACAGACAGCTTTAAAAGTAAACGAATTATTATAAAATTTTGAGACGGAAGAAGGTACGGCAAGGAGCAAATTTTGGGCAGATCGAGCAGAAGTGAGATAAGTGAAACGCTCCTTGAGATAGCGGGGAGTTGCAGGATGAAAAAGTATATTAAAAAGAAGAGCAAGAATATGAGAGTTACGACGAAAACGGATTGGGAGCCACTTGAGCTGAGAACGGAAACTAGATACATGGTCATATTTGCGTAACCCAAATATGAACCGAATGCCAACATTTTGAATGCGCTCAAGCTTATTAAGTTGCTCCTCTGTAAGATCGAGATAGGAGATGTCAGCGTAGTCCAGAATAGGGAGAAGTAACGTTTGAGCCAACGCAATTTTAGTGGCAATGGGGAGAAAGTTACGCAGCCGTCGCAAAGAAGCTACTGCAGCAAACATCTTCCTGCTAACCTCACACATTTGTGGCACCCAAGATAGAGAACTGTCCATTAAAACGCCAAGATTTTTGACCTGGTTAGAATATGGTATTACAATCCCATTAAAAATAATCGGTGGGAGTTTTAAAAAGTCAATCCTAGATACCATCTGGCTACTGCCAATGATGATGACTTGCGTTTTCGCTGGATTCACTTTCAGACCGTAACTGCTACTCCAGTCTAAAATACGTAACAAGTCATTGTTCGTAGTGTCGATGGCAGCGGGGAGATCACCAAGTACGCCTTGCGTGTAAATTTGAAGATCATCGGCATAAAGGTGATAATAAGATGAAAGGTTTTGAGTAATGGAATTTATAAAGATCGAAAACAATAGTGGAGACAGTACACCGCCTTGCGGAACGCCTGCCGATATACTGCACCAGGAAGTACGAGAGGACTCCACCTTTATTCTTTGCCGACGACCGCTTAAGTAACTACGAAACCAGTCCATCACTGCAGGAGATATGTTAAGAGAACGTAAGATGGCGAGCATTATGTCAAAATCCACAGAATTAAACGCATTGCTGAAATCTAAGAGGGTTAAAACCGTTAACTTCCGGTTATTCATGCCCATTCGAATATCATCTGTGATTTTAACAAGCGCAGTGGTGGTACTATGACCAGGACGAAAACCAGATTGAAACTGTATCTTGTACTTAGGTGTAAGTGTTTCACTGCTGCTGGGAGCATGTAACCCACAACAGTGACGTAAGAAGGGACATTCAATCCTGTCCCCTATCATCCTCAAGATATTGCTGGGACTGCCACGCACCCGTCGCACCAGAGATGCATGCGTATAGACGCATGGTGGTATAAAAGCAGTCGATCACTGCCTCCGCGAACAACCCTGATGCGTTACAGAAGCGGGACAGCCCTACCAACACCAACACCACCTCTAGCTCAACTACGCTTCACGACTCTTGTCGCGCGACATAGCGTCACCCGTCACCCTAGCACAGTATAGCATAGAAAGGGATAGGAAATGTATCTCGCGCGAGAAAGACTTGCATGTCACAGTTGCGCCCTCAAACAACTGTGACACGTGACTCTTCCTCGCGCGAGATATAGGTACTACCTATCTCTTTCTGTACAGCACTGTCTGATTGTGCCACAAACATTGTTAAACTAGGCCCGGACTTGAATTAAGGTTAACTCACACGTTGTTTCAGCCGAGCAGTCCTGGAGATGCAGTACTCAGAGGGGCTGAATGATCTGGGCTTCCCCAAGTGGCAGCTGGGACTGTGCCTCGGCCTGGTCTACGTTACGCTGTACCTCTCGCTCTTCAAAGGGGTCAAGAGCTCTGGTAAGACACGTAATCATGATAATGCCCTGATTACATAGCTGCCTCTGTAGGTCTGAATAAGATGAAATAACAGCTTTAGTTTATGCAACTCTATGTAGCAGTAGTTTATGCAACTGCTACATAACGTTTTTCGAGTGTTTTAAGACCTAATTATTGCGGTTGCATACACTACTTTATCTACACACATATTCATCATCATTATGTACGGAATGTCATTTGATATTTACCACTCGCTTTTCGGTAAAGGAAAACATCGTGAGGAAACCACCTAAGCCCAAATAAGGCCTAGTTTCCCCTCTGGGTTGGAAGGTCAGATGGCAGTCGCTTGCGTAAAAACTAGTGCCTACGCCACATCTTGGGATTTAGGTAACCGACCCCGATTGAGAATTCATTCTCAAAAAAAATGGGACAAAGGCTAGGAGGATGATGATGATGATATTCATCATCATTATCATAGATTTTCGGCCCGCCTGATGTTAAGCAGTTACCACCGCCTACGGACGCTTGCGACGCCAGGATCATCACAAGCGCGTTGCCGATCCTTTAAGAACCTATTTACTCCCCTCTTGAAGAACCGCATACTGTAGCCCTCGGGGAAAACCTCGGCATGGAGCTCATTCCGGTAGAAAATTCCTCTGGAACCGCGCCTTACTTAAATATCGAAAATTACAGTTGTTAATATACTACTAACGCCATCTTTCAATTATAACCACACAACTATAGTCACTTGGCAAAAGTAAGATGGCGTTAGTAGTATAACATCTGTATATTTAAATATAGCAGGTGCGCTTGTCCCTTGGCGCATTTGCCCTGTGGGGCTAGCATATCTTAGCGCGACTTCCCTTGTCGCGCGACTCCGTGTCACCACAAAGAGTCGCGTGTCAAAGTTATGCTAGACGTGCTGTACGTCTAACATAACTGTGACACTCGACACTTTGTCGCGCTACAAATACTACCTGTCACTTTCCTAATACCGTGCGAGCAAGACAGGTGACGCTAATTCGACAAAAGAAGTCGCGGCAAGATAATGCTAGCCCTGCTAATTGACATGCTTATCAGTTACTACCACCCGTACTACTCTCCATGCTTGTCTTTAACTTTTTTCCTTCAGTCTCAAATAACATTACTAACATATTAAAATACCTACGAAACGTTTACTCATGTCGTAATAGTTGAACAGATTCGAAACAGGTCGAGTCATATTCGACTTCCACGAAGTGAGTGACTCGTTTCGTGATTATGTCTGAGACTCACGGTAGTTGTCAACGTAAAATACTACTAACATTACTAACACCTGGCAACCTTCCCACTAACCTAGGTAAAGTAGTATGGATAACAGCCACCATGCCATACGTGGTGCTGTCCATACTACTGGCGAGAGGCCTGCTGCTACCAGGTGCTTCCAGAGGCATCGCGTACTACTTACAACCCGAACTGACTAGGCTGAAGGATACGCAGGTAGGACAACATCAGACACAATCCTAAGTCGGAACTATTAGGCCTGCTATTACCAGGGATTACTACTATCTAGAGGTATTGCAAACTACTTGCGACAAGAGCTGACAAGCTTGAATTATACACAAAGTAAGCCACAATATGAAACATATGTAGTACAATAGTACACCAACTATGCCATAAGTGCTGTATATACTACTGGCAAGAGGTCTGCTGCTACCAGGAGCTACCAGAGGCACCGCGTGTTACTTACAATCAGAGCTAACCAGGATGAGGGACACACAAGTATCTATCACACCATCATACACAAGTCTGTGTCGATAATTCTGAAATATAACATTTATTACACTTTTAATTATAACAGTCATTAACCCTGGTGAAGGTAGTGTGGATGATAGCCACCATGACATAGGTGGCGCTGTCTATAGTACTGACGTGAGGCCTGGGAACGGAAGCCTAAAAAATGAGAGAAAGGGATATTATTCTAGCAGTGTGTAAACTGATTCAGACTGATCTAAACACTTAGTCTTCTCTAAGAGCTACTTACAGTCTGGAGTAATGACATTATATTCTCATTTCAGGTATGGGTGGACGCGGCTGTTCAGATTTTCTACTCCGTAGGAGCTGGTTTTGGAGTCCATCTGTCCTACGCCAGCTATAACACCTTTCACAATAACTGTTACAGGTAAATCTCTTTTACCTTTCATGTTTCTGTCATTACACGACGAATCAAAACATAGATTCTACTCGTTAAGCTAAACAAAAAAACAATCTTAACCATCACTTCTCTTAGTTTCTTGATTGAAGATAGTAGGGTAAATCGTCAATTACTGGCCACCGCATACTAAAAATTGTTTGCTGTTCCACACTCCCGTACCAGATATAAATCTAATTCTTTCTTCAACCGTTGTCTCAATTACTGTAACATACATTTGTGTAATGCTGATTTTTTCTCATATAAAAATTGTCAACGCTTTAAAAACCAAATTGTCTGTCAATTAAAATCAAAGCTGTACAGTCTGGCAAAAAAGAGTAGAAATTAAAAAGTGGCAATACTGTAGTGCCGTCCCCTTTTCCTTAGATGGATTAGAAAGGGAAGTCACTACGGTATTGCCACTTTTTAATTTCTACTCTTTTTTGCCAGACTGTAAGAAACACAACATTTGAAATAATTAGTTAGCTGCTATTTAATGTTATTTGCATCGTTGCTGTTTCGTTATTTACCGTTCCCATACTATAATTTAGTTTTGTATAACCTTAAGTTATGGCACTCCAGGTCTTTTAGCATACTATTGTTAACCGTAATATGCTTTGTATTGTGACTGTTTGTTGCCTTCATAAAAAAAAAATTAAAAAAAATTCATTTTAGTATACGGTGTTAATTACTGGCCACCCGTCAATAACTGGCCACGTAATACTATAATGTATTCTGTTTGTAGGTGGACATTCATTTTTAGGGTTCCGTACCCAAAGGGTAAGAACGGAACCCTATTACTGAAACTTCGCTGTCCGTCTGTCCGTCCGTCCGTCTGTCACCAGGCTGTATCTCAAGAACGGTGATAGCTAGACAGTTGAACTTTTCACAGATGATGTATTTCTATTGCCGCTATAGCAACAAATACTATTCATGATAAAACAATAATAATTAAGGGGGGGCTCCGCTCCCATACAAAAATAGGGCTTTTTGCATGATTAATTTCGTTCAACGGGCATGGAGGGCGTGTTTTTGTTCAATATTGGTACGGAACCCTTCGTGCGCGAGTCCGACTCGCACTTGGCCGGGTTTTTAGAATGAGGTGGCCAAGGATTTCATTGATTGATATTTTCAGAGACTGCCTGGTGACCACACTAGTCAACTGTTTCACTTCCTTCTTCTCTGGATTCGTCATCTTCACGTATCTGGGATTCATGTCACATAAGCAGGGCGTCCCCATATCATCAGTAGCTACGGAAGGTAAGAATATTCTTATATATGGATATCTTCAGCTGTGTAGAATGTTTGATGTAAGACAGAGGTATATAATTTGAGTATAAAGGTTGAAAGTAAGTTAGGAAGAGGTATACCAGAAATAAGTTCAGCTCCTGAATGATCAGAAATATAATTTCGGTGACACACTGAAATGGCAACTTAATTGGTATAAGTACATACAATTTCTGACGTCGTACGATCAGCATCTAAAATAGTAAGCAATTTTACTCTTATATCAAATCGCATACTAAAATTATCGCCTAATTTTAATACTGACTGTGACTGACGAGTCGAATGGCACTCGAATGTTTCGAATCGGTTCGCGATACGTCTTCGTGAGCTACTACCACTTTACTTATACATTTTATATTTCAATGGGTTTCTGGTTTTGCTCAGGTATTACTGACGCCCGTGTTAGATCTATTTTTTAGCCTACCCGAGATTAAACCACTTTTTCTTCAAAAGTTCTTAAAAACCTTGTAACAAGGCAAGTTGATGGGAAGGTCTGTTGACTCCACGCCATTGCTGACGCCCATTAATTCAACTTTTCCAGGACCTGGTCTGGTGTTCCAAGTGTACCCAGAGGCGGTGGCCACGCTTCCTGGAGCCAGTCTCTGGGCGATGCTGTTCTTCTTCATGCTCATCATGCTCGGTTTAGATTCTGGGGTAAGTCCAAATAATCCCTTTCCTTTGTTTAGCTCTAATGTAATTAATGGACCTTGAATCAAATACATTTAACTTAAAAGTGGCACTTGATGAAAATTCCAGAACGAAGAAATTTTTGTAATTCAAACCATTTAGTTTCCATATACGAAACCTTACAAATGGTCATTCATCATCATCATTATCATTAAAAGTTGGTCAGGTTAGATAATATCATTATTATCATCCTCTTATTAGACGTTCTTCTAGACAAATTCCTCCCTGAAGGCTCTCCACAACCACTGGTTGCACGAGCACGAGTGCTCGTGCGTTGATCAGAAAGGTTCCAAGTAGTAACCATATGCGGAACGAAGCAGCGTGAAGAGATCCTAACAAAGTTGTCAAGATCACAGGAAACCGATAGAACCTAATAGCTAGGCTGCGGCAGCCAGTCTAATGGAGATGCCACAGTTTTGCGCAGCGGCAACGGTGTAGGTACGTGTTTCTAGCTCACTCGTATGGCCGGCGCAATCGTATCCCTCGCTCAACTGCTCGCCACACCGCTAGTTGCGCAAGGTCATGGCATCTCCCTAATATATGGGAATTCGCGATTTCCTAGTCCGCCGGCTCCCATACATCGACATTTGTTCGGCTAGTTGCCACAACCAGGCTATCTAGTGCGCGAGGGGCTAAAACTAAATTTATATACGTCATTCTACATAAAGGCGCGTTCATATTTTAGATGGGAGGCCTGGAGTGTGTGATTACCGGGCTGTTGGACCAGGCGCGCGCGTGCGGAGCGACCTGGCTGCGTCGAGAGCACTTCACTCTTCTGGTGGTCTGCGTGTCGTTCTGTGTGGCGTGCATCAACATCACTCCGGTGAGACCGTCAGTCTGCGGGTTGGTAGGCCTGAAGTGCGTGATCACCGGGCTGTTGGACCAGGCGCGCGTGTGTGGCGCGACCTGGCTACGTCGCGATCACTTTAGTACCCGCAGACAACTAATGCCATCTATTAAACAATATTAGTATTAATCTAGTAAAACTATTTGTCGATGAAAAAAATCTGTTAAAGCCAATTATATTATATTATAATATACATACTACCACAATCATCCCAATCAGGTAGGTACGGCACATTGTGTGTGATTCGGTTCGACACGTACTTTTTTTAAATGAGTAGTAAACATGTCAACGAACTTGGTGACAGTAGTAATCATTGCCATCTGAAGACCTCCTCGCGCCATGATAGATCATGCTGGGACTATGTCGTCTCAACGTCAGTCACTCCCGAGTCAGTAAATGGTGAGTGTCAGGATGGCTAGCACTAACTCCTGACTTATACCGCAGCTCCATTC
Organism: Apotomis betuletana; assembly: GCA_932273695.1. NCBI lineage: Eukaryota > Metazoa > Arthropoda > Insecta > Lepidoptera > Tortricidae > Apotomis > Apotomis betuletana. The sequence continues at coordinate 8,750,142 of OW026318.1, read as the reverse complement.
GTTGATGTACGCCCGCCATCCTGACACTCACAGTGCGCACACACACACACAATGCGCTAAATCATGACTAATCCGCATCGTCATTCGTCACACCACCTTGACGATTTTGCAATACCATTGTAGGGTCCATGTGATAAATATGTATATTTTTTAAGAACTTTTGTAATTACCTTGGTATGCAATAAAGAATATGAGTGAATATCATACCTAATCTTATTACGAACCTTCGACCGTCCGCCACAGACTTGCACCAATCTGTGCCGAGAGTTCCCAGATTTGGTGGTCGATCTTAAAGGCAATCATGTCATGCTTCGCGTTGTCCTTAAAGCGAAGCAAGGATCTTTGCCAAGTGAATAATAGTTTTATAAATTTATGAAACGTGTAATATCGTTTTTTTTTAATTGAAATAAGTTTCCTGTTGGAAGAAACCGGGAATCGAACCAGGTACCTGGTAAAAAAATGAGACATTACATGTTTCATTTTATAAAATAACAGCGCCCTCTCTCGCTTGCTCGTTCACTGCTGTAAATATGATTATTCACATAGAGATCGCTAAGGTGTAAAGCCTTTCAAATAAACAATGCAAAGATCGACCCTAACCATAAGGAAAAATTCAATAGGTTGCTTGGGAGTTAGGGTGGCGGAGGTTAACGCGCTGGACTGGCAATCCAGAGGTACCGGGTTCGATACCCGGTCTCTACCACCAGGTAACTAATTTATTATTTTCTTTAAGCTTTGATCTTTGTATCAATGGTTGGATAATAGCTTTGTTTAATTTGACAGGGAGGCATCTACATGTTTCATCTGCTGGACACGTATGCCGCTGGAATATCCCTGCTGTGCTCTGCTTTGTTCGAGGCCGTGGCGGTATCTTGGTTCTACGGTAAGCGTACCGATAGCGACATCTAGTGTGGAGTAGTATTACAACGCACTTATTCTGGTGAGCAATAGATGGCGCTACTTGAAACACTCTTTAGACATTTTTTATAATTGTAGTTTATTGAGAAAAATATAAATTAAAGCTGTAAATGATGGGGTGATTTAATAATCTGAGCCTATTTCATGTCGTTTTAGAACTACTTGTTTTATATTTTACGCGAGAAATTTGTCTTATCTTTTTTTTCGTAGGACTGGAGCGGTTTTCGGACGACGTGGAAGAAATGCTCGGTTTCCGACCCGGGTTGTACTGGAGGATATGCTGGAAATTCGTCAGCCCAATATTTATCATAGTAAGTGTCGTGGCGACCAGCCTCCGTGGCGACCTGACGTAGACCAACTGACTGACTGGCTGAATAACAGATATTTGGAACGGATACTACCCGATGACGAGTCGCCAGAGTATACCATTGTTTGATGGTAGCCGTGATTAGTCCATCAGGGTTAGTCAGAAGGATCCTGGGTCGTCTGGTATGTCGTATCTTTGCGCGCCGGAAGGCTTTAGTGTCTCCGCACACTACGGCTTCTTGTGGCCGCCACAGACTGTGGCCCACAGTACACTTGTCTCTTTTCCACGCTCGAAGTGAGAAAAAGAGAGATGTACAGTCGCAGCCACAAGAAGTCGTAGTGTGCGCTGGCTCTTAGTGCCTAGTTAAGCAGTTATAATTTACGTCAGAACATGTAGTCATATCTTTGTATATGTCCTGATCGGGGAGGGGTATATTCAGCACCTTTACATCATCATAGATTAACCATCATACTATTCCTTACTCTATCAGATCAGATCAGAAATGGTGGCTTACTCGGTAGCCTTACGGCTGTAACCGACATTGTGTTGCTAGGCTGTAGGCAGCGCACTGCCGCAGCGCCTAGCGTGTGTGTGCTGGCGTGCACGGGCACTCGAACCAGCGGACGTGTACCTAGCTTCACAACGTCGTCTAGAGGTCATTCTGTATGTTGTAGGCCATGTAGCTTGATTCTAAGATATCGTGTAGTAGGCTAATGTATTTATCGCGGTGGCCGTCCCCGCCAGATCAGATCAGATCAGAAATGGTGGCTTACTCGGTAGCCTTACGGCTGTAACCGACATCGTGTTGCTAGGCTGTAGGCAGCGCACTGCCCCAGCGCCTAGCGTGTGTGTGCTGGCGTGCACGGGCACTCGAACCAGCGGACGTGTACCTAGCTTGACAACGTCGTCTGAAGGTCAGTCTGTATGTTGTAGGTCTTGTAGGTTGATTCTAAGATATCGTGTAGTAGGCAAATGTATTTATCGCGGTGGCCGTCCCCGCCGGCGGAGGCGACGGTGTGCACGAAGAGTGTTCCTGTTTTGTCTTTTCCTGCGTCGTTCCTGTCGTCTATTGTCCCTATTGAAGTAATAGTCGGCGTCGTGATTTGCGCCAGGATCAGGTTCTGACTCACTACCCGATGACGAGTCGTCAGGGTACCATTCTTTGATTGTAGCCGTGATGACGTCATCGGGGTCAGTCAGAAGGTTCCTGGGTCGTCTGATATGTCGTATTTTTGCGCGTCGGAAAGCTATAATATCCAGTTGAGTGGTTGTGAGTTGTGTCAGTACTTGTAGTCTGTCGGTCATGTCTCTGTCTATGTCCTGGTTAGGGAGGGGGTCAACTATCGGCACCTGAAGGGTGAAGTCTGCTGGTGCAGGGTCTGGGATCGGCACGTATCCCACCATCTCCCGGACGAGCGGGTTTTTGTGGTTTTCGGCTTTTTGGTAGTAGGTCTTAGCGCTTTTTCTTACAAAATCGGTGAGGGTGGGATACATGACATCGTGGTGGAGCTGTAAGTTGGTGACGCCACGCAGGGGTGCGTCAGTGGCTCGTCTGAGGAATTTATTCTGTATGGCTTGGAGGGGGCGGAGCTTCCTTTCCCCTACATGAAAAAACACTGGTCCTGCGTATGTTATTATAGGCCTAATGCAGGTGGAGTACAACGCGAGCTTACTGCTAAGCCGCATTTTACTCCGCCTGCATATCATCGCCCCTAATCTGCCTAGTATGTAGGTGGCCTTGCCCTTAACCGCCTTTATGTGTCTATTGAAGCTTAACTTTGTATCCAGGTGCACCCCGAGGTACTTGACTTCCTTTACCCATGGGATTTTCTCATCGTGTAGTTTGAGGTCGGTCAGTTTGTCCTTGTACGAGGTCGGGTGGAAGAGGATAGCGGCGCTTTTCTCCGGGTTTACCTGGATGCTCCAACGGTTAGTCCATTGGCCTAGTGCATCCAGGGAGGACTGCAGTTCTTCGCAGATCCTCAAGAGGCTCATGCCGCTGGTGAAAAGTGCCGTATCGTCAGCAAATAGAGCTAATTTAATATTGGGCGCTTTTGGTATGTCATTGGTATAAAGGGAGTATAGCGTGGGCGAGAGGACAGAGCCCTGGGGGACACCGGCCGTTATGAGATGAGGTGTGGAAAGTGTGCCCTCGACCTTATATCTGAACATCCTCTGACTGAGAAAATCCTGAACGAGGCGGACAAGGCGGGCCGGCATGCCCATCTGATACAGCTTGTGTATCAGACCGGCATGCCATACCTTGTCAAAGGCCTTGGCCACATCCAGGAAAACTGCCCCGGTTTTAAGGCAACTGCACTGGAGGTAACCTTGTCTTTTAGTGAAACCATCAAGCACATGCTCCGTGATGCGGTGCACTTGCTCGACGCATGAATGATTTGGGCGAAAGCCGAACTGTTCATTGATCAAAATGTTATTGTCGTTAATGAAAAGATTTAGTCGGGCTAGTATGACTTTTTCATACAGTTTCCCCAAAGTGGAGAGCAAACTGATCGGCCTATATGAGGCGGGCTGGTTTGACGGTTTTCCCGGTTTCGGGATACCAATAACCGTCGCCAGCTTCCACTCCTTGGGGAAGTGGGAGTTAGCGAAGGCAGCGTTGAAGATCTTGGTGAGAAATTCTATGTGATCGTCTGGAAGTATTTTAATAAGCCTGTTTGGTATCCCGTCCGGGCCGGGGGCTTTGCGGGGTTTTAAACCTTTAATGAGGCTGGCGATCTCGCCTGCGGTGACTGGCTTTATTAGGGGTTCATTTGAAATGTCGCGTCTTGTCTGTCTGTCAACGTCATCATTTATCTCTTTAATATGATCTAAGTTGATAAAGAGACGGCTCGGGGAGCACTGTTCCTCGAGGCAATCGGCCAGGCACTCAGCCTTTTCAATGTCCTCGAATGCTGTGGTGTTCCCTACTCTTTCTAAGGGAGGCATCGAGTGTACGGTGTCCATTTTCAGAGCTTTCGCTAGTTTCCAGTAGGCCACGTGACTGGGCGTAAGCTCTGAAAGTAGATCGTCGAATTGGTTCGCCCGGAAATCTCTGATCCTCTCGCGGACAGTGCGTTGCAACAGCCGGAGATTCTTTCGATTTGCGGGCGAAGGGTACCAAGATGTATGTCTAATAAGAGCGTTTTTCCTCTTTAGGAGTGCACTCAGTTCCTCAGGCAGGGCCCGGCGGCGGATATCCTCCGCCGGAATCTCCCTCGAGGCCTCGCTTAAAACAGCGCTGAGATGACTACTAAAGGCAAAAATGGCCTTGTCTGTCTCGTCAGTTGTGGTAATTTTGTCCGAAAATGATTCTACGATAGAGGGCGTCTTGAGGAGACCTGAACGTACCCTTTCCCAATTCACGATGGACTTGAGAAGGGCCGTGTTGTCGTTGTTTGCACCGAGTCTTAGTACTACGGGCAGGTGATCTGAGTCTAATGCGTGAACCACTTCTATAGAACGGAACTTTAAAGTTACGTTCTTCAGAAGGGCCACATCTAAAATGTCTGGTCGGTGTTCGTGATCGTGTGGATAGTGTGTCGGTTCTCTAGGGGTAATGAGGTCGAACGGCAGGCCGTCGATGAGTAGGTTGAACAGTTTTGCCCCGTTCCTATTGTTTGCTACACATCCCCAAGATGTGTGTTTAGCATTTAGATCGCCAGCCACAATAACGGCAGAACCTAAATTTGACATTTTAGTTAGGTCGGAATGTTGCAGTAGTCGTGTAGGAGAATTGTACGCAGATACTATGACTATTGTAGGATGTCCCTCGAGGGCTATTTTGCAGATTGATACTTCTAAGTTTATGAGGTCGGGAGAGGTAATTTTAAAACAGTGCAGGTCTTTCCTGTAATAGATGATAGTACCGCCGCCCTGTCTATCCGGTCTGTCATCGCGAATAATGGTGTAATTAGCTATGTTGAAATGTTTATGATTTGGCTTTAAAAAAGTTTCTTGTATAAGTATAATATCGATTAGGTTGTCTTTAATGAAGACCATTAGTTGGTCTTTCATACCCCTTATTCCGTTTGCGTTAAATAACGCTATGTTTAACGACCTGGGTTTTATCTTATTGGTTGTACTAGGCATTTTGTTTGTTGAAATCCGCCAATAAGGCGTCATGCTCGGTTAGCAGCTGGATGGCCCTGCGGCCGTCCGCTCCCTCCATCTCCGCCTCCAGAGCAGCCAGGCGCGCCTGAAGGGCGCGAACCTTATGCAGTGGGGAGGAGACATCGGGCATATAATGATGAGTAGGCGTGGGCGGTGTTAACGCCATCGGGACAGAGTGATGTCTATTGTTGTGCCAGGCGGCATTGCCAACATTGGTGGATGAAATTGTTGCCGGTTTAAAGTGAGATAGCAGATTACTCTCTACGCTGGGCCGTGTTGGCGGTTTGGGCTTTGGAAAATTATTGTCGTTTCTTTGGGGAGGGAGAGTCTGTCGAGATGCTCTAACAGGCTTTGCGCCGACCGACGCTACTAACCTGTTTACGTGGGCCTGATTAAAGGTCTGTGGTTTTTTGCGGGGAGGGGCCATTGGGCACGATCTACTATTAGCTGTGTGACCCTCTTGGCCACACAGGACGCACGCCACGGGAGCACCCTGTGGAAGATCGCATTTCCAGGAGGGGTGGTCACCTAGGCACTTCACGCAGCGTGGGTGCTCGGAGCAACCCTTCTGCGTGTGGCCATATCTCTGGCACCTGTGACACTGAATGACCATGTCACGGGCGCGGGGGATCTCCACCCTCACTCTTAGCATCAAAACTTCTTTGAGTTCTAGCAGTTTGCGCCTGTTTTCAGTATCAGTCGCAGCCTTTACTAGAACTGTGTCAAAGTCGCCTCTATATTTACTGTATACACGATGAACCTCCTTGACGTCAAGACCTTGGTCAAGAAGGTCATCAAGTATCAGATTTACGTCAAATTCCTTGGGTAAGCCTTTGATCATGATATTGAAGGTTCTCTCGTCCTGGAAGAGGTCACGAGAGAATAAGATTTTGGCCTCACTTAACATTTTGCAAATAGTGCAAAACTGGTCTGTACCGGTGGTTTTTATTTTAATACCTACGTTGCGCTCGAGGACGCAGAACACAGGTTTTATGCCCCTGAGGGCCAAGGTCCTAGTAATAAAGCCCCAATAAGAGGGGTCGCCAATTGAAATTATTGGGTATCTTTTAGCGCCGTACTGTGCGTCCTCGTTTGCAGCCTGAGTTTGATCATTGTTATTTGTATTTTGTATGTTTGGAGTCGGTTGAGGTACTTCCTCATCCGAGCTCGAACCGGGCGCGGGGAGAGGGGCTGGCTGATCTTCTTTAGTTTTCCTGGCCTTTGGGGCCGGAGATCTTAACTTAGCCGTTGTCTGGCGCGACCTCTTTTTACCGAGTACATCCTGCCATTCACCCTCTTCGTCGCCTCCAGTAACTGTAGTGGTGTCCATAAGTTCAGCTGCGTGGGCGAGTTCCAACTGTGTCAGTAGGCTACTCTGCTCCTCATCACCGGAATATATTGAATTTTCCCTATCGCGACTGAGTGGAGAGCGAGAGTGGCCCGCCCCGCGGCCTCGGGCGCGACTGCGCCGAGGTGATCTCGGGCGCGGGCCCCTCTCGCCGGACGGAGAGCGAGAGCGGTTTAGTATATCGGACTGGCTATCGCATATTATTTTAGGGCGAGCACCACACGAGACATTTTCAGCAAAAAAGTCGGTGAAAGTGTTTAGATCGGATGAAATTGGGTCCGAGCTAAGCCGATCAAGTTGGGTCGGGGCCGACCCACTTAAGTCAGCCGAGATTTTTCCCGATTTGGTCGGGTCGGATATGGCTGTAGCCGTCCGGTTCAGCCCGGACAAGTCAGACGAACGGGGTGCATCCAGATCTATTAGGTTGGCGGTCATGGAGGCGTCAAATTGGTCGAATGTTGAGTTTGAGACTTTATCTGCCATATGGGCCCTAAAAGACATTTCTGTGTTTAATCTATCGGTTACACGGACAGAGCGTGCAATTTGAGGTTTATTTAAATTGGCTGTGTTAGGTCTATTATTGGCCATAGGGGCCGGGGTGGGGATCGAATTTGAGAGAGACGCGATACCATTAGGTTTCATCGCGTTATTTCTATTTTTCCTTGCCTTTCGGGCCTTAGTTCTAGATGTCGTGGTAATCGTGGAGGTGAAACTATCGCTTACATTCGCCGACCGCTCGACCGTGGGCTGCACGGCCGACAGCGCAGGGCCGTGGGCGGCCAGACCCGCAGCAGCACCCGCGGCGGTGGGCGCGGACGGCGCAGCCAACGGCACCGGGCCGCGGACAGCCTCACCCGCGGCGGCACCCGGCATTACGTCCCTAGCATTTGCCTGAAGGGCAAGGGGGGCAGACGCTATCATGTTCGTCACAGATGTGTTAGCAGGGGATGTCGAAGTTGACGATGTGGTCATGGTCGTGGCCGCGGAGGCTACTCCGGAGGATTGCTCCCTGGCGAACACCCAGAAACCACCCAACATCTGCGGGTCCTTTACCGAAAGGTAACGCAGCAGCAGACCAAGGATTATCTCTGGGGTCAGCCATGGTGGGAGCCCATCACCCGGGCCGCCCTCTTGGCCGTCTACAACACTATCCATATCGTAAATTGACAACATTTCATATTTATAACAGGTGGAAATTAATATAGAGATCGACAGGGCTTTAAGTCGTGTACCTTAAAAAAAAATCTTTGAATTTATTCTTCTGTATTTAAAGAAATATAAGAAAATACATCAAATAACTACAATCTAAGACAATACGGGCTGAATAGGGTTGTTGTCTAAACCAAAGAGCGAAAAAAAAAATATATTTTTTTATTTGACGTTGACAGGTGACAGATGCATACCGAGTTTGATTAAGTTTTTTTTTAATAAGAAAACCGACTAAAGTAACCGTTCCATTAAGTTCTGGTTTCTGTGTTGCCACATTTTAAAATGAGTATGTTTTTATAAATTAATAATAAAGTAAATAATCATCTCAGAAAATAAATAAAAACAGAGATTACTTCATCTTTTTAAGCAGAATTCAGAAAAGTAATAAAATTATAGTCTTAAAAATATGAAATGTTGTCAATTTTGAAACCAGAAAACTAATCGTGTGGGAATCGAGTTTACGTTAATCGTGTAAGTGGGCCGTTTGCGCGGCTCACCTTGTATACTCACAGTTTTAAACAAACCGCAGTAAACGCACTGTCTTTACACATACAATTTTAAAAAATAGTGTCACTTGCACAAAAAGACAATGTCTGTAAATTGGCGGCTCGGCGGGAGTCGGCGCGGCGCGAAGAGGCGGGAGTCGGCGCGGTGCGAAGAGACGGGAGTCGGCGCGGCGCAAAGAGGCGGCCGGACTTCGCTTTCCGTCGAAACTTGCTGATTTGCCGGTTGTGCTTCCACAAAAACCCAATGTCTAAGAATTGGTCTTCTCGGCGGGAGTCTGCGCGGCGCAAAGGGGCGGCCAGACTCCGCTGCAGTACATCGAAACTTGCTGTTGTGCCAGATGTGTGTACACGAAGGCACGGTGTCTAAACTTAGTCTTCTCGGCGGCAGTCGGTGCGGCTCAAAGAGGCGGCCGGACTCCGGTGTGCATCGAAGCTTGCTGGTGCGTCGAAAATTGCTAGTGTGCTGGGCGTGCATGCGCGGGCGGGCATGCCCGCTGCACAGAAACACTATGTCGCTCGATACGAATATCTATTCGCTGCGCGGGAAAGAATCGCTGCGCGAGTAAAGGATCGCTGGCCAGCTAATGCGCTCGGCGCGGCGGATCGGGACGAAGTGAGCCGTCCCCGCCGGCGGAGGCGACGGTGTGTACGTAGAGTACCAATAGATGGCGCCACAGAATGTCTTAAAACGCGCTAACGTTTGTCTTTCGTAGTAGGTCTATAAGTACTGAAATCACCGCCTGCTATCAAGTACGGATTGTGTTGATTTTTTATTTATTATTAATTTTTGATATTCGCGCCCGCAAATACCAGCGGGCGCGTGACTCTGCGAACGGCGAATATAGGTAGTCTGTTACGGAATACGGACTACCTTACTTACACTAAATACAAATCGATCTACAGTGTGGTTATTAATTTAACAAACAATTGTTCTCCGTTGATGTTTGTAGTGATAGTGATGTAGCAATGACATTGTTTGCCAAATCTAACGATTATTAATGGTTGATCGAATCGATTTTATCGACGAACTTTTTTCTGCATCTGCATATATTTTTCTATATTTTGTGTAAATCAATATTTTTTTGAACTAATCGATTTCTACCAATTTACAGAAATAGTACATGAATCAAAACGCAAGATTTGGTCACAACACAGCTACAAAAAAAAGCATTGTAGTACAGTCGCCATCAGATCGATATATCGCAGCATATAAGGCGTTCATAAATATCTGAACATTTACTGTAACGCCTAGTCAATAAGAGTCGTGTTCAGATATTTATGAACGCCTTATATGCTGCGATATATCTGATGGCGACTGTACTTAACTGTTTATATCATGATTTCTTATCATTAAATACTTTAACACCGTGATACGAGAAAATATAACATGAACTCAATTGTATCAAATATAAAGTAAAAACTGAAAAAAAAATTCAAGCTCTATAAAAAGGTCGTAAAGGCCATTTTATTTTAACGTTTTGTCGCCGTGACAGATACTCATACCAAATTTCAGCTTTCTGTACTATTGATCACGGAGCTAAGCCGCGGACGTACAGACGGACATGGCGAAATTATAAGGGTTCCTAGTTGACTCCGGAACCCCAACAATCGCTTTATTTTTTATTCATATAAGGACACTTTATGAAAACCCCCCCGGACGGCCTCCAAACTAGGACAAATCCGGGGAAACCTGGTCGGATGGCAGCGCTAGTTGTAGCTAGATTCTATATCGTGTAGTAGGCAAATGTATTTATCGCGGTGGCTGTCCCCACCGGCGGAGGCGACGACGTGGTCCTGTATTGTCTTTTCCTGCGTCGTTCCTGTCTATTGTCCCCATTGAAAAAGTCGGCGTCGTGATTGAGGCCAGGTTCGGTTTCTGACTCACTACTCGATGACGAGTCGCCAGAGTACCATTATTTGATGGTAGCCGTGTTTAGTCCATCAGAGTTAGTCAGAAGGTTCCTGGGTCGTCTGGTATGTCGTATCTCTGAGAAAAGAGATATGTATGGTGACGCGTATTAGTACCGCGTCGAGTACTAGTACTTCCACCTTACTTGCGATGTTGGACCAGTTTGGGCGAATATGATAGTGTGGAGGGGCAATTTGCTGCAGAAACCCATACGTAGGCCAACTTCGGTCAACTACGCGAGTAGAGAAGTGCTATGGTATAACTCTATAAATAAAGTTTCGGACAACCTCATGCAAAAAATACAAATCGATGTACCTACTTAGTTCCACAGCTAACATAATAATATAGGGAGAGGGTAGTTTTCAAGTACCTATTGCCTTTTATGACATTATCAAAACACGCACTTGCCTCCTGAAGCAACTGCCATGATGAACCTTACTGTTTGACTTATGTGTTGCTTAGTTCATAAATATAGGTTTATAGGTCAGATAGTTACTCGTACCAAAACCGAACTTGAATAAGAGGCCTTATTACTTTTTTTTTCATATTATGATAATATATCTTGGGATTTAGGTAGCCGACCCCGATTGAGAATTCATTCTCAAAAAATGGGACAAAGGCTAGGAGGATGATGATTATGATAATATATTGATATTTTGAACCAACTTTTTAAAGTGTATACTTAATACTTTTCCCTAAGTTTAGAAAGTAACGTAGCTATTTCATATTTTCATTGAGTGCAGTCGAAAATAAGTTAAAAAGAAACAGTTTTCTGCATAAATTTTGTTAATATCGAGTAGTTTTGAAACAAAAATTATCAACTGTAAGATTTTAAATATATACCTACCATTAAATCGCAATAGCCCTGTTCGAAGTAGTAACATTGATAATGTATTAAGAAACATGTTTGATCATAGAGAAAAATGTCTCAAAACAGTCGCTGGGCACATTGCTCGTAGAACCGATGGCTGTTGGATTAGAAAATTGATCTTGAGCAGCGACCGCGTTGCGTGACCAACAAGCCAGAGAGTCAACAAGGTGAACCGACGACCTGTGTGTGTCAGCATTTGCGTGAAGTAGTCATGTGTGCTCGTATATATCAGTCATCGACACATAAGTCCTGTAGACATGCTGCATTCGGTGTAGCTTATCTGTAAACCGTCATGAACCACAGATTATAGGGCTTTGATAACTTCAGCCATTTTACCGCATTTTATTTTTCGAATACCTTCTGACACCTATATATATAAATACAAAGGATAAATAAGAAGCCAAAATGTACGCAATCAACTGCAGTGCAAGAGGGGATCAATCCCACGACCCCTGCTTGGCCGGAGCAGTGCTCTCACCACTGAGCTAGGACCGCTACATGGTTAGCGTGAAATAATGCCTTCTCATTCCGATTTTTAGGGTTTCGTAGTCAATGTCCGTCTGTCTGTCTGTCCGTCCGTGGCTTAGCTCCGTGATCATTAACTATGTATCACGCCGACAAAACGGTAAAATAAAAACTAAAAGAAAAAACTTTTTTTCGGGTAGGCTACCTCCCGTATACCCAAAGTAGGGGTTTTTTTTTTCGTTCCAACACTAGTTTGTGGGGTGTCGTTGAATAGGTCTTTTAAAAATAATAGGGGTCTTCAAACATATTTTTTTTAAAAGTCAGCATTTTTGTAAATATTCGCTCCAGAGATCCAAAAAAATACCACCATATCACTTAAAATACTACTACTACTGTTTAATTTGCTGAAAACCGTTTCGAGATAGGGCCAAGTGCTTAGGGGCCCTGGCTCTCTAAGTCCGAGACTTTACTCTGACGACCCAACTAATGGAACAAGAACATGTTATGAGTCAAATATAGAGATGACGAAGCGGAAAGATGACGGAGAAAGAAAGGGTACGCCGCTGATAATGGTGATCGAGTTACGGTTTTTGATGGTTTTTTGATTGATTGATTGTTTGTGACGAACAACATTCAGTATACATCTACCTCCTTCTATGATGTCATTTTTTGGAAACTGATTTTTTGCGCGTCGCAGTTTTGCATTTTTATATACTCAGTCTAAATTCTCTAAGGCATGCAGTTTTAAAATCGGGTTTAAAGGGCATATTTTCAATAGTGACCACTGACCAACCGCTGTTCCTACTTTTAGTACAACTACTTGCCGCTGGGTGGCACTAGTAGTAGGAAAATGTTTTACAAATTATGGCTCAGAATATTGCCACTAGATGGCGTTAGTAGTGATATTATGTACAACGTAAAAGCAGATATTATGCATACACCAAAATATTCATAGTTATTTGATTTGAATATCTAATAGATTAACATCATGGCAAAAATTGTAAAAGTCTAAGCGTGCGTCTATATTTAAGCGGGGCGGAGTGGAGACATGCGGAACAGACGTACCAATCACCAGAGTTGAAATCTGTATCTCAACTCCGCTTCACTTTAGTGATTGGTCGATTCCGCACGTCTCCGCACGTCTCCGCACGTCTCCGCACGTCTCCGCACGTCTCCGCTTCAGTGGAGAGGCACCCTAAGACCGCCCGCGGACTAGGCAGCCTGGCTGCGGCAGCCAGTCGAACAAATGGCGATATATGGGAGCCAGGGCATTAGACAGCCACGAACTCCCATATACCGGGTGATCAATCCAAATGTGTCAGTAGGGAGAAGGCACAAACTATAAGAGATAAGGAAATCTGTTCTTAGGAACCAATGGCGTCGATTTTAGATTTAATGAAAACTGCATTATTATTATTTTTTAGAAGTCTCGTAGGTACACATAACCTGGTTAAAACCGCTGTAATGAATGTTACAATACGTCATGCGATTACTTACAGAATTTTAACCAGGTTCAATTCCCGGTTATGCATGATATTAAAAAAAATGCACCTTCTATTAAATCTAAAATCGACGCCAAGAGATTTCCCTATCTCTTATAGTTTTTGTTTTCTTCCTACTGACACCCAATTGAATTGATATCACCCTCTGATACGATAAGTTGTATTACCTATACCTACCAATTTTTTTTTATTAATTTCCCCCTACTAAGACCTCACAATCGTAGCGCCATTTACAGCAGTTCGGAGGAACGCGACTTTGTATAAACACTGCCAGAATCCTTGAACGCCTGGTTAGTTATTAAGTAACGATAGATCGATCTCAGCTTTGTAACGAAACAGACAATATTCCGTTCGATAACAACATTTAGGCGAACGTCACACTAAATATCGCGAAAGATCAGCTCGCTCTTTTCCTACAAGTGGAATGCTCGGTAGCCTTATGGCTGTAACCGACATCGTGTTGCTAGGCTGTAGAAAGGCGCACCGCCCCAGCGCCTAGCGTGTGTGCTGGCTTGCACGGGCACTCGAACCAGCGGACGCGTACCTAGCTTGTCAAGGCCGTTTTGAGGTCAGTCTGTTTGTTGTAGCACTTGTAGCTTGATTCTGTATCGTGTAGTAGGAAAATGTATTTATCGCGGTGGCTGTCCCCGCCGACGGACGCGACGGTGTGCACGTAGTGTTCCTGTTTTGTCTTTCTTGCATCGTTCCTGTCTATTGTCCCCATTGCAATAGTCGGCGTCGTGATTGAGGCCAGTTTCGGGTTCTGACTCACTACCCGATGACGAGTCATGGTGTCGCACCGCCCCAGCGCCTAGCGTGTATCTATCCTGGCGTGCACGGGCACTCGAACCAGCGGACATTGTACCGACCTAGCTTGATGGAGTGTTTGTGGATCTGTATAATGTGGGTAGTTATGACTTTGTCTCGAGAGTACGGGTGAGAAGACAGTCACGTGAGAGCCACCGGCTGAGACGGACGTCTGACCCGCTGGTGCCATACCGAGCCAATGAGTGCGGTTCTCCTATGGGTGGTCTCGGGATCACTACACTTGACAAGGTCGTTTTGAGGTCAGTCCGTTTGTTGTAGCTAGGACTGCCATCTCTAAATTCGCCAAATCTGGACAAGGACTTAAATAAGTTTCTGTCAAAAATTATTTTTTTGTGACAAGCTTTTATAGCCAACTGTACTTTTCTTTGAATATCCATCAAAGACGATTCTAAAGAGCCCAAATATTATATTATCGATATTATTGCTTTATTTATTACGGAGTTCCTATGGCCACCTTCCAGTTCCATCATCAGATCGGCTCCACGTCATCATAATATTACATTATCACGCGATTTGCATATTCGTGCAAAATTTTAGCTCAATCGGAAACCGGAAAGTGGGCCTTAAACTTGCAAAATTCCATAAAAGATTGTAAAAACCCGGACATTTGGCGCAAATCGCATTTTTCCCCGACGTGTGCGAAAATTATGTAATAAATAAGTTTCTGTCAAAATGACATTTTAGTGGCAAGCTTTTATAGCCGACTGTACTTTTCTTTGGATATCCATCAAATGCTCACTGAGACGATTCTAAAGAGCCCAAGCTCGGTAGGATTGCTTTTTCTATTATAGAGTTCCTATGGCCACCTTCCGGCTCCATCATCAGATCAGCCCCATGGTACCATATTATTGTATTGTCATCAAAGTTAAGTAAGTATGCAAAATTTCAGCTCAATCGGTTGACGATATCTGCTTCAAAATTGAGTTGCAATTGGATTGCTTTTTCTATTATAGAGTTCCTATGGCCACCTTCCGGCTCCATCATCAGATCAGCCCCATGGTACCATATTATTGTATTGTCATCAAAGTTAAGTAAGTATGCAAAATTTCAGCTCAATCGGTTGACGATATCTGCTTCAAAATTGAGTTGCAAGATTTCACCCGAACAAACATACTTTAAACATACCATGCAAGCTAAATAAAAGCCTGTAAAAAAACCGGCCAAGTCTGAAACTAAAAGTAAAACTTCATGAACCCCCCCGGACGGCCTCCAGTTCCGGCCTCCAGTACCGGTACCTACTCTGGCGACTCGCCAACGCCACCGCGATAAATACATTTACCTACTACACCATATAGAATCAAGCTACAACTAGCGCTGCCATCCGACCGGGTTTCTCCGGATTTGTCCTAGTTTGGAGGCCGTCCGGGGGGGTTCATGAAGTTTTACTTTTAGTTTCAGACTTGGCCGGTTTTTTTACAAGCTTTTATTTAGCTTGCAATTATTTGATGGTAGCCCAGCCCAGATCAGGTTTAGTCAGAAGGTTCCTGGGTCATCTGGCATGTCGTATCTTTGCGCGTCGGAAGGCTTTAGTGCCTCCGCACACTATGGCTTCTTGTGGCCACCACAGTACACTTGTCTCTTTTCCACGCTCGAAGTGAGAAAAACAGAGCTGTCGCAGCCACAAGAAGTCGTAGTGTGCGCTGGCTCTTAGTGCCTATAGTCTATACTTTTAGGTATTTAAAAAATGGTTGCCTGTAAAGTCGGTTTTACGGGCGAAGGAAGATTTTACGTGACAACGTCTTATTCTCGGTAGAATATTTATTGATATGAATCCCTCTTCCCTCTTCCCTCTTCCCTCTTCCCTCTTCCCTCTTCCCTCTTCCCTCTTCCCTCTTCCCTCTTCCCTCTTCCCTCTTCCCTCTTCCCTCTTCCCTCTTCCCTCTTCCCTCTTCCCTCTTCCCTCTTCCCTCTTCCCTCTTCCCTCTTCCCTCTTCCCTCTTCCCTCTTCCCTCTTCCCTCTTCCCTCTTCCCTCTTCCCTCTTCCCTCTTCCCTCTTCCCTCTTCCCTCTTCCCTCTTCCCTCTTCCCTCTTCCCTCTTCCCTCTTCCCTCTTCCCTCTTCCCTCTTCCCTCTTCCCTCTTCCCTCTTCCCTCTTCCCTCTTCCCTCTTCCCTCTTCCCTCTTCCCTCTTCCCTCTTCCCTCTTCCCTCTTCCCTCTTCCCTCTTCCCTCTTCCCTCTTCCCTCTTCCCTCTTCCCTCTTCCCTCTTCCCTCTTCCCTCTTCCCTCTTCCCTCTTCCCTCTTCCCTCTTCCCTCTTCCCTCTTCCCTCTTCCCTCTTCCCTCTTCCCTCTTCCCTCTTCCCTCTTCCCTCTTCCCTCTTCCCTCTTCCCTCTTCCCTCTTCCCTCTTCCCTCTTCCCTCTTCCCTCTTCCCTCTTCCCTCTTCCCTCTTCCCTCTTCCCTCTTCCCTCTTCCCTCTTCCCTCTTCCCTCTTCCCTCTTCCCTCTTCCCTCTTCCCTCTTCCCTCTTCCCTCTTCCGCCCTCTCGTTGGTTAAAATTCTCCCACATTTTTTATGTTTGAGAATGGTTACGTATTTGAATATCGAAAATTGAAATATCGACATACAAAATATCGACGGTTAAAATATCGAAAATTAGAATATCGAAGGATCATAACGTCGAAATTCGAAATATCGAAAGTATACATTATCGAATGGTACAATTATCGAATGCTTAAATTTCGAAAATCTGAATATCGACATATAAAATATCGAAAATTGAGACTTCGAACGATTCTAAGGTCGAAATACTAAATATCGAATATCTATATTACCGATAGGTTCAAAAGTCGAACACTGAAATGTCGAAAATTTGAATATCTACAAGTGAAATATCGAAATATTATTACGTCGAATGTATGTTATATCGAAAGTATTTCGAATGCTTTTAAATAATATTTGTTCCTAAAAATAGTAGAGCTATCTATCGCCTTACATATTATGGGAGCCTAATGGCTGAGAAAGTCCGAATCTAGGGCTCTCGCTGGTTAGGACGCGTGCCGACACAGAGCACCCTAGAGTGTTTTTGTAAAGCCGGAGGCGCGGAGGGAGTGCAGCTCTCGCCCGCCGTGACAAAGCTCGGGAGCCGTGCGAAGCGGAGCGGCTGAGGCTGGTCGCCGAAGGCGACCAATAAGCCGAAGCTGCGGAGTGGAGTACAGGCGACCGCGATTTGCCACGCAAGGGCGGAAGGGCTGCTCTCCCCGCAGCGCCGGAGCTAAGGCAGAGTCAGTTTTGCTCGATTTTATACTCGAGGTTGACCTAAATTTACTTAAAATTATTTAGGAAAATAATATAAATTATTAAATAATTCAACTGAAATTTGACGATAATTAATAACACTACCATAGAGGTTTTATAATATGTACTTCATTAAATCAAACATTGCACTGGGTCAACCTAGAGTCTTTAGGTCAATCCGCGCCTCCGGCTTTACAAAAACACTCTAGGGTGCTCTGTGTCGGCACGCGTCCTAACCAGCGAGAGCCCTAGATTCGGACTTTCACACACAGCTCATTATTATTTCGCATCTACCCTCCTATTTTGTCCACGTGCAATTTAATTACCGTTCGGCATTTGGGCTTTCGGAATTTCAGCCGTCGATATAATGACTGTAGATATTAAGATCGTTCGCTATTTAAATTTTCGATATTTTAAACGTTGGCTTTTTGATGGTTGATATTTTGGGTTTCGATATTAACATATATCGATAATTTGACTGTAGATATTTTGAACTTTCGATATTTTAGCAATTCGGTATTTGACTTTTAGGTATTCCAAACGTCGATATTATGATAGTAGATATTTAGATCGTTCGATATTTTAACTTTCGATATTTTGACCGTCGAATTTTTAACGTTAGATATATTAGCTTTCGATATTCAAATACGTAACCTTGAGAATCTGTGAACAGCATGATGACGTAGGCTTGTGTCAGTCACGTGGTTCCCCTTCCCTTCCACGGCGCTACAACATTGCTACATTTTTTCGTATGCGCGGCCGGCGTTCATCAATTTATTCACGTCAAAAATTAAAATAAACCGGAGCTGTCAAATTGATAGCAAGAAATGGCGAATGTCAAACCGACAAAGTTAAAAATCACGTAAGGTAGGTGTTGCTACTTTAAACCTGTGACTTTCTATTTTAGTCGTGTTACTTCCAGTATAATGCAGCCTTTTGTGTTAAGAGGCCTTATTCCTGTTAAAATGTATTTTTTTCATATTATAAATTTATTTCATGCTTTTATTGCGTGCAGTCGAAAAAAAGTTGAAAAAAATAATATTCCGCGTGAATTTTTACAATTTCGAGTATTTATTAAAATACCTCCGTTTAACGGAGTACTTATTAAAATACTCAGTGTTCGATTGGCCGCCGCGCCGCCGCGACTGATCGTCTCTCCTGATGATGAATCGCGTACCGATTCGAAACATGTCGAGCGTTATTCGACTTCTACGACGTGAGTAAACCCGTTTAAGTATTTTAATATGTCTGAGACTCACGATAGTTTTCAATGTACGAGTATTTTTTTAAACAAAAATTATCAATGAAAAATTCAAACTGTAGGTTTCAAATATATACCAATAAATTCCAATAGCCTTGTTCTAGGTAGTAACATCAATAATATGTTAAGAAACAAGTTTGATCATAGAGAAAAATGACTAAAACAGCATTTAAAAAGAAATAAGTCCTCTTAAACCTCTGCAAATTTGGTCACTTTTTATTGACGATTTACTGAGAAAATGCTCGGCGCTGTAGCGGACGCTAAAAGAAGCATCGGTCGCCCGATGCTGCTTTACAAAGACTGCGCCAAGCGAGACATGCACGCATTTAAAATTCATGTCCACAACTGGGAGGAGTCCGCTGCGGATAAGGACAAATGGCGGAAACTGGTGTTGGATGGGCGTAAGATCTTGGATGAGGCATGGTTTAGGACTCTCGCAACCAAGCGTGCCAAAAGACATCAGCTCGACCCTTGCTCACCGCGCGCAGGCCAGTCTTACATCTGCCAAGCCTGTGGTCGCGTGTGTCGTTCTCGTATTGGCTTGCATAGCCATGAAAAGCGTTGTTCTTCATGACACTGTTTGTATAGTCTGTAAAAGACTGAAAGGCCATTGATTGACTGAGAAAAAAATATATTTATTTAATGTGATAAAAATATATTTGTTTTCGTGAATTTGTATATATTCGGTAAAATTAAGCGATAACACATGTTATTTCAATGGAACGGACTGCAGTAGGTAGTGAGGTCAATTATTTTATAATATAAAAAAATAACAAGAACCAAACATTATCTTATAAACAACACTTTTAATGGTTTGTTTACATTCTTTTAAATACCTAAAACTACAGACTATAGTAAAGTTATATACATTGTTCGGTTCATGACGCATTGGTGTAAACTGTAATGTTATGTAACCTGTTTTTCAATAAATAAATAAATAAATAGTTGAGTGATTATAAGTTGCGTCGGAACTTGTATTCTATCGTATCGTATCGTAAATCATGGCTTACTCGGTAGCCTGGCGGCTGTAACCGACATCGTGGTGCTAAGGCTGTAGGCAGCGCACTGCCCCAGCGCCTAGCGTGTGTGTGCTGGCGTGCACGGGCACTCGAACCAGCAGACGTGTACCTAGCTTGACAACGTCGTCTTGAGATCAGTCTGTTAGTGAATGTCATCCAGCTGGAATTTAGAATGTGTGGTTAGGAAAGTGTGATCATCGCGGTGGCCGTCCCCGCCGGCGGAGACGACGGTGTGCACGTAGAGTGTTCCTACTATGTCGTTGTCTAACGTCGTTCTTGTCGTCGGAGGTCTCTCTCGTAGTAGTAATCGGCGTCGTGGTTCACCCCAGGTTTCGGTTCTGACTCACTACTCGATGACGTGTCGTCAGGGTACCATTTTTTAATGGTCGCCGTGATGACGTCATCAGGGTCAGTCAGAAGGTTCCTGGGTCGTCTTACGTATCGAAGTTTGGCCTGCCGGTAGGCCTTTACGTCGGGTTGCGATGTCGTGAGTTGTGTCAGTACCTGAAGTCTGTCATTTAGGTCTCGGTCAAGGTCTTGACGTGGGTGAGGGTCTGTAACGGGCATCTGTATTGTGAAATCTACCTGAAGTGGGTCTGGAGTCGGCACGTATCCCACCATCTCCCGGATGAGTGGGTTCTTGTGTTTTGATGCTTTTTCGGTTTTTAGGTTTTAGTTTTTTGCCTGACAAATTCGGTGAGGGTGGGATACGTGACGTCGTAGTGAAGCTGAAGGTTGGTGCCTCCGCGCAGTGGTGCGTCGGTAGCCCTGCGTAAAAAACGATTTTGCATAGCTTGGAGGGGGCGAAGCTTCCTCTCCCCTATGTGAAATAAAACCTGCCCGGCATGAGTAAGCATGGGCCTGATGCAGGTGGAGTACAACGCAAGCTTGCTACTAAGTCGCATCTTACTACGCCTGCATATCATTGCCCCCAATCTACTAAGAACATAGGTGGCCTTGCCCCTGACCGCCTTGACGTGTCGTTTGAAATTAAGTTTTTTGTCGAGATGTACCCCGAGGTATTTGACCTCCCCGACCCAAGGGATCACCTCGTCATGTAATTTGAGGTCGTTAAGTTTTGCGTGATAAGAAGTCGGATGAAAGAGAATAGCGGCGCTCTTCTCAGGGTTAACTTGGATGCGCCAACGATTAACCCATTGGGGTTCCCTCTATCTATGTCGCATACTTGTGTTTGTCCGAAAATGTTTTAGCATAACAGACTTGGCATATTAAGTTTTCGACGAATGGTAATGTGGCAGAAACCTTATTTGGCATAAGTTCTAACTTACCAAAAATGTGTTTGCCCGAAATTGTATTCGCATACTATTGTTTAGGCCGATTATATTTACGAATAATTTGGTTTAGCATAGTGGTATTTGGCATATTATCTTTTGTCCGAATCTATCTTGGCATACTTAAATTGCTACAAGAAAAGCAGGTTAGGTTAGGTTATAACTGAATCCCTCGCAAAAACGATCAGCTAGCAGAAAAGTAGGTTAGGTTAGGTTAGAATTGCGTCCCTCAAAAAAACGAACTGCTAGCAGAAAAGTAGGTTAGCTTAGGTTAGAACTACGTCCCTCGCAAAAACGAACTGCTAGCAGAAAAGTAGGTTAGGTTAGGTTAGAACTGCGTCGCTCAAAAAAACAAACTGCTAGCAGAAAAGTAGGTTAGGTTAGGTTAGAACTTCGTCGCTCAAAAAAACAAACTGCTAGCAGAAAAGTAGGTTAGGTTAGGTTAGAACTGCGTCTAACCTAACCTAACCCACTTTTCTGCTAGCTGATCGTATTTGCGAGGGGAGGTTAGAATTGCGTCCCAGGTACAGGGGGCACTGCCTGGGTGGACCGGTTATTTCCCCCACACTCGTGGGAACAAAATTAGTAATTTTAAAAAGGATAACGGACACGGACATGAATCTGCTAAACGACTGGACTCTGGTGATACTGCGGTGGAAGCGGGCGCCCTGATGGCGCGCGCCGAAGCCAACAACCCTGGCGCGGAAAAAATAGAGGTGTTTTTAGGGGCTGAGGAGGAGATCTTCCGCCCTCGCATGTCCCTGGCACGGTCGCCGACGAGAGGGGGTGGAGTCGACCAAGCCGAGGGCTTCTCGGGCTCACGGATTGACCTGAACACCACCGCAACTCAGATCCCGGCGAGGGAAGCGGTCGGCATAACAGCACGCGATCGCCAAGGCCGCTTTGTGCGGTGCGGGACGGCGATGGGGGGGGGGGAGAGGCTCGCGAGATGGGAGACGCGGGCACCTCCAAGGACCCAACCGCTCAACGACACCTTACGGTGTTGCTTGAGCGGGGATCAGTAGAGAGGTATCTGCAAGAGCAGAGCGAGGCAAAATCGAGGGCGGAGTCTGACACAAGCCTAGATACCGGCTCAGAGAAACGTCGTTTCTGGGCCGATTACGGATCCAAACGACTCTGCTTGGAGGGGACAGACTTCATGTCGGCGGAGAGTGAGGCAGAGGAAGCGACAGTGCAACCGGACAACTCAAAAAAATACTCTGGCTTGAAACGAGACAGACGCTGCTCTCCTACTACGGGAGAGCATGCAAGCCCAGCGGCGACCCAGAGAGCTCTCGATGAGGCCAAAAGAGAGGCTCTGCAACTGAAGGCGGAGTTGGCGATTGCCAACAGCATGGCTCTGGCGAGACATTTCCGACAGACCCATCTCTCCGAGTCGTCATCCGCCAGCGAGGATGCAGCCAAGTCTGTCGCTGACTTAAACAAGTCAGTAGCAGACCAAGTGGCGATCATAAAGGACGTAGCCCTAAAATTCGGCCACTTAAAGGGCACATTCGTGCGTGCGCTCAAGGAAGCGGCATCAGCCATAATGGTGGCAGTCGAGAGCCTGAGCGTGCGTACGACATCGGAGGAGACCCGGCAGTTGCAGGCAACTAACAGCCGCCTGCAAACTGAAATGGCCAGCCTCCGTGCAGAACTGGCCCAAATCAAGGAGGATATGGTGCAGCTCAAGAAGCAAAAAAGTGCTCCGTCATCGGCACCCGAGGACCCTCCACCGGAACATACACCAAGGGAGGAAATGCCTGAAAAGCCGGGGTCTAAACAGACCACAAAACGAAGACTGGAGACCGCAAAACGGAACCGGAATCCGCCTGAGACTGGAGCTGTCTCTATAGACGAAGGGCTCATGCGTGCGGTGTCGACACATGTGGGAGCGATCATAAGCGCTCGGTTGGAAGGACTTGAGGCAGAGGGCCGGCTCCTTCCAGCGAAGCCGATGCGGCCACCGCTGGCCACTGAGATAAGGAATGCAAAACATCTGGCTGTTCCTACTTCCGATGCTGCTCTCAACAGCCCGAAAGATCTCAGACCCAGCTTACCACAACCCAGCTTAATTGGTAATCCGGGGAAAACTGGTGGTAAAAAGAGAGGGGCTGCTCAAGCTGACACTGTCACACGAGGGTCGATACCTGCGTCCAAGCCCAACACCGAGACCTGGAATAAAGTGGTTTCCCGGAGTAGCAAGAGGAAGGCTGCCAAAGCTGTTGCAGCAAAAAATGCTTCACAGCCTCAGCAACAGCCGAAGCGGGTAAAAGATGCCCGCAAACTTCGTGCCCCACGGTCAGCAGCTGTGGTACTAACTATACAGCCGGGTGCCGAAGAGAGGGGGGTAACCTTTAAGAAGGTCCTTGCAGAGGCCAGAGCCAAGGTCCACCTTAAGGACCTTGATATCACGGGAGGAGTGAGGCTGAGGTGGGCAGCAACTTGTGCCTGCATTCTCGAGGTTCCCGGAGCGGCAAGCGGTGATAAAGCCGACAAGCTGGACGCTGCTATCAGGGAGCAGCTCAGTGGAGACGATGTGCGGGTGGCTAGACCCACAAAAACGGCTGAGATTCGCATCTCAGGCCTGGACGAGTCGGTGTCAGCCGAAGAAGTGGTGAACGCAATCGCCACGGTTGGCGGCTGTCACAAGGACGCGGTTAAGGCCGGTGAAGTGCGACTGGGCTTTGGCAACCTCGGCACTATCTGGGTTCGCTGCCAGATCCCAGCAGCAAAGAAGGTGGTGAAGGGCGGACGACTGCTGGTGGGCTGGGTGTCTGCCCAAGTTAAACTGCTCGAACAGAGGCCCCTACGCTGCTTTCGCTGCTTGGAAAGTGGACACATCCGGGCTCAGTGCCAGTCTGAGGTAGACCGGAGTGAACTTTGTTTCCAGTGCGGTGAGCCTGGTCACAAGGCAGCTCAATGCTCAGAGGCAGCCCACTGCGCAGGGTGCGCAGCAGCGGGTAAAGTCGCGGCCCACAGGATGGGCAGTAAAGCGTGTGCCGGACCTAAAGATGCGAAAAACGTGAAGAAGACCCAGGCTGGTGATGGCCCCCGGGCCCCCTCACAGCCTGCCCAGTCGCCGCCTCACAAGGTGGCTGCGACCGAGGAGGTTAGCGTAATGGTAACCGATTAATGGCAGCCGTCAAATTTCTCCAGGGGAATCTCAACCACTGCGCTAGGGCTCAGGACCTTCTGCTTCAGAGCATGGCGCAGTGGATGATACACATTGCGGTAATGGCGGAGCCATATTCGATCCCTCCTCGGGATGACTGGGCGGGGGACCTCGACGGCACTGTAGCCCTCGTGACGCGGAGCGCTGCTGGATCCAGCCCGTTCGAAGGCATCGTAAGGGGCCACGGCTGCGTCGCGGCTACTTGTGGGGAACTGGGGCTGATAGGAGTATACTTCTCCCCAAATAAAACTCTAGCCGAGTTCGAGCAGTTCCTCTCCTCGGTCCGCGCACTGATGGATCAACTGCGTCCCAGACTTTTCATTGTGGCCGGGGATTTTAACGCTAAGTCCGTAGTGTGGGGTTGCCCGGCCAATGACGCGCGGGGCCACGTCCTATTCGAGTGGTCGGTTACCTCAAATCTGGCTGTAATCAACACAGGAACGGCAAACACGTGCGTGCGGCAACAGGGTGGTTCGATTGTGGATATCACATTCACTAGTCCTACCCTGGCGCGCCGTGTCCAGGGATGGGAGGTAATGGAGGGCGCAGAGACACTGTCGGACCACCGGTATATTCGGTTTGAAGTCTCTGCGCTTCCAGCGGCTCCATTCAACCCGAGCCTAAACGTAAACCGGCCTCGATGGGCGCTCAAAAGGCTTGACCGGGAAACTCTGGAACTGGCGGTAATGGTTAAGGCGTGGACACCGGTGCCAGAAGAGCCAGTAGACGTAGAGGCTGAAGCTCACTGGCTAAGGGATTGCATGACTGAGGTCTGCGACGCAGCGATGCCCCGGGTCAAGGCTGGACCCCCCAAGCGCTGTGTGTATTGGTGGTCTGCGGAACTAGCGCAGTTACGCGACGAGTGTGTCGCCGCTAGACGCCAATACGCACGCCAAAGACGGCGTCGTCAACAAAATGAGGCTGCGGAAGCGAATTTGTACACACTGTACAAGAACGCTAAGAAAGCGCTAACACTTGCCATCGGGAAGGCCAAAGATCAGGCTAGTCAGGTGTTCCTGGAGACTCTCAACAGCGATCCATGGGGGAGGCCATATAAGCTGGTGAGGCAAAAGCTTCGACCCTGGGCCCCCCCACTAACGCAGAGTCTCCAGCCGCATCTCCTGGATACAGTGGTTGCATCTCTGTTTCCGCACAGGGGACAACATGACCCGCCATCAATGACGCCCCCAGGACCAGCCGAGAGAACCCAGGAGGAGACGGAGGTGCCCCCAGTCACAGAAGGTGAGATGGGAGCCGCGGTCCTGCGCCTCCGGGCCAAGAATACAGCCCCCGGGTTAGATGGTATCCCTGGTCGGGCATGGGTTCTGGCGATGGAGGCCCTTGAGCCGAGAATCAGACGGCTCTTCAGCTCCCTCTAGTATCAAAATTTGCGAAAGTACAAACTTTCATCCCCTAGTTTAAGGGGTTGGGGCGTAAAAGTTCCAAGTTTCAGAATTATTCTATTGTTTGTGTACTAAACCTAGCTTACATACCAAATTTCAGCTTTCTAGGTCATCGGGAAGTACCCCAGAGGTTTTGATACGTCAGTGAGTGAGTGGCAAAATCGGCGTATTTTAGGTACCAATAAAACCTAAAGTATAAAAGCTAGATCAATGAAATTTAGTACATTTCATATGTTCTCTAACTGCATCTTAACCTGTGAATTTGGGCGCTCTGGTGTTAACTGGGACGAAACTATGGTTTGAAAATGAGACGAAACGGTTCGAGAAAAGGTAGGTAGTGCCCCGCCTCTTTTTTTTTTCGTCTTGGCGGGGGCACTACCGTGCCCCCAGATCTTGACTTTAATAGATTCCAAATTGGAATAAAAATCCATTCGTTTATTTTATTAAAAAATAAATCAAATAATACAATGGCATCGTGAATCGTGATACTACAATTTACACTTTTAAGACTTATTTGCTACAATTTCCACGCATGTTTTTGTTTTGTCAAAATCGTACAAACTACAAACACAACCTCAAAATTAGCCGTATTAAAACATGTAGGTACTTATATAAAATATCAAACTAATTTCAACTTGCAAACACAAAGCAGCATTGATTATATTATTATATTAATTTATAATGGCACCGTGATTATAAAATGTATAATATCAACAATTTCCGACGCCTTTTTGCTTTGTCGAAATTGTACGAACATAACCGCAAAATTTGCCATACAACTTGCAAATGCAAACACAAATCAGAATCTTTATTCTTCTTAAAGTAATTTCATGATACTCAATAATACTAAGCCAGATACTAACATAATGACATAGTTTTAGTAATTTATCACTTTTCCTTTTGCACAAAAGTGGTTTGATCCGTAAATAACTTTATTTCACTATTTTTTACAGGTTTCCTCTCTCTCTTTTTATTTGTTTTCCTTTCTTGTAGCAAAATAAACGTTGATTACCTTTTCACTCGTCGCCAAATGTAGGATCTGCCTGTAGAAGGCATATGTTCGTAACACTGGCTCACTCGCCGCCGTACACATAGCTGCAATGTCATACGTTCACTCTCGCCCTCGACTCGCGTGTAAAGGCGGTTGTCACACTGCTCCGCATCTCGCAGCGTCGTCCGTTGATGCGTTTTTTAACTTTGTATGTAGAATCTTGATTTTGTATAGAAAAATCGCATGGTACGACACACTGGCTCCGCCTCGACGCACGGAAGAGCGAGACGCACGACGACTCGCGCGCTGGGACGGGGATGCGGTGCGTGCCGCAGGGTATGTCACACTGAGCTCCGCAGTGCCGGACCGTTTTTAGTTCAAGAAGGACGTAGGCGCAATGGATATCGACATCGATAAGTTTATTTTTGAAATTGAAAGTCGTCCAGCAATTTGGAATATGAAATGCAACGAATAATATAGTGACCGTGTGCAAAAAGCAAGACAATCAAACGACGCGGTTGACATACGGGTGAAATTAAAAAAAAAATCTTCGTGTTGCCTTAAATCTTGGTAATCTCTAGCAAAAGACCCATTTATAGGTCTGGTTTGTAAATAGGGATGTAATGTACCCAGTGTTTTCTGCGTTTTATGACTCCATTGTATAAAAACCAAACTGAAAGTATCATCGCAGCGTTCTGAATAAGGTCTGTTTCCATTTTATCGCCAAATATAGGAACTGTTTTCACTCTGACGTTCGAATGTGAAATGAACGTGAGACGGAAGTAACGACGAACGACGGACGCGGGACGTCGTGCAGCGCAGCTCCGGACGGAGATGCTGAGAAAACTCGGGCGTTGATGCGTTGTCTCCGCATGCGAGTCCGTAGCTCCGCGTCTCGCAACGAGACGCGGCGGCAGTGTGACAACCGCCGCACTCCGGGAGTCGGCACTGCGCAAAGAGGCGGCCGGAGTATGCGTCGAAAATTGCTAGTGTGCTGGGCCTACATGCGCGGGCGGGCATGCCCGCTGCACAGAAACACTATGTCGCTTGATACGAATATCTATTTGCTGCGCGGGAAAGAATCGCTGCGCGAGTAAAGGATCGCTCGCCAGCTAATGCGCTCGGCGCGGCGGATCGGGACGAAGTGACTTGAACAGCTTGAACTCTATGACATCATTGATAACCTTATGAGACGATGACCTAGATGGCGCCACAAAATGTCTTAAAACGCGCTAACGTTTGTCAATTGTAGTTTCCATAAGAATTTAAATCACCGCCGTAAACTTGAACGCAAACATATACCACTAACTGTTTGATTAATTTTTGATGGTCGCGCCCGCAAATACCAGCAGGCGCGACTCAGTGAATATAATTAATTATTAATTCGGTGAATGAATAGAGACTAAGGTACTATGGGTGACCTTACAAACGGTCCGGTAGTTTTGAATTTTTGATATTATGTTGTCTAGGATGGTTAGTCAGTGTTTAAAATGCAAAATGCACAATTCCCCCCTCCGCGCCCGCCGCCATATTGAAAAAACCGGCACTTTCTTCATATTTTTGCTCATATCTTCCTTTAAGAGCATTTTAGCTAGAAGCGAGCTTCAACAATATTATAGAGAGTTAAATTTACTACATTCTCCATTTTATATTTTGTTTCTAGGACAGATAGTTACGGAGATATCCACATTAAAAAAAACGTAAAAAATCCCAATTTCCTACTGAAAAACAAACTTCAGGATTATATCTTCCTTTGGGAGCATTTTAGCTAGAACAAAGCTTGGGCAAACACGTACAAACCAGTTATAATAACTGGTTTGTACGTGTTTGGGTGTCGAAGTTATTCGCCCGCTCCCGCGCAGTTTACATGTGTTGTGTAGGAAAGTGTTTCGTGTGGCCGAGGGTGCAAAATTACATTTTAAGGTAAGTTACACTTGTTTTTATGTAGAGAAATTTGAGCATTAAGACAAGTATTGTTGTTTTGATGCAAAGTGACGTTATTATGCTAGGCAATGACATAGATTCGCATGTCCTTCGGCAAGCCACGTGATAGTTATGCGCCGGTGAATTCAAAATGGCTGCGGCGTGGTCAGTGGCTCAAATTTAAGAAGTACACAGTGACTCGTGAGTCACTATGTACTTTCTTGAGCCACTGTGTACCTACTTATATTATTTCTATTGGATAATGTTATGTTATGCTACTGTTCAATGCCAACTAATTAATAAAATAAAAAAAAAAAGCATAAAAACAAAACTGTATTTTTTTTTATAAGAATAAACCTATATGCATGAAACACTTTTGCACTCGAGTGTAACCTATCCTAGTGTAGACCTACTTTTTTTTGGTTATTTTTCTGGATTTTTTATCCTTTGAATGTATCTTGATAACCAGTGATAGGATTAGGTAGTGCCATTTCGGGTGAATGACCTTAAACATTGTGAATAATATGGATAGGACCCGGGATTCCGGGACTCGTATTTTTTCTGAGAAAATTTTCTTGATATATCATTAAATAAAAGAAAACACAAAAAACGTACCGAAGATCAGAAGTAATCTCAAAACAGTCATGTACCTAATGTGCTAGCTTAGAATTATTATTATTCAACCAAAAAGAGATAGCATTAACAAAATAACCCTGCTTGTTTTGCACCCCACCCCAGCCTGGTCATAAAGGTAAATAATAGGCGAGTCAGGTAAAGATAATTTAAGTATGTCCGATGAAAACTAAAACGTGAATACAAAAAGATAAGACGTAGGTACGGTTTATCTGTCTTCATATTCCCTTCTCGTGAATGCCATATTCTATGCTAGCAAATTAATTGTACAATACACATTTATAGCATTTCTGAACCAAACACTGTTAGAGTCTCTGTGTACTACAGGGGCGAGTCACAATAGCCCAGTACCCGTACACAGTGGCTCATTTCCCATTTTTTTAAAAACATTGTCTGACTACTTTATTGTTGCCTTGATTGAAAAACTGATAATTCTGGGAAAAAGTTTAATAACCAAAGCACGTTGAGTGTGAATTTCAGCCCGCTACCACGAATTTTTCTTCACAATTTGAGCGTTCGAAAAAATCCGAGCCACTGTTGGCGACCCGACCCTAACTGTAAATAGTCTATAAATATAAATACAATATCGGACTACCTCACATTAACTAAATACTAATCGGTCTAGTTCCGTAGCTAATAGTGAGAGGGTAAAGTATTGCCTTTTATGACATTGTAAAAAGAAGCACTTGCCCGCAATGACGCAACTGCCCTGATTATCCTTGCCTTACTGTGTTTGATCACTGGCTGATCACGTGAATTTGTTTTATTAGTATAATACTTCTGATACCCGTTATGCTTCCAGGGTGTCGTGGTCTTCGGCCTACTATACCAGCAGCCACTGCAGTACCAGCTGTACATGTATCCTCAGTGGGCCGAGGTGCTCGGCTGGGGGCTGGCCTGCTCCTCCATCCTGATGATACCCATCGTGGCCATCTACAAGCTGCTCAGGACGCCAGGGACGTTCAGAGAGGTATTAAGTACCAGGAGAACATGTACTATCAGTAGCTTGATATGACTGGCTTGCCTGTATACCGGGTGTGGCCTGTAATAGGAGCAATATGAAAACATAGATTCTACTCTTCAAACTGAACAACATTTGTTCAGCAACTTTAAAAAGAAGCCATTTTTCAGAAGTTTTGTTATTTCAAACAAATTGAATAGTATTTTCAATGTACGTCGTCCAACATTATTAACATTCCCTGAGCATTGACATAGCTGTCACTCCACTAATTAATCTACTCTACCTTGCTACGGTAAAAGGACATATCTTACCACGACATCCGTATAAAGATACGACCTTTTACCGTAACATGGCAGTAATATCGGACATTTCACAATACATTGCTTCTTTGTCTAAACATTGTTCTACAAAATATCATTTAATACACGTTATTTTCAGAAGTTGCTTAACAAATGTTGTTCAGTTTGAATAATATAATAATATGTTTTAATTTATTGCTCCTATTACAGGCCACACCCGGTATATAGCAATCCATACTAATCCATACTAATATTATAAATGCGAAAGTGTGTCTGTCTGTCTGTCTGTCTGTCTGTCTGTCTGTTACCTCTTCACGCTTAAACCGCTGAACCGATTTAGATGAAATTTGGTATATAGATAGTTTCAGTCCCGGGGAAGGACATAGGATACTTTTCATCCCGAATTTAGTGTTCCCGTGGGATGAGCGGGTAACACAGCTAGTACTTTATAAATGAAATATCCGTAATTTGAAGATATTTTCCAGGGCAAGTGAAATAGGCTGTTTGGAAGTCATATTTTTTTTGTATGTTTGTAGGTAAACTTATGCCCTTACATAAGTTTGTTACGTATGTACCTATAAACCGCCTTGTGGTTTGGCAGAGGATGAACATTAGTGATAAGGTTTTGCATTGAATAAACGTTATTATTATTATTATTATTATTATTATTATTATTATATGTCTTTGTCTCCTCATCACGCTTAAATGGTGGGACCGATGTCCACCATTTTTGGTAGGTAGGTATAGGTAGATAGCTAGCTGGGACCCACATATTCGATATTTTTTACCTGACTACGGAGAAGCATAAAAAATATTATTTCTACCAATTTTTCTTGTGACTTCTAGTTAAATTATAACTGTTGTTTCAGCGCGTGGCATGCTGCCTGTCACCAGAGTCAGAACACGAAGCCATTCGGGCAGGAGCACCCGTCAGTCGTTTTTCCTGGAGACATTGGCTCTACGTATAAATTGTTCAGTCTCCTAATGGCGAACAAACGAACGTACGTGAAAGCGTGCTTGGCTAATGCGCTTAGCATTTTAAAAATTCAAATACAAAGGGCGCTTCAAAAAAACGCGATAAGAAGCCATTATTTCATACTATGCTCAATGGTCTTATGGTCTGTGCTCAATGGTAAGAGCACTGCTCCCGGTCAAGCAGAGGTCGTGTGTTCGATTCCCACTTGAATTTTAGTGGAATATTGAAATTTTGGCTTCATACTTTGTATCTTTATACAAAATAAAGGTAAATTGCTGGTGTTCCAGTTGGGTTCAAAAACCAGGGCGAATAAAGCAAAAACGAAGTACTTTTCTGGACTAAGACACAACTGTAAGTAAGATGTAGCGGTTCTTCAGGAGGGGAGTAAATAATAGGTTCTTAAAGGGTCAGCAATGCGCGTGTGATACTCCTGGAGTCTTAAGCGTCCATAGGCGGCGTTAACGGCTTAACATCAGGCGGGCCGCATGCTTGTTTTCCACCGTCGTAGTAACATTTGCTTGCAACAGACACGGTTTTACGGTAGGTTGACTCAGACGGCAGCACGGACCATTGGCTCCTAAAATGTGTCAATGTGTCTCTTTAACCAGTTCTAGGGTGCTTGGGAGCCACAAAGCGAATAAATAAGGGCGTCTGTATAGCTAAGGTCGGCCCTGGCAACAGACATATGAATCGATGACTTTGTGTGCGCCAGGATGCAAGTTTGCCCAAAGTACCGATTCATAAGCTTAAGTACTGTGACCAGACGCAAGTCAACCTTCTTATTTAGATATAGGTTTAGGTAGCTGGCGCAAGAAAGTCCGCGAGTCGTTCAGAGTGGCCACGACCTTCAGTATTGATGGTTATATATCGACTAAAGGAGGAAGAAATCAGTTGAAAGTATGTTTTTGATGTTGACGTTATGTAGGGACGTTGTCTGGCTGAAAGCAGGCGGACCTTTGATCACTTGGTGGCGTTCATTCAGCCCTGTTCATAACCAGAAATGGTTACTGTATTCTTCAGAACAGAACGATATATTTTTAAGAGTAAGTACTTACGTAGTATGTATGGGGGAGGAGTATGGATTTAAAAGAAGAGTGGGAGGAAATCCCGGCCCTAAAATATGTTTCCTAAGCTTCGCCTACCGACTTTCTTACTTACCTACCACAAATGTTGATTACATAATCTTTGGGTCCCAAAGCATTGTAATGTAGACTCAAATTCCTGTCGTAAACTCTTTGTACAATGTTTCAAATTAATGGGACTGGACTACTCTTCAGATACTTAACGCTTAAATGCATGGTGTAAGATGCAGCTTACATAAACAAAAATGAATTATTGTTTGAAAACTAGAAACATTTATTTGAAATAACATAATATTTTATAATATTGTGTTTTTTTTAATTCATGCATTTAAGGGTTAACAAAGCGCTTGTTAGCATAAATATTACGAAATTGGAGTTAATTGAAAATGCTCCAGTGTAGGTAAAACAACTCTATCAGTCTTGCAGCTTTGTGTGTAGATAATCGAAAATAAACGTAAGATATGTGCTTGTGAAAATATTGTATATATTTAATCATTTAATAGATAAATTCGTATTGTAGTAGATGACATTTATATTCATAATAATATTATCATAAGCCAAATAAACATAGTATTTCCTTAAAACGTGATATGTATATGTATAATGTGGAAGTTCCATCAATAACGTTTTCGTGTAAATGTATGTAGAGCTTTTTTATTTTGCCAAAATATTATAGGTATATAGTAGTTTTAGGAAATTCATTGGTATGTTGTCTAAGATGCAAATATAGGCGCGAAAAGTCAACTTTATCTTCCAACGTTTTTTTTTAGTTAAAATTAACTTTTCTGGCCTTAGCCCATTGTTCTGAAAACGGTTCGCGCTTTTGATTTGTCGATTATTTTTAGCACTTGAACTGTAATGTACCTTAGTAGTCGGACTTTGTGTCGGAGTACAAACCCGCTAACGGGAATGTTTCCATGACACAGACATGAGTAGGATTTGTCGATGAATTCGTCTCGATTTTTAGACTTGGAGTCATTCGTGAACCGTCATTTGATAAGGTTGACATCATTATCTTTGCGCAATTTCTAAATATTCACACCATATTTTCGAAACTAAAGTCGTTAAGTCTCCTTATCCGTTCAAAAATGCCGATTGTTTTTTAGACATTTTTCTTCATTATCAAACATGCTTCTTACCATATTAAGAACAGGGATATTGCGGTTTATTGGAATGTATTTGAAACCTACAGTTTGAATTTTTCATTGATAATTTTGGTTCCGAAAACTACTCGACATAGAAAACTGTTTTTTTTTTTTTATTTATTTTCGACTGCACCCAATGAAAAAGCATGAAAGCTATGTTACTAACTAGAACTCAGGGAAAAGTATTCGGTATTCACTTTTAAAAGTTAGTTGATATTATCAATAGTTATACCTATCCATACTAATATTATAAATGCGAAAGTGAGTCTGTCTGTCTGTTACCTCTTCACGCTTAAACCGCTTTATCGATTTTGATGAAATTTGGCATAGAGATAGTTTAAGATCCGAGGAAGGACATAGGATAGTTTACATCCTGGAAATTATACCTAAAAAGATTGAAAAGTAAGTGAACATTTCTGTTGGGGTGCGGTGACCCTGTAGGAAATGTAATTATTAGACCAAAAAGCACAATTACTCTTACATTTGCTTAGGCGCTTTTAATAATCCCTTTTATCAAGTTCCACGCGTACGTAGTCGCGGGCAAAAGCTAGTTTGTTATAATATTAAAAAAATACATGTTATAATGTATAAGGCCTCTTAGAGCTAAAACACAATTACAAGATGCGACGTCGTGAGATTGTAAAATGAATTTTAATTTTGTATCTTGTCTTGGCGGAAAGGAAAATCTGGCGAAAGATTCTGGGACCAATAAGGAATGAGGATGGCAGCTGGAGAAGGAGAAAGAATATGGAGTTGGAAGAGCTGGTGGCTACACCCAACATAGTTGGCGAAATCAAAGCCACACGACTCCGCTGGCTGGGTCACCTGGAGAGGATGGGAGACGATCGGGCCGTGAAGAGAGCGTTTCAGGGGCGACCGAGTGGAAAACGTCCGGTAGGCCGCCCGAGATACCGCTGGAAAGATGAAGTGGAGAAGGATCTGTGCGCCCTAAGTATCCCTAACTGGCGGGAAAAGGCGCAAAACAGAGAAGAATGGCGTTCTCTTGTGTTAGAGGCCAAGATCCTCTTTGGGTCACTGAGCCAGAGTAGTAAGTAAGTAAGTATCTTGTCATATGAAAATAAAGTTCATTTTGGATTTATGAATTTCCACGACACGACGTCGCATCGTGGCACGAGCACGACGTCGCTACGTACGACAATGCGATGTCGTGTCTTGTAATTGGGTTTTGGCCCTTAAGACGCTCAGAAATACGCCTAAGTTTTTTCGCTATGCAAACTTAGATGGAATATGAATTTATATGATATATGTATAGTAGGGCAGTTGTATGATATTAAGCCAAGCGTTGCGTACTCTTAGCTATTGTTAATATTGTAAATATTAAAAAACAATGTAATCATTTATATATTGGAACAAAATACTCGTCCCACACCGGACCAAAAACGCTAACAAATCTGTGACATACACAATAATTTTGTATATAATATTTACCTGAATTAACACATATAATCAACATATATTGCTTATATTTTGCAATTTAAATGCTTAAAAATATTTTTATAAGATTTCTGATATGTTTTTTATTCGAACTTTTGCATTAAATGTGACATAGATCTTTAATGTTACGGAATAACATTATTTCTGCGTAGTTAAATTCATATTTATATGTAGAAAGTGTTAAATATATTTCATAAATTAATGTTAATATACAGTATAGTAATCTTTCCTTTTTTATTTTATTCTACGCTGTTGTATCTTTATCTTTATCTTATCTTTATTTTTCCATTATGTACTGTAAGCATTGTTCAAGTAGCCACTATTTTGAATAAATATAACATATTGTTATCTAGATACAAACTTATTTAAGTAGAAAAATATAAAATTTGAAAAATTTGTTTAAATATATATATCTATCTTTCATGTTATAAGCCGTGAAATTTCAGCTTTGTCCGTCAGTGTATTTTGCAAATAGATTAATTTTATTTCTTTCAAAACATACATCTACAAAAATGTTTACTTTCTGAACTAGTTTACTTTTTACTAGCGCACAGATCACACTGAATACTAAATTAATAAATATTGTTTTATTTTTCTGTATAAATACAAAGTTAAGGATTTTGGGGTTATGTTAAGGTCTTATGAAAAGAACAGACACGGATACAATAAACCGAAATCCTTCTTCTATATAATCCTATATGTATGTAGTAAAATACATTAATTATATACGCTTTTAACTTTTACCACAGGAACGATGAATGTCGTTTTTTTCGTCTGTGTATGTGCCACTTGCCTATATAAATTCACGACTGAACATTCATAATTAAGTTAAATAGTCCAATCATGGACGAAATTGGAACTGTGTGGACAAACTTGGAATACTTCGCGGCTATTTGTTCGTGTATGGAATAGCAATGCTCCGGGCGAGTAAAAACAAATCTATATTGAATATTAGTGTTGTGCGACAAACATTACTGCCGTGCTACCGAAAAAGGTCGTATTTTAATATGGAGTTCATAGTAAGATACGGCTTTTTACCGTAGCACTACAGATTAGGTCATGTAAATAATTAAATACTTACTTTAGAGATTTCCGCAGAACTAAATGTAAAACTGTGTTCATTTATTTATAAATAAATGTCTTAGATAACTGTACTCGTTTTGTTTTATTGTAGTCGATGAACGACAGCAAGGTATAGCTTTTCTAAATACGTAAAGTAACCTTACCTTGAGTTAACGTGACCGTACTCTCTAGCGATAGCGTAAACGATTTGTATGGAGAATAGTATAGCGCCCCTAGCGGTTACTTTGTAGAACTACAATTCTCCATACAAATTGTTCACGCTGTTGCTAGCTAGTACGGTCACTGTAAACTCATGGTTAGGGATGGGAGGGATGGTGCGTTTACCTAGTGATGTTTTGTATGCATACTGTTCACTATAAAAGTTCAAAATACGCAGATAGTGCGATTATAGTGAGACCAACTTATCTGTGAAACGGCGAAATTAGGAACTACGACTGTAGTGCTGAAATTTTATTCGATTGTCTGTGCCACTGCGTTAGTGCTCTGTGTGGGATTGTGACGACACCCTTCAGTGCACAGAAAAGTTGGTTGCACTTTATAATAAATAAATAAATATCGGACAAACTCACACAAATCGATCTAGTCCCCAATTAAGCTCAAGAAGGCTTGTGTTATGGGTACTAGACGACGATATATACATACTTATATGTATAGATAGAGTAAAATTTATTAGCAAAAAAAACACTTTTTGCGACCAAAAATGTGAATGTAAAGTGAATGTGCACCAATTTGAAAATGCAATATATAATACGACAGAAATTAAAATACTGATACTGACTATAAAATAAGAACTCAACTAATTACAATAAAAGGCTAAAACAGATTAAATGTAATATTAAAATACATACTAAAAAACATAGAACAACCATGACCCAAGCACAAATATTCGAGTTCATAGCACAAATTGTTTAATTGTAATGAATTTGTTTAATTGAAGTAAATGATAGTTTATTATTAGTAAAGATATTAAATGTTGCACGCCTATATGAGGCAGAATTCACATGTTTCATCTTCTATACACATATAAAGGAAGAAGTCCTGACTGACTCATCAACGCACAGCCGAAACTACTAATGTTACAGAGTTGATTTTTGCACAGTAGATTACTTTTATAACGTGGGCTAGGGATAAGAAGAGATTTTTGGAAATACCTCCCCTAAGAGGGTTAAATAGGGGTGCAAAGTTTGTATGGGGGAACCTTTTCTTTTTCAGCTATTTAGAACTTGAAACTTTGTAGAAAGATTGCTTATTAAAAAACACTAAAAGCGCTTTCAGCGTTTTTGAAAATTCCACCCCTAAATAGGGGTACAATGTTTATATGGGAGAAACTTTATTTTTTGAACTAGAGACTTGAAACTTTGTATAACTTTATTTTTTTAGCTAGATAATTGAAACTTTGTAGAAAGAATAAC
The DNA here is from genome assembly GCA_932273695.1 of Apotomis betuletana. Classification (NCBI taxonomy): domain Eukaryota; kingdom Metazoa; phylum Arthropoda; class Insecta; order Lepidoptera; family Tortricidae; genus Apotomis; species Apotomis betuletana. The sequence goes on along the minus strand of OW026318.1, from coordinate 8,712,824 downwards.
TTATTAAAATACAAAAAAGTAATTTTAGCGCTTAAGAAAATTCTATCCATATGAGGGTTAAAAAAGGTTGAAGGTTTTAGTAGTAGGGTAGTCATTTTGTTTGTCAACAGGTGGCGTTAGTGTACGGATTGAATAAGTCATTTTTCTTAATTCTTACTTACCTGTTTTCACGTTATTCGGTGTTCATTTGATAAATGACAAAGCATTATATATTATGTTAAGTTATAATTGGATTTACACCTGCTAAATAAAATCAAAACAGAAAATAAAAATTCTAAGCTTAAAAACAGTAGTAAAGCTATTTGTCGATAGATGACGTCAGTAGTACCAATATAATTTTTTTTCAATTTATTTTTTCTTAATTCTTACTTACCTGTTTTCACGTTATTTGGTGTTCATTTGATAAATGATAAAAGCATAATATCTTATGTTATCATTTGATTTACACCTGCTAAATAAAAACAAAACTAAAAATAAAAATTCAAAGTTTAAAAACAGTAGTAAAGCTATTTGTCAATAGAAGGCGTTAGTAGTCCCAATATATTTTTCAATACATTTTTTTGTCTGACGTACAGTCATCGTTTGATGGTACATACATATTGTTAAATAACAGAGCATAAAATAATATGTCAATGCTCTAAACCCTCGAAGGAAAGAAAAAGTAGTAAAGCTGTCCGCAATAGATGGCGTCAGTAGTACCAATTCATTTTTCTTTTGTCTCACCTACATGTTTTAAAATAACTTGTTTTACATTAGATAAATGACATAACATGATATTCTTATATTTTGTATGTTATCTGCTAAATAGCTTAACGAAATAATGTTGTTTATAAAGAAGTGTTACGCTAAGGTGATCAGTTTATAATTTTTTTTATTGCCTGTCTTCTGCCCAGTGTCTACGTCCTTTTTTTTAAACGAACTTGCACCCCCTTTTGCCCTATGGTTGACTGTCAACAATATTTTCTTAGTGCTGTCTCTTATTAATTGTGTTCCAAACTTTATGTGTTCCTATATTTTTAGTGAGTTTTCTATCAACACATGAAAAATCAATACTTTATATACCTATTCTTACTTTATTTAGCTTCTTGAGAAATATAAAGAACTATAGCACCAGAATATATGGAATCACTCTTCAAACAGTACTACTAGCATGTAGACCAAAATAGTAATTGCATCATTAAATTCGCTTATGTGCATTTAGTTTTTAATGGTCACATTTTAGGTTTTGGTTTTTTTTGCTATGCCTTTAAACACTAGCCTTTTTAATAGCTGAGGTACCTTCTAGACCACTTAGAAACATTTTGGCCAGCCTCGGGAACTCCGCCACACCACTCTTTTCGTTTAATATTCTTATGAAAAAGTCATTATTTTTTAGTATTGTTTTGAAATAAAGTTTATTATTATTGAAAGAGATACTCTTCATTAAACTGCCTCCATCTCTCGATTTCCAGTTCTGAGTTTGTTTTAAGAGCCTTACGATATTAAACTTTTTTTTGTCTCATTCATGTCGTCGCTCTATATCTTGCAGAGTCATTTCTGCCAAAGATTAAAAGCATCAGGAAACTAACGGAATAAGTATTAAGCATCCTGCAAATAATTCCCGTAATCTAATGGGAAAATAATCAAAAAAATCTTTAACAATTGCATATCAGTGTCTGCGACTGTTTGTAATGTAGGTAATATAATGTCTAGACCATTTTAACTAAGAATAAAATTCACTTAAGTACCTAATAGCTATTTTAATATCTTTGTCATCATCAAAAATCTACGCTGACGAAGTGGCGGGCGGCCGCTAGTGATTCGATAAAATGTCACCTAATTGAACAAACTTGAATTCTCGCAAATAAATGATTTTCATTCATTCATTCAAACATGTGCCCTGGCCGGGTTCGAACCCGGGACTGCGGGCTCAGTAGGCAGAGGTCTCTACAAACTGCGCCAAACGCGTCGTATATGGTAATCTGTTGTATGAAGTGACGGCATGACGGTAATGCCGTATCGTATCAATCGCATGTGTTCAAGCCTTGCTGCGGCTCACATTACCCGCGAAGTTGACCGAAGTTGAGCGAATACGTCAGTGTGGAAGGCTTTTTCGCTATGACAGACACCCATACTTATAACATTTTTTAACAAGGACGTTTATTAATTAAGGCGCACAATTAGTATTTTTGGTGGAACAAGAAGGGGCGAAGATAGAAATTCGTAGATTGTACCATGCTATCCCTCTCGATGTCGCGTCTAACAATATTTGAATGAGTGGGACGGAACGATACGATATTCAAATTACGGAAATCAGAGTAAACTCCTGAAACGATGATTTATTTGACATAGAACAATATATTTTTTTGGCTTGGCAACATTAAAGTAATTCAGTTTACGCATTTATTTATTAATGTAAAACATAATCTTATATACATTATAACATTATTATGTATTGGTTTCAATCATTTGGATTAAGTTATTATTCCAATATTTTAAAATATTTAAGATTTTTGGCACATGTCTAATTATAGAATAATCATTGATTAAATGTTAAAAATAGACAGCAGGATTCGGAACGTACCTTCAATGGCAGACTTGTCATGTTGATTCCATTCCAAGACAAGATTTCTTAATTTATTAGTTAAAGTAATGTGTTTTATTACGGATTCATAACATTAAACACCCGGAAAACATAAATAACACAAGGACTACTTGAAGAGATATATGTGATTTGGTGTGACTGTGAATTTAGTGTTTTATCGTGGAATAAATATAAGAAAAATATCGTTATATTAAAGTATCTTAGAATCGATATAACTACGAAAATATTATTCGTCTCACCGCGAATTCATTATCGCTATGTCAACAGAATTATGAGTTAACCGCTAATAGCAGGTATGTGCAATGTTTGTCCGTAACAGGTGTAACAAATGCTAATTTTCGGTGTAAGTCAACGCTTTTATATTTAGTATTCGAAATGACTATTGTTTGAAATTGCTTCGTAAACTGTAACGACCTTAGTTTATTCGAATACATAAACAATAATAATTTACGAGCAGTCAGGCGTCACTAAACAGAATTTAGTTGAAATATTGTTATATTTATGGGTTTGCGTTTGACTTTATTATCTCCTGATGGTAAGATGCAACTTTTCCCGCATTTTTTTAATGCTCACGGACATCCCATTGTTTCACAAGTACTCAAACTTACTGTCTAGTTCTAGTAGTTATATTATATGGAATATTTCGTTTTCTTCCCTTCTATATTTAACTTGTGCATGCTCAAATAATAAAACATACATAATTATATTCTCTAATTTATATAATAAGATGCCTGTACATCAAACTACCAATACATGGATGACTTCGTAAAAAAAATATCTTCATTCCCTTACCCTTATTAATTTTTTTTGGGTTGCAACATATTTTATGCTCAATTTTTAAGTACTATATGCACCATAATAGATTCCAACGAAATGTAAAATTTTCATAAAATCACTTTCAGGAGTCACAATGTCCCTTGAGCGTGACGCTATGGGCGTGATGCCCAACCCAGGTGTCGGGGGTGGATCGGACCCCCGGTCTCAGCTGCACCAGGAGATGAGGGAGCAGAACTTTGACCTTATCCGGTTTGCCTCCTATAGAACTGCCTGCAAGCTGCGATACGTCCAAAAGAAGTGTAACTGTGAGTGATGTACCGATACTGCATTACTTTGTTTGATAGATTAAGCTCTTGGCATTTAATCTGTGGTTAAATTTTAAATTGACTCCTTTTCTCTAACCAACTGACACTGATAACTCTAAGCTATTTAGACAACCTGGGAAAAAATATGATCGGAATGTTTACATATATGATTTTTAATTATCTTCTTATTTTCAGTACACGTAATTGACATATGGAATGTAATAGAGGCTTTCAGAGAAAACGCCCTGAACACTTTAGAGCCGAATGCTTGTGTCAATGTTACCAGATTGGAGACACTTGTGTCGTCGTTATACCACAATTTGAACAAGCGGTTGCCTCCGGCTCACCAAGTATCTGTGGAGGCGTGTTCGGCTCTGCTGTTGAACTGGTTGCTGTCGGCTTATAGTACTGGGTGAGTAGCCTTTCTACTATCTGTTTTCAACTCACTTCAAAAAAGGGGGTAGTTGTCAATTCAACTCCATGTTGTTCTTTTTTACATGTATGTTACCCAGTTACACTGTGTAACATCAATCAGCCAATTTTGGAATTGATTTTGATAATTTTTTTTGTTTAGTAGATCAATAGATCACACTTCAGAGGTTGTCCCATATAAGTTTATCAAAGTCGATTTCGCGCTTTTTGAGAAATTCTACAACATTCAAAATATACACCGGTTCACTTCTTGACGTATTTTTTAAGTAACTTATCATTTAGAGAGTTTTACTAAGGTTGCATACAGAAAGTTTACCTTTTTTACCAATTTTTATAAGCCTATGCTATTAGTCAGTACCTATCTATAAAAAATTTCAAAGTCTCTGAACTGTTACATATTTTTGATTGAAGTTATTCAGGTATATTAAATTTCAAAATATACTAGATAAAATAAATAACTTATTCTCAGAACCCTCGGTGCGAGAGTCCAGATTTGCTACAGAATTCATCAAATTCACAACTCTTGACATCAAATCACAGCTATAGTTATCAGATACTTTCAACCTTGTGTGTTGAAACAGATACTGCTACGCAGCGTATAATTTTGTATTTATGTATATGTAACATATTATTAATAGAACAGTTTGCTACATTGTCTTTTGTAGGCATATGTTTTGCCCCACAGGCGTGGAAAGCCCCCGAAAGGCTGCATAGTCGAGAATTTGCACTTCATTTACGCAGATATTAGTAAAAAAAACAATCTGTAAAAATGCAAAAGGATGGCCTTTATGCAGTCCCAAGTAGGCTTTCCAAAGCTGAGGGATAATCAAAATTCTATTGCTTCATTTACACGCTTGCCAAGCCTCGGCAAACCTACAGGACGCAGTTATATGTAAGAGTGAGCATGATGTAGTTCCATCTCATTCTAACATATAACTGCGTCCTGTAGGCTTGCCGAGGCTTGGCAAGCGTGTAAATGAAGCATTCATGAATCTGTTACTGCTCTTCAAAACCTTGTCTCTTCAGTGAGAAAACCTTTACTGAGAGACCAGCGGGGCTACCATATCCTGACGCGCCTTTGCTTGTGACGCGACGTAGCTTTAGGGCTTGTGCACAAATTACGCGAGGTATTTTGGGCTACTTTTTGACTCCTCCAAACACCTCTCACCAGGATTTGGTGAGGTTTTTCTTATTTTTTGTTAGAGATTTTTTCTTAGTTCGTTCACTGTTGAAAAGCACACGTGAGGTCTTCTTATACCCCCCCAACGTGATCTATCGTGATTTTTTCGTGATCCCTCCCTCCCCCTATTGAATCTCACGTGATTTGTGCACAAGCCCTTACCTGTTTTCCTCGCAAAGTATTGACAGGACAGTGACAAGTAGTATTTGTAGTCGCGTATTACAGTTATGCTCGACATGCAGGTTGTTCCTTCTTGTACATCTATACTATTTTAAATTCTCAGCGAGAACGTGGGTAAAATAAGAGTGTTCTCGATAAAAGTCGCCCTGGCCACCATGTGCGCTGGGAAGCTGATGGATAAATTGAGATGTAAGTATTTTGCACTTTTTATTGAGACATTAGATAGTAGTCACAATTTGAATAAGTTTCTGTCAAAGATTTAGTTTTAGTGACTAGCTTTTTTAGCCGACTGTACTTTTCTTTGAACATCCATCAATTGCTCACAGAGACGATTCTAAAGAGCCCAAACTCAATATGATTGCTTTATTTATTACGGAGTTCCTATGGCTACCTTCCAGCTCCATTATCAGATCAGCTCCACGTCATCATAATATTGTATTGTCACGCGATTTGCATATTCGTGCAAAATTTCAGCTTAATCGGAAACTGGAAAGTGGTTCAAATTTAACTTGCAAAATGCCATTACAACAGAACAAGTGAAAATAAATAAAAGCTTGTAAAGAAAACTATAAATTACTTCACTACCTACCAACTTGTCCAAACTGTTCCAGATAAAATACAATAAAAATAAGTAATAATTTTCATTAAAACTTTCGTGAGACGTATTTAATTATTGTATAAAGTGGTTTAAACTCACGTGACGTGAAATTGTCAGGGACGGCCTGACATGTTCCGAACTCGTATGGAGCTCTTCATCAGAGACTGCTACCCGTACAGCGGTGCGGTAACTTCGTCACAGACGTTAGTAAGGAGTTACCATGCAAGTTCGGAACGGATTTCGGGCCGTTCCTGACAATTGAGTGTAAAGCGCTTAATACAATAATTAAAAATAAGTTTTTTAACATGTTTTTGTTGATGACTGTACTTTCTTGCACAAACGTTAATGTATTATCAAGACTGATCAAATAAGCTGAAATATCGATGACTTAATCTTGTGCCGTTTAAGAGTTTTTATGTCTTCTATCTTCAGATCAGCTCTAAGTTACCAAATTATTGGATTGTCATATAAACTACATATGCATGCAAAGTTTTATTTCGATACAACAGTTAAAATGAGAAGTATGTTAAAAGTCTTGTTAAAGCATCGTTTGCTTAATCAATTGTCAAATCTTTGATTTTAATTTACTTAGGGGGAAGGAGGTGTACGACTTCTCCGATCTCCTCTCCCCTCCTACATACTCATCTTACTCTACATACCTTAAGAAGCGTATATCAAGTGCATTAAAATTCTTGTATAAACATACTTTGGATATTTGCCAAACATTAGTAGCTTTCTTTATGAACGGTCGAATATGCAAACAAATCATAATTTTATCACCCTCGTAATGAAATACAAATTATCGTCTTAAACTGTTTTTTCTCATCAAACGATCAATTTGGAATGTTGCCAGCATATTATCATAAATCTGGAACGTTGAAGATCTGTCTTTCGTTATAAGATATTGGGAACCCTGTTGCATGTGTGTTAATGATATTTTTGTTAAAATAGAAAAAAAAAATCTTTTCTCGAACATGCAATGACATGTCGTCATAGCGTGCGTTATAACAGGCTTCAAATATTACGTTTCGGGCGGAACGATTCGAGATAACTGTAAAGGAATTTCATACAAAATTTAAGGCCTAGGCCAAAAGTATTTTTTTTAAACATGACGGTTGTGGCCACGAACAGAAAACACCTGAATTATATGTATTTTGAGTGGTGTATTTTTTATTTCATTGCAAATGTTTGAGAAAAGCACTATACATGCCTTAGCCGTGAAAAGGGCTTGCCGGCTTCGTATCTCTATGCGGCCAGTAGCGTCAGCAGTAATGTACTATTATTGCACAACTCAACACTAAAGAAATACAAATACAGATAACACTTAGCATTTCAACATTAAATTTTTATTATATTTTCAGATATATTCTCCCAACTCTCCGACGGCAACGGTCATCTCCTGATGAAGAGGCTATCAGATTACTTAAGAGAGGTGTTGGCCCTGCCAGCGGCGGTGTACGAGTCACCATCTTTCAGCTATAATGACTCCTTGGCACTCTCTATATTTAACCAGGTATGCATTATATTGAAGCAATAATAGGGGTGTAGGGTCATGTTAAATTCTAGCATATTGTAGTTGTATTATGAAGAAACTTAGGTCAAAATGTCATGAAACTAAGAAAATAAAAATGAAAACTTTTTTTTATATTTGACTTCAAAGGTACGCCAGTTGTATGTAGTTTTACGGTATTTAGATAAGATATTTATTGAATAATAACTTATTTTACAGCAATAATAACTATAGACTAAGACATTCTTCTTAATGTTTACAATGAAGCGAAAAATTGAAAAATTTAATGGTTCAGACAGGATTCGAACCTGCGTTTCCAACGGCTTTCCGGGCCAACACGGGCGTTCTACCAACTGGACCACCGAACCAGATGTCAGAGCCATTGAATCCTTCAACCAGTTGCTTCATCATGCCTTAGGGTGGCATCGTAGCGCCATCTACCGTAAAGATTTAGACTTTATAGTCGGCACCATCGTCTCAAATTAAAGTAACGATGTGGCTACACCCAAATTAATTATTTTTATTAAAGCAGTAATGTCTGCTAACGTAAACCAAATGTTTACAATGAAGCGAAAAATTTAATTCGTGAGCAATGTGCGTTTGCTCGAGCGCGCTTGTATGTAGATTGATTTCTGTATCTATCTGTTTTGTGGTTATGCTAGTGCTAGACGTATAGAGCAGAAATTAAGCCTAATAAACTTGTTCCAGAACGGCAAGATAACGGTGAACGATTTCCTGGACACGTTGATGTCGGACCCCGGCCCTCCTTGTCTGGTTTGGTTGCCGCTGCTCCATCGACTCGCCAGCGTTGAAAATGGTAAGTGAGTCTCAAACACGCAATGAAATGTCCTCATAACAGGCTTTGAAGAATCACGCTTCGGGTGGAACAGCTCGAGAGAACTTTAAAGGAATTTCATTCATAATTGAAGGCCTAGGCCGGGAAGTAATTTTTTTTAAACATGGCGCTGTGTTCATGCAAAGGCTAAACAGCTGAATTATATTTCTGTGGCCCTAGTGAAAAAAGGGGTATATTTCAAATTTAACTTAGAAGCAAAGGAGCTGAAATCTCACAATAGAGTTATTCACAATACACCTTTTGTTTCTGATGAATATTTGATTTATACCCCTTTTCACCAGGACCGCAGATTTTTAGAGTGGTGTATTTTTTTATTACATTGCATGCTTGAGAAAAGCTTTATACCCGCCTTAGCCTTGACAACTTAGTCATTTGCCGGCTTTGTGTCATTATACGGCCTCCTTACGATCGGCCGTCTATACCTGCTCACCTGGCAAGCTCTTCTTTCCCGGCCGGGTAGAGAGGGCTAACCAGCCCTGATACAGTTCAAGACATGTTTAAAATAAAAAAAGAACAAAAACCTAGTATAGTGAAACTATCCTCCTTTTTTCCAGTGGTCCACCCTCTAGCATGCTCCGCTTGCCGACTGAGCTCGCTCACCGGCTTCCGATACCGATGCGCGCGCTGCGCCAACTACACACTATGCCAGGACTGCTTCTGGCGCGGCCGAGTGTCTCAAGGCCACACCAACGAGCACGAGGTCAAGGAGTACGCCCACTACGTAAGTACCAGTTCTGAATCTTAGCGAAGACAGGATTTCTAAGGTCAGGTTGAAGAGGCGGCCCTTTCTGCAACTCCCTCCCCGGCTTCCTATACCACTGCGACAACTACACACTATGCCAGGACTGCTTCTGGCGCGGCCGAGTGTCTCAAGGCCACACCAACGAGCACGAGGTCAAGGAGTACGCCCACTACGTAAGTACCAGTTCTGAATATTAGCGAAGACAGGATTTCTAAGGTCAGGGTGAAGAGGCGGCCCTTTCTGCAACTCCCTCCCCGGCTTCCTATACCACTGCGACAACTACACACTATGCCAGGACTGCTTCTGGCGCGGCCGAGTGTCTCAAGGCCACACCAACGAGCACGAGGTCAAGGAGTACGCCCACTACGTAAGTACCAGTTCTGAATATTAGCGAAGACAGGATTTCTAAGGTCAGGGTGAAGAGGCGGCCCTTTCTGCAACTCCCTCCCCGGCTTCCTATACCACTGCGACAACTACACACTATGCCAGGACTGCTTCTGGCGCGGGCGAGTGTCTCAAGGCCACACCAACGAGCACGAGGTCAAGGAGTACGCCCACTACGTAAGTACCAGTTCTGAATATTAGCGAAGACAGGATTTCTAAGGTCAGGGTGAAGAGGCGGCCCTTTCTGCAACTCCCTCCCCGGCTTCCTATACCACTGCGACAACTACACACTATGCCAGGACTGCTTCTGGCGCGGGCGAGTGTCTCAAGGTCACACCAACGAGCTCGAGGTCAAGGAGTACGCACACTACGTAAGTACCAGTTCTGAATATTAGCGAAGACAGGATTTCTAAGGTCAGGGTGAAGAGGCGGCCCTTTCTGCAACTCCCTCCCCGGCTTCCTATACCACTGCGACAACTACACACTATGCCAGGACTGCTTCTGGCGCGGGCGAGTGTCTCAAGGTCACACCAACGAGCTCGAGGTCAAGGAGTACGCCCACTACGTAAGTACCAGTTCTGAATCTTAGCGAAGACAGGATTTCTAAGGTCAGGTTGAAGAGGCGGCCGTTTCTGCAACTGCCTTCCCGGCTTCCTATACCACTGCGACAACTACACACTATGCCAGGACTGCTTCTGGCGCGGGCGAGTGTCTCAAGGTCACACCAACGAGCTCGAGGTCAAGGAGTACGCACACTACGTAAGTGTCTTATGACAGGGTGAAGGTGCTGCCCTTCCTGCAGCTCCCTCACAGGAGTCCGATACTACTGTCGCGTTGCACCAACTACACACTATGCCAGGACTGCTTCTGGCGCGGGCGAGTGTCTCAAGGCCACACCAACGAGCACGAGGTCAAGGAGTACGCCCACTACGTAAGTACCACTTCTGAATCTGCGAACACAGGACTGTTAAGGTCAGGGTGAAGCCCTGCCCTTCCCGCAGCACGTTCACTGGCTCCCATGCCGCTGCGACAACTAAACACTATGCCAGGACTGCTTCTGGCGCGGACGAGTGTCTCAAGGTCACACCAACGAGCACGAGGTCAAAGAGTACGCCCACTACGTAAGTACCAGTTCTGAATCTTAGCGAAGACAGGATTTCTAAGGTCAGGGTGAAGAGGCGGCCCTTTCTGCAACTCCCTCCCCGGCTTCCTATACCACTGCGACAACTACACACTATGCCAGGACTGCTTCTGGCGCGGGCGAGTGTCTCAAGGCCACACCAACGAGCACGAGGTCAAGGAGTACGCCCACTACGTAAGTACCAGTTCTGAATATTAGCGAAGACAGGATTTCTAAGGTCAGGGTGAAGAGGCGGCCCTTTCTGCAACTCCCTCCCCGGCTTCCTATACCACTGCGACAACTACACACTATGCCAGGACTGCTTCTGGCGCGGGCGAGTGTCTCAAGGCCACACCAACGAGCACGAGGTCAAGGAGTACGCACACTACGTAAGTGTCTTATGACAGGGTGGAGGTGCCCTTCCTGCAGCTCCCTCACAGGATTCCTATACCACTGTCGCGTTGCGCCAACTACACACTATGCCAGGACTGCTTCTGGCGCGGACGAGTGTCTCAAGGTCACACCAACGAGCACGAGGTCAAGGAGTACGCCCACTACGTAAGTACCAGTTCTGAATATTAGCGAAGACAGGATTTCTAAGGTCAGGGTGAAGAGGCGGCCCTTTCTGCAACTCCCTCCCCGGCTTCCTATACCAGTGCGACAACTACACACTATGCCAGGACTGCTTCTGGCGCGGGCGAGTGTCTCAAGGCCACACCAACGAGCACGAGGTCAAGGAGTACGCCCACTACGTAAGTACCAGTTCTGAATATTAGCGAAGACAGGATTTCTAAGGTCAGGGTGAAGAGGCGGCCCTTTCTGCAACTGCCTTCCCGGCTTCCTATACCACTGCGACAACTACACACTATGCCAGGACTGCTTCTGGCGCGGGCGAGTGTCTCAAGGCCACACCAACGAGCACGAGGTCAAGGAGTACGCCCACTACGTAAGTACCAGTTCTGAATCTTAGCGAAGACAGGATTTCTAAGGTCAGGTTGAAGAGGCGGCCGTTTCTGCAACTGCCTTCCCGGCTTCCTATACCACTGCGACAACTACACACTATGCCAGGACTGCTTCTGGCGCGGGCGAGTGTCTCAAGGCCACACCAACGAGCACGAGGTCAAGGAGTACGCCCACTACGTAAGTACCAGTTCTGAATCTTAGCGAAGACAGGATTTCTAAGGTCAGGTTGAAGAGGCGGCCCTTTCTGCAACTGCCTTCCCGGCTTCCTATACCACTGCGACAACTACACACTATGCCAGGACTGCTTCGGCCGCGGACGTGTCTCAAGGTCACACCAACGAGCACGAGGTCAAGGAGTACGCACACTACGTAAGTGTCTTATGACAGGGTGGAGGTGCCCTTCCTGCAGCTCCCTCACAGGATTCCTATACCACTGTCGCGTTGCGCCAACTACACACTATGCCAGGACTGCTTCTGGCGCGGACGAGTGTCTCAAGGTCACACCAACGAGCTCGAGGTCAAGGAGTACGCACACTACGTAAGTGTCTTATGACAGGGTGAAGGTGCTGCCCTTCCTGCAGCTCCCTCACAGGATTCCTATACCACTGTCGCGTTGCGCCAACTACACACTATGCCAGGACTGCTTCTGGCGCGGACGAGTGTCTCAAGGTCACACCAACGAGCTCGAGGTCAAGGAGTACGCACACTACGTAAGTGTCTTATGACAGGGTGAAGGTGCTGCCCTTCCTGCAGCTCCCTCACAGGATTCCTATACCACTGTCGCGTTGCGCCAACTACACACTATGCCAGGACTGCTTCTGGCGCGGACGAGTGTCTCAAGGTCACACCAACGAGCTCGAGGTCAAGGAGTACGCACACTACGTAAGTGTCTTATGACAGGGTGAAGGTGCTGCCCTTCCTGCAGCTCCCTCACAGGATTCCTATACCACTGTCGCGTTGCGCCAACTACACACTATGCCAGGACTGCTTCTGGCGCGGACGAGTGTCTCAAGGTCACACCAACGAGCTCGAGGTCAAGGAGTACGCACACTACGTAAGTGTCTTATGACAGGGTGAAGGTGCTGCCCTTCCTGCAGCTCCCTCACAGGATTCCTATACCACTGTCGCGTTGCGCCAACTACACACTATGCCAGGACTGCTTCTGGCGCGGACGAGTGTCTCAAGGTCACACCAACGAGCTCGAGGTCAAGGAGTACGCCCACTACGTAAGTGTCTTATGACAGGGTGAAGGTGCTGCCCTTCCTGCAGCTCCCTCACAGGATTCCTATACCACTGTCGCGTTGCGCCAACTACACACTATGCCAGGACTGCTTCTGGCGCGGACGAGTGTCTCAAGGTCACACCAACGAGCTCGAGGTCAAGGAGTACGCCCACTACGTAAGTGTCTTATGACAGGGTGGAGATGCTGCCTTTCCTGCAGCTCCCTCACAGGATTCCGATACCACTGTCGTACAGGGCAGAAGGGCTGAAGTTCCCCAGCTACAGTTAGCGGTTTCTCGAGACTATGCCGGTGTCTCGCCAACTTATACACTATGCTAGGACAGTTCCTGCGGGCCTAGCATATCTTGTATCTACATGAGTTAATTTGATTTTATGCTTATTCGACTTCATCATCATTTCAGCCTATTGCAGTCCACTGCTGGACGTAAGCTTCCCCCAGGGTTCGCCACATGGCCCGATCTCCCGTTTTCGACATCCAGTCACCACCAGCCACTTTTTTCAGGTCGTCGGTCGACTACTATTCGACTTACTTGTAATAATATTTGTTCCAGAAATCCCCGTCGAAACAGATCGGCGCGACGCTGCGCAAGTCGTTCCGTTGCGTCCCGGAGCGCGCGAGGACGCAAGTGCCGCGCTACCCGGACCGACCGGAGCGGACTCTCAATCTCAGCCACATCGTGTGAGTACACCGGGTGATCAATCAAAATGGGTCAGTAGGGAGAAATCACAAACTATAAGATATAGGGAAATTTGTTCTTAGGAACCATTGCGTCGATTTCGAAAAAAAAAATTCTATTTTAAGCTGTTGTCGTGTAGCCTATGCTTATAGTAAAATATATATATATATATTTGTCTGACGTATTTTTATTTCCTCGCAAATGTGATGAAAAACATTGTGTGTATGACGGGCAGTAAGGGGATTACAAACTCAAGCCTTTAGCCTAATAGACCTTCGTTAGTAATCCCCTTCTTACCACACAAATGACACAATATACTATTGGCTACCGTGCTTGGACCTTATGTGGCATGTTGGTGCAGGCCGCCGTCCCCGGTGCCGGCGCACAACGGGTTCCCGGAGTACGCGCCGGGCTACGTGAACACGGGCTCGCTGGACTCGCGCTCCTCGAGGTCCACGCATCGCAGTGAGTACCTCATGTGGCATGTTGCTGCAGGCCGCTCCCCGGTGCCGGCGCACAACGGGTTCCCGGAGTACGCGCCGGGCTACGTGAACACGGGCTCGCTGGACTCGCGCTCCTCGAGGTCCACGCATCGCAGTGAGTACCTCATGTGGCATGTTGCTGCAGGCCGCTCCCCGGTGCCGGCGCACAACGGGTTCCCGGAGTACGCGCCGGGCTACGTGAACACGGGCTCGCTGGACTCGCGCTCCTCGAGGTCCACGCATCGCAGTGAGTACCTCATGTGGCATGTTGCTGCAGGCCGCTCCCCGGTGCCGGCGCACAACGGGTTCCCGGAGTACGCGCCGGGCTACGTGAACACGGGCTCGCTGGACTCGCGCTCCTCGAGGTCCACGCATCGCAGTGAGTACCTCATGTGGCATGTTGCTGCAGGCCGCTCCCCGGTGCCGGCGCACAACGGGTTCCCGGAGTACGCGCCGGGCTACGTGAACACGGGCTCGCTGGACTCGCGCTCCTCGAGGTCCACGCATCGCAGTGAGTACCTCATGTGGCATGTTGCTGCAGGCCGCTCCCCGGTGCCGGCGCACAACGGGTTCCCGGAGTACGCGCCGGGCTACGTGAACACGGGCTCGCTGGACTCGCGCTCCTCGAGGTCCACGCATCGCAGTGAGTACCTCATGTGGCATGTTGCTGCAGGCCGCTCCCCGGTGCCGGCGCACAACGGGTTCCCGGAGTACGCGCCGGGCTACGTGAACACGGGCTCGCTGGACTCGCGCTCCTCGAGGTCCACGCATCGCAGTGAGTACCTCATGTGGCATGTTGCTGCAGGCCGCTCCCCGGTGCCGGCGCACAACGGGTTCCCGGAGTACGCGCCGGGCTACGTGAACACGGGCTCGCTGGACTCGCGCTCCTCGAGGTCCACGCATCGCAGTGAGTACCTCATGTGGCATGTTGCTGCAGGCCGCTCCCCGGTGCCGGCGCACAACGGGTTCCCGGAGTACGCGCCGGGCTACGTGAACACGGGCTCGCTGGACTCGCGCTCCTCGAGGTCCACGCATCGCAGTGAGTACTAGAGCTTTCAAACCCGGGATTTCTTGTATGTGATTTGAAGTCCTAGTAAGTACCTTTTTGGTGTTATTGTTATGATTATGGACACGGGTTTAACATCTATTCTATTCTAAATAAACTAAAATATAATTTTATTATAAACTCACAAATTGTTTTGAAAGCAATTTTTGTATGAGTCATGATTTCCGGAAAAAAATTAAGAGTAAGGCTCAGGAAACAAAAACTAACGCATGTTTTTATAGACATTGTGACAATGCCATTTGTCGGTGGGAATATCGTTGCTCGCTCATCACGCCGAACCCATCAGCTGCACGGATTTTAGACAATTTTGGTACCTGTACCACATGAGTAAAGAAACGGAACAGAGACTAAGCTTCTAAAGAGCGCGCAAAATTTATACCTAATATGGTAGGGTTGGCACTGGTGGACAAAAATAAATAAAATGATATCGATCAGTTTTTTATTTATTTATTGATTACAAATTACTTCCGCTAAAGATTTTGTTTTTATAACTTAAAATGCAAACGCGAGATAATCGCGGACAAACATGCAAACATACCATCTCCTTTTTTTAAGTCGGTTAGAAAAAACATGAGCCTACGTATTTGCATGCATAAAAATAATAGGTAGGTGTAAATCCACTACCCAAAGGTTTTCTGAACGAGATCACTCTTTAGCGAGAACACCGCGTTCTATTTACTGGTGAATTCAATGTTTTTATTCTGAAGTTTCTCAAGCAGTATCATTTTGGTAAGCAAAATTAGAAGTAAGTAGGTACTTATGTAGATAATAAAGATTTTACTTACCTAACAGAGTCCTTAGGATAGCCAAAATATGAGATGTCATTATTTTTCCTTGTATTGTTCATACACACAGTACAAACCACCATATTTTCACGTGCACAACAAATACATTGAAATCGAACACGACGCGGTGCGCGCCCTGCGCTTGTGACCAAACTGAACTAGTATAAACCAGTTTCTGCGTGTACGTGACGAGGAGTTTGGTCACACGCACACACGCGCATCGCGCTTGTAGTAGTGTACCTATCGCAGCGCGGTTGTATGAAGCTTAGTCTCTGTTCCGTTTCTTTACTCATGTGCCTGTACCTTTGGATAATACTTCGGCCTTACTGTGACACAATGTGAATTACTGGGACACACGACTTACCGCGCGATAAATACTACCTGTCACTTTCCTGTCCATACCGTGCGAGGAAGAAAGGTGGTGCAACAAGTGAGGAGTGTCTTTACAAAAGGGCTTATTTCTCTACTAGCTGTGCCCCGCGGTGTTACCCGCTCATCCCACGGGAACACAAAATTTATTCGGGATGAAAAGTATCCTATGTCCTTTCCCGGGTCTCAAACTATCTCCATACCAAGTTTCATCTAAGTCGGTTCAGCGGTTTAAGCGTGAAGAGGTAACAGACAGACAGACACACTTTCGCATTTATAATATTAGTATGGATGAAACTCATACAAAAATAAGCCCTTTTGAAAAGACACTCCTCAAGTGAAGTCGCGGTAAGATATGCCCCGCAGTAGACAGATATGCTATGTGTTCGGTTGTCGTCAGGCATAGCGGAGCATCTGTCGCGCGGCGTGGACGACGAGCACCGGCTGATCGCGCGATATGCCGCGCGACTGGCGCACGAGAATCGCACTATGGTAACTTTCATGCTATAAGAAAATAAGCAGGGGTCGGACTTTCCTTCGCACGGTAGGACTAATGGAGAGCTATGGAGCCGATATTAACATTAAAATACAATTCATACTCATACTCATTCGTCTATTTCAATCCAAACTGCATTTGTGGTTATTAACATTCCCAAGCATTAAATGACCAAAATTATGAATATTTTTTTACCATATTTCAAAATTCCTAATTTAACTCAATTTATTGTCAATATCATGACCTTTCTAGTTATAAACGGATATTCGATCATTGTATTTCGCTGCACAGTCTCTTTATGATAACTCAAGTAGTATACGCAGTTATACAACCTTTTGACCACAAAGTTCAGAGCCCAGGAGTTTAAGCTTTCGATTCAAAAAACGCGCCAAACTTCCGAACGCAGCCATGATTCCCGCGCTCTGACTTGTCAACTTCATTATCGTTTTTGTGCGACCTACGACCATGTTACGATTTTTCGTGTTAATTATAATAATGTAATATTGTGTTGTGAAAGGTGTTTAATACTATTTGTTTTTATAAAGACAATGTTGAGACATCGTCGAAGCGGTTTGTTAGATAAAGTGCGACAGGAATTCCGTTTTTTTTAAGGACTCAGGGCGAGGTCCATATCGACGCGTAGGTGCCCTCGACTCTGTTGGCAAGCCAAAGTTCCTAAGGGGATTCGCGGCGAGCGACATCCCGGGCATAATGGTCATCTTGAATGCGTTCTCGATCACCAATTGTCATCATCGAGCAGGCGCCATTCGAAGGGCGATTCTGGTGGCGAAGCCACTTCATGCCACACACAGCATGAGAGATGACAGTAACGGAAAAACATTAAGCTAAGAGGATCCTAACAAACAAGGTAAGACAAGAATGGTACAAGTTTGGATCGTTACCTTGCCCGTTTCCCAGAATGCCGCAACATGCATAATCTTAGCAGCGTGTGCTGCTGGCGCATTAAAATATATTCTTGCGAAGCAATGTGGAGTGCTAACTATTGAGCTGGTTGGGTACTCTCGTTGCTCATTTAGTATTGTGGTGCGCCATTAGTGGGTACTTTTGTAGCTTTTAACAAGTTATATTTTGTACTACGTGGGTCCACTCTATGCTTATTATCTTAGCAAACGTGGTGAGTTATTCTGGATTCATTTCCTGCCGGCTCTGCTGAGCAGAATGGTGTATCAGTTGGATTCACTCGTTGCTTTCTATGCGCTGCAACTAAATATGGTTTCGGGTGCTCATGTCACACTAGTCCAGTTCATGCTAAGATCAGCATTCTGGTGCACCATATTGGGCTCACATTCTACTGTTTTGTGCCACAAATAACAGTCTGATATATGTCTTACTACAGAAAGCTCTTTAAACAGTCCTTTATACGCGCTTGTCCTTACTCCAGCGGATGAATAAGGATCACATCAGTGCAGAGACTGGCCTTACCGGTTGAAGCTCTAGAAGTCGAGTCACTTGGCCTGGACCCAGTGAGTCAGATCTGCTCTTGCGGAGAATATAAGAATAATTCCCATTATAATCAAGAATGTAATTGAAAGAGGGGAAAAATTCAAAGGTACACCGTTCCGGACTATTACAAATTGGAGGATTCGTCAAGATTGAATGGAGGCCGAAGTGGATAGTGGATATAAAGTGAAAAATATAAGACAAATAAATGCCAAGTATGACTAGGTCATATGTCTGTGTCTTATAGACATTGAGGAGACCAGCGCGAAATATACATACACTTTGTAAATCACCTGGGAATTCTGATTCCCATGATCACTCTGCTGAGCGATAGTGCTTTAAGTACTGCTTAGTAAAATGGCAATTTGTGACTTAATAACTAGATAGTTATAAAATCTCTTTTACAGCAATGATGCAACAGGGAGTAATTAAAAAATAATAATTCTGAATTAGATATTTTTCAATTGGAAAAATTGTAAATGAGATAAGATCTATTACTAGGCAAGCAGTTATTATTAAATGCTTACCTTGCAGAGTCCAACATTTATCTATGATAATTTCTTTCATAAGATCTAGAGTCTTAGTACAATTGAAGGGAATTACATAACCATATTGCAAAGCAACAAGCAAGAGGTGACTAGAACAGCCATAATGCTTATGCATCCCAACCGCTATATTGGTACTTAAGATTTAAAATTAAAATCTTTATTCTGCAAATATGCCTCGAGGGCATTTTTACAAGTCTGATTCTATGTCATTGAATAACAATAATGAATATGAAATTACAATTATAATTACATCACAACAATATAATAGTAAATTTATGCGACAGGTAAATCACTGGGCACACTTTACCCGGAGAGGTATATTTTCTCCGGGTCTATTAATAGAATACTCTTAATTTAACTATCAGAGATATAAAGGGTATATTTTCTAGGATTAAACATGTCATATAACGTTTACACAGAGTTGCTTAAACCTGTGATGCAGTTCTCTGATTGATATTAGGGTTGTGATTGATATGTGTAGTTTTTTATTTGGTTGGGGGAACTACATATATAACGTTAGTATTAGGTACTACCTACATTATGTTTGTTCTGTACAAATATGTACTCACACTCTCACTTGTTTTGTGCAGTAAAGCTAATAAACAAATAAAAATAAATGAATGCTTTAATAGCATACAAATAACTCTAAAGTTGTTAGAGAATCTAGGTTTTCAGTGTAATTTTGGAAATAAATCAATAAAAATAATGAATGCTGTAATAGCAGACAGAAAAATTTAGTTGTGACAGAATCTAGGTTTCATGGTAAACCATAAGAGGTTTCTTTTTGTCCAAATTTTTTGGGTTGTGTGTTAGATTCTGAAAATTATAAACTTTCTTGTGAACTAAAAACCTCTAAAGCTTTTTAGTTTATTGAGATTATATTTTCTTATCCAGATTTACTAAATTATCAACGTATTAAACCAGACATTTTGCCTATTTGACTGTTTGATGCTTGAGGTTCACAGAGGTAGAAAGGCATAAATACATATTTCCTAAAGAAATATCAAAACAATTATGACAACTCCATGCCAATTAATTAATGGTAAAGAATGAGCTATTTTGGTGGATATTATTAATTTACTATAGTACTACCTATAGCCTAAAGTCTTGGCAGCTTTTTTAGGTTAAAATCTTTCTGCTCCAACTTAAAATAACTGTGAGATCTTTTAGAGGATTGCTTAAACCACAGATTATCTCATACAAAAACTGAATTCAGTTTCAATATGAAAATTATTTTAAAATTCCTACACCCACATTCTATTGTAACACAAATCTGGCAAGGGTGTGAAAAAGTAATGTTACTTTTTTTCTTCATATATATAAAATCTAAACCAAATAATATAGCTGACTAAGAATCTAGAATAGTAGAAGGAATCAGTCAGAAATTGAATGTGTTAGCTACATAATCAATATTTTAAAATATTAAGTTGACTTGCATTAAAAATGTGTGTGTTATATGTCATGGAAAAAGTAACCATAATTGATTTCTCAGACTCCTTCACATGTTGAACTATTGATACAGACATCCTTCACATAAATATATGTATTTATTATACACATAGGTATATTATAATTTTTTATAGCAATCTGAAGGCACTTTGGTGGCTCCTTACTGGTGTTTTTAAAGTTACCTAGTAAGCTCTACATGTAGGTATAACAATTGGTTCTAACTCAGATTTTATCAAGTTACTGTGGGTTGACGGTAGCAGTTCTTGGAACGCTGTACCCTGGTTGTGGTGCTGTGCAGGATGTGTTATAACCAAGAGGAATGTCCATCAGTCTCAGCTCAGCGGACATGATGCTGGCTTGCTGCGCGGTAAGACACATACCGTAAAATGCTGGTATCTTTTTTGTTTATTTCAAAACATTAATAATTATTTAGATGCATCAGTCCTTCAGCATAAATGTTTTAAACTATTTTTATTATTATTATTATTTGTATCTCGCTATCGAGACTCGGGCTCATACGTCCCGGTCTTTTGGAAGACTTGCGTGGGGATATGGATCCTACACGTAGAGGCCCCTTGGAGAAATTTACCCACTATTATTATTAATATCTTTTGTTTAAAGCGAGTTGATATAGAAGTGGCAACTGCTATAAATCTGCTCTCTCTCTTCATTATGTACAAGAATCTTGTGTGATAACAGAATTAAAAGCCTTGTGATGGCTGCGTTTATTCATTATAATATATTAACCAAAATATAGTACAACTTGGGACCCACAATTAGTGGTTTTAAATTACTTGCCATCAGTGTCTTCAAAATAGTATCTAGTTTCTCCTTAGAGGAACTAAGCAAGAAATAATTACCTTGCTAATAAGTATCACTGTACAGTGAGTAAAAACACTGTCTATTATCTTAATTATCTAATATTTTCCAATATCTGGATTAAGTTTTGAATTAAATTCTGGGTCTAATGAAGACATCTAGGCAGGTTTCGAAAAGCCTTTACTCTCGCTGCCTTTCTTTAGATACAAACCTGAAGTTGGTCTAATAAAAGCCCTGCTGTCATATGATTAAGGATATGCATCATTATGTAATTTTATTTTTATTATTGTTTAAATAATAAGTTAAAAAGAGATAACTTCTCAAACGCTTAGCTAGCGCATTGACAAGACAATTACAACACAAGTCACATAAACAAGAGCGGTAGTACCTATAGATACTCTTATATTCACCGCCCACTCGACTCGGCCTGTCCGGGTCTTTGCTGTGGCTCTGCTATGTGTTAATATTGATGTTATAGGGTAGACTGCAGGCACCTGCAGGTTTGAATGAAACTTAAAGATAATTTTCTCTGGTTTATGAGAGGCCTCTCGTGCCGCCTGAAGTTTTCCTAATGCCTCTAAGATATTATAAATTAGTCAATTAGGTGATGTTATGATGAGTAACACTTATGAGTTACTTGCAAAGCTAAAAATAAACTTTGATTTGACTCTGAACATCTACTTGAGTTATCATAAAGAGACTGTGCAGCGAAATACAATTAGAAATTAAACGAACTTACCTGAAGTGAAGTTCTATTTTAATTGTATGAGCTGCACAGTCTCGAAATGATAATCCCTCCCACCCTATACCCGTTACAAAGTTTCTTTTCCAGGTCATTTCCAAAGTTCCTGTTTTCTCAGGCGTCACGCCAGGAAGGGGAAGTTGCTGTAAGCTACCGAACTCTAAACTAAATGAAGTTGACAAGTCAGAGCGCGGGAATCATGGCTGCGTTCGGAAGTTTGGCGCGTTTTTTGAATCGAAAGCTTAAACTCCTGGGCTCTGAACTTTGTGGTCAAAAGGTTGTATAACTGCGTATACTACTTGAGTTATCATTTCGAGACTGTGCAGCTCATACAATTAAAATAGAACTTCACTTCAGGTAAGTTCGTTTAATTTCTAAATATAGAATCCACCAGAAAACATGGATAAAGTTGCAAATATTTACGTATTTTATGGTGGCGAAAAAAACAATGCCTACACAAATCAGGTATTTGTATATTCTTCTGACTTTGTCCTTGACTATAAAATTAAAATTGCGAATGAAATACACTTATGAGTATGAGTATGAATAGTATTTTAATGTTAATATCGGCTCCATAGCTCTCCGTTAGTCCTACCGTGCGAAAGAAAGTCCGACCCCTGAAAATAAGATATGCCACTCCGGAATGACGGGCGAGACTTTTGACGTTGTCAAGCTATGATTGGTTGGTTGGTTCCGTCAATCCGTTTCTGTGTTGCCAGTGGTAAATCATAATACTCCCCGATCGATACCTGTATGAATCTCATACAATCGTGAGTTTTTTTAGTTAATTATTACGACAAAGAAAATCTTAGTCAAAGAACACGACGTAATACATACATAAATGCATAATTATTATTTCTTGTACGACTGACGGCTAACATTTTTTTTTCTTATAATTATTTTGTTACCATGAAGTGGCAACTAATCAGTGACGTAAAAAATCTCACTAGTCGGAGTGACCTTCTTTTCTTATACCACGGGTAACTTTATTATTAGGGGGATGTCATAAACTCGGTCTTAGCGGGGAGCGTTAACCTTATGAACGCCGAGTGGTGAAGCAATTTACCGTACCCCTAACGCCACAGCAAAAAATAAAGAAGAGCTTCAAAATCGAAAGAAACTGGGATTGTAAAACACCTGTAGCCGTTTGAATTACAATACTATCGATCATTGAAATTTTGTCGTCACTAGACAACTTTGACGTCATTGGCATAATTTTCTGATCTTGTGATATTACGGGGCGTCCAAAAGATTACACTATCATGCAGTATAATAAAACAACTAAATTCAGCTATGGGATACATAATCTTGAAGCGAAAACGGGAGTTTTGTATGCCTTTTTATTTATCAGCGAAATATTTTTTTTATACCACGGAGGTGGCAAAATATAAGCGGTTACCGTAGCCTATGGACGCTTGCAACTCCAAAGGATTCACATGCTTTAAAAATCTGTACACTCCGTTTTCTGAGATTTAGGAAAACCTCTTGGGGACTTACTAGTACTTACTGTTTTTTTTATTTAAAACGGTTGTTTTAAAAAGCAAAAGTACTAATATGTTGTTTTTTTTTGCAGCCTCGGGCCGGGCGGTCGGCGTCACTTACGCCAGAACTGGTAAGATTGCAGTTGGTTGTGCCAATTGATATTTAATACATTTACTCTTAGAATAAATACGCCTGGAACGAGAGTCTTTATACGACAGATTTGCGAAAGATGAAAGTCAAAGTCAAAATTATTTATTTGCAGAAGTACAGTAAATATACAGTAACAGGTCTTATGTTTCAAACAACGTGCCGTGTACTCGGCCTGCATGCAGGCATGCAAATATGAGAGCGCGCTCAATTAATTTAAAATAATATAATAGTAAATTAAAATAGATACAAAAACAATGTCAGACAAAAAATCATAATAAAACTAGCATAGAAAATAACTGAAAATTAAAATGTCAAGTACTGCCGGAAGCTGAAGCCGGTTTTGGTTTTATGTGTGCGTGTCTACGCACCAATCATAAATACGTTTTGCATGTGACATTGACGTTGTGACAGATTTTCCCAATTATTAGTCCCGAAATTATGACAGAACATAAGTAAAAAAAATTGGGCAAGTGCGAGTCTAACTCGCGCATGAATGATTCCGTACCATAATCTATAACAAGTTTGTTGTATGGGAGCCCCCCTTAAATATTCATTTTATTTTATTTTTAGTATTTGTTGTTATAGCGGCAATAGAACTACATTACCTGTGAACATTTCAACTGTTTATCGCCGTTCTTGAGATACAGCCTGGTGACAGACGGACGGACAGACGGACAGCGAAGTCTCAGTAATAGGGTCCCGTTTTTACCCTTTGGGTACGGAACCCTAAAAAAGGTAAAATGAAGTGGTAACAGGTTCCTTTTCTAATATAGTATAATTTCCAGGGTCGATCGTCATCAGAAGGGTCAGAAGTAGACGCGGCGCGCCAACAGCGTGAACTGATTTCGCAACTTGAAGCCAAGAACAGAGAGATCATGCGGGAAATCGCGAGGCTCAGGTATTCATCACCATTTATAAATAACCACCCTTTACCCACCTCTCGATCATGATCGGATGATCGAAGATTTATGCCGTATGGTAAAAATAGCATTGGCTACACCAACGATGACGTGAAAACGCGGGACCGCTGGCCACTTGACAACGAGGAAAAAAGCCTGCAAGAATTTCGGATAGAGGCAAACCTAACTCTGAATCGCGCGGAATGGAAGAAACTTGATGATGATTCATCAATCATCACTGTTTGACCTTTAAAATCTAGCTTTTGCAAGCCACTTTCGTGCACATGACCGACGCTCGTGAGTCTTGAAGGTCTTGGAGCCAGAGCCATTTTCGGAGACGTCAAGGACGATGGCATATCGTCGGAGATAGTGCTAGTGTTTAGAGTAGTAGGGCCTCGTGCAGGGTCCGTCCGGATTGTTACTACCGTCTTGCCTGCTAACCCACCGCCAAACAGCAATGTTCGCATTGTTGTGTTCCGGTGTGGGGGTAAGATAGCCGGTGAAATTACTAGCATAGAGGCATTCTATCTTCGTCCTCCGGGTAGGCAAGCACTTGTGACTCCTCTGGTGTTGCAGGTGTTTATGGGCGACGGTAATCGCTTTCCATCAGGCGATACGTTTGCTCGTTTGCCCCCTATGACATAAAAAAAAAAAAAAAAAACCGCGTAAGTAACAAGTGTAGATACGAATGAATATTGAATATTCAAACAAAGTTTATTGAAATGAGAACTTTATCGACAGCTGTTATTTACGCGGTATTGCACTATCCCGAGTATACCTTTATGGCGATTCTTGGTTCTGAGACTACAAAACCATGGAAAATATGAAACTCAGTCCAAATCGGGAACAAATTCCGTCCAAATAAAATGTATTTCATGAAAATGAGAAATGCGATTTTTAGAGGAATATAACCGGTCATCCGGAATTCGGATTCGCTCGCTCAGTCGGTGATATTTATCCTACACTATCTTTGATGAATGATAAAAGTGCCGAATATTATTTGCATAAAAAGTCTTCAGAAGCACGTTTTTTAATATCTTGTCAATGTCGACGTTTTGCGGGCGTAATGAGTTTTTAATTAGCCTTTAATAAGTGCCATTATATGGTCGGTCGGTAACATCATATGGTGGGGTAAAAATCGGTCCTTTGCAGTGTGGAAGATTGGAGTAGAAGGTTTTGACAATGATTTTCTCCACTCAGACGCCAGCAAGAGGCCGAAGCGACCGCCGGTAGTTCAGGCTCCGCCCCTCCACTGGTGTCAGAGCTCCGCGCCCTCCGCCAAAGAAAGGATGAGTTGGAAGGACATCTGTCTTCGCTACAGGAGTCCAGAAAACACTTGATGCAGCAGTTGGAAGGCCTGATGAGAATGCTAAAGGTACGTTGCTGGAATCAATAAGTATTTTTTTATTTTTTATTTATTTAAACTTTATTGCACACAATACACAGGTAAAAGTACAAACGGCGGACTTAATGCCAAGTATAACATTCACCAGGCATTAGACGACGACGCGGTTGGCTCAGTTTGTAATGTAGTGCAGCTGCCTAATGAGCCGGCGGTCCTGGGTTCGATGTCGGCCAGGGCAAATATTTGTGTGATGAACTCGAAATATTTGTGCTTGGGTCATGGTTGTTCTATGTATTTAAGTATATATTTATCTATATAAGGGTGATTCTACAAAAAATGGGTAACTCGATGTCACAGGGCAATAAAATATTGTTTTGTTATATTTTGTTTATATTTTTAATTTTATTTGAATACTACTAAAAGCCTTTTATTTGGTCACCCAATTTCAGCTATTCATTTTAAATACAAATTTGTGAAACTCCACAATTTATCCTTAAAACGTCAGTACTTTGGCATGTCACAACCTCAAAAGTGGGCAATCAAATGGCTGTATATTAAATATTACCTCTAATGTAAGAAAACTTACTGTTTCAATACAATCTATGATGTATTTAATAATGTATAACACTACTTTCATAATATAATATTCTCACTGTTGTTGTAAAAAATATAAGAAACTTTGTGTTCAGTTTTATTCGTCAGTCCGCTGTCTGTTGTTCGAATTGGAATTTCGCGCTAAATATCGGCGACTCAAATTCAAATCCGCGTTAAATTTCAAGGTTGATAGTAAAGTTAGCTGCAGGTCGAGCCATTTTATGGCCACTATTACTGAGTTTGTACCAGAGTTGTGGTTGTCATGTGAACACGTGCCAATCCAGTCAAAAAGTCAGTCCTATGGTAAGTCGTTATTTCCTTGTAAATCTGTGTTATACTTGAATTTATACACAGTCAACTTTGTTTTGTTAAAATGTAGCTAGTTGATGTTCGAAAATATCAAATTAAATGTTGATTCTAAAGATAACCCCAAATTCATGTCTTTTTCATCAGTCCGTTGGCGTCAGTCCTTTGTGTTATATTGCGCCAAAGGACTGACGGGTTTCCAGGGTACTGACATTTGTAGCGTGTTGAAGCTGTATATTTATACTTATTTCAGTTTAAACCATCGTGCCGGTTCTTAAAAAAAGAAGGAACAGGGGTAAAGACATTTGTTAAGGAAATAACACCTTGGGAGGAACGATTAGCCACAAAAAAAAGAAAAAAATCATCTGAGTACACGCAAAAAAAAAACAACTTCTGAATGATACTACTTATATCTTTGTTCGCCAGAACTACTGACCACGAAGCATAATCAATAAACATAATCAATAGATGGTGAACAAATGACCTATTATAAACGACGACCAAAGAGCAAATGAAGCGAAAGACTGAAAAAGTCCAGTAATAGGCAATTAAAAAATATTGAACCAAGCAATGGTTTCAAAACTGAGAACTAGACTGAAAAATCATCGACCAAAATATAGGGGAGTCAAAAAGCAGTCTAAGTAAGTTGTAAAATCTGTGGAAGAAACTCCATAAACCAGAATTGGAGTAATGAGTGAAGATATTACTAAAAGGAAAAGAAGGAAACAGTGAAGAAGGGCCTTTTCGGAAGTGTTATATAATTAAATTAAAAGAAACTACATAAAGACATAAAAAAAGTTCGAATAAGCTACAACAAATACAAAATTATAGAGAATACCAAAAATAGCAGTGACTTATAAAAAAACAGGGATGCTTACTTAGAAAATGTATACTGTTAAACTACCTCAAAGTAGTAAAGCCAATTAAAAAGCTGTTTGAATAGTGGAGATAGATCTTTCTCACAGTATTACACGTTAAACAGTTTTTTCAATTATTACTTCAGTGAATGAAGACTAAGAATAAGACTAAAAACATAAGAATAAGACTAAAAATAGTTTCTACCGTCTGCAAATCGAAGTAAGTGAGGTACTCGCCGTTAATGTTGATGCCAAGTCTGTTCCATTCCAGTAGCTTGAAAGCATCTTCCAGTGCAGCAGTAAACAGTTTTGGAGAAATTACTTCTCCCTGTCTTACTCCTCGCTGCAGTTGGATAGACTCTGGTCTTGGATTCGGACTGACATGGTGGTGTTATAGTACAAACACTTCAGCACTTTGATGTATCGATAGTCGATACGGCACCGCTGGAGAGATTGAAGCACAGCCCATGTCTCGATCGAATCAAAGGCTTTTTCATAGTTCACAAACATAGTGGTCGGTTATACTCCTTTCTCTTCTGTACAACCTGCCGCAGTGTATGAATTTGGTCTATGGTGCTAAAGCTTTTCGGAATCCGGATTGTTCGGGAGGTTGGAAATCGACTGTGCGTGAGACGATTGGTAATGACTCTGAAGAACAGCTGATGAACATGGCTCAGCAGTGAGATGGTCCTGTAGTTCTTCAATAAAGGCTATGCTCGAAGTTTCTGTGCGCGAAAGAATCAGAAATGAGGATATCCGCAGTAGAACCAGGGTAACCGACACAGCTTACAGGATTGCACGGTTGAAATGGCAATGCGCAGGCCATGTAGCCCGGTAAATGAACGGCAGTTGGAGCAGCAAAGTCGTAGAGTGGCGACCACGTATAGGAAAGCGCAGCGTGGGAAGGCCCCCGACTAGATGGACGGATGACCTCCTGAGGGTAGCGGGGAATCAATGGATGTGGTCTGCACGGGATCGCACTTTGTGTCGAGTCATGAGGGAGGCCTATGTTCAGCAGTGGACGTCTGTGGCTAATAGATAGATTAGTTCCTAAGAGATTTATTTCTAAATTTTAATAAATATCAAGCATATGTTATGAAGTTGTGTATTTTGTCAGTACTTTGTCAGCCTCGTCAGTCCCCTGGCAGTCAAATTCAGAAAAACCGAAATTTCTCCGGTTCTACTTAAAAAAGTGACTGGCCCAATCTCGAGCAATATATTCATTACATTACCTATCTTATATACCCGAATTTGTAGCATTTTGATTAAAAAACTATCATAAACAAAATATCCCGAAAAGTTACCCAACTTTTGTATATTCGCCCATAAGTATGTATATCGTCGTCTAGTACCCATAACACAAGCCTTCTTGAGCTTAATTTGGGACTAGATCGATTTGTGTGAGTGTCTGATAATTATTTTATTATTTTATTTTATTTGTTCCTGGGTCATGGATGTTATGAGTTCGAAGTACTCTTTTATCCTTTTGACCGACTTCAATAAATGAGGAGGATGTATGTTGTTGTTTTTTTAACGTATATCCACCGCGAATTGTGGATCAATTCCATATTATATTAATTCCATATT
The DNA here is from genome assembly GCA_932273695.1 of Apotomis betuletana. NCBI lineage: Eukaryota > Metazoa > Arthropoda > Insecta > Lepidoptera > Tortricidae > Apotomis > Apotomis betuletana. The sequence goes on along the minus strand of OW026318.1, from coordinate 8,683,837 downwards.
TAAATCCATATCTGGAGGTAAATCCCCTGGTCATGATGGACTCAGCATTGAGCACCTCCAGCACGCTGGGCCACATATAACAAGAGCGTTAGCGTTGTTCTACACACTATGTGTAAGGCACTCTTACCTGCCGGATGATTTAATGAGAACCATTGTTGTGCCTATAGTCAAAAATAAAACAGGCGATTTATCGGATGCAAACAACTATAGGCCAATATCTCTCGCAACGGTTATTGCTAAGGTGTTTGACAGTTTGCTTAACTCACAGCTTCAGGAGTACGTACAATTAAGCCAAAACCAGTTTGGCTTCCGCCCGAGGCTATCTACGGAAAGTGCAATCCTGTGTCTTAAGCACACTGTCAAATACTACGTAGACAGGAACACGCCCGTTTATGCTTGCTTCCTTGATCTGTCTAAGGCATTTGACCTGGTTTCCTATGACATAATGTGGAGTAAACTCAAGGATACTAAACTTCCACCTGAAACAATACGTATCTTCAGATACTGGTATGGAAATCAGGTCAATGCCGTTAGATGGGCGGATACTCTGTCTGACCCTTATAAACTAGAGTGTGGGGTAAGGCAGGGAGGACTATGCTCTCCTACATTGTTTAATTTATACATTAATGGTCTTCTTGAGACGCTCAGCAGAATGCATGTTGGTTGTCACATTGACGATATATGCGTCAACAACATAAGCTATGCCGACGACATGGTTCTGCTGAGTGCCTCAGTGTGTGGCCTAAGAAAATTGTTGCGGGTTTGTGAAAATTATGTACAGAGTCATGGGTTGAAATACAACGTGGCAAAAAGTCAGTATATGGTCTTTGAGGTCGGACGTAATCGGACAGTAGAGGTACCACGCATAGACCTTTATGGTATGCCTCTAGACAGGGTCGATGCTTTTAAATATCTGGGCCATTTAGTTACGTGGGACCTCAAAGACGATACTGACATAGAACGAGAACGGAGAGCCCTGTCGATCAGAGCGAACATGATTGCCCGCAAGTTTAGGCGTTGTTCGAGGGAGGTGAAGATAACCTTGTTCAGGGCTTACTGCACTTCCCTCTACACGTGCAGTCTGTGGTTGCGGTACACGCAAAGGGCCTACGGGGCTCTCCGGGTTCAGTTTAACAACGCGTTCCGGGTGGTGGTGGGGCTGCCTCGCTTCTGTAGCGCATCAGGGATGTTTGCGGAAGCCAGAGTAGATTGCTTCTACGCTACTATGCGCAAGAGGGCCGCATCCCTGGTGCGCCGGGTGCGCGGTAGTCCCAACAACATCCTGAGAATGATCGGGGATAGGATCGATTCCCCATACTTATTAAATTGCGACAAACTGCACGTCCCCAGTGTACATAAAGCAAAGTAAATGTTACTAACAATTAGTTTTAAGTCTTACTAACTATATATGAGTGTAACTTACTCGAAATAAACATATTATTATTATATTATTATTAATTCCAAATGATTTTTTAGTTTTAGAAATTCGTCGTCTACGACGAAGGAAGGACAAACTCAAGAGAGAGAAATTATCAGCTTCTCCCAAATTGGGTAGGAAGGGGAAAAACCGGATGTTTATCTAGGAATAATTGACTATTGTAGAATAAATATCTGTCCAAAGTAATTAAAATATTTAATTAAAAATTACAATTAAATGACTCGCGTACACTTGAATAAAAAAAACACAAACCAACAATTACTGCTTACGCATGTTAGTCCGTTTGTCCGGAACTGGCTTGGATGATTGCTCAAAAATTAAGCACTTAAAGAATCCAAGAAAGGCTTCACTTAGGCATTTTAAAAACGGCAATGGATCCGTTTGTTCTGAAACAAAGAGAAAACAACAAAATGTAATAATAAATATTTTGTACATAGAATCTTTTTATCGATTCATATTTTTATGTGGTAATACCACTTTTTTATTTTTATAAATAATGACACAAAGGTAAATTAAGAAAGAAAAATTGAATGCGATCTACTACAATCCAAGCGGGATTTGAACCCGCGACCTCTGCGTTTCCGGCGCATTGCTCTTCCAACTGAGCTATTTGATCGCTACGTCACACTTGCAGTCTTCACACTTGCTGTAAAGCAACGGGGATTGGGGATCGTGCGTGTGAAGCGCACATCCTAGGGTATGGCTAATGCGCATAAGCATTTCAAAAACATATATGACGCAGAGGGCGCTCCAGTAGCGTAAAGAATTAAGGGATGAAAGATTTGGTCCGATTGACGTAGCGATCAAATAGCTCAGTTGGAAGAGCAATGCGCCGGAAACGCAGAGGTCGCGGGGTCAAATCCCGCTTGGATTGTAGTAGATCGCATTCAATTAATTTACCTTTGTGTCATTATTTATGTAATAATAAATTATAATAAATATTAAGGGACAATCATACACAAATCGACCTAGTCCCAAACGAAGCAAAGCTTGTACTGTTGGTACTAGACGACGATATACATAAATACATATATAGATAACATCCATGACCCAGGAACAAATATTCGAGTTCATCACACGAATATTTGCCCCGGCCGGGAATCGAACCCAGGACCGCCGGCTCAGTAGGCAGGTGTCTACAAACTGCGCCAACCGCGTCGTCAAATGTGAATCGGGGTCGCACACTTATCGCCGGGTGACAACCAAAACTCACTAAAATTTCTGTCACTACTCTACAAAACCTCGTATCTAGTTTGTATATCGATACTGAGATACGAGCTTTGTTTTAAGTCGATATTTGTTACTTAGTGAGTGTTGGTTGTCAACAGACGATATGGTTGCGTAAGGCTTCAACGATTTCTTTTATTAATTATTTACCTATCCAAATATCGTAAATTCCTCCATGATGCGTTCAAGAACCGCACATTATGACCACCATAATAATAGACTGTTTTTTAGAACAAATGTCTTATTTGTAGAAATGTTATTATTGCTAAATAATAACACCGATTTTATTGATATTATTTCATTCAAATTTCGAGCATCTCTGAAAAACAAAGAAAAGTTATTTGACCTCTATTCTAATGTGACGACGCGTTTGGCTCGGTTGGTAGACACCTGCCTACTGAGTCGGCGGTCCCGGGTTCGAATCCCGGCCGGGGCAAATATTTGTGCAAAATATTTGTTCTTGGGTCATGGATGTTATCTATATATATTTATATATTATGTATATCGTCGTCTAGTACCCATAGTACAAGCTTTGCTTAGTTTGGGACTAGGTCGATTTGTGTATGATTGTCCCTTAATATTTATTTATTTATTTAATGTCAGTCGAGATGACGTTTAGTTCGAAATTAATTGTCAATTTGCAATCAAATTTATCGAACGATATGAATATGATAGTTGGGGCGGACTCTAGTTTTTCTCTGAATTAAAAAAAGCTATGACAGCTGCCAAAAAACTTCATTACCGCCGTTACCGGTTAAAATTGGTTTTGTTGCATAAAATTGTTCGATTCGTTGAATTTTAACCATAAAATGAGCGATCAAGATGATATAGATATTTCAGCGACGCCTCCTGATATCTGATATGATATATGAAGTTTGTTCTAACAAAACAGTCTATTTTTATGGTGGTCGAAATATGCGGCTCGTGAATGCATCATGAAGGCTTATGATATGTGGGTAGATAAAGTAATGTATCTGACTGTACATAATTAGAAATTAATACTTTCGTGTTATGTTATTGAAAAACTTAACGTACAAAAAGCGGAATTAATGCCATGGGGCATCCTCTACCATTCAATCTTAGAGTAAAGCAGAAAAAATATAGGCGGTGCAGCTTCTCGACATAATGACATATAGTAATTAAAATACTTATAATACATACATACATCTATACTTTAAACTTGTAATAAATAACTATCAACTTTTAAGTCAAAAATCCCCAACACAAGTACTGTCTTGGAAATGATGTATTTTAATTTCCATACGATTATTCAATCCAATTCCTTTATTTGCGACTTAAGTTATCCAAAAACAGTTATAAGTTATAAAGACACACATTACATAGGTACGCACATCAGTTTAACGAAATAAAAATTGAGAAAAACACAAGTCATTATGAAAATACTAAATTTAAATATTCCAAATGCAAATGTGTAATAATTAGGTAATCATTATGTCAAAGTACATTCAAATAAACTTGTATTAAGTTATCAAATAAAATAAAATGATTAAGTAAAATAATTAATTATTAAACCGCTGGATAGATTTTTATCAAAACCTCTCATAATAAATCGATATGGTTCCTACGGTATTCTTAAATGAGGTTCCACTAAAAAGAGTCACAAGTTTTAAGTATCTCGCCTCGGACACTGGATCACTGAAAATCTCCATAGTGATGCCGATGTTGAGAGGGAGCGCAGGGCATTGGCCGTGCGCTGTAACATACTAGCACGCAGTGCACGTTGTGATAGAAATGTTAAAGTAACCCTTTTTAAGGCATTCTGTCAGACGTTTACACGTGCAGCCTGTGGACTCATTACACTAAAAAGGCTTTCAAGGTCCTGCGCGTACGATACAACAATGGGTTCAGAATGTTGTTGGGGCTGCCACGCTTTTGCAGCGCGTCAGGTATGTCCGCTGAGGCGCGCACTGATTGCTTCAGTGCCATAATACGCAAGAGAACTGCCTCACTGATGCGGCGTGTGTGTGAGAGCTCCAACATCCTCCTGCGCCTAGTGTCGGAGTATCCTACTAGCGCTACATGGAAGCACTGGACTACTATCCATATGGAATCAAGAGGCTGTGGGTACGATGTTTTTTAGGTTTAAGTTAATATAAATTACTAACGTAATTTATACATTTTATGTAATTAATTAACAATATGGACATGGTCTGAAATAAATGCTTTGAATTTAATTGAATTGAATAAATCGTAATACTTACCTTGCAAATTGTCTGAATGCATGCAAGCTACAAACGAGATCATCGCCTTAACCACGCAGGAATACAGATCCGAATCTGTGCCCCGTGTTTTACTCTGCGTGGCAAGCTTATTCACCATGTCATTTAAATTTTTACTACTGACTGAAATATAAATGGTTAGTTTATTTATTAAAGAAAAAACACAAAATCACTACATAGTATAAAACAAAGTCGCTTTCTGTCTATTGATAAATTGCCATTGACGTTTAATAATGCAACTATATGACGTGTGCAAATGTTTGCCATATGAAAGCTGTTTGTAGAGCGCCACTATCCCTGGGCCGGACCGACATTTGTTCAGGTATAATTTTAACAATATTGTAATATTATAGAGTCTATAATATTACAATATTGTTAAAATTATCTATAATATAGACTATTCTGAATTACTTGAGTAGCCTTGTTTGAATGCATCTATATTATTTGTCTCTATCGGTACTATGAAGCCCATAGTACTGGCGCAGGCGACGTAGCTGGCTAAAAAGTATAACTTTGCTAGTTTCATTTTATTAATCTGAAACAAAAGAAACACAGATGGAACTACTTATTTTCAATGAAGATAACCGTTTGTGTGCTAACCAATTGGCGCCAGTGCAGAGTTAGGGCCAGTAAAACAGATCAAAATCCACAACATTTACAAATCACTTAATTGTCAACCTTTTTTTTTAACTAGGCTTTTTATCGATTTAATCAATTTAAAGGATAAAAAATGAAATTTTACTAGACTACGGGATTGAAAAATTCGGCTTAGAGTTCCTCATTACAAAAGAGCGTAGGCGACCAGTAATTGGCCACAGCGCAGAAAATCATACAGTCGGACTTATTACTAAGGCGGATTTGGAAATGGTACCATTGTTTTTTTTTGTGTGTGTTGTGGCTGTTAAATGTTCCCAATTTTTAGGGTTCCGTACCCAAAGGGTAAAAACGGGACCCTATTACTGAGACTTCGCTGTCCGTCCGTCCGTCCGTCCGTCTGTCACCAGGCTGTATCTCAACAACGGTGATAGCTAGACAGTTGAAATTTTCACAGATGATGTATTTCTATTGCCGCTATAACAACAAATACTAAAAATAAAATAAAATAAATATTTAAGGGGGCTCCCATACAACAAACTTGTTATAGATTATATATATGTATAGGTACGGAACCCTTCATGCGCGAGTCGGGCTCGCACTTGCCCAATTTTTTTTTACCTATGAGGGCTGATTCTTAGAATACGCTGCCGTTTTTTTATATATTTTAAAAAGGAGTCGGTATAATAAAATAAAAATTGTAGTTTTGGGCTCTGCGATAATTCATTAATGAAACTAGTTTAATTAAACTGAACACTTGGAAAATTTTAAGTATTGTTGCAAAGTAACTTCATTTTAGCTTGGCCAAAAATGCTTTCATATGTCCGAATTCAGAATTCCTGATGTTAAAATGTGCTGTTCCCGCCTGCAGCCAAGTTTTGTGAGTAGGTTCGATAATTATATGGATTTTTTGGGAACATACAGTTTTTCGAAAATTTACAAAAATGCTGTTGAAAACTTGAAAAATAAACATATAATTAAAAAAAAGGTGTATGAGCAGGCATCGGATATTCGGATCAATATTTACATAAAGTTAACAAAGTCCTATTGCTATCTCACTCAATAAAAAAAAAATCAATAAAAAAATACCCTAATTTGAGGTTCATTAATTGTTGTATAACATTATACTTTACAGGTATATACATATATCTTTGCACAGTATAGATACCTACCAGGTTATAAATATGTTTCACTATAATATGTATCACTACGCACGTCCACTCTTGTTCGGAGCAGGAATACTAAAGAAAAACCTAACCTGAAACCGGCGGGTCGCACTAAATCTCCTTATCGGTGTATTGTGAGAGAAATAATTCGTGTAGAACTCCGTCGCACTAATAAGCCGTCGGTAAACGCTAGAGACCATTCACGTTATTGTGACAGAGTTCTACGTGTATAGCGGAACGCGATTCTTGATATTGTTGGGTCCCTAGTGACTTTATCGATGAAAATGCTGTCGATAAATCTGGTCGATTTTAGAGCGAAGAAGTTATAACCTTCTTTTTAGGGCTTCGTAGCCAGAGGGTAAAACGGGACCCTATTACTTAGCCTCCGCTGTCTGTCCGTCTGTCTGTCTGTCACCAGGCTGTATCTCATGAGCCGTGATAGACAGTTGAAATGTTCACAGGTGATGTCGTTCTGTTGCCGCTATAACAACATAGACTAAAAATAAAATAAAATAAATATTTAAGGGGGCTCCCATGCAACAAACTTGTTATAGATTATGGTACGGAACCATTCATGCGCGAGTAGGACGCCCAATTTTTTTTACTTATGTTCTGTCATAATTTCGGGACTAATAATTGGCAAAATCTGTCACAACGTCAATGTCACATGCAAAACGTATCTATGGTTCGTAGACACGCACACATAAAACTAAAACCGGCTTCATCTTTCGCAAATCTGTCGTATAAAGACTCTCGTTCCAGGCGTATTTATTCTAAAAGTAATAGTATATTACTGCCGAGGCAGGGAAAAGTCAGTTTGTGGATGAGTATGATTTGACGAGGCGTAGCCGAGTCCTTCAATAATACGAATCTGCGAACTGACATTCCCGCCGAGGCTTGTTTAGTGCTTTTCTCCAAATATGTTTTTTTTTTGCCGTTTTATGCTCGATACTGACACCAGGTTTTGTATCTCATGAACCATGATAGCTATAAATAATTGAAAATTTTACAGATGATGTATTTCTGTAGCCGCTATAACAACATCAGAAAACAAAAAACGCATTTAATAAAATATTTAGTTGTACGGTCGTTGCGCGACTTCGGCTCAAACATGGCCGGTTTTTTGTTTGACGTATTTTTTTGACATTCGTATATATGTTATCAAAGACGTGGCGTCCAAAGAGTTTGCCTATAACAGGCTTTCCAACCTTACTTATTCCTTCCACCTTGAAGCGGGCTTGGGAGGAAGAAGCCGGTCTGCCGAAGGCGGTGTGGCACAGACTGGGCGTAACACCTGCTGTCCCGCTGTGCCGACGACGCGGTTATAGGTTATCGCGGGCTGGTTTTCCGCAACTCGAGGTCTTTCAATGCGCCTATTTTGCGTGAAGGGTTGCTGGCACTACTCTTGTCAATCCAACTTTACCAGAAAGCCTAACTGTCCCTTGATGTTGCCGGCAACTTCTGGGAGTGACCTCGGAGACCCGAGGTGTTGTGCCCGGTATTTGTTCACACCAGGACATTCCAGAATTATGTGGGCGGCTGTCTCATAGGCCTCCATGCAGGCTTTGCAAAGACTGCACATAGCTTAAGATGGTCCCGATTCGGGAACGGTCAGAATCCTTACGTAATTTATGTACGAAATGAAACGACTGGTAGAAAAATTTAATTACACTTGCATAGGTAGCTTAATGCACCATTGAGATGTCCTGATGATGGAGCTGGTAATAGGAACTCTGTATTTAAATGTAGAAACAAATATTAAGGGACAATCTTACACAAACCGACCTGGTCCCAAACTAAGCAATGCTTAGAATAGTCAATCAATCAATATCATTTATTTTCAGGCAACTGTACATAGATAAATACCTTAAAACTAACATACATATAAAATAACAAAATAATAATAATAGTACAAGCATTGCTTAGTTTGGGACCAGGTAGTGTAGTCTAGTACTAGACTATCTAACATAATATATACCTAAGTACATTATATATAAATCTATGACTCAGGAACAAATATTCGAGCTAATCACACAAATATTTGTCCTTGCCGTTATTCAATCACAGGGCCGCCGGCTCAGTAGGCAGTACTACTACAAACTGCGCAAATCGTCTTGGTGAGTTGTTGAATGTTTCAAGAAAAATACTGTAAGCTAAGGTGTAAAAGCCTTTCAAATAGAACAATGCAAAGATACACACAAAGCATAAGGAAAAAATCGTCAGGTCTACCTGGTGCTAGGGTAGCGAAGTGGTTAACGCGCTGGACCGGTAATCCAGAGGTACCGGGTTTGAATCCCGGTCTCTTCCACCAGGTAGCTCATTTTTAGGGTTCCGTACCCAAAGGGTAAAAACGGGACCCTATTACTGAGACTTCGCTGTCCGTCCGTCCGTCCGTCCGTCCGTCCGTCCGTCCGTCCGTCTGTCACCAGGCTGTATCTCAAGAACGGTGATAGCTAGACACTTGAAATTTTCACAGATGATGTATTTCTATTGCCGCTATAACAACAAATACTAAAAATGAAATAAAATAAATATTTAAGGGGGCCCCCATACAACAAACTTGTTATACCTATATATACATATATATAGGTACGGAACCCTTCATGCGCGAGTCGGACTCGCACTTTCCCAATTTTTTATTTAATTTTTCTTTAAGCTTTGATCTTTGTATTTATAGTTTAAATAAAAGGAATCTAACGATAAAAAATCGCCTCAAAAAATAATTACGGAATAAAAAAAAAAAATGTTTTTTGCTACATCGATATTATTTCTCCTTGGGCAAAACGCTTAGGTACATCACTACGTTATTCGAGCCTTAACGGCTGTGTTGCCAGGGACATAACAATGGTCCAGTTAAGAGAAACACCATAATTGTTATTGCTACACTAACTAATACAGGATGTCCACGAAACTATGGGAATAATATAAATTTTAACATACACGATTTTCATAGCAAAACGTCACTTAAGCGCGGTCAAAAAATGTGTTTATTTTAACACCTCATCGTTTAGAATGTGATGTTTGGGTACGTCCATAGTTTGATAGTAAATTGATATGTTACTTTGAAACTTTGAGGGATATAAAACAAATGCGAAAATTTTTGATATAGAACGTAGGTTGCGTTATCCTGTATCGCGCTGTTAAGATTTTTCATCAGAAATAACTCCTCGAAAACAGTTACAATTTAAAATATATACGAAACAAGTTTACTCATAACGTAAAAGTCCTGAAGTAATAAAATAACTCCTCAACAACAATACAGTTTTATAATAGAATAGATTCAAAATGTCAATCACGTCACCTCGTACTATGAATAACGTAATGTGCAATTGAATTTTGGCCCTCATTTATTATTCTACCCGTTCACCGTATCCGGCCTCTTATGCCACTTATTTATTTATTAATTATTCAAATAAGTTACACAGAATTACACTAAAAAACCAGACACTGTGAACTACAAAAAATACCTATGAACAAAGACATAAAACTAGTTAAATTTAGGCGACACAACGGCGTGGCTCCTTTGCGCCGTCTGATCTGATGCAGAATACGGCAAATTGCCCCGAAACTGCCGAAAAACGACACCCTTAGGCAAGAAGTCTGCGCTTGCGATGGTGTCCTGCAGCGGCCGCGGCACGCGCACCACAAACGAGCTGAAGTGCACGTAGTGGCGGGACTGTAGCTGGTGCACCCTCAGCGAAAAGCCGGTCTTCCGGCGGACGTACTCCACCACATCATTGTATACAGAGTGATTCCATTCGGATCGATTATCCTGTGGTGCGGAAATAATCCCATTAGCGGGTTATGCTCCCACACAAAGTCCGACTACTGTTAGTGAGGGCTAAACAGCTCTGATACAGTTCAAGTCATGTCTTATAAAAAGGATCGATTTCCGGTCTCTTCCGCTAGTTTAGCATTTCTCTTTGTGCTTTGATCTTATTAAAAGTTCAATAAAAAAAAGTATTTCCACATTAAAAAATAATAATTTTCTCAAACATGTTGGGAAATGTTTAGTTTTAGAATACGCAAAAAGTCCTATTTTGCAATTTAAATTAAAATTAAATTGCAAAATATCAATTTAACTAGATACTCACTTAATTTTGTGAAACTGATTGTTGTTCGTTTTTCTTGTAAATCCTATTAAATTACTTGTTTTCTTGCAAGCGTATTTTTATTATTTCCTCACATCGTTTGAGAAAAGCGATTGCCTGACTCGCATCTTTTGCAAACCAGCTCGTCAGGAAAGCCCTTACTATCCGGGCTTCGACAATAATCTACTAAATATTACAACTTTTGCCAACAGACGCAGCAATCATCGCCCCGTTCGACGCCCAACTCTTCGCCCCGCTCGACCAAGAGCCCGCCGCTGCCGGGTGCTCCGCCACAGCCCACGGCGCCTGAAAGGTAATGTTTATTAAGCAAACACAAAGCTTATGCAATTATACAATAATACAGTTATCTGATACATCGAAAAGAGAAAACCAAATATGTAAGACTAAACAAGGTATATACAGATATCGTCGGGGATAGTGCAACACCGCGTAAATAACAGCTGTCGATAAAGTTCTCATTTCAATAAAATACTTAGCATTTGTTTGGATATTGATTCGTATCTACACTTGTTACTTACGCGGTATTGCACTATCCCCGACGATATAGTGAATAATAGTATTCCATCGTATGTTGGCGGAAAAGTTCGTTATAGCATGTTTTCTCTATCAACTTCGATGAAAAAGTTGAGAGGGAAATATTAAAACGAGCTTACAAATTTATTACGATGCATAATTTCAGTCCCAAGTACCTGAAACAAAAATATAGAATGTACGTACAGCGACACTAAACGGCTTGTTGAGACGGTACATCCCCATAATATCGTTTAGTGTTGCCACTTTAGATATAACTAGCTGCACCGCGCGGTGTTTCCCGTTTATTCCACGGGAACTGTACATTTTTCGGGATAAAAAGTAGCCTATGTGTTAATCCAGGGTGTCAGTTCTTCATAACAAAATTGGTCCGGCCGTTTAAGCGTGAGGAATTAACGAATACACACTCACAAACTTTCGCCTTTATAATAAATAAATAAATAAATATTAAGGGACAATCATACACAAATCGACCTAGTCCCAAACTAAGCAAATCTTGTACTATGGGTACTAGACGACGATATACATAATATATAAATACATATATAGATAACATCCATGACCCAAGAACAAATATTTTGCACAAATATTTGCCCTGGCCGGGATTCGAACCCGGGACCGCCGACTCAGTAGGCAGGTGTCTACAAACCGAGCCAAATATTAATGTGATTCGTCAGTTAACCCATAACGTACTATTTCTGAACTGGCAACACTAAATAGGTATGTTTGTGGGGCCGTACCGTCTTGTTTATACACTTAACGTGACACTCTCAAGGTTTTAACGCGATTATATTTGATCGTTATTGCGATGGGTGTAACACAATACTTTTTATTATTCCTACCAACTTTGGTTGCTTAAACAAATACCTCTTACGTAAAACTAAATGAAATGAATGTGATAACCGTTTTATTATTAAGGGACACAGTTCTAATAAGAAAGCATTTCGAACGTAATCCATCATACTTTCTAGTAGTTTCCATTTTATTCTTACGTTTTTCCTTATTTAAATCTAAAACACACTTTTAATATGTTTTATTTGAAGATTACGTACAGGTACGCCTAAATTCTTAAGATAGGTACAAATTAAGTTTATATTACTATAATAGTTAAATACCTACTTATCCTTTCTGAAAGAATTACTGACTGTTGAGTTTCTTTCGGCGTTTCTTCTCAACAGTGATCTCCTCTTTTGAAATGCTGGTAGACATTTAAAAGTGCCCTTGTGGCCTATTTGAAGAACGAAGATCATTATTTATTTACTTTGAACAGGGAATCGAGTACCCGTGGAACGGTTCGGAGCGCGCCGCAAACGCCCTCTCTCGGCGAGCGAGAGCGCATCGACATGACACACAGTCTCGGTAAGTTAAGATACAATAACACACACACATCAGCACTCCTGTGGCTCTGAGACATTCCCGTTAGTGGGTAGTAGGCGCTAAACAGTCCGGATAACTGTATCTGGGCTGTTTAGCGCTCACTATCTTACTTAAAATAACACACACAATTGACAACATTTCATATTTTTAAGACTTCAATTTTATTACTTTTCTGTCTTCTGCTTAGACAGAAGACACAATCAATGTTTATATGTTTTTCTTGAGATTACTAATTATTTTATTATTTATTTATTTAAATTTACTCACTCTAATATTTAGGGACTCCAAAACTGTGACATAATGGAAATGTTACTTTAGTCTGGTGTCTAATAAAAAAAAAAAACGATCTTCTTTTTCGAAGTCTACAACTCTACGCAGGCATAGTTGTAGTAGATTTCTTTTATTTTGTGTATTATATTTCCTTACACTCACAAAAATGAATTGAAATGATTTTTTAGGGTGTACATGACGCAAAGCTCTCTCGATCTTTGTATTAATTTCCACCGTTTGACCTGACAATATTTCATAGAAAAATGAAATATTGTCAGAAAAATTAGAGCAATGCCCTTAGCAGACCTTTTCTTTACGGCCCTATACTTGCCTGTCAGAGACTGTTTGGCATTAAGTCCATCAATTAAACCTACCGCCTTTTGTTTTGGTGCAATATGTTCTATATAAATATAAATAAACTAAACAATTTACAGGTATGGAAAGTATGGGTGGCGACGGCCGGAACTTTCATCAAAATCAGCGACCTACTACCAGTAAGTATATATAACACAGAATTCACTGATCGATATTTATATACATCGGCACGGAGTGTCTTAAGAGAATTTATTCCTTTGTAAAAAAAAATATTATAACAAATATATTGATAATTTCAACCAACTTTTTGAAGTGAATAATACTTTTCCCTGAGTTCTAGAAAGTAACATTGCTATTCCTTGCAGTAAAAAAAAAATAATAATAACAATTTTCTCTGTGAATTTTGTCGAATTCGAGTAGTTTTTGAAACAAAAATTGTCAATATAACATTGAAACTGTAGTTCAAAATATTTACCAATAAATCGCAATAGCCCTGTTCTAAGTAGTCACATAGATAATATGTTATGAAACATGTTTGATCATAGAGAAATATCTAAAACAATCAGCAAATTTGAACGGATAAGGACTATAAGGAGCCAAGAGCCAACGCTGCCGTTGGGCGACGCGCATTCCTAGTTCAATGTTTATGTTAGCGGCATTGAGCTTTAGGTGATATTTGATGCAATGCAAAAGAAGTCTTTGTTCATAGAATCGGGGCAGTTTATGATGTTAGTGTAAACACTGCCGAACGTAGCTGTGGGATCGGAGAAATTAAATTAATAACGTCATTTTGATACTTGGCATTTTTGTACAGTTTATAGACATGTAGTATTAAGAGTAAAAGCACTAGATATTGGATAACAATATGTTTTAGTATTGAACAGGCATCGGTCATATAAAGGATCAGTGCGCTACGCTGCCAATACACGGCAATCTATCTGTCAGTGCGCTGGGTTGCCAACACCAACAAATACGTTCCGAAATAAGGCTAACAGTAGGTACAACCCATCTGTTGTTGAGGTGCGGCTTAGAAGTGCTCCTAGTTTGATTTAGGCGACTAATGTCGCTTAGGAAAAATTACGAGGTATATAAATGTCGAAATACTAATTATTGTCAAGAAATAAAGACCGAAAGTAATTATGACGAAGTATATAAATTACGAGATGTAATAAAGACGGTAATAAAATAATGGTTTAATTAAAAAGTAAGAATGTCGAGAGTTGTAATTCAGAAAAAAATCCTTATACGGGGATGTACAACGGTCCAGGCCCAGGTCTAGGTTCATAGGTTAGGTTCAAAAGTTATCTTGAAACAGCATAAAAACAGGAATTTTAAGGCAATATGGAATGAGTTATTCTAATTCTTCGAGAAAATTCTATTTCGACATTTTAATACTTTGTCATTTTTCCGTACCGTCATTTTTATAAAACGTTTCTTGACATTTTTATACCTCGTAATTTTTCCTTATAGCCATTAGCCGCCTAAAGGGCCTTGTACTTGTCCGTGTGTTAAATCCATACTAATCCATACTTAATATTATAAATGCGAAAGTGTGTCTGTCTGTCTGTCTGTCTGTCTGTCTGTCTGTCTGTCTGTCTGTTACCTCTTCACGCTTAAACCGCTGAACCGATTTAGATGAAATTTGGTATAGATAGTTTCAGTCCCGGGGAAGGACATAGGATACTTTTCATCCCGAATAAATTGAGTGTTCCCGTGGGATGAGTGGGTAACACCGCGGGGCACAGCTAGTAATAAATAAATGTAGATATTTGTTCCGTACATTCCGAACGATTTCACATGACATTATTTCCTCAGTGGGTATAGACAACCGCAGCCTACGGAGCGACCTCCTGTACGCAGCGGACTCCGTCACCAACGCAATGTCGACACTAGTTCGAGAGCTCAACTCCGGTGAGTGACGTCACGTGACATGCCTGTATTCGACACGCTTCTAAGTCATAATTTATATACTCGGTAACCCGCCGTAATGCACCTTCCGTGCCGATCACTGTTGATGAATCACAATATGTACGTACAATCAAAGACATATTAACAATACGGCTAAATACTTGGAAGTTATTTGATTATTAACGATATACCGGGTGTGGTCTGTTATAGGAGCAATAAATTCTACTCTTTAAACTGAACAACAGCAACTTTAAAAATAAAGTCAGTTTTCAGTATTTTAATTATTATATTATTTCAAACAAATTAAAACGTATTTTCAATGTATGTCGTCCAACATTGACATTCCCTGAGCATTGACATAGCTGTCACTCTACTAATATCGGACATTTCGCAATACATTGCTTCTTTGTCTAAACATTATTCTACAAATTATCTTTTTATACGGGTTTTTTTTAGAAGTTGCTTAACAAATGTTGTTCAGTTCCAAGGGAAGAATCAATGTTGTAATTTATTGCTCCCATTACAGGCCACACCCGGTATAATCGCAGTACTTTAAATAATTAATTGGCATAGATGCGTGTCGAATACAGGCAAATACCTAATAACGCAGTTATTGTAAGTTTTTTTTTTTCAATTTTATAAATTTTGTGTGTCTTCGGTCAGCTTGTTTCACTATTTGTGGTGTTTTCATATTTGGACCATTCACACTTATGCAAATAAAGGAAAACCTGGGAGTAGCTTTTTTATGAAATATTTACTATTCTTATTACAACTGGTTTTGCATTTGCATTTTGCATCTCTTAATAAAGTTTTTATTCATATTCAACACCTAGGTATATAGTAGATTTGAAGCACAGTTTACTAAATAACCTCGTACGGCCCAATGTTCCATATTTGGGACATATATTGCAGTGACAGTGAATCGAATAATGTAGGTAGATATAAAAATAACCTAAATGGATATTCCATATTAAAATGGATGTAAATCTGGACGAAAAATAAAAAATCTTGGGCCCTAGGAGGACATTTTGATTATTCTAATAATGCTTGTCTCGTTGACTTCAGTTTCACTAAACATATCGAAACTCAGTATATCTAAATTTACAGAACATTTTCAGATTAGGAATTGCTTATTTTTTTTGTGATAACAATATACTAGTAAAAAAAAGTAGGTATAACAATACAAATTAACACTGAACAACGAAACCTTTTATGAAAATTAGTAGATTATAAATAATTGAACAGACTTTAGTTTTATTTTTCGTCACATTACTTCAATATTTAGTTGGACGTTTATCAATAAATAGTACGTTAACTTTCTCAAGATATTGGGGTTATATTTCTTAAAACTGTTACACAAAAAATAATAATTCACGTAGATTTTACAGCTTGAAAATTATTTACTTAAGTGTGGTCTTGAACGTACAATTTCGATACATATGCTTGTATTTTAAGCATTATTGTTCATTTATCCCTGTAAGGCTCGTTTGATGTATTTTCTATTAAACCATACTAAAGTCATCTATTTTATTTACAAACGATTTTTTTCCATATTTGACACAAATACCAAAGCAACATCTTTTTGTAATGTAAAGGTAAAAAACGCAATAAATCCTGCTAATTTTTTCTCATTCTCTATGTAGTTGTTATACGTTACTAAATGTTTTGCAGAGGGCTCTGATACGGAGGACACTGTTAAAGGAGCTGTTGGGCCCAGAAAGCAAAGAGGTAAGTCTTTTCAGAGCAGCCCGTCTAGCACAACTATGGTTCGCGACTCATGTACACATATCACCCGTCACTCTCTCACGATACTGTACAGAAAGGGATAGGTAGCATATCTTGCGCGAGAAAGAGTCGCTTGCAAAATTGTGCTAGAGGTGCAGAGAAGTTACTCCGAAGCTCATAACACTCTCTCGCTCATCCATAAACAGTTAGAGGTTATTCTCATCAAAGGTGTGAGTTAACGCTGGGATGGGAAAAGAAGAGGGTACCAGGTGGTGCCAAAACATGATTGTGAGTGAGCGCCCAAAAAGGATAAAAACTGGATTTTGAGTGAGCACCTGGTTGTGGGCAAGACGAAAATGTTAATGAGCGTCCTAAAGGGCCAGTGCAAGATTGTGAGTTGAAAGAAAGCAAAGGGATGTGGTGAATGAACGCCTGGAAAGTGAGTAACGGTGAGTGAGTGAGTCTATAAAAGGAGAACGAAATCGTTAGTGAGCGTCTGGAGGGGTAAGAGGGAACCGTGCTTGTGATTTAATGTCTGAAGGGGAAGTGAGCTAAACTGTGAGCTTAGAAAAAAAAACTTGAATGTAAATTTGCTTCACCCTTGATACTTCTATCCTACTCTTACGTGTCAAGCTGAAAGTTGAATCAAATCTTACTGTTCTGTTGTATTAAACAAACTCTATTTTTCTAATACCATTCCGAAACTTTAATTTTTCACGCAAAATTATGCATCAACAAATTGTAAAACATCATCAAATATTCCGTCTGCGAATTGACGAGATTAAAGATCCATCCACTCCTCTCCTCTCCTTAAGGCGAGGGGTCATTTTTTCAGGAAAAACCTTAACAGCGTGGTAATTTTTTCTGTGTTTTCTCATCACACAGAAATGGCTGGACGGATTTTAACCAATTTTAGTTTTTTTTTTTTTTTTTTTTAATGTCATAGGGGGCAAACGAGCAAACGTATCGCCTGATGGAAAGCGATTACCGTCGCCCATAAACACCTGCAACACCAGAGGAGTCACAAGTGCTTGCCTACCCGGAGGACGAAGATAGAATGTCTCTATGCTAGTAATTTCACCGGCTATCTTACCCCCACACCGGAACACAACAATGCGAACATTGCTGTTTGGCGGTGGGTTAGCAGGCAAGACGGTAGTAACAATCCGGACGGACCCTGCACGAGGCCCTACTACTACAAAAGACTAGTATAAGAACAGCTGGACATCCATAGATGGTCATAGGATACTTTTCATCCGACTATGGTACAAACATACTTGGCAATGCTGATCAACTCTAAAGTTAACGAGTTAGTATGTTATGGTATTTTTGAAGTTTAGTCCAGTTCTGAAGGAAAGATGACAATACTGAATGTTTATTTAATTAACCTTGCACAATATTCAAAAGTAAAGGTACAACTTAATCTCTCAAGGTATTCTCTACCAGTCAGCCATTGAACGAAACAGACAGAGTGTTGTGTAAATTTTGGTGGGGGTGTGGTTTAAATGAATGACTTTGAGACGAATTATGTTGTAAAATATGAACCATAATACAGTTCAGTTGGAAATCACATGCCATCTCACGTGTTCCTTGATTGATTATACTGATGCTTAAAGTACGCACCTAGCGTTTACGCGGCTGCATGAACAAAACGAGGCAAACTATATACGCGCCACGGCGTTTACGCAGCGTTAAGCTTCAGTGTAAACGATCCTTTAAGCCCTTATAATGCATGGTTTTGGAAGCATGTTCATTTCACAATACTTTTATTATTGAATGGTGAATTTTATTGTTATTTTATCAGTGGTCGGCACCGATGCCACAACACTTTAATATTCGAAATCCATGTAATAAGATGTGCCTGCGTGCCTGTCGACAATGGCATGTGAGCATGTGACATGTCAGGCATAATTTTCTATTCTCTTCCCTGCTCGGCTTGTCGACGGAAAACTGTGTCCCACACGCCAAGCTGACAGCAGATAGTATGGCATTGTATAGCGGCAAATGACGTCGTGGCGTCTGGGGCACATCTTCCTGTCGATATGATTTGTCGTCTTTGGCGCTGTAAAGGTTAAGTTAAACAATCGAATTGGGACGATATGACACCTGTAAAAAGTTATTCATTTAATCTTTCACTTGTCTTTATGTGCAAGTCAATAGTGAAAAAATAATTACTAAGGAGGAAAACCATTTAACGTATCTAATCGGTAAATGGATGAAATTATTATCTTAAATTGGTTATATTTTACGATTGTAATAAAAAACGCCATTATGAAATGCTAAAATTGTATTGAAAATCAGTTTTCTAAAAAGAGACACTATTATTATTTGGGTGGATCAACTTTTTCTTGCTGTTATTCTGTCCGTGACCCAGGGGATAATAGTGATTAAATTTCTAAGAAAAGTGTTGATAATTGATATTACTAGTATTGTCAGGAGATAGTCTACATAAGAATGGGCTTATAACTGCTTAAATTACAAAGCTTTTGCAAAATATAACCACAGAAAATCGTAGTTTTAAAAAGTGACCCAGGGGCATCACCATGGCAACGAGTGGCAGAAAATAGTTGATTGACCCATTTATAACAATGCGATGAAGGATTCGTAAAGTCGCGCGGCGTTAGCCATACAGCGCCATCTCTTAGTAAAATTGTATTTGTCTTCTCATTACGCCAAAACGAGTGGACGGATTATAACCAATTTTGGTACAGGAATAGCTTGACATCCAAAGATAGTTATTGGATACTTTTTACCCGGTAGAAAAAAGTAGACGGATGCAGTTGTGGACCTTCAAACCTTCAAGAAAAGAGCGTATTCCCACCTGAAAGGCCGGCAACGCACTTGTGACTCCTCTGGTGTTGCAGGTGTCTATGGGCGACGGTAATCGCTTTCCATCAGGCGATTCGTTTGCTCGTTTGCCCCCTATGACATAAAAAAAAACCTTCTAATTTGATGTAGTAAATGTCCGGTTGTATTCCAGATTTCGAAGAAGACGAAGACAGCGATGAGCCGATGCCGCGGCCTCAGCCGCCGCGCCACTATCTGCACGACAACAACGTTCAGGTACGGACACCATTTTATTGCCTACGGACCATGGTATAAGAAAATAAGATATGCCACTCCGGAATGGCAGGCAAGACTTTTGACGTCACCACGCTATGATTGGTCGGTCGGTTCTGTCAATCCGTCACAACTTTTAGATATTTCGGTATGGTAGTAGGCGTACTTGTTCCGGCTCACTTTATTAAGACTGCGCCGAGCGAAATGTGAAAAATAGGCAGTTGCCGTTAAGTAGACAACGTCAACACTAGTTGTTTAATCCATTTCTAAACTATATATTTAGCACTTCGAAGAATGTGTTAACAACTTCTCCGTGGAAAAAATATAAGATTATTAATATTTTACCCTAGAAAACTAAGTAAAGTTGGACGAAAATTGTAAAATCGTAAGCAGGCGTTAAGTGTTTTTTTTTATACTTTAACAATGGGAAATCTATTCTGATTTTCAGTTCAAAAAAAAGATGAATGTTTACATTACAATTTGTCCGCATCAAATATTTCAATTATTGTTTGGTATTAAAGGTCCAGATTTATCAAAAAGTGCTTTTAATTCTACATACATTTTTACTATGGCGGCCGCGCGCCGATATAAATACGCATTCCCCGCGCTGTATGGTTCAGTCGCTAGCGCTCGGCGCAGTCTTAATAAGTAGATAGATTGCTAGAAAGAAATTAGTTTTTCTCAAACATCCAAGGAAATGTCGTTCTTATGATCGTGGTAATAGAACGCGAAATACGTCTTTGTATAGCAATTGTTGAAGATTCGTTCTAATTTCAAATTAGAACGATATAAAGGAATTTCATACAACATTATTGGCCGTAGCCAACAAAGAGATTGTCTTTTGTTTCAGTGGGGTTTATTTCTTTTATTGATAATCTATGGCATACTGCCAATAAAAAAAAAATAGTTTGTGCATGTATATTTACGTTTTATTTCTTATATTTAACTAGATTATTCAATTCGATTAAATCAGATATTCAATAAAATAAACAAGGAATCACGTTTATTGTTAAAAAATATAACAATATCTAATTAATAAGGTGTTGTCATTTTTTAATAAATAGAATCATCTTAACATTTGGTGGCAAAAACATTGACCCAAACAGCTTAAAAAAATAAATTTGTTTTTTTTTTATTTAATTTGAAATAAATTTGTTTTTATATGAATATATAAGTTGAACATTTGTATTATTTCCTTGGATTTATTTGAGAAAAGCACTATACAAGCCTCGGCGCGAACAGGGATTATCGGCCTCGTATCTCTAGATGGCCTCGTTATCACTCGGCCATCTATTACTACTCGGCCAATAATTCCCTATTTCGCGGCCTCTGCAGTAATGTACTATTATATAGCCTAGCAAGTTGCGGTTCAGCCCAGGGATAGTTTTCATATGGCAATAATGTGCATACGTCATATATTTGCATTTTAAAACGTCACTAGCGATTTGTAATCACCCAAATTCAAAAAATTGTTTACCGGAATGCTGCTCAATCTTTCGTCCTTCCGAAACAAATACTGAATTGTGTTTAAAAAAACATGACTATTATCAGTGTAGATAGTTTTGGCTTTATTATGTTAAAATTACTTGATATTTGCGGAATGTTTAGCCTTGTTTCCTCTTTGTTTACATCAATGACATTCACTGACTTAATTTCAACGTCAGTTACCAAAAATTTGTCGTTGCCAGTGAAATAAATTAAATAGTACTAAAATTACGCAATATGACGTGTCCTGAAAAACACCCTGTTGGACTATAACAAGGCTATGTAAATACTTGACTTGCTTGAATTTGCTTGTTTTACTTTTAGATAGAGCTAGAAATAGTTTTTGTTTTTACTTTTGTGTACATTTTTTGTTGCCCTTTTTATTTTACCTTTTACATATTTGCTTCCTTGATGTTGAATTTATAATATTATTTTTAATTGTTACATGGTTGTTCCGTCGCTATATGACGACTGTTTTATTTTATCTATGAAAAATGTTGTAAAATGGCCAAACTATTATTATTTATTAAATACTTTATGCCTTAACCGCTTTTGTTACGCATTTATTTTCAGGGCATGGCAGCAAGTGTACAAACACAGTCTTAACTTTTATTGCCAGTTTTGTAGAGGTTTGTTTTTTGTTTTTGTTATTTTTTTGTATGTTAGACTAAGACTGTTCCGTGAACGTCCTAGAAGTATGGTGAATGCGCTTAGCTTTTAAAAACAAAAAAATGGTACAGAGAATGCTTTGGCGGAATAAAATGCTTTAAAAGTAAATACCACGGCTTATTTTACCATACAAGTCGTGATTTCAGTCTTGTCTCTTTTCTCCGCCAATACTTAACTAATCTTAACGAAATATTAGGATCTGAATGGAAAGGACATGTTCTGTGTCGGACCGTTATGATTTTTGGGCTTATTATTATAAAATTTGTGTACTAGGTGTCTGTTTTAGGCCATAATGTGGCCGCAAACGGGCGCCTAGTACACAAATTCGATAATGATTCCCCTTTCATTTATAAACTACTGTTAGTAGTGTTAGTCTCTGTATATTCATAATGAGACTGCATTTATTAACAATATGAATAACTTCCAGGACACACCTCCTCCGCTGCCGGCGCGCACCGGACACTACTACCCCCGGACATAGTGTATTGTACGTTACTGTATCTAACTATCATTATATCATTACGTCTCGATTTTAAAACGGAACGCTTGCGGTTGTACTGCTTTTGAGGGTGTTATTCAGTTTTCAAGCGAGAAGTGATAATTAAAGTCATAATATTTTCTTCGGTTTCCGCGACTGTCACACGTTTAAATGATACAATTTAAACGGATTATATCGCGTATATTAATGATTTGAAAAAAAATTGTGCAAACTACCCATTTCATAAATGTGAATTTGACAGAGAAAATTTGTGTTTTTTTTTTTCTTCATATAATTAGTATACGCGATATAATCCGTTTAAATTGTTTCATTTAAATGAAAGTCATAATAACAGATTAACCACAGAATTGAAACCACATTTTAAGACCACCCATACCCTACCCGTACTGCTTTATGTGAAATTTTCAAGTCTATTATGGTTGGAAAGATGCAACCCTATGACTTACGGACATGTCCAACAACAAGTATAGTTTGATTATATATAAACGTATGTAATATGTATTAAATCGGGCATATAAAACAAAAAAATGTAGCTTAACCTAACCTAACCTACCAAAATAATAACAGATTAATAAATTGGCATGTATTCCCCAGGCGTCGATACAAAGTAATTTAATGATAACCCAAAAAGCTGAATGACACTCTCTAAGCTCTTTGAATAAAAATATGAACTTGTTGTCTTAACTTCTATTTAATAGCGACATATTTGAATCGGCAAGTATGATTCTCTAAATGACACTTAACACTTCGACCGCTTTGTCGGTAATAAACGTCAGCATATTTACAATTCAATTTCACTAGAGGATGCGCTGTTGAGAAGAGAATTGAAAGAAAATTAACATTAAGTACTTTTTCGTAAATTATAATTTACGAAAAAGTACTTAATGTTGAGTTTGTTTAGGTTTTCTTAAATAAAACTATTACAAACATGCTGTAACTAATCGGTACACGTAGTAGATATGTACAAATTCTCCAAATCAATGTAATTAAATATAAAATTGTCCGCCTTATGGCATGATATACCTCATCTGTGGCGTTTGTTAATAAATATGGAGAAATGCGTAACCTTAATCACACAATTTTAGAGAATTATACTATACTCAGGTACAACATTTAGAAAACATGTTCGTTTCTTTCTTTAGGCAGTTTCACAGAATATCAACAAAACTGACATCAGCTTGATATGAACCTAGGATTCATATTAAACTGAAATTGATTTCACAAAATGTGAAACTCGCCATACTCGCTGGTTAACATTATAGCTATGTGATTGGAAACAGGTATATGTGAAAGATAAGCAATTCTATAAAAAAACTAAGTATGCAATGCATTTGACTATTTGCCCTGAAGTTTATAAATGGGCATTTATTCTGTTAAAATGTGAAATCATGTTAATTTAGATATGACATTGTCTGTGTAAAATGTATGATCTGATGAACTAGGTTCTTATAAGGAATTAAGCGGCTAGGAATGCGATAGCTAACATTTGTGCTTAAACTACACTTACAAATGATCCTATAATGGCTCAGTTTCATTGGTCGATAACTCTGCTCTGCATCATAGACCGACTCTTTAACTCAGGCTGACCCGGTTCACTCTATTCACGACGCAGTCCATGCGCACAGTGCGCCCGCGTCACCCTCCCCAAATCACTGTGGCGCGGAGATAATCCTATTAGTGGATTATACTCCCACAAAGTCCGACTCACTTGTAGTTGAGTTAAACAGCCCTGATACAGTTTGTCATGGTTAAAAAAAATATTCGATAACTTGGTCGTTAGCCTGCATGCGGTGACGTAGGGGGGCTGACGACCAGTGAAACTCAAATTCGGGCGTTATTCCGAACCCCGCTTGCGGGCTCTAATAGCGATCAATGAAACTGTGTCCGAATATTGGATAGCCTTCGATCACGTAGTACACTTATAAAAAAAAAAACCTTCACGAAAAAAGTGAATTATACCAACTTATGAGGTTAATCAATTTGTGAGCATTTTAAACAAAATATGCTAGTCAGGGTGTCATCATCATTTGTAAGTGTAGTTTTCGGCGGATATTTGTATGAATTTAACAAAAACACGCATAATGTTACCCTCCAATTCGCCGTAGTCGGTCTTAAGACAACGACGAATACGAAACGTTTTTCTAGTTGTATTCCCGAATGTATTGATTCGGAAATTGGTCGATCATGTTTTAAAAACGAGATTCTATTAATTAAATATTAAATTTAAGAATTATTTTGTAAGATACCTTTTTGCTTACTGTGTCTAGTCCCCAAGCTATTACGTTTATAGATATTCCCCGAGTGTAAAAAACGGGCCAAGTCCGCGCCCGAACGCGTTTCGGTTAGCTGTTTATCGTCCTATGTCTATTATCTAAACATATTCGTTTTCTGTCTTCCATTTGTCAATTCCTTCCAAAATGTACAAATATGTCAATTGGTACTTCCTAATAAGGTGTGATAAGAGCTGAAAACAATGAAACTGACTTTAAATACGTCATTATAGTTCTTTCTTTGTCCATCTTCCTTTTGTCATCTTCCTAACTCGTCCAAGATCTTAAATTGCACACTTCTCTTATCTTGGATGTGTTCGCAATAGGTATAGATTGGTTAGTTCAGTCAGCAACAATAGTAGCTGTCAATTTTAGTACTGGCTTATGTCAAATGCATACAAAATTTTGATGCGTTAGGATGCTGGTAAAATAGGAATAAAGACAAAGCAAACGAAGGAATTTACAGCTCTTGCCACAACTTAGAATTACTATTATTTTATACTAATTTCTTCGTGACATTCCAGTATTCTGCTTAGTATTGTTAAGCGGTATTAACACGATTATTTTATGTTTAAATGCACTTGCGGATTCCCTTGACATTGCTCATAACGCGGCAGCTAAGACTGATGTCGACCACCGATCACGTGGAAATGCCAAATTGTAGTAAACCAAAATGTTAATTTTAGTTAGGTATTATCATCAAGATAAAGTAAACCATCTTTTTTATTGTGAATAAATAACAGACGTAAAAATCACTGATTTTCAACGTGAGGGCAAACAGCTGTCATACGTGACGAAATTCACTATTTCAAATTTAACACAACAACTAAACGACCACCTTGTCGGCTATACCCGACAGGCTCAGACAAATGCAAAAATCTAATCAATGTCATGAAGTCAGACTAAGATACTTCAACGTCGTGACTTTGCTGCTCTATAAAGTTATTGGGATAACTATGTTATATGAATGAAGCATAACTTGACATGACTACGAAAGAAAAGTTTACTTTATTCTGATTATACCCATTTTTCGTACTGACTTGAACTATCCAAAAATGCACTGTACTTATGATATATTATGCATATTATAGTCTTTAATTTTATTTTACTTTTATTAAGTATTTTAGCTTGCAGCTATATTTAAGGAGGATTAGATTAAATGTCAACTGTCAACAATTCTGCATAACCAAATCTCGAATTACTTCTGAACTTGGCTCTACCGCCCGACCCTCTCAATATTACAAATAATTTAGTTGAGTATGATTCTGTATTTTACATGTATAAAACAACTGCAGTGAACGCTACACATCAGGTGGCTACACATCATACACGTCGGTTAAAAACCGACTTCAAAAAAGGAGGTTTTCAGTTTTAAGTAAAATCACCTCGCTCGGTATTTGTTACCAACATTCCTCGTGGTCTGATTAGCTTCAAATTTGTAAAGAGTACTTTTAGTACGAAGATTCAATGACAATGCATTTCTTGACAGTACATTCAGTGAAAATTTCTTAAAAAAAATTAATTATGAATTACCTGCTTATTTTATAGTATAAATAAAACTTGAATTATAATTTTAGTGTGAGTGTAAGCTTCATTTTTGCACCAATTTATAAGATGAGGCTACTAGAACGGGGTTTGGATTATTACACCATTTAGTTTTAAGTAATGGCATATCATTTTTATCATTATTTAATATAGAATCGCAGCTGGTTTCAGGTACCGGTAAAGTTAGCCTTAGCGCAAATTCGACGTGACACTACGGTATCTCCAATAATATTAAAAATCCACTGCCATTTAAAGGATATGTATCGATTTTGTTATTTGTGCTTCATAAAGTGATATATCCTTAAACGCATCGTCGATACCTATGTATAGCTAAAGTAAACGTAGGTGAAATAATTTCATATAGTGTTGATATCTCAAAAATCCATACTAATATTATAAATGCGAAAGTGTGTCTGTCTGTCTGTTACCTCTTCACGCTTCAACCGCTGAACCGACTTAGATGAAATTTGGTATGGAGATAGTTTGAGACCCGGGAAAGGACATAGGATACTTTTCATCCCGAATAAATTTAGTGTTCCCGTGGGATGAGCGGGTAACACCGCGGGGCACAGCTAGTATCTCAATAAAGAAGATTAGTGGGCCGCGCAGCTGTGACTTCAATTAAAGAATTCGCTCAATATACTATGCGCATAAAAATACTGTGAGTATTAGTCTGATGACGTCACGATATCATGGCGCCCCGTACACAGTTCAAAATATCGTGACTTCAAAACTACACGTGCAATTTAAATGAAGTAAAAATAAGTGTATTTCATAGCATCAGTATAGCTTATGTGCTTAGAAATTCACCGCATATTGCCGCTATACGGTCATAAAGTTCGAAGTGATTTAACGGACCTATTGATATCTTCATTGCCACGTCGAATTTGGAACATGCAAGGCTGTTAAGTGCAATATTGTTACGATCGGTCTTGCCAAGACATTGTGATGGTTTTTTTTTGTGTTTTTAGTGTCGCTATGAACGATGAATATAATAAGATACATTTAATTTACGTTAGATTATTTTGTAGCTTAGACCCAAAGCATAATCATATTGTTGCATGTATTTAACATAGTACAAATAATACAAGTGTTTGTCGGTATACCCTGGATATTATAATTGATTTTTTCCTACAATCCCGATTTATTTTATGAATATTCAGCATTAATAAGTCGCCATGACTGTATGAGCCAAATTGCAGAATGTTTACATACGATTTTGATAATCCGACATTTTGATATGCCAGATGATGAGAATTTATAGTGTTCCTGTCTAGAAAATATTGTACTTTTAGCAATCCCACTAGATGGTATTGTTATCGCTGGTTTCACAGTCATTTATTCTCAATACAACATGGTGAATGATTGAATTTATTGACAATAATAACGTCGTTGGACAGCTATTTAAAAGTACACATTCCCTTCGACATCGAGTATACGCTCGGCCTGGCCTCCAGTCAGGCCATCAGTGACCACTCGACAAATCGTACCCAAGACAAAGAATATATATACTAACGTAATAAGAAACGACAGCGACACTTGTGTGCAGTAATAGCAGGGGCGAGCGGGGGCGAGCGCGGGACGCGCGAGGCGGGGAAAGGCATTCATGTGAATGCCTTGTCGAAGGATTCGGCACTACAAGGTCACCGACGCCCGAGTTACACCGATAGGCCGCTGTCGCGCCTGTGCCCAAGACCCCTCTACAGCTACAATCTGCCACCCTCACATTTAAAGAGCCAGAGGAGCATTGCGAGGTGTACTACTGCTAACAGGGTTTCGCCATCCGAGCATCGACTTACGCACTGGCAGAACGCCGCCGAGACGCTCCCCGCTGGGCATAAGCAGCCATGGCCGATCTGGAGACCTTTAAACAGATTGCGTTCCCAGATTGGCCGGTGCAAAGAGAACACGCTAAAATGGGGCGCCCTAAGCGGCTCAGACCGACCCGATGTATAGTACTAATTATCTAAGCTAAGCTAATCCACTTACCTGCATTCACAATAGCATTGTGTCTAATACAATCCTATCTGCTTTTGTTCTCTTAAGCGCCAACCTGGCGCCAACCAGTTACTTAAAAAAAAGGTTAGAACTACATTGCGTGGATATTGAATTTTCAACCTTATTCCTTGTTGAATAGGTTTAAAATGTTTGTTGACGAGAGATCATAGTCCTTTTTCAAGAGAATACGTTCTTGTGGAGGGCCGGACGGTTGTAAAATTCCAAAAAGTTATGATCACCATTATTCTGTTAGTGCATTTTGTAGTCTAATGTCCAAGGAAATAGAGTCGATAATCTATATTAACCTTCCAAGGTGGTTACAATCTGCTTTTACTACGAGCTCGTTATCTTAATTTGTGGTTTACCAGTTGTGGTTTGTTCAATGGTATTCAGTTCTTAAGTGGATTAGCTTAGCTTAGATAATTAGTACTATACATGTGGCTCGACCGCACGCGATGGTGCACATGTTGTCTTGCTCAGCGAGCCCTTACACGTGTTCCGAGCAGGACCTACGGAACGCGACGCAGAGGGCTCTGAATGTCGCCACTTTCTCTACTCATACTGTATGATGTGAAACCATCGACACGAAAAGAAGAAGGCCAAGTCTGGTCAGAATTGCGAGATAATGATTGTATAGCCACACCAGAATTGGTGGCTGTTTAAGTGTATGTGTACTTTTAAATAGCTGTCCGACGACGTTATTATTGCCGATAATTTTCCATGTTGTATTGAAAATAATATAACTGACAAACCGGCGATAACAATGCCATTTAGGTAGTGGGAATGCTAAAAGTATTTTTTTTTTGTCTTATCGGCAGTTATCTGTAGCTTCGTACTGTCTGAATATACTGAAATGGTTTTATTGGTGGGAAATTACTGAAACTACTTACAAGCAGTCAAAATACATAATGCTACTTACACGTTGTTGATTTTGCTCGTATATATGCTTTAGTTATATGAAATAAAGTTGTAGTCAGCTTGCTTACCAAAAGCTTCTACTTATTTTTAATGTTATTCTTAGTTGACGATTTTCTGTACTTACACCAATATTTTTAAAGTATTTCTAGAAGCATTATATTATAAAGAAACCCATAGCACTTCTATACATTTCTGTAATTTTGCACATATTTTGGAATCATTTTATTAAGACTTTCTTGAAAATAATAAGTATTATAAACGCTTTAAAACTTACGTAAAAAACGTCAGAAACGGCCTGACATTTCGACCTCGTATGGAGTTCTTCGTCAGGGACAGCTAGCCGTACAATCCCGCGAAGAGGAAATCAGTGGTTGCTGTCGCTGACAATTTTTAGTAAGTTTTAAACCGTTTATAATTATTATTATTTTGGAATCCGTTTTGACTCCGCTGATAATGACATGTTAACAGTATTGTGCAAATCGCAACAAATTGCAGGGATAGTTATGCAAAAATACAAGATACAGCCCTATGACTGACGTACAGACAGGCGGAGGCTTAGTATGAGTAGTATAAAGGACCCCCTTTGGGTACAGAATCCTAAAAAAACAGTAGATTGCCAACTACATTCCTACAATTTTCGCGAATCGCACAATAATTATCGATGTTTGAAAATTATCACATGTTATTTAATAAAATAAAATCAAGAGAAGGTTTTATTCTTATTTAATATGTTTTGCATATTTTATCTCAATTAATGCTAATTGCGTCTTGTTACATCACCACTACGTTGTAAAACACAAATACATAAAAACCCTAATTCGAGGTACTATGCCTATTAATTCAATTCAACTGACAATATTCGTAGAATAAAAACCAAATTCCTAAATTTGGCTATTAATCTCTGAATAAACCTTACTCTAATTTGGTTGGGTTCAACCAAATCTGGCTTAGTACCTTAAATAGATAAAGTTATTTAGATAGCATTCAATCTATGTATATGCATTACCCGGTTAGGTTAAGTTGGCACCTGGCTTCTATTATAGTCCATACAAACGAGTTACAAACTTAATACACCCGGGAAAGCGTTTCGGTAATTTAAAAAATATATTCTTGATTGATATGAAATGTTATATGTACAAAAACCAGGTAATCGTTCCACCATTGTATTGGACACACGAATTGCAATAATTAACGTCCGGTTTTTCAACTTTATTCATATATATTTAAATTGTAAAAATTACTATCGTCAAGCGATGGGGCTTTACCCTACCTGACATGTCTTATCCTTTTATGTGAAACATGTTATCTTGGATATATATGTAGTTTTAAAATTATTACCAAACTTCGTTAAAAAAAGGCACGATTCCTCAGGCTCCACTAAATAAGTAGATTGAACGTTTTCTAATTAATCATATCTAAAGGGTAAAAACTGAAATCACAAGTGATAACTTATAAATAATAAAAAGGACAAGTATATTTATACCACAATGTATTGAAACTGTATATTATATTCATCACAAGTTACTACTTGAATAAGTACATAAAATAATCTTTTGTACCATTCAAAAATAGATTTTGTAATAGATATAGCTGTAGTTTTATGTCTATGTACCGTAAGTAATATAAACATAATATATACTTACTATTATATAAGGAAGCACAAAAATCTAAGCACTCAGTTTCTATTGTGTCGTCGTTTTTTATATAAAAATACGTTTTATAATCGTATACGTGTAGGACGCATGTACATCGATATATATATATTACGTGTAACTATATAATCTTCTTATAGGTTAAAAACTTAAAGAATGCTCTTTACATAACAGTAACGTGTCCGAACAGACATTCCACATTTAAAATTTATGAAATAATGCTCTTGTATCTGTGAGTAATATTGTTCGATATTTGAAATAGTTTTTTTTTGCACTGCTCACAGATACAGTACTTACAATGCAAAAACAGCATTCTTTAAGATTTTTACATATGCAGTTTTGTATTTGTGTATGGGAAGCCCCGTAGCGTTGTCGCGCGCTGAAATTTTCAATTTCAATGTAACCAACATAGGAATAATAACAGAAAATATAATAACTGTTGTTTTATACGAAAATTTATTAATGTAACTTTTGTCCTCTTTATCCCAAAGTTTATATTGCACAGAAATATCTTCCAAACAACCTTACATTGCTGGTATGATTACAAAGCAGATTCCCGAGGAATAAGCAAGCTGCATAAGAGCCTATACAGCCTAACTCTAATTTAAGCGACATGGATCAATGAACTTTTTTCTGTTGCTTGTTGCCATGGTGATGTCCCCTGGGTTACTCTTTAAAACTACGATTTTTGGCGGCAATATTCAACAAAAATATTGTAATTGCAGCAGTTATAAAACCATTCTTATTTAGAATATCTCTTGAAAATACCGATATTATCAACATTTTTCTAAGAAGTTTAATCACCATTGTCTCCTGGGTGACGGGACTGAATAACAACAAGAAAAAGTTGATCCACCCACATAATGACTACTATAGTATACTTTTCTGCAACTTTACTACCAAGATTTATTTTTTGAAATTTGAAATATATAATAAATATACTTGGGACTATTCCGGAATTTAATAGATCCACTATTTCGAGAATCTGGTTTGGTGAAGTACTTATCCGATGTTCTGATGATGACTTTTGGTATGTGGGCGGTGAATTTAATGTAACAGTACAGTCGACGAAAGAGAAGGGATACCTAAAGACCCTTCAAAACATGCATAGCTTGTTACTTTTCCCAGAAGAAACATGCATCAGTCGTTCTTTTCTCAGCAGCTGACTGTACATTTTCTCCCGAGGCCTATGTGGTTCCTATTGAGAGTATACGGTTGTGACCCCAACGAATGACCCCTGAAAAGGTTTATATTTCTATTAAAGTTGTATATAGGTATATTCGGGAAAAGGTCATAAGAGACGACGTGTTGGCTCTTATGACCTTGCCCGATGTGATCTTCGAGAAAAGGGTCATAAGTGGCCATGCGTTGGCGCTTATGGCCTTTTATCCAAGCGCGAAGCAACGTTGCGCGGGCGAGTATGTACTTACCTACTTGATATTGTAATAACTTTATCATTGCAATTATAAACATTCCATTGCTTGTGAATTGTGTTTTATTTGACAATACAATATTTTTGGTTTAACAATGTCATAATCATAACATAAACATAATTTTTATTAAAATTACATTCATTAAGTGAATGGGGTTTCTCAAACATGCAATGAAATATCGTCATAACGTGCCTTAAAACAGGCTCCGAAGTGTCACGTTTCGGGCGGAACAATTCGAGAGAACTGTAAAGGAATTTCATACAAAATTGAAGGCCTAGGCCGGGAAGTAAATTTTTTTTTGAACATGGCGTCTGTGTTCATGAACGGGCTAAACAGCTGAATTATGTTTTTTTTAGTGGTGTATTTTTTTTTATTTCATTGCATATGTTTGAGAAAAGCACTATACATGCCTTAGCCGTGAAAAGGGCTTGCCGGCTTCGTATCATTATCCGGCCTCCCTAAGGTCGGCCGTCTATACCTACTCAGCAGGCAAGCCCTTATTTCCCGGCGTCTGCAGTAATGTACTATTTACACAAGTCTTAAAAGTTGAATATCGAAACGTTTCAAATCGGTTCGCGATTCATCATTAGGAGCTCATAATAATTTACTGGTGTACAGATAAAACCATAAACAATGTTTTTAATTGAATCGTCTTGTTTCATATATGACAAAATAATAAGCATAGGTACTTTAAACAATTCAATTCGAAGGCTCAGTTGGTCGAACATGTATGTCCGGCTACTCTAGCTGGCACAAGACATTATGTACGTCTAGCATAAAATACTCCGTCACTTTCCTTTCAATACCGTGCGAGCAAGACGGGTGATCCTAAGTCGCGGCAAGATATGCTAGCCCTGCTGATTCGAGCCCAGTTACTTTGAAGCAAATAGGTACAAGAATCCACAACAAACTTAAAAATTCCAACACATTTATAAGTCCTACTTAATAAACTAAGTACTTTTCGATTCGAATTAATTCCTCATTGGATCTATAATAATAAAATAAAATTAAATAAATCTTTATGTTACGGACAGCTAGGCAAAGCTAGCTATTTTATAAATAAATAATAATGTTGTAAACGGTTAGGCGAAATTAGTATTAAGATGAATAAATAATATATTTCCTTGTGTTCCTAAATGCCCTTAAAAGCGGCTATACTATGTGTATAACACTTATTTTCCTAAAAAACATTATTGTAAGAGAGCTCCCAAAAATAACTAACTAAAATAGTTAAAAGACCACGACGTCTTAAAGTAAACAAGTATGACTCATCGTGGTAATTTCCACTCGCAGCGCGAGACAAAGGAATCATGTTGTTTACATTTAATGTAAAACTTAAGGATAAAACTTAGAATATCCTGAAACTTTGTAATAACGTTCCTCATGAACATACAAGTAAAATCTCTATACATTATACCGGCCGCAACTTGCTGCGAGCCCGGCAAACAAAGAAATAACACCACGCGCCGAGCACGGCGCGATATGAGGGACAAGAAAGGTGTAGATCTCGACCCGTGTGAGCGAGACGGCCTCTGAGTCGAGACAAAGAAATGATGTGAATTTTATTTAATTGTAATTAAACGGGAGCTCTCACATCAAAATCACTTACATATTTGTGTTCCACGAATAAACCTTTATGTTAGCTATAAGTTAAATTTAAGCTAAATGATGTATTATAAGTAGGAATCAGTAAAATGTAACAGAGCGGGCGTCCCCCTGAGAATGTAACGAACCTTGAACGAATTATATAAAAGGACGCCCGTTTCTGCAGAATTCATTGAGTTCATCTTCAGTCTGCGTAGAGTTACGACTCCGTAGTATTGAGTTCAAGTTCAACTTTGTAACACGTAGAGTCCCACTCCGTTTAGTGCGTTAGATCAACGGTCCGCCAATACAAGTTGTAACCAGTCTCTTTCATCCAAGTGTATTACCATCTTGTTAGTTAGTAGTGCGTAGTATCATCGATCCGCAGTGTAAAGGACTAAATTAGTTAAGATTTAATTGTAAATTCGCGTGTTAATTTTGTGTGTTAATTTTAGTATACTCCGATCCTCTAATTTTTGTTAATTGTTTTGTGTTTGAATATATAGTGTTTTTCCGTTTATCCTTGCGTTTATTTTCCTACAGTAGTAAATCGAGCCATCTCATTTACACCATTTCTCTTCTACATTTCCCTGAGCTATCGTAGATGTCAGTGTTGGGACCCGGCCGACGAGGCATTCCTAACATTGTCGTGGTCCTTCGAGTTCCGGATCGGAGCTAGTTAGTTAGTTAGTTTAGGTATCGTGTGTTAGGTTTGGAAAGTGCGGTTTCCAAATAGAGTAGCGATGGTAAATACACGCGGAAACAAGAGCGAGGAGAGTGTGCGCGCGCAGCGCGAGCGCACACAGGCTGCAGTCGACCTACAGCGGTTTGCAGTGACTAACGTCGCAGTCACGCATTCACCGCCCGCTGCCCATACCCGTCCGGGCCCTTCGGGACTGTACCACACAGACTCGCCCGAGTCTCCCGCCGAGGAAGCTCCAGTTTCGCCGCCAACCGATACTACGGCATCGCGCAGCGAACTGGACAAGCGTCCGTCGAAGACTGCGCACTTCGACCAATCACAGCGCACCGCGCCGGCCGCGCACGCCGGCCAATCACTGCACTCCGCGCCGGCCGACCAATCAGAGGCCCGCGCGCAGCGACGCGAGTTCAGCGTCACGTTTGGCGATAAAACCCACGCGCCGCGCCGACCGTCATCACTTCACTCGAGAGCGTCGAACGCGACGGACGTGCTCCGCCGCGAGGCGGAGCTCGCCGCTATGGAGCGGCTCAAACAACTTCGCTGCGAAGAAATTCGTCTTGAACGCGAGCTCGTTGAAAAGAGGCTCGCCGTCGAGATGGAGCGCATCGACGAGCAATCTCGGGCCGGCGGATCTCAAGCCGACTCACAGCGACGCGTCAACGATTGGCTGTCCAACGTCCACCCTGCCGACGCGGTCCACGCGAAGCAGGCACGACCCTCTTCACCGCAACGCGAGGCACGCAAGCGACACGAAGAGGAGCCCCGGACACCACACAGCCGTCGAGAACGATCGTCGAGTCGAGACCGAGTTATCGACCGCCTCACCGACACTATTGAAACCATGATGCGGCCGCCTCCGAAACAAGTCTACGAGCTGCCGCCATTCTCCGGGGAGCCAAGCGAGTGGCTCACCTTCTATAACTCTTACACCGAGAGCACCGCACGCTACAAGTACTCCGCATACGAAAATGTCGCGCGCCTGCGACACTGCCTGCGAGGAGAAGCCCGTCAATGTGTGCAGCACATGATCGCCTCTTCCGCTCGACCCGACCTAATCATACGGGTCCTTAAGAAGAATTTCGGGCGCACCGATCTCCTCATTGATCGCGCCATCGACGAGCTGCGCAGAATGCCGCCGCTCGGACCGAGCGCCAACGATCTCAACCAGTTCGCCATACGCATCATGAATATCGTTTCAACGCTTGTGGACCTGGACCGCCGAAGCTACGGCGCAAACCCACTTCTCATCCGGGAAGTCACCGAGCGACTGAGCCCACACTTGCGCAGTCGCTGGTGTTCCTACGCTAAGGAGCACCTGAGCTCCGCCGAAAACGAACTCATGTTGATGGCGGAGTTCCTCCTCGAAGAAAGCGATGCCGAGATGGAATTCTCGCACGCTAAGGCGCCGCTTAGAAGACCGACGCCCGCCGCCGAGCAACGTGGATCGCAGCGCGTCCCAGAGCAACGCACGGCGGCCAACGCCGGCAGAGGAGCCGTACGACGCCCTCTGAGAGATCGTGTGCAGACATACGCACTCGAGCAACCTACCAGCTGCCTATACTGTGGAGGCAGCCACCGCACTACCGAATGCCGCAAACTCATCGCCGTGCCAGTCGGAGCCCGATGGGATTGGGTGCGACAGAATCAAATATGCTTCAAATGCCTGGAGCGCAAGCACCGCCGCGACCAATGCAACGCCCGCGGCTGCAATGTTCCCGGCTGCACCTATCCACACCACCGACTGCTACACGCCGACAAGACGCAGACGCATACACCGAGCGCCCCAGCGCCGTACATGCCTGCGCCACAAGCAGCGCCGTACATGCCTGCACCTCAAGCAGCGCCGTACATGCCTGCGCCACAAGCCACGCCGTACGCCTATCAACCGTACGCACCGGCTACCTACGCAGTCAAGCAAGCCGCTACCACGCCAAGCGCTAGACGAAGCGCCACGCCGACTGCCCCGCCACAAGCTGCCGCTGCGACCTATACCGCGGCGTCGCGACGCCGCCCTAACACGCACGCAGCACCAGACGCACCGCCAGAGACGACGGCGTGCGTCGAAGAATACACCGCCAACACAGCCGAATTTGGACGCAACGTGTCTTCGGTCCTGTTGAAAGTGATCCCAGTCATCGTCGGCGGACCCCGCGGCGAGACACTCACCTACGCCTTGATGGACCAGGGGTCCACAATCTCACTGATTGAAGAGGACCTCGCAGATGCAATCGGCGCCGACGGTACGACCTCGCGCCTGCATATCCAAGGCGTGGGGTCAATGACGACGCAACAGAAGAGCCGTCGAGTGCACGCCCACGTGCGCAACCAGACAGGCGGTCCGGCTCACCCACTAAGCCTACGGACCGTCGCCGACCTGGGCTTGCGTGCACAACAAGCAGAGCGAGACTACGTCACGCAATTCCCGCACCTCGCGGATATGAGCGCCGCGTGCTACGACACAGCACGCCCGCGCCTTCTCATCGGTGCCGACAACTGGCACTTGATGC
Source organism: Apotomis betuletana (assembly GCA_932273695.1). Taxonomy (NCBI): domain Eukaryota; kingdom Metazoa; phylum Arthropoda; class Insecta; order Lepidoptera; family Tortricidae; genus Apotomis; species Apotomis betuletana. The sequence goes on along the minus strand of OW026318.1, from coordinate 8,646,611 downwards.
TGCCATACGAACTACGCGTGGGCAAGATCGACGAGCCCGCCGCCATGCTATCTCCACTCGGATGGGTGCTATTCGGGTCGGCGCCACAACAGTACGCGAGATGGCAAACCGTACTGCACTGCTACGTCGGGTACGAGGCGCCGCTACAAGAAGAGGACGCCGCCCGACCCACAACTACGTCGGAGGCACCGACAGAGCAAGACCGCCGTCCGCCACACGATGACGACATCAACGCCCAGCTAAAGTCATACTTCCACATTGACTCGCTGGGCATCACGGCGGCGGTCAAAACGAAACCACAGAACGAGCGAGCTACGAAAATCTTCGAAGACACTGTGCGGCGCGTCGACGGCCCGCGCTACGAAGTCGGGCAGCTCTGGCGTGATGACAACGTCAACATGCCATCCACTTACAACATGGCTTTGCGACGATTGCATGGAATCGAGCGAAAGATGGACCGAGACCCGCAATTCGCCGAAGCATACACGAAGGAAATGAACAATCTGTTTGCTAAGAAGTACGCCGAGCGGATGGAGCCGGCGCCGAGCAACAAGATGTGGTATCTGCCGCACTTCGCAGTCACCAATCCGAACAAGCCGGGACGAATACGCCTGGTTTTCGACGCCGCGGCCACCTGCCAGGGCCGCAGCCTCAACGATTACATTCTAGAGGGCCCCGACAAACTCCAATCGATCTTGGGCATTCTATTTCGATTCCGAGAGGGAGCCTACGCCGTGACTGCCGACATACAAGAAATGTTTCTTCAAATCAAGTTACGCGAAGAAGACCGGCCGTCACAAATGTTCCTGTGGAGAGGCGCCAATCGCACACGACCTCCAGAAACATACGCAATGACGTCGATATTTTTCGGCGCTGCGAGCTCACCCTACTTGGCTCACAGCGTACGGGATTACAACGCCGAACAAAACCGCGAACAGCATCCGATGGCCATTGAAGAGATTACCACGAATCACTACATGGACGATTTCGTGTCGAGTTTCAACACAGAAGAAGAAGCCTGCGAAGCATCGAAGCAAGTCGCCGCCTCACACAAAGCGGGCGGCTTCACACTGCGCGGATGGAGCTCTAACGCGACTCGCCTCATGGAGTCGCTACCTACAGAGCTCCGAGCAACGACGCCCGCGCAGCTTGGCGGCGACAAGACGCAGAAAATTCTCGGATTGATGTGGGATCCGAACGCCGACGAACTCGGATTTAACACTAAAATGATCCGAGTTCCGGCCGACGTGCGAGAGCTACGCCGCACGCCTACAAAACGAGAGATGCTGAGCGCCGTGATGAGCGTGTATGACCCGCTCGGTCTACTCGCGAGCTACACAATCTCTGCGAAAATACTGCTGCAACGACTGTGGGAACTGAAGCTCGATTGGGACGCCGCCCTGCCGCCCACTGAAGCTGCCGAGTTCGCGGACTGGCTACGAGGGCTGCAATCCGTGGCCGCCCTACGACTGCCGCGCCCCTATGCCTCTACGGGGGGAGCTACGAAACGTGAGCTACACGTGTTCGTAGACGCCAGCGCTCAAGCCTACGCGGCCGTAGCGTACTGGCGCGAAGAAGAAGACGACGACGCCCGTGTGAGCCTCGTCGCTGCTAAGGCTAAAGTAGCCCCGACGCGACAGCTCAGCATACCACGCCTCGAACTGCAAGCTGCGCTCATCGGGGCGAGACTAGCTGCCAGCATCACTAAAGAACATCGTCTACGCATCGACGACACGTTCCTGTGGACGGACAGCAGAACCGTGCTACACTGGGTGCGCGACGACGCCCGCCGCTACAGCGCCTACGTCGCGCACCGTCTCGGCGAGATAGCCGAGACCACCAACGTCGAGCAATGGAGATGGGTGCCGACGAAACAAAACCCCGCTGACGACGCGACGCGAGCCGATAGCACACGCCGCCTCGACGCCGCCAGCCGGTGGTACTGCGGGCCGAACTTCCTACAACGTCCGGCCTCCGAGTGGCCGCGAGAGACGCCGACGCCGCCGCAAGACAACCACACAGAAGCCCAAGTTGCAGCCACACAAAGATGGGAGTCGCCATTGCCGGATGTCAGTCGGTTCTCTAAATATAACCGACTGATAGGCACGACCGCCCGCATGCTGCAGTTCGTGGAACGACTGCGGACTAGACAACCCACCGAGCTGCAGCAGAAGCACTTCAAGAACGCTGAACACATGTGGCTGCAACAGGCGCAGCGAGAGGACTTCCCGGCCGAGCTACGCGCGCTGTCCCGCGGACAGCCGATAGACAAGACCAGCAGAATATTCAAGCTCGACCCATACATCGACGAAGAAGATGGCCTGCTGCGGGTGCGCGGGCGTATCGACGCCGCGCCCGCTTACGTCAACCGACGCCCGGCCATCCTAGACGGCCGCAATCCATTTGTGCGGCTGTGGCTACAACGGGAACACGAACGAGCAGCGCACGCAAATCACGAGCGCGTCGTCAACGATGTCCGGCAGCAGTACTGGGTGCTACGCCTGCGGCCCACTGTGCGCGCTGTAGCGCACTCCTGCCGAACCTGCGTGCTTCGGCGCACGCAACCCCGCGTCCCGGCGCTGGGCGACCTGCCGCGAGCCCGCCTCGAGCCGTGCCAGCGCCCCTTCACCTACACAGCGACCGACTACTTCGGTCCTGTGTGGGTCACCGTCGGCCGCCGCCGAGAAAAGCGCTGGGTGGCGCTCTTCACGTGCCTGTCGACGCGCGCCGTGCACCTCGAGACAGTCCACACGCTGTCCACTGACTCCGCCATCATGGCCTTGCGGCGGCTGGCCGCGAGGCGCGGATGGCCCGCTCAAATCTGGAGCGACAACGCGACTTGCTTCCGGGCCGCGGACCTCGAGCTACGGGCGGCCTACGCGGAATGGCTGCCTGCGCTACGAGACTACGGGCTGTACCGCGGCCTGGACTGGCGATTCATCACCCCGGGCGCACCAAATCAAGGCGGCGCCTGGGAACGACTGGTGCGGTCTGTCAAGACCGCGCTAACGGCGACGCTACACACGCGGGCACCCAAAGAAGAGGTGTTCGCCACGCTGCTCGCCGAGGCCGAGCACACTGTCAACGCTCGGCCACTCACCCACGTGTCCGTCGACCCGGCAGACGACGAGGCGCTGACGCCCAATCATTTCCTGCTGGGCGCGCCTACTGCAGCGCCGCTCGTCGGGCCCTGCCGAGAAGCCGACCGACGCACTTGGCGGGCCAGCCAGGCGCTCGCCGAACTCTTCTGGGCGCGGTGGGTTCGCGAGTACCTACCGACACTCGCGCCCAGGCAGTCATCACCGACGGGGATCGAGCGACGCATCCAGCCAGGCGACTACGTCGTGATAGCCGATCACACGCTGCCGCGCAACGTCTGGCCGAAGGGGATCGTCGTGGCTACGCATCCGGGCCCCGACGGAGAGGTGCGCAACGTCGAAGTCCGCACCAAAGGAGGAGTTTTTCGCCGGCCTGCGAGAAAACTAGCTGTCCTCCCCTTGCAACCCGAGCCTACGCGGGAGCTCGGCGGGGGGAGACTGTTACGGACAGCTAGGCAAAGCTAGCTATTTTATAAATAAATAATAATGTTGTAAACGGTTAGGCGAAATTAGTATTAAGATGAATAAATAATATATTTCCTTGTGTTCCTAAATGCCCTTAAAAGCGGCTATACTATGTGTATAACACTTATTTTCCTAAAAAACATTATTGTAAGAGAGCTCCCAAAAATAACTAACTAAAATAGTTAAAAGACCACGACGTCTTAAAGTAAACAAGTATGACTCATCGTGGTAATTTCCACTCGCAGCGCGAGACAAAGGAATCATGTTGTTTACATTTAATGTAAAACTTAAGGATAAAACTTAGAATATCCTGAAACTTTGTAATAACGTTCCTCATGAACATACAAGTAAAATCTCTATACATTATACCGGCCGCAACTTGCTGCGAGCCCGGCAAACAAAGAAATAACACCACGCGCCGAGCACGGCGCGATATGAGGGACAAGAAAGGTGTAGATCTCGACCCGTGTGAGCGAGACGGCCTCTGAGTCGAGACAAAGAAATGATGTGAATTTTATTTAATTGTAATTAAACGGGAGCTCTCACATCAAAATCACTTACATATTTGTGTTCCACGAATAAACCTTTATGTTAGCTATAAGTTAAATTTAAGCTAAATGATGTATTATAAGTAGGAATCAGTAAAATGTAACAGAGCGGGCGTCCCCCTGAGAATGTAACGAACCTTGAACGAATTATATAAAAGGACGCCCGTTTCTGCAGAATTCATTGAGTTCATCTTCAGTCTGCGTAGAGTTACGACTCCGTAGTATTGAGTTCAAGTTCAACTTTGTAACACGTAGAGTCCCACTCCGTTTAGTGCGTTAGATCAACGGTCCGCCAATACAAGTTGTAACCAGTCTCTTTCATCCAAGTGTATTACCATCTTGTTAGTTAGTAGTGCGTAGTATCATCGATCCGCAGTGTAAAGGACTAAATTAGTTAAGATTTAATTGTAAATTCGCGTGTTAATTTTGTGTGTTAATTTTAGTATACTCCGATCCTCTAATTTTTGTTAATTGTTTTGTGTTTGAATATATAGTGTTTTTCCGTTTATCCTTGCGTTTATTTTCCTACAGTAGTAAATCGAGCCATCTCATTTACACCATTTCTCTTCTACATTTCCCTGAGCTATCGTAGATGTCAGTGTTGGGACCCGGCCGACGAGGCATTCCTAACACTTTATTTCCGACGTTTTACATCCATAAGGTGTTAGTAAATCTTATTCCATATCCATACTTAATATTATAAATGCGCAAGTGTGTCTGTCTGTCTGTCTGTTTGTTACCTCTTCACGCTTAAACCGCTGAATCCATTTTGATGAAATTTGGCATGGAGATAGTTTAAGATCCGAGGAAGGACATAGGATAGTTTTCATCCTGGAAATTATCCCTAAAAAATTTGAAAAGTGAGTAAGTAATTCATGATGACATTGATGACCCTGTAGGAAATGTAATTATTAGACCAAAAGCACAATTGCTCTTACATTTGCTTAGGCGCTTTTAATAATGCCTTTTATTAATTAAGGTGATTAGGAGGATGTGGATATCTATCGTGTTGTATGAGGTTGCTTCCATACTTCAAAGTTCCACGCGGACGTAGTCGCGGGCAAAAGCTAGTATACCATATTTTTACATAGGTACATGCGCAAAATAACTTTCTAGTCTGTGGTTTCACATTTGAGTATAACATTCATAGCATAAAATAAACAATGATGTTAAAATTATAATCTCACCAGACTTAGACTATCCTACTCAAAAAAACTGTCAATACTTACCCTCTAACACGTCATAGTTCGTTTCTGCTGCCTTATCTAAGTACTTGTATAATTGGTAATCGAATTACCAACATCCACAACTAGTTTATTAATCTAATTCTAATAATCTACTTATACACGAAATAAATAATAACCTAAATGTTATAACCTACAACACAACCGCGTCACATCTGGAGCTTCACAGTCTTTCTCATTCCCGCCATTTTTGTCGCTATGCTACTCCTTGTGAGTATTATATTCTTTGCTATGCTATGTTCTTTTTTCCCGCCAATCTCACCGTATATCTCGTCTATGGTCCTCATCTTCGTCTCTGCGGAAAAATGTTGACCATAGAGTAGAGCACACAGCACACGAGTAAATGAGTGGGGGTTTTGTACAGCCAAAACGTGGCTGTACAAAACACGGCCGAGCAAAAATGGCTTCGAAAAACCCGCCTGTATCGAGCTTGTCCAGGCCAATATTGCACGGCCAGGTTTTGCTCGACCATGTTTTATACAGCCGCGTTTTCCGCGAGTCCATGACGCTCGGCCCGTATTTGTTCGGCCGCGTTTTGAATGGTCACGTTTTCCGAGTCCCGAAAATGCAAGTAGGTATGCATTCTAACCTTCTTTACATGTAGTAGTTCGGTTCTAGCGCTTCGCCGACCGCTGCCGCGGTACACAGGGACTCGGAAAACATGGCCGTACAATACGACCCTGTACAAAACTAGCTTCGAAAAACTTCCCAGCCCAGCTTTGCCCAGCCGTGTTTTGTACAGCCGTGTTTTCCGAGTCCATATGGACGCGGAAAACGTGGCTGGACAATACATGGCTGACCAAAACGGGTTCCCCAACTTCGTAATTCTACAAAAGTAACCGTTCCAATGCAATGAATTATAGAATTGGTGCTGCCACATTTTAAAATGAGTAAGCCTTTTTAAATTAATAATAAAATAAATAGGTATCTCAGAAAAAATATAAAAACAGTGATTACTTCATCTTTCTAAGCAGAATTCAGAAAAGGAATAAAATTGTAGTCTTAAAAATATGAAATGTCAATTATTGGCATTAATCTTTTTCTCCTTTGATATGATTATCTGTGGTACCGCTGCCAGCCCCAACGTCAATGTCAAAAAAGTCCTATTCTTATTGAGTGTGTGTACCACCAAAATAGGGACACGTATACGATGAAATGACATAATTTGTATACAAAATCGTGGTTAATATTATTATTTTCCGACTAGTATTCGTTGGTCCTAGAATTGGTCAATCTAGTTGTATCTCGACAAAGAAGTGTGAACTTACAAATTAATCACTTTACAGTGTAATCTTTCGAAGCCGCAAAACAGTCGTAAAAATGACAGAATTTGGTGAATTTTACTACGGGATACCCTTTTTCACTAGATATTGGTTAACTGCTTGTATAGGTCTCAGTGTATTAGCTAAGTTTGGCTTCATAAATGCATACTACTTACTTCTATGGTGGGAACCGTTCTTCACACAGTTTCAAGTAAGTCATTTACTCCAACTTATATTATTGTATTTCTAATATTTCTATATGACGGTGACCCGGAGCCGCAATGGTAAAGCAACTGCTCTCTTACACTGTATATAATCATAATTAGATATAAACATAATAAACTTACAAGTATTTGAGAGCAACATACCTATAACTAACTTCCTAAATACAAAGACAGAGGTATCTCAATTTTAGGCACATATTATAATCCTTTCAGCAGAATAACTCGAATACTGGAACCCTAAAACAGGAAGGAAACTTGAACCTAACCTTTTTCTTGGCAAAATATATGAGAATTCCGCATCTCCTTGTTATTGAGCACTTAAAACAATAAGAAGTAATAAAGAATACAAAAAGATGATTCAATTGATGATGTATGATACATTGCCTAGAAAAGAGTTATAATACCATGGTGGTGTTTTACATCATAGCAATAGCGCTGAAAAAACATAAAACTTATGACACAAAATAATTTAATTGTGTCATTTTATGCATTTAAGGATTTAATGATAAGCCACATTGACAGTAGGTTGTGCCTATTATTATTATTAATTTATCAGGAACTTTTCAATTTTCTTAAATCTAGATAGATTGTCCCACAAAACCAGTGGCTGGTTTGACTGTAGGATCGTTAGTAGGGAATCTCTATTTAGGTACAAAGTATGTATTTACGGTTGTAATGTGAAAAAGTGTTTTTTTAACATTCTCTTGAATTTGTTTTTATTTGGCTCTCGTCATATTTCCTCCGGTAAACTATTGATTAGGCATGGAATCCGTTTTTTTGAGGGTTCTATCCCCAAAGTAATTGTTTACCCTTGGTACCAATAGTTTACCAGAAGTCATAGACTTGGTGTTATGGATATGTTGTACAGGTTGGATTATGGATGCTCTTGGCGGCTAAGGTTATTTATGGCAAGAAGGTATTTATGTTTTAAGCTAACCGGTAAAATATTGCAAATTTTAACAAGTTCTTTATAGTCAGATCTACATTTATTTTTAGTTTTGTTGTTTACTAGGAGTTTCAAGAATCTTAATTGAATGTTTTTTAATTTATCTATATTAGTCTTAGTTGTGAGTCCATAGCTGTCAAGAGCATAGCCCAAAATAGAGTCTACTAGTGACATGTACAAACATCTAAGGGTGCTTACCGTACTCTATAGCTTAAATGTACAAATTTGCCTAATAGAAGTCTCAATTTTTCATACATAAAATGTATATGGGAAGACCAGGAAAAGTGTTTGTTTACTTTCATTCCGAGATAGGTAACACCATTAACTTTTTCTATAGGTTTACAACTGCAATTTAAAATATTATTATGTAAGCACGAAATAATATAATTATTTAAAAAATGTCCGATAGAAGGCTTAAATATATAAGCATGGAAAAGTATGAGCATAAAGCCCAGGCATAAAGACCAGGCCTTCCCAAACTGTTTTTCAGCCACATGTCATTTTTTTTTGTGTTAATGCTGTGTATAACTGTTTCTTTGTTTCTCGTCGACATACTCCGAATCATGAATCAATTTCAGATATGGAGACCGTTCACCTCTGCATTCTACTTCCCCCTCGGGTTCCCGTTCCTGGTGAATTGCTACTTCTTGTACAGCTACTCAGAACGCCTGGAGACGGGCATGTTCGCCGGCAAGCCCGCTGACTACTTCACAATGCTGATGTTCAACTGGATTGTTTGTGTTCTTGTAGGATTTCTGCTCGGTCTGCAGGTGAGCTCAGAATACATATATGATATAATCACCGAAGAATCCTCAATTTTAGTAGGCATATAACCACTAGATTGCTTTTGGTAACTACGGCTACCTGTCACCGCTCTTATTTTATTATATAAATAGAGTCCAACTCAAAATTCGAAGCAATTGAGTGGATAATGTACATGAAAATTTGCCGTGCAAAATCAAGCATGACCCAGAATACCTTTATTAAATCACTAACGTCTGCTAATGTAAACCAAATGTTTACAATGAAGCGAAAATTGGAAAATTTAACAGTTCAGGCAGGGTTCAAACTTGCGTCTCCAACGACTTTCCGGGCCAAATTGGGCGTCCTACCTATTGGACCACTGAACCTGATGCAAGCGCCATTGAATTTTTCTACCAGTTGCTTCTGCATCCCTTACGGTACCATTAAATTTTTTAAATTGTTGTAATATTAGATTGTTGAAATATTATATTTTATTTAAAAGTTGTTATGCATTAACAGGTATTAATGGTACCGATGGTGATATCGGTGCTGTACGTGTGGTGCCAGCTGAACAAGGATGTGGTGGTCTCCTTCTGGTTCGGGACGCGGTTCAGAGCTATGTTCCTGCCGTGGGTGCTGCTTGTCTTCAATGTCGTTGTGAATAACGGGTAAGTTAATGTGATATCGGTGCCGTTGATGATTTCGGTGCAGACAGCGGACACTTCGGTGCCGATGATGATTTCGGTGCTCTATGTGTGAACAAGGACGTGGTTATCTCGTTCTGGTTCGGGACGCGGTTCAGTTTCATATTGCTACTAGGGAATACCTCAAACGCGGGATCCTGCAAGTGCTTACTGCTTAAAACAAAAAAAAATATATCAATCCCGCAAATCCCGTGGGTTCCGCTGGATCGATGACCTTAATCCCGCGGGTGCTGCTTGTATTCAATGTTCTTGTGGACAATGGGTAAGGTTTTATGAATATCTACGATGAGAGAATCTACGAACGGCAGCTTCCAAACTTTGGAGTTCCCCAAATGCAAACTTCGAGCTCTGTCCCACCACAATTCCATGGCGTCGCTGGTTACGTATCCCACATAAAAATGTAGTAGCCAATCGTTACTAAGTGAATTAGCTTCCATGTGGCTTCCATACATTCCAATATGATTTCTTGGATACGACAGCCAGTGACCTTAGTGGCGTCCCGGTGAGGCAGGCTAAGTGCCCTCCGTATCATTAAACTGTACTTAAATATGTCACCGAAGTCACGTGTGGTCTTAAGTCAAGCGGACACTTGAGAGCGGTAATGGACTTTATTGCAAATGTAGTTACTTAACATTGATTTGGAGAATCTATACATCTGCTTTACGTGTACCAATGTATTTAGTTACCATAAATGTAATTGATTGTTTTAATAATGTTTTACGAAAAAAATACTTACTGTTGAGTTTCTTTCGGCTTTCTTCTCAACAGAGGTCTCCTCTTGGGAAATGCTGGTAGTTTCACAATCTGTGTTGTAAAAGTGCCCTTGTGGCCTACTTATTTAATTTCGTTTCAACTGTCATCTTTAAGCGGAACAGCACTATTCCATGAACTTTTTTCTTCCAGTGGAGTTATGGAGTTCATTGGTATCCTGGTGGGGCATCTGGCGTTCTTCCTGCTGTTCAAATACCCCCAGGAGTTTGGTGGACCGACGCTGCTCGCGCCCCCCGGTATTGTGTAAGTATCCTATTCACACTAATATCATAATTAGGCCTCGGACTTTCGTTAGCACTTTAAAGAGCTATGGAGTCGATATTATTATAATACAATTCATACTCATACTCATTCACCTATTTTATTCCAAACTGCTTGTTGCGGTTAACATTCCCAAGCAATAAATGACTAAAATTATAAATAAAATTAAAAATAGCATTGGCGATACCAACGACGACGCGAAAACGTGGGAGACCACCAGCCACTTGGTTTGACAACGGTAGAAAAAAGCCTGCAAGAACTTCAGATTGACGAAAACCTAACTGAACCGTGCGGAATGGAAGAAACGGACAGCGAAGGCCGACCCCAAATAATTGGGATAACGTCTAGGATGATGATGATGTTGATTGCAAACTCATCACTAGTGGTTCGATCAATATAGAACCCAATTTCCTCCAGAAAACATAGAAATAGTCGCAAATATTTACGTACTAGCTGTGCCCCGCGGTGTTACCCGCTCATCCCACGGGAACACTAAATTTATTCGGGATGGAAAGTATCCTATGTCCTTTCCCGGGTCTCAAACTATCTCCATACCAAATTTCATCTAAATCGGTTCAGCGGTTTAAGCGTGAAGAGGTAACAGACAGACAGACAGACAGACAGACAGACACACTTTCGCATTTATAATATTATATATATATATTAGTATGGATTTTATGATGACGAAAAAAACAATGCCTACACAAATCAAGTCTTTGTATATTCTTCTGACTTAGTCCTTGACTATAAAATTAAAATTGCAAATGAAATACACATGAGTATGAGTATCATTTATTTTTTAATTTTTATGTCGGCTCCATAGCTCTCTAAAGTCCTAGTAGTCCTACCGTGCTAACGAAAGTCCGATGCCTAATAATAATAATAATAAAGTTTAAAGCCCAGTATTACACCTCTCCGCGCTTAGCCTTCCGCACCGGTGTTGCCCTTAGGCCACTCTATGTGTCGCTATTTTATGGGGGCCCATCTAGCGGGAGGCGAGTCATCGTCTACCAGTGCCATTACACATGAGACTTTTTTCCTGGTAGACGCCCGATAGTCTCAATCCATAGCCCAATTACCCAGTCCTCCATTTCATCCCCATAGCCCGATTTGTATTTAGATTCCATATATTCATAAATAGTTCTTGCACCAAGCGGGTCCTTTCTCTGTGTGCGTCCCTATGACACGGATTGGGACAGCATCCGCTCGATGTACACATTACATTTCATTAAATTGTCGAAAGGGCCTCTACTAGGGCTTGCAATTCCGGAATTGGCTTGTATGGGCAGTATTGGAAATTCCGGAATTTTCGATACTGCCCATACAAGCCAATTCCGGAATTGCAAGCCCTAGCCTCTACGCGTTGGCTTCGGCTCCGCGCACGCCTCCCAAAGGTCCGGGACACTATTGTCCCGTGAGCGGGAGCGACATACAATAATAATAATAGCCTTTATTTTCAGACATAACTATGTCGTTTACATTACAATTCTACTATTTCCCGTCTTAACCCCTCGAGCGATTGAGGCGCACACGCGTATGCCTAACGAAATTGGGCAGGAACGGCTACGCTGTCATTGGTCGAATTATTTCGTTGGTTTTGTTGAATTACCATCCATGATAAAATCATTCTGGATAGCTAAAACGTTGCACCAACATAAAAAAATTGTATCGGCCAAATTTCTGGCTGGCGGGCCACAGGAAAAAATTAATATTGAAAATATTTCTCTCAACCGCCATTGCCGAAGACGCGATTTCGTGACTTGTGTTAATCATTGTGAAGTAAATAATGCATATTGGAAAGTCGTTTCATTGTTTAAGTCGGTGTATTGTTTTATAAAGTTCAGAATAGTGCAAAAACAATGAAATTTGTGATAAAGTTTGATGAAGTGAGGGGTTTATTTCGACAGGTGACAAAAAACAAGTGAATATCGAGGAAAACATTTTTTTTTTCACTGTAATGGATCAGGTCAGTCAGTTTCTCCACATTTAGATGTATAGACAATTTTCTCAGCTTTTAAATGGTATATACTGTTTATAATATAATTATAACATATTAGCACAATTTCATAATTTCTAGCGCCGGTCGGCATGTCTTTTTTTCTACGAAATCGCCTGTGCACTATGCGTATCAATGACTGCGGGGAGGCGATCGCTTGACGGGTTAAATTTTGGTCTGTCTCAAAGTCCTCCTCCACCGTCCTCCATCCATTGTGATCTTGTGCAACACCATGTATGCCCGACGACTTGTCTATTATCATCGTCCCATTTTTTGTGGCCTGTTTCTTTTGCCCACTCTCACTAATATTAAGAAGGTGAAAGTTTGTGAGTGTGTTTGTGAGTTTGTTACTTCTTCACGTGATTCACGACTCGACCAAATTTGGTACAGAGGTAGCTGACACGCTGGATTAACTCATAGCCTGGATTAAACTAGGCAAAATATTTTAATGAAACTTTTCAGTAAAATAACTTTGATAACGCTCATATTAATTAACGCATTCGTGTTCCCGATGTATCAAGCTTGAAAGCTTTTTTGCTCATGCTGTAAACGTAAACCCCCAATGCCTACTCTATGTTCAGAAGCTATATAAATAAACAAAATAAGAACAATGATATCAGCAACCCAGTCAACTAATTTTTCATGCGGCGCCGTAGATAACAAACCGGGAGTCAGTTGTTTTTTCTTATCGTCTTTAGTAGATATGCATATTGTGTTATAATGCTACGGAATTAACGGTTGCCAGATGGTCGGAATTTGTCGAGATTCTCCCGAATTTTCGTATGTCCTCCCAACTCCGGACAAAGTAACCTACCGAAAAACAACTTCATTAAAAAAAAATTTAAAGGAAATTCCCCTGCAATCTTTTTCATACTAAGTATACGTGGGTCATTGTCAGAACTTAGGTGCGCGTCTTTTCGGTGGACATTTGCGAAATTAAGGATTCCAGGGCCTAATTTTATGATTAAATGCATGTGAGAATAAAGAACGTTCCCTCTTCTATAATTCGATCTAATAGCAACATAACCTAGATTCATACAAGCTCGTAACTTTTGACCACCGAAGGGACAAAATTCTGTTTTTTGAACTGACAATGACCCACGTTAAGCTTACACCTGGTAACTATGGTGTCGTATACAAATGTAGTCCAAACTTAACGTCACTGGGTTATACTAATCGAGGTTTTGCTCTCGACTGTTTCCCTCTACAAAACTTAACCAACGGTCAAATTTTTGAATCCTAATAATGTAGCAGAAATAAACTACTGTTACATTTTTTTAAAAGCTTTTATTTAACTTGCATTGTATGTATGTATATGTATCTAAGTATGTTTGTTCGGGTGAAATCTAGCAACTCAATTTTGAAGCAGATATCGTCAACCGATTGAGCTGAAATTTTGCATACTTACTCAACTTCGACGACAATACAATAATATGGTACCATGGGGCTGATCTGATGATGGAGCCGGAAGGTGGCCATAGGAACTTTATAATAGAAAAAGCAATCCTACCGAGCTTGGGCTCTTTAGAATCGTCTCAGTGAGCATTTGATGGATATCCAAAGAAAAGTACAGTCGGCTATAAAAGCTTGCCACTAAAATGTCATTTTTGACAGATTTTTTTTTTTTTATTTCGCTTCACAGGAAGAGATGGTTCCCTGACTCCCGCATCAACGTGACCGGGTTCGGGCGCAGCGCGCCGCCGGCGCGGAACCCGGTGCAGACCGGACACAACTGGGGCACTGGCTACACTCTCGGCGGACGCTGATCCCTATAAATACTAAAATACAAGTCGAAAGGATGTTAGGCAGATTTAGACGAAGACAATTTTGAGACGCCTAAATGACGGCGCCAGTGATTACCGCACAGCACACCTCCGACCGTTTAGACAATGACTATTTTCAGCCGCCTAAATCTCGCCGCACAGTGACCAGCAAGCCGTGTTTACACAGTGCTTTTTTTCAGTACCAGTCATTAGTGGCAGCGAGAGACGCGGAGGGGGGGTCACTGGCGCCAAAAAATACGCCCGTGTTCTATTCCGCGCCAGCGCTGGCATGCGGCGAAAAAATGGCGCGGAAAGTGTTTATACGGTGCCTTTTCGAGGCGCCGTAATTTAGGCGTCTCAAAATTGTTTTCGTCTAAATCAGCCTTGAAGTTAGGACAGAACGTAATGAATTTAACCTTTTGACCGCCGAAGACGGCAAATCACGTCATCGGAAATTCGTGCCACTGACGCCAACGACGCCTATTGACGTCAAAACTTCAATGGTCAAAAACATGCTAATTCAAACCACTATCTGTGTTTTTCAATCTCTATTGATTTTGGATCACTTTTTTTTGCTTTGGCGTCAGTGGCACGTTGAATTGCTTTACGGGTCGATTGCAAAAAATTAGTATATAGTTAAAAGCTTAGTTAACGTAAAATAAGATCGCTTCCTTTGTGTGACGAAAGTTAGTCATACAAAATGTATGGGTAACATTCGTCACACAAAGGAATCAATTAAGTTTGTTTTAATTAAAGCCCTTAACTATGTACATTTTTTTGCAATCGACCCACCCCTTGGCGTTCAAAAGGTTAAATTTGAAGATTGTCATAGTAACACACAAAAAAAACAATCTTCCTAACGGCCCGGCTACGACTACTTACGACCAGCGGCAGCGGTGAGCGGTAAAAACAAAATCATATATGGAGCACGCCACGAGAAGCCGCGCGCGGTTGCCGCTTTATTGCAAACTGGCTGCACGGTCGTAATGCAGTAGTATTGCAGTTTCACTGCAATAGCCATTTTGCAGTTCAAATGCTGTCAGTCTGTACCGGCCCTAACCGCCTCGGCCACCTACTAATACGAGTATGACTATTCCATTCAAATTGATTTTATATCTTTTAATGAAAACCCGGATAAGATTTAAATTTCGTTCTAATAACATTTTTATTTAATTTCCTACATATATAGTTCAAAATTGCATTATCAATGTTCTTCGTATGAAGGAAAATATAAATGGAATATTGAGCCAATGGGATACTAACTGATGGTAACCATAACCTAGAGAGGGGTATGCGATGTTTTTTGACCTAATGTAACTTTTCTCATAATGTAACGTTTGATATAACGCATTTTTTTTCTTTTAAAATCTATCAACTAGAAAATTGACAGACAAGTTAGGTTATGTTGGGGTAAGTCAGAAAACGTGTGTCAACTATTACATTAGACGGAAAACTATTACACTATGGACACCTCGATCAAATAAGGTCCTTATTGATCATTTGTTAAATTAGTTATATGTATTTGACTAAAATGTAATAGACAAAATTTACTTGTCTCAATCTGTCATCATCATCATCAGCCGTAAGTTATGCACTGCTTAGCATAGGCCTCTCCCAATCAATGCCCTCTTAGCCAATCCTCCGCTATTGCATTTCAAGGTCATGCCAGCAAGTCTCCAAATGTTGTGTGTGTATGGGAACATTTAATCGCACATTAACATTATACAAAAAGTGTATGTACTTATGTAAAAAGGCAAACATCCCTTTAACCCTTTTCTTGGCAAAATTAATGAGAACGTCTAGTAAAAAGCAAAAAATTGGAATTGAATGCCGGCCGATGGAGTGGAAGAGAGATAGATACGTCACAAGCCAAACGCTTGATCCGCGCTCTCGCTTGCACGCTCGGCTCAGGCGGAACGTGACAATGAGTCATGCTTTTTCGTGCGTGCAGCCGGCGTTCGTCGATTTATAAGATGTTATCACGTCAATATGCCAAGAAAAGAGTTAAAAAATCTCTCCCAATTTCCTTTTTCTCACTGTGTTATATTATCAATCTTTACAATTCTATGTATATTTAATTTTTACCTACTGTTATCCCTATTAACACGACCACACTCCACTAACATTGCATTTATTTTTAAATGTTTTTTTGACTGAGTTTCCGAACACCATGCAATCTGTATTTGCTTTTTGAAGACTCCAACAAAAAATCTTACGTAATCGATAAGTTCATGTACAATAGTCAATAATTGTATATTTTTTAGAGTTATTTTTAACTGTAATAAATTATATGAATCTAATTTTTGTGGTTTTATTTTATTGACTTGATTCGCCGTCCCCTTATTTCATTCGTTAACCTATTAACCGCCAAGCGGTCTAGCAATTTACCGTGCCACTGACGCCAGGGTAAAAAAAAAAGATGTGCCCCAAAATCAACAGGGATTGAAAAATACTTGTAGCGGTTAGAATTACAAAGTTTTTGATCATTGAAATTTGGACGGCTGTGGCCGACATGGCGTCAGGGGCACGATTTTTTGTTGACGGCCACAGCCGACTGTGGCGCTCAAAAGGTTAATTGTCTTATCTTAGGGTAAACAATAGTCAATAAAAAACAAGTGCGAGTCCTACTCGCGCATGAAGGGTTCCGTACCATAATCTATACCAAGTTTGCTGTATGGGAGCCCCCGTTAAATATTTATTTTATTTTATTATTAGTATTTGTTGTTATAGCGGCAATAGAAACACATCATCTGTGAAAATTTCAACTGTCTAGCTATCACCGTTCTTGAGATACAGCCTGGTGACAGACGGACGGACAGCGAAGTCTCAATAATAGAGTCCCGTCTTTACCCTTTGACCAACCATGTATGACAGGTCGTTTCTCGGCAGCTGACACTACATTGAAATGTATTATCCCTTTGAACGCCACACGTCATATCACTAAATCGGAAAATTGCTACGCTGAAGCTACTGTCAAATGACGTCCAAATCTTTAAAATTTCATATATCAAACATATCTCTGTTGATTCTGGACCACTTCTTTATTTTTAAGGGTTCCGTACGCAAAGGGTAAAAACCGGGACCCTATTACCAAGACTCCGCTCTCCGACTGTCACCAAGCTGTATCTCGTGCATGAACCGTGATAGTTAAGACTTAAGGGTTAACTTTGCACCTCATTTGTAATGCGCATACATACCAGGTGCAAACTTAACTTAACCCGGCCAGTTAAGATGGGTTAGGTATTTGTACGGAACCCTCGGTGTGCAAGTCTGACTCGCACTTAGCCGGTTTTTTTTGCAGTGTACGTAGCATTTCTAGGTTGCAATTCCTGAATAAAACAGCCACGTTCTATACAATAATTTTACTATACAACTATAACAAACGGTTCCTTAATGGTGTGGCTTCTCATGCTTTCCGTATTGCTTCTCCCACATAGCGATGAATTCCTTCTTCCTCTGTTCGCGCTTCTTGAAGTACTCGGGGTACTGAGCCTTCTCAAGTGGGTGCCAGTAGTCCAGGACCCAGTCTGGGGGCTCCACCTCTCGCTCGAAGGCGACGCCACCAGGGCTGTAGGTAACTGGAATTAAAAACATGGGAACAATGTTATATAAGAAGGTTTTAACAAAGCATGTATTGCGTCAAGCTTTAAAATTGCTACCTACTTTTTTCCATTTTTTCAGTAATTATCAAGACAAATTAAACAAGCCCATACTCGATGGGGTTATGTCTGAGTTCCCTTCCCTTCCCAAATCATCATCAGGTTAGTCAGGGCATTATCATCCGATTTACATATGTATGCAAAGATTGGTTGAATGTGTTTGGGTGGGGAAAAAAGTTAGACGAAATTATGGCGTAATTAGCCGTACGCCGTATGTAAAACGGAGAAAAACTATCGGAAAAGGTTCCATAGTGCAACAATAATTAATGATACAATCAGGAACCTTAAAATAGGACCTTAAGGTACGTTATTTGATTGTGAATTGTTGTCGCACAACGGAAACATTCATACAAATTGTAATTGAAGTGGTGGTAAGCTTTTAGGTCTTCACCCATTGGTGAATCAGTGACAGGTAAGTGAACTTGTAAGATAAGATAATTTATAATAATAATAATAATAATAATAGCCTTTATTTCAGATATAACTACAGTACATTATAATTCCACTATCTCCCATCTTTTATATGTTGTTCTATCTGTTTGCCCTTCGGCATAGGCCTCCTCCAGCCTCCTCCACTCATTGCGACGTACAAGATAATTTATAGTTGTCAGAAAACAAAACTGTCTCCGTGCAATAGAAAAAACATCTATCCATAGCTACTTATTTCTGAAAGCTATTTAATTTAAAAGTTAGTCAATTGATGGAACAGAAGAACTTATTAATGTCCAAACTTCTAATACAATTTTGGTTAAGAAGCTTATACTTTGACAACTGCTCTCTTTTTAGGAGGAAACTGATATTCTATATATAGGAAGAGGTAAATTACATTTTATCTTCTTGAACACAAAAAATAGGTAAGATTAAAGATCAAATTTTCAACCTTCAGTGGTTTGTTCTTGATATTTTCTCTGTATTTATATAAGCTTCTTGATTTCCCTTATGTCAATTTAAAAATTAGTGTTCTTATGTGAACCACGATCCAGGAAAATGATCAGGTAGTATATGACCGGACATTGTGGAGTTCATTGACAAAGAAATGTCTAACCATTTATAATATTTTTTATCTAGACCGCCTACTGTCTAGCATTGTGTAATTTAAGTTTTCTATTGTATTATTTTTCTTGTTGGTGGGCAATAGGGAACTTGTTGTATTGTATTGTATCATTTACTAAACTTACACTTCTTGGGCAGTGGATGCTGCTGCAGGAACAGCTCCTCCTCGCCCTCCTTTAGCAGTTGGGCAGCAACGCGCATGTCCGGCTCTTTGGCATGTTTGTCGAACCGCTCGCGCATCAGCACTGCTTGGTAACGGTACACATCTCTGAAAGAAGTGTGAATGTTATCAATCTTTAGATTGGTAAGCGGTGAAGCAATTCACCGTGCCCCTGATGCCTAGAGATGTGCAGTGTCTGAAAATTTCCTCATTACCGATACAAAATGAGGAAAGTTTCCAGATTTTTTTAGTAACAGCACATCACTACAATGCCACATCAAAAAAATTAAGAAGTAGCGGAAACAATATATAATGTACCACCTGTAAATGTACCTATGAAAGCAATAAATAAACTGATAATTCATCAATCAACAGGGATTGAAAACTCTTGTAGCGGTTTGAATTAAAAAGTTTTTCATCATTGCAACGATGTTAGCTTCAGTGGCACAATTTTCTGATGTTGTGATAGGGTAAATCGCCAGTTACTGGCCACCATTCAATAACTGGCCACCTCATACTAAAAATGAACTCTGTTTACCTAAAAACTGAATTCATTTTAGTATAACATGGCCAGTTATTCAAGGATGGCCAGTAATTAAAACTTCATACTAAAATGAATTCTGTTTGCAGGTAAACAGAGTTCATTTTTAGTATGAGGTGGCCAGTAATTGGCGATTTACCCTATGAGGACTGGGGTGTCCAAAAGGTTAATTCAATAAAAATTATTGATCTTAGCTGTGTGATTCTTGTTAGATTAGATAAAAATAAAACTGAATCTATGTTAATCATGGAAATTTAAATTTCTAAACTATTATTATACTTCATATTTTTACAATACAATCTACACAAAATTAGCAGCATGAAGTAGACTACTTTTACACTTCATTTATAAAATACAAATTTAACTACGTTAAGGCTGCTAGAGATTAAGACTTTAGGTGTCTTTGGAGATTTACTACTTGATGCACTTAAAAACTAATCATTACATATTTGTATTTTACAAATAAATACAATTTGTAGATATAAAACTAAATAAATAAACATCTACAAAAGAAAAAAATTAAACACCTCTATCAATCTGGAGTTTACGACAGCAGAAATAAAATCTTGTAAAAGCTTATTATCCTGAAAATCAATCAACAAATAGGTTATGCTGTTGAAAACAATTACGTAACTTCGCGAAGATATCGTATTGGTCGCATATTATGTGTAGTATCTTACCGTCTATCATAAAACGCTTCTAAATTCCGAAGAGTCCTTTTATAAAGGCTGCAAACCCTTTGGGCATGCGTTTTTATTCCAAGAGGCACAGCTCCTGCCATTTTTGTTTTTGCTATGCTACCACCAGCTAGATGTCCGATCCGATCTGACGTTGACGTTTCACCTGATTGTCAATTTGACGTTTACGTTTGATTGTTCGGATACCCCTTGGATACCCGCTCAATGCCGCTCATAAACGCTGTACTTATCAAGATCTGTGTCAAGATGCTGGATATAAAACCCGCTCCAGACCTTCCGATCCGATCTGATTTATCGGAAGAAATGTCCTAACAATTGCAATTGCACTACACATTATTCGATTGCTTCCTATAAATCGGATCGGATCGAAGGTCTGGAGGTGGTATTCCATTTATCCATTATCTTTGCAAAATGTGCATTTGATCATGATTTCAAAGAAATTGGGTGATTTTCTGCGCTGACTCAGGGTTGCCAGACGTACGATAATTATCGTACATGTACGATAATTTGGCCTCCAGTACGATGTACGATACAATGAGTACTATCGTACGCAAAAGTACGATAATTTGCAGGTCTTCGAAGGTTGGGTTAAATTCTAGGGTTTTTTAATATCATTATATGAAAAACGCACTCACTAGAGTGACCTTGAATCGAGATAAACGTCCACATGGACAGAAATGACTGCCAACCTGATCAGATCGACAAAATTTTTCACTGTTTGGTCGCCCTTAGCAGGGATGCCAATGTCAGATGTCTGAGTTCCCCAAAATATCTAAGTGAAAATCATCAAATTGAAGTTAATTTCGCAAAAATAGCTCATTATCTGTGTAAAAACACGCTTTTGGAGGTGTTTTTTAAATTTATTTTCGATGTCCTGCCGCATTGACCGGTGTACGATAATTTAATCGTCTAGTACGATAATTTTAGTATGTGGGTACGATATTCCGGCTGCACTCGTCTGGCAACCCTGCGCTGACTAATTAGTGATTACTGGTCGCCTACGCTCTTTTAGAATGAGGAACTTGTTAAATATTTTTTTCAATCAAAAATTCAGATATTTACGAAAATATTTGATAATATCGATAAAAAAACCTGTGTAAAAACATGAAATGTTGTCAATTACGGAATGAAATATATGATTATTGCGCAATTGTACAGTCGAGTTCATTTACATCTACACACTTACGGGAACAAAAATGTCTGAACACGACCCTATTGTCAGGAGCATAAAATCGTGTTCAGATATTTTTGTTTTCGTTCATCGTTTTCGTTATATTGTGGATAAATAGGGGCTAAATCGGCCGTGGCCATGAGAATAAAAAACAATAGAATTAAGATTTCGCAACAAATGCATTAGAATTTCGTGATCCAAGGCTTGTGAAGATCGGATTCACTGTACATCTATGACAAGGTCAGACGATGCATGCAAAAGGCAAAACACAGTCATACAAGACCAATCATACACAACGCGTCCGCAATCGGTTAGACATTATTTTAAAGACGCGACCGAAATTACAGAAAATGAGGCATAAAGACCAATTGTAAACAAAAAATATCCTCGCGTTCGGATCTCCGACTGTTCTCGACTACATGTCGCATTTCTCAACCGATTCTTATAAAAAATTTAGAGTAGGTTTGATAATTATATCGTTTTTTTTGCCGATTCAGTTTTTCGCAATTTTTCTATACGGGAATATAATATAATAATATATGGGAGTTTAATAAAAATTACTTATTTTTCAGCCATTAAAAAAATAATATTCGCGAGGTCTACTGTACTATTTCACAGAGTCACCAGTGTTTAGAATGGGATAAGATAAATAAGGATAAGGTTGCTCATGGAGTTTGAAGTGTTTGAACCCGCTTATTCTACGGGGTAAAATGTGTTCAGCCAGCCTATGTCACTCTCCACCAACTCAGAACTCTCCACCACATAAATATACCTAGGAACTATCTGTATTTTTCCCCAACAATAAATCTCGTCTGTCACTGTGGCTATTTCTTATTTTTTTGTTATAGCTGGAGCGGGACAAGGCTCTAAAATCGACAAATTAATACACTCTCACATTTATTTGGTTAAGGACTAAATTGGAATAATCTCTCGTAAAAATTAAAGCTCTATCGAGGTCAGAGAAAGTTGAAAATGACACGATGCGCGAGATGACCGTTGACCAATCACAACCGGTCTTGACCAATAACGGACGAAAGCGCGCCATTTTAAAATATCGAAACTTTGAAATTGGAACACCCGGGTTGGACTGAAAAGGTTTTTTATTGTGTCGAGATCGCGTGGACTAATTGTTAAGGAAAAAAATCAGAAATTTGATTGGTATTGCAGCGGCGTTTTAGACTGAGTAACGTAGCTAGCTTAAGAATTTCACGGCAGTGTTCCACTGACACTCGGTGCGGTAGGTTTTGTACCACACCATCGCTCAAATTGTCTATTAATTTTAGTTATTAACACCTTAGTGCCAGTTTGTGATAACTTTTTAGTATATCATTTTAGGATTATTTGCCAGTGTAACTTAAAGTGACTTTTTGGAGTTCGTTTTGTGGAATTCGATTGGAATTTATCTGGTAAGTTTCACATTCTCATCTCAAAAATTGGGTTGATATCTCGAATAAACTTAGACTTGTTATTACATACCTAGAAATGTTATGTTGGTATACCTACTGCTAAAATAGGTTAAAAATATTACAATTATTTAAGACGAAACTATGAAAAAAAAAATCGTCGGGGTCATATTAATTACGTCTCACTTTTTTTATAATGTTTTGGAAATTCCTAATTATATCCACATACTATTATTATCCACTACACATATATCTAAGTGTTTTAACAATTTAATTAACCAAACTTTCTTCATACCGTTCATCCCCCTTAGACATTCAGCCCCTTAAATACAATAACACACAAATAAATATACATAAAGTGAAACATAAAACCGTCTCCTTTTTTTGAAGTCAGTTAAAAATAAACTGAGGACGGATCCATTAGGTACTTTGTAGCCGACTATACATAGGTACCTACATACCTTCATGCCTTAATATTAATTTAATTCATACCTTAATTTTCAATCGCTTGTCTTCTTTTTTTTCTTTTCTTCGCGCTTCTTATAAATTTACGACGATTAAAAGAAGTAACTAGGAATGAAATTGCAGCCGTCAATGTGCACGGCACGTCCAACTAGATTTTATCAAACACTGTTTTGTTTGATTCATATAGTCAGTGGCCACCCTAGCATAGAACAAGTCGAGCGGTAGTGTTGACGAGCAGATAAGTAGCTGTTTACAGTGGACAAATCACAGTCCTCAGATTTAAATGCACTTCTGCTGGGCTTGCATGCGGCTCGCCTGATGTTAAGCAGTAATCGCCGCGTATTATAGTCTATAGACGCTTGCGACGCCAGGAGCATCACACTCGCGTTTTCGACCCTTTAAAAACCTATTTACTTCCCTCTTGAAGAACTGCCTACTGTAGCCCCAGGGGAAACCTCGGGGAGCTCATTCCACATGCGGACCGGTCGCGGTAGGAAATTCCTCTGGAACCGCACAGTTCTCGGCCATTTAGGCTCCAGTGTGTGAAGATGAACACCCTGCCTGATCATTCTCTCCGCTCCGTTTCTGTACGCACCCTAATAAAGTAGGATAGGATAGAGAGGCACGAGAGAGGCACGACAAGACGGGTTTGGCTCTACCCTTATCAACAACTATTAGGACCGGCGATATAGTATATCTATGTGTATCTGAATTTGTTACTCTATCCATTTAATGTCTAGATTTTGGTAGAGATGTGCCGTTTCCGATAATTTCCGGAAGCTTTCCTCATTTTGTATGGGGAAAGTTTCCGGAAATTTTCAGTACATCACTATTGTAGATGTTGGTTCCTTAGAGGGCCATCCGCAAATTACGTCGTAAAGTATAGGGACTATAGAAGAGATACAAAAACGAGAGGAGATATACGGTAAAAAATAAACAGAGGTCAACAACAGGCGGTCTTATCGCTAAATATCGATCTCTTCCAGGCAACCTTTAGGTAGCGGAGTAGATAAACAAAAGTTCATGCAAGAAATCACACGTAAACTTGGCCTCTATGTAGAGTTAAGTTAGAGAGTAAGAATTTGTGCATTTTCTCTTGCGAAAAGTGTCAGACAGTGTGGTTAAAGGTTATGGCTTATGAAGAATTGCGAAATTTGACAGAAAACAAAGAAACGTACAATAGCTAAGTAAATAATTCGTGAATAATTTGTGAAGACATGTCCCATATAGATATCAACTTAAAAAGCTTTCACTTTTTGAACTAACCGCTTTTTAATATGAATCATGTTGCATTCTCGCCGAACTTTCGAAGCACCAGCCTATTGTTAACGATGTCATTAAAGATACATTCATAATGCAATAAATACCTGTCAATATCAAAACCAGCAAGAGTATGTGCGGCCTTAAAACACGTGGTCTATTTTAACGTTAACCTACTCAATCAATAAATCTTTAGATTGATTAGATTGATTGAAAAAAAAAACAATGTTTTAATTGCATTCAGAACCTAGACATGAAAATATGCGTTTTTAGTATAATTTTTCGGTTGGTGTACGAGCCACTTAAGCAAAACAATACTATTTTGTGGTTTTATACCAATTATACTTATACCTCATTTATCGTCCGTCATGAAAAAGAAGCGTGCTAAATAGATAACGCCTTTGTGCATTGTAATTTTGGTGGATTATCATCTCTAAGGTCTTTACAAAGAGTTAAAATTGCTTTAATAGAAACTAGCGACCCGCACCGGCTTCGCACGGGTATAATGCTGATAAATTAGGCATGTATTATACATATAAACCTTCCTCTTGAATCTTTTGAAAACCGTACCAAAATCCGTTGCGTTGTTTTAAAGATCTAAGCATACATAGGGAAAGACAGCAGGAAGCGACTTTGTTCTATACTATGTTGCTATTAGTGATAGTAAGGAAGGTCCACGGTTGTATGGGAAAAATTCAAACTGTAGTTACTGGTAGCGCCACCCCTCAAAATTGTTACACATATAATGGTAAATAAATACTGATACTAGTCATCACTATCACTGTGATAGTGATGACTAGTCAGGTAAACGCCAGTGGTGCAGCACATGGATCGTACACAATGCCAACCGTCAGACTAGAAACTGTCACATCACGATTTGTGAAACTCCTAAATATTTGGATGACCCCAAGTTACCACACCGACCATCTCAAGCGCCGAAAACATCAATTGACATCAATCAAATGTTTATAAAGCTGCACTTGAATTGGGACTGGTTTATGGAAATCGTACCCAAGGCCAGCGTTTCTCAAGAGTCAGCGCAAGAGTTGTGACACTCGTCTGACAGTTAGCACATGGCGACTGTTGAATCATGTCCATGTGCCCATTGGAACTGTTTAAGGCTCATGGTGATGCAAATATAGACAATATTTTCGTTAGTAAACGTAGTATTTTCGAAAGTAACTGTTTTAATGTAATAATTTAAAAAAATCCGGTCAAGTCTGACTCGCGCACCGAGGGTTCCGTACAAACACTAAGAGGTGGCGAGGTATCAAAATACTAAGTTAACGTAAAAAAAAGATACAGCCGTTTATGCCACAAAAAACGTATATGTAGGTATTACGCCACTCTTAAGGGAATCAGAATTTATAAGATATTTTCCGTGGACCTAGAACTATGAAATTTGGCAAGTAATAAAAATCTGAAAACTATATACATTTGTAATTAAATCATAAAAAAATAGTTCTTATCGAAACTCGTATTTGGAGAACCCGGTTGCATAGAACTTTGCACCTAATTTGTATGCGACGCCATACATACCAAGTGCAAACGTAACTTAACCCGGCCAGTTAAGATGGGAAGTGTTTGTACGGAACCCTCGGTGCTTGAGTCTGACTCGCACTTGGCCGGTTTTTAAATATCACGTTTCATTTATGGGATGCCGATGATGCCATAGGAAAAATTGAATTCAAGAACAACATTTTATTTGATGTGGAAACTATGCGTCTTAAATACTTTTACGCAAGGCCATGGGGTTTTAGTTTAACATCTAAGCATTAATTGTGATAATGATTCAAGTTACGATGTGTACTTAACGTTTTGTAACTAATTGTTTTTTTATATAGGTGTACGATCTCATTGGAAATCAAGCCCAGAACCTCTGGATTACCGTGCTGTCACACCATTAATTTCAAGAAGATGTATTATGTGTCTCATCAAATATACCATTCATAAATGTAAATCGATCTTCATAATTTCAATTTCTTAAGTGGGGAAATAGTGATCTTTTTCGATTTACAAATTATTATATTAAAAACAATGTTATGTAATGTTAAATTACTCTTACATTACGATTGCAATAGATCTAATTATTAGTAATTTAAAAACCATTAGAGAAAACAAATGTGGTTTCCGATCGCACCGGTAAAAATGAAATGGGTGAGCTATTATCTATGCCGCAATTCTTAGACTTTAAAAAACCTTTTGAATATGGCGGGCGAAGGTACGTCAAATTGGAATAAAAATTGCTGCCAGAAGCGTAGTTCTATAATGACGTAACTAACGTAAGTTTCAGGACAACTTAAGCCTTTTTGGGTTAAGAGTGGTTTTGGCGGGAAAATGAGAGCGTATTCGAATAGTCGGTTGACTGTTTTAATTTTTATGTTAGTTGGAATAAGTAGCTTACTATACTGGGTGTGATCTGTACCTGTGTAAATGGATATTTTTTGGGAAAAACACCTTCCCATAATTACTAATTATAAGAAACCTGAACAGATTACAGAAATGTATACCATTGTTTACGTATGCACAGGTTAAAAAACTTTGATTACTCTGTGATTAAGTGGGTGAGGGGAATTGAAAATTACTAGAATTCACCTAATGCCATAGGAATGACCCCTAAAGTATAGTTAACTAGCTGTTTTTTCGAGATAAAAAGTAGCCTATGTGTTAATCCAGGGTAACAACCTTCAAACCAAAATTTAACAAAATTGGTCCAGCCGTTTGAGCGTGAAGAAGTAACAAACATACACATAAACACAAACTTTCGCCTTTATAATATTAGTGTGATAACGCTCAAAGTGTTGACCTACGATTTCTGTAACAGCTATAATTTCCTTTTTTAAGTGTCGGCAAATATAAATAAAATTGCTGCCTCGTCCGAAATGAGACCGAAATGCAGTATCGCAGTGAAAGTGGCGAGAATGAGAGCGGCATAGCGATAACTGTAGCGTGGGCAGCCACGCAAAAACGCGTGTTAATGATAAACTCATTAAACATGAGGCTTAGGATCGGAAATTCGGATAGATATTTTATCTATAAAGTTGGCAAAATTGTATTGCTAGCTCACTCATACCTTCCCCATGACAATCTTGCATCGCATTGATAAAAAAAACTGTATGAAGTGGATATATTACCTACTGTTTTAGTTTGCACCTGGCGTTGAATGTTACGAATTCCCGGGAAATTGCACACCCTAGCCCGATCACTGGGAACTGAAAAAAGTCCGACAGCTTTTTCAATTCCGTGTCAATGCCCATACGGAACAAAAGAAAACGTGCATTTCGACGTGGTTATTTTTCTCGCAATTACCACCATTCCCCATAGATAATTGGTATTCAATACAATTCTAAAGTTGTAAATATAATAATACTTAGTAGGTAAAATTGTGTGGGTGTCACTGTCAGTGTGTTTGTGGACTTCTGATAACACAGTACAGTAATACTTCAGAGCGCTATGGAGCCGATATTCACATTAAAATACAATTCATACCTACTCATACTCATGAGTGTATTTAATTCGTAATATTAATTTTATAGTCGCGGACAAAGTCAGAATAGTTTAAAAATATCTGACTTGTGTAGGCATTGTTTTTTCGTTATCAGAGTAAATTGGGTTCTATATTGATCGAATATCCAGTTATGCATGATATTCACAATTGAATATAGTTAAATCTAGGAGTTAGTAATATAATATTGTATTGTACAAATTTTATTTAATTTATATTTTTAGTCATTTAATGCTTGACGACGCGTTTGGCTCGGTTTGTAGACACCTGCCTACTGAGCCGGCGGTCCCGGGTTCGAATCCCGGCCATGGCAAATATTTGTGTGATGAACTCGAATATTTGTGCTTGGGTCATGGTTGTTCTATGTATTTAAGTATATATTTATCTATATAAGTACGTATAGATCGATCGAGTCGATCTAGTCCCAAATTAAACTCAAGAAGGTTTGTGTTATGGGTACTAGACGACGATATACATACTTATATAGATAAATATATACTTAACTACATAGAACAACTATGACCCAAGCACAAATATTCGAGTTCATCACACAAATATTTTCCCTGGCCGGGATTCGAACCCGGGACCGCCGGCTCAGTAGGCAGGTCTCTACAAAAAGAGCCAACCGCGTCGTCAAAGTAAAGTATTTAAGTATTTCTGGTTGGGCCAGTTTTTATGGAATTTTATTGGACCCGTATAGCACCTGTGATTTGGTAATTATGTTAATCAGGCACATGGATGTCGAACGTGATATTTGTATTGTTGATTAAGTTCGTTGTATGGTGTTAGTAAATTGTTGCTAAGCCAATATCGTGCCTAATATTTACACTTAATCAGTTATTATGTAATAAAATGCACAAGGTACATATACCGGGTGTGTAACCCTTTTTACAAGTAATTCAATACATACCTACTATTTTTAAATGATGTTAAAAACATTTTGCTTAGTTGAATGAGTTATAGAATGCGTTTGTATTTTTTGCTCCTACTACACGCCACACCCCGTATATACGCTTATTCTTTAAAATCTAGAATGTGTCCCAGTTTAACTTCCATATAAACCGCAGCCGAGTGACATATAGTCACTCAGTGACAGAAGCTCTTAAATAAAGAGAAAAACAACCGCAGCTTTTATGTTAGAAGTCTGAGAGATTTTAAAATTGGTTTATTAGGTATATGTGATCGTGGCATGGCGTAACGTAATAAAAACACACACGAAATTTTCGTACAAGGTTATTATTATTAGAATGTCGTCCTACGCATGTTTTTTTGCGTACTTTGGCGAAAAAGAAACAACCGAAACAACGTCAATAAACCTAAATCATTGCACATCTTTAATATAGGGATGACGCGTGACGACAATACATCACGATTAGGTGGCCATTAGTATGGAGAGTTTTAGCGCTCCGTAGGAATGTTGAACTATGACTTTTAGAGCAGTCTAAAGTGTATAGTTAGTCCCATATTGACATTTGACCCAATAAAAAAAAATTAATCAATTAACATCCTAAAAAATTTCATCTAAAAATGAAACAATATTAGATGACGTCATAAATCCGAGCATTTCATAAAGTAACCTTTTTAGAGTTCCGTAGCCAAATGGCAAAAAACGGAACCCTTATAGATTCGTCATGTCTGTCTGTCTGTCTGTCTGTCTGTCTGTCAGTCCGTCTGTCCGTCCGTATGTCACAGCCATTTTTTTCCGAAACTATAAGAGCTATACTGTTGAAACTTGGTAGGTAGATGTATTCTGTGAACCGCATTAAGATTTTGATGCAAAAATAAAAAAATAATAATAAATATTGGGGGGCTCCCTATACTTAGAACTGAAACTCAAATTTTTTTTTTCATCAAACACATACGTCGTGTGGGGTACATAGGGATAGGTCTTCAAAAATGATATCGAGGTTTCTAAAATATTTTTTTTCTAAACCGAATAGTTTGCGTGACAGACGCTTCCAAAGTGGAAAAAAGTTGGTCCCCTCCCTCTAACTTCCAAAATAAGAAAATGCAAAATCTAAAAAAAACATATGATGTACATTACTATAAAAAATTGGGCAAGTGCGAGTCCGACTCGCGCATGAAGGGTTCCTTACCTATATATATATATATATATATATATATATATATATATATATATATATATATATATATATATATAGGTATAACAAGTTTGTTGTATGGGAGCCCCCCTTAAATATTTATTTTATTTTATTTTTAGTATTTGTTGTTATAGCGGCAATAGAAATACATCATCTGTGAAAATTTCAAGTGCCTAGCTATCACCGTTCTAGAGATACAGCCTGGTGACAGACGGACGGACGGACGGATGGACAGCGAAGTCTCAGTAATAGGGTCCCGTTTTTACCCTTTGGGTACGGAACCCTAAAAACTACCAACGAAAATTGTTTTGAACGAGATCTAGTAAGTAGTTTTTTTTTATATCTTAATACCTAACTTTGCACCTAATTTATATGCTATACATACCAGGTGCAAACTTAACTTAACCACTTAGGGATGGAAAGTGTTTGTACGGAACCCTCGGTGCGCGAGTCCGACTCGCACTTGGCCGGTTTTATTTATAAGTAGGTAAGTGTATTCGGAATATTAATTACACGCACATGTAACAGGCTAGTTTAGTTTTATAGTTTATCTATTATCAGTTCCCGGAAACGCACATCACTCAAATAAATCAATAGTGCCAACTGTGAGCATTTTCCTGATCCCTTGCTAGGGTAAGTGCACATTGTGCGGGTCATAATTGAACCGTACACGGTACTGTCAATGTCCGATTCTATCGAACACAAAACAATGACACGGTAAAGACGATATTAATAGGCGAGTTATATGTACGTGAGTGTGTTACTAATGTATAGATATAATGGAATTGTTTACTAGTTCTAAATTAAGTACTAGATTTGTGTTATGGGTAGGTGATGATATAACATAAGAACTTCAACAGAAAAATGTATTGTTTGTTTTATTTTTTTATCAAAGCAGATAGGCCTGCTACTGAAAACCCCGCCTTAGCTCTATTTTATTTAATAGACAATTTTTTTATTAGTTTCTATTTGCCCCCGAAAACGCGGGTTCGAACCCCGCCTGAACCAATTTTTTTTTTTTTCTATATTATAAAGATGATAATATACTTAATATCGGTTGCATATATACTGGCTAGATATTAAATTAATCATACTACGTCGTAGAATAAATAATTAATTGTTCTTGTGACAGACTTCGTAGAAGTAAGTCGTAAAGTATTGTAAAACCAAAATATAGCACTATAAGCCGCTGCCAATCTTCTAGTTACTTTTCCTTAAGTTATTTATTTAAAATGTTGGTCTTAGTAAATGCATAAAAAATATCCATGACCCAGGAACAGAAATATTCGTATTATTCAAACAAATGTTTGTCCTTGTTACGTTCGAACCCAGGATCGTCTCGTCGGTTCAGTCGGCAGCTGCACTACCACTTCGGCAACCGTGTCGTCGAACTTGACAGAATTGTCTTACAATGACCTCATGTGATCCGGGTTACCCTAATTAAAGTAACAAGTTTAGGAGAAGAAACTCCAATTTTTTGCTAAAATAAAACTGTAAAACCGGTTGAAACTGGATTTAAAATCTCCATGTGGGGCTCGCGGAAGACAGTCCAGTTTGACTGCCGAAAAAAGTGCATGACTTTTTAAAAGTCAAGGGCCCGTTTGGTTCACTTTTCCGTTATTTTTTTAATTTCTCTTAAATGTTATTGACCTTTATCGCGTATTTTTTTGCTTCCTGGGTCAAATATATTATTAACTCCATGAATATATGCATCGCTGAAACGATAAAAATACTACATTATTGCTGTAAATTATCTACAAACACTCTGAAACAAGTGTGTAGGTAAACGATTTGTTGTACACAATGATAGTTAAAATACAGCCAACAACTAATCACGTGTAATCATGAAGAAGTGCTTAGAGGGTAAAGTATAAGTATTGGTCCATCGCGCAGTTTCGTCGGAATCTTAGAAAAACTGAGAAAGGAAATGAAGGCGAGATCTATGGCTATGAAATTGATGTACGAATCTAGGACAAGTGTCAGTTTAAACTGGTTGCAAACCCCTGGTACCGTTTCAAGCTAA
The DNA here is from genome assembly GCA_932273695.1 of Apotomis betuletana. Taxonomy (NCBI): domain Eukaryota; kingdom Metazoa; phylum Arthropoda; class Insecta; order Lepidoptera; family Tortricidae; genus Apotomis; species Apotomis betuletana. Next base: position 8,614,545 of record OW026318.1, on the reverse strand, counting down.
GATTTACGGGACATATCTATCAACATTTTGACAACGGGGTTGGCGCAGTTTGCAGTGCAGCGATAACTGAGCTGGCGGTCCTGGGTTCCCACTGAAAATATTTTTTGTGCGATATAGTCGTGCATCTACTAGAGGTAATTTCCAAATTTTACTATGATACAAATAAAAAGTTGGATTGATAATCAGTTTTCTATGGAGAGAGGGGTCATTATGTCAGAAAAAATCTAACAGCGACTTACAGGATTCGTTGGTAAAAAATTCTTTCGTTCATCACGCTGAAATGACTAAACGGATTTTAATCAATTTTCGTACAGAGATAGCTCAGACATCCAATAGTTTTTAATCGAACACCTTTTTATTTTAGGTACCCGACTACAGTGAATATAAAAGGAACGATATGCGGACGAAGTTGTAGGCTAGTGAAAGAATAAATACTATAATATTTAGCAGCTGACGACGTCATTATTCAGTGACATTAAAATAATGACGGAACCCAAATCAAATCCCGTCCAAGTCTTGCGATTCGGGAGTGAGTAACGGTCCCGCGGGTGCAATGGCCGCGGCCGGCCACCATTTTTTAAGCACGTGTCTTAACAGTACATTTTATATCAGACTGCATTATTTGGTCATTTAATTACAATCATCAATTTAATAATTTGATTGATTTTTGCTGAAAAAATCTCAAGATTTTTCTCAGCGTTCCGTAGCTAAGATGACAAGATAGAACCTTTATAGTTTTACTCGTAAGCTATAACGTAGATCTTTTCAATGGGAATAATGCCTTGTAACTAAGTACCTAATTAAGACGTGTAGTGTATATTAAATAGTGTCTCATTAGCATATATTTGCCAATAGTAAATGCGTTATTATACCTATTACTCGTAAAATGTTTGTGGAACTATGACCATATGTGATCCTACTCACATAATTTGTGTAAAGCATTGTCTACACACGGGAAACTTACATAAAGAAAATATTTGTTTAAAAATATATATGCACAACAAACTACAGATACCATAACATAATAATAGTCCCTGCAGGAAATTTATGGAAATAAAATATCAACACACAAATTAAAACACACAGAAAACGACGAAATATAAGACCTTGTCAATGGTCAGTCACAAGGACTTAATTAAAGTCACTTGGTACCGTTAATTTGAATTGTAATTCTTAAGCTATTTAATTTCATCAGGGTCATCAATGGAATATCCGTAAACACGTAGACATTTTTTTAAGAATTCGTTTTTGGTTTAGTAAAACATTAAGCAAAGTTTCCGTCCGTTGGCTATATACCTACTGAAATGTTTTTCTGCTTCGTTTTCGGAATCGAATAGTGCTGAGTGAGCTCAATCAAATGAACTTTTTTACCTACTAGTAGATAGATATGTTGTGACGTTCTTGAGCCTTTCCCCGTTCGCGTTTGAATATATGACATATCTGTAGTTTGTCGTCTTTCATTGTAATCCGTGCGAGCTGATTGTGATTACATAACAGTTTTTATGATCAACGATCGGGTTACATTATGTCAGTAGCGTGACCATGTTATTCACGAGTTACATAAGTATTACATGCGAGCCTACCCTAATGATCTAGTAGACTAATCGGCGACCTCAACAATAATTTCTTCACGGCAGAACATTAACGTCTTTATAGTCGGGATAATTATATGAAATAAGTACATTCCCTGTTTACCCGCTTGCCAAATGCATTTTGTTACCCTTAAAACAATATATCATAAACGGGTGAACCGTTTGGGAGTTTGTTGCCACAGACCCGACACGTGAGTAGAAAAGTAGAGGCGTTAAAACTGAAAAAACTTTTTTTTTGGGGTTAAATACAGGAGTAACTGACTTTGCCTCCCAGATGCCGAAATTCACGCGCGGGGTCATCCAACTCCAAAACTCGTACAAATACCTGCTAAGGGCAATACTCTACTTATAAAGTACGGAGGGCCATGTCGCAATATTTTGGGACACCGTTAGCTTCAGTGCGGGCCGGCCGCCGCCGCACGGCGACGTGCCGAACATTGCCGCGCTCACCCTAGAAGATGGCCGAATAATAGTGATGTGCTAAAATTCGCATAGATAAGATAGAGTGATGTTGCCAGGGGAGAAATTTGCCGTTTTGTGAGTTTATTTTCATGATATTTGTTTTTTTAATATGTATTTATCATTATTAAGCGGCTAAAAGTTTAAAGATTCTACATACTTATTTATTTATTTGGAGTCTGGAGAAGTACTGTGATGCCAATTTATTTATTAAATCATGTAGGTACCATAGATCATTAATTTTGATAATTGACGTATCCATTGAACTTATTGCCTTTAGGCATTTTATACCAAAAATTTATTAAGGTTTCGTCCGTTCCACCTTATAAAGAAATAAAATACCTACAACTGAAATTAAGTGAACATTCTTCATTATTCATAAAAAATAAAACAAAGGGCTTGTATAATAAAGTTTTACATCCGTTTAAATAAAACAACAAAGAAGCTCGCAAGTTAACACTTAAATGCCAGGAAACCCATATCTTAAGCTCAATCTTCGCAGTATTTTCATATTCTTAATGCATCTCTTGGGTAACTTAATTTATACAATAAACACTATTTTATACGGTAAAGAGTCTAGAATTCATTGGATGGTCGAACAATGACGTCATAGCAAGGTAAAGGACACGTTGGTTGAATCTTAATCGGTTTATTGAGACGGAGTTTATGGAATAAGAATTAGCCTTCATTGTCTTTATCATTAAATTATAAGTATAACAAACGAATGACTGTGTGTATGTGTGACGGGGTTAAGTCATACATATTTTTCTCACACATAGTTATATCGTAGTTTGGATTGGAACTGTAGCTCCTCTTTTCATATAATTATTGAACTCTAAAATTGTACCTACTAAAAACCGATTTAGTATGCGGCTTAGGTTTTAGGTTTAAGACATTTATTCTCATAAGAACGTAATATAATACATTCACTTAAAATGAGAACTTAAATTTAAGTTGCTTTATTATGATTTCCGAAATAAAATAAAAAATTAACAATGCGATGCACGTATTCTTTTGTTTCATATAGCCATTGTTTAATTACTACGCTTAACAACGGTCACACATAACATCTTCGCTAATTCATCACGCTAAAAATGGCTGGGTAGAGTTTTATGGCCTAACAAGCGTCGCTCTGGCCCAGTCATAGTGGCGCTACAAACAGCTTTCATATTATGGCAATAATGTGCATAGGTACGTCATATATTTGCATTATTAAACGTCAGTAGCGATTTGTCAAGGATTTGTCATTAACCAAATTCAAAACATTGTTTACCGGACAAACATACTGAATCCTATTGAAAAAAACTTGACTTTCATCTCTGTGGATAATTTTGGCTTTATTATGCAAAAATTACTTGATATTTACGGAATATTTGACCATAGTTATTATGCAGAAATCGACCAAAGTATTTTTTTCGCTTTTTGCAATACTTATAAAATGTACCTACTCTGGTCACTTTCTGCAGAACTACGATCATTTAGTCCTGTTTCCTCTTTGTTTACATCAGTGACATTCACCGAATTTCAACGTCAATTACCAAAAATTGTCCTTTCCAGTAAAATAAATTTGTACTAATAAAAAATAAATTAGTACTACTAACAAATCAGCAATAAAGCGTGGGTTGGAAAACACCCTGTGGGGATGCTTATATTGGCTCTGTGAGATGTACATAGACCTCATGGACAATTTTTGAAATGGTTGAAATCATGTTTTACGTTTTCCACTCACCATTTTGAAAGCTTTGGAAATCAAACGACGACCTAAATTCGAATCTACTAATAACATTTGAGGAGAATGAGTTGAGAGACAGTTCAAGGGCGCTTTTAGAAAGCCTGTGCTGCAAAAAATAATATGAGAAAAATGCAGAACATTTTAGTCCGGGTTTTTCCACCTATTTTCAAGGTTCCGTACCCAAAGGGTAAAAAGTGGGACCCTATTACTAAGACCCCGCTGTCCGTCCGTTAGTCTGTCTGTCAATTGGCTGTATCGCCTGTATCTCATGAACCGTGATAGTTAGACAGTTGAAATTTTCACAGATGACGTATTTCTGTTGCCACTATAACAATAAATACTAAAAACAGAAAAAAACAAACGTGATCGGTTGCGTTAACTTTGCACCTCATTTGTATCCGGTTAAGATGAGATAAGTGTTTGTATGGAACCCTAGCTCTCGGTGCGCGAATCCGACTCGCACTTGGCCGATTTTTTATTGTACGGATTGCACGAAAATGACCTTTAACTTGTCTATTCAGTGGCAAAGTTATTGCTTATTTTGGCAAGCATTTGAGTGCAAAACTTTCACTATATCTATAACTTTCAAATAAGTTTTTTGGTTCAAGGTGCAAGTGACAGACTCGCGCGATACAATAATTTTATGGAGCCATGAATCCGAATTGTTCTGTACACAGACAACCCCCACTAGACGGAGCATGTACTAAGGCGACCCGCGCGCACCAACGATATGGTACGGCAGAACATTAAAGTATGAACACGGCGGCCACCGTTTAGTTGCGTCCTTGTTTATGATGATCCATGCGTACGTCAACGAAAAAAGAAATTAAATAAATAACATGGTAAATTGTAGTGTTAAGTAGTGTAGAGAGACCTCATAAACATGGACGCAACTAAACAGTGGCCGCCGTGTTGATACTTTAATGTTCTGCCGTACCATATCGTTGGTGCGCGCGGGTCGCCTACGGGTCGCCTTACATGCTCCGTCTAGTGGGGGTGGTGTTCTGTACTAAACAATAAGAGTGCGCTTACCTTGAGTGACCGTACACCGTACTGGGTAGCGACTGCGTAAACATTTGTATAGAGAATAGTACTACAGCGCACATAGCGGTTACTTTGTGGAACCTAGCGGTTACATTGTAGAACATACAAATCGTTTACACAGTCGCTAGCGAGTACGATCACTGTAAACTCATGGTAAGGATACTGTGCACTAACCCTGAGTTTACAGTGACCGTATACTTGTTAGAACGATTTTTTTTTTTTTTTTTATGCTGATTCGAAAAGCCCTTAGGCTGTTATCGTAAGTCACTGTGTTGTGGTGGTAGGTTAGCCGCAGCATAAAACTCGGCACCACGCGTGTGAAGCTGTCGCGCGCGGGCGCTCGGAACAGCGGATGAGTACCTAGCTGAGGCAACTGGTCTCTTGTCCTGTCAGTTTGTAGTTAGAACGATTTGTATGGAGAATTGTAGTTCTATAAAGTAACCGCTGGGCGCTGTACTATTCTCGATTCAAATCGTATACGCTGTGTCGCTATCGAGTACTCATCGTAAGGGTACAGTAATAGAAAAAAAAATTGAAATAGATTCTATATCCGGTCTGTAACAATTATTTTTCGATATCTCAAGACTTTTTTCCAATAAAATTAGCACGTGGATATAAAAACTGGACTTATCTGCTGCCTTTTGACCATGCCTAAAAATAATAATCATAATGACACGGATTAAAAGCGAAGAGTAAACACTTATAAATAACGACGTTACACAAATAAAAGTCAAGAGCAATCTACTCATAAGACTCCTATTACGATATACAAACAAGCAAAGCAAATTGTATAAACCTGTTTAAAATCAATGTTTACAGCGCGCATACCGCGCGATGTGAATGTGACCGACACGTTTTAGCAGACAATTAACATGGAGCTATTGTGATGCTAATGCCGCACGCAAAATATGCTACTTGAACTTAACCTAGTTAAACTGCTGAGCCGTCCGATTTGTGTTAATTCGAATTTTGAATTTAATAAGCGCTTTTAGTAAGTTGGCACCATGTATTAGAGACAAGCCTGTTTCATAGAATGTTTTATTTTTAACCCCGAAAAAACGAGGGGGGTTAACATGTGTATCTGAGTGTCTGTCTGTGCCATTGTAACTCTCAAACGGATAGACCAATTTGAGTGCGGTTTTTAGGGTTCCGTACCCAAAGGGTACAAACGGGACCCTAATACTAAGCCTCCGCTGTCCGTCCGTCTGTCTGTTCGTCTGTCATCAGGCTGTATCTCATGAACCGTGATAACTAGACACATTGGCGTATCTTAGAATATTTTTCAGGTGGGGCCTTGCCTGGCCATGGCCTATGAGTTGAAGTCATGAATTTCTATGGGTAACCCATCCTGGGGTGGGCACTAGACCATACTGGGTTGGGCCCACGGTCCACCGGGCCACCCCCCTAAATACGCCTATGACTAGACAGTTGACATTTTCACAGATGAGGTATTTCTGTTGCCGGTATAACAACAAATACTAAAAACAGACTTAACAAATATTTAAGTAGCGATCCCATACAACAAACGTGATCGGTTGCGTTAACTTTGCACCTAATTTTTATCCGGCGCCATACATGCCAGGTGCAAACTTAACTTAACCCGACCAGTTATGATAGGATAAGTGTTTGTACGGAACCTAGGTGCGTGAGTCAGACTCACACTTTGGCTGTTTTTTTTTATGTTTCATAGAATGTTTTATTTTGAATAATTATTTTCATATCGCGCATTTTTCTCTAAATATGTTTTTTTTTTGGGTTTATATAAATTAGAAAATAAGATCATTTTTAAAAAATCGTATTAAAATAACAGCTTTACGTAGATTATAAATGTTAATGTAGGTATTATTTTAGGGCATAATTTATTGTACCTAAACTATTAGAAATCTGTTTCATGGCTAAATTCATTACTTGTAAAATGTAAAACAATTATTAGTTAACTTAAATACTGCGTTTATCTATTTAAGAGCAACTTAACAACTACAGAGAGCCAAGGCCAAGGAGCAGCAGTGGCGTAATAAAACCCCTGGACAAGCCGGTGGGAATCAGATTTTACGGATACAGGCGTACATCCTACCTCATATAAAGGGAATAAGGGTAAAGAAAAGATGCCGGTTGAAAGATACAGACAGACAGCGGAAGCTTTAGTATAGGAACCCGTTGGAAACCTTTGAGTAGGTACGGAACCCTAAAAAGTATGTTCCTCCTCCCTCGAACGAAATTTCATACAATTTAATTAAGGGGTATCCTAATTGTTTTAATACTTATATACTATCCATCCATACTAATCCATATCCATACTTCCATACTAATATTATAAATGCGAAAGTGTGTCTGTCTGTCTGTCTGTCTGTTACCTCTTCACGCTTAAACCGCTGAACCGACTTGGATGAAATTTGGTATGGAGATAGTTTGAGACCCGGGAAAGGACATAGGATACTTTTCATCCCGAATAAATTTAGTGTTCCCGTGGGATGAGCGGGTAACACCGCGGGGCACAGCCAGTAATATTATAAATGCGAAAGTGTGTCTGTCTGTCTGTTACCTCTTCACGCTTAAACCGCTGAATCGATTTTGATGAAATTTGGCATAGAGATAGTTTAAGATCCGAGGAAGGACATAGAATAGTTTTCATCCTGGAAATTATACCTAAAAAGATTGAAAAGTGAGTGAACATTTCTGTTGGGGTGCGGTGACCCTGTAGGAAATGTAATTATTAGACCAAAAGCACAATTGCTCTTACATTTGACGCCGCGTTTGGCTCGGTTTGTAGACACCTGCCTACTGAGCCGGCGGTCCCGGGTTCGAATCCCGGCCGAGGCAAATATTTGTGTGATGAACTCGAATATTTGTGCTTGGGTCATGGTTGTTCTATGTATTTAAGTATATATTTATCTATATAAGTACGTATATCGTCGTCTAGTACCCATAACAAGCCTTCTTGAGCTTAATTTGGGACTAGATCGATTTGTGTGAGGTTGTCCGATATTTATTTATTTGCTTAGGCGCTTTTAATAATCCCTTTTATCAAGTTCCACGCGTACGTAGTCGCGGGCAAAAGCTAGTTTGGAAATAAAAACTGGCTTTTGGACCAAACAAACAAGTCAATTAAGGGGTATAATATCACAACTCCGAAACAAATTTTAATTTGTCCGAAAGTATTTTTTCCTGCAACCTGTAATATTTTCAGAATTTTATATACAGTTTTAAAGAACCCGTTAGGTTAGGTTTGTTTTATAATTATTCTGGAATATTAAATTTTTTGAAAAAAATGGCTTTCGAACAAATGAAAATTTGCCGAAACCTAGATGGGAAACAAAAATTTGTGTTTCATATAGGTGACCTAATTAAGGTTCTTGGGTAGGCCACATATACACAGGGAAGTCTGGAGTCTTAGTAAGGGAATCCTAGACAAGGATTTTCCCCTCCTCCGCACGAAGTTTCTAGTAAGTTACTATAGGCTCTTGAGCAGCCCTACTGACACCGCAACCTAAGTCAAACGCAACCAGTTACGATTGCGACAGTAACCGGCCCGCTTGTTTCTTAGTTAGCGTATGCAACGTGTTATACAACTCGAGTCCCTTATGAATGAATAAATAATACCATATCCTAGAACTGTTGGAAAATCTCAGAGCTGACTCTCTGATTTTTCCGAATTTGTAGTTCGATCGTAAGTACGATAAACAACAATAACCAACTTAGGCTATTCTAAGAGAACGTAACTCAATCCGATGTCTCCAAGATGCCCATCTGGCATGTATGAACACTTTTACGGGTTTGCACAAATGTAACTTTGACAGAGAAAAATTGTGTTTTTCTCAGTCAACCTTTGACAACGGTATCTGTAAAGTTAACGAAACGCCAGGGAGGCTCAAATCCATATCCATACTAATATTATAAATGCGAAAGTGTGTCTGTCTGTCTGTCTGTCTGTCTGTCTGTCTGTCTGTCTGTCTGTTACCTCTTCACGCTTAAACCGCTGAACCGATTTAGATGAAATTTGGTATATAGATAGTTTCAGTCCCGGGGAAGGACATAGGATACTTTTCATCCCGAATAAATTTAGTGTTCCCGTGGGATGAGCGGGTAACACCGCGGGGCACAGCTAGTAATTAATATACGCGATATAATCCGTTTAAATTGTTTTATTTAAATGTGTGACAGTCGCGGAAAGTTAAGAAAATCTGCATTATAAAAAAAAATGCTGGGATTCGAACCCAGGACCGCCGGCTAAGCATTTATAAAACAACGTTTTCCTTGTTACAGAAACAAAATGGCGACATCAGTCCTCCAGCCAGAATCCCAAAGAGAGCACGAGCCCAAGGCGGAGATCACAGAGTCCCCCCGGCTGACCGACGACGAACGCATGCAGATCCTGGAAGCGAAAGAGAGGGAAACAGGGGATCTGCCTCCAGAACTGAGGGAGAGGGCTAGATTAGAGTTGAGGGAGGAGCCGGCGATCAGGGAACATGCGTTAGCGCAGATGCGGCATTTTATTGAGAAGCATCCGGCGATTAGGAAGTCTAGAACTGGTATGTGGTTTATTCTTTTATAAGGCTGTCTGTTCACAGAAGCAGAGTAGAGCGGAGATTTGTAAAATTGAGAAATCACATTCCTCAGATTTAAATACAGTTCTCTTTTTAGCTAAAGCCTGACCAGAAATATATGAGGATTGTCAAGAGGACGCTATTTATAAGATTTATATGGCAACAATTTTGCAACCAATCGCAACCCACTATAATGACATTAGTTTAAATACCTGTCAGATCCACTATGTTAACCTCGTAATATCATTTAATGGAATGCACTCTTTTCCTGACTGTTTTTCGTGTAATAAACACGTGTACACTTTATTTATAATCTTACGTTCACGACTGTAAATGTTTTTCGGCATTCTCTTTGGATAATTTTAAATATTTGTCTTTTAAAGAACGCACCATGAATGACATTTACATTGTTGACTAACCATCATAAAATCATTGCCAGTGTAAGAAATTAGTTCCAGTGAAATTCCGCAATATGGCGCATCCTCATATATATTTCTGGTCAGGCTTTAACTTCAGTTTATATTGAACCATTGATACCAAGAACCATTGATAAGATCAAAGCACAAAGAGAAATTGAAACGCGTAAGCTGGCGGTGGTTGGCGGTGGTCGGGTGGTGGGGAGGTTAACACGTTGGACCGGTAATCAAGAGGTACCGGGTTCGATTCCCGGTCTCTACCGCCAGGTGACGTGTTTAAATTTTTATGAAAAAATTTGGGTTGTCTGGAAGAGATCGCTTTTTAGCGATAAGATCGCCTATTGTTTGCCTCTATTGTAATGTTAAGTGTCATTTGTATTTGTATTTATTTCTTCTTGAGGTGTGCAATAAAGAGTATTCTATTCTATTCTATTCTATTCTATTCTATTCTATTCTATTCTATTCTATTGGGGTGTACCCACATTAAAAATAATCAGACATTATACATGTTTCATCTTCAGTTTTTTTGGTATATTATACGGTATTGTTTTTGCCATGTACACTTACAATTCATTATTTTTGAGTGAAATTCAGCCAACGCATATATTTTATGGTCACTGGTAAAACTAGACAAACTGGTAATAATACTAATAATATCTCCTCGCTTTCAGACGCCCCCTTCCTCCTTCGGTTCCTCCGCACCAAGAAATACTCCGTCCCCCAAGCCTGCGCCATGCTGGAGCGGTACCTGACTCTGCGTCAGGTGCACCCCCATTGGTTCCAGAAGCTGGACCCCCTGGACCCCAAGCTCGCTGCTGTTATTGATGCTGGATATCTCGTGCCGCTGCCGAAGAGAGACGCTGAGGGGAGACGGGTTGTGCTGTCTTGTATGGGTAAGGATCTTACTGTCAATTTCTCTTACATATCAGACAGTATTCGGAATAAGATGTGCAATTTCCCGGGACTTCGTATCGTAAATATCGTAATATTATGTATTACTTACTTCAATTCCGCGATTATAATCGTAAAGCTGAAATAAAATATGTGTTACCTTTCAAAATATTAGTCAGTTATAAAAAAGGTTGATACTTTAATCAATAAAGGTGCATCAATAATATTGTTTTTCTACTCCTGTACTTTTATCCGTCATTTATATAGTCACCAACTCTAATAACCAACGATTTACCAAAACCCACAAGCCTAAAAGTTATGTTACCGGGGCATTTCCATAAGTATAAATTCCTTAAGTATAGCATTAAGGTCATTCACCCCAAATTGCACACCTAGGCCGAACACTGCATATGAGTTGCGAAGATGCTTATGCGTGTAACATAGAGATGTGCTTTTCCGACATTTTCCGGAAACTTTCCTCATCCCCCATATAAAATATGGAGTTTCTGGAAATTTTCGGAAAAGACACAACTTTAGTGTAACATATAAATTTTGGTCCGCAGGCCGCTTCGACCCCCACGTATTCGATAGCTGCGTGATGGCCCGCGTCCATTCCATGATCGTGGAACTGCTGTTGGATGAACCTCGGTCCCAGCTTCTCGGGTACACCCATGTGAACGATGAAGCTGGCATGCAAATGCCTCATGTCAGTCTGTGGTCCTTTAATGATGTTAGGACCATGCTCAACTGTATTCAGGTAAAATAACAAAAATTCTAAATGTTTTCAATGAAGCGAAAAATTTAAAAAAACAACAGTAATTCTACTCGACACTAGATGTCGCCTGTAGTCTTAATGTTAAATTATCTAAATAATTTTGTATGGTTAATTTTTGTTATAGTAATTGTATAAAGTTGAAATATAATTATTTAGTTAATAATAGTTAGTATAAAATATCTATTATTTCCAGAATTCGACACCAATGCGGCACAAGTGTACTCATTTCGTGAACGTTCCTCATTACGGAGCAAAATTCTTCGAATTCGCCGTGTCCCTGCTCAGTGATAAATTAAAGGATCGCGTTATGGTAATAAATTCAATAATTTTATGAATATTTTTTTAATTGCTTACATTATGTATTCATAATTTTATTTAAAGCTGTATATTAATTTATTTTTGAACTCCTAGTAGTTTCTCAACCAATCCGTGATAAGAAAAAATATATTGCCAACATAATAAATAACTTGCAGCTAACTTCATTATATCTTGTGCAACAGTGCAACCATAGAACGTAAAATTAAAATGCAATAAGTCTCAATCTTGTAACTATAAAGGCAGTGTCAGACTGATGTGAATTTAATCGGGCGCGCGATTTGATACAAAATTTTAATTGTTTATTTTTTTTGTATAAAAAGTTCCTATACTCGAAGAGACGTACTGGTGACATTTAGAGCATGCAACCTGTTACATGAATGAATTTAATTAATGCTTGTAATTTTATGGAAACGAAATTTAATTATTTTTGCAGTTCCATCGCACCACTCAAGACTTGAATAAACACGTGGATCCTTCGATTCTGCCCAAAGAATATGGCGGCACGGTTCCATTGCGCGATATGATCGAGGAGTTGAAGCGGAACCTTCTGAAACACAGAGAAGAATTACTTGCACTAGACGACATGTGCGTTGACGTACATGCTTTGGAAAAGAACGACATAACTCAAGACATTCATTCCACAGCTGGATCCTTCAGAAAACTAGAATTAGATTAGTTTTTTTTTGAGATACCTTACATGATGGATTTTTTGCTAAACATCGGCTTCACACCACACTGTTACAGCAAGTGACTGAGATTTTGAGTGATATTTCGCAATGAGTTTCATGGTATAAGCGGGGCGGAGCAACGTTGGGTTTTCGATTAAGTTTTATTTCATCAATTTCATCATCATAAATAATTTGTGACATTATTATCTAAGTTATTATGGTTTAAATAGGTTTAAGTGTGTTACTTCCATGTGAGTTGCTGGCAAATAATTCTAAGCTTTTCAATAGTTTTACAGACTTCACAATTATTATAGATCTCAATGGCTTCCCCTTCTAATTAAGAGAATGGCTTCTATGCGATTACTTCAACTAATAAAGAAGAAATGTTCATAATTACTTTTAACTTATTTGTTATAACTGCTAAATGGTTTCATTTTATGTGGTTAGCCCTAAAATACAAATTTGATTAGAATGCAATTTTATAAAGTGGGATAATAATTAATGACCACAAAGTTGCACTATTTTGTATAAAGATAACTTGTGTTATCTCATAAATTAAATATTTTTATGCATTGTAATAATCGCATTGAATCCGTACTAAATATATAAGTAACTAGAGACCTAGTGGCAGCCGTCGGTGGTGTCACGTTACCATTCTTAACTTACTGAGTTTGTCTCTGCTGCCCAGATTAAACGATTCACATAGTGCCTTTTTGACTGGTTCGATAATCAATGAAAATTGTGAAAGTTTTGTTGAAAAAATATTTGTTTAAAAATTTGTGAAATTATATTTTATTATTACAATTTAATTGGACTTATATTGGTACCACATTTTCAGTCAAAACGGTTTGAAGTTTTTATCCCGAAATACAAGTAAAATTAAAAAAAGAATGTTAGCAATAATAATAACATGCGGTTTTTTTAATGTCGGCACCAGAATTGTCAAACTTGAGGACACAACTATATTCTACACATAACTTTACTGGAGTAAATAGAAATCAGTACTAATACTGTTATTAATGCTTAAGGATTAAACTATTTACTATTCATACACATTTTATTTTCTCCTTGTTCTTCCTGCCTTGACAGAAATGATATAAAATTGTCCAAAAAACTTATCGGATCATGCACAGTTGGTAGAGTTCCATAGCTGATTGATCCTATAATTTAAATAATGTTAAAGAAGTTCTACATTCCTGGTTTGACTACCCGTGGATCAAGTCTATCTTCAATTCTATCTTCACACCTACTAGAGAATTTTTCACCTATGAAGAGTTCTGTGACACCTGTCATCTCAGTACATTTTATAACCTACTAGCTGTGCCCCGCGGTGTTACCCGCTCATCCCATGGGAACACTAAATTTATTCGGGATGAAAAGTATCCTATGGCCTTTCCCGGGTCTCAAACTATCTCCATACCAAATTTCATCTAAGTCGGTTCAGCGGTTTAAGCGTGAAGAGGTAACAGACAGACAGACAGACAGACAGACACACTTTCGCATTTATAATATTAGTATGGATTAGTATGGATAATCGGAAAAATGTACTGAGATGACAGGGGTCACAGTAGTCTTCATAGGTGAAAAACTCTATAATATGACATACACGTCATTTCAATTGACAAGAAAATCTAAATTTGAAGTCACAGAACAGTGGCGGTATTAACTTAATAAAGCGTCACTTATTTCATTTCAGTCATTCAGTCTAGTTTGAGATTCTCAAACCAACTGAAAAATGTGGTTCTCAAATTGAGAACCACATTTTTCAGTTGGTTACAAATGGAATAAAAAGTCATGCAGTGCCAACAAAACAAACTAATGTTACTTACGTTTTGTCAATATTTCATAGACAATGAGTTGATCATAGACACGTCATAATCATAGACAGTAGAACGACCTTGAAAATGCGAGTGCAATCGCAGCTAACTTCGCTGTAGTTTTTCCCGCAGTTTGGCGTCCACACGGATTGATATAAAAAATATTATACAAATTTTCTATGAATTTAGATCAATAGGACACTAGAATCCTCATATGATTTGTTTTCCAGTGATGTTCTAATGAACGGAATATGTTTGTTCTGTGATTGTTTTGTTTGATAGCTGGTGCCGTGGTGGTTTTGTAAACACGGGAAACGGGACCCACGTCTATGACTTATCGTACGTATTTTAGCCATTATCGGTAGGAAATCATCGTTTCATTACAAGCTTTCTTCGAAACTAAATATATTTCGTTGATAATTCATAAACTGCATACAGATTAACCTCGAAATGGTCGTGATGTTTGCTCAGTACGAAAAAAAATATGTTGATATGCCATAATTTGATTGTGGTGTTGTTACGACTGAATCGTCCACTAACGTAGTTTGCTTTTTAAAACAGTGATTTGGTTGAAATATGGAGTTATTTAAATGTGTTGTGTGTTGGATGACTATTTCTTACAACTACGTATTTCATGTTTTCGTTTAACCGTGCACGGTAAGCATTTATGATGCTATGCCCGTTTGTTTAGCAATAGCTACTTGAATGCAGGATGTGTGATTTAGGTTAACCATAATCAATAATTCGATATAATATTTATGCATTGCATTTACTTGCAAACAGGTCATAGACATATTTATGTATGTTGTTAGGGCAGATTTGGATATACTATGTGATTTTAAGATTTATATCACAGTAGCAAAATTCTGAACATGACTTATAACATTATTAGACTAAAATTAGATCATGGCATTTTTGTATTCAGATGCATAATTATAAACAATGAAAAAACAAAGAAAATAATGAGTAAGTACTTTCATATGTTAGACATAACATGCATACATGCCAAGTTTTTATTATGATGCATATTTACAAAAGTAGTATACCAAGTGGTATCTGAACTTTACTGTTATTATCATGTATCATCACTAATTAGGTGTTTATGATTTCACATTTTGTGTGTTATTCTAATGACAAACATGTTAGCCCTTTTATCACAACATAAGATAATTTGCTAATGAGAGAAAATGATTATTATTAAGCACCACAGCAGAAGTTAGTATGGCAAACAGAACACATGTGTCTAAACATCTTGCTAGGATTCAAAATGACAAATAACTTAGGGTAAATTACACTTGACTTCATAAATCTAAGCTTAAGTAGGCTAGTATGTTGTAATATACATCTATATTATGTATCAATTAGTTAATAGCTTTAAGTATGATTTACAAAAAATTACTGTTCAGTTTCTTTCACCTTTCTTCTCAACAACAATCTCTTGTGAAATGCCAGATTGATACATGTAAAAGTGCCCTTATGGCCCACTTACAAAACAAACATTTTGAATTTGTTGTTAAATAAAATTAAACTCACTTGTGAAATAGTATTCCATTGTCTTGCAAACTAGACATAGTATCATATCTTTTGCACAAACAATACATAGATATTTTTTTACACAGCTTGATGCCCACTGAGAACAATTACCAAAATGTGTGTAATCAATTTTTGAAATAGTTCTAAATAAATGAACATGATATTTATCATAAAGGCAATTTATGAAATTGGCAGAGGGGAAATAGTACAAAAGATATCTCCAGTAGTGTATGCTCTAAGATAAAAAGTGAAATGGTCAAACCATTTACTGGTAATCTGAAATCACATTATGTTCATAGCTGTCAGTTTACTTGGACCACTTAAATATCCGTATAAGTACCAACCTACCTATTATTCGAAAATGTGCTACATTAGATGTATATTATATTTTTTCTAAGACTTTCAACAAGGCTACCTAAATATTTGTGCTGTTAATTAAAAATCAACACAAATATTTGACAGTAACTAGGTAGTAGAAGTTCATGGTGACCTAGAGAAAGTATCTGCAATCATCATTCATCAGACACACAGTACATTTTTATTTTTAAAGTAGTAAGACCTTTTTTTATATACAGACATCAACAAAAACAAATAATTTATCACACATTCCTGCATCAACTGCCAGTTAATATGAGCAACATTTGAAATTTTATAGGTAACAATAAAGCAGCATAGTATACCTAGATAAGCTTCACTAGTTTGTTAGTTTGTTACTGCTTACTATGGTGACTACAGAACCATAGAAGAGCGGGACTTCCTTCCACAGGTATTCCATACTGAGTAGGAAGTCCCGGCCTTTAACATTTATTTGTGTCTCTAAATAGTGAAATAAATACTTATAATTTTTTTAATATAGAAGGTTATGACTCTTCTTCCCCACTTGTGGGATCTTGATCTATAAAATTCAATCAGTCTGTCATTGACAAGTTCTTCTACCATCAATTTTAATCTTACTCATGAAGTTAAAACAATTATTGACTAAGCATAGGTACAATCTCTTTAAGCAGTGACATTGCTACTAATTTTCTCGCTTATTACCTTACATTATTGTTTTATGTTGTATCTCCAAACACTTAAGAAATATTCAAGGTTGAATGTCTCATAACTATTCAGTATACAACATGTACAGCAGTGACAAAAAATCTATCATGTTGAAATATTTTAACTAAGTTGAATTTGATCCAAGGATAAGATCTGAAATGAATATTGCCAGTAGCGTAATAAGTAACTTGTAGTATTGTGTTAGAAATAAAAACATATGTGTTTTATTACCGTAGTTGCAAATATTCTCCTCACTACACAAAAATAACAGTGGTACAATTTCCCTACTAAATCCGCCATAGTAATAGTACACTGTATGATTTTCTGTGCTGTGACCAATTAACTGGTTGTCTACACTCTTTTATAATGAGGAACATTTGAAATGAAATATTCAACCACAAATTGGGATATTTTCGAAAGTAATAAAATGTAATATTTATTTTTTGTCCTTTATTTGATAATATTGATAAAAAGCCTGGTTAAAAAAATGAAATATCGATTTTGTATAGGATGCGCGGTTCGCATGGCGTCAGTGGGGTAGAGGTCTCATTTCATTAATGATTATTCCATTTATAAAATACAATACAACAATACTTTGTTGCACACCAACAAGAAAAGATTACATGAGAAATTATAAATTAAACATTTAGGTCCCGGCTTAGGGGCATAGGGAAAGACAGACAGGAAGCGACTTTGTTTTATACTATGTAGTGATTAGATGATGTTTGTGTTTCACAGATTGGCAGTATGGCGGAAATAGTGTATCCACAAGGCTGCAGGCCAATCACCGATGACCTAGGACCCGATGAGCTGGTCCGGAGACTTAAGGTTTGGTTCCACATTGGTTACATCCGGTGACAAACAACCATGCAGCACCTTTAGCCCTGCTGTGATACTTGGTTATTTCTAAATATTTCCTGTATCTTTTCTATCAATAGTTGATACAGTGCAGGTTGGGTGAAGTCACTGTATTTGCGTTACCCTGGCAGGTCCTTATACAGGAACAAAACCTGTAAACAATCTGACTACAAAAAGGGGTTCTATCACACTACAATACTGAATTGCGTATTTTGAACCCCCACCAAATATATCAATTTAACTTGTTTCTGTATCTCCATCTGTAGTATCAACATATGAATCTCTTTTGATTTGTGAATGTATTGTTCTTAGGTAGCTATATTTTAAGATAACCATTTTTAACCCCGGACGAAAAATGAGGGGTCATCTGTGTATCTGTGTGTCTGTCTGTGGCTTCGTAGCTCCCAACCGGATGGACCAATTTGCGGTATTTTTTTATCGAAAGATTTGTCCGTCGAGATGGTTCTTAGCTATGTGTGGTGGAAGTAGGACGAGGTCTTTCCAGGATATTGAGCTTTTATTGGAACAAGTGACAAGATCTCAGCCAATATTGAAGCTAAATTCCAAACTGTAGTTATGTTCAATTTTAGTAATATTTTCTATATCAATCATTGAATGAGGGTCCCATGATGACCAGCTGTGTTGGTCTTGTTGGAATTGTGTCAGGGATGTTATACATTTTTATTTACGTTTTTATTCCATACACACCAATTCACGGGTACAAGTAGTTTGTATATAAAACATCATTATTTTTAAACGCACGTGAGTGACATCGAAGAACGCTTCGTGTAAGATTAACATGAGTTATTTATACACGTAACCCACTTATCGTTATGTCTTCATAATGAATAATTTCTCACCTCCCATTCTTGTTCATAGTTATATATATATTTTTTTTGTTATAAATATCGGACAACCTCACACACGTCGATATAGTCCTATAGTAAGCGTTTGAGCGTAAATAAGTAACTAACATACAAACAATCACATACGCCCGCCTTTATAATATTACAAGCTTTTATTTACTTTCACCTGTCCCGTTGTAATGTAATTTTGCAAGTTCAATGTGACCCACTTTACGGTTTCCGATTGAGCTGAAATTTTGCACTATTTTGCAAATCGCGTGACAATGGCATATTACGATGACGTGGAGCTGATCTGATGATGGAGCTGGAAGGTGGCCATAGGAACTCCGTAATAAATAAAGCAATAATATCGAGTTTGGGCTCTTTAGAATCGTCTCTGTGAGCAATTGATGGATGTTCAAAGAAAAGTACAGTCGGCTATAAAAGCTTGTCACAAAAATGAAATTTTTGACAGAAACTTATTAGTATGATAAAATTAATTAACATTGGCGTCCTATTTTACTATTGATCCATGGCCGGACGAAGAATGCGATGGATTGCTGGTTTATAATATTTCCAAGTGTTTTCCTTATACATACAAGCGTGCCATTGAGTACCTAAATTGGAGGATGTTTGTGGATGCATGCGGTCGTTCTGCATTGTGATAAACGTGGCTCGCTTCCGTGCCATCTAGGTCGGATTAAGACCTAGTAAATTTCTAGAATCTAACGGCCAAGTGTAACTGAAATGGGCAATTTCAATGGTAGGTATATTTGGGTCGATCATTTTGCGTTGCCATGGTTACGTTATCTTGCACAACTCTTTAAAATCATGATTTTCTTCACGTTTTCCGTGGTTAAAACTCATCAAAGGTACATTTTTGTCGTAGTTATTAGCCCATTTTTTTTACCAACTATCTCGTAAGCACATTAGTAGGTACTAGGTACATACGTGTATATTATAAAAGTTTTGATTAAAGACTGGTTATGGCGTTTGATGATCAGACGGTTTCCTTTGTCAGAATGGACCTTCTAAACCCTAGGAACATAAGGAGGGGCCATCTTGAATTTCAGTGTAGGAAGGAGTTATGACGTTATTTATTTATTATATGGAATTTTGTCTTTTGAATTCTATCATGTGGGGTATCTAATGAAAGGGCTTCATGAGCTGATTCCAACTATTATACTGCATTATGAGCATTTCTCAAAATTTTTGCCGACAATTAAGACAGAAATTAAGGTCCAATATAATTTTCCTATTTTGTTACCAATTTTCTTTGTGATTTCCAATACATTGATATCAGATTATGTATAATTAAAAAAGTATAAGCATAACAGAACCTTAATTATCGAACATAGCCATAACATTGATATTAAATTACTAAAATAATTGGTAACAAAATAGGAAAATTATAGTGGACCTTAATTTCTGTCTTAATTGTAGGCAATTTTTTTGAGAAATGCTCTTATTACATTAATGCTACTTATCGGGAAACAATCTAAAACTCATTATCGAAACATACTAAGTTTGGGCTCTTGCAGGTAGGTAGGTATGAATTAATTTTGAAAAAACTTACGCCAAATAAACCGTAATATACTCATATGTATGTAACCCCAAGAAATTAATGAATTTACTATTTTTCATGAATTTTTCAAAATCCAAGTCTTGCGAATTAGCTATCTCTTGCTTAGCTACGTCTAGGAGCTAAAACAAAAATATTTTCCTTTAACAGGCATTGGCGCACACACTCCAAGGTCTCGGACAAGATGAGGGCATGTACCAGCAGTACATTCCCCTGGCACTCCACCTCGCCGACGAGTTCTTCCTGACCAACCCGTCGCGCGATGTCCAGCTTCTCATAGCTTGCTGCATCGCCGACGTGCTGCGCGTCTACGCGCCAGAGGCGCCTTATAAAGACCAGGAACAGGTATGTGGCTAGCTGAAGAGTGAACAGGCATCGACACAACCTCCAAAGCCTCGGTCAGGACGACGGCATGTACCATTAGTACATTCCCCTGGCACTCCACCTCGCCGACGAGTTCTTCCTGACCAACCCGTCGCGCGATGTCCAGCTTCTCATAGCTTGCTGCATCGCCGACGTGCTGCGCGTCTACGCGCCAGAGGCGCCTTATAAAGACCAGGAACAGGTATGTGGCTAGCTGAAGAGTGAACAGGCATCGACACAACCTCCAAAGCCTCGGTCAGGACGACGGCATGTACCATTAGTACATTCCCCTGGCACTCCAAGTCGCCGACGAGTTCTTCCTGACCAACCAGTCGCGCGATGTCCAGCTTCTCATAGCTTGCTGCATTGCCGACGTGATGCGCGTCTACGCGCTGGAGGCGCCTTATAAAGACCAGGAACAGGTATGTGGCTCGCTGAAGAGTGAACAGGCATCGACACAACCTCCAAAGCCTCAGTCAGGACGACGGCATGTACCATTAGTACATTCCCCTGGCACTCCACCTCGCCGACGTTTTCTTCCTGACCAACCCGTCGCGCGATGTCCAGCTTCTCATCGCTTGCTGCATCGCCGACGTGCTGCGCGTCTACGCGCCAGAGGCGCCTTATATAAAAAAAAAAGTGAGCTAAAGAGTGAAAAGTCACCGGCACATTCTCCAAGGCCTCGGGCAAGATGAGGGCATGTACCAGCTGTACAGTGTACATTCCCCTGGCACTACACCTCGCCGACGAGTTCTTTCTGACCAATCCGTCGCGCTACTAGGCTTTGCGACTCTTGTCGCGCGACCATAGCCCGTCATACTCTCACAGTACTGCGAAGAAAGGGATAGGTAAACTATTTAAAATTTCATGACCGGGTCGACATAGCATCATTTTTGTTTGGATACATTATGTCCAATAAATTTTTGTGATTGATATCAAATATAAGGTTTCAAATTCTGTAAAGATATTTTCTGGCCTCCCACCCACTGCTCCTATAAGCGTTCGATATTATCATCGCTTACTATGTTTCTGCCTTATTTAACTACCTACACTATATTTGAAGTCTATTAAAAAATTCCAGACCCATATAATGACCCCCAGCAGTAAGACATAAAAGGGCGATTCCCCAAGCGTTCTAGCGTCAATCCTTTTTAGGGTTCCGTACCCAAAGGGTAAAAACGGGACCCTATTACTGAGACTTCGCTGTCCGTCCGTCCGTCTGTCACCAGGCTATATCTCAAGAACGGTGATAGCTAGACAATTGAAATTTTCACAGACGATGTATTTCTATTGCCGCTATAACAACAAATACTAAAAATAAAATAAAATAAATATTTAAGGGTTATTATGGTACGGAACCCTTCATGCGCGAGTCGGACTCGCACTTGCCCAATTTTTTCACGATTATTGCCACAACGGAAGAGCCAGTCGTTTTAATTATGATCTAACTAGGACCCGACTCAATCATATATTTTAAGAATATTTGCAGAAATGTGAATGACGAAAAAAAGACGCTTTATAAACGCTGAGCATTCACCCAAAATACCAGTTTATCTATATTTGCGTTCCCGCAGGTGAAGACAATATTCCTGTTCCTGATCAACCAGTTGCAAGGTCTCCGGGACCCGAAGGACCCGGCGTTCAAGCGCTACTTCTATCTGCTCGAGAACCTGGCGTACGTCAAGTCGTTTAACATGTGCTTCGAGCTCGAGGACTGCCAGGAGATATTCTGCGCGCTGTTCTCCCTCATGTTCAAGATTGTCAAGTGAGTAAAGTCGCTATTTTTGCTATTGTTTTGTTTCACTTAGTCATAAAATACGGTTTTTACTTGACTGAGACTTAGCCTTGACTGACTTCGGTTGACTTGTAGCGAATGGCCTATGGCATTAGGTCCGCCTTTTGTACGATAAGTTCTTTCTTTTGTGCATTAAAGATTAACTAAATAAATAAAGGGATTCAGGGATTGCCAACCCTTTTCAGCATGTGTCTCATTTCGTGACTACCGATGGGAATACATCTAAATTAATTGCGTGTTAATAATTTATTTACAGAATTACAGTCTTAAACTAATTCACTGTTAATCTAAAAATACTTCATTTTTTGCCGATGTTTGCTCAATACTATCACCAGACAGTTGAAATTTTCACAGATGATGTATTTCTGCTGTCACTATAACAACAAATACTAGAAAAACAGAATAAAAGAAATATTTAAGGGGGCTCCCATACAACAAACATGTTCGGTTGCGTTAACTTTGCACCTCATTTGTATCCGGCGCCATACATTCCAGGTGTAAACTCAAGCCGGCCAGTTAAGATGGGATAAGTATTTGTACGGAACCCTCGGTGCGCGAGTCAGCCTCGCACTTGGCCGGTTTCTTACTTTATAGCTGGTATAACGTCAGCGTCAGCCAGAGTTAATAATTTTCAATAAAAAATCCATTGGAAGTGGCTGTTACTGACTTTTTAATGTATAATTATAAATAATAATAATAATAACAAATATCAGACAACCTCACACAAATCGATCTAGTCCCAAAATAAGCTCAAGAAGGCTTGTGTTATGGGTACTAGACGATATACATACTTATATAGAAAAATGTATACCTAAATACATAGAACAACTATGACCCAAGCACAAATATTCGAGTTCATCACACAAATATTTGCCCTGGCCAGGATTCGAACCCGGGACCGCCGGCTCAGCAGGCAAGTGCTTGCAAACTGAGCCAATCGCGTCGTCAATATAATTAAATTCCCATTTTCGCATCCACAGTACGGAACACTCCTCCAAAGTGAAGTCATTCATGCTGGACGTCCTCTGCCCGCTCATCACGGAGTCCGACGTGGTCTCCAACGAGCTCCTGAACGTGATCCTGATGAACCTGGTGGAGCCGAACAAGCGCGAGCGCAAGCACGCGTATACCCTCGCCAAGGAGCTCATCGTGAAGACCAGCGAGACGCTGGAGCCGTACATACAAGCGGTGAGTGGCCATAGCATATCACAGTGGCAGTTTACAGCTAAGGAAGGTTAGAGGTTTGCAGCGATTCAGTAACGATGAAGTCGCTGAGCATACACCCTCGCACTGGCCAAGGAGCTCGTCGTGAAGACAGCGAGACGCTGGAGCCCTACATAAAAGCGGTGAGTGGCCATAGCATATGACATTGCGGGTAGAGGATGGCCCGCTCATCACAGAGTCATCAGGAGTGTTGTGGTCTCCAACGAGCTCCTGAACGTGATCCTGATGAACCTGGTGGAGCCGAACAAGCGCGAGCGCAAGCACGCGTATACCCTCGCCAAGGAGCTCATCGTGAAGACCAGCGAGACGCTGGAGCCCTACATACAAGCGGTGAGTGGCCATAGCATATGACGGTGGCAGTTTACAGCTAAGGAAGGTTCGGGGTATGCAGCGATTCAGCAACGATGCAGTCGCAAAAAGGTCACAAATGTGTAATTTGTGACCTTTTTGCCACCTCGCACACTTAAACGCAATTCTCTGTCGCTACATACAGTGTCGATCCACACAGCCGCGACTTAGCAGCAATTCAGCCGCGGGACAGTATCCTATAAAAAAAATGGTACATAAACTGAATGTTTAGTTTTCCTTGAAGTATTCATATTATACATACAAAGTAGTACAAGTCAAAGTACGGAGGTTGCTTGAATTTTTTATACATGTAGTATTATGTATGTTCAGAAAATTACGTAACACGTTTGGATTTAACGTTTATATAAGAAACTAGCTGTGCCCCGCGGTGTTACCCGCTTATCCCACGGGAACACTATATTTATTCGGGATGAAAAGTATCCTATGTCCTTCCCCGGGACTGAAACTATCTATATACCAAATTTCATCTAAATCGGTTCAGCGGTTTAAGCGTGAAGAGGTAACAGACAGACAGACAGACAGACAGACATACTTTCGCATTTATAATATTAGTATGGATTAAATCTGTATCTACCTTTTTATTACTATTACTACTTAATAGCTCAGAGTCTTGGCCTCACGATTATGCGTCACTTGTCAAGATCAGCACTGTTTCCTGCCAGTTTGATGGCCGTCCGACCTTCCCAAAGCCGTCCCAAATATGCCACGTTAACGCCGCGATGTTGGCCCATTCTTTATATTTTATTGATGAAATAAATTATCTATTAACGTTTTATCTCTTACAGTTCTTCAACCACGTCCTAATCCTCGGCAAAGAAGAGAAAACCCTCCTCATCTTCTCCAAAGTCTACGAGCTCATCTACGAGTTGAACCAGTGCTGCCCCTCCATCCTGATCGCAGTACTTCCCCAACTGGAGTGCAAGCTAAAGTCAGCTCAGTTCCAAGAGAGACTCAGCGCAGTCGCGTTACTTGCTAGAATGTTCTCCGAACCAGGCTCTGGTCTCGCCAAGCAGTACCCAGCTCTATGGAGAGCCTTCCTAGGACGCTTCAACGATATAGCCGTCCCGATCCGCATCAAATGCGTCCAATACTGTATGCACTTCCTTGTCCACCATCCGGACCTGAGGAAAGACATAACAGAGACACTCAAAATGAGGCAACATGATGCCCACGAACAAGTTCGCTATGAGGTCGTTATGGCTATCATTGCGACTGCCCAAAGAGACTTCCAGGCGGTCGCGGAATCTGAAGATTTGCTCCATTTTGTAAGAGAAAGGACTCTGGATAAGAAATTCAAAATCCGCAAAGAAGCTATGTCAGGGTTAGCTATGATATACAGAAAATTCTTGACTGAAGAAAGCGTACCCCCTGCTACAGAAAAAGCAGTACAGTGGATTAAGGATAAAATCCTCCATGGTTACTATATGACTGCCCTAGAAGACAGACTCCTCGTCGAAAGACTTCTCAACACTTCTCTCGTCCCTTACACATTGCCTCCGCAAGTGAGGATGAAGAAATTGTATTACCTAATGTCAAATGTCGACGCGAACGCGACCAAAGCGTTTATAGAACTGCAGAAGCATCAGCTGGCAGTTCGTCGCACAGTCGCCGAGTGGGTGGAGCTACACAGGAAACCTCCCACTCCGGCAGTGCAGAAGGAGCTCATCGCTAAAGTGCTGCATATCAGCTCCAAGTTCCTGCCTGAGTCGGTGAAGGCTCAGGAGTTTTTGAATAAGTTCTCGCACCATATGAAGCAGGCGCCGGAGTTGTTGCAAGGAATGGAGATTATATTGAACCCTAATGTTAGCTGTGAGGTCTGCGTTCGTACTACGGTAAGCATCGTTTTTATTCTTGTACCCATTAAATAAATAAATAATAAATAAATATCAGACATCCTCACACAAATCGATCAAGTGTCAAATTAAGTTCAAGAAGACTTGTGTTATGGGTACTAGACGAGGTTATAAATAATTATATAGATAAATATATACTTAAATACATAGAACAACCATGGCCCAAGCACAATTATTCGAGTTCATCACACGAATATTTGCCCTGACCGGGATTCGAACTTGGGACCGCCGGCTCAGTAGGCAGGTGCTTACAAACTGCGCCAATCGTCGTCACAAGTCTACTAGAACTTACTTTGGGACTAAGATTCGTGTGAGGTTGTTCAATATTTATCAATGCCTTTTGCCTACGCTCTCCTTTAAGCTTATACATTATCCTACGGGAATAATGCTTTTTATTGGGATAAAAATTAGCCTACGTCTTAAATTAGAGTATCAATCATCTCTGTTCCAGTAACAAACATTAACAAAAACACGCAAGCTTTCGCTTATATAATAATAATACAATACAACAATACTTTATTGCACACCAATAAAAGTCTACAAAAGGAAAAATGACAAATAATATAGTGGGATTTATTTATTCTTGAGAAAAAAGCTTTCTCTATAATTGTTCTGTTAATTGTGTGTTAACTTATAGACTTCCCATAACAAAGCGACTAATGAATCCTTAGGAAAATGCTACATAATTGGTCTTCTCCACGGAAAAAAACTTATAAATGTCGCTTTGCTATAAGGGGTTGTTGGTAAGCTAGGTTATACAAATATTTAGACTAAAACATAAGTTCGGTCGGAGTACGGACATTGTTTTGTGTAAACTTCGATTCTAATTTTAATAATAACGCGTTATCCACAGTCGAACGTGCTAAAGAAACTGGGTCAGCCTGTGATGACGAACCTGTACTACAACACGGTCAAGATGCTGCTGGAGCGAGTCAGCTCCGTCATGATCGACCACGAAGCCCTGCTCATCCTGGTCGGCTACGTGGAGGGCGCGGCTAGAGGCTCTGATGATTCCATCGCTGAGGAATGCGGTATGTATACTGACTACAAGACGGTCAACACTGGAGTGAGTTAGCTTGGCTACAGTGTTGTAGTAACACGGTCAAGATGCTGCTCGAGCGAGTCAGCTCCGTCATGATCGACCACGAAGCCCTGCTCATCCTGGTCGGCTTCGTGGAGGGCGCGGCTAGAGGCTCTGATGATTCCATCGCTGAGGAATGCGGTATGTATACTGACTACAAGACGGTCAACACTGGAGTGAGTTAGCTTGGCTACAGTGTTGTAGTAACACGGTCAAGATGCTGGTCGAGCGAGTCAGCTCCGTCATGATCGACCACGAAGCCCTGCTCATCCTGGTCGGCTACGTGGAGGGCGCGGCTAGAGGCTCTGATGATTCCATCGCTGAGGAATGCGGTATGTATACTGACTACAAGACGGTCAACACTGGAGTGAGTTAGCTTGGCTACAGTGTTGTAGTAACACGGTCAAGATGCTGCTCGAGCCAGTCAGCTCCGTCATGATCGACCACGAAGCCCTGCTCATCCTGGTCGGCTACGTGGAGGGCGCGGCTAGAGGCTCTGATGATTCCATCGCTGAGGAATGCGGTATGTATACTGACTACAAGACGGTCAACACTGGAGTGAGTTAGCTTGGCTACAGTGTTGTAGTAACACGGTCAAGATGCTGCTCGAGCGAGTCAGCTCCGTCATGATCGACCACGAAGCCCTGCTCATCCTGGTCGGCTTCGTGGAGGGCGCGGCTAGAGGCTCTGATGATTCCATCGCTGAGGAATGCGGTATGTATACTGACTACAAGACGGTCAACACTGGAGTGAGTTAGCTTGGCTACAGTGTTGTAGTAACACGGTCAAGATGCTGCTCGAGCGAGTCAGCTCCGTCATGATCGACCACGAAGCCCTGCTCATCCTGGTCGGCTTCGTGGAGGGCGCGGCTAGAGGCTCTGATGATTCCATCGCTGAGGAATGCGGTATGTATACTGACTACAAGACGGTCAACACTGGAGTGAGTTAGCTTGGCTACAGTGTTGTAGTAACACGGTCAAGATGCTGGTCGAGCGAGTCAGCTCCGTCATGATCGACCACGAAGCCCTGCTCATCCTGGTCGGCTACGTGGAGGGCGCGGCTAGAGGCTCTGATGATTCCATCGCTGAGGAATGCGGTATGTATACTGACTACAAGACGGTCAACACTGGAGTGAGTTAGCTTGGCTACAGTGTTGTAGTAACACGGTCAAGATGCTGCTCGAGCCAGTCAGCTCCGTCATGATCGACCACGAAGCCCTGCTCATCCTGGTCGGCTACGTGGAGGGCGCGGCTAGAGGCTCTGATGATTCCATCGCTGAGGAATGCGGTATGTATACTGACTACAAGACGGTCAACACTGGAGTGAGTTAGCTTGGCTACAGTGTTGTAGTAACACGGTCAAGATGCTGCTCGAGCGAGTCAGCTCCGTCATGATCGACCACGAAGCCCTGCTCATCCTGGTCGGCTTCGTGGAGGGCGCGGCTAGAGGCTCTGATGATTCCATCGCTGAGGAATGCGGTATGTATACTGACTACAAGACGGTCAACACTGGAGTGAGTTAGCTTGGCTACAGTGTTGTAGTAACACGGTCAAGATGCTGGTCGAGCGAGTCAGCTCCGTCATGATCGACCACGAAGCCCTGCTCATCCTGGTCGGCTACGTGGAGGGCGCGGCTAGAGGCTCTGATGATTCCATCGCTGAGGAATGCGGTATGTATACTGACTACAAGACGGTCAACACTGGAGTGAGTTAGCTTGGCTACAGTGTTGTAGTAACACGGTCAAGATGCTGCTCGAGCCAGTCAGCTCCGTCATGATCGACCACGAAGCCCTGCTCATCCTGGTCGGCTACGTGGAGGGCGCGGCTAGAGGCTCTGATGATTCCATCGCTGAGGAATGCGGTATGTATACTGACAACACGCGAGTGAGTTAGCTTGGCTACAGTGTTGTAGTAACACGGTCAAGATGCGGCTCGAGCGAGTCAGCTCCGTCATGATCGACCACGAAGCCCTGCTTATTCTGGTCGGCTACGTGGAGGGCGCGGCTAGAGGCTCAGATGATTCCATCGCTGAGGAATGCGGTATGTATACTGACAACACGGTCAACACGCGAGTGAGTTAGCTTGGCTACAGACTACAACACGGTCAAGGTGCGAGTGTTAGCTAATTTATTATTAAATTTTCTCCTCCTCAAGGGCCTTAATCATCCTGGTTGAGTAAATTAACTAGAGGTTTGAAATAAGAGCCTATCACTTTATTTACTATCATGGATGTTGTACTCGTAATAAGACCTTTTCTCAAACATGCAATGAAATGTCGTAATAACGTGCGTTATAACAGGCTTCGAAGTATCACGTTTCGGGCGGAACAACTGGAGAGAACTGTAAAGGAGTTTCATAGAAAATTTAAGGCCTATGCCGGAAAGATAATTATTTTAAACATAGCATCTGTGTTAATTGTCATATTTTTTTGTGGTATATTTTTCTATTTCATTGCATATGTTTGAGAAAAGCACTAAGCCTTAGCCGTGAAAAGGGCTTGCAGTAATGTACTATTTATTTTCTGTTGTGTGCTTCGGTATTGTTTAATATTAGAATTGATTTAATTTCTAATTCCTTCTAGGCACAACGAAGAAAGTAGCAGCGGAGCGTGGTCTCAAACTCCTCGTGATGCTGTCTTTCGTGTTCCCGGCGCATTTCCTGCACGAAGATGTACTGGAGCGTCTGACTGCTTTATTGGAGCATGATGACGAAACGGTGGCGCCGCACATACTCGCCGCGCTCACTTTCCTGGGCAAATACCGTCCGCTCAGTGAGTATAAATAAATAAATAAATATTAAGGGACAATCTTACACAAATCGACCTAGTCCCAAACTAAGCAAAGCTTGTACTATGTGTTGTATACGTATAGTTAAGTTCATATCATTGTAATAGTTAAGTACTTATGCTTTCTGAAAAAATGACTGACTGTTGAGTTTCTTTCGGCGTTTCTTCTCAACAGTGGTCTCCTCTTGTGAAATGCCGGTAGACTCAGACATGTAAAAGTGCCCTTGTGGCCTACTTGCAGAATAAAGTTCATTATTATTTCATTATGGGTACTAGACGACGATATACATAATATATAAATACATACATAGATAACATCCATGACCCAAGAACAAATATTTGCACAAATATTTGCCCCGGCCGGGATTCGAACCCGGGACCGCCGACTCAGTAGGCAGGTGTCTACCAACCGAGCCAAACGCTTCGTCAAAATCTCTCGCTCAACCGCTCCCCGTGTTCCGCTGGTCGCGCAAAGTCGTGGCATTTCACGCTTTTCCGTTTTACTGAATTATAACTCTCTTCTTAAGCGATAAGACCGCCTGTTGTTTACCTCTAAGGGCCTGTTCACACTAGCGATTCTTTTCGGCGATTTGCCAGCGATTTCTATACAAATCACGCCGCGAGATCGCCGCGTTCGAGTTTTTTATAGAAATCGCTGGCAAATCGCTTGCAAATCGCTCAAGTGTGAACAGGCCCTAATTGTAATTTCTTGCATTGTATTTCTCCTGTATGTTTTATGAGGTGTGCAATAAAGAGTACTTGTATTGTATTGTTGTACTTTTTCACAGGCGAGGCGTGCCCGTCACTGTTCCCGCGGCTGATCACACTGTGCAAGGCTTACGCCGAAGTCGGCACTCCTAAACAGGCCAAGAACGCTGTCAGGTACATTACATACATATATTATTATACTAGAAGGTGCCCGCAACTTCGTACGCGTATCCATACTGCATACTAATCCATACTTAATATTATAAATGCGAAAGTGTGTCTGTCTTTCTGTCTGTCTGTCTGTCTGTCTGTCTGTTACCTCTTCACGCTTAAACCGCTGAACCGACTTAGATGAAATTTGGTATGGAGATAGTTTGAGACCCGGGAAAGGACATAGGATACTTTTCATCCCGAATAAATTTAGTGTTCCCGTGGGATGAGCGGGTAACACCGCGGGGCACAGCTAGTATTATAAATGCGAATGTGTGTCTGTCTGTCTGTTACCTCTTCACGCTTAAACCGCTGAATCGATTTTGATGAAATTTGGCATGGAGATAGTTTAAGATTCGAGGAAGGACATAGGATAGTTTTCATCCTGGAAATTATCCCTAAAAAGGTTGAAAAGTGAGATAGTAATTTATGATGAGGAAATGTAATTATTAGACCAAAAGCACAATTGCTCTTACATTTGCTTAGGCGCTTTTAATAATCCCTTTTATTAATTAAGGTAATAAGGTGGATATCTATCTACTTCCAAGTTCCACGCGGACGTAGTCGCGGGCAAAAGCTAGTTTTTATATATCGTAGTCGGGTAAAAGGTATCCTATAATCATCTTCAGATGTCCAGCTATCCCTGTACAAAAATTGGTTAAAATGTGTCAAGCCGCTTCGGGGTGATGAGAGGACAAAGGAAATTATGAAAACAGATGACGCCAGGTTGGCAGGCGCCTATACAAAACAGATGACGATCCTGCATCACGCTATTAAGATATTTCCTGAAATCATGACCCCTCTATAGAAAACTTATTTTCAATACAAATGTAGAATTTTATAATAGTATAGATATATGCATAGTAATTAGAGCAGATAGCATTATTTATACCGGCCTTATGAGATACTCGAATCCTTCTTTTTTATTTTTTCATTTATTTGGGTAAACAAACAGTCATCACAATAGGCTAGTTGACCCAGTTTCGAAATATATTGGAAATGGTTAATAATGATCTTACTAGCTCTAAAAAAAATGTCTTGTATTTTTCTGAAAGCTAGAAAGCTAAATTTTATCAATTGAAAATTAGTAATTTCATAAACAGTCAAAAACGCCGTCCGCCATTTTTCCCTTTCGCTAATCTGTGGCGTGTCGTAGTATTACCTGTAAATATTCGAAATTCGACCGTCGTATAATGCCATTCCGCTCACTCCAATATACTTTGACAGGAGATCGCGAGGGACGGCACTATTCGAAGTCGTCAAAGTAGACTTTCAGTTTTGTTTACATGACCAATGACGTCACTATCATAAGCGAAAATGGCGGACAGCGTTTTAAGCATTTCAAAATACAGATTAAAAACTATATTTTCAAATTAAATTTTTTCAGCCATCTTTCACTTTTATGAATTGAAAAATATATATTTAGGTTTCCTTTGCTAAATACTATACGGAATAAACATTAGTTTATTACAATTCGACATGAGTCAACTAGCCTATTAATAAATATAATAAATATCAGACAACCAATTGTGTTATACCTAAATTAAATACATTATAAAACAGTTTTATATTATATAACGGTGTGAGCAAAACACCGTTCACCACTTTTTGTATAAAGGCTGCTAACATATTGAACAAGTTGCCTTACATGTTCTCTAATGATCTGATGGGTGGTGTGTGTCTCTAATGAGCCTTTAGTGTTTCTGCTCCTTTTTTTTTTAAACGGAACCTGACCAAATGCAATGAAATACTATGATTTATTTATCTTTACAATGATTAATCCGCCACAGATGCCTGTTCGTGAACGTGCCAGAGCAGCGCTCAGCCATCTTCACGGAGATCCTGGAAACCCTGAAGGCCACTTTGACGCCTCATTCCGAACACTACCGCACCGCCATCGTCACCCTGGGACACATCGCACACAACCTGCCCGACACCTTCCCGCTGCACATCAAAAATATCGTCTCCAGGAAGGTAAGCTACAAAAAAAAAACACTGAAGTTGATACTATAAATAATTATAATCCATCGTCTATATCCGTATATTAGAAAATACCTACGTTTTCATCGATTTCGTCGATACAAAGAATCGCACGCGCACACCCCTGTGTTTCTGGCCTGCGCCCGAATTTTATTGCACGGAGCTGCAAGACCGTTTGCCATTTGACACTTCATATTATCACGGTTTGTTCTGATTCACTAGTACATCTGAGACCACGGCGTATGCAACTACACCGAAACGTTATATTATGAAGGTAAAAAAAGAAATATCGCGATAGACCCCTAATAAATTATTGATTTATTATGAATGAATGAATGATTTATTGCGTGTATGGGAATTCAGGTTTACAATAAGCAGATGTCATTACATAAAACAATTTCACCGAACCCTACCTTTGCAGGTGTGCACGCTTAAAATTATACAGTAAAACCTTAATAATATTAATAAAATTACAAAATGATTAGTTAACTATTACAAAATGACCTTCATATATTGGAATAAAATGTCAAATTTAATATAAATAAAATACAATATCAATGTCAATAGATTCATACAAATTATAATGTAAGCTCCATATATTCTTTTAAGTTATAAAAGCACTTGTCCGCGATCCAGCACTTAACTACTTGCTTAAATCTATTGTCATTAATTTGTTTGAAACTGTCTGGTAATTTATTATAAATGTCGATACACATTACGTAACAATTTTTCGAGGTAAGTTTTAGTCTAGTACGAGGCTTGTAAAGTTTATGTGCATATTGTTGCCGTACTGTTCTGGAGGACATAGCCTGAACATCTTCAAACAAATGTTTGTGTTTATGTACAAATAAACAAACCTCCAGAATGTAAATACTGTATATAGTTAGAATGCGATGTTTAAGAAAGTATGGTCGGCACGATTCATCTCTTTTAAGTCCAAATATTGCTCTTATGCATCGCTTCTGAATTAAAAACAAATCTGTGATATCTGTGGAATTTCCCCATATCACAACACCATATCGCAATGCCGAATCAATGTATCCGTTATACGCTGTAATAGCGGCTTGCAAGGACACGACCTGCCGGACCTTTCTTAGAGCATATACAAACTTGTTTATTTTGGAGCACAAGTCATTAATATGTGTCTTCCAATTACAATGACAATCTATTGTTATACCTAAGAATGTTGTGTGTGACACTTCTTCGATGGTATCATCACCATATTTAACAATTAATGACTGCGTTTTGCTCTGAGAGGAACATAACTGCATAAATTTAGTTTTAGTTATATTTACTTTTAGATTATTTGATGTCAGCCATTTTATGGTTTGAGCTAATGTCTTGTTTATGTTATCATTATAAGTAGACAAGTCTTGCCCTCCTACGATAATGGTAGTATCGTCTGCAAACAAAACACAATCATCAGAAAGCACACTTGGGAGGTCATTTATGTAAACTAAAAACAGCAGAGGTCCAAGAATACTTCCCTGCGGTACACCATAAGTGTTTTCAATGAAAGATGATTTGCATGTCACAATAGTTTTTGTTTGCGAACAGTATTTTAATGTTTCTACACATTGTGTTCTGTTTGATAGATAAGTCTAAATCCAATCATATGCTGGGCCACGTATACCATATTTACTTAATTTTATAAGAAGCCTTTTGTGACAGACAAAGTCAAAGGCTTTGCTCATGTCCATAAAAAGTGTAGTGACAGGTATCCTATCGTCTATATATTCCATTATGCGCTTTATCAGTTTGAAAGCTGCAAGGGAAGTGCTCCTGCATCTCCTGAAGCCATGTTGTGCGTCAGTTATAATATCATGCGATTCGAAAAAGCTTATCAGTCTGTTATACATAACTTTCTCAAATATTTTCGAAAATATAGGGATTAAAGTTATTGGTCTATAATTTTCTAGTAAACATTTTTCACCTTTTTTATATACAGGCTTAACTACAGACAACTTTAAAACATTAGGAAAGACTCCTTGATTTAACGATAAGTTTATTAAATATATCAAAGAAATTGCAATAAGTGAAATGTTGTTTTTAATAATGTCAGTTCGTATAGAGTCGTATCCTACTGCCTTAGAATTGCTAAGTGATTTTACAATTTTTATAAGCTCATCAAAGCTAACAGGATTTAAAAATATTGTGGATTCTATACCTTCAATTTGTATAAAATCTGATGATGCGCTTTGGGAACTACAGTTATCTTTAATAACATTGACAAAATAGCTATTAAATATTTCGGCTATATTTTGTGGATCCGTGATTTCTGTACCATCAAATAAAAGTTTATCCACAAAACGAGAAGTCACGTCAGATGCAGTGTATTTTTTTACGACCTGCCAGACAGCTTTACATTTATTATCAGCATTACTGATGTAATTATCATTTTGGTGTTTTTGACATGATATTATACATTTCTTAAGACGCCGTGCGTAGTTTTTATATTGCTTATTGTAGTTTTTAGAATGTCGACTCAACAAATACAGTCGTCTTTTTGTGTGACAGGATTTTTTAATACCTCTTGTTAGCCAATTACAGGTTTGTTTTTTCTTTGACATTTTAACCTTTACTACCGGGAAACATAAATAATAAAAAAGCACAAATAGATCATAAAAGGCAAGAAAAGCCTGCTCTGCGTCAGTTTCTTGAAATACTTCTTCAAATGATAAAGAAGACAGGCATTCCGTAAACTTATTTTGATTTTCTTGACTATAGTCCCGTTTATATTCATACCACCATTTGACTGGTGGGCGGTGACGCTTCTGAATCGGAACTATGAATGATTGGGCAGTATGGTCAGATAATCCTAAATCATGAATAGTCACTTTCCCATCCTCGATGTTGCTCGCGATGTGATCGATGCACGTCTCCGATGTTGATGTGAGTCTTGTCGGCTCTCTTACTACCAGCTTGAGATTATATGATTCTAATATTCGAATGAGTTCAGTTGTTATTTTTGAGGTGCGTAGCAAGTCGATGTTCAGATCTCCACATATAACATATTTCTTCCTTTTATGCTGGCATAAAATATTTAAAAGCTCTTTAAGTTTTTGGAAAAAAATATCGTTTGCAGATTTTGGAGTTCTATTTGTATAGATGCATATAATGACAATGTTATACTTTATTATGTTTGTTGCACAGCATTCAAAAACAAACGTTTGTGATATAGTTTCAGTTTTTGTTATGGTTGAACATTCAATATCTTTTCTCAATAATATTGCAACCCCTCCTCTTTTTGAATACTTTCGAGAGAAGCAAGCCGCGACTTGGAAGTCCTCTAGGCGCAAATTACATTCTGTTCCTTGGAGCAAATTTGTTTCGCACAGGCAAATTGCATCTATTTCAATACCATTTTGTTTTAAATCTGTTAATGCGTATAATAGATCATCTTGTTTATTTAATACTCCTGAAATATTTTGGTGCAGAATACCAAAACTATTACACGGATTTGCGACGAAAAAACGTCTGTGTTTTTATTACTGGAATCTGTTGCTCATTTTTTTTCGACGTCGGTCCTTTTTGAATTTCCTCTTTAGACACAATTTCGTGGATGTCACAGATTTCAAGAACCTGATTTGGAAGCTTTGTTGGTTGTATATTTTTTTGCCGGAGCTGTCGTTCGTATGCAGGATTATAAAGTTTACACGCTATATTGTGGAATATACAGTGCACTAAATCCCTCTGCAATGCACTGTTTTGATAACTCAATGTGGTATTCATACATCGCATAAAGTCACAGTGGTCGTTTTGATTCTTAATTAGTTGTAGCATATTATTCAATTTATTTTCATTTAAATGTCGGCTGTACGAGATTGGTGATAACAATATATTTGTTTTTTGCAACTTTTGTATAAAGTAGTATAAGTTGGCGAACATTTCATTAGGATTCGTGTCATTTGAACCAGTTAATATGACTACAAAGTCATCTCGGCTCAGTTCCAAATTAGACAATGGCTGGAGGACATTTCTAGTGCGGGCTCCGGGATTAGAAAAACACAAGACATCGAAGTAATCGCCAAATACCTTGTTTAATTTTGGTCCAAGGTTTTTTCCCTGCTGATCAGATACTATAATTATTTTACGCTTATTCAGGCCCTGTGTGGAGCGACTTTCATAGTCCTCTTGAAATTGGCGAGTGTAAGTATTGTATGGTTTTTTATAATTATAGTTCCGTTTCTCTGCCGTGGTTCCGGTTTCATTAGAGTTTAAATGTTTAACATTCAGTGGTTTGTCGGTGGGCGTATTGTGCTGCAGAGGATTGAGCAGCATAGATGGCGCTGCCTGGGCTACTGAATGGGTTTCTTGGGTCATACGACGGGGCCCTTGAGGCATCGGCTGGGGGTTTTGAGGCGTTCGCTGGGGCTTTTGAGGTATCGGTTGAGCCTCTTGAGACCTCATTTGGATTTTTCCAGGTATCCGCTGGGGCTCATTTTTCTCTTTTAGTGATACGTTTAGCTTTTCTGTTTCATAAGAAAAATCTAGCTTTGTACCACTAATAATACTTGTGCGTTTTTGTCTGGGTTTCTGTTTAGTTTTATTTGTCGAAGTAGTTTTGCATATATCTGTCAATTGTTTTATACGTAGTTCACTTTTAGTGAGTTGTAGAGTTAGTGCGTGATTTTCAGTCAACAAGTTCTGGATCTCCAGCTGCGCCGAGTCAAGTTTTTCTTGAAGAGCTTGCATTTTTTGTTTCAATTCGTCGACCATGTAGCTATTATTCAGACGCAACTCGGAAAAACTCCTGTTTTTGTCACACGGTGTTGAGAATCTCGACGAATTCAGTACTCCTTCCTCTTCTGACAAAATTTCTAATGAATTTTCCATAGATATGTTCGCTTGATATCGTCTACGTATAGTGATATTATCTCGGGGATATTGTATAGATGAGTTAAGAGATGGCGTAGAATATTGGTTTTCAGGCAGTTTTGACAAGCACTCCTGACATCTATACTCACCTTTATTTTCATTTGAGAGTTCTGTGCAATGTTGGTGATATATTTTTTCACAGAAAACACATTGGACATAATTTCCATTACCAATATCGGCATTGCATTTTACGCATACGGCTGCCATCTTGCGGATTTGTTTTGCGATATTACGGCACTA
This sequence comes from Apotomis betuletana, assembly GCA_932273695.1. Lineage (NCBI taxonomy): Eukaryota > Metazoa > Arthropoda > Insecta > Lepidoptera > Tortricidae > Apotomis > Apotomis betuletana. The sequence continues at coordinate 8,576,945 of OW026318.1, read as the reverse complement.
ATAAGAATCGGCGATGTGTGGTGTGTGTTGTAATTTTATTGACGAGTGCCTTGGTGGTTCCGCAAAGAAGCTGTAGGTGGCGCTGTAATTAATGTTATGCGTTATACGTCCACGAGTGATAACACTGTTGATCGTGATTAATGTTTCTTGATGAGGGGCTTAGCGGTTCAGCAAATAAACGTTAGATGGCGTGTGCAGTGGGGTGACTGCGCGAGAATTGACAGCTAGGTGTGTTCAAAGTTCCTGACAATTCAAATGTAAACAACGGTCACAGTTTGTATTATTTTGCTGATTTTTGTTTGAAGACACTGTTAAATAATTTATTTGTTCGTTCTGAGTATTGTTATAACCACAAGTATACAGTTTGTCGGTAGCACGAAATGTTTTGTTGAAAAATGGTCATATTATAATTCACTGATAAAAATATCGTATTTCTGTCTCTTTCCGGTTAAGTTGCACTTAGATAACACTTTCACGGGTTAGTCACGTAGTTGTTCACACACTGAGGTAATTTTTTAACTACATTCTTTGAGATTATACTTTTTACATAAAATAAACACAGAGCTGTTGTATACATGACGCGAGCGCCATCTACCCTTCCTTATTTATTCAACACACCAACAAAGTACAAGCATTAAAGCAAGTGGCAGCAGATTTTGAGTTGATAATATTTGGGTGTTGGACTGGGTCCCAGTTATAAAGGCGAATGGAAAATACTCCATTGATACTAATGGCATATCGACGCCCAAGAGTCAATACCGTCTAACTAACATTTTTGACGTTTTTCACCTTTTAATGCAGTTAGGTTCAGAAAAAATAAACTTGATAACAATATTGATTCTTAAGCGTCGATATGATAAGTACCTGATATTGTTTTTTTTTTGTTGTTCAAAATCCGAACGATTACTACTTGTAGAAGTAGGTTAAACTGGTAATAAGCAATAGTATAGAAGGCGTTCTCAGCCATGAACCAAAATGTTTTTATTTTTGTGAGAATCTTCTGACATGTATAAACTTGAACTTATTATGTTAATTAAAACATGCTGTTTATTCATAGATCGTGAAAGAACTGCTGGTACGCGAAGGAGGCGGCGGCCCGAACGCCCCCGAAGACGAATGGTGCGCTGAAGAAGATCTGCCGGAAGAAACCCGCTGTAAGCTAGAAGGGCTGAAGTGTATGGCTCGCTGGCTGCTCGGCTTGAAACGCGACGAATTGTCCGCTCAAAAGACCTTCCGTATGCTCAACGCGTTCATCGTTCATAAGGGGGACTTACTGCAGGTAAATCCTTCACGAAGACGTCAACACAACTCTGTTGAGAGGTCTTATTCCTTTTAAAATTTGTTTTTTTTTTCATATTATGACAAAATATTTATAATTTCAACCAACTTTCTGAAGTGAATAATACTTTTCCCCGAGTTCTAGATAGTAACATAGCTATTTCATGCAGTCGAAAATAAGTTGAAAAAACGATTTCGAGTCGTTTTTGACACAAATATTATCAATGAAATATTCAAACTGTTTCAAATAGATACCAATAAATCGCAATGGCCCTGTTTTAAGCAGTAACACTGATAATATGTTAAGAAACATGTTTGATTATAGGGAAAAATGTCTAAAACAATCAGCATTATCGAAGGGATAAGGAGCCTTAAAAATGTGACCTAGTTTACCCTATGTTTTTATTATTTTGTATTTGATATGCATGTTAATATTTGTATTTACAGCAAAACCAGCTGTCGAAGGCGGAGATGGCGTGGCTGCGGCTGGGCGCGGGCGCCGCCATGCTCAAGATCTGCGAACAGAAGGGCGTCGGGGATCAGTTTACCGCTGAGCAGTTCTATAATCTCAGCCACCTCATGATTGTAAGTTTATAACTAAATCTAATCAATTTTGTTATAGCAGTGACGTCTGCTAGTGTAAACCAAATGTTTATACGGGTGTTGCCTGTAATAAGATCAATAAATTAAAACATAAATTCTTCCCTTGAAACTGAACAACATTTGTTAAGCTACTTCTGAAAATAACGTGCGTTAAATGATATTTTGTAGAATTATGTTAGAACAAAGGAGCAATGTATTGCGAAATGTCCGATATTTGTAGAGTGACTATGTCAATGCTCAGACTGTTGAACGACGCCTAGCAAGCGTCGGTCCGGCCCAGGGATAGCGGCGCTACAAACAGCTTTCATATGGCAATAATGTGCATACGTCATATTTCATATATATGCATTATTAATATTGTCGATAGCGATTTGTAAAGGATTTGTTGTTAACCAAATTCAAAACATTTTTTACCGGAATGGCTCAATCCTTCGTTCTTCTTGCGAAATAAATACTGAATCCTGTTGAAAAACCTTGACTTTCAGAAATGTGGATAGTTTTGGCTTTATTATGCAAAAAAATACTTGAAATCTGTGAATATTTTGTCCTGTTTCTGCTTTGTTTACATCAGTAACAATCACTGACTTTCAACGTCAGTCACCAAAAATTTGTCGTTGCCAGTTAGATAAATTAGTACTACTAAAAGTTGCAATATGGCATGGGTTGTAAAATCCCTTGTTGGGCTTTAATTGATAAGAATTAATTTGTTTTCTACAGGATGAAGTGCCACAAGTCAGAGAAGCGTTTGCGGCGAAGTTACACAAAGGACTGTCAAAGGTTGTTTTTATAATTTTTTATAGAAAAAATAAGTAATTTAACATTTCGACTTGGTTTTTTACAATTATTTTTTGTTGAATTATGAGGACGCTTTATGCTTGCTTGCTAGATAGATTACACGTTCGAGGTAGTAGTACTAGATGCCATTCAACACTGGGGTGGACCAAATTCGAAACTACGAGTATAACAATGTATACCGTGTTTTGTTAAACGTTCTGATTAATTATCATTAATAAAAACGATGCACATACAGATTCGCAAGCTCAACTCTTTTCTATATAGTTGTAAAGACTTAATTACTGTTTCCAGGGTTGACACAAATTATAACGGGTCTAACGCGATATTTGTTATTTACCTTCATAATCTAACGTTTCGGCGGGGTTGCACACGCCGTGGTCTCAGATGTACAACCCCGCCGAAACGTTAGATTTATGTGTACGAACCGCGAGAGTATAAAGTGTCATGTTTCCAGGGTATCCCAAACAAATGCTTACCCCTCGACTTCATGGGAATGTACGCGTTGGGAGGCCGCGAGCCGGAGCGCCGGCTGAGAGCGCTAGTCCGCCAGTACATGTTGGCGGATGTAGTACGGCGCCGCGAGTACATTCGCAATATCACCGTCGGAACTAAAGGTTAGTGCTAACCCGTTCAGGTCCAATACTGTGGAGTTACATTCGGCTTTCTTCTCCTCTTGTGAAATGCCGATAGATTTAGACTTGTAAATGTGCCCTTGTAGCCTACGACAGAATAAACTTTTAATTTTACGAACTACGTATCATAGCATAACTTGTTCAGTTATGAACGTGCAACAGTTATAGGCCCATTCTTATGTAGACTATCTCCTGATTATACCAGTAATTTAAATTACGTCACTCTAGGCCGTATTGCGTGATTTTCTGCCCGCTACGCGGGACGATAACCTTACTTCTTGGCCAAGGCAATACCGAATGTTTTAGAGAAACCACGGGCGGTAATTAGTAAAGATCCAGATCGTATATTTATGGTCCTCACTTTCGGTTTGGTGCACAAAACCTGGCGATCTGGGACATTCACTAATTCACTGTCCTAAGTATGAAATGTACTAATTTTGAAAACTAAGTGTAATCATTATTGGACCATTGGCCACGGGACCTTGATCCATACTAATATTATAAATGCGAAAGTGTGTCTGTCTGTCTGTTACCTCTTCACGCTTAAACCGCTGAATCGATTTTGATGAAATTTGGCATGGAGATAGTTTGAGACCCGGGAAAGGACATAGGATACTTTTCATCCCGAATAAATTTAGTGTTCCCGTGGGATGAGCGGGTAACATCGTGGGGCACAGCTAGTGTTTCTATAAATGAATTAATGTAAATGTTACAGTGGAGCGAGCAGTGAGCCAGCTGCCGCATATCCTTCCGGACTACATGCTGGTGTTCGCGGTGCCGGTGCTCACGCACGACCCCTTCTTCGACACCTACGACAACGTGGCCCAGCTCAAGGTCAGCCAGTACCCGTGCCTAGTGTTACAGTGGAGCGAGCAGTGACACAGCTGCCGGACTACATGCTGGTGTTCGCGGTGCCGGTGCTCACGCACGACCCCTTCTTCGACACCTACGACAACGTGGCCCAGCTCAAGGTCAGCCAGTACCCGTGCCTAGTGTTACAGTGGAGCGAGCAGTGACACAGCTGCCGGACTACATGCTGGTGTTCGCGGTGCCGGTGCTCACGCACGACCCCTTCTTCGACACCTACGACAACGTGGCCCAGCTCAAGGTCAGCCAGTACCCGTGCCTAGTGTTACAGTGGAGCGAGCAGTGACACAGCTTCCGGACTACATGCTGGTGTTCGCGGTGCCGGTGCTCACGCACGACCCCTTCTTCGACACCTACGACAACGTGGCCCAGCTCAAGGTCAGCCAGTACCCGTGCCTAGTGTTACAGTGGAGCGAGCAGTGACACAGCTGCCGGACTACATGCTGGTGTTCGCGGTGCCGGTGCTCACGCACGACCCCTTCTTCGACACCTACGACAACGTGGCCCAGCTCAAGGTCAGCCAGTACCCGTGCCTAGTGTTACAGTGGAGCGAGCAGTGACACAGCTGCCGGACTACATGCTGGTGTTCGCGGTGCCGGTGCTCACGCACGACCCCTTCTTCGACACCTACGACAACGTGGCCCAGCTCAAGGTCAGCCAGTACCCGTGCCTAGTGTTACAGTGGAGCGAGCAGTGACACAGCTGCCGGACTACATGCTGGTGTTCGCGGTGCCGGTGCTCACGCACGACCCCTTCTTCGACACCTACGACAACGTGGCCCAGCTCAAGGTCAGCCAGTACCCGTGCCTAGTGTTACAGTGGAGCGAGCAGTGACACAGCTGCCGGACTACATGCTGGTGTTCGCGGTGCCGGTGCTCACGCACGACCCCTTCTTCGACACCTACGACAACGTGGCCCAGCTCAAGGTCAGCCAGTACCCGTGCCTAGTGTTACAGTGGAGCGAGCAGTGACACAGCTGCCGGACTACATGCTGGTGTTCGCGGTGCCGGTGCTCACGCACGACCCCTTCTTCGACACCTACGACAACGTGGCCCAGCTCAAGGTCAGCCAGTACCCGTGCCTAGTGTTACAGTGGAGCGAGCAGTGACACAGCTGCCGGACTACATGCTGGTGTTCGCGGTGCCGGTGCTCACGCACGACCCCTTCTTCGACACCTACGACAACGTGGCCCAGCTCAAGGTCAGCCAGTACCCGTGCCTAGTGTTACAGTGGAGCGAGCAGTGACACAGCTGCCGGACTACATGCTGGTGTTCGCGGTGCCGGTGCTCACGCACGACCCCTTCTTCGACACCTACGACAACGTGGCCCAGCTCAAGGTCAGCCAGTACCCGTGCCTAGTGTTACAGTGGAGCGAGCAGTGACACAGCTGCCGGACTACATGCTGGTGTTCGCGGTGCCGGTGCTCACGCACGACCCCTTCTTCGACACCTACGACAACGTGGCCCAGCTCAAGGTCAGCCAGTACCCGTGCCTAGTGTTACAGTGGAGCGAGCAGTGACACAGCTGCCGGACTACATGCTGGTGTTCGCGGTGCCGGTGCTCACGCACGACCCCTTCTTCGACACCTACGACAACGTGGCCCAGCTCAAGGTCAGCCAGTACCCGTGCCTAGTGTTACAGTGGAGCGAGCAGTGACACAGCTGCCGGACTACATGCTGGTGTTCGCGGTGCCGGTGCTCACGCACGACCCCTTCTTCGACACCTACGACAACGTGGCCCAGCTCAAGGTCAGCCAGTACCCGTGCCTAGTGTTACAGTGGAGCGAGCAGTGACACAGCTGCCGGACTACATGCTGGTGTTCGCGGTGCCGGTGCTCACGCACGACCCCTTCTTCGACACCTACGACAACGTGGCCCAGCTCAAGGTCAGCCAGTACCCGTGCCTAGTGTTACAGTGGAGCGAGCAGTGACACAGCTGCCGGACTACATGCTGGTGTTCGCGGTGCCGGTGCTCACGCACGACCCCTTCTTCGACACCTACGACAACGTGGCCCAGCTCAAGGTCAGCCAGTACCCGTGCCTAGTGTTACAGTGGAGCGAGCAGTGACACAGCTGCCGGACTACATGCTGGTGTTCGCGGTGCCGGTGCTCACGCACGACCCCTTCTTCGACACCTACGACAACGTGGCCCAGCTCAAGGTCAGCCAGTACCCGTGCCTAGTGTTACAGTGGAGCGAGCAGTGACACAGCTGCCGGACTACATGCTGGTGTTCGCGGTGCCGGTGCTCACGCACGACCCCTTCTTCGACACCTACGACAACGTGGCCCAGCTCAAGGTCAGCCAGTACCCGTGCCTAGTGTTACAGTGGAGCGAGCAGTGACACAGCTGCCGGACTACATGCTGGTGTTCGCGGTGCCGGTGCTCACGCACGACCCCTTCTTCGACACCTACGACAACGTGGCCCAGCTCAAGGTCAGCCAGTACCCGTGCCTAGTGTTACAGTGGAGCGAGCAGTGACACAGCTGCCGGACTACATGCTGGTGTTCGCGGTGCCGGTGCTCACGCACGACCCCTTCTTCGACACCTACGACAACGTGGCCCAGCTCAAGGTCAGCCAGTACCCGTGCCTAATGTTACAGTGGAGCGAGCAGTGACACAGCTGCCGCACATCCTTCTAGTAAATCTAACTTTTCAAATTTTCGACGACGCGGTTAGCTCAGTTTGTAAGCACCTGCCTACTGAGCTGACGGTCCCGGGTTCGAATCCCGGCCAGGGCAAATATTTGTGTGATGAACTCGAATATTTGTGCTTGGGTCATGGTTGTTCTATGTATTTAAGTATATATTTATCTTTATAAGTATGTATATCGTCGTCTAGTAGCCATAACACAAGCCTTCTTGAGCTTAATTTGGGACTAGATGGATTTGTGTGAGGTTGTCTGATATTTATTTAAATACTAACAAACAGTTCTGCAACGATTATTTTTAACATATATACACATACATTTTATGAAACATGTAATGTCTCATTTTTTTATGTGGGTAGGTACACCACAATTTACACCCAGGTAGCTCCTTTTTCAATTTTTCTTTAAGCTTTGATCTTTGTATTAAATACTTAAATATATACACATATTTATAAATATAGATCACCATCGCTGCTGTTTATCTGTTCTAACTGTTAATCTGTATTCCAGGTGATGAAGCAGTGCATATGGTTCGTTCTGGAGCCCCTGATCACGCGCAACGACTTCTACTGCTACGGGTTCTACAAGAGCCTCGTCGAGCGCATGAAGAACCACAAGGACGCGCTGCACGAGACAGACGACAACTTCAACTATGTGAGTCACTCTTATCATCATCAGCCAAAAGACGGCCACTGCTGGACATAGGCTTCCCCCAGAGAACGCCACCATGACCGGTCCTGCGCCTCCCGTATCCAGCGGACTACGGCGACCTTCACCAGATCATCAGTCGTCATGCTGCGTCGTGTCCGGTGCGTGGTCGCCGTATCGAGTTCTTGAGTGGCGACCACTCTTATAGTAGGAATGATTTTTTAAGGCCGAGTCTACTTACCTTTGTAGCTGACATAATAGCTTTTATCTCATTATGCAGTGTGGCCACAGAATGCTACTTTAATTAGGGCATCATAAGTGGAAACAACTTTCGCATAAAAGACGCCTTTAAAGTCGAAGGCGTAAAGATTTGCAATGGTACACAGGGAGCATAGACGTTAGTTCACTCTGTATATAAAACAATAACTCAGGTACCTGGTTTGCTTACTTGGTAATTTCAAATGTTGCCAATTGACAACATTTCATATTTATAACAGGTGGAAATTAATATAGAGATCGACAGGGCTTTATGTCGTGTACCTTAAAAAAAAATCTTTGGATTTATTCTTCTGTATTTAAAGAAATAGAAGAAAATACATCAAATAACTGCAATCTAAGACAATACGGGGTGAATAGGGTTGTTGTCAAAACCAAAGAGCGAAAAAATTTTTTTTTTTTATTTGACGTTGACAGATGACGGATTCATACCGAGTTTTATTAAGTTTTTTTTTAATAAGAAAACCGACTAATGTAACCGTTCCATTAAGTTCTGGTTTTGGTGTTGCCACATTTAAAAATGAGTATGTTTTTATAAATTAATAATAAAATAAATAATCATCTTAGAAAATAAATAAAAACAGAGATTACTTCATCTTTTTAAGCAGAATTCAGAAAAGTAATAAAATGATAGTCTTAAAAATATGAAATGTTGTAAATTGTTAAAGGACGATACTGATATTATCGTTTGTTGTCACAGAAAATGTGGGCGATCTGCGACCTGGCGATGTCCGTGATCTGGGCGCGCTCGGCGAGCTTCGAGATGCGCGACTTTCCATCCGACGCGCGCATCCCCACCATGTACTTCGCGCCGCAGAACGAGTACTTCGTCAACACGCGCGTGTTCCTGCCTCCGGAGCTACAGGTACTACTTGGATCAATCAACTATTTTCTGCCACTCGTTGCCATAGTGATGCCCCAGGGTATTTTTGAAACTACGCTTTTCCGTGGTTATATTTTGCAAAAGCTTTGTTATTTACGCAGTTTTGAGCCCATTCTTATTCTCCTGACAATACCAGAAATATCAATTATCAACACTTTTCTAAGAAATTTAATCACTACTAGCTGTGCCCCGCGGTGTTACCCGCTCATCCCACGGGAACACTAAATTTATTCGGGATGAAAAGTATCCTATGTCTTTTCCCGGGTCTCAAACTATCTCCATACCAAATTTCATCTAAGTCGGTTTAGCGGTTTAAGCGTGAAGAGGTAACAGACAGACAGACAGACAGACACACTTTCGCATTTATAATATTAGTATGGATTATCCCCTGGGTCACGGACACAATAACAGCAAGAAAAAGTTGATCCACCCACTTACAAAATACGAACGCGAGCGTACTCATACTACAGGTGTATGCGTTATGCATGCGAATACTCACTCCAGGCCTGATTCACTCCAATCCATTAGCGGGGTTCATACATAAAGTTGCGAGGTGGAGTGACAATCAATCGGGGGTGTTGACCATAGGGTTGTGCGACCGTACAAAATTGAGAAGCGAATATAGCAGATTCTACGAAGATCATACAAGAAAATATAGTTTTGCTTTAAGCTCATAATATGAGGCAAAATTACAAAGTGGCACCATTAGTGATGTACCGTGTCCGAGAATTTCCAGAAACTTTCCTCATTTTGTATGGGAAATGTTCCCGATAGGCACATCTCTAGGCACCACGTAAGCCTTTAAAAAAGTATATCCATCTATATGGACATTGTACGCATAACGTTGCATTGTAAAGAATCACGGCTAACTATCGTTGGTAACGTACAGTAGCGATCAAAAGTATTTTGACAAATCGTTTTTTTTCAAGATGTTGATGAATTGAATATATATTTAATAATTACGTTACGATAACATCTTATGGCCCTTTTCTTGTTACGTTTCCACTTAGATAACTAAAACTTAACAATGGACTTAGAATAAAAACTGATAATACACGCTTCAGGTAGGTCAAAAGTATTTTGACACTTACATACAATTATTTTGCTGAACTTGCAACAGGGTTAAATAAGACGTTTCATGAATATTTAGTTGCATATCCTCTGCCCTTCCTAACAGCTGTACAAGGAGCCGTCATATAGTCCACTAACTTCTATATATACGTTCGTAAGGTATGTTCGTCCTTTCTGACTGAAGTGCTTGAAAAAAAGCCCCTTGGAGTAATTTCTGCACCTCACTCGACGATCCAACTCTTCTCGTAGATGCTCAATAGGATTCAGGTCAACATTTTGACTAGGCCCCTCAAAAACCTTGACTTTTTTACGCTTTAAGAAAGCCTGTAAATTTTTAGAATTGTGTCTGAGGTCATTATGGTGCTGAAAAACCCAACGAGGTGGCATATTTTTCTTTATTTATTCTCATAGGGTATCGTATGTGTATAAAGTATATTTTCGTACACATATCGATCCTATTATCCCGTCAATTCATACGAGAGGCCCGACGCCATGGCGAGGAAAATATCCCCGCACCATTACGTTGCCGCCACCATGCTTGAGTGTGGGTACCAAGTATCAGACATCGTGTCTTTTATTATGAGGACGACGCACATCTTGATACCATCCCACGAGATTAAATTTAACTTGCTCGCGTCACTCCATACAATTTTTGACCAATCGGCACTTGTTCATGATTTGTGACGAATCGCAAATGCTAATCGGGATGCCTTATTCTTTGCTGAACATTTTAGTTTTTTTTAATGTGCGTCGACCATGTGATCCATGGTCTATTAGGCGTCGTTTAATAGTAAAAATATAAACATTTGTGTTGTAGTTTTTTGTTAGCTCATCTTTAATTGGTATTGCATTATTCCGTGGGATTTCTACGTCTAACTTTTTTATTACACAATCAGTTGTACAAGTCGTTTTTCGAGGACGACTGTTTTCAGGCTTATTTGTGACGCTGTTTCGAGCCTTGAACTGCTTATTCCAGACACTAATGAATTGCCGTGATATACCAAAACTTCACGAAATCTCAGCTTGCGACTTACCCTTCTTAAATGCAGCCGCAACGGGTTACTTAAAATCTTCCGAATATTATTTATGTCGAGACATGCTAAGAAAAGCCTCAAGTTGTAGTTCCTACAAAGTATTTAAATTCTGCAGCCCCATTTCTCAGTTAAATTGGAAAAAAGACATTGTCAAAATATTTTTGAACCGGAATATAAATATTTTTTGTGGCTATGTTTATATTTTAATTCAATGAAACTAAACTTTTTACTTGTTTCGAGAAGCTTTTAAGCCATGAAATACTTTATCAAGAATTAAGTTGGAAAAACTAACATATCGCAAATAATATCAAAGCTTTTGCCGTTGTCAAAATACTTTTGATCGCTACTGTACATTGCTTGTATATCATTCTAATACTATGTAAGTAATTTTTCTCAAACATGCAATGAAATTTCGTCAAAACGTGCGTTATAACAGGCTTCGAAGTATCACGATTCGGGCGACTCGAGAAGACTGTAAAGGAATTTCATACAAAATTGAAGGCCTTGGCCAGAAAGTATTTTTTTTAAACATGGCGTCTGTGTTCATGAACAGGCTAAATAGCTGAATTATATTTTTCAGTGGAATATTTATTTCATTGCATGTTTGAGAAAAGCACTATACATGCCTTAGCCGTGAACAGGGCTTGCCGGCTTCGTATCACGATCCGTACCTACTCACCCGGCAAGCTCTTCTTTCCTGGCGGCTGCAGTAATCCATACTAATATTATAAATGCGAAAGTGTGTCTGTCTGTCTGTTACCTCTTCACGCTTTAACTGCTGAATCGATCTTGATGAAATTTGGCATAGAGATAGTTTAAGATCCGAGGAAGGACATAGGATAGTTTTCATCCTGGAAATTATACCTAAAAAGATTGAAAAGTGAGTGAACATTTCTGTTACGGTGCGATGACCCTGTAGGAAATGTAATTATTAGACCAAAAGCACAATTGCTCTTACATTTGCTTAGGCGCTTTCAATAATCCCTTTTATCAAGTTCCACGCGTACGTAGTCGCGGGCAAAAGATAGTGTACTATAACTACTAGTTGAGTAATCTGAAGACAGTTAAGGCTGATTTAGACGATGCCAATTTTGAGACGCCTAAATTACGGCGCCTCGAAAAGGCACCGTATAAACACTTTCCGCGCCATTTTTTCGCCGCATGCCAGCGCTGGCGCGGAATAGAACACGAGCCTATTTTTTGGCGCCAGTGACCCCCCCTCCGCGTCTCTCGCTGCCACTAATGACTGGTACTGAAAAAAAGCACTGTGTAAACACGACTGGCGGCGAGATTTAGGCGGCTGAACATAGTCATTGTCTAAACGGTCGGAGGTGTGCTGTGCGGTAATCACTGGCGCCGTAATTTAGGCGTCTCAAAATTGGCATCGTCTAAATCAGCCTTTGATTGAAGTTGCCTCTCTCCAGTTCCAGCCGAAGAAGCCGCTAGCGCCGGGCGACGCGGCGACTCGCGGCAAGAAGCGCGCGCGGCCGTCGCCCGACCGGATCAACACCAACGACGTGGAGGTAACACACACTTTACTGTCCACTTATGTATGTATGTATGTAGACGCTTTATTGTACACAACAACTGGTTATAAATACATTGATAACAAATGAAATATGTACAAAGGCGAACTTATCCCTATTAGGGATCTCTTCCAGTTAACCTTTGAGCAATTGAAGGAATGGGCATTCGAAGAAAATAGGCAAACTACACTGCGTACAACCAAGATATCTATATTATACTTAATAAAACTATAATAAGTACATAAACTAAGTAAGTAATAATACACATATATTTTTACTATTTATAAGATATATATAAGATACTTATACTTTGCTTCTGCCCCTTAACCTTACGAAACCTGGGGCCCAATTCGAGAATGCCGTTTGAGTGAACGCCAAACGTCACATCTCTATTAGATAACTGTTATATCGCCGTTGAACTGTCATTAAAATGCGATGAGCTTTAAATTGACATATCTTATCTCAATTTTGGAAATACGAAGGCGATAATGATTGTCAAAAATGTTATTCATGCATATGAATTTCTGTTTTGAAAGAAACGTAACGGACTAATTTCACGCACTACGCGGTCAATTTAAACTATGCGCCTGTTATTTATGCCGTCACATACAAAGGAAACGAAAATTTAGCGCGTCCGAATTGACGAAGTTGCGATATTCTAGGGATATCGCCACTTGTCAAGTAGGCACACGTCAAAAGTGACGGATGGCGATGAAAAGGAGAGATCTCCATTATATCTCTAAAATTGGTCGAATACCCCCTCTGGTTCTTTAGCTCTCCTAAGGGAGAACCTCTAACACTAAGAAGTCTAAAGGGTGGTTATTTGAGCATTTTAACCGTCACTAATAGTGATGTGCCGTTTCCAAGAGTGTCCGGTAACTTTCCTCATTTCGTTTGGAGAATGTTCCCGAGAACTTTCTCTCTCCATACTAATCGGGAAACTTTCTCAAAAACGGCACATCTCTAGTCCCCAATATTTAAAAAAAATACCGTAGAAATTGTGGCGCCATTTTCGCCGGTTACAACTCTCAAACAGTCACCCCTTAGAGTGTTACTATAACCCTGAGGCTGTTCTCACAGCAAATTTTTACATCTATCTGTTTATGCAATGAAAATTATGTTTAAATGACAGAACACACAACATTACCAGGCAAAATTGCTTTAATCCCTAGTCGGCCTTAACCTGGCGAGAGAGGATTTTTAACAATGTTGCCTAACGATTCATAACTAATGCAGAAATACTTACAAGGATAATTCTGCTTTGGTTGAAGTTTCTTGAGACGCAATATTTTTTTATTTAATTTTTACACAATTGAACGAGAAGTTATTTAAAAAAAATCATAGACTGTTATGATTGTATTTTATTTGCCGTTTAAAAGCGAACTTAGGGGGTTGTTTAGTGCTCCAATAGGAGACCAATTCCTTACAGTGAAGGAATTTTACAGACGTCCCTTTTTCGCTTTTGTCAATGTGACAATAAAGGTAGAAAAGGTACGCGTTTCTTATTCCTTCACTGTACATTTTAAACGAGTTGACGTGCACTTTATAATGAGTATTTTCCTCTGCGCGTTACCAGCGAGTATTAACAGATCGTATGCTTTTGTGTCGATACAAACGACTTTTGCAATTTGTCAAACGACTGCAAAAATTAGACGATACAATTGTGTTCTGTCCTTCCGCGTGTTGTAGTTTACCGTTTGTTACAAGCTCCCCGTTCCTCGCTTGGGACCCATTGACGCCAAGGTTAGCGCCTTGGGCGTCATTGATTTGAAGGTAAATCGTAGTTTGTGCTCGGCGTTGTTGTGTGATCCTCTCGCTAATTAGCATTTTAGTTTAGTTAATAAGCTAATAATAATCTAAATACGGGTTAATATTTTACTACACTTTAAGAATAGAAGGCGAAAATTAATTGGGAGCGTGATAGAAAAATGATAGCGTTTTGAGGCATTTATGTATGTTAGAGGAAAGACATTCGATATTGATTACATATAAATAATTTATTTCATTTCGCCTATGCATGTTAAGAGGCCTTATTCCTTTTAAAATTTATTTTTTTCATATTATGACAAATATATTGATAATTTCAACCAACTTTTTGAAGTGAATAATACTTTTCCCCGAGTTCTAGGTAGTAACATAGTTATTTCACGCTTTCATTGCGTACAGTCGAAAATAAGTTAAAAAAACTAATTTTCCGCGTGAATTTTGTCAATTTCGAGTAGTTTTTGAAACAAAAATTATCAATGAAAAATTCAAACTGTAGGTTTCAAATATATACCAATAAATCCCAATAGCCCTGTTCTAGAAAGTAACATCAATAGTATGTTAAGAAACATGTTTGATCATAGAGAAAAATGTCTAAACAATCAGCATTTTAAAAGGAATAAGGCCTCTTAATGAAAATCATATATACAGTAGCGGAAAAAAATCGATCATATTGAAATATTTTAACTTTAAGTCGAATTGGATCCTAGGATAAGATTCGAATGAATATTGCCAATAGCGTATTGTAACTTGTAGTATAGAAAGTGTGTAACGAATAAAAGCATGCTCCATCTTAGGCCTTATTGTCACTTAACATCAGGTGCAATCGAGGTTAAATGCATGGCTATCTTGAATAAAAAAAAAAAAAAACATGTATTTTATTAGCGTAGTTGCAATTATTAACTGAACGCCGAATTAGTGTGAAAACGTGTTTTTTTAATAAGACACAAAATGTTGACATCGTTTTTTAAATAACAATTTGTATAGAAAAATAGATGTTTTATTGGTTAAAAAAGAAATCTCAGGTGAAAACTTTGTTATATTGTAAAAGTTAGGCAACTTTCGTACAAAATACACCAATATGATAGATTTTTTCCGCTACAGTATTATATAACAAGACTGGCGTGTAACTGTTCTCAAAAGAATTGATTTTCACAAATTTATTCTATATTTACTTGTTTATTATTTTACTGTGTTTTTCTAACAGTATATTATGACTAAACAAAAGCTTTAAATGGCAAGTATTTAGAATTAGCCCCGCTAGATGAAAAGCTTGACAACGCAGGAAATTATAATTTGTTCAAAATGTCTAATATACTGTTTGTTAATTGCAGCCTTCAGAAGCGTCGGACACTCAGATCCAGCTGCCGGGGCTAGAGCAGCCGCCGGAGACGGACATCGACGAGCCGGCCGTCAAGCGCGCGCTCAGCGAGTGAAGCTCGCGAGCTTAGCACTGACCCCCGGCCTGTGACCCCCGGCCTGTGACCTCCGGCCTGTGACCCCCGGCCTGTGACCTCCGGCCTGTGACCCCCGGCCTGTGACCCCCGGCCTGGACCTTCCCCAGCTTTAGTCATCCGGTAGTGGCGTGACTAATCGTACAGTACTTGAGATCTTAGAAGAATATTCGGGTTCGGGTGAAAACTGAGAGGTTCGTATGACCGAGCGAGACAGGTATAAAACCCGAATGTTTTTCTAAGATCTCCCGTACTGTATTGACAAGCAAAACTCACTAAGTAACAAATACCTTAAAGCAAAGCTCGTATCTCTGTGTCAATCTACTAACTAGATACGAGGTTTTTGAAGAGCAGTGACAGATATTTTAGTGAGTTTTCATTGTCACCAGGCGAAATATACTTTTGGTATCCGCTGATTTGGTTCATTTTCTATTCAATCAGGAAGTTCTCTTTTATTTAAAATAGAATAAGAATCGAGGTATATGAAACGTCACGACTTCTCGAGTCGATGTGCCGTTCTCGAGAACATTTCGTATACAAAATGAGGAAAGTTTCCGGAAATTGTCGGAAACGGCACATCACTATTATCGACGCTCAGACCTGTACTGCATAAGCGGACAGAAAATGTCATTTTCCGGCCTGGGTGACTCAAATTATGTATAAAGTCTAAATGAATTTTTGAGTATGTTAATATTTTGCCATTTGTGAAATCGGTTACGTAAACATTTATAAGAGTAGATTCTCTTATAATAGCAGACATTCGGTTAATACGCGTCCATACATACACCATGTGATGAAAAATGTATACGGCTTATCGATTCTCGTGGGCTTACACGTATAGAAATGCAGTAACTATACGAATTGACTGCCTGTTTGAGTTCAATTTACAGCTTATTTGTACTCGACTTCGGGTTTTTTGGTCAGCATCAAAAGCTGATAATTTTACTACTGGCTTATGTCAAAATACATATTAAAAATGTTACATTACATACATTAAAAATGTCACCTAGTTGTATTACGACTAAAGCGAATCACTTCTGTTATTTCTTCTCACTTGAAAGTAGGGCCAGTATCCACTGTGGATATCATAACTTTCGTAAATATCTTAGTACGGTTTTTTAAAGGGCTTATTTCTTCATCAAGACTACTTTCTTAATCGTAATCATTGGGGACAATATTCAAATCGATCTAGTTCCAAATTAAGCTCAATCGATTGGCGATGTTTTTGGATAGTTACTGCGTTTTTCTATAATTTTGATCGGAATAAACAAATGGCGCAGGCGCCATCTAATCAAGTTTTGTCATTTCGGTGCACGACTGGAATAGCTTGAGATAAACAATCAAGGGTTGATTGCAGAAAAATTGTACATCGTTACAAACTTAGTTAACAAAAAAATACGATCGCTTCCTTTGTGTGACGAAAGTTAGTCGTACAAAATGTATGGGTAACTTTCGTCACACAAAGGAATCAATAAGTTTTGTTTTAATTAAAGCCCTTAACTATTTTTTTTTTGCAATCGACTCTCGAGCCAATTTGAACATTAAATAACTTCAGTCTAGTTAAGTGCGAGCGGGACAAACGCACCTACCATATCGAAAGGTACAGATGTTATACTACTAACGCCATCTAGTCATCTTGCAACTAAACAACTATATAAAGTCTTTGACGGCACACGTGTTTCCTATTTACAACATGACCCTTCAAACGAAGCGTGACGCATCTCTCGGGCCAGCATGGCAGTGTCTACTGACAAGGCACCGTTGGTTTGTCAGTTGCCATTGCGACTTGGACTTCCCTTTTTGCTTACCATTAGTCAAAGTGGAGCCACTATGTTGTGCCAATATAATAAAAAAAAAAAAACTATAGTTGGTAAAGGTAAGAGGGCGTAATATCTATACTTTTTGATATGGTAAGTGCGCAGTTGACCCGACTCACCTTAGATTGATTTTTTGTATTCGTCATTAATATCGACACTGATAACGACATTATTTTTAATTGAATTTTATCAAACTTTGACTGACGTATCAAATTAAGCGAAGGAACTTTCAATGAATTAAAGAACACTGCCAGGCATTAATCTAATTTTGAAGATGTTTGTCATGAATGGGTATCAATTTGCAGTCTCTGTTCCTTTTGTGATGCCAATAGCGCCACTACTAAAAAAAAATATGGGTTATAGTTGGGTAATGACCAAAACGTTGAGACGAATAGGTTTAGTTAGCCATACAGAACCAGAAAAAAGCTATTAGAAAAAAATACGGTGTGCGGATTATCGATACAATAATGAATGTTCAGGAACGTTATTAGAATGGTTAATTATCGTCGCACAACGGAACCTGACATACAAATTTGAATTAATGAGTTACGGTGGTACACTTTGTGATCCCCTCCCAGTTACTATAGACAAAAAACTTAAATAAAACTTTTGTTGTATGTAGTAGCGCGGAAAGGAAATTACCATCTTTCTAAAATTGAACTCCAAATTGTCATAAATAAGTCGCACTAAACACGGAACCAGCCCGGAAACAAGGTAGCTCGTCTTCCGTTAAGTCGACTGAGGATATGAACTTAAGAGAGCATTTAAAAGACCAAAACTTCGTTACAATTTGCACATACCTTGTATCTTTTAAATCGAAAAATAAGTAACTTTGAAGTCACGAGTTTTCGTGAACATTCTCCAAACAAATAAGGAAAGTTACCGGAAATTCTCGGAAACAGCACATCACTATCACGATAAAACGAGGGCGGAGCTCCCCGCACTTATAATGAAAATACAATTTATTTATTCATAAACATACATGTACAGTGTTACACACTTTAAAACACCTACACAATAATAAAATAACAAATAAGATTAATAAAAAAATATAATATATAGAAATATTCCCACATGGTGACGGAAATGGTACTATTTTAACTTAGAATCGGCATTTATGTACACTCGCACTGAATAACTACCCAACGAAACGGGATTTTATCACGTATGTGCGTATACATATAATAGAACATAGACTATCGCCCGCATCAATTCGGATCGAGACTTGTTTCGGATAATCAAAAGTGGATAACCGGAACATGGGGTTTGAAACATCGATGTAAACTAATAAGTAATATTTATACGCGATTAATTCCCGTTGCGTTCAGGTAATGTGTGAGACTCGAGTAAGTTTAAACCAATAAATTACGCTTAACATTCAGAAGACTGGTTGCTTGGAGTCAAGTCCTCTATCAAGCAACACCACTAACTTTGAATCCTATAGTGCATTAAGTTTATCTTACAGTGCCACCAGTAATAGAAATAGGCAGAGTGTATTTACCTAAACGTCGCAGACAGTAATGTAAAACGTACCTGTGAAGCATAACTGGGACGTGCCATTTCTGAAAATATCCGGAAATTTTCTCTTTTGCCATACAAAATGAGGAAAGTTTCCGGATTTTTTTGGAAAAAGCACATGTCTAGGCAAACCGCTATAAGTGCTATGTTAAACACAATGAACTCACAGTTATGCTTCCCAGGTACAGAAGTAAACCACACCTAATCCCTGGGTTCTGAAAATAATAAATCTATATTCTGTTATCAATCCCGGAATTAGGGTGCGGCTCCACTGAACGGATCGGAGCGGAGACTTGCGGAATCGACCAATCGGGTGAATTTGAATCTCGGCTCCGCAGTCGATTTCGCACGTCTCCGCTCCAGTTGAGACGCACCCTTAAACATTTTTATAGTGACGACGACATAAGAACAGGATTTTTTTAACTTGGCCGTAAGTATTATTTACTGGCCACTGTCGTGTGTACAGGAAATAAAACTAGGGCGAAAATATGTATAAACCACGGGCGGTGAAAAATAAACCGAATATTTATTGGCATCGTTTTCAGCTCGTGCGAGTCAGGAACTTTCTATCACCAGATGTAATTAACAGTTGTATTCATTGTGTATATAAATATCATGCCAACGGGACTAATGTTCGAAAATCGTGTCGACTCTCACTCGTTTCTTATACAGTATTTTACTACATTTTTCTTGAAGTTTCTTCTTCACGAATAAAATGTCCTTTTTAAAGGACATGCGACTTCTTATAGAGTTCTTTGTAAAAAGATGCCTGATGTTTCGAGTGAATCGTCATTATCATTACGTACACTTCGAATTTTCTGACCTGTTATTAGAGGAGAGGAGAGGAGTTATTGACAAATGAGTACAGAATCGCGGTCACATCTCTTATTTTGTATGCTATAAAACCGCGTGTTCGATGAAACGGAATTGTCCAAAGTAATTTATTTGATAGGTATTAAATGATTGGCGTGTTTAAGAGCTTCTCAATCGTAAGAAATATACTTATAATTTGTGTAAAGAATGATGAAAGAATATGTGGGACACGAATGTTTAGTATTTTTATTAAATCGAAATCTGTATTCGCTTAAGACTTGATTTTTCGGTATGCTGTTTGTTTGAGCATTTATTTCTCATGCCATCAATGTCTCAATACCTACAATTTTGTATACAAATCCGAAAAAGGAACGTGAAAATTAGCATTGCGTTTTTCAACGTGATTGGTCTATTATCTTTTTGATTTCTTAGTTTATTAACGCTCTTTCACATAATTACTTTAATTAACTTGCTTCTTTGTTAAGACACGATTTCGATAAATTCTTTGTTTTTCCTGTATTTCCCCATCACTAAGCAACCCTTCAAGACCTACTCGAAATAACTTAATTATTTAATTCAATTTTCACTCAACTATATATGCCTCATAGAATGCGGAGTAAGACTGAATGTCCTTTTTAAAGGACAAGACTTGTAATTTAACGTGTATTGTGAGATTTTATACGAAAGTTTATAAAATGAGGCAATCAAACATGAAACGAAACATAGCGACAGATTTTCCGTATTGCTATTATATTCCAGTGTCTTAACTTTGAACTCCCTTACATTACCTACTTTTGAGTTTGTCATCATATTAAAATAACATAATGTCTAAAATTTAATTCCTTAGCTAAATTTACTTTCATTCTCTTAGTTTAAGTAAGCTGAATTTCATATGTTCTTCTCTTTAACGGACAATGTACTGGACGAAGATAGGACGATGTATTCATTTATTTTGTCGACAAACATTCGAAGACGACATTCGGAGGAGTGATATATGGATTGAGTCGAGTCTGTAATATAGAATTGTAATCATAAGTTTTAGAAATTTTATGCATAAGATTGTTTGCCCGTTGTTTTTAGTTTGTAACTTTTTCGGCTGACATTTTTGTTTATTTTTTAGTTCGTTTGACAAAATCTTAATCTTAAACAATGGTGTTTTTACTACCGTGACTTTTTTGTGTCTATATTGAATATTTTGGGACACGTCATGGACATCGTAGCAGGTTTAATTTATGTTAATTGTGAATTAGTGTCTAAATTATCTCGAGTTTTCTCTTTGATGTTCTGTCATAAAATGTCCTTTTTGAAGGACAAAAAGTTCTTGTTTACGTTGGTTTGAGAATATGTATAGTTTCTTGAAAATTCCTGATACTATTACTATCATTTTCCATACACGGCGATTTTTTCGCGAAATTTAAACATGTGACTAATTTAGGGACATATTGATACAGTTCCTATGCCGGGTTAGGCTGTGGTAGGTAATGTTTGCGGCATTTTTATTTAAAGAGACGGAGGTATGCGCTAGAACGAAAATTAGTCACACTGTTAATAATGCTTATACTGATTGTACCTGGTCGAGTTGGTCTAATATGAATGATCCTATTTAGGGTTATTTTTGTCTCATTTACTCTACAAATAGAAAGAAATGCGCTCAAGGTTTTGATCGCATAGCATATTGTATTATATTGAGTGGTCAACAACACCCAACGAAAAGTTTCCTTTTTAAAGTTCGTACATAATATATTTTTGTGAATGTACGACTTTAATATTTAATTTCGCTCGGTGTCCAAATTGTGTTGAGTCTGGAAATAATGTATTGTTTTTAATTTTAATTTAAAATTCACTTTTGTATCAATTAAGTGTACCAAAAATTGGATAACAGCTTACGGTGACGAACGGCGAACGCGCGTCGAAATGATTCTCTGTAGTTATATATTAAAATAATAAATATGACTCATGTTTTTTATTTAATTTCTCCCTTACATAAATATCCTAACCGAGATGGACTTGCCAACAGCCATTTTATAGTATGCTACACTTTTCATTAGCTACTTGCCAATCAGTACTTATGAGCATACCTAGGATAACTCGGGGCACGTTCTAGGGATAGGATATCGATAAAAAAGATGTCGATATAATTAAATAAATATATGTGCTCAATGAACATTCTGGATTACTATAAAGAGGTTCGATGTCATATCTGATCTGATATCGAGCCTCTTAAATTAAGATAATAAATGTATGAGGATGTCATTTCAATCAAAATGTCAATTTACGTATATTATGAAAATTATTTTAAAAGAAACGTAAATACACGTTTTAATATGTTTTTTTTTTTCATTTGAAAATGTGAAGAAATAAATTAATATTTATGACATAAATTTCATAAATATTGTTGACAGTAACATCGATACTTACATTTTTTGTCGATAAAATATTTTGCTACGTCACTTTCGTATAGGTGCCCCGAGTTATCCTAGGTATGCTTATGAGCTTAAATTTTTCCAGTATTTTTGGCCAACCAAGCTTATCTATACTATTATTAAATTATAGATTTGTATTCAGAATCAGTTTTCAATGGGTCATGATTTCAAGAATAATCTTAATAGCGCGATACATCATTCATATTTAGTTTTGTATGGGCGCGCGATGCCATGTCAGTTGGGCGCCATCTGTTGGTCATGGGATGAAATAATTGATTCAGTAAGTAGGCCAAAAAGGACACTTACAATTTAGTGAATCTACCGGATATCCCAAGAGGAGAGCGCTGCTGAAAAAGAATGCCGAAAGAAAACTCAACAGTAAGTATTTTTATCACTTACATTTATGTTATTTACTTATAACTATTACATTGGTGAGATGTATAGATTCTCCAAATCAATGTGTACATTAAATAAAATTTAAACGATGAATTAAAAATATTCCTAGAGATGTATAAGTCTCTAGGTGTAGAATATATTTCTCCTCTCATCACGCCAAAACGGCTGGACGAATTTGAACCAATTTTGGTACGGGACATCCGAAGATGGCTATAGGATGCTTTTTACCCGAATACGGTAAAAAAGGAAGAAACCGCAGGCACTTAGGTACCAGTTTATTAATACTTTGAGATATTTTAGAAACGCGAGTGACTCATACGAGTCATTCTTATAACAGATTACTTCCACGTATTCGAGTTGGGAGCTACATCTATATTGTACATACGACATGAGTCATTTTCATTAAAATCTTATCAATTGTGACGATGGAAATCCGCGTGACGCTGCATTCCCGTATTAAGAGGAATTGGTATTAAGTAATATTAACTCGTACACAACAGGTTTGAATTTACCACCCTTGTTACGTAATGTACTAAAACGAGGAATTACAAACGAGTGCCTATTAGGAGCCCGAAGGCGAGGGCTTTAATGACATACGAGTTTGGAATTCCTTTACACCAGCCAGAGTCACGTACGACGTTTTTCATCCCACTTTGGAGGAAATAAAACAAGTAATAAGTAAATAGTAGTCAATACCAAAATAACTTACCGCCCTAAGGCGTAATATACGACTTACTGCCCGGTTTTCTAGCATGTAAACCCTTAAAGTGTGATAAAAAATACTTACCGGTCTAGGGCGTAATTTAGGATTTACCGTCCTAGGCCTTATTTTAAGACTTACCACCCGCGTTTCTAGCATGTTAAACCCTTGTTTACGAGCAAGTGATGAAAAATATGTTACGTCACCCTAGGCCGTAAGTGGGATTTTCTGTCCGCTACGAGGGGAGAAAAATCACACTTCCTGGCCAAAGCAAGGCGTAAAACTAGACAAACGACGGGCGGTAATTTGTAAAGGCTTAGATTGATTTATGGCACTCACCTTCGGTTCGGGACACAAACATCTGCAGTTTGGGAGATTCACGAATTCACCGCTCTAGGTTACAGTACGGCACAAAAGTGCAATCCCTTTCTAATCAATCTAAGAAAAAAGGGACGACACTACAGTATTGCCACTTTTTAATTACTACTCTTTTATGTCGTACTGTATTGTATATGTAATGTGCTAAAACTTTTCAGTTTCAGCGGTTAGGTACATGTTCGTAAATAAAAGAATATAGACTCTATTATGGGTTTAATTTTAAAGATTAGATAGGTTAGGTACTCAATAGTTTTACAAACCTAGCTGGTGGTGTCAACCTTTGACAACGGTAAACTGGAAAGTTGGCGAAACGTCAGGGAGGTCAACCGTTGTCAACCTTTGACAAGTAAACTGGAAAGTTGCCGAAACGTCAGGGAGTCTCAAATAATTAATAAACGCTATATAATTGTTTTATTTTAATATACTTAATTATACATACATATTATGTTTATTTAATTGGCAGAAATCCCTTATAGGGATAAGTTCACCTTTGTACACTGGTTGTTTTGAAGTTTTAGTCGATATTGTTTTTATGTACAATAAAGCGTTTACATACATGTAACATTTTGTTGCGTGAAATAGGCTAATGAAAAACAAATCTAAAAACATTTGAGGCAGGGAAACGAGCTAGCGGTCTTACAGCTTGAAATCGATCTCTACTATAACTATTAGGTACGTACCTATACCTACCTATATAACATATGTAGAATTTTATAAAAAAAAATATATATATATAAACATGTCAAACATATCCAATAGATACAACTTAGTCTTCTACATAATTCGTTTTCAATAGACTTCAAAAAAGATTTATGTTGTTTTTATTTTTGACGTGTATTGCCAACAAACACATTAAGCATGAGTTAACTTCAAAATTAGTTCTAAATCAACCTGAAAGAAACCGTTTCAACATAATTTCAAACATATACCAATGTTAGCGGTAGTCAGTCACGGTTTATGCGCGTAAAATAAGTCGTCTAATTTTAAGTGAAAACACGCGAACTTGAGACGTAAACACCACGAGTCGGTTTGTATGACACCATTCAGTAGTCATACATACATACATAATATGTTATAAACGCTACACTACATACTTCAGTGCCGATCGCGCCGTCTAGGAGATTCTACGCTTGTTTTATCAAAAGTTTACGATAAAAATAACAAACTGTTACGAGTGTTATCACTAAATCATGATCTAAAAACGCGAAATAAGTTTTACCGATTATTGAATTTGATTATACCAACTTTAAATCGATGTGTTTATGACTTTACTGTGTTTATGCAACATAACCTCTAAATGTAGCGGAGTGTTTTTTTTATTTGTACGTGATCGATGTAAAGTGTCATACAGCCATGGAACGAAAGCGGCGGGATGTTGAAAGCAGCGCTAGGAAACAAATTTTGACAGCGCTATTAGGTAAGAGAAAGTTTGTTTTTTGCGAAACTGATGCAATATGTATGCGGCACTACGAAAATATAATCGAATGCTAATTAAGTAGTTGAGTAGGTATTGGTGTATTAATTTAGTTTTTACGTAGTTTTTTATACGTTAGTATTTCTTTATTTATTTAATTACACGCGACCAAAATTTGCACGGTAAGTACCTATAGTAGGTAGAGAAACACAATTAGGTACTTAAACACACGACGAAATAACAGTAAAAATTGGGCAAGTGCGAATCCGACTCGCGCATGAAGGGTTCCGTACCATAATCTATAACAAGTTCGTTGTATGGGAGCCCCCCTTAAATATTTATTTTATTTTATTTTTAGTATTTGTTGTTATAGCGGCAATAGAATTACATCATCTGTGAAAATTTCAACTGTCTAGCTATCACCGTTCTTTAGATACAGCCTGGTGACAGACGGACGGACGGACAGCGACTAAAGTCAACGGTGTTCGTGGTTCCGGTCTACCTGTATTTGTCCGTCTCATCCGTCTGCCATACCTTCTATCTTTTAAACCGCAAAGGTAGACACTTCTAATGTTTGCAAAAGTGTAGGTATCATCATCATAAATCATAACAGAAAATAACGAGTTTACTATCATACTGTAAAAGGTGCCCGCAACTTCGTAAGCGTATTTTTTAATACCGTAATCGGATGAAAAGTATCCTATAACCATATTTGGATATCCCTATCCCTGTAGTACCGAAATTGCGTGGCGTGTGGAAATGGCGTGATGCGAGGACAAAGGAAATTATGACCAACAGATGGGGCCAGGCTGGCATGACGCAGCGGGCCCATACAAAACAAATGACGATCCTGCATCACGATTTTTAATACTAATCAAGAATTTTGTAATAGTAATATATATATAACAACAATATTCACAACCATATTTGGATATCCAGCTATCCCTGTAGTACCGAAATTGCGTGGCGTGTGGAAATGGCGTGATGCGAGGACAAAGGAAATTATGAGCAACAGATGGCGCCAGACTGGCATGACGGATCGGGCCCATACAAAACAAATGACGATCCTGCATCACGATTTTTAATACTCATCAAGAATTTTGTAATAGTACAAATACAAATACAAATACAAATACTCTTTATTGCACACCTCCAACATCAAGGAATATACAACACAAAATGAGATACATTAAAATAACAGGCAGAGGTAAACAACAGGCGGTCTTATTTATTAGTAATTATAGATATAACAGCAATATTGACCTGTACAATGTACAATACACTCACACTGAAAAAAAAAAAAAACATTTGTTTACAGTAACCCAAATGTTAAGTAGTTAATATAACTCGGAAGACTGACAAACCGCGGGCTACTAGGCCTACTAGTAACCAAAATAAATTATGTAAAATTAGCATAATTTTGGTTACTAAGCACAATTCGGCTTTTTCTCAAGTAGTTAAACTAGTTGAGCTTTTTTTTTTCATTGCTGCATCGAAAATAATATGTATTGATAATTGTGAGCGTGATAGGTATTATTTATTTATTTATTTTATTTAAACTTTATTGCACAAAATACAAAAGTAAGAGTACAAATGGCGGACTTAATGCCATAAGGCATTCTCTACCAGTCAACCATAGGGCCAAACAGAAACTAGCAGTTGGTGCAGGATCATAAAAAGTCGTGGCTAAAAACGAGACAAAATTCAATAAGTTTGATATATATATATTAACGATATACCTATACATACACATATATGCAATACAATACACATACATAAATACAAATATATATATAATATAATATATATATATACATACATGTAAAACACCATATAGACAATCAATCCTGAAATTCTTTGGAGAGATGTTTGCGCACCATGCGCTTGAAGGAGAATTTGCTCTGAGCTTTCCTAATGGAGAGAGGGAGATCGTTCCACAAACGAATTGCTTGAATCGCAAAGGAATTGGACATGAAACCAGTACGGTGAGAAGGAAGAGTGAGTTTGAGAGTTCGGGATGAGCGCAGCTCGCACCCAGGCCGAGCTGTTAAAAATATGAATTTAGATTTAAGATAGCCCGGGGTTGCTGGATCAAACAAAATTGAGTAAAGAGTGCATAGAATTTTTAATGACCTGCGTTCCCGGATAGGGAGCCAGTTTAGTTGACGACGAAAAGCAGATACATGATCATACTTCCGGAGGCCAAAGATGAATCTTATACAGTTGTTGAGCAACCGATCTAGCTTACTCAACAATTCCTGAGTGATATTGGAGTAGCACACATCAGCATAATCAATAATGGGTATTCTGCCTAGCTACTTTTGCTATTGATTTGACTGTACTTGTGCGATTATGTGTGTAGTCCATCGCACGCAATTTATCAGTTTCCTTATGGCTTCACTCCAAATGTATTCAGTGCGAGGATCAAATGTTGTCGACTACAACTACTAATAACAAATTGGACATAACAAACAACTGAGCGTTGATAATTCCCCATACACTTTGAAAGCACGTAGTAGAGTACGTATTGACGTCGCGCAGATTATAATATTGAATACGGAAAAATCTGTAATTTACAATTATATCACGAAAAGTATATTTGAACACATTTATAAGTACCTACTACATTTTCGTTGTGGCTTTATAACGACGTTACAAGGTTGTGGACATAGCTCAGCCAGTCGCCAAATTTAAGTGGCAGTGGGCGGGGCATATTGCTTGTGGAACCGATGGCCACGGGGCAGAAAGGCTCTTGAGTGTCGAGTCCACCGCTTAGAAGACGTAGCGTGGCCTGCGTGCGAAAGCCCCTAACAAGGTGATCCGACGACCTGGTTAGGATCGCGGGAAACAGTAGGACGAGGGCGGCACACGACCGATCATTGATGAGAACTTTGGGGACCTTTGTCATACAGATGTTCTAGTGAAATAACCCATTTAAATGTATCTTGTTCACAGCGACGATCCCGACGTTCACATATGGCATCCAAATCGGATGGTTGTCGCCCACGGCTCGTGCGCTAAAGGCTGCAGGAGTCACACCTAGCGCCATCTCATGGATGGCGGCCGCACTGCCACTAGCGGCCATTTGCGGGATCCCGTTCTTCAGTTATTCCAGTGATCGGTTTGGAAGGAAGATCTGTATCATCGCCGTGTCGCTGTTATCATGTGTAAGTTAATACCTTGTGTCCCAGGATAAAGTGTATGAAACTTGATGCAGATCTGTCGACGAAAAAATTCAAAGTTGTCTTGCTTGGTTCTTTTAAGATTTAGTATTCAAGGGACTTTTTAAACAATAATATAATAAAACATGTACGGCCTCATTATTTTTAATGTGGATACACCACATTTTTTTATATATGTGATAGCACAAAGAAAAATTAAAATGCGTAAACCTGGTGGGAGAGACCGGGGATTCGAACCCGGAAACATTTCGGCTGAAAATACATTATTTCTGCACACTATGTACCGAGAAAATCTCACTTCCTGGCCAAGGCAAGACGTGTAACTTTAGACAAACTACGGGCGGTAATACGTAAAGCCCCAGATGGCATGTTTATGGCTCTCACCTTCAGTCCGGGCCATAAACATCTGCGATCTGTGGCATTTACGAATTCACCGCCCTGGGCATGCAATTTCGATCGGACACTAGTTTTAACATCCATTTTTAGAATTATGGCTGAATATTATTATAATAATCAAATGGAAAAAAGCTGCCCTGTACCGCAATTAAGGGCATCGCTCGGAGTTTCTTTGAGGGATCGAATTCGGAACGATGTGATCCGCCAGAGAACCAAAGTTACCGACATAGCTCACCGTATTAGCAATTTGAAGTGGCAGTGGGCTGGCCATATTAGCCGAAGAACCGATAACCGGTGGGGTAAACGTTTTCTTGAGTGGAGGCCACGGATACGCAATCGTAGTGTGGGACGCCCTCAGACTAGGTGGAGCGATGATCTTTGCAGGGTGGCTGGCAAGAGCTAGATGAGAGTAGCCGAGGATCGTTCACAATGGCGTGCAGTTGGAGTGCAGCCTATTCTTGTCCACTCAGCAGTGGACAAGAAGGCTGATGATGATGAACATGTACCTAAGTAACCTAATGGGATATACTTACCTTAATGCATGTATTGCAAAGGGCATTGTATTATGTGGTATTAAACGTATTGTTCGTAGTTTTTTGAACCTTGATACGTAGGTGGTACTTCTTATTGTGACTGCTAACATAAGTACCTACATGTCAAAACCAATATTGTCCCACCTTTGCAACAGAGGGCATTCATACATCATTAGGTAGACAAATATTCGCCCACGCCAAGGTCCCCTGCATATTTACATTGAATTCATTAATTAGCATAATATTTCTATAATTAACTATCAGGTTTTCCACTTGTGCCAGGGTTTCCCAACTGCATAAACTAAGAACCTGTTACACAGCAACAACATGCAAGACCAGGCGTAATGCCATTTTTTGAGGATGTCTATATATGAGACTAGCTACACGTAGACTGCTCTAAAACTTAAAGTTCGGCATTCCTACGGAGCGCAGTAAACGCTTCACACAAGTTACTATAAAGACGTGACGACTAAAATTTGTATTGAGAAAACAATTTGCCATTTTTGTGGCGAAAAATTGGGAGTACATTTCTTATTCTCATTCTGTTGACGCAAATGACTTTGTTGTGTGTGTGTTTAGGGTTCCGTTCCTAAAAGGTAAAAACGGGACTCCATTACTAAGACTCCACTGTCCGTTTGTCTGTCACCAGGCTGTATCTAATAAACTGTGATAGCTAGACTATAGACAGTTGAAATTTGCACAGATGATGTATTTCTGTTTCCGCTATAACAAAAATACTTAAAAACGGATTAAAATCAATATTTAAGTGGAGCTCCCATACAACAAACGGATTTTTTTGCCGTTTTATTTATTTGATGGCACGGAATCCTTCGTGCGCGAGTCCGACTCGCACTTTGCCGGTTTTTTTGATGCTCGATCGCATCTGGACAGAGTTTTGAATGCAGTTACGCATTTAGTCAATGAAAATGTGCATCATAGTCATAGCTGTTTTTTGTAATGCAATGCGAAGATTTTGACGACGCGGTTGGCGCAGTTTGTAGTGCACCTGCCTACTGAGCTGGCAGTCCTGGGTTCGAATCCTGGCCATGGCAAATTTTTGTGTGACGAATTTGAGCTTGGGTCATGGTCGCGTTTTATGTATTTAACTAGTACCCATAACGAGCCTTCTTGAGCTTAATTTGGGACTAGACCGATTTGTGTGAGGTTGTCTGATCCTATTAATATTTTTAGTAACAGCTACTACCGAAACAATAATGCATCTACTTCTTCCACAGATATCCTGGATAATCAAGCTAACCACACTCTCCGCGCCCCCCCTCATCACCGCCCGCGCGATCGCTGGCCTGGCCGCCGCGGGCTGCTTCGTGGTAGTCCCTGTATACGTCAAGGAGATAGCCGAAGATTCTTGGCGAGGAGCGCTCGCCTCCCTGACCATGACCGTGTGCAAGCTGGGCGTGATCTTCGTCTATGGAGTAGGGATGTGGCTGCCGTATAGACACAGTCAGGCGGTGTATCTGGCTGTAGCAGCTGCTCACGCGGTGGCTTTCTGCTTTATGCCGGAGTCTCCGAATTACATGCTCAAGATAGGGAGAGAAAAGGTACGTCTAGATTCTTGGCGAGGAGCGCTCGCCTCCCTGACTATGACCGTGTGCAAGCTGGGCGTGATCTTCGTCGATGGAGTAGGGATGTGGCTGCCGTATAGACACAGTCAGGCAGTGTATCTGCCTGTTGCAGCTGCTCACGCACTGGTTTTCTGCTTTATGCCGGAGTCTCC
Organism: Apotomis betuletana; assembly: GCA_932273695.1. Lineage (NCBI taxonomy): Eukaryota > Metazoa > Arthropoda > Insecta > Lepidoptera > Tortricidae > Apotomis > Apotomis betuletana. Next base: position 8,546,162 of record OW026318.1, on the reverse strand, counting down.
GAATTACTTGCTCAAGATAGGGAGAGAAAAGGTACCTACGCTGTTGCATCCGATCTTTACTTTTTCAGGGTTCGTACTTAAAGGGTAAAACCAACTCCCTAATATGAAGACTCTACTGTCTGTCTGTCTGTCAGCTAGCTGTATCGCAGGTTCATTTGAAATTACCTTTTATGAATGTAAAGGTTCATTTGAAATTACCTTTTATGAATGTAAAATTGAGTAAGTAAGTACCTATTGTATGTTTATCGCATTGCTGTCAATGGAAAGACTATTTTGCTTAGTAAGTAGTTCTATTTCATAGACTTACGTCTTGTACTCTTAAGGCCTTTGTCAAGAGTTAAAATTGCTTTAGATCCTCAGGAAGAGAATCTCAAGTTAGTCATAGTAAAAAAAACAGACAACCTCACACAAATCGATCCAGTCCCCAATTAAGCTCAAGAAGGCTTGTGTTATGGGTACTAGACGACGATATAGGCTTATATAGATAAATATATACTTAAATACATAGAACAACCATGACCCAAGCACAAATATTCGCGATAAACGCGATTATTAAAGGCCTTAGATTTGATAATCCACCGAAATGACCTTATCCATAAATAAAACACGCATCTCTTTTATGACGGACGATAATGAATTACAAAACCACACAATAGTACTGTTTTCTTTAATGAGATCGTACATAACGCCTACCGAAGGACGGAAGGACTATACTCGTAATGTAGGTAATGACTAATGAGTAATGACGCCTCGTCTAGGCTCAGCGACGCTTGTGGAATAAGTAAGCGAGTAAGTATCCTATAAATATAAAGCAGACCGACATATTTGCAATAGACTGCCTGGTTTTTGTTGCAATGCTTTTTCCGCAGCTATTTAATTTATCGTACTTTTATTGTTTACGTGCAAAAGAAGGCCGGCAACGCAATTGTGATTCCCTTTTTTGAGACATGACAGGAACTGTCAGGGCTGTTTAAGTGTTTATCAGTAGTCGGACTTTGTGTGGGAGTAGGTATAACCCGCTAATGGGATCATCTCCGCGCCACAGGAGGACTCATCTGGTATTGCAGGTGTCTATAGGCGACAATAAACGCTTTCCATCGGGCGATCCGTTTGCTTGTTAGCCCCCAATGACAAAAAAAAGAGCCGACTCACCGATGAGAATTCTGCTACTTTTTTTTTATTGGCCCGAATGAGCTTCGCTATTCAGCGGGGGAATGTAGCTGGCATCATGGGTAGGGCCGCAGGGCAGCGATCTGTGGGTCCACATTATCTGTTTATAGATAGGATTTCTTAGGGTTTAGATAGATATTGTTGATTTTATACTTATTAATCACTATCTGTGTCGCGCGGTGTTACCCACTCATCCCACAGGAATACTAAATTTTTCTTTCATTTTCATTTCATTCAAGTGTGATATACTTATGTTCTTATGTATGCTGCTCGTGTTTTTTTAGGGTTCCGTACCTCCAAAGGAAAAAACGGAACCCTTATAGGATCACTTTGTTGTCCGTCTGTCTGTCTGTCAAGACCCTTTCCCGGAACGCGTGGATCAAGCTGAAATTCATATCAAATACCCTCTACGTCTACTGTCCCTTTGAGCTGTGAAAAAATAAAACTTCTAAGCCAACGCAATCAAAAGATACAACCGTTTATGATGCAAATTTTCGACACTCGTAAGAGAATCAAAACCTACGTGTACAGGGCACTTCCCGTGAACTCAGAATCTTGAAATTTGGTACGAAGCAACAACGCCTTATAGCACAGATAAAGGAAAAATTGCGGTAGCATATTTTGTTACTTTTACTTATATACCTGCAGGTTTGTACGGAACGTCGGTGCGCTAGTCCGACTCGCGCTGGGCCGGTTTTTTTTTACTTTATGATATTGTTCTCAGAAAGCAACGAAGACCGTAGCCTGGCTGCGTGGCCTGAATCGAGGAGACGCGATCGTGTTGGATGAGCTGGATAAGCTGAAGGACGAACAGAGAAGAATCGACGAGATGCCACGAGTCACCCTCATGAGCATATGTAAGTGCAGTCACAAATTGTAGGTGCTTTAGAAATCCGCTATCCGAAGGTTGTCTGGAAGAGACTTAATCGCGTCTTGTTGAGGTGTGCAAAATAAGAATGTTCTATCTATCTATGTTGTACATTAGTGCATTGCACAAGCTTTTTATAGTTGGGTATCCCGTATGTAGTAAGTAGGTACCTATAGCCTATAAGTACCTAATTATCGTATGTATAAGTAATACTCGAAAGTGTCCGCATTGCGGAATAAAAAAACGCGGATGACGGTGCGGAGCCACAACGTCGTCCGCGTATATTTTTTCTTTATCGTAGTCGGGTAAAAAGTATCCAATAACCATATTTGGATGTCTAAGTATCCCTGTGCCAAAATTAGTTAAAAACCGCCCAGCAATTTCGTCGTGATGAACGGACAAATAAATTTTTATAAAGAGATGGCGCTATACGGCTCACTTGTTCCACGCGTCCATATAAATGCTGCAATTTTTCCTATTCCTACATACATTATTTTTTTACAAATCTAATGACTATTTAAATATTTACAGAATAGAATAAAAATATGTCTATATGCAGATTCTTATTTTACGAGTAACGACAGGTAATCTTAAATCCACACATAATAGGTAGTGTAATCTCTGCAGCTCAAGATAAGACTTGCTTACGAACCTAATTATTCCGAAACCATTATTTAACTAAATAATCTTCTAATTACATATACAATATAGTTGACTATGTATTTACCGTCTACACTAATCCCAGCAATCTTCACTTTACCACAATCTGTGGAAATCCCTTTCAAAGTGAACATAATAACAAAAGGCGCTTCAGCCGTTTACTGTCATATTCGTATTAGAAGAATGTCAAAAAAGTGTTAAGCGCCTTTCGCGTTTTGCCGTGGTTTGTAAGATTTCTTTAAATGATACTGTGCGGAGGTATTATCTCAGTATAATTTACGTGAACGTTGATAATGTTTACTTCTAAAATAAAATCTATCTAATCCTAGCAAGTTATGATATCCTATTATTTGTTTAAGTGTGTAGTACCAGTAACACAACAAACGATATTTCTTTTAGTCCGTAGGCATTCGTATTTTATCGTGATGACATATTAGGTAGGCAATTTTGAAGTAGGCCTACGAACTATTCGATTTTTGATTTCGAGATAAGGCATTGAACATTTTCAAATCAGTCTGATACCACCTTTGAACTATGAATATGATAAAATTGAATATTAAACACTTTTATGTGTAACATAATTAAGTATAATATAATAAAGAATAAGAAAAAGCTAATGTTATTGATACTTAGATCCAAATATACACTGAAGTTGTTCGTATGCTCAGGTTCGGAATCAGAGAAAGTTAAAACAATAATAACTAAGAGTAAGCGAGATAGGTTAACCCGAAGGCCTTTATAACAGCTCACGAACTATAATATTAGGGTCAATTTCAACAAGACGCATTTTTTGTATCATTTCGGTGTGATTCTTTATTTTTGATTATTTTTGAGTTTTTTAAATGTGGAGAGATACTTTAGACTATATTATTAAACATATGTAAAAGGGACCCTGAAATCTGAAATAGTTTTCGAGATATTTGAGATCGAACATGAAACACACAACGGAATGATAAATGTACACCAGGATGATAAAATAAGTGCACCGCAATGAGATTTCATACACCGGAATGAAAGAAAAGTGGCAAATTATGAAAGTAATTTTACGTTTTATATTCGTAATATATATTATATTGGCATTACATAATAATATAAACATATACTTTAGTCTGGTATTAAAAACAAAATAATAAAAAAATATTATTTCAACAATATCTATGAGAAGTGAAGCTACTTTTGATGTCATTCCGGTGTTTTCCTCATTTTGGTGGGGTTTAAAGTCATTTTACTACACCGGAAACACCGGAATGAGAATGGTGGAATGAGAAACACGACATATTTTTATTTCTTAATAAAAGAGTAAGCCCTATATTCTAAAACTAATTCAACTCAAGAAATCACGAGTATACTTTACCTGATATATATTAATTTCAAACCACACAGTTAAAAAATAAAGAAGCTATAACAAACTCCGGAATGACATTTTTTTTGTCCCCGGTCCACCGCGATGATATATTCACGTTTATACAAGCCAACGTATTGCCACTATACACAACCGGCTTCGTCGAGCGCCGCAGCTTGACTAATTCTTTAAAGTGCGCGGGAGACGGGGGGCGCAATTGATCAAGTTTGGGAAATAAATCGGATCCAAACATTGTCGGCGGTGATGAGAAGTTTTCTCGGGACAAATTTATATGCACTTATTCAAGGGTATACAAAGGAGATATAAAACGGGTAATGTGTTTTTTTCGTTACCTATTTAAATGGTAATAAAATAAAGGTAACAGGTTTTCTTTGTCATGCATAGTATTTGACTTACCCGGCATTTTACAAACAAAACCGGCTCGGGGACAACCCACCTTGATGAGAAATTTGGCCTAAATATATTTTTTTAAATGATTATATATATTAATATTTTAATTTTAGCTGTTGCCCGAGGTAGACAATGGCGGGCTGTTTCCGAAAAAAAATGGTACTTTATTATTAAACCTTTCTGCACCTGCGTTTTCAGTCTTGCCATCAAAAAATACTGCTTGGGATATTGACCCATTATAACCACCAATGCAATGGTTGTGCCCTCAGACCATAGAAATAAGGTTGTGCCCTTAGTCAGAGATCGTACGTTATCTGCCATTCGGGTCACTCTCCTGCTCATGGTGTTGCAGACAGGGTGTTTTGTCCTCATTAACTAATTTTAAACTAACTTCTACAATCTTCTGCGTCCCTAGTACGAGATCGTGCCACGTTCTCCGCGCTCCGCGTCACCCTCATGCTGATGGCGCTCCAGACACTGTCAGGATGCTTCGCCCTCATGAACTATGCGTCAGATGTCTTCACGAGAGCCGGCACGGAATGGAGCCCCGACATGCTGGCGCTGCTCATGGGGTCTCTGCAGCTGGCTGGCTCGTTCTTCACGACCATGTCCATTGAGAAGTTTGGGAGGAAGGTAAGGATCTATGAACACGATGCAGATGGATAAGGTTAGGTTTCCATTAGAGCTTTGCTACGTGAAAACGGTGGGCAAGGAAACGATCCACTGATAACACCACTGCTAAGCAATCTTATTGTGGATTTTTTCTTCACACACCACATCAGCTGGGAAAACAGCCTAAAAGCTATTTGGTACGGTGAAAATTAGACATCGATGTGGAAGGCTTTTCTAAGAGGTAGCTAAAGAGAAAGTGGATATGGTATGGGTCAAAAACACAATGGAAAACAATTGATATAACATGAGGTTGTCAGATGATTTGATGCAGAACTTTGTAGGGTGTGGTCTGGTTAGGAACTATACAGATCGACTGAGATGGCAGAGGAATGTGAGTTATTTTTATCATATTCCGTCACATGTCTGTCCTTTGCATGAAGTTTTTGTGATAACTCAAATACTGTTCAGCGATGAGCAGGCTTTGGTCTGACCAGCTGATTGATTCTGTAAATCTGGTCTGGTCTGGAGCTACAGTCTATAGCTCTGTATGGTCTTGAGCTACAGTCTGTAGCTCTGGTATGGTCTTGAGCTACAGTCATTGATTCTGGTATATGGTCTTGAGCTACAGTCTGAAGCTCTGCTGACAGTTAGTTTAAACTTTTGACATCTTTTTTTCAGATTCCGTTAGGCTGCAGTTCTGGTGTCGTCTCCATCTGCATGATAACCCTGGCCACATGTTTCCTGACTCATCAAGGCCCCAGCTGGCTCCCTGTGGCTGCCGTTTGTCTGTGTATCCTGGCGTACGGCGCTGGACTGGCCCCCGTGCCCATGGTCATCATGGCAGAGGTGTTCACATTCCAGGTATACATTTATATGTATAAGTAGAATATAACATAGTTGTTAGGACTAGAAAGTTAGTGTCATATGGAGTCAGAAGACCGAGCTGTAATTACCGGTCTAGCACAACTATGCTACCCAACATAGTGTCGCCCGTCACTTTCTCACAATACTGCATAGAAAGAGATAAACAATATTTGTGCAAGAGGTGCTGCGTATAAATAAACAGAACATAATTTTGATATCAAAATGGCTTAAGTACATCTATTTATTGAAAAAAAAATATATATTATCTTGGATCTCGTTTTCTAGGTTACAGGGTTTTAGGGTTTGCAGTCCCGGTATTTTTTTGAATACCAGCCCCGGGAATTCCCTGGAAGGAAGAAGTGTAAAAGTTCTCGGGACTGCACACCCTACTGGACATGTAGCTTCCGAAATTGGCTTCCGTATTAGATATGATGGCACCCTGGGTGTAGTTTTCTACGTCTTTGTGGACTATGTGGTGCAGATTTCGTAAATGGAATTAATTTTTGGTTTCACGATGGCGGACAACTTTTTTCCATTCTTGTTTGATTCTAATTTAGAACGCCCCCTTTTTCGGCGTTTAATAAATAGACACTTATTTAAACCATTGATACAAAGATCAAAACTCAAAGAAAAATTGAAATGCGAACTTGGTGGAAGAGATAGCGACAGCGTGTTAACCTTTCCACCACCCTAACGCCCATATAACCTTTCGAATTTTTCCTTATGCTTTGTGTGTCGATCTGTGCATTATTTATTTGAAAGGCTTTACACCTTAGACCTCTATGTAAATACGTTAATATTCACATCTTACCACACTTCTTTACGGCAGTGAAAGAGCAAGCAAGGAGGAAAGGTTATCTGGGTGTTAGGGTGGGGGAAAAGCTAATGCGCTGGACCGGCAACCCAGAAATTCAATTTTTCTTAAGCTTTGATCTTTGTAATGGTTTAATATAGACAACCATTTGTCCACAGATGCGAGCACGGATGGCGGGCGCCTCAATGGCATTTTCATTCTTCTGTAGCTCAATGACAGTCCTGTTCTACACACCCATTGCCAACGCGTTCGGCGTACACGTCGTCTTCTATACGTTCGCAGCTGTCACGTTGTGGGGGGTGGTGTATACTGCTCTATGGGTCCCAGAGACCAAAGGCAAGAGTCTGCAGGAGATTAGAGAGTTTTGGGTAAAGCCTGAACCCGTCCACGTATAGCATTACGGTTACCTACTATCTGTAACGTTTCGTCAGTATTTGTCCGAAATCCATTTTTTCAAAAACTGTTAATTTTTCAGAATAATTATAAAACAAACCTAACCTAATGGTGTCTTTAAAACAATCCTGAAAATATTAAGGGATTCAGGAAAAAAATATTTCGGACAAATAAAAAATAGGCTAGTAGACCCAGTTTTGAAATATATTTCAAATGGTTAATCTTACTAACTCTAAAAAAAATGTCTTGTGTTTTTGTGAAAGCTAGAAATCTAAATTTTATCAATTGAAAATTAGAAATTTCATGAACAGTCAAAAACGCCGTCCGCCATTTTTGCCTTTTGCTAATCTGTGGTGTGACGTAGAATTAGGTACCTGTAAATATTCGAAATTTGACCGTCATTCCGCTCACTCCAATATACTTTGACAGGAGATCGAGAGGGACAGCACTATTCGAAGTCGTCAAAGTAGACTTTCAGTTTTGTTTACATGACCGATGACGTCACTATCATAAGCGAAAATGGCGGACAGCATTTTAAGCATTTCAAAATACAGATTTAAACCATATTTTCAAATTCAATTTTTTCAGCCATCTTTCACTTATATACTTAGGTTTCCTTTGCTAAATACTATACGGAATAGACATTAGTTTATTACAATTTGACATGATACAACTAGCCTATTGGCGAAACGTTACTGACTGGAAACAATGTTTGGGAGTTAAGATAGGATACCTACCGAAGCAATGCATATATCGTCGTTACAATCGATAGACTGTGCTTTAAGCGTGAGACATATCTTAAAGAACCGATTACATTGCTCAAAATACGTTGACGGTGCGTTTACGCAATGATATGTATAAAGAAAATTTGCCGCTAACAATGTGGACAGCGTATACGCAACGTGTGTATTTTGAGCATCGGTGTGGTCGCTACTTAATTTTGCAAGGACAGTTTCATTCACGATTATGTGCCCGATATGTTTCGAACTCAACCGGTCATCACGAAGCAAATCGTCGGGGATAGTGCAATACCGCGTAAGTAACAAGTGTAGATACGAATCAAATGCAAACAAATGCGAAGTATTTTATTGAAATGAGAACTTTATCGACAGCTGTTATTTACGCGGTATTGCACTATCCCCGACGAAATCGCGTTGAATCAATGTTCTTAAAGATGAACTCTACACGTGTTCGAAACCTGTATGTACCTGGCGCATAACCGCGAGAGAAAACATAATATTTAGTATTAAAAAAACGGCAATAGCACAAAAAGACAATATGAAGTTATGCCCACGTCGCACACAGGCTGCATAAGGGCTTATACAGCTCTTAGGGCTTGTGCATAAATCACGCGAGGTTTTTTGGGCTACTTTTTGACCCCTCACCTCCCCCCTGGTGATATTTGGTGAGGTTCTTTGTTACCCCCCTCTCCTCTTGACAACCTCACGTGTATTTTTTTCGCCAGTATTTCGTAAAATAGACTCGCTATTTTGAAGTATTTAACACGTGAAGATTTATTTTTAGCAGAACCTACCGAGGTTATCTACTCATGTGGTAGATTTTTTTTTTATTTCTTTCACTGTAGAAAAATACACGTGAGGTCTCCTTACCCCTCCCTCCCTTAACGTGATCCGTTTTGATTTTTTTGTATAGTTCAGTTGTATTTACATAAAGTTGCCAAAATCCTATTGCTAACTCACTCAGACCGCAATCAAAGCCGCATATACCTACAATTGAACTATACAAAAAAATCAAAACGGATACGCGTATACGCAACCATCATAGGATTAGGATAATGTGTAGAACAGCGGTGCCGGTGTCTGCGTTTGTTTGAATATAAAATGTACATGGAAATAATGAGTAATGATGTTTTAGAACCACTGGCTGGTTTTACATAGTCAATTGTAGATAATAAGAGAGAGTTAGGCATTTCAGCACATTTACTGCCGTCCACTGAAATACACTTAACAATATCAATAAGTAAGTTTAATTTATTACTTCAACTTTGTACTTAAATATTAATTTTAAATTAATCCTTAAGATTTATATCTAAAAGGGGGCTATTTAATTATACCTATGGTTATCTTATTATATCTATGGTTATATTATTATGATTATCAGCAATGATCGGCACGGACAATGCAGCACTGCAACATCCCTATTGTAATTGAATATGGACGTATAATTTATTTATTTATTATTAAGATAATAAAGATAATAAATATAATGGCGTGATATTGTTAAAACACATGTTTTATGGAGTGTACATTAGGACATGATTTTAATACTATAGTTCACACTGTTATAGTACACTCAATAAAACATGTGTTTTAACAATATCACAGGATTATATTTATTATCTAAATAATAAATAAATAAATTATACGTTACGTCCATATCCAATTACTATAGCCTATAGGGATGTTGCAGTGTTGCATTGTCCGTAAAGAAGGGCAGAAGGACATGATTTTAATACTATATTTCACACTATTTTTTACGCGGAATGCCAAGGTGTTGCGTCCTTCCTTGCTTGCTATGAATAAATAGGGTATAATTATTTATAGAGAGTCAGTTCTATTCTTTCAATCTCGTAGTATACGAATACTGACATAAAAATACTAAGTTTGCCCACTTACCGGAGCGTTTTACAAAAAAGTTTTTTTTTTTCTGACAGTTTATTTTTTTTGCTTACCGTATTCAAAATCGAGTGTACGTTCGAATCATGCTCGAATCACTTATATAGGAGAAAAAGAGTAAGTATACATTTATTGTAGGCGCTTAAAAAGAGATTGGTTTGAGATTGTCACTTCGAATGTAAGAGTATAAAGAGTTGCATTTTAACTCCTCGTAAATGTGATATTATTTTTACATATTTATACGATTTATATGTCTATGTCGCTTTATGTAAAAAAGCGGTGGTAGCCTAGTGGTTAGGGCATGCGACTTTCAATCCGGAGGTCGCGGGTTCGAACCCGGCCCGTACCAATGAGTTTTTCGGAACTTATGTACGGAATGTCATTTGATATTTACCACTCGCTTTTCGGTGAAGGAAAACATTGTGAGGAAACCACCTAAGCCTAATAAGGCCTAGTTTCCCCTCTGGGTTGGAAGGTCAGATGGCAGTCGCTTTCGTAAAAACTAGTGCCTACGCCACATCTTGGGATTTAGGTAGCCGACCCCGATTGAGAATTCATTCTCAAAAAATGGGACAAGGCTAGGAGGATGATGATGAACGATTTATATGTCTGTTAATGGGATAAATTAAATTATAAAACACTTGTTGTTTTATTTTGTGTTATCCTTTCGATTCCTTATAGGACTGAAAGAAAGGATATTGTAATAAACTTCGTGACTGATCGAGCGAAGCGTTTCCATTTCCGCTTGGTCTGAAATTTATACGTATACCTGCGTCCGGATGTCCCGACAATTTCTGGCTGTTCTCGCTCAGAGGTCGCATTTCTCAACCGATTCTCATGAAATTTTGTGAGTAGGTTCGATAAATATATATTGTCGATTTTTGTCGATTAAGTTTTTCGAAATTTTCCTGAATGGCGGAGATATTAGGGGGTTGAAAATACAAATGACTCAGCCATTTCGAAATAAATTTACGAGGTCTGACCTCCCCCCTCAACTGTCATGAGGCTCATACAAAACAAAGACAATCCTGCATCGCGCTATTAAGATTTTTCCCGATATCATGACCCCTCCGACAAGAAAACTGATTTTCATTACTAATCTTGAGTTTTATTATTTTTATAATAGTCTTGATAATAGAAATAGTCTTCTGCGTGTACAGTAAAACGAAAGCAAAGTTTCTGTGTAGACATGTTTAATGTATCTCTTATTGGTATGGTAGTACCGGGGGCCGCTGGTAGCCCTCCGCCTCTTTCATGGCCTCGATTAGCTCGCCCGTGGTCTTGTATTGCACTATCGTGTGCTTCACGAAATCCCTGAGGAGAAAAACAAATATTACCTTCCCGCTCACAAATAAGGTCATTCCCACATAGGGACCTTCCACACGACGTTTTTTTTACGCGCCGACGACGCGCGTTTTACAATCCACGGAGCAGTTTGATTGCGGTTGTCACAAACGCCACAAACAAACTGCTCCATGGAATGTAAAACGCGCGTCGTCGGTGCGTTTCAAATACGCCGTGTGCAAAGGCTCATAGTCTTATTATAAATAACTACAGCAATCTAGAGCATATAGCAGGTAGGTAAACCTGAGGCTACGCCTCCACTGAAGCGGAACGGAGCGGAGCGGAGGAAACCTATTATTTAAAAAGTTGGTTGGTTGATAATAAATGAAAAAAAAAAACATTTTAAAATCTATAAGGTCTCTTAAGTGGGGCGCAGGGCTGTGCTCAATGTATGAAAATACTATGAGTACCTACTATTAACTAGTTAACGACGCCTCAGATTGATTTACTTTGTTCTGGTGAAGATTACCTGAAGTAAAAGGCTTTGATGAAGACTGCGGGTTGTTTGGCGCCGCACCGCTCCGGTCCGAAGCTCATGATTCCCATCAATGCGTTGTGCTGCACTGCCGGTGCGCCTGCGTCAAACTAAGAGCAGTATGTGTCAATTATGAGCATTTCTCAAAAAGTTTGTACACAATTAAGACAGAAAGTTAAAGTCAAATATAATTTTCCTATTTTGTTACGGTTTTTTATTGTGATTTCCAATACATTGATATCAGATTATGTATAATTAAAAAAGTATAAGCATAACAGAACCTTAATTACCGAACATAACCATAACATTGATATAAAATTACTAAAATAATTCGTAACAAAATAGGAAAATTATATTTGACTTTAACTTTCTATCTTAATTGTGTACAAACTTTTTGAGAAATGCTCTTATACTGATGCCTGCGTCAAACTAAGAGCAGGATGTGTCAATTATACTGATGCCTTCGTCAAACTAAGAGCAGGATGTGTCAATTATACTGATGCCTTCGTCAAACTAAGAGCAGGATGTGTCAATTATACTGATGCCTGCGTGAAACTAAGAGCAGGATGTGTCAATTATACTGATGCCTGCGTCAAACTAAGAGCAGGATGTGTCAATTATACTGATGCCTTCGTCAAACTAAGAGCAGGATGTGTCAATTATACTGATGCCTTCGTCAAACTAAGAGCAGGATGTGTCAATTATACTGATGCCTGCGTCAAACTAAGAGCAGGATGTGTCAATTATACTGATGCCTGCGTCAAACTAAGAGCAGGATGTGTCAATTATACTGATGCCTTCGTCAAACTAAGAGCAGGATGTGTCAATTATACTGATGCCTGCGTCAAACTAAGAGCAGGATGTGTCAATTATACTGATGCCTGCGTCAAACTAAGAGCAGCATGTGTCAATTATACTGATGCCTGCGTCAAATTAAGAGCAGTATGTGTCAATTATTCAGATGCCTGCGTCAAACTAAGAGCAGTATGATGCACGATCGTAACCCTAGCTCCACAATACTCGCAAAGTTGGCCGAAGTATGGGTTTCCGCAGCGAAGTTCCTACACTATCATATTCGCCCAATTTCGATCAACTTCGCGAGTACACTGGAGTCGCAATAACAATCTTCTTATAAGTAACAAGATTCAAATATCCCATGGCGGGGAGGAAGAGGACGTACAGTCAACCAACTTGATTTCTAGGCCACTATAGAACCTTGTCACAATGACAATGATATGAGATTTCAAGCGGCTTTCATATTGACGTTCACTGTGACAAGGTACGAAATGACATAGGAGTCAAATTGGTTGACTGTACGTATGCTAATGCGATGCCCGGACGGGGTAACATCGGCAGCAGAAGCGACATTACAGGCATCAAGCCCAAGACTTAGCAGAAAGTCGTCAAATCTAAGTCAAAATATTCATGAGAATGGAAGAAGAATATAAGAAGAAGACTTCAAGAGATAAAATAAATGTCTTATAGGATCACTTTATTCTATGTCTGTCAAGAGTCAAGATAAGTAATTCAATGGGCTATTTCCCGATAAAATTTTGCAAGGAGAAATATTGTAGGTAGTACTTAAGTATGTACTATCACCTAATCACTGTGTATAACTGTGTAAATGCTCCAAAAATTATAGGAGGAACGTACCAGGCACGCGTCTCTCACTCCCTCACGCAGTGAAGCGCAGAACATGTCTTCCCCGAATTGGAACCCGTTCACGAGCGAGTACGAGTCCTGGCAGTAGCGCTGCGTCCGCACCTTCAACCGCGCCGCCAGCAAGTCAGAGGTGTGCTCTTTGAATGCTTTTTCTGAACCCTGTGGAGATTAAATGGCCGAAGTTTTTTTTTATAACGGCACAATATAGTAGCTCCACTTCAACTAATGGTAAGCAAAAAGGGGAGCCCAAGTCGCAATGGCAGCTGACAAGAAACCGACGGTGCCATGTCAGTTGACACTGCCATGCTGGCCCGAGAGATGCTTCTTCATGCTTCGTTTGAAGGGTCCCAAGTTATAAGAAGGAGGAAACATATGACCTGGCAAAGAGTTCCATCATGGAACTTCCACGTTTTAATAGTTCGGCAGATAAAGGAATTGCCATTATACTTTTTGGTACGTGTGGGAATATTCTCCACGGTGAAGCGATACAATATGCGATAGCGGTGAATACTTACAGATAGGATTAGATCAGGGAGAAAGAATTAAATAGTGGCTTTTATTTATCGCAACGTACTCATTACTTCGTCGCACCTATCTTCATAATTACATGGCCAATTTATGAATGAATTCATTAAGAAATTGGCAATGCAATTCTGCAGCTCGTAGTACACATGTATAGTAAAAATTGTCGAGTTTATGGAGTTAAATTCGTAAAGTAGTAGGTACGCGTTCATTCGTTAAATAAAAAAATATTTTAACAAAAAAAAATCGACTTCAAAATAAACTGAAAAGCCAAAAATAATCCGTTAATGTACATGGATAGATCACATTTGAATCACCTTTTGATATCGGTGCCTATGTAACCAGAATTGCATGAGAAACATTGCTACTGCTTGCATAACATTTTGAGGGTTGCCCTCGATTTTCCTGGGATCCCATCATTAGATCCGACATGGTGACAAACAACCACCTCTTCCAAATAAAAATAATTTTGAGAATCGGTCCACAATCGGCGAAGATATTGGTGAACATTCACATTTATCGGTTCGTAGCATGCTTCATAGTTACATCAGTATGATTTTGTTTTTGCCGCTCGACGCTGACCGCTGCCTCTGCCGCTTGTCGCGCAAAATCGTGGCATCTCCGTCAGGGTGAAGCCAGACGTGCGTAATTTGAGTCGCGTAATTTCGGTCGCGCAGCCTTAGTGTGACGTGATCACGTGACATGATCTATGGCGCGACCGAAATTATGCGACTCAAATTACGCTCGTCTGGCTTTACCCTTAGCTAGCTTACCGATCTAGCCCCCCAGCCGGCCACAGTGATGAAGCTCTGCGCATACGGCTCGCGCATCCCATCGTAGATGCGTATCAGATTTATGTACTTCGAGAATGCTGAAACAGAATGACATTGTTGAAATTATCTGGACCTCAATATGAGCAAGCAGCGTCGTGGTCTTCCTTATTGCGGTTCCACACTACTTGAAGTTGGCCGAGGTTGGGCGAATATGATAGTGTTGAGGGGCACTTCGCTGCGGGAACTCATACTTTGGCCAACTTCACCTCGGCAAACTTCGCGAGTAGAGTGGAGCTAGGGTTAAGGCTGCCTGTCCAGAGAAGCGGAGCGGAGCGGAGATGTATAAAATGCACTAATCAGTGGACAGGTAGCCTTACGTAAAGGTCCCAAACCGTGAGTGACTATTTTGCGACGCGCAGACGGATGACTTTTATACTATAATGCGAACGCGCGTCGCGTCTCTGATGAGGCGCCTGCGCGGCAGCCCGAACAGCCTCCTGCAGACGGTGGAGGCGCGCCTGGATGGCCCCTTCCTGCCACACTGGGATATGTTGCACAGGGCGTCCAATTGAATCCATACTAATATTATAAATGCGAAAGTGTGTGTCTGTCTGTCTGTCTGTCTGTCTGTCTGTTACCTCTTCACGCTTAAACCGCTGAACCGACTTAGATGAAATTTGGTATGGAGATAGTTTGAGACTCGGGAAAGGACATAGGATACTTTTCATCCCGAATAAATGTAGTGTTCCCGTGGGATGAGCGGGTAACACCGCGGGGCACAGCTAGTATGTTATAAACGTTTGATTAGATTGATTGACTTATCTATCAATTCGTTTATTTCGGAAGTAACTCCTTATTTGTTAGTTAGTAACAATAGTAAACTTTAGGAATCATGTCATCGACGTTTTTAGATGGCATCGGATTTAGATAGAAATAACTTTCAATTAGTTTTTTATAAATCTCATACATAACCGGGAATAAAATTGACGCCATGGTTCCTAAGAACAGATTTCCCTATCTCTTATAGTTTGTGACTTCTCCCTATACTGACCATTTGGATTGATCACGGTATAAACAGCTTACCAAGATTGCGATCAAGTTTCAGCAACGCGACATCAGCGTGAGGCACCGGCTCCTCTTCAAACTTGGGGTGTCTGATGGCTCCAGCTACCTCCACCACCTCCCCACCTTCGTGGGGCTTGGCGCTGCCGACGCGCACCTTCACGTAGCGGTTCATGGATTTGGCGGAAATCACCGTTAACACACTGTAAGAATTATTGCGGGTAGAGAGGGTAGTTTTTTTCTAAAGGAATAAAGGCCTCTAGCGTTAGGGTGTACGTAAGGATGATTGGACAGTCCATCGTTTATTATTTATTCAAAACAAGGAACTTATGATCTAGTAGATAATATACGGTGAGCGAAAACCGCGCACGGTTTATCTGTCACCGCGTTAGGGCAGTATTTTGGTTGGTTGGTTGTCAGGTTGGTCGGTCGATCGAGGGATCGATCGGTTGGTTGGTTTTTAGTTTGGTCGGTCGATCGAGCGATCGGTTAGTTGTATTGTATCTACTTACTAATTAAGGCAATGCGCAGCAGTCAGCACCCAGCCGACATCGACAATCGCCCCCGCACACCAAAGCCGTCCATTTATCATGACGGCAGCCATGTACGGGAAGTTGAGCGTGTCCGTCAAGTTTCCGGAACGTACGTTACCCTCCGGCGTCTCGTACTGTATCTCGGCCTCGTTTCGTATACGTTTAATATTTTTCGAGTGCTTTCGATCTGCGAAACCGAAAACGTCATAAGTAAATAAAAATCGGCCAAGTGCGAGGTCGACTCGCGCACCGTCGGTTCCGTACTTATCCCATCTTAACTGGCCGGGTTAAGTTTGCACCTGGTAGGTATGTATGGCGCCGGATATAAATGAGGGAGCCACCTTATTCTCTTATTTTGAGTATTTGTGTTTGAAAATAACAGCTGTCTAACTACCACGATTTAAGAGATACAGCCTGGTGACTGACGGACAGACAGCCAGTTGGGTACGGAACCCTAAAAATGAATGTGTTCACTGTTCAGTAACATAAAAGTTCATATTACAAACAGCGTTGGTGCCTATTTTGAAGTGTGTGTGTGTGCGCGCGAGCGCGCGTATTTGTGCGTGAGTGTTCGTGTGTTTGTGCATACCTATGTGTTTTTTTGGGGTGCCCGACGTTTCATATAACTTCACTTAATCTATTTTGGTTTGATATACCATTGCTTTGCATAATGTAACGAATGGTATAATATTGTTTTAGATAATTTTCAAATGATCTAATGTAACAATTGATATAATGGTTTATAGGTATAATTACTTTTAGTATAATGTACATTTACTATATTTATTACTTGGTATAAAACGTATTTATCATAATGACTTACTTGATATAATTCGTCCATGCTATAAACTTTAGAAGATATAAGTTGATTTTACTATAACCAAAAAAGGTGGTTCTGACTAGATATATTAGGCTGTCACCCCCTATATCACCTTAAGGCAGGTCTGACTTGGCTTAGGATAGGTACGACGACGAGCGAAGCGAGGAGGAGTGTTAGGTTGAACTGCGACCCTAACGAGCGAGCGAAGCGAGCGAGCCGCGGAGGTCCGACTTGGCTTATGATTCCTAACATTACCTATTACACCATAAGGCAGGTCCGACTTGGCTTAGGTTAGGTACGACGACGAGCGAAGCGAGGAGGAGTGTTAGGTTGAACTGCGACCCTAACGAGCGAGCGAAGCGAGCGAGCCGCGCAGGTCCGACTTGGCTTACGATTCCTAAAATTACCTATTTCACCTTAAGGCAGTATTTATATGAAAACGCTATTATTCTAAATAGTATGTATGTTAAACAAATTTATGTGATAAATATGTTATACGAAAGTATAATTATGCATAAACAACTTTATATCAATCGATTGTATATCAAGTGTATGTTAGTTTATCTGACATTATATGAAACATTACGGACCCGTTTTTTTTAAACTAGCTGCACCCCGTGTGTGTATTCGCCCATCCCACGGGAACACCATTTTTTCTAGATAATAAGTAGCGTATATGTTAATCCAGGGTGCCAGCTACCTCGATACCAAATTTTGTGACAATTAGTCCAGTCGTTTAAGGGTGTAGAAGTAACAAACATACAAACACACTCAGAAACTTTCGCCTTTATAATATGTGTGATTATAACTATGATTAGTTGATATTATTAGTGTGAAGTGTGATCATATACCTACCAATATAATATTAGATAATATTAGTATTAGTAGAATGTTTTCTATCTCTCTAGTTCTTCGTATATCTCATACAAATATGAATATAACTGATCTTAAAAAGGTATAAAAGTTGCTGGGTCTCTTGTTTTTGTCATACTTTTACTTGAGCCATAAAAGGAGTTAACTACTTCAATCGTCTGTACGGTATACAATTTTGCAAATGTGACTTAGCTAGTTCTTTCTTTAGCTCTTCAAATATTTACTTATTTAACCTTCAATGCAAAATACCGTTACCGTTAATTGTTTAGTTTTACACGTATCTAAATACCTACTTTTTCTAGGCTCGCCATTTATACCCCCGATTATAAACACACCACACAAAAACAGGATTATACATGTTCTTAACATTTTTCATCAACTTCTGGGTCACTTACTAACATTTATGTTTATTGTAAATGTATTGGGCAACTGTGGCGAAACGGCAATAAAATATTATTGCTTATTGAATTGGTCGTTAAACGGATGGAGAATGAAATTGTATTTAAGTCGAGTATGGTTTGGACTAAGCCAAAAGCCTCCATTGTATAAGGCAGGCGTCACGACTCACGAGGTTATCCGTCCACCTTGTGGAGGTCGTTCTACTATACGATTTTATATATCTAAATTAGTAGGAGTATGAATTTCAACTAATACCTTAGTTGAAATTCATACTCCTACTAATTACCTGCAATTATTTTGCCAATGAAATTTCAGCCCAGATATGATAATAGAGGCTGAAATTTCATAGGCAAAATTAAAATTTTTGGACGACCATGTTTTTTTTCCATAGTCATTGCTGTAAGGATCTACAAGCTGCAAGTCATTTATTTCTCTTTACCATGGTTTTTCCAAAATGGTTTTTAAATTGTCAATTTGTCATTTCAATAATAGTGGCTGAAGGGATGTTTGCCTTCACAACTTTATTTAAAAAAAAAGTAGTCGGTGGTTGACACTTGTCAATGTCAACATTTCAACACTGATATGTCTCAGTTTGAATGGTTTGACACTGATGTTTGTCAAAATTTCAACGGTTTGATATTGACAGGTGCCAACCATCAATAATATTTTGTTGGTTTTCTGGGGTGCAAAACTTTCAATTGAATCATATGCGTAAACTTAAATTTTCAAAAATTATGATAATAACTACTTTCTTTCAAATGTCATCATTCATCCACAAGTCAAAATGCAAAGATTTTAGAATGGTCAAAGGTCGATTTTCAATATCACTCTAATTACTCTCATTTGACTGGACTACATAGCCACTCGCGGCGGAGTAGGTACACGCAACTGTCTGTCGCCTCGCCACGCCCCATGACCAATTACGTTACGTTTACACAAAAAAAATAGGTAAGGAGGGATAATAAGACTATCACCGGCGGAAGACTGCCACAGTCCAATAACTAACACTATCTGTAGTCTCACCCCATTCGACAATAAATTATGTTAGTCTTACCCTTACCCCACGTTACCTAAGTATGTACAGTCGAGTTCATTTACATCTACACACTTACGAGAACAAAAATATCTGAACACGACCCTATTGTCGCATAAAGTCGTGTTCAGATATTTTTGTTCTCGTAAGTGTGTAGATGTAAATGAACTCGACTGTACCTAAAATAAAATGATTAGGCGGCTGCTAAGAAAACCAAATGGGAGAGAATCTTCTGTCGTGTTTTATTCTGAGGCATATTGTACCTACTCCACACTGTGTGTGTATCGCCAGAGGCATCTCTAGCCCATGGAGCGCCCGTGTGCAAGCATTACCCTAGCGATAGCGTAGCGCCTCCTAGTAAACGCGGTCAAAATGGAGCGAGCGGTGGCGGCGCTCCCTAGTCTGCTGGCTACTGAAATAATACCTGAATTTTTGGCGGCAGATTTAAAAAATCTATAATTCCCACTACACAAAGCGTGACCACGCTTTGTGTAGTGGGAATTATAGTTTTGATACTAGAAAAGATTTTAAATTTTCTGTCCAGGCGTAAGTTACCTAACCAAGGAAATAAGTTAAATATGTCAAACTAAGACTAACCAGCCTTAGATTTTTGAATTTCCCGCCAGTCATTTGATATTTCAGATATATGTATAATATATATAATCATACTTATTTGTGTATAACATTATTCATAGCTGTCGAAAGTAGGCTAGGCTACGATTTATTCTATAAAGTGAACAAATTTTGTGATTCATTTAAATAGTTAGTACTAAGAGTCTGTGCGGAAAGAGAAGAGTCGTGGCAGAAACAGGAACTAACATTATGAATTTTACATTTACATGGCAATGGAACCTGTCTTATGATAAAAAATAAACAAACTTCTGTCGTTTATATGTCTGTTCATTTATTTTTCTACTTACATTCTACTTCGTCATTCGAAGTTGGTACAGGCTAAAAAGATAAGTAAGTAAGTAATGAACGCACTGCAGCAGTAATTACTCAGTTACTACAAAAAACAGTTGGTTTCGTCAAAATGAAAACTACAGTTTAAATAAAAAATACTTTTAATGTCATAAAAATAGACTTACAAATAAAAATACCAACATTAAACATTAATATTCGTCAATAATATCACAATCGTTTTATCATTAGGCGATAAGCGAGCTCCTTAAACAGGGATCGGGAATTCGGATAGATATTTACCTAATGTTGACAAAACCTATCGCTATCTCACTCATAGGTACCGCAAAAAGCCTACTTACAACTGAACAATAAAGCCGACGACGCCAAAGTTTAGGTAGGTATATATCGATCCGAATTTCCGAACCCTGTAAATAATACAAAAATCTTACGCTAGAGCTCAAAGTGGAGTCATTTATAACTAAGAACCCTGTCACAGTAAACGTCATACGTACAAAACACGAGCGGATTGAGCAAAATGTGATAACAAGGTTCTATGTGATTCTCAAAGGTTGGTCGTCTCAGGACTTTGTCGTTGTAAAGTAATACAACTACTATAGCTAACATGGATTGCATGAAAATCATTGATACAAAGATCAATGCACAAAGAAAAATTTAAATGCGTAACCTGACGGAAGAGATCGGGAATCGAACCCGGTACTTCTGGATTACCGGTCCAGCGTGTTAACCTCTCCTTCACTAACGTCAAATAACCGTCGATTTTTTCCTTATGCTTTGTGTGTCGATCTTTGCATTGTTTATTAAAGAAAGAAAGGCTTTACAAAGGCTAAGGTGTAAATCCTTTCAAATAAACAATGCAAAGATCGACACACAAAGCATAAGAAAAAAATCGACGGTTATTTGGAAAAAGCCTTTGGAAAAGTCGTAATTGTGACGTATCCCAAAAATCATGATGTGTATATGAGTTCCTTTATAATTTATCGACTATCCTCTCTCAACTCTATCGATACCTTAGAGCACAGTCGTACTAACTTTTTGGAAAAAGTTGTTACCATTAGGACGTTTAGTGCACAATTCTATGTGGTTTAAATTTCATTGGCAAAATAATTGTAATTAGTACGAGTGTCAACTAAGGTATCGCTATTAATTACTGACGGACTTGAGTTAAAAAAAAAACTAAAGAACAAGATTAATGTACATTCGCTTCTACATTCGGACTTCGGATCTCACACCTTCAAGAAAAGAAGTGTCCAAAAATAAATTACATATTTTTTCTTACATTGCGTTCATAGAAATTAACAAATCATTCCCAAAAAATAACCGTGACGTTCTGGAATGGAACCGTTCTCTTTTAGAAATGAGAGGGGATGTTCCTATCCTAAACAATAAAAAAAAGCTTATTGTACATTTTCATCTATTCCAAATTATTGGTTTTCTGACTGTTTCAAGAACGTGACGTAAATACACCGGTCATAAATCACTCATAGATACATCATCAGCCTTCGGTTGTGGTTTCGGATATTTTCCGATGTTTTGTACTTTCGCTTGCATCACGATGTATCGAAAGAGCGATCACGTTTGAATAATCGATGATGGCTCCTCGATAGAAAGTAACGTAGGTATGTTACAATTTAATTGCGCGTTTTTAGGGTTCCCTACCCAAAGGGTAAAAACGGGACCCTATTACTGAGACTTTGCTGTCCGTCCGTCCGTCCGTCCGTCTGTCACCAGGCTGTATCTCAAGAAAGGACAGTTGAAATTTTCACAGATGATGTATTTCTATTGCCACTATAACAAAAAATACTAAAAATAAAATAAAATAAATATTTAAGGGGGGCTCCCAGACAACAAACTTGTTTTATGGTACGGAACCCTTCATGCGCGAGTCGGACTCGCACTTGCCCAATGTTTTTCTATTATGACGCATATTTGTGTTTACCTGGGATAAAAGTGACACTTATAATAGATAAATTAACACTTAAATTTGCCTCATAAATAAAAGAACACGCAATGAAATGGCAACTTACGTCACATTTTCTTGGAATTACCCTGATTTTTGAATATAACTAATGCACTCATACGGTTTGTAAACATACAAAGCCCAATGCGAGTTCACAAAGATATTGCAAGATTTAAAAGACAGCAACATAGGTACCTAACATTTACCTAATCAATAGGATGGTATTTTAAAGAATTATGAACATTTTATGTTTCTAGGGAAAACATTGTCTACTAATGAAACGTTTGACGGCAAAATAATGAATTCGAAATGACTTAAATACACTTATTATTTTGGGTACGAAATTGTACCTACGTAATCGTCTGTTGACGCCCACAACTCACTAAGTAACAAATACCTACTTAAAACAAAGCTCGTATCTCAGTTTCAATCTACTTACAAGATACGAGGTTTTGAAGAGAGTTTTGGTTATTCCAAATGCATTTTACCTTGGTGCTAAATATGACCTTTTTCAAAGTACATAGGTTCGTGAGCTCTTAAAAGCATTTGGGCTCAGATGAAATAGCTGAAGTCAAGCCAAATTACTGAAAATCTGAGTTATGTATACTATTTTTTATACTTTACAAGGACAATCAATGTTGGCCAATAATGACGCGGCCACGTCAACGTTCACAACGGAAGAACAAAACAAACGCTATAATCGTGATCAAATTACTACCAGGCTCAGCGATTAGGATTTATTACAATTCAACTTTAACCATCATCCTATTTTAACAATATTTGTTGAGATTACAGTGACCTAAATAAAAATGGTGCTAAAGATGTACCCTACCAAAAATGGCTTTAGAGAGAAAAGGAGAGATGCCAACAACGCTGAATTAGATAACGACTAAGTTTATCTCGATACAGTTTGCGAAATCATGCTGTTAAAATAATTAGGTACCTAGTATCTTTAGGTACAAAACTGCAATAATTTTCCTTATGGATGAGACCTCCCCTGCTCTTAGAGAATCACATATTTGCAACCGTCTCATAACCTGCACACCTCCTTCCCCGTCTCCACATCTTTCCTCTTCTCCTTCTTTCTGGAATCTTCTAGAATCGCGTAGATCTCTTCTACGGTTCGGTCCTTAGTCTCCGGTACCCAGAGGACGGTGTATAAGGTGCCAAGAAAGCAGACTATAGAGAACATGACGAAGACCCAATGGATGCCAAGGAGCTTGAGGAGTGGGTCGTAAGCCTTTGTCTGGAGGAAGTCGCTGAGAGCGTCCACGCTGCTGACGAAGGAGGTGACCATGCCTCGATGCTGTAATAAGAGAAATACCGTTTTTAAATTCACTGAAAAAAAAAAACAGTAACGTTGTCTAAGTGTTCTGTCAGATCTCAAACGGGAGCATCGCTTTCGATGCGTTTTTACAAATTATTTAGATTTGGTGTACATTTCATTCCTGTTTCGAAGAAATACTAAATATTTAGGTCTCGAAAATGGAGGCATAAGCCAGCCTGTGCATTTTCTTTCAATCAATACTCAATTTCCCATAAACTACGCTAATTTAATGGATGGATTGGGCAATTAATTCAGCGTTACCGATACCAGAATATGATTGTCGTTAGCTTGGCTCTAGTAAAATGCAATTGATTTGAGTTTATAAACTTCAAATATTTATTCAAAAGCTATTAAGGAGTACCTACTACACAATTACTTATATTTAACTAATACTTTATAACAAAGACTATCTGCTCCGCGCGGTGTATTCCGCTCATCCCAAGGGAACAATACATTTTTATGGGATAAAAAGTAGCCTATGTGTTAAACCAGGGTGTCAGCTACTTTCATTCATACTAAAGCTTATCAAAATCGGTCCAGCCTCTTTAGCGTGAAGAAGTAACAAACAAACTAACAAATTTTTGCCTTTCTTATATTATTGTGATAATTGGTACGCTTTGGCTGTGGGTTCACTTAGATAGAGATGATAATGACGTAAAGCAACGGTTGGCAGCCTGACAGCTGAACACCTCACTGCTGATGCAGAACCAGGATCTCAGCGGCAGCATTGAGATTGTAGTAGTCTCTGTTGTATTTATTCACTACTCAGCTCCGATACAAGACATTGTCCGCTGGTTGTGTCAACCAAGATCTTATTGCAACAGCATAGATAGTCGCTATGTGGAAGGAGGAGGCTTCATGCTTACTTGAAAGGAGAACAGCTCCGAGGTAATGACGTAAGGCACGGGCTGGTAGCCGGCGGCATCAGCGAAGATACACAGACACATGGCCATCACTGGCAGCCAGCCGGGAAGCCAGACACCAACACTGGTGACGTAGAACCACGCTCCGAGTGCCAGCATCGAGATGCCTGTTGCAAATGATGTGCCCGCTAGTAGCCACTGGAAAATAATGATGATTCATTATAGAGCCTGTTGATGGAACTCTATTGCTAGACACTGAGGCGGCTTGCAATTTGTGCAATGCCCTTGCACCTTTAAATTTTTATTTGGAAGAACAGCATAGATGGAAGGCAATGACAGTTAAAGAATCGACAATTAAAGAAATACGACTAGCAGTTTACTTATAACTTATATGGTGGACTATTTAGAAGCCTTGTCACTAAAATTCTATCAGTAATCATGTGCCAGTTATTAATTACATACTTTCATTGTAGTGTGTGCAATAATCTACACTAACAACAGATTATTTTCAGTTTTTTTCTAATAAACAAGAAAGTTCATATTGGCTTGTGTGGCGGAGGCAAAGATCATGTGTTTAAATTTAGTCAGTCATTGCGCAAATGTACATTTCCCCAGCACCTACACGTATCATGAAGTGTATCACTATATTTCTAAGAGATCAAATCATGCTTGACCACCACATTGACGTATAAAGAATGATGTTTAAAAATCCCTACACCTAACTGAAAGCCTGAAGGTCATTCCCACCTTAAAGTTAGTCATCTCCGAATCATGAATCATAAACGATTACGTTTTTAAATTCAGTCATACATTTATAAAGTCATTGCGCAAATGTACATTTCCCCAGTGAACGTGTCACGTCGTGTATCACTATATTTCTAAGAGATCAAATCATGCTTGACCATCACATTGACGTATAAAGAATGATGTTTAAAAAATCCCTACACCTAACTGAAAGCCTGAAGGTCATTCCCACCTTAAAGTTAGTCATCTCCTAATCATGAATCATAAAAGATTATGTTTTTAAATTCAGTCATACATTTATAAAGTCATTGCGCAAATGTACATTTCCCCAGTGAACGTGTCACGTCGTGTATCACTATATTTCTAAAGATCAAATCATGCTTGACCATCACATTGACGTATAAGGAATGATGTCAAAAAAATCCCTACACCTACCTGAAGCCCTGAAGGGCATTCCCACCTTAAAGTTAGTCATCTCCTAATCATGAATCAATGCATTACTCAAGGACAACTTCCGTAAGTTTGTGGTTGTCATTCAAATCTTGTTTTCCGTGTAATTTGTTTGACCGTTTTCCTTCCTGTGTTTTCCACAAGTGACCAAGGTTAGATACTGATTGATTTATGCCTACTTGATTTTACTATTGAGTTAGAATCTAAATTAGGCTTCCCAAGTTTGGCGAGCTGCCATGTGCTATATAACCTACAGTTTATGATATCGGAAGAAAAAACAATTCAAGAGGCTAATCAAAGCGAAGGAGTCGGCGTTCATGAGCAGCACGAGATATCCACACCTTTCTTGGGTCATGGAAGAGTAGAAATGGTTGAACCCTCAACTTCCCTCGAGTACCAGCTTTCTCAAAGATGTAGCGTGCCACGATGCACGATGATCTGCTTGTTTGGGGCTCAGCCTAAGGCTTATAGCATCTTTAGTCTGCTTGAAGATGGACTAAGCGTACATGACCACCACAGGTATCCGTATGTTTCTTAGGTCATGGAAAAGCATGGATGATTGAAGCCTTCCTTCCAGTTTTCTCTACGATGCAGCTAGCAACTATAGACCCGCGTAGCTGTAGCTGTATGACTCCCACCACAAAGGTCTGCTTGTTGGGGCTAAGCTTCAAGTTAATGGACTCCTAAGCCTGCTCGAAGATGGAGCCACTATGGATGGATACTTGGGCACCCACAGGTTTTTTTGGTCATGGAAGAACAGGGATGGTTGAAATCTAACCTTTCTCCCAGTCTTCTATACGATGCAGCTAGCCACGATGGATCCAACTAGTTGGATGACGCCCACCACAATGGTCTGCTTGTTGGCCTTCAGCTTGAGATTTATAGAATCCGAAGCCTGCTCGAAGATGGAGCCAGCGTACATGAGCACCACTAGATACCCACAGGATGATCGGGTCATGGAAGAGCAGGGATGGTTGAAGCCTTACCTTTCTCCCAGTCTTCTCTACGATGCAGCTAGCCACGATGGATCCAAGCAGCTGGATGACGCCCACCACGATGGTCTGCTTGTTGGGGCTCAGCTTCAGGCTGATGGACTCCGAAGCCTGCTCGAAGATGGAGCCGGCGTACATGAGCACCACGAGGTACCCACAGGTTTCTTGGGAGAGCATCACGTTGAGGGATATGCGGAAGGCTTTGAAGGTCGTTTTGTCGCGTACTGAAAGTGAATAATAAATATTTATTAAATCATTGATACAAAGCACAAAGAAAGAGACCGGGCGGAAGAGACCGGGAATCGAACAGTAATTCTGGATTACCGGTCCAGAGCGTGTTAATCTCTCCACCACCTTAACGCCAGATAACCTATTTTATTTATTACTTTCTTTATTATACGAAAAAAGGTGTTTTCAGTAACAGTATGTAGATACATTTTGGGAATAGAAAGTTGTTTACACAAGATAAGTAAAGATAAAAGGAATATAGTGAGTGACAAATACCGATCATCATTTACTGGTCCTGTGTCAGAACTGTATTTTCCCATATGTAATAATAAATAATAATAAATATGTTTTAATGAATAAAGAGTGATATAAAGGAGTAGAAATTAAAAAGTGTCTATACTACAGTGTCGCCCCTTTTTAACCAATCTAAAAAAACGGGACTTATATATTGTATTGCTACTTTTTAATTTCTAAATTTTCTTGTCGGACTATATATCGTATAACATAAATTTCAACGTAGGTGCTCGTAAGTAGGAGTACATGTTTTTTTAAGTACTTAGTTATTCTCATATGCCATTGACAATAAATACATATAATTAGCCACGTTTTACGTCAGACAATAGTGACAGGCGTTTAAATGAGAAATAAGAGACAGATTAAGACATCATAATTATAATTCAGTGGCTCTCAAACTTTTAACATTGCAAATGTTTATAAATGTTTTTCTGATCGAGTACCTATAGTTCCCCGATTTATGAAATTGTGACGTTTGCCTGTAGTTTCGCAAATATGATAAGTACGCGGATGGTCCATACTATATGTCAAAATTTGCGTCTACTGAAGGGCTTCAAAGTGAAATTTGAATTCCCACAATCGGACGGTAACTTTACGATATATTATAAAATTTGTCATAATTTCAAAAAAAAATCACTGACTTGGTTCGAGAATTTCTCAAGCTCTTTATGATCTCGAGAAACGGAAAAGATTCAGGATTGAATTAAGCTACAGTTTGAACCGTCTTAGGAGGCGGGCGGACAAAAAATGGAGGCGGTAGCGGGGCCCTTACGCGCGACGTCATAAAACAAACATGTCAAATCTTACACGTGCTTTATTTCTAAATTACATTTTCAATGCCTTTGCCAGTTGCGCGTAGTGTGATATCTGTAGATTTATAAAGTGAAAGAGCCCTTTACAACCCAAAATTCGAAAATGCTTAAGAGTTGAGTATAGTTCTTTTATACGACGATTTGGCATCTTTAACTCCTTTTTTCAACTATTTTTCGACCGTTAGCTGCAAAAAGCTTTGCTTAAAATCTTTATTTTGCTGCTTTGATTGCTGGTTTGGTAGGACGTGCGTTTACGCAACATTTAGGGGATGTTGCCCTATTGCTTCACCAGACCAGTAGCGGCTAGTAAAGCCTGACCAGAAATATATGAGGATGCGCCACATTGCGAAATTTCACTGGAACGAATTTCTTACACTGGCAATGATTTTATGATGGTTTGTAAACAATGTCAATGTCATTCGTGGTGGTTTCCTCGAGACAAATATTTAAAACTATCCAAAGAAAATGCCGAAAACCATTCACAGTGGTGATTATAAATAAAGTGTACGCGTGTTTACTACAGGAAAAAAAGTCAGGAAAATAGTGCATTCCATTAAATGATATTATGAGGTGTGTATAGTGGAACTGACAGGTATTTAAACTAACGTCATTATAGTAGGTTGCGATTGGTCGCGAAATTGTTGCCATATAAATCTCTTGACAATCCTCTTATATTTCTGATCAGGCTTTACTTAAATTAATCCAATAAGCTTCATGGAAGAACTCTTTGAGAATAAGTAGCATAAGTAATTTAATTCTTACTCAGTTAAACATTTCTGACGAGTCATTTAATTTTTTTTATCTGCGGGGAATTACTTGAAGTTGCGGTTATGGGTTTAATCGAGTATTATCGCAATATATCTTGAGTCGAATTTCCTTAATTCTCATACCCAAATGAACTATTTAATTTATGCAGGTTTTTTTCCGATCACGCACTTCTATATACATACATTTATTATGTATATCTATATTATTATAAAATTTAAATCTTTGTCCTTTCACCACGCCTAAACGGCTGAACCGAATTCGACAATTTTGGTGTACTGTAGCTGCGCAACCCCAGGTTACTATACTTTTATCGACTACGAAGAAGAAAAAAGGAGGGTTATGACTTAGCGGACGAAGTCCGCAGGCACCTTCTAGAACTGTTGTAAAAATATACATATTAAGTCATTGTCTTCTCATCACGCCTAAACGGCTGGACCCCACCCAACTACGCTTTAGTATTAGGATTTAGGGCATCCCCAGATGGTTATAGGATACTTTTGAGAGGGAGAAGGAAAGAGAAGAGAAGAAGCAAAAAAATATCATAGCCTTTTTTTGCGCGGACGAAATTCGCGGCAACTTCTAGACGGGTAAAAAACATCCAATAACTGTTCATGTTCTGCTAAAATTGGTTTAAATTTCTAGATTTATATCGAAAATCAGTGCTAATAAATCATGCTAGTCTAGGCATTTGTTCTCTCATCACGCCGAAATGGAAATTTGATAAAGATTAGTCCGTAAATAGATTAAAAAAGGGTAATAATAATCTCATGAGTCTAGAATCTCGACGCAAAATAACTGATCTCGTAACCTGTCATAAGATCCAATAACAAAATTGACTCGTCTGACCTACTGTACCAATTTTCATTTCGTATAGCCAATAGGCCCAGTCGCACTATGCATCTCTTTTCTGTTTCAAGGGCTACTAATAATGTATTCTAGAATAGCCCCATAGCACGAATGACACGCTTTTATGATAGTTTATTAAAGGAAAATCCAGATCTAGACATATTTACATGTAAAATTAGTGTTCTTATTTGTACTGCCCGCAGGATATTAAACACGTAGTAATTTTGGTGTACTCTTAGTTATGTTTTTGGTTAATGCATGCTGACTCATAGTTGCATGCACTTTAAAAACACTCTAAAATGTTGTGCGTAGTTGTAATTGAGTAACAGACACATATATGTCTCAATAATGTAAGCCTTGGTTAAGTTCTTAAGTTTGTGACTTGTAACTATGCCTTTTCTAAATAAATAAATAAATCCTGCAACAGGTCCAGAGTTATCTATGTGGTTCGACGATTTATCAAGTTGAGGACTAATTCGACGAGACTTTGGGATATCTACCAATATCTCAGTTTTACCGGGTGTGGTCTATAAAAACTTATAGATTACAAGAAACATTTCACTTTGATGAAGAATAAAAAATCGTACTTTGAATAAAGTACATTGCTAAAGTCTCAGAAAGATCTCATTAGAAATCGCTACTTTCGATTTGCCACAGTTTTGATGCAAAGCGGAAATATCAATATTAGATATATCAGTCGTGCCGGTTTGTGTTCTTCTTCAGGGTGAAGCTAGACGAGCGTAATTTGAGTCGCGTAATTTCGGTCGCGCCATACTTAGTGTGGTGTGATCACGTGACATAATGTATGGCGCGACCGAAATTATGCGACTCAAATAAGACTCGTCTGGCTTCATCCTGAATATTTTTTTAAATTTAATAGAGCAATACATATTTCGATATAATGCAGTGATAATGCCGGGATACTTCTAAATTGAAGATACCAAGCGCGCAAAGATCTGACTACGCGGTTGGCGCAGTGGTAGTGCAGCTGCCTACTGAGCCGGCGGTCCTGGGTTCGAATCCCGGCAAAGGCAAATATTTGAGTGATGTACTCGAATATTTGATACTGGGTCATGGATATTTTAATAGAGGTATTTCATATATTTATGTATGTAAGTATGTATTAGTATATATTTATCTATGTAAGTATGTATATCGTCGTCTACTGACCATAACACAAGTCCACTAGAGATTACGATGCGAATGCGACTAAATCGATTTGTGTAATCATCATCATAGTTGGCCGATATTTCTTATTATTATTATGTTAAAGCTCCGTTGAATTAGCGCCCAGGCACAGAATACATAATAGTATCAGAAGGGCTACTCCGATATTCGAAATTATATTTTGACGCTGTCCCGCTCACCCAAATATACTTTGATACGAAATCGAGAAGGACGGCACTATACGACGGTCGAATTTCGAAGACAGAGTACCTTTCAGGTCCAAAGCTATCTAAGTGTTTCAACGATTTATCAAACTGACACATAGACGGCAGGCTCAACTCATTTGTCAGATCGACTGATATGTGTAGCCTCGTTTTATTCAGGATATGCATAATGGATAAATGTAGAAAGTAGTAGAGATGGGACTATAGATTTTGCCGACTAGCCGATTAATCGGATAAATTAACAATTGCCGATCAGTCGGCCGACTAGCCATTTGTGTGAAGATATTTACTGGTAATATGATGGACATATATAATTAAAAACGACAAATTTGGCCCAAGGACTAAAATAGAACTTTCATATCATGATTTCATATTCATATCACTATCATGTCGTTTGTGTTGCTATTATATTAGTTATTTAAATGATGTTCCTTTTAAAACAGGAAAATGTATTATTTATGTCCAATAAAATGGTATCTATGTTGGTATAAACGTATATATATATTAATAAAACATGAGGAGTATTTTAAGAGCGTTATTGAATTTTGAGTGATTTGAAAGTAAGTACCTAGAATAAAGTGGCAATGGGCAGGCCATGTAGTCCGAAAAATAGATGGCCGTTGGGGCAGCAAAGTCCTAGAGCGGCTACCACGTATAGGAAAGCGCAGCGTGGGACGGCCCCCGACTAAGAGGACGGTTGACTTCGTGAGGGGTGGTGAGTAGTTAATTAAATAGGAGGAGAAGTATTTAAGAACTTTAAAATCACCATCAAAATCAGTCCTTATATTTTTCTTTTATGAAAAATGTAAATGAAATGGCCTAAATAGAAATCTATGAAAAATAATTTTGATATTCAGAACAAAAGAAATACACATAATACAGTAACTAAAGGCAGAGATCGGCCAAGTATCAGGCTCGCGACACGAGTAGGTTCTAGTTATTCCGGGTTACATGGAAGTGACATTGACATTTACAATTATTATAATATGATAGAGAATGCATAGCAAATCGAGAATTGAACCTTTTAATTTAAACTGACCTTTAGTGTTATTAAACAGAAACATGTTGCTTACATTATGCTTACATTTTTGAATTTTACTATTAAAATTTATAAATTTATGAAACATGTAATGTTTCATTACTTTTAATGTGGGTACACCTAATTTTTTTATATTGTACCATTGATACAAAGATTAAAACACAAAGAAAAATTGCAATGCGTAATCTGTAACCTAAGGGACTACAGCCTTTCAAATAAACAATACAAATATCGACACACAAAGCATAAGGAAAAATTCAAAAGGTTATTTGGCGTTAGGGTGGTGGAACGGTTAAATCGTTGAACCAGTAATCCAGAGGTACCGGCTTCGATTCCCGGTCTATTCCACCAGGTTACACATTTCAATTTTTCTTTGTGCTTTGTATCAATAGTAAATTTTATGTTTTTGTTTCTTGTACAACTTTTTGGTCGTGGTAGTAAAATAATGTAGCCTCTAGCTCTAAAATCTTCCTTCCTCCAACTAGTAAGATTTTGATTATGTTTATGACTTTATGAAACCAAAATCGATCTGTTACACGTATTATCCTTGTTGGTATATTGGCGATGTATTCAGTTGACACGGAATCCACATGCTGCCAAATGCTAAATATAAATTTTATGTCTGACAGGTCAATATTAACATAGAAATGATTCGAAACGTTTCGAAGAATGTATATTTATTAAACGTTTTTAATTACTTTGACCGCCAATATTCTAATCTTATAACTATAACAGTTAGTTCAACCATTAATCTTAAACCAATTTGTAGGAAACTTTGTGCACATTGCTGTTTTTTATTTTATTTTATGTAAATCACTCCTTCCAATTTGCTCATTTAATGGGTTTTCATTTTCACTAGACATAGGCCGACTATGGATACTACAGACTAGACGAATAATCTGTAAACTTTGCCGATAGTCGGCTTTCCTGACGAGTCAGCCCATCTCTAGTTTTCACGTGGCCAATACGATATTAGGTATATCGTGAGTCTCATTAGAACATATAGATCTCACACAGAGAAGATAGAACTCTCATAGATCTCACACAGAGAAGATAGAACTCTCATAGATCTCACACAGAGAAGATAGAACTCTCAGGAGATATTTGCAAGAGATACCTACTAATAGCTGCTTCGAGTTTAGGCTCACTTGGAAGGTTTTGATTTTGTTAGCATATTTCTATAGTCTGATGATGTAGTCAGAAGTTGGAACACTTCAATTTTCCCTTTGAGCTTGGACTCACTTGGCAGATTTCGCATACGTTTCTATTTTGAAATGAAAGGTACCTAGGTATTAGTAGATAATTATTATGTTGTTGGTTTACGTGTGGGAAGTGACCTTTCTACCTAATACTCGGTACGCTGCAACGAGAAAGGTCGAAGTCTTATCGATAAGCGTTTTTAGAAGGGTGGCCGGTGGGCCGTTTCTACCCCAATAAGGTAGTAAGGGCCCACCCCAGAATTATGGGTTACCCATAGAAATTCATGACGTCAACTCATAGGCTATGGCCAGTCCCAGGCCCCACCTAAAAAAAAAATTAGATACGCCAATGCTTACCGATGCTCATCCAAGTAGCCTTCTTCATGGAGCGCGCCTGCTGCTCCTCGCGGTCGAGCTGCTGGATCGCTTCCTCCAGGTCTTTGTTGTCGGTGCTGGTGTTACGGAGCCACGCTAAAGCCACGCGCGCCTCCTGAAACAATATTATCAATCAATGAATTAATCAATCCATTTACGGCTATTTCAGGCAATAAATGCTTTTACCTATACATACGTATACTGTACCTAACATAAGATGAGAAGAGAGGAAAGCCGCGTAACCAGAAGAGGAAGCATGAATGTGGACGGATATAGGAAGAAGAAGACTAAAGAAAAGATGGCTGGATTGTGTGAAAGATGATATGAATAAGAAGAAAGTAAACGACGAGATGACGAGTAATAGGGAAGAATGGACGAAGAAAACATGCTGCGCCGACCCCAAATAAATTGGATAAGGGCAAGGGAATGATGACATAATACCTTATCTGACATAATACACATTAATGCAATCGATAAAATACACCCGAACACATCAATTCGGCGATGTGTGTCGCTTCTTAGTTAGGGAATGTAAACCCGGTTATTTGTATGGTAGAATAACCGGGCTTGCAATCCTTGGTGTCAACTAAACGGCCACGGAAAACCGGCCAGAGCTCCTTCATTGCATGAAAGATTTATACTATAATCGTTATTTTAAAATGTACTAGAAGGTGCCTGCGAATTTCATCGACGCGGAAGAAAAAATGGGTTATGACTTTTTGCTCCTCCGTAGTCTGATAAAAAGTATCCTATAACCATCTGCAGAAGCCTAGCCGATAGATAGTGAACCGAAAATAGCTGAAACAATTCTTGCTGCTTGGACATTATGAGACATAAATAAATAATATACATAATATGCATACATATGAGCGACGGTATATGATGCAAAATATGAAATTAAACAGTCTCTATATCATGATTTATACCTGTTTAAAGTCATTGCACTGACTAATTATTAAGCGGTTTACACTCGTGTGAAATTATCAGGAACAGTTCAAAACAAGTCGGGCCGTTCCTGACAATTTCACGTGAGTGTAAACCGCTTAATACAATCATTAAATATGTATCACGAAATTAAGTATTCTGTGACGAAAGTTTTAATAAGATTGCTCTGTCTATTCCGATATTTACTTAGTTACGGCACAGATAAGTGTACATAACTGCAGTTGGACTAGATTAGATTCTAATTTTAGTGCCACAAGAACCGGCCTCAGGCTTTAGACCTAAGTAATCCATTGCAACATGGAAGTACAGTTGAGTACATTTTTATCTGAGAATATTGATTCCTGCACTATCCCACTCATATAAGGGTGAAGCCAGACGAGCATAATTTGAGTCGCGTAATTTCGGTCGTGCCACACTTATAGTCTGTACTTTTAGGTATTTAAAAGGATGTAAACAAACCATTAAAAGGGTTGTTTACAAGATAACGTTTGGTTCCTGTAAAATTTTGTATATTATAAAATATTGACCTCACTACTGCAGTCCGTTCCAATTAAATAACATGTGCTATCGCTTAATTTTACCGATTATACACAAATTTACGAATACTTACATATTTTTATCACGCACATAAATTTCTTTTTTTCTCAGAAAATCGTCAATAAAATGTACCCAAATTTGCAGAGGTTTATAACGCAAGGTTGCATTATACTGGAAGTAACACGACTAAAATAGAAAGTCACAGGGTTCAAGTACCTTACGTGATTTTTAACTTTGTCAGTTTGACATTCGCCATTGCTTGCTGTCAATTTGACAGCTCCGGTTTGTTTAAATTTTTTTAAATACCTAAGAGTACAGACTATAGTGTGAGGTGACCACGTGACATGATGTATGCGCGACCAAAATTACGCTCGCCTGGCTTCACCCTAAAAGCGTATATTTCTGTGTGTATGTTTGCTTTCTTCGCGCTGAAACGCATGGACGGATTTGCATGGAATTCGGAACAGAGACAGGACCTACTCCAACAACATTCTTAAAATCAACATTTTTATTAACATTATCATGACGATCGCTATTTAGCAATAAGACCGCCTGTTGTTTACCTTTGCCTGTTATTTTAATGTATCTCATGTTGTGTTGTGTATTCCTTGATGTTTGAGGTGTGCAAAAAAGTTATTGTATTTGTATTTGTATAACTAGGATACTTTTTAACCCGAAAAATCGTGATTCCCGAGAAATTTTGTAAGCCAGTATGATAATTATATGGATTTATATATTGAGAACTCTTGGATTTTTTTCGAAATTGGTTGAAAACGTCAAAAATTACAATGTTCAGCCATTTAAAAAACTTGCCAAGGTTCAGCTCATAGAGCCACTAGTTAATTACTTGTTTACATGTTGCTATCTCGTTTATCAAGCACATTTATCAAATTTAAGATGCGTTAACGCAAACCGAAAGTGGTTTTCACCGGGTTAAGAGGCCTTATTACCTACTTTTAAAAATTATTTTTTCTTTTTTCTTTACTTTTTTACTAATATATTGTCGTAGTATGAAAAAAAATATATAAATATAATTTCAACCAAATTTTTGAAGTGAAAATACTTTTCCCTGAGTTCTAGGTACTAACATAACTAAAATAAGTTGAAAATACCACTTTTCTGCGTGAATCTTCTCAATGAAAAATTCAACGTGTAGGTTTCAAATATATACCAATAAGTCGCAATGGCCCTGTTCTAGGTAGTAACATTGATAATATGTTAAGAAATATGTTTAATCAATGATTATAGAGAAAAATGTCTAAACAATCAGCAATTTTGAACGGATAAGGAGCCTTAAGGACTGCGACACTGACGAATACCTCGCGGAGCGATTATTTATGGTAATCTTGTGTTAAAGGACCGGATTTGTGGAAAATTTGCAACCGCTTAAAATGGTGGCTATTTATATCTGTTGGCTTATCCTGTTTTAAATGCGGGTCCACACTACTCGCGAAGTTGGCCGAGGTTGGGCGAATGTGATAGTGTGAAGTGCACTTTTCTGCGGAGACCCATACTTAGGCCAACTTTGCCACGCCCATCTTCGTAGTGTGGAGCTAGGCTAACATATATAGTGCGAGGATTGGAAGACGCGTTTTTGAATACATATAAATGCTCGCAATTTCGTCCGCGTTATTTTTAGGGTTCCGTACCCCGAATGAAAATAATGGAACCCTTATAAGATCACTTTGTTGTCCGTCCGTCTGTCTGTCATGACCCTTTATCTCGGGAACTCGTGAAGGTATCGAGTTGAAATTAAAACTGTAAACTCAAGTTTACAGTCCCTTGAAGCTGTGAAAATAACAAACTTGCAAGTTAACGTAAACAAATTGTAGGGGTATTTTCCGTTGACCTAGAACTGAAATTGGGCAAGTAAAATACCGTCTAAACAAGTACAGGAAAAAATCTGAAATTACTATAAATTTTTGTAATAAAATCATAAAAAGATATAGTATTTATTTAAAGTGCGTAAAACAGTTTTCAAACGGTAAAGTTAACTTTATTGTGTCGGTCAGTACAGTTTATCTTTTCGTTAGAGCAATATGCAAAGCTTTCATAGTTCGTACGGAATCCACGGTGCACGAGTCCGATTAACACTTGACCGGCTTTTTTTTCTTCACTCCTTACCCTACGCTACGGTTAAATCCCATATTTTTTTCCACACTGTATTTTATAATTCCTGAAATTTATGTAAAACATGGATAAGGCAAATAATGCCGTCTCAGGGGAAAAGAACGTAACCTCAAAACTGCAATTTAGAGAAAAAAATATTTTTGTTTTTGGTGTCTTTTGTTTTTTTTTTTTCATATCGGTACATATTGGTCTATACCGAAATGCTTCAAAGGTAGCGTTGTTCAAAACATCGTAAATATAATCGAAAATAATATATTTGGTGATTTATATAGCAAATGCCATTATGAGGAATCGTAAGCTTGGTTACAAGTTACAACAAAATAACGTAACCCGGATTACGTGGTTTTACCATGAGCATTGGCTTAACGCATCCCGATAACCGTAGACGCGTAACATTCGCATTCGCAACTAGCAACTGCCATAAACAACTAAACAAGCCTAGCAAATGTCAGTTGTTCCGCATACGTTTCGGCGCACACTAATTGTTTCCGGATGCTCGGCCTCAATAGATAACGTTAAAAACTATCAATTTGCGGACGCATTCTGTTTGTATCGGTTAATAGGTTTAGTCAGGTTAAAACCGCTTATAACCGATTATATTATAGGTTTCTTTTGTGCAATAAAGATTAAATAAATAAATATATTGGTCGAAAAAAAAAACAGCTATACAAAGTTCTAAAACAGATTTTCAGTTTTTTTCGGTTATGGTACTTTTCATATATTTTATCATATTCTCAGAAAACTTCGTTATTATGGCTCACTTATGCCTTATTGTGATATTAATTTGGCATAATACAAAGAATACTTAATTTTACTATTATTATGCTTTTGACCCAAATATTCCAATTCGACAATTCGTTGTATTATTGCTAGTACGAAGTCATGCGTTGATTGACCATCATCGGCATCATCTTACATTTCGCCGGTTTTATCTCGATATATCGAATTCATCTGATATTTTTTGTTTTAAACGAGATAAGGCGGCTATGAAATTTTATCGGCTACAAGGATGTTACGACTTTGGGCGGCAGCGGCAGCGGTGCGCAATACAACTGTGTTAAAACAGGTTTTAAGCCCGGATTTAAATTACGAGAAAGATTTCAAGCTCTACATATAAAAATTGGGCAAGTGCGAGTCCGACTCGCGCATGAAGGGTTCCGTACCATAATTTATAACAAGTTTGTTGTATGGGAGCCCCCCTTAAATATTAATTTTATTTCATTTTTAGTATTTGTTGTTATAGCGGCATTGAAATACATCATCTGTGAAAATTTCAACTGTCTAGCTATCACCGTTCTTGAGATACAGCCCGGTGACAGACGGACGGACAGCGAAGTCTCAGTAATAGGGTCCCGTTTTTACCCTTTGGGTACGGAACCCTAAAAAGGTCGTAAACGCCAAAGTAACTTTAATTACTTATTACCTTCTGGAAGTTATCGATTATACGCGTCAGATTGAGTGGAATGTTTTAACGCAGTATGGCACTTAACTATGTGTAACGTTCGAAGTAGGTATAAGGCACCGCGCGGCCCTTACGTCATTTTAAAGAAAATTATGAAATTTTGCCAAAAGAACCCTAATATTTTTAAAAGACCTATTCAACGACACCCCACACACTATTGTTGGAACGTAAAAAAAAACACCCCACTTTAGGTGTACGAAGGGTACCCGAAAAAAAGGTTTTTTTTTAGTTTTTATTATACATATTCATACCAAATTTGATCACGATCACAGAGCTAAGTCGCGAACGGACGGACAGACGAACATGGCGAAACTATAAGGGTTCCTAGTTGACTACGGAACCCTAAAAACCAACAGTCTGCTTATCGCTAAGAATTTCTTATTCATACACGACGCACAAATAAACTTTATCATACGTTTTCACCTGTCAACCTTTCACATCCTTGATACTGTTAATGTTAAGCATAATTTTGTTTACGATGAGATGCGTTGAGATGTAAATTGTGCTGATATTCATACCAAATTTGATCACGATCACAGAGCTAAGTCGCGAACGGACGGACAGACGGACAGACGAACATGGCGAAACTATAAGGGTTCCTAGTTGACTACGGAACCCTAAAAACCAACAGTCTGCTTATCGCTAAGAATTTCTTATTCATACACGACGCACAAATAAACTTTATCATACGTTTTCACCTGTCAACCTTTCACATCCTTGATACTGTTAATGTTAAGCATAATTTTGTTTACGA
The DNA here is from genome assembly GCA_932273695.1 of Apotomis betuletana. Lineage (NCBI taxonomy): Eukaryota > Metazoa > Arthropoda > Insecta > Lepidoptera > Tortricidae > Apotomis > Apotomis betuletana. Next base: position 8,506,859 of record OW026318.1, on the reverse strand, counting down.
TGAGATGCGTTGAGATGTAAATTGTGCTGAACTGCTGACAATAATTATTACAGTGTGTAAGAAATATAGCTTATAAGTCAGTAACATCATCAAATTGAGTAACTAATCCACATAGGGTATCTTCTGCATGATTTTAATAGCCAAGAATCTTCGTGATGAAAAGGCACGCATTCGGAACAGGATTGACGCATTCAAAATGCGGTGCTAGTGAAAAATGCTAGGAATCTTTTGGACAACACGTCGCACAAATGCGTCGATGCCGGCCGAGTTGAAGATCAAGTGCCGCTTATCGACCATTTGCCTCCAGCGGATCCTGCAGTACTTCGGTCAGGTGGCTAGACGCGAGCCTGATAGTTTGAAAAAGCTTGTTGTAGTCAGTCACGTGGAAGGAAAAAGGACCCGTGGGAGATGTCCGATCCGATGAACCGATGTCGTGAAAGAAGCCCGTCAGGAAACTCTACAGACGTCAATCGGGAAGGCGGAAATCCGTGTGGAGTGGAGGGAGTGGAGAGCTTTGGCCTTTGGTGTAAGGGATAACGGCCTCAAATGGTCACGACCCTCAGTCATGAGGAAGCGAGGAAGAAGGAGATGCATCTTCTCCAGTGATATTGTGATCATGCGCAATCTTATCCTAGATACATTATAAACGTGAATGTTTGTTTGTGTGCACGTTACGCAGGGAAGTCAAAGAGGTGCCTACGGATAATGTTGCTTGATCAGCTAGATTACCCTTATGAGATCTTTGGGACACCCCTTTAGGCAACAGAGTATTCATTCCGAAGACAACAGAAATGTAAAATTAAACAAAAGACCCACCTGTATCTTCCCCTGCTGGACTAGGAACACAGGCGTCTCCGGCATCGCCATGAACGCCAGGAGGTGCAGCACGGGCACCGCAGTGCACAGCCACAGGACCGTCGTGAAGGACAGCACGTCGCCGGCCACGTACACCACCAGGTAGCCCAGGTTCTGGGATAGGATGAAGAGGGAGCCCAGCGCGCCGCGCACGTTGTCCGAGGCGATCTGTTGAGTGAACAATATTTTTAGTATTTTATCCAAAAGCAAATTAATTGACTCCATAATATGAAAGACATTTTCGTAAGAAAATTACTAGGAGGCGCCCACAACTTCATGCGTATGTCGTATGTTTGTCGTAGACGGTTAAATATATCATATTGTTCAGCTATCCCTGTACCAAAAACGTTTCGGCGTCATTAGAAATTATGACCAAAAGATGGTGCCAGACAGGCGTGGCGCCGCGTCAACAAATGACGATCCTGCATCACGCTATTAAGATTTTTCGTGTAATCAAGACCCCTCTCCATAGAAAACTGATTTTCGATACAAATCTAGAACTATAATAGTATAGAAGAGAAGCTTTTATTGCCAACTGTAATTTCCATATCCCTAAGTAACTAGCTCTACTGACTACGACAAGTCTTAATAAATATGTGGCCGGAAGCCAAGCTTTCAAGCAGCAGTGAAGGTAGCAGCGTTGCAACTCGGCTCAAACAAGTGTCCAACAAACAGTTTAAGAGTTCGCCGTTCTACCTCCTGACGCCATCATCAGACCCCTGTCTTCAAGTACAATTTAAAGCACTGGTTGAAACTAACCAAATGAGCCCAAGCTCAAAGGGTTTATTAGCTAATGAGGTTCCTAGCAGTATAAAGCAAAGGACTCTTTGGTGGTATACGGGTACCTACATCTTATGCTTGTTTTTATCCGGCGCAAACGAAGTAGCAGGTGGCAGTTGGGCTTCTAGTTATCACGATTTAATTTGTGACATTTATCCTTAGCCTTCGGTATCTTATGAATATCTAAGAATGCCCATTTCCATTACTTCTATTAATTGTTAAATCGTCGGCTCTGTACGGCATTTATCAATTGCAGAGGAGAATGTTTGGTATTCTATCGTTACGTCATCGAGTGCTTGACCTAGAATGTTGATGTGGCCATAGTTTATGGCGTTGTTGACATAATATGAACTTATCAAACGAACCTGCAATGTATCACAACTCCGCTACATGAATGTTTGTTGAGTGGCGAATTTTATCCATCTTTCATTGAAGTTTCATTTCTCCGAAAACATCATCATTCCGAAAACCATGTTCTGATAAAATATTTAGCTTATTTTTGGGATATCACGTAACCCTAACCTAACCTAATTATAGGTAGTATATGGGCGAATATACAAAAGTTGGGTAACTTTTCGGGATATTTTGTTTATGATAGTTTTTTTATCAAAATGCTACAAATTCGGGTATATAAGATAGGTAATGTAATGAATATATTGCTCGAGATTGGGCCAGTCACTTTTTTAAGTAGAACCGGAGAAATTTCGGTTTTTCTGAATTTGACTGCCAGGGGACTGACGAGGCTGACAAAGTACTGACAAAATACACAACTTCATAACATATGCTTGATATTTATTAAAATTTAGAAATAAATCTCTTAGGAACTAATCTATCTATTAGCCACAGACGTCCACTGCTGAACATAGGCCTCCCTCATGACTCGACGCAAAGTGCGATCCCGTGCAGACCACATCCATTGATTCCCCGCTACCCTCAGGAGGTCATCCGTCCATCTAGTCGGGGGCCTTCCCACGCTGCGCTTTCCTATACGTGGTCGCCACTCTACGACTTTGCTGCTCCAACTGCCGTTCATTTACCGGGCTACATGGCCTGCGCATTGCCATTTCAACCGTGCAATCCTGTAAGCTGTGTCGGTTACCCTGGTTCTACTGCGGATATCCTCATTTCTGATTCTTTCGCGCACAGAAACTTCGAGCATAGCCTTTATTGAAGAACTACAGGACCATCTCACTGCTGAGCCATGTTCATCAGCTGTTCTTCAGAGTCATTACCAATCGTCTCACGGACAGTCGATTTCCAACCTCCCGAACAATCCGGATTCCGAAAAGCTTTAGCACCATAGACCAAATTCATACACTGCGGCAGGTTGTACAGAAGAGAAAGGAGTATAACCGACCACTATGTTTGTGAACTATGAAAAAGCCTTTGATTCGATCGAGACATGGGCTGTGCTTCAATCTCTCCAGCGGTGCCGTATCGACTATCGATACATCAAAGTGCTGAAGTGTTTGTACTATAACACCACCATGTCAGTCCGAATCCAAGACCAGAGTCTATCCAACTGCAGCGAGGAGTAAGACAGGGAGAAGTAATTTCTCCAAAACTGTTTACTGCTGCACTGGAAGATGCTTTCAAGCTACTGGAATGGAACAGACTTGGCATCAACATTAACGGCGAGTACCTCACTTACTTCGATTTGCAGACGGTAGAAACTATGTTTAGTCTTATTCTTATGTTTTTAGTCTTATTCTTAGTCTTCATTCACTGAAGTAATAATTGAAAAAACTGTTTAACGTGTAATACTGTGAGAAAGATCTATCTCCACTATTCAAACAGCTTTTTAATTGGCTTTACTACTTTGAGGTAGTTTAACAGTATACATTTTCTAAGTAAGCATCCCTGTTTTTTTATAAGTCACTGCTATTTTTGGTATTCTCTATAATTTTGTATTTGTTGTAGCTTATTCGAACTTTTTTTATCTCTTTATGTAGTTTCTTTTAATTTAATTATATAACACTTCCGAAAAGGCCCTTTTTCACTGTTTCCTTCTTTTCCTTTTAGTAATATCTTCACTCATTACTCCAATTCTGGTTTATGGAGTTTCTTCCACAGATTTTACAACTTACTTAGACTGCTTTTTGACTCCCCTATATTTTGGTCGATGATTTTTCAGTCTAGTTCTCAGTTTTGAAACCATTACTTGGTTCAATATTTTTTAATTACCTATTACTGGACTTTTTCTGTCTTTCGCTTCATTTGCTCTTTGGTCGTCGTTTATAATAGGTCATTTGTTCACCATCTATTGATTATGTTTATTGATTATGCTTCGTGGTCAGTAGTTCTGGCCAACAAAGATATAAGTAGTATCATTCAGAAGTTGTTTTTTTTTTGCGTGTACTCAGATGATTTTTTTCTTTTTTTTGTGGCTAATCGTTCCTCCCAAGGTGTTATTTCCTTAACAAATGTCTTTACCCCTGTTCCTTCTTTTTTTAAGAACCGGCACGATGGTTTAAACTGAAATAAGTAAAAATATACAGCTTCAACACGCTACAAATGTCAGTACCCTGGAAACCCGTCAGTCCTTTGGCGCAATATAACACAAAGGACTGACGCCAACGGACTGATGAAAAAGACATGAATTTGGGGTTATCTTTAGAATCAACATTTAATTTGATATTTTCGAACATCAACTAGCTACATTTTAACAAAACAAAGTTGACTGTGTATAAATTCAAGTATAACACAGATTTACAAGGAAATAACGACTTACCATAGGACTGACTTTTTGACTGGATTGGCACGTGTTTACATGACAACCACAACTCTGGTACAAACTCAGTAATAGTGGCCATAAAATGACTCGACCTGCAGCTAACTTTACTATCAACCTTGAAATTTAACGCGGATTTGAATTTGAGTCGCCGATATTTAGCGCGAAATTCCAATTCGAACAACAGACAGCGGACTGACGAATAAAACTGAACACAAAGTTTCTTATTTTTTTTACAACAACAGTGAGAATATTATATTATGAAAGTAGTGTTATACATTATTAAATACATCATAGATTGTATTGAAACAGTAAGTTTTCTTACATTAGAGGTAATATTTAATATACAGCCATTTGATTGCCCACTTTTGAGGTTGTGACATGCCAAAGTACTGACGTTTTAAGGATAAATTGTGGAGTTTCACAAATTTGTATTTAAAATGAATAGCTGAAATTGGGTGACCAAATAAAAGACTTTTAGTAGTATTCAAATAAAATTAAAAATATAAACAAAATATAACAAAACAATATTTTATTGCCCTGTGACATCGAGTTACCCATTTTTTGTAGAATCACCCATATAGCATATGATCATTTGAAAAAAATAATAGTTTGCGTTATTTCACTTTCGGAATTTTGAAAATTCGGAATATTGATGGTGTCGGGTAAATGAAACTTCGGAATTTTTTAGTGATCCCAGTTGACATGACAACATATCACGCGACATTATTATTCTGAACGAAACTTTTAGATCCGTTTATCGCTATAGATAATACATAATTGATAAATATGACACTGATAGGCATGCCTACTGATCCGGCGCTCCCGGGTTCGAATCCCGGCCAGGGCAAATATTTGTGTGATGAACTCGAGTATTTGTTCTTAGGTCATGGATGTTATCTATATATGTATTTATATATTATGTATATCGTCGTCTAGTACCCATAGTACAAGCTTTTTGCTTAGTTTGGGACTAGGTCGATTTGTGTATTTTTGCCTTATAATATTTATTTATTTTTATTTTATAGACATTTAGCTCTCATATTCGTGTCGGAAAATGAAGTAAACGCGACCACCATAGATGTACATAGCCGCGATGCCCGTATTTAATTTTAAAGACAGCGTGTCAAAGAGTGTACCTACTAATTTTTTGCAAAAACTGTTTCATTTCGTAACTGTTTCATTTGCCAACTCACGTATTTGTCTAAACAAGAAACTTTTTCGGTTAAATTTGTTCTGTTCCGTTTTGAAATGTATGATTTCAGAAAATGAACTTATTCGACGACGACAGTTGGGAATTGACAACATAAATTTTTTTTGACCAGGCCTTTTTCTGATATAATCAAAAATATAACCACATTTTTACGTTTTCGAAAATATCCCAATATGATAGAAAAATCCATTTGAATTTTTCAATCATAAGATCGTAGGCGACAAGTAAAAATGGCTCACAGGCGCGGTGAATCGTACAGTCGGACTCTTTATTAAGACGGATTTAGTACAGAAATCGTACCACTGTTCTTTTTGTAGATTGCAACTGTCAATTTCTCCACAAGGTGACGTCATTTGAGTGCTGATTCTTAGACGACACTGCTTTCACCTTTTTTTAATATTTTCAAAGCTAGTCCGTATAATCAATTAAAAATAACAGTTTCGGGTTCTGTAATAATAATGTAATGAACTTTGTTTATAACAATAATAAAAAAAAAGTATTTATTCAAAATAATCATTTCAGTCATATTACAGTATATGATGCCTCTTTTTAAGTATTAATATACCTGTGCTAAGAGGCATTACTCTTCCTTATAAGGGTAGAATAACATAAAATAATATTTTATTGCTAATAACTTATATCTAAGAATTTAGAAACAGTTTAAAACTTTATTAAAAAGAATATGTTGTCAATTGAAGCAGACCATTAACATTACAGGAGACTCATAAGGCGGCTAAGAACCACGCAACGTGCAATGGAAAAGGTTATGCTCGGAGTTTCTTTGCGCCATAGAATCAGAAATGAGGATATCCGCAGAAAGACCAAGGTAACCGACGTAGCTCACAGGATTGCACGGTTGAAGTGGCAATAGGCACAGGTCATGTAGCCCGGAGAATGGACGGCCGTTGGGGCAGCGGTCCTGGAGTGGCGATCACGTATAGGAAAGCGTAGCGTGGGTCGGCCGTCGACTAGATGGACGGATGACCTCGTGAGGATAGCGGGGAATCAATGGATGCGGTTTGCATGGGATCGCACTTTGTGACGAGTCATGGGAGAGGCTTATATTCAGCTGTGGACGTCTGTTGCTGAAAAATAGAATGTTACAGGTGAGTTAAGGTATATTGTGGCTGAATACACGTACCTCCTTCAGGTACAGCGGAGTGACGACGTAGCAGCCGGCACAGGCCAGCCCAGCTACGGCACGCGATGAGATCAACGCCCACGGAGCCAGGGAAAATATTGTGATCGCCCAACTTATCTGAAACAATACAGAATATGATAACACTAGCCGCGCGTTACCCGCTCATCACACGGGAACACTACATGTTTTCGGGATAAAAAGTAGCCTATCTTAATCCAGGGTGCTAGCTACCTTCATACCAAAATTCATCTAAATTGGTCTAGCCGTTTAAGCATGAAGAAACAAACATACACACAAACTTTCGATTTATAATATCAGTGTTATTGCTACAATTTTGTTTAATAGAAGTTGAACAGCATAAATATACAGATGTGCTGCGTGCTGCGACCTGAGTCACAGGAGAGCAAATTTATTTGCATCTCGTGCTGTTGGATTCTACGCTACGCTCTGGATTTTACTATAAAATAGCAATATACGTATAGTTAACAGTTAAACACAACTTTGGTCACTCGATGCACAAATAACAATTACTGCGGCGATACTGTCGCCACTAGCACCTAATTTCTGTGATCCAAAATTATGGGTTGAATCATAAATGATCTCCAAACCACTTCCGTGATATGTAATACATATCTAGATAACCGTAACACTCTGTTAAGTCGATCAATTATATTGTCATTCTAAAAACCTTGAAGTGTCTATTCAGAATTATAATATGTAGGTACCTAACTTAAGTAGATTTGCCGTTTACCATATTTTAATACAGTTTTAAATTACATCACATGCTAATGCAGATATCTGCCCTATATACCCCAGACAGGAGGAAGCAACGGAACCACGCATTGACGTCACCTAAATCTAAATCGTTTTAAGTTTTTCTATATGTAATTTTGTAGTTCACAGTGCCTAGGTTTTATTACTGTAATGATGTGTAACTTTATAATGTATACGATTTTGTTGTGAATATCAAAGTAAGAGCTTAAAATTTAAAATGTTCCTATTGCTGACTAAACTCTTTACTAGTTAAGACCTGTACAATAAAAATATAAGTAACATGTTTTCAAGCTATTGCATAAGACGGCTACTTAAAAAAGATCTATATTACCTAGATAAATCTGACTATATCCACATATATCCAAGTACTTAATTCATACATTGAGCATGCAATTATTTAACCGTTATGATCGAGACATAACTAGATAATTCCACTTCGTATCTGTTGATTACAGTTGTAGTTTTATCACAATGGGATTCTATTGAATCGCGTGATTTGCTTCCGAGTCAAAACGTACAACAGGATCTTTTTACGCCTTTGTTACTTTTTTGACGGGATCACTCAAAAATTCCGAAGTTTCATTCATCCGAAACCATCAATATTCCGAATTTTCAAAATTATGAAAGTGAAATAACGCAATACCTTTTCGCCATGGATCATATGTTACATACTATAATTAGTTATAATTAATTAGGTTAGGGTTATACGAGTGTATGCTATCCCAAAAAAAACAAAATATTTTATCAGAACACGGTTTTCGGAATTATGAAAATTCGGTTTGAGGATGCATTCGGACAAATTTAACTTCGGAGTATTGTAGTGTACCCGTTTTTGGACAAATATCAGAGTGCAATATTGACGAATACATTATGCAGACTATTTTAACATAAAAGTTTTTACTCCGTTGAAAAGCTTTTCAGTCCTGTGTTTTGCTTATTCCAAGTAGGCGATAAAACAAAACACATACGCTCACTTGGAAATGGTTTAATAATCGCGGAAATCGAAGACAATGACATCGTGTACGTAAGTTTGATAAATATTTTAACGTTAAGTACTAGTAAACTAGTGTAAGTGTTATGGTATGCAATGGATAAGTAGTAATTAAACGCACTTGATCCACTTTAGCAGATAAAACAATCGTCGATACAATTCAAGTGTTTGCGTAGGGAAATAGGTGGTCCAAGTCACTATCTTCAAGAGGATAGCTCTCTGATCTGATGATGATAATGTTTACACCTACTACTGCTACTACGGAAAAGTAAAAAAGAGAGCGTTATGATTATGACCTTTCCTTCCACACGGATGTAATGCTGCTATTATAATAAGAAATCATCAAAATAACTGCGTGACTGATTGAATTGATCTTTTATTGACCTTTTGACATTGCACAACCTGATCAACAGGCTAAATTACGAGCAAGAGTCAGCATTATGTTTTTTATTAGAATTTGAGGTAATATCAGAACAAAAACTTGAAGAGCACCAAGTAAAACCTAAAAAACCTAGGTTGTTATTAAATATTATTCAAAGCGTCCTTCCAGTGTCCAAATTCAAGGTAGCCCTGACATCCCCAAATGAGTAATATCTTTATATTACTGATCAGTTTTTATCTATCAATTCAAGCTGCATTAAATTACAATGACATGTTGTAATTATATGGAAGTTAATATATAAAACGTATATAAGTATTTATAGTGAATCTTACGCCAATCCCAATATAGGCGAATAATGACACTTCACAAAATGTAATTAATTTCTAATAATATTGCTTGAAAGGGAACTTTTTATACAAAATAAATAGTCATATATTTTTATCAGGCTTACTAAAATAATACCATAACGGTTACTGAATTCAGACATAATGGCGATATCTCCAAAACATGAAGTAAGAAGCGTCGAATTTAGTCCCAGGTTAGAACCCCAAAAACTAAGGTACCTACTTAATGATTCGATATTTTTTGGGTACTCAAAGTCTGTGGTTAGGTGCCTGATGCATGATTTGTGCTTTAATACAGGTTTTTTGGACGCTTACCGAACACGTGGTTAGAATAACACTTTAAAATCAGCGTTACAAAATATACAAGAGTTAGATGCTTGATGAATCTAAATATTCATACAAATAAAATTCATTTGTTTTTTGTTAAAGGCGAATGCTAGCGCGGTAGTGTCGTATTTTGATTAAAATATCCGGGTGATGTGCAGGCCATTTAGCCCGGAAAATGGACTGCCGTTGGGGCAGCAAAGTCCTAGAGTGGCGACCAAGTATAGGAAAGCGCAGCGTGGGTCGGCCCCTGACTAGATGGACGGATGATCTCGTGAGAGTAGCGGAGAATCAATTAATGCGGTCTGCACGGGATTGCACTTTCTGGTGAGTCATGGGGAATCCTATGTTCAGCAGTGGACGTCTATGGCTGATAGATAGATAGATGGACAGATCCGAGTCAAGAAATTTGATAACTGACTTCTAGGCTTGTTCTTTGATAAATTGTCTTTATTAAATAATTCCGCTTTTTTCTATAAAATGGACAGTACCGCAATAATTACTGGCAGGTAGCTAATCAATCTAGAATTCTAGACAATAGTTAACGATTACAGCTAGCGACCACCATAATAACGGTAAAAAGACCATATCTTATTATGAAAGTCATAATATACAGATACAACTTTTTAACATTGCAGACGGTGACCACTATTTTTGCCATGCTGCTGTAGAATGCTGTATCTTATTATGATATCGCTATAAGGATACGATGTTTTAATCTAGCACAGCAGCATTATTCAACAGTTGTTTTTTTGTGCCCGTAATATGCTCAGGGGTCCTATGATGATTGCGTTTATCACGTGATAAATAAGTGACAAAGCATCTATCACTCACACTCGCGTGGCGGATGCTTTGTCACTTATTTATCGCGTGACAAAAACAAGCATCATAGGATATATGTATGTATATGTATAGTCAACCAATTTGATTTCTAGGCCACTATAGAACCTTGTCACAATGACAATGTTATGAGATTTCAAGCGGCTTTCATATTGACGTTCACTGTGACTGTGACAAGGTACGAAATGTCCTAGGAATCAAATTGGTTGACTGTACCTACAGTGCGTGAGCTGTCAGAATGCGATTCGCGTTTTATACCTGTCTCGCTCACTCTTACGCGATACAGATAAGAACCTCTCAATTTTCACCCAAACCCGAATCGCAATCTTAAAAAAAAAAATTTTTAAAATTTGAACTGTTTATTTCAATAAACGGACATTAAATTACAGCTTAGACTCTAATCTTAATTTTTTAAGATTATATCGAACCTAAGTAGAGGAAAATATAGTATGTTGACAAATTTGCAATATTCAATTATATACTTACTAATCGGGAAGGCTATCTATTAACATTTTTTTATACGAGGTTATAACTTGTTTAGTAGATTTACTATCATAATCGTAATCACATGGAAGTCTGTTCAACGCGCGTGGTAAGGCCTGCGTCCATACTCTGTTGCCGTATTCATTAGTGCAAGGGGGAATTGTGAATGCTGGTATGTTTGTTAGATTGCGTAAATTTTCTGGTCTGAATCTTCTATTTAACAAGGGGATATTATTAATATATTGGGTCACGATAGCTAGATCTACTTTGTCATGTACAGGCATCACCCTACAGTACTTGAACAGACTTTCATAGTTATATCTATATTTATATTTTATCTTAAGAGGTACAATAGTTTTTAATAATCTTAGTTGTAGTTTATATATATTATTTAGATGTGTCTTATAAGTTCTACCATAGCTAGACAGGCCATAGCTTATGACAGAATCGGCTAGCGCCATATAAAGCAATCTTAAAGTGCTATATGGCAACTTGTTTTTAAGTATAGATAATTTGGATAATATAGATCTGAGTTTACTACATACATGATCAATATGAGGAGACCAATTAAGTTTACTGTCTATTATTAGCCCAAGGTAGGTATGTTCAGTCACAATGTCAAGATTAGCGCAACAGCAGGATACATTTCCAGAGTGCATGCAAGCATGCTCATGGGCCACAACCTTAGGTGTTAATGTGTTTTTTAAGAATGGTGAGTGTATATGCATTAATTTGGTTTTTTTATAATTAATGGATAACCCGACATCGTGAGCCCACTTGCATAGTATGTTAAAGTTGTAGTGTATCATACTTTGCGCCGTCTCCAAACTTTTGTGAGCTACAATTAAGCAGGTATCATCAGCAAACTGGTACACTGAGCCCTGATGAAATATTTTACACATATCATTCACATATAATAAGTACTCAGTCGGTCCTAGAATTGATCCTTGAGCTGTACCATGTATGGTCGGTATCATGTCACTAAGTTCACCGGCTATGCTCACTGCATTATACCTATTGATATGGTAGTTTTTTAAGATTTCCAAAGCAGGACCCTGTATACCATTTTGTTGCATTTTATTAAATAGAGTATCATAATTTAAGGTGTCAAACGCCTTGCTGAAGTCAATCATTACAGTTATAACATGTAGCCTACTATCCAAATATCTATTAATCTCATCTGTAAAAGCTGACAGCAGCAGGGACGTACTTTTATTTCTTTGGAAACCAAATTGCTTATCATGTATTACATTATTATTAAATAAAAAGGTATTGATTGAATTTCCAAGGTATCTCTCAATGATTTTGTCTATACATGGTAATATTGTTATGGGTCTATAGTTATTTGTATCTGTGTAGTTGCCCTTTTTATGCACGGGCCTCACAATACCTATTTTTAATTTATCTGGGTATACCCCTTGAGATATACATAAATTGATTAAGTGTTTAAGGACAGGCGTGATTTGTACAGATATGTGTTTAAGATCTTTGCCTCTTATCTTGTCACTACCTGGGCTTTTTTTATCATCAATATTTTTTATAATTTTATGTAGCGACTCCTCATTAATTTTACTTAAACGCAGAGTTACAGTAGTAGTGTTTACATATGTGCTTTCATCAAGTAGTGGTTTATTGCAGGATATAATTACATTTCTGACATTACTTTCGAACTCCTCAGCAAATTTATTACATAATTCTTTGGCTTTCAGTCTGAAGGACTTCAATAGTATGTCATCAACTGCCTTTGTGATTCTACCTGTTAATTTATTTATAATTGACCACATTTTTTTAGGATTATTGAAGCTGTTACATATTTCTTTTTTAGTTGATGTGTTTTTAGCTTTAGTTATCATTCTGTTGGTTCGGTTTCTATATTTATTATATAAGATTTTGTTTTGTATATTACTAGTATCACATAAAAAAATATTTAACAATTCTTTCTTCTTATTGCACATGTGTATTAGGCTATCAGAGATCCAGCTACATTCTTTTTTAGTATTTAAATTAATCTTGGAGAGGTAAGTACACTTATCATATATAGATTGAAACTTATCTATGATGAGATCCATAACCTGGTTAGGGTTATAACAACTAAGTACAGGAGTCCAGTCTATCTGCTCTAGTTCTAAGTTTATTTTCTTATTATTCAGCTTAGATTCGATCTTGGTAGCCTGAACCAAATCAGGGCTGACAATGGCAAGTCCCGTGATGTAGTGGTCGGCTATGGCATCACGCACAACAGTGGTAAGCACCTGGTGTGCGCTTGCCCCGCTCCAACACACCTCCCTCACAAATATATGGTCAATACATGACATTGATGTCCCATTTATATTGGATTCAACTCTGGTGTGTTGAGAAATGCCACAATCAAACCCCAATTCGTTCAAGCTATCAAGATAGGACCTTACAGTAATGTTTGAGATACTTATGTCTATGTTAATATCACCTACTAATATATAATTGCAATTAGTGGGACATGATGATAAGATAACTCTTTAACAAATAGGCCCTTGTTTAAGTCAGGTGGTCTATAAATAGAACATACTTTGGCTTTGTAGCCATTTATAGTATTGTATCTGAGACACGGACTGTACGCCGCCGTACGGTCAAAAGCAGTTGCTGATAATTTTACTACTAGCTGACGACGCGGTTTGTAGTGCACCTGCCTACTGAGCCGGCGGTCCCGGGTTCGAATACCGGCCAAGGCAAATATTTGTGTGATGAACTCGAATATTTGTTTCTGGGTCATGGACGTTATTTATATATGTATATCGTCGTCTAGTACCCATAGTACAAGCTTGGTTAATTTTGGGACTAGGTCGATTTGTAGATTGTCCCTTAATATTTATTTTATGTCAAATTGCGTACTAAACCTGTCAGTGCCTTTTGGTGCTGACTGTACATACGCATGTTTGTTCCTCAGTTTGGCGTGAAAATGTCCCATTACGAGAAAAATAAGCGATAATGGATTTCAAATGTCAATAGGTTATCCGTGCTCAATGATTAGTGTCAATGTCAAGTTTCTGGATTTCCATTTACGATCGCTATCTCTGCTGGTTTTAATCGGTACGAGTGTTATTTGAATATCATAAACTTACGAAATGCTGTATCGACTAAAGGAGTCGTATCGACACATATCGAGATATGGAACTAAATATGGACGACTAAATTTTAAAGAAAAAATTGCTTGTTATATATATGTTTGAGATGTGGTGCTGGAGGAGGATGGAAGGCATAAGCTGGACGGAACAAATGTCTAATGAAGAATAGGATAGGAGAGAAAAGGGCACTACTAACACTAATAGAAAATAGAAGAGGAAATATGATAGGGTATCTGCTACATACATGACTTTTTCCTTACAAATACCATAGACGGAAATATCGAGGGAAAGCGAGGTACAGGAAGGCCAAGACGAAATTACTTTGAGCAAATAAAAGAAAGTTTGAAATTATGTCTTACCAAGAAGTGAAGGAGTCAGCCCAAGAAAGAAACGGCTCGCGATTGCTACTCCGACAAGAGCGCAGCTCTTAAATTGAAGAAGAAGAATATATACCTACCTTTAATACACTAAAGGTGAATTTTGGTTATAAAATTATAATAAACGTCACAAAAATCCGTAAACAGTTTTAATCCTCAATTTCTCAAAATTCTACGTGTTTGGTTACAACAGACGGCCTATAGGGCACTGTTGCAATCAACTATAGCAGTTTCTTTTTTTTGTGCTATTAATTGGCAACTTCGTCATTTGCAGCGTTTGTTAACAGTTATCCCTGTACCAAAATTGGTTAAATCCGTCCAGCCCTTTCGGAGTGATGAGCGCATTTTTACAAGCTTTTATTTAGCTTGCATTGTATGTTTGTTCGGGTGAAATCTTGCAACTCAATTTTGAAGCAGATATCGTCAACCGATTGAGCTGAAATTTTGCATACTTACTTAACTTTGATGACAATACAATAATATGGTACCATGGGGCTGATCTGATGATGGAGCCGGAAGGTAGCCATAGGAACTCTATAATAGAAAAAGCTATCCTACCGAGCTTGGGCTCTTTAGTATCGTCTCAGTGAGCATTTGATGGATATCCAAAGAAAAGTACAGTCGGCTATAAAAGCTTGCCACTAAAATGTCATTTTTGACAGAAACTTATTTTTACCAACAAATGTCGCTGAACGACTGGTGCCGAGCGTCCATAAATACAAATACTGCATCGCGCTATCGCGCTGTTAGGAAACAATGAACCCTCTCCGTAGAAAACTTATGAATTTCAAAACAATTTTGTATATAGTGTAGACATCAGCGGAATTGTTTTGAAGTTTTGTTAGTGTTCGGAAGTTTTTAAAAGTGAGCATTCGGGTTACAAGACTTACGTACAGTCACCATCAAATATATCTCAGCATATAAGGCGTTCATAAATATCTGAACACGACTCTTATTTACTTGGCGTTACAGTACATGTTCAGATATTTATGGACGCCTTATATGCTGCGATGTATCTGATGGCGACTGTACGAACTACGAAGTTTTAGACTGGTTTAGTATAAGTGGACAATTTATAGATGAACTAGAACATAATAGAAGGCGGTACCAGCATGCCTTCTTATTAGCAATAATTTACATATAGGTACCTACGTGTTTTCAAAATCATATAACCAACTATTCAAATAAAACACGGCAATTCCTACAACTGGGCCCATAAACATGTGCGAAACAATAAAGTATGACGACATTTTATTGTAAGCACAAGTAGAAAAGTGTAATGAAACGCGTTGGGCAATCGACTTATGAATGTAGAATATACCGAGAAAACAGGAAAAAACCGGCCAAATGCGATTCTGACTTGCGCACCGGGGGTTCCGTAAAAATACTTATCATCTTAACTGGCCGGGTTAAGTTTGCACCTGGTATGTATGGCGCCGGATATAAATGAGGTGCAAAGTTAATGTAACCGATCACGTTTGTAGTATGGGAGCCCCCTTAAATATTTATTTTATTCTGTTTTTTGGTATTTGATGTTATAGCGGCAACAAAAACACATCTATGAAATTTTCAATTGTCTAACTATCACGGTTCATGAGACACAGCCTGATGGTGAAGTGATGACAGACGGAAAGATGGACAGTGGAGTCTTATAAAAAGGGTGCCGTTTTTATCCTTTGGGTACGGAACCCTAAAAATAAATATATTATGCCAGAAAAAGTACTCGAGTAGAAAAAATAATATATTATCAAGAGTCTAGAATAAATATTCTCCAGTCTGTGGCAAACCCGGCTATATTAGTTATTGTACCGTCAAATTAGACTTGATAACTATATCATTTTGTCATTTTGTCACTTAATTTATATTTAGATAAAAATCTAAGTTGCTTATTTTTGTAACATATCTCCGTGCCGTGTCTATAAATAATTATTGATAACATATGTTCTTGCGTTTAAGTAAAAACTAGCTATTTTTGCTCGATTATGATTACGTTGATAGTTAATAACCGAGATTATTAATGGTTGAGAATTATACAGATGTTTACATTTGAGCAGAATTTAGTGAAGTTGATTTAACTACCTACAACTACAGAGCACATCACTAAAGTAGACATATCTCGGTACCTATATATATATATTATAAAAATTGACGATTTTGGGTTCCGGTGGAGACAGGCTCAGGTTACATTAAGTGCGATGCACACTGATGATTACGCTGTGCAGTATAAAGGTGCGACACACCACCGCTGAAAAAACGTAGACGGCGCGTTTACGCAGTGACGTGTTGTATACGTATCGCTTTACCGCAACGCTCTTCACACCTATAACTTTGTTATTGCAACAGTTATCTCCTGTCAATACCAGTAATATAAATTATCAACTTTTCACCTCAATAAAACGAACTATATACAAACTAACTACTCAAAAAACATCAACACTCTTCTAAGTTCACTATTGTCCCCTGGGTCACGGGACAGAACAACAAGAAGAAATTGATCCAACGCTACAATGAAATAAAGTTACAACTAACTATTGTAGGTACTCACGACAAGCATAAGCGAAGTCAGCATGGTAGTCAGTTTCCTTCCCCATCGATCCGCTAAGTCCCCCACGAGGCACCCACAAAATATGGGTGGGAGAAATGTCACAGACGCCATCCAGGATATCGTGTCGTCAGTGATGGGCTCTGGAGCTGGCCCGTCCGTGGACTGCAGCAGCGGGGTCATGGGAGACTGCCAGCCCATCAGCATGCCGAAGTTCAGGACTGGGATGGTCACTGGAAAGAAGAGAAGATGTTGTAAAAACTACACTTTACTTTTAACATTGAAAAGTAAAGTTAACATTGAAAATGTTTACATTTTCCAGAGGGCCTATGATTGCGTTTATCAAGTGATAAATAAGTGACACAGAGTCCGTTACGCTTTGACAAAATGGGCGTGTGAGTGAAGGATGCTTTATCATCACCATACCTAGGATAACTTGGGGCACCTATACGAGAGTGACGTGGCAAAATAATTTAACGACAAAATATATCGATGTTACTGTCAACATCCAAATGTCATCGACATAAATAAATATTACTTTATTTCTCCACATTTTCAAATGAAAAAATCAAACATATGAAAACGTGTATTTACATGTTTATTTTAAAATTATTTTCATAATATACGTAAATTGACATTTTGATTGAAATAACATTCTCATACTTGTATTATCTTGATTTAAGAGGCTCGATATCAGATCAGATATGACATCGAACCTCTTTATAGTAATCCAGAATGTTCATTGAGCACATATATCAATTTAATTATATCGACATCTTTTTTATCGATATCCTATCCCTAAAACGTGCCCTGAGTTATCCTAGGTATGATCATCACTTATCACGTCATAAACGCCACCATCATAGACCCGCTGTTTAGGATTTATGAAATTATGACATTTCCCTGTAGATTTGCAGATATCAAAGGTACGCGGATGGGCCATATGTCAAAATGTGCGTCTGCTGGGGGCTTCAAAGTTCAATATGAATTCTCAAAATCGGTCGGTAACTTTTGAAATTTTCTAAAATTGTTAAAATTTTTAATTTTTTTCCCTCACTCATCGAGAATAATAACAAAATTGGGCTCGCTATTAGTGTGAGATCTGTTGATTTTTATTTAGCCACCACGCAAGTTATGACTACATTTCGTTGCATGTTTGACAAAAACCATATTATTCGTGTCGGTTACGTCTCTTTGTATTCTGGGCGCACGATGATGTAACTTTATTGGTCTCTTATCAACGCACGCGTACGCATGTACAATTATACAATCAATTCCTTGTCTGATATGCGATTGAGATTTCATTAGAATTGTGTTGTAGAGATGCAAACAGAAGGTTGCTAGGCAGAAACTAGTTTATTGTAACTGTGCTAGTAATATTATATTACTCTACTAGTGCATAACCTAGCGGAGGCAGTCACGTAAGGAGAAATGTCAACCACGTGCCACGGTCAGACCAAAGACTTCTCGATAGATTAATTCAGAAACTGTTTTTGCGTTTTATTGCGGTTATAAACAAGATGTTTTTTAAAGAGATTACGAGTAGGTACTTGAACTGTATCAGGGCTAGTTTCGTTAGCGGAGTTTTTGTGGCTAACGGGAATGTGTCTGCGCTACAAACTAACTAACCGAGCGCAGCGACCCAAAGTGGATCTTGGCCTCCGACACCAGCTACAGTCCTGAGCCAGCTCTCGCCAGTTAAGGATGCCTTCAGCGACATCTAGGCTGTCCTACGGGTCTGCGACCGCTTGGTCGTTCCAGATAAGCAGTTTTGCGGCACGATCCTCACCCATTCTCTCAACGTGCCCGAGCCAGCGGAGTCTGGACGCCTTGGTCTCTCCTATAATATTATGCTCCTGCGCTAGATCTTCGATCTCTTTGTTCTTCTTTTCTCTCCATCTTCCATCTTCTCTTCGGGTTGGGCACAGAATTTTCCGCAAGATCCTCCTTTCCGCTACTAATGGCTTAGTTTCTGCGCTACATCAGGGCTAGCATATCTTGCCTCGACTTCCACGGCATTTCCTGTCTTACTCGCACGGTATTGAAAGGAAAGTGACAGGTAGTATTTGTCGCGCGACAATGAGTCGCGTGTCAAAGTTATGCTAGAGTGATTAATTAGATTGTGTCAATATGACACCTATGAAAAATTAAATAAAAAAAAACGACTTTCATTCGTCCTTGATGTTTCATAGTATTACTTGTTATGGACGGTTTTGGCCTGGAAGCTGCACTTTGTGATGGAAGCAAGCCGTTTTGCACGGTGATAATATAGACCAAAATAAACGATTTCACTCGAGGCGAAATTAGTTTCACCCCTTAGGAACAGAGATGGCGCCACTTATTCAAAAAAAGTTTAAAAAATTCTAAATCCTGAACGGATACTCCGATTTTGACGTAAGAGGTGCCAATCGGCAGATAATTACCCAATTTAACATGAAAAAAATTAAAATCACGTAGAAAATAATTTTGGATGCCTTAGAAATAATATTTTCTGAAAAAAATATTTAAAATTTGTGATTTTTGGAATTTTACTCGTAAAAATGTATGTACATGGTACTTTTTTTATTTATTTATATTAATACACAACTAATGTTACATTTACGAAAAAAACCGCATATCATTAGCTCGTATAATTCCAAAGTTATTGAAGAATACAGACATGGCGCCGCTGGGTCAAAAAATCTTACAAAAAATCTAAAACCTCAACGGATATTCCGATTTTGATAATTAAGGTGGTAATCGACAGATAATTACTTAAATTAGTTTAAAAAAATAAAATAAAAATTCAAATAGGCAAAAAGTAATAATATTTCCAAAAAAAACATACATTTTGAAAAAATATATTTTTTTTGGGGCTTTTATGTAATTTCATATAAAAAAAATTGTACTGATTACCCTGAAAATATAACCACAATTGAAAGTACAAATAATAATCATCCCAAGTAGCACACAACACACTTATATCCCTTATACAGCTTAAATTAGAGTTTTAACGGGTGAATAGGCTCTTATACAACCAGTTTGCTAATATCACAAGTATATTCTGCCTATTTTCACTAAACTGTGCATTGTAAC
Source organism: Apotomis betuletana (assembly GCA_932273695.1). Classification (NCBI taxonomy): domain Eukaryota; kingdom Metazoa; phylum Arthropoda; class Insecta; order Lepidoptera; family Tortricidae; genus Apotomis; species Apotomis betuletana. Next base: position 8,486,906 of record OW026318.1, on the reverse strand, counting down.
GTGCATGTTAGGCCGTTGCATCGGCTGCAACAACGCATTTTTCCATAGCTCGATTTGCACCCATACTAACTGTTCTATTGTGGATCGCACCTGCAACCTGCTTCCAACGCCATTCCATTCCCAAAAAGAAAGGACTTGGGACAGGATATATCCAAATTAAGACGTTTATTTCACATTTGGCTCGCTTGAAACGCTACACGCAGAACATGTTGTTCAATGGCAGCTGAAGTAGTCGGCGAAACTCTGTCGCCAGCTCTGTGAAAGCATCGAAGCATTCAAATTGCAGTCGTCAGTGCAACGGTCTACTAGTAGCAGTTTACAAAACAGTTATTACTTTAAGTAATGAAATGATGACTGCACTTCAAGGCTTTCACAGAGTATGACAAGACGTCTAATTTTAATACAATAATTTTAATAGAAAAGAGACCTGTTTTAAAACTTGCATGTTATACCCTGAAATAACTACTGCTTTTGCAAGTAGTTACATTGTTATCTATAGAAATTCTCTCTCGATACGTAACGGCTCATGTGAAACGTTTACTTAGGGCCATTTTTGTTTCTTTTTTTAGGGTGTGTTTAAATAATTAATGTCATTCATTATTATAACAAAACGGGATTTAACCGAGTTCAAAAATGTTTATTTACCGCAATTAAGTCCCGTTTTATTATTTTAATATAATGTGTGAAAATCGTGTAAGATTCAATCACTATATTAATGTCATTAATTGGTTCTCAATTAATCGTAACGTTGTTGGTCCCAGATTCACATGCAGGCTATACGATGCTCCAACAGAGCATATATTATTACTGTTAATGCGATTCGAAAAGATCTATTTAAACTAAAAAACACTAAACTAAACAAGCTTGTGAGATACCTTCCATCTATTTCAGCTGCCATTGAATACCGTTTCATGCAAACCAAATGTGGGTTCACGTTTTAATTTGGAAATATCGAGTCCCAAGTCCTTCTTTTTGGGAATGAAACGGCATCAAAGGTAGGTGGGGTCCACAATAGTTGAAGGTTAGTTCAATTTGGAAACTCCTTGAACATTATGGATACAAATTGGGCTGTGGCATAATGCGTTGTTGTTTTTTTTATGATGCGACGGCCTAACTTGCACGTTACAATGCAAAGCCTGCAAAGACTAAAGTGAAAATAAAACGTAAAGTAAGTAAAATATTGATTCAGAAATGCTATTTAGCATCTAATATACTTGTGATATTAGCAAACAGGTTGTATAGGAGCCTATTCACCCGTTAAAACTCTAATTTAAGCTGTACAAGGGATATAAGTGTGTTGTGGGCTACTTGGGATGATTATTATTTGTACTTTCAATTGTGGTTATATTTTCAGGGTAATCAGTACCTTCGAAACGGGAGAATACTTTTCTATACATATACATGTACATAAGTTGCAGTTGCGGCGGCAACATCGCACCGGCACCCTATAGTAAAATCTTCAATACCGTTGGAACTGTACAAGTTCTCGATATGCGGTTTTTTATTAAACGATCAATTTCCTAATTGTGTTATAATATACATAAGTAAAATAAAGCCATATTCATAATTTTTTTTATATTAAATTACATAAAAGCCCCAAAAAAAAAAATATTTTTTCAAAATGTATGTTTTTTTTTGGAAATATTATTACTTTTTGCCTATTTGAATTTTTATTTTATTTTTTTAAACTAATTTAAGTAATTATCTGCCGATTACCACCTTAATTATCAAAATCGGAATAGCCGTTGAGGTTTTAGATTTTTTGTAAGATTTTTTGACCCAGCGGCGCCATGTCTGTATTCTTCAATAACTTTGGAATTATACGAGCTAATGTTATGCGGTTTTTTTTCGTAAATGTAAAATTAGTTGTGTATTAATATAAATAAATAAAAAAAGTACCATGTACATACATTTTTACGAGTAAAATTCCAAAAATCACAAATTTTAAATATTTTTTTCAGAAAATATTATTTCTTAGGTATCCAAAATTATTTTCTACGTGATTTTAATTTTTTTCATGTTAAATTGGGTAATTATCTGCCGATTGGCACCTCTAACGTCAAAATCGGAGTATTCGTTCAGGATTTAGAATTTTTTAAACTTTTTTTGAATAAGTGGCGCCATCTCTGTTCCTAAGGGGTGAAACTAATTTCGCCTCGAGTGAAATCGTTTATTTTGGTCTATATTATCACCGTGCAAAACGGCTTGCTTCCATCACAGAGTGCAGCTTTTTTTCATAACAAATAGGACTATCACAGTTAGAGCCGTTTCCAATAGTGACGCCAAAATAAAATAGGTACTTGGGAGGAAAAAATACCTAAATGCATCTAAGTAATTGGGAAACGAAAGAAATTAGTGTGTTAAATTGGTTTATATTTTACGATTTCATTCAAATACGTTCTGTATTTATTATAGAGACGACGCAGTGATAGTGCAGCTGCCGATTGAGCCGATGGTCCTGGGTTCACATCTCGGCAAGGGAAAATAATTGTGTGATGAACTCGAACATTTGTTCCTGGGTCATGGACGCATAGATGTTAATTATAATTATTTATTTAAGTATGTATAGCGTCATCTAGTATACATCATCATCATATCAGCCGATAGACCTTCACCTGCTGGACAAAGGCCTCCACAAAACCCGTAACACAAGCCTACTGGAGCTTAATCTGGGGCTAAGATAGCTCTATCTCGGTGACTAGTATTTTTTTTCTATAGAGGCCAATTGGAGATGTCGCCATGTCTCGTCGAATACGGCTCTGAGCCGGAGAAATGTCAACCACGTGCCACGGTCATGATCATGATTCTCTGATAAACTTTAATTACATGAGTAATTGTTTGTTTTCTGGTTTTACTGCCGAGATAACGATACAGCTTCCGAGATTATGATAGAGAAATGTGGATGTCATCATGTAAATCACTTAGGCTGAGTATCAAAACATTCTGTCATGTGTAACGTTTCGACAAATTTTCATTTATCCGAAAGTATTTTTTTCCCGTAATATTTTCAGGATTTTATAAACATCGTTTTAAAGAACCTAATGTCAGGTTAGGTTTGTTATACTTATAACGATTCTAAAAAAAATTGTTTTGAAAAAAAGGCTTTCGTACAAATAAAAATTTGGCAAAACATTACAGATGGGAAACCAAAATTAGTGTTTCAGATAGGTACCCTGGATTTAACCAAACTTTTAGTGCAAGAAAAACGTGTGATTGAATCGCCATAGATTATTGCTAGAAATAACGTCAGGTTTTATACTTATGGCATTTTTTATTTTAATCTCCGAGTAAGTCTTATCTTCATACTTGGGGTTCACAGCGCACTAGTATTAAATCATCCGTGCACCGAAAACCCCGGGGTGTGTATCTTATTCCAGTTTGGTTGAACCCAGCTTTCGGCTGTTACCTAATGCCTAATAAAAGTCACCGTATGAGACCAGGATAGCGCAAAACCATATTTTTTTTGCGTATACTTTAAGAAAGTTCAAATCAATAGCTCGAATAATCTCTGTGTCTTCGTTTATCAGCTACGGTTACCGCAGACCGAATCTAAATAGTGTGTCTCGGACTTAAGAAACATATTTGATCATAGAGAAAAATGTCTAAAACGAACAGCAGTTTTGAACGGATAAGCAGCCTTAACTCATGGTAAGGATACTGTTATCAGCAAGCTACGATTGACGCCGACCGAGACGAGTCGCATTGTCTCAGATACAAACATCATTACGTCAGTGCATTTGGTAACCGACGCACGCGCACACCCGGCCTCGTACGTAGTAGGTACGTACCGAAAACGTCCTTTAAGTTTCCATAAGTCATCATAAATGTGTGTTTTCAAGTAGGGAGGATACGATACATACCTACGTATATTTTTTTCAACTTCTATATTTTTTCTGTCATTTACAAAGTTGTTATAAAACCCCCTGTTGGGCGGTTTTATAACCCACGCCATATTGCGGATTTATAGTGGTACCTACTAATTAATTTAACTGGCAACGACAAATTTTTGGTAACTGACGTTTAAAGTCGATGAATGTCACTGATGTACACAAAGAGAAAACAGGAATAAACATGTCGCTCAAGTAAGTTTCGCATAATAAAGCCAAAAATATCCGCAATGATGAAAGTATTTTTTTTTTTCAATAGTATTATTTGGCAAGAAGAAGCAGGGATTGCTGCTCGCATTCCGGTAAACAATGTTTTGAATTTGGTTAATGACAAATCCTTAACAAATCGCTATTGGCGTTCAATATTTCAAATATTTGACGTATGCACATTATTGCCATATGAAAGCTGTTTGTAGCGCCACTATCCCTTGGCCGGACCGACACTTGTTACGCTATACCCGTAGTGATTATATATGCTCTTTGGCTATACCATACCATCTATAACAAGTATATTCTGTGTTTATCTAACAGAGAGTTATGTGCATTCTTATTTCAGTAGTGTGCTGAACGACCTCTGATCTTATTACCTTAGCTTCCGCTTAAATTGGCAAAAAAATAGGTACAGAGTCTATGTTTGACATTTTCATTGGGCTCATAGTTATAAAGCTATAGTTAAATGACACTAACACTATCTATTATAATTGACAGATGCTTATAAAGTGACAGATGCTTTATCATTTATCCATGTTGCGATAAATACGATCATTATAGGGGGAATAGTCACACACTCAAGTAGACGTTGGTTCCGGATATTTTGAGTAGGTTAATATAAGTACCTAATCCTAAGAAATAATTATCTATGGAATAGACTACAGTACAGATAATGGTGGCATTGTGTCATAAAAACAAATTACTCACTTGTAATTTGCGTTGACAATGTAATTTGCAGATTTTTTGCCGTCGGGTATAATTTTACTTGAACTCAGCGGCGTAGGTAATCACTAAGAATACTGTGGGAAAACGTCTTTAGAATCGTGGAAATGAATTATCTGAACATAGATGGCATTTTATAAAAAAATGCTATTGGAGCTTTTAGAGGTTCTGATTCGTTTTCTTAGATTATTGTAGGTACGCTTCTTCACAGCTCCCTAAAAGGCAAATATTGGGGTTGAAAACATGTTTGTGTTTTTATTACAAACTAGCTTTTGCCCGCGACTACGTCCGCGTGTAACTTGGAAGTATGGAAGCAACCTCGTACAACACGATAGATATCCACCTAATCACCTTAATTAATAAAAGGGGGCGCCTAAGCAAATGTAAGAGCAATTGTGCTTTTGGTCTAATCATTATATTTTCTACAGGGTCATCAATGTCATCATGAATGACTTACTCACTTTTCAATCTTTTTAGGGATAATTTCCAGGATGAAAACTATCCTATGTCCTTCCTCGGATCTTAAACTATCTCCATGCCAAATTTCATCAAAATCGATTCAGCGGTTTAAGCGAGAAGAGGTAACAGACAGACAGACAGACAGACAGACAGACAGACAGACACACTTTCGCATTTATAATATTAGTATGGATTTCATATATACCGAAACAAACTGCCATGTCTAAAGCTCATAGGAACACTAGCACTTTAATAAGCCAATCCATTATTAAGTATTTAGATCTCCAGTCATTGTAAACTCTCAGGTAGGCAGGGCAAGGACTTAAACATATTTCGATTCTCGACTTGGATTTCACCCTGTATGAGTGAATTTTCCATGTAGATGTACGCGTCATAAAATACAGGTTGGTTATTACAACACTGAGGCCTCGAAGAAGTAAAATTGCATTTTACTGTTGGGATTTCCCTCCGATTGAACCTGGGGTTTAACCGCAACAAGATAGTGAACTATTAAACTGGGTTTCCTTGGATGTACACTAACTGTTATGGCAAATGAGTAGGTAATAGGGCCTTCAATGTTAAGACATTTATATAAGGGTAGGTAATGAATATTAGAATATTTATCTGTTTATATAAAATTCTTCTGTTGTCGTGTTTGTCACGAATGTCCTTTAAAACGGCTGGACCGATTGAGATAAAGCTTTTTGTGTACATTTGCTCCATGGATGGTTTGATTATACAATTGACCCCCGTAATGATTGCGATTTCTAAAAAAAAATATATATTGAACAATTGGCAACATTTCAGAATAATAATTCCCGTCCCACCGCAGATATCCCGCAATTCGGTCGCAAATGTAACGCAAATCTGTGCACTTAGTTGGCAACCCTGGATATACTCAGCAATGTCGAATGCCGTTTTTTATGAAATTCATTAGGCAAGAAAACGATAATGTAAAGGCATTGCATTACTCGATACACATAATATCTGAAGCTAAATGTGCCTGTACCCCATTAAGTTTAGATTTTATCGCGTATCTTTAGACAGGCTCTAAGGGGTATCAGGATATCAAAGTGTCGGCACGACAGTCTTATTCGGAAAGCTGTATTAAAACAGCTCAACAAAGCTTCATCACAATCAGGTTTTACAACCCACGCCATATTGCGGATTTTAGTGGTATTAATTTATTTTACAGGCAACGACAATTTGGTAACTGACGTTGAACGTCGGTGAATGTCACTGATGTAAAACAAAGAGGAAACAGGACTTAATATTCCGCAAATTTCAAGCATTTTTTGCATAATAAAGCCAGAACTATCCACAGTGATGAAAGTCAAGTTTTTTTTTCAATATGATTCAGTATTTATTTCGCAAGAAGAACGATGGATTGGGTAGCATTCCGGTAAAGAATGTTTTGAATTTGGTTAATGACGAATCCTTGACAAATCGCTACTGACGGTTAATAATGCAAAAATATGATGTATGCAGCACATTATTACCATATGAAAGTTGTTTGTAGCGCGCCACTATCTTTGGGTCAGACCGAGACTTGTTAGGCTATACTTTTGGCTATGTAAACAAATATTGATCAGTTGAACGAGATAGCCGTTTGAATGGATAGCCGTTTGAGCAGCAAAGTCCTGGTGTGGCGACCACGTATAGGAAAGCGCAGCGTGGGACCCCAATCAGGTGAAGGGATAACTTTTTAGGGTCGCAGGGTAGCTGGGGTGTTAGTGCACGACACCTTGCACTTTGTGACTATGCGCTGAAACTTGGCACAGTTGATCCTTAGGTGGTCTTGAGTGAATTCAGACCGGTAGACATCGATAGCCACCGCGCGTTTAGTGGGGGGGAGGGGGGGAAGTTCGACGCTGCCGCGCTTTAATTAATGCAACATTTCTCTAAAACTATACATAATATGGCATGTGATATATCATTTTCGGATAAATCAAAGATGAGGAATCTATTTTTTGGACTAAAATAATGCACTTTCAAACAAAAAAAAAATTAAAAGTAGAAAAAACTGAAAAACGTAATTTGTGTTTTTTTATATAATTGTCAATTATTTTAAAAGTATAAAAGTAATCTAAAAACAAAAAATATAGTCTTAAAGCTAGACTTATGTTGTTTCTAAAAATATATAGTTTATTATATATATCTGTTGATCCATGGGAGATAATAAATAATATCAAGCGCAAGTCAGGGCGATCTCAATGCATGATCGTCCGTGAAGTAGGGTTTAGGTACTGTGTTAAGCAACATTTCTCTAAAACTATACATAATGGGACATGTGATTTATAATTTTCGGTTAAATGAAGGATGAGGAATCTATTTTTTTAACAAAAATAATGCACTTTTTTAACAAAAAAGATATTAAAAAGGGGAAATTTGTGTTTTTTACATAATTTCCAATCATTTTAAAAGTATAACAGAAATCTCAAAACAAAAAATATAAAAATAAAGCTAAACTTATGTAGTTTCTAAAAATATATAGTTTATTATATATATCTGTTGATACATGGGAGATAATAAATAATATTGAGCGTAGGTCAGGGTGATCTCAATGCATGATCGTCCGTGACGTAGGGTTTAGTTAATGTTTTAAACACACAAAAAGGGCATATATTTTATTGTTTATGTCTCTTAGTATTTTAAATAAAACTACGCAATGTAAATTAATTTATTGTATATATTGCAGGATCCACTGCACTGACAGAGGTCTGAACATTTAAGCTGCCTTTTCTTGCATTTGCACCTAATAACAGCTATTACCTCCGCAATACGGCCCTCGATTGTTCACTCGAAACTTACAGTTAGGTCAGGAATATATGTATAAGATAGATAAGATTATTTTTATTGCACAATTAACAACAAACAAATTACATATTTATACTATATGAAGGAATCGCAACAAACACGAAGACACAAAAAACCAGCTCGTTCGGGCACTTGTATTCGACGTTTCTGCGGCGTACAGGAATATGGGGATATTCCTGTACGCCGCAGAAACGTCGACCCTGCAGGAAGTTGAGGAGAAGAAGATATACGCCCTAGAGATGTGGTGTTGGACGAGAATGCTTGGAGTATTATGGACTGAATTCCATACCAACGATTCTATACTTCAAAAACTTGGCATCAAGCAGCGTTTATCGTCTTTAGTACAGTCTCGTACCTTCACCTTCTTTGGCCACGTATGCCGCCGGGGGGTGGAGGCTATTGAGCGCTTCTGGTCCACGGAAAGGTTGAGGGTACCAGGCCACGAAGAAGATCACCTATGTTATGGACAAACTAAATAAAAGCTGCAATAAATGCATCATCGTTACTACACGAATGCACGAGGAAGGCGGCCATCAGGTAAGAATGGCGGAATGTTGTGAAACTTATCACCATTCACCAATATCTGAAATGATGACCACGACCACTTTGCCGAGAGTGAAACCAACGAAGAAGAAGAGGTCATGGAGGAAAGGCTTCCCAAGCTTCAAAAGCACTTCTCTTTCCTTTACCATTGAACGAAGATACCGTGTCACATGTCACATCCTGCGATTGCGTGAAATGGGTAATAATTTTGCTCTCTGTGGCCCTGTAAATAAACAAATCTGTATAAAACACCTGTATTTTCTTAATTTACTATGACCAGATATACCATTTTTACCTATCGTGGTGGCGATATCATGATAGCACAGACATTGGTGATGTTATCTTGTTCCTATATGCACCCAAAGTTCCTCAAACTGAGGTAAAGCGTGCATATTATGTGTAACTGTCAGTACCAACACATCAGTATCCGCAGTATCATGAGTCGTGAAGCCTCGATCATAGTAAATTAAGAAACATTGTAGGTTTCGAGTTAGCGATCAAGCGACGCATTGAGGAGGCTTCCATCAAAAATACGTCTTAACATCATATGATAGGTCAGTTTTTCTGCTTTTGAAACTGATATAATAGAATAATAGGATCTCGAAACTTAAAAAATAATATTGTATATCATAATTATTATTTCAGATCAGCTTCATGTACTTCAGTGAATGAGCCCCATATATATATTTTTACCAAGATAGACCAGCAAATAGAACACCTCCCACGGACCAAAGCCACTTTGTATCAGCATTTATCAAGAGGTGGACGTTTGGGGTCAGTTATCACGCACTTGGGGTAACTACTTGGGGTTGGACGAAGGTCAACAACAACTGGGAGCCTACATGGACAGACTTGCCTGTTGCTGCAGGAGCAATGCAAAAAAAGGCAGCTTAAATGTTCAGACCTCTGTCATTGCAGTGGATCCTGCAATATATACATAGAATTAATTTACATTGCGTAGTTTCATTTAAAATACTAAGAGACAAAAACAATAAAATATATGCACTTTTTGTGTGTTTAAAATATTAACTAAACCCTACGTCACGGACGATCATGCATTGAGATCACCCTGACCTACGCTCAATATTATTTATTATCTCCCATGTATCAACAGATATATAGGTATAATAAACTATATATTTTTAGAAACTACATAAGTTTAGCTTTATTTTTATATTTTTTGTTTTGAGATTTCTGTTATACTTTTAAAATGATCGGAAATTATGTAAAAAACACAAATTTCCCACTTTTTAATATCTTTTTTGTTAAAAAAGTGCATTATTTTTGTTAAAAAAATAGATTCCTCATCCTTCATTTAACCGAAAATTATAAATCACATGCCCCATTATGTATAGTTTTAGAGAAATGTTGCTTAACACAGTACCTAAACCCTACTTCACGGACGATCATGCATTGAGATCGCCCTGACTTGCGCTTGATATTATTTATTATCTCCCATGGATCAACAGATATATATAATAAACTATATATTTTTAGAAACAACATAAGTCTAGCTTTAAGACTATATTTTTTGTTTTTAGATTACTTTTATACTTTTAAAATAATTGACAATTATATAAAAAAACACAAATTACGTTTTTCAGTTTTTTCTACTTTTAATTTTTTTTTTGTTTGAAAGTGCATTATTTTAGTCCAAAAAATAGATTCCTCATCTTTGATTTATCCGAAAATGATATATCACATGCCATATTATGTATAGTTTTAGAGAAATGTTGCATTAATTAAAGCGCGGCAGCGTCGAACTTAACTAAACGCGCGGTGGCTATCGATGTCTACCGGTCTGAATTCACTCAAGACCACCTAAGGATCAACTGTGCCAAGTTTCAGCGCATAGTCACAAAGTGCAAGGTTCCCATACAACGGCGTGCATTATCAACCCAGCTAGGGTCGATGGCTGCGGTCTGCACATGATCGCACCTTATGCCTCGCAGCTATGGATGGGTGAAGCATATATGTTCAGCAGTGTGAACTTATCTATCAGATAAATTGACACTGACACGTTTTAGTTTACTCAGCTGTATGACGTAATAACAGGCGGCTACTACTTTATGGCGTAAAAAATAGATTGAAAGACTAGAAACATCTTCTTAAGACGCCCTTAAATAGCCATCTTATCTAACTTTGATGGACATGAAGTTTTATTTAAATGAAGTTATATTTAAAATCATAACTAAATCTACTTATTTCTGCAAATTAAAAAAATATGTATGTATACCTTTGACGACGCGTTTGGCTCGGTTTGTAGACACCTGCCTACTGAGTCAGCGGTCCCGGGTTCGAATCCCGGCCGGGGCAAATATTTGTGCAAATATTTGTTCTTGGGTCATGGATGTTATCTATATATGTATTTATATATTATGTATATCGTCGTCTAGTACCCATAGTACAAGCTTTGCTTAGTTTGGGACTAGGTCGATTTGTGTATGATTGTCCCTTACTATTTATTTATTTATTATTTATTATAACCTAATAACAGAAACATTGAATTGAATTTTTTTGTTATTTTATGAATTAAAACTAATACCATAAAATACGGCTCTAAATTCGAGTGAAATATTCGTTCTTGTTAAATGTTCCAGGCCAAAGATCTTGGATAGCAAAACTCCAGAGTAAAGTTTCATAGAGACGTATACTCGTTTCAATAAGATCAGCCCGTCTAGCACAACTATGATTCACGACTCTTGTCGTGCAACACAGCGCTACCCGTCACCCTCTCACATTAATGCACAGAAAGAGACAGGCAATTATCCGCGCGCGAAATAGTCGCTTATGATTATGACAGTTTGTGCTAGTAGGAAGATATGCGGAGTTTTCTCAGAATAAGTCCTCTAATCCCACTACGCCTGAACCCACGTGAACCGCTGTCAGTCGCACAACTTTATGTAGTCTGTGTGTTTGTGTCATTGTACCATCATCGTGGGGTAAACTCGCTCGCACGGGTATCACGGACAGCGGGAGATTAAGTTTAATTGAAGAGCTTGGAGAGGAATATATTGTAGTACCTATTTACTGCTTATATTTCGCCTTGTAGCCCATAACTTAGCGATGTGTATATCGACGGCAAAAAGCGGAAACGTAGTAAACGCCACTGAATTCCCTTGGCGTTTACTACGTTTCCGGACCGCTTTTTGCCGTCGATATGTACAATGAGCTGCAGAATTGCGTGGCCCATTTATGATTGAATTCATTCATAAATGGACCATGCATTTCTGCAGCCCATAGTACCTACTACCTACCCACAGAAATTGTAAGATGACTCCTGCGCCCCGGGAGTTACGTGGTATTAGGTGGCTTAATAACCGCTTCTTAAGATGCCGTTGGACTTTTTTTATTATATTTCGAGGACAAAAAATCGTTTTATTCCAGCATGTAAGTATATGTACCCACAGGAATTGTAAGATGACTCCTGCGCCCGGGAGTTACGTGGTATTAGGTGGCTTAATAACCGCTTCTTAAGATGCCGTTGGACTTTTTTTATTATATTTCGAGGACAAAAATTCGTTTTATTCCAGCATGTAAGTATATGTACCCACAGGAATTGTAAGATGACTCCTGCGCCCCGGGTGTCAGGTGGTATTAGGTGGCAATCAACCGCAGTGAAGTTGATAACCGCTTCTTAGGGGCCCGTTGGACTTGCTATAAATTTGTTTAAAATAAAATAAAACGTATTATTATCATAATAGTTTATGGTTCTGTACCATTTACCTACATTATTGAAATATTTATTCGTGATTGTGTTTTTACGTCATATTGTATTATGTTGTACTAGAGTACAACATCACATACGCTAGAGCCTCCAAATATATTACTTTCAATCTGCTGTTTATAGAAAAATTATAATTTATTATAGGTTCTATCAGAATAGGTATAGAATCTAAATACTAGTGGGTCTGTGAGTGGTAGACTTCGCGATCATATTTCGAGATGTTTAGAATGAAGGGAAAATTGAAAAAATCGATTGTTCAGGCGGGGTTCGAACCCGTGTTCCAATTCAACACGGCTTTCCGGGCCAACACGGACGTCCTACCTACTGGACCACTGAAACTATGAGAGAGCCATTGAATTTTCAACCAGTTGCTTCTTGTATGCCTTAGGGTGGCATCGTAGCGCCAGTTTCGCTTCATTATAAACATTTGGTTTACGACAGCAGACGACACTTTTTTATGGATCAACCTCCATACCTCCGTCATTAAAAAAAATCGGGAAACGAACTCAACTATATAAAATCCAAATTTCATGCAATTGGGAGCCGTAGATGGCAATGGGACCTGTAGAGAACAAAAATCCGGACAAAAGGCCATCCGGACCTACTAAAGCGAGACAGGGCAAGGTGATACAGAAACGAAAAAACGAAGGAACCAAAACTCGTTCGGTCAAAATACCAAAATTTTATGATGACACAAATAGATACCGCAGTCATAGGAACCCGGCGTTGAATCGCGACTCGCGCTTGACCGGTTTTTTGCGCCATTCCTGGTATACCTGCCTGTAATCTTGCATTTCTCAAGTCTGACTCATTCGAACTCCTTATACCCCGATTGACAAGGTCTCTATCAGGTTACAAATGTGTGCAAAGAAAGCTTTGCGAGCAATTTACACATTTATTCGTTTTTGCAAATTATAAACACAAAAAAGTTTCTTGGATTGAAAGACAAACGCCATTCGCTACCCCATTCGTTACCTGGGATTAAATCGATACCTATATGTATACCATGTATAGTGCGATTAACCTAAATTTTGCATTGTCAATATCATTGCGCAGTTAATAGTCTTTTCTAATGCACAGGAAAGTTGACAGCGCATTGTTACATGAATTTTAATATATGCCCGCTTAACGAAAATTAAAAGGCAATTTTTAACCTCACGTTTGCGTTGTTGTCTTTGTCGTAACGTCATGTCACGTTCTTCTACAATTTTTACGTTGTGGCTGTGCGAGGTAGGACCTTAACATCACTTTAACAACATCACAAATACATGGATTCTCTACGCCAATGTATCGTGAAATTCTGTTGTGCCCTAATCAGTTTAAAAAATCACATTATAAGTCAAGATTGTATAAAATAATATTCATACACGACCTCGTTGACTGGACTATTGCATGTGTGCATTAAGCAACTATAAGATGAGTCACCCGAGAGAAGATTGCTAGGTTCGGTATTGATGACGATTTTCCAACTATGTGTTTATCTATCTGTTCGGAATGAAGTAAGAAAGTAATTTTGTATAGTATGTAAATAATCGAACACACGTTAACAGGTTATAATTGGATGTATTTATGCATAAGGGAACTAACCGACACAGAAAGTTTTTATTATATTGAACCCTCTAACAAAAAATACGAACACTTATTGTTGGTTGTGTTGAGGTTTTATATTAGTTTTTATATTGTCTATATTTATTTGTCTATTTTCTGAAGTACTATTGTTTTAAAAAAATTGTCAATATTTTTCAGTGTCAAGCTGCTGTGTTTTTATCCTCGCTCATAGTAGTTATCGAAGATTCCCGTAAAGGTTGGTTCCAGTTTGCATAAATACTTCCAATTGCCAGTGGGTCTGTGAGCCTGGGGGGCCTATGATGGTTGCTTTTATAACGTGATAAATAAGTGACAAAGCATCTGTCACACATTCGCATTTTGTCAAAATGTGACGGATGCTTTGTCACTTATTTATCGCGTGATAAAAACAACCATCATAAGACTGTAGACCTCGACAGATTAATTCGAAATGGCAAAAATATGTTTTTTTTTACCTTTTCAACCCCCGTAACCCATAATGCCGCCATTTTGAATAATTTTCATTTTACTCGACAAATACTTATTTGTTCTGGCTATGTTATGTCTGCGTATGTTAATGATGTATGATAAGATTAGTACATATAAAAAATCTATCTATCCATAATTAAAAACCGGCCAAGAGTAGCTTGACTCGCACACCGAGGGTTCCGCACAAACACTTATCACAGGGAATCGGAAATTCAGGTGGATATTAACCTAAAGTTGTCCAAATCCTATTGCTATCTCACTCATACCTCTAACAAAGCCGCCTGTAGTGTTTGTGGATCTGTATAAAACCTATTATGTGGGTAGTTATGACGTTGTCTCGAGAGTACGGGTGGGAAGACAGTCACGGGAGAGCCACCGGCTGTGACGGACGTCTGACCTGCTGGTGCCATACCGAGCCAATGAGTGCGGTTCTCCTATGGGTGGTCATGGGATCACTACACCGCCTATACCTACAACTGCATTCGATTATTCGATGCCTACTTATCACATCTTCACTGGCCGGGTTAAGTTTGCACCTGGTATGTATAGCGCCGGATACGAATACGAATGAGGTGCAAAGTGAACGCAACCGATCACGCATGTTGTATGGGAGCCCCACTTATTTAAGTAGTAAATATTTATTTTATTATCTTTTTAGTATTTGTTGTTATAGCGGCAACAGAAATACATCATCTGTGAAAATTTTAATTGTCTAGATATCACGGTTCATGAGATACAGTCTGGTGACAAACAGACAGATGGATAGACAGACAGTGGAGTCTTAGTAATAGGGTACCGTTTTTACCCTCTGTGTACGGAACCCTAGAAATATTCCTAAGAATAGCTTCATTCAAAATCTCCGCATTTTGGAAGTCGGAACGTACAGTCAACCAATTTGATTTCTAGGCCACTATAGAACCATGTCACAATGACAATGATATGAGATTTCAAGCGGCTTTCATATTGACGTTCACTGTGACAAGGTACGAAATGGCCTAGGAATCAAATTGGTTGACTGTACATTGATATGCAAGCTCCACACTACTCGCGATGACCGATGTTGGGTATATATGATAGTGTGGAAAGGCACTTCGATGGAGGATAGTTCGGTCAACGGTAAGCCCGTACCATGAGTTAACGTGCACAACAGTGTACAATACAATACAATACAATAATTCTTTATTGCACACCAACAAGAAAAATGTTACAATTGAAACCTTAATTTATAAATGGTAGACAATAGGCGGTCTTATCGCTAAAGAGCGATCAGTGTAAATGATTTGTAAGGAGTAACAATGATTTGTAGTACAGCGTCCGTAGCGGTTACTTTGTAGAACTACAATTCTCCGTACAAATCGTTTATCGGCCGCTGCAGGGCACCATCGCAACTGCAGACTTTTGGCCGAAAGGTTTGTGTTTCGGCAGTTCCGGGGCAATCTGCCGAATCCTGCGCCAGATCAGACGACGCAACGGAGCCACGCTGTTACGTCGCCTAAATCCAACTACAGTGCGACACAAAATAGTAGAAAATAAATGAGGGCGCCACTTCCTTCGCAACTGTCACATTTTTGACGTAAAGTGCTTGAATATGGTAACAATTTTGTATGAAAAATTTTAGTTCCTTTTTCATCCGTTTTCTACTCTTTTGTGTCGGGCTGTAGATTTAAGTTCTGTTTTATGTTTATGTTTTTCATTCGGTTGCTCTATGATAATATTGTACCTACTAATAATGTAAGTTTCATGGCGCGTTAGTTAAGAAACTGTAATGTCATGTAAACGTGTTTAAATAAATAAATGTCATGCGATCGCTAGCGAGTAATAAATATCGGACAACCTCACTCTTCAAATCGATCTAGACCCAAATTAAGCTCAAGAAGGCTTGTGTTATGTATGGGTACTAGATGACGATATACATACTTATATCGATACTTAAATACATAGAACTACCATGACCCAAGCGCAAATATTCGAGTTCATCACACAAATATTTGCCTTGGCCGGGATTTGAACCCGGGACCGCCGGCTCAGTAGGCAGGTCTCAACAAACTGAGCCAAACGTGTCGTCAAAAACTGTAAACTCATGGTAAGGGTACCCTCGGTCAACTTCGCGAGTAATGTGGAGCTGGGGTTAGACTTTCCTTAACATAACATATAAACCATTCACCAGGCCTTGAAACCAAACTTCCTGCTGTGCCATAAAACAAAGTACAAACAGAAAAGCATAAGTGAATAGGAAATCCCTTGTCGCTTAAGCTGTTTTGAATACCGACAGAAGCATAGGAAACAGTTGCTTGAGCATGTTTATAAAACCAAGGAAACGACAATGTAACTTGACTGTGTTATTCTCTAAGCTATGTTCGTCACTGTAACAGTTTAATTATAGGAAAGTTATAAGGTAAACGTCCCTGTGCTCGACACTGTCCCAATAGTTGCCACCTTGAATGTTACCTATGTCATTAGCAATAGTGGTGAGAGCATGGTGTCGACTATCAGGCATTAGCCTGTCAAGCACAGGGACGTATGCCTTATAAGTATTAGGTTTTTTCGGCAACTATATTTTTTTTAAATAATAAACATTTTTTAGGAAACAAGAACTGATTTCAACGTAAAAAAAACATATTCTACCAAGCAAATGCTTAAGTTAATACAATACGATACAATACAAGTATCTGCTCTTTATTGTATGTAGTCGAGTTCATTTACATGGACACACTTACGAGAACAAAAATATCTGAACACGACCTTATTGTCAGGAGCATAAAGTCGTGTTCAGATATGTTTGTTCTCGTGTGTAGATGTAAATGAACTCGACTGTACAGTGTACACCCCACAAAACAGACACGAATATACAATGAAAATCTAAGTCAATAATAACGTCTAATTGTGATAAATGGTTATTTATTATTTAAACTCTATTACAACACAATTCGATACTAATGGCAAACTTAATGCCTAGAGGCATTTTCTAAGTTAACCATATTATGATGAACAAACAGTGATATCTACCTCAAATGGTTGCAGAGTAGGAATAAAGCATTAATGGGTCATTGTCAGTTCAAAAAACAAAATTTGTCCCTTCGGTGGTCAAAAGTTAAGAGCTTGTATGAATCTATGTTATGTTGCTATTACATCGGATTATAGAAGAGGGAACGTTCTTTATTCTCACAGGCATTTAATCAGAATATTAGGCACTGGAATCCTTAATTTTTCCAATGTCCACCGGAAAGACGCGCACCTAAATCTGACAATGACCCTAATACAAAGAGCAAAGCTTTAAAGAAAAATTGAAAAAGAAGCTACCTGGTGGAAGAGACCGGGAATCGAACCCGGTACCTCTGGATTGCCGGTCCAGCGCGTTAACCACTTCGCTACCCAAGCTCCAGGTAGACCTGACGAATTTATCCTTATGCTTTGTGTGTCGATCTTTGCATTGTTCCCTCTCCATAAAAAATCTATAATTTGATTTTATAATAGTTTAGAAATGACGCAATTTATATCCTTGTGTTCAACTTAACCGAGTGCCTACTGTCACTGCGGTAACTGCACTTTACTATTACCGTTGCGTTTACAATATAGTGCAACTAGGTAACCAGTACATTGACTTGGGCGCGATCAGTGTCCATCTGTTTGTGTTGTAGTAATACGTAAATTATACAAAAGTTCTCGTAACACATTTATTTCTACTTATTCTCAACCGATTTCAAAAAAGAGAGAGGTTCTTAGCGCGTACATTATTTTTTGTTTTGAGACTTTTGATTTTTTACGTTAACTTAGAAGTTTGATTTTTTCAAAACTTCAAGACTGTGTGTACCTACGGTTTTTATTTCAACTCAATATCTCCTCCACGCATTCCCGAGATAAAGGTTCTTGACAGACAGACGGATGGACAACAAAGTGATCCTATAAGGGTTACGTTTTTTCCTTTTGAGGTACGGAACCCTAAACATTCCGAAAAACTGGTTGAGAAATGCGACCTAGGCTAGAACAGCCGGACTACAGTCCGAAAGTCCGGAGACGTTTAGCTTGCTCGAACAACACGAAGTCGTTACGATTCTAATCTGTAGGCTGTATATCACATACCTTGGAGGGTGAATTCGTGAATGTCCCAGATGGCAGGAGTTTGTGGCCCGAATCGAAGGTGAGGGTAATAAATATTCGATCTGGGGCTTTACGAATTACCGCCCGTGGTTTGTCTAAAGTTTTACGTCTTGCCTTGGCCAGGAAGTGAGATTTTCTGCCCGCTACGCGACAGTGTGACAGCTAAAACAGCTACACTTGTAATGTCTTTAATATTTTCACTGTGCCATTGAGTAGGTACTTAGCATAAGTCTTACTCATGCCGTTTTCCTTTGCAGTAAAATATAATTACCTGGGAAGTTTGACCTTATGCTAACGCGGGCCGTAAAGTGACTTGAGGCTGGAGAGGCTGTGTGTACCGTAATTATCATTACAATATGCCTTTTGCCGGGTTCGATTCCCGGTAATTTCCACCAGGTAACTAATTTCAATTTTTCTTTAAGCTTTGATCTTTGTATCAATGGTTTAATATAGAAATTGTGGTGTGTACCCACATTAAAAACTGGCCAAGTACGAGCCTGACTCGCGCACCGAGGGTTCCGTACAAACTTTCACTTATCCCTTCTTAGTTGGCCTGGCTGAGTTAAGTTTGCACCTGAAATGTATGGCGCCGCATACAAACGAGGTGCAAACTTAACGGAGCCGAGTTCCCAAATATGATGTTTGAAAAGGACTATATTTTTTATGATTTTATTACAAATGTATAGTGTTCAGATTTTGATATGTATTTGTAGTATGTGACGATATTACTTGCCAAATTTCATAGTTCTAGGTCATCGGGAAGTACCCTATCATTTTGATTCCCTTGAGAGTGTCGAAATGTACGTTTTTTGCGACATAAACGGCCGTATCTTTTTTTCATGTCAACGTAGAAGTTTGATTTTTTCACAGCTTCAAGGGATCGTAGACTTAAGAATATGGTGTTAATTTCAACTCGATACCTCTACGCGTTCTCGAGATAAAGGGTCTTGACAGACAGACAGACGGACGGACAAAAAAGTAATCCTATAAGGGTTCCGTTTTTCCGATTGAGGTACGGAACCTAAAAAATGAGACATTACATGTTTCATAAATTTATAAAGTAACAGCGCTCTCTCGCTAGCTCGTTCACTGCTGTAAAAGTAAATGCGGTAAGATGTGAATATTAACGTATTCACATAGAGGTCGCTACGGTGTACAGCCTTTCAAATAAAACAATCACACAAAGCATAAGGAAAAATTCGAAAGGTTATCTGGGCATTAGGGTGGCGGAAAGGTAACGCGCTGGACCGGTAATCCAGAGGTACCGGGTTCGATTCCCGGTCTTTTCCACCAGGTTACGCATTTCAATTTTTCTTTGAGCTTTGGTCTTTGTATCAATGGTTTAATATAAAAATTATTTACATTAAAAAAAAACCGTCCAAGAGCATGTCTGACCACGCTCAGTGTAAGGTTCCGTAGTTACCCATCCTTCATAATAGACAGGCTTAAAACAGCGGTTTTAAGCCCGAGGTTTAAATTACGATAAAGATTTCAAGCTCTATAAAAAGTTTGTAAACGCCATAGTATCTGTAATTACTTATTACCAGTTGAGCGGAATGTTTTAATGCAGTATGGCATTTAAACCATGTGTAACGTTCGAAGTATAAGGACACCGCGCGGCACTTAGGTCTTTTTAAAGAAAATTATGAAATTTTGCGATAGCTAAATTTTATTAAATATTGTTGTATTTCGCTGCACAGTCTCTTCAATGATAATAACTTATCAGGGGGCGAAACTATGGTGCCGATGACAGACGTAATGACGTCCAGCTACATACAGTGTTTTTATTTAGATTATAGATACCTAATCAAATGACAACTTATTGGCATATTTATGACTGGCAAAAGGTTCGAGAATTATATTGCCCTGAATGTACGTGTGAAATGTATACATACATGTAAATTATATGCATAATTTAGTTTAAATGTAACCCTTCATGTCAATTATTTTTGGTACCCACTGAATAAATTGGAAAAACTCTATTAAAAAAAAACAATCACGGATTGGACTAAAATATATATTCCAAATAGTCCCCTGTATCACTTCCAAAGTTCGTACAACCGTATCCCTACATGTAAATAAGAAAGAAGATGCGATTATTATGTTTGAACTTTAAGCGTTCTGCATACTTCGTCATCCAACGAAACATTTGTTGTGTTGTTTCATTTACTTGAGGAAAAGTTTTTTGTTGTGAGAATTTCATTATCCGTTAATAAATGTTATTCGTATCGTTTTTTAATATTTCCATTATTTTTCGTATAAATACCAAACATTTTTATAAATAAACAATAATATTTAATATTACCATTATCACATTATAAAGAATCACTGAGGATGATCACGGAGCTAAGCCGCGGACGGACGGACAGACGGACATGGCGAAACTATAGGGTTCCTAGTTGACTACGGAACCCTAAAAATGAGGCATTAAAAGTTTCATAAATTTATAAGTAAATTGGTTATTTACGGACAAGCGGCAAGGCGAGTGGCGGCTATTAGATTGAGCAAGACACTGCGCTCGGACCTCCCGCTCCCACCTATGACCGCCGCTTGCCGGCCCGCTGGTTGCCCGAAGTCGTGCCCGGCCCGTTACGTGTACATTAGTGTGCAATGTCATAGCACCTAGATCGGATTAGTGACTGCCAGTGTTACGCACAATTTGATCCAAACACTTTCCTATTTTCTCGACTGCGGTTATGAAAGCAAGAAAGGCATTGTCAGGGCCTATAATTATTGTCAAGCTGTTGCTTGCTTGTAAACTATTAGGAAATTTTAAATATGATATATTTGTACATATGTATAACATATTTAATTAAATTAAATTAAGAATTTCAAACACTCCCGAGAAAAGTAGCTGCTCATCAATGAGATCCTCATTCAAATAGTGATATAGAAAATGCTACTTAAACTGAACGTAACTATAAAATTTGGAATTCATAGCTTCAATATTGGCTGAGATCTTTTCACTTGTTCCAATTCCAATTAAAGATGAATATTTTGGAAACTACTGGACTGGTGCTATTTCAGCAAACATAGCTAAGAAACATCTCGACGGACAATACATTCGATTTAAAAAAATCGCACTCAAATTGGTCCATTTGTTCGGGAGATATGATGCCACAGACGTGTGTCTGTGTGTCTACACAGATACACATGTTAAACTTATAATTCCTTTTTTTTCGTTGGGGGTTAAAAAAAGTATTTGGAATAATAATGACTATGACTACTGTCCATAGGAAACTGATTTCCAATACAATATTAGAATTTTAATTTATTATCGTATAGATATACAGCGTGTATATTTGATATAACCGTTAACTTTACGGGGTCTTAGTATAGGCACTTATTAATATATTGATACGCACGAATATTTGTGCCTGGGTCATGGATGTTATTTGTATTTAAGTATGTATTTATCTATATAAGTATGTTTATCGTTGTCTAGTGTCCATAACACAAGCCTACTAGAGCTTACTGTGGGACTATATTGATTTGTGTGAGGTTGTCCGATATACAAAAAAAAGATCCGTAAATTATTTAAAAAATCGAACTTTTTTTTCTATATAAAATTATTCAGCCCGCAATGTATTTGTTTGTTGACACTTAACATCGTGATGTCACAACTGTCATTAGTAATAACTACGCCTTGCATCAACTCACCATATAACGTGGTATCAATCCTCTATCTTGTCGCCGTGTGCGGTTGGCAACGAGACATTGGCAGTAATGGTCGCTTAACTGTGACCGGTTACCATTTAAAAAAAATAGAATAGAATAAATAGCTGCTCAGAAAATTTTCAAAAATTAATTACGCTATGGCAGTTAACGTTAAATTAATAATTGTTATAAATATCAGGTTATAGCACCAAAATCTCCGTCTGGCTACAATTTGCGGTTATATCAAACTAGCTTTTGCCCACGACTACGTCCGCGTGGAACTTGGAAGTATGGAAGCAACCTCGTACAACACGATAGATATCCACCCTAATCACCTTAATTAATAAAAGGGATTATTAAAAGCGCCTAAGCAAATGTAATAGCAATTGTGCTTTCGGTCTAATCATTACATTTTCTACAGGGTCATCAATGTCATCATGAATTACTTACTCACTTTTCAATATTTGTAGGGATAATTTCCAGGATGAAAACTATCCTATGGCCTTCCTCGGATCTTAAACTATCTCCATGCCAAATTTCATCAAAATCGATTCAGCGGTTGAAGCGTGAAGAGGTAACAGACAGACAGACAGACAGACAGACACACTTTCGCATTTATAATATTAGTGTTGAATGTGTGGACTGTATGATTAAAATAAAACTCCCATGAAGTATAATAATTCCCGCCAGGCAAGCGGGAGACCGTGAGATGTGGTCGCTTCGGAGTGTAGAGTGGTAAGTGAGCTGTAGCTTTTTTTTTTTTTTTTTTTTTTTTAGACATGACTTGAACTGTATCAGGGCTGGTTAGCCCTCACTACCAGTAGTCGGACTTTGTGTGGGAGTATAACCCGCTAATGGGATTATCTCCGCGCCACAGGGGTAATTTGGGTTGGGGTGACGCGGGCGCACTGGGCGCATGGACTGCGTCGTGAATAGACTGAACCGAATCAGTCTGACTTAGGGCGGGAGGAGAGTGAAAAGAGAATCGGGTTATGAAAAAGAGAAGAAAGAGAAGAAACGCGAACTAAGTAGCGGTAGTTCCCCGCCGGCGGGGATTACGCTGAGGTGCCGTTCGGAGAGTTCGCGGCGACCATCGCTTGGATGGTTTCCGTGATCTCATCGTCCGGGTCAGATAGTACATGCTTCGGACGTCGGGTAAACCGACCTCTTTGCAATAACAATCTGTGAGGTGGATCCACAGAGGGATCGGGAGCTCGAGGAAGGTAGTCGGCTGCCTTCCTTATGAGGGGGTTCCCGTGGTTGGGAGCTATATCGAAGAAGCGCTTAGACGCTTTTTTGAAAAAACCAAACATGGTGGGAAGTTCCATGTCTTGGTGAAGGCTCAGGTTGGTCACATACCATGGGGTATCTGTCATCCTGCGCAAGAACTTATTCTGAACGACCTGAAGGGGCTTGAGACGAGACTTAGGCACGTGAGCAAAAGCTACACTAGCGTAAGTCATGATGGGACGAATACAAGTTTTGTAAAGCGTCAACTTATTTCTAAGAGACATTTTACTCCGCTTGTTTGTCATCGGACTAAGCCTACTCATAATGTGAATAGCGTGACCGCGAACACGCTTGATATGGGGACGGAAGGTCAGTTTCTGATCGAGGGTAACGCCAAGATATTTGACCTGATCCACCCAGGGGATGGGTCGGTCAAATAACCTAACTGGCTCCAACCTACGAGCACATGTTGTGTTCGTAGGATGGAAGATAATTGCAGCGCTCTTTTCGGGATTGACCTCGATACGCCAACGAGAGAACCATTGGCCTAGGCCGCTGATTGCCTCCTGGAGATATCGCCGAATAAGAGCAGGCTTACAATGAGTCGTATAGAGACAGGTATCGTCAGCGAATAACCCCAGATGCACTTTGGGGTGCCTGGGAATGTCATTCGTGAACAGAGAGTAGAGAGTGGGGGACAGCACTGAGCCTTGCGGGACGCCAGCGCGGATGGGGTGAGGGTCCGAGTACGTTCCCTCAATGCGGTAGCGGAAGCTTCGATCCCTTAGGAAATCTCGTATTATGAGTACGAGTCTGTCTGGCATACCCATCTCGTATAACTTGTATACTAGACCGTTATGCCAAACCTTATCGAAGGCTTTCGCTACGTCGAGAAAAATCGCACCGGTTTTTAACCCTTTGAACTTAGAGAAACCGTCCAACACGTGCTCCGCGATACGGTGCACCTGATGGACACACGAGTGTCCAGATCTAAAGCCGAACTGCTCGTCTATGAGGATCGAATTCTCGTATGAAAAGTTGAGTATTCGCCTAAGAATGATCCGCTCGTATAGCTTCCCGAGGGAGCTAAGCAAGCTGATCGGCCTATAACTAGTGGGGGAGGTGCGGGGTTTTCCCGGCTTGTGAATCCCGATCACCGTTGCAGATTTCCACGCGGTTGGAAAGTGAGCATTGTTGAGGGCAGCATTGAAGATGCTGACAAGAACGACGAGCAAAGCTTCGGGAAGAAGCTTGAGGATACGGTTGGAGATGCCATCCGATCCCGGGGATTTTCTGACGCGTAGTCCCTTGACCAGATCACTGACCTCCCGTACTGTTACGGGTTCTAGTGGGGGGGCTAACGGGGGGGCTTGAGACTTCCGCTCCACTTCCGAATCAATCCATGCGATATGAGTGTCATCGGCGTGAAGTAGACTCGGGGTACATTGTGACTCTAAACTGCCCGCAAGGCATTCAGCTTTTTCATCGTTTTGTACCGCGGGGGTTGGGTGATCCGGACGATCCAAAGGGGGAATAGAATAGACTGTGTCAGATTTAAGAGATCTAGCCAGTTTCCAGTAAGCCAGA
This sequence comes from Apotomis betuletana, assembly GCA_932273695.1. NCBI lineage: Eukaryota > Metazoa > Arthropoda > Insecta > Lepidoptera > Tortricidae > Apotomis > Apotomis betuletana. The sequence continues at coordinate 8,461,913 of OW026318.1, read as the reverse complement.
TGACTAGGCTTTATCTCTTCCAAATGATCACAGAATGAGTTCGCCCGAAACTCGGTAGCCTTCTTGCGGAATTCGCTTTGCAAAGACCACAGCAAGGACCGGTTTTCGGGAGAAGGGAAAGCTATTTTGTCCTTAAGGGCTCTATTTTTCCGCTTTAACAAATCAACCAGGTCCGGAGGGAGGGGTCGGCGGTCGATGTCGTCCGCCTCGACCTCCCTCGAGGCCTCACCTTGAATGGTGATAAGGTGCTTTGTAAAAGCGGTAATAGCTTTGTCTGTCTCGTCAGTCGTAGTTATTACGTTAGGAAAAGAGATTGAATCTAAGTGGGGGGTTGTTGTCTTTAGGAGACCTGTTTCCACCTTGGGCCAATCCACGATCGTCTTGGTCCTAGGTGGAAGGTTACCGGGGTTTGGTCCGAATTTATAAATGACCGGCAAATGGTCGGAATCTAACGCAGTAACCACTTCTACAGAACGCAACTGTAAGGTTACGTTCTGTATAAGGGCCACATCTAATATGTCGGGTCGGTGTTCGACAATAGTTGGAAAATGAGTCGGTTCCCTAGGGGGGATAATTGAGAATTCGGTTGTTTCTCTGGCTAAGAAGTTGAAAAGCTGAACGCCGTTTGGGTTAGATGCTACGCACTTCCACGCGGTGTGCTTAGAATTGAAGTCGCCTGCTGCGAAGACGAGTCCATTGGGATCTGATTGAGCAAGTAGGTTTGAGTCTGTCGGTAAGAGTTTGTTTGAGGGAGACAGGTAGACTGACGCAATCGTTATCGGGTCGTGACCTTCTAACGAAATACGACAGACAGATGCCTCCAACTGAGTCAGGGGCGGGGGAGAGAGGGCAACTACGTGCAGACATCTGCGGTAGAAGATCGCGGTCCCTCCGAAGGGCCTATCTAACCTATCATTCCTAATCATTGCGTAACCGGGGATCCGAAATGATTTTAAATGCGGTTTGTAAAAAGTTTCCTGAACTAGAAATATATCGATAGAATGAGCGCGTAGGAATTCCATCACCTCATCTTTCATCCCACGGAGACCGTTGGCATTGAAGATGCCAATAATTAACGAACGAGGTTTAAGCGTAAGGGGCGTACTATCCATAATAGTTAGTATTGGCACCGCGAGCTGACGCGAGAAGTTAATTAGTTATTGCGAGCTGAGAGAAGTTCGCACCGCTCTTTGTAAAGAGTGTTTATCTCTTTATAGAGAGCTAGTGCGACGGAGGGCTCTTTCACAGACTTGAGCTCATCCTCAATTGCTGCTATGCGAGATGCGATAGCATTCGCACGCTTCAATTGAGGCGTACCCTTACTGGAAATGCCAGACTTTGAGGGAGCAGGTGCAGCCCGGGCTGCACGTTTGGACTTGTTTGGACAAGTCGAGACTGGATTGGACTGGGGCGCAGAAGGCGCCGGGGGGGCTACGTCCGCTGAAGGCGGAAGGTACCTGCCCTTTTGAGGGGCCGCGGAAAGTGCAGGGAAGTTGCGTGAATTACGCTGAGGCACCACCGGACCTTTAGGTTTGGGCGAGGCTTTTGGGCGCTCGACCCTCTGTCGCACCTTGGGGGCCTTCGGGCAACCCAGCCAGCTGGCTGTGTGGCCCGTTTGCCCGCAAAGTACGCATGAGGGCGGCACGCCTTTCGGCTTCACACACTCCTTGGTCGAGTGGGGCTCCAGGCACTTTACGCAACGTGAGCTGTAGCTGGGGGCGCGGGGGTATTTGTGCCCGCGCCACTAGCGCTCGGCGTGAGTGCGCATCAACGCGCTTAAAATTAGGCCACGCCTCCGAGTTGCCTTTTGGGTTTCATTTATTTATAATTAAGAACAACATTACACGTTTTATTTATTAGACATATCACACATTAAAATAGGTAAGTAAAAAACAAGAAAATAAAACGTTTATCTTAATATCTAACATAAACAACATAAGCAACATAAATCAGGTAAATGAGTAATTAAACGGTAGAAAACAAACACTTACGTACTATATTATTACTAAGAGATCGACATACGTGAATTTATACATAATATAGGGTTATTTCCCACAGTCTTCCCCCCGTGTGCGAACACCGTCTCCGAGTTTTTCAGGAAATAACGATGAGTCTGGAGGCTGGGCGACGTATGGATCCTGCGGCTGTGCGTACTTCTGTTACTCTCACGTTGCCGTCGGGTCCTGGATATGTCTTTATCACCTCGCCTCTAGGCCAAGTTCCGCGTGGCATTGTGCTATCGACTATGAGCACGATATCGCCTTCTTTTACGTTTGCGTGTTCGGATTGGCTTGGTCTAGCTCTCAGAGTAGGGCGGTATTCCTTGATCCAACGCTGCCAAAAATGGTCGGCTAAGCGCTGCGCTGTCTTCCAGGAGTTCGAGGTCAATACGACGTCCGAGAAAGCGCCAAAGGGCGACATAGCGTTGGAGCGACCCAGGAGAAAATGGTTAGGGGTAAGTGCTTCTTCATTGTTCAGCACGACCGGCGTAAGTGGTCTGGAGTTGACAATGTGCTCGGCTTCCAGCAGTAGCGTGTGCAGCACCTCGTCATGAGGATGCTTTTCTTTGAGGGTTACTCGTAGCGCAGTTTTGACGGAGCCTAAGAGTCGTTCCCATGCCCCGCCGGCGGAGGGGTTGCCAGGCGGGATTTTCTTCCACACGATCTGCTTGTGCTCGGCGAACTGCTGCATGTCCGTCTCTATGTTGCGGAGAGCGTCTGCTATTTCACGTTCGGAGCCCACGAAATTGGTAGCGTTGTCCGAGTATATTACGGTCGGAGTTCCGCGCCGAGCCATCATTCTTCTTAGTGACATGATCATGGACGAGGAGGAGAGGGAGCTCACGAGTTCGAGGTGTACGGCCCGGGTAGTTAGGCATGTGTACAAAGCTCCCCATCTCTTTTCGTGTCGTCGTCCGACCGTGACGGTCATTGGCCCGAAGAGGTCGCATGCAGTGGCTGTAAATGCGGGTTGATTAGCCATGAGCCTTTCTTTAGGTAAGTCGCCTAAGGGGGCCTTTGAGGGTAACCCCCTACGGGTCCGACACCATTGGCATCGATTGCATATGTATCTCAGTGCGCCTCTCAGCCCTATCACGTGATATCTTTGAGTGATTTCATTCATCACGGTGAAGTGGTTACCGTGGTTGAAAGTCACGTGATAGTGTTGTATCAGCAATCGGGTGAAATCTTCTTTCGCGTGGAGAATCGGCGTAGCAGTATCTCGATCAATTCGCCCATCTAGCAGCAGGGTTCCGTGGCTGTCCATTTTCACGGCTAACTTGCTGAGCGCCGACTTCTTCGGTAAATTTCGCCCAGCCTCCAAGTGCTTTATCTCCTCGCTGAATGACGCCCGTTGACTTCGTTGAATATTCAATAATTCAGCGATTTTCAAGTGATCATTTTTTATATCCGTTTCTGTTTTCATTTTGAGCAATTTGGCTTTAAATGCCTCGGCGGCTAGCAGTACGGTAGCAGTGGCCCTAATTAACTGCGAGTATTTCGAAAAACGCTCTACTAGCGGTAAGGACGGAAACGACGTAAGTGACCTATCGCTAATGGCGGTTACGACCTTTTTAATGGGACGCTCTTCCCCGGTCGCGGGCAGCGTGCTGCGTTCTGACTTGTCTATTTGCCAATCGGATTCGCTCTTTATCGTATATTCGGCTGCTTTAGGGTATCTATCCTTTTCATAGTCTGCGTTCCTATTCTCAACATGTGGGGCGGTTGCCGGGCTAGAGTTTGAGCCGAAAACTAATTGTTTCATTTTGAATTTTGAAAGCTTACTCTGCCCGTCTCCCTCCCTCCATAGGAAAAGTAGACTATCCCTATCTCGCTCAAACACGTCGATGTGAAGGGACATTTCCCTAATATCCGGAATTATTGCAATTTTTCCTTCGCGGAAACGCGGCAGTACGCCGAATAGCGATTGCAACAGGTCCGGATTTGGGAGGAGCGCGTCATTTAAACATTTTTCGAATGACCTCCTAGCGTCCTCCGGCGGTGGCGATTCCATTCTCTCTGCGTAGCCTTTAATAAGCAATTTATCTGCTTGCTTTTCGTACTCAGACTTTAAATTCGCGTCTTTACTCAATTTATTTTCGAGAGAGTGTAATCGCTTCAACGCCTGTGACTTGTTACTAGGTAAGGACTCGTCATCGCACTTCCATAATAGGCCGGCCTGATACCTACTTTCGTTTATCAACGGTTTGCAAGTCGCATCTGATAATTCTAACGCGCGTTGCTCAGGGTCGGACTTGGGCGGACGGTTTTCTACACCTAGTGACTCGATACTGACATGTTCTTTAATCACGTCAGCTATCTCATTTTCGCTCACTTTCGCGGGACGCAAGTGGTTTACGACGAATGCGCGGTTACGGGGGACGTCATGGCTACCATGGAGTACCCATCCAATTTGGGTTAGGGAAGCCACTGGGAGGCCTATGTCCCCGCTTAAAATGCGACGAGAGACCAGTAAAGGCCAGTGATCTTGCCCTATAATCATGGTAGGAGCCGCCTTGTCGTAACATATTTCGTCTTCAATTTCGCGTAAATGTTCGCACTTGTTCACTATGTCCCGTGATACCTCTTGCGTCGCGAGATTGAGCCTATTAATTGTGTATGCGGACATTTTATCTAGATGCCTACTACATGCGCCACGGATGGAAAAACTTATTTTGCAGGACTCCTTATCCGATATTGAATTTCCGCCTATGCTTTCAATCGCGAGGATTTCAGTTTTCTCTCGCGGTGCTATGGCGTCAGCAACATGTCTCTCTATTAGAGATATGGAGCTACCGTCATCCAGGAGGGCGGTCGTTTGTATGGTGCCTAATGGGCCCGACAGCTCTACTGGGATGATTTTCAGGTAGGTATTTTCGCTACGCAAATGGTTAACTATCCCGTTAGTACTGCGCGAAGGAGTCGAGTTAAGTATCAATCCGTGTAACATTTTATGATGCCCTGATTCGCATTGATTAAAACCGCAAGGTGTGTACTTGCATTTAACGGGGCGCTTATGATTGGAATCCAAGCAACGAAAACACAACTTATGTGTTTTGACGGCTTCCCATCTTTTTTCTACTGACATTTTCACAAAATCTGCGCATTTACTTATTGAGTGCTCACCGTTGCACAATATGCATTTAATGCCATTCGTAGGCGGGGAATTCGTCTGTGTATTGCGCTGGGATTCCATCATACGCGGCCGTTGGGGTTTTTTTTTGTTATTAGAGAAGTTATTTTTATTATTATTCGGCCTAGTGTTAACCTGCGCCACAGTATGTGGGAGATAATCATCGCAATCTGAATCTGATGAGTCGTAATTAAAATTCGATACGTGCGAGTGGGACGGGCGGCGCTCTCTCGCTCCCTCACCGCGCATGCGCGGGGCGGGGCCGTGAGAGATCTCGTTCACGAGATTAACCGGCTGCCTAACTCGTTGTCTACTATGGGTTTTTCTCGTGGCAACACTTATGTCATTCAAGAACTGTGACATAGCCACAAGACCCGGCACGGATTTATTATTGATTCTATATTTATTCCATTCATATCGAACTATCAGATTCATTTTGTCAATGATTTTATTTACTAATTCCGGCGCGTAAAGGAACTCGTTTTGGCGGAGTGCTTTAATAGTGGATACTACGTTAGCGACAGTTCCCGCGAATGCGGTAATGTTGCTATTATCTTCAGCTAAACGCGGCATGCGTTTTACGTTATGCATTTCCGCCAATACGATCTCCTCGGGATCGCCAAAATGCCGTTCTAATGCCTCTATTATTTCGTACGGGTTCGACACGGTGTACATAATGGATTTTACAGCCAGCCGGGCTTCTCCGCGCAATGCTCTACGTAGCCTGCCTATGTTGCTTACGTCTGAGAATAGAGGCGAACTATCGTCGAATTCTGACCGAAATGCTATCCACTCGGCTATGTTGCCATCGAACGGCGTCAACTCGGGCACGTGTCGTTGAATGACCGGCGTGCTTTTACTACGATTGACGGCGCTGACTAAATTGTTGGATAACAATTCGAAGTCCCTATTCGCGAAAACAGTACGTTCGCGTTCTACTGGGGCTTCGCGCGGCTCGAAACTGGGCCCTATTGCCGGCATCGGACAGTCTAAACGCTGTTGTTGCTGTACCCAACCTAACACACGCGTGTCCCTAGCAGTCGGTTCGATTGTCAATGGCACATGTGAATTGTTGGATGCCTCAATACGTGCAATTTCCAAGCGATTCTTCGCCGCCATTGACGCTCGTTTCGCCTGCTCTAATTCTGCGTTATGTAATTCTAATTCGGCCATTAAAACGGATAACTGAGGATTAACACTGCCTAAGGGCGCGCCTACCACAGTGCCCGATGCACTCCTACTATGCCTAGGTAGATCGTGCTGAGGGGGACGTTCATGTAACGGAACGTCCAGATTCGGATCTGAATCGTAATTCACTGGGGGGCCTGCTGGCGGCGCGGCGCCTTCTAACTGAATAACGTTCGCGGGATGTGCCGGTGCGTTCACTGTGCCACTGCTACCTATACCACCACCGCTGGTGCCTTTGCTCCACGTATTTGTACTATCACTTGTTGTCAACCCGGGAGACGGTGTCGCTTCGTCCGTACGAACACTTCGCGAACGGAGGACGCGCACAACCTCTTCATTGGTCGACATGATAACGGTGCGCGGGACGCGGGGGGGGAAGCACTGAATTTAACACCTACGCGAGCGTTACTGGAGATTGACGTCACTGTAACGCTCGAGAACCTAATTCCCTACGTTTTCTTCTTTTTTCTTTCTTCTTTTCTTCTTTCTTCACGTGATCACCTCCACGCAAAGGTTGCTCAAACAAGTCTGCGTTTGTCACCGTTAGGTGCAGAAATGCAAGCCCCAGCTAAAGCTGGCGGAACTGGACCAAGCCAGACCATACGACTAAAGTCGCCGAATGTTTTAGGAACCGAAGCCGAAGCCTCTCAAAAGTTCCCGGGGTCGAGCAAGCTCTTCCCTAGTGAGACAGTTGCCCTAAGGCCACAAGAGACAGTATGATGCACGCCGCACGGGGAACCGTAGCTCGCAGTAAGGTGCACGACGCGCAGGCTCTTGAGGTGATCTTCTAAATGGGCAGGAGCTCTTCGTAAACAGGAATCTTGAGGCTTCGTACTTGGAGGAGTCTCTTCTTATTGGACTACAATCTTGAGATTTCTTTCTTGAGACTTCTTTCTTCACAGGAATCTCTTCATAATAGACAGGAATCTCTTCTATATTAGACTGCAATCTTGAGACTTCTTTCTTGAGGCTTCTTTAGACGTATGATGCTGCTTCTTCTTTATTGATCCGGATCTCGAAGTACCATTGTTGAATGTGTGGACTGTATGATTAAAATAAAACTCCCATGAAGTATAATAATTCCCGCCAGGCAAGCGGGAGACCGTGAGATGTGGTCGCTTCGGAGTGTAGAGTGGTAAGTGAGCTGTAGCTGGGGGCGCGGGGGTATTTGTGCCCGCGCCACTAGCGCTCGGCGTGAGTGCGCATCAACGCGCTTAAAATTAGGCCACGCCTCCGAGTTGCCTTTTGGGTTTCATTTATTTATAATTAAGAACAACATTACACGTTTTATTTATTAGACATATCACACATTAAAATAGGTAAGTAAAAAACAAGAAAATAAAACGTTTATCTTAATATCTAACATAAACAACATAAGCAACATAAATCAGGTAAATGAGTAATTAAACGGTAGAAAACAAACACTTACGTACTATATTATTACTAAGAGATCGACATACGTGAATTTATACATAATATAGGGTTATTTCCCACAATTAGTATGGATAGTATATATAGTATAGTATATATAGTATATAGTATAATAGTATATAGTAAGTATAGTATAGTATGGATATACACGCTGTAGATGTTTCTAATTTTTTATAGAAATACTCACCCATCACAGCCATAAGCAGCTGATTCAGCAGCCCGCCATCTTGGATCCTCCTGATCCATTTCGGCAGTACGAGCAGCATGGTGCTAGCTATAGTGGTCTCGTTGACTCAATGGCACATTGTCCGAATCTGAAATTAAAAGTCAATGTTAGGTGGTTTTTACACTGACTAGGCTAATAAAAAGCTACGGATGAGTAAGTTGAACACTGAAACGTGGTTGCTCGCAGTGGGCCTATAAAACTTACTCAAAGGGTAATGGATCGAGCTATGCTCGGAGTTTCCTTGCGGGATCGAATCCGAAATGATGACGCAAGTGAACCAAGGTTGTAGATATAGCTCAGACAGTTATGAAACTTAACTGGCAGTGGGCGGGGCACATTGCTTGTAGAACCGATGGAAGACGCAGGCCCTCAACAAGGTGGACCCAAGGACCTGGTTGTGGATGCAAGACCGATCGTTGTGGAGAACTTTGGGGAGGCCTTTGTCCGTCTATCGGCTATTATGATGATGATGGATAAGTTGCAGAAAGTTTCCAAAAACCCGAGAATATATCTATAATATATCGTAAATTTCTGGAAATTTTCTAAAGAAATTAAAAGAATATTTCAATAAGATATTGCTTTAGGAAATTTAAGAAATCGCAATTTTGGGAACTTTGTCCAGTGCGAAGACCACCTTTAGTTGAGTCAGCTACTTAGTATGCGGTCGGCGTAGATTTTGGGTGGTAGTTTAAGTTATGGAGTGATAATAGATTATGCTGATTTTGGGTGACGTGTGATACGTGTCACATTCGCATACGACGACGCGTTTGGCGCAGTGGTTAAACAACTGCCAGCTGAGCCGACTGTCCCGGGTTCGAATCCCGGCCAGGTCAAATACTTATTTGTGTGATGAACTCGAATATTTGTGCCTGGGTCATGGATGTTATTTGCGTTTAAGTATGCATTTATCTATATAAGTATGTTTATCATCGTCTAGTGTCCATAACACAGGCCTACTAGAGCTGGAAACAATTATCGTAGAATATTACGGATTTGCATGTCTCTTGCAAAAAAATATATTTAAATACTCCGTAGTATTGCATATCTACATAAAAGAAAATGTAGGACATTTAAGAAAATTTAGGACACGATGAATTCGTGTGTAGATAAAAAACAGTACATAATTAAGCCTTAAACACTCGTGTGATGATATTGTAAAACTCGCCTTTGGCTCGTTTCTCCTCTCATTATGTAACAGTTTATATAGTTGCATAAACGTCTTTCTTTTTAGCCTTCCAGGCCAAAGTATTTTTGATTATCAATATTTTGGCAAGGATTTTTAGTCGTTAATATGGTCAGGTTAGTAATAAATAAAGTCTACTAGCTTCGTGAGTCTCCTGGCTGTTGGCTAAATAACTTAAAGGCTTTTAGCCCCCAGGGCGTCAATAGTCGAAGCCAGCTTTAAAAAAAGAGCTAAAAGGCTCGAGTTTTGGCCCACTACAATATGGCCATGGTTTAATTAAAATAAATAATGGTCTTCCGATGTTGTGACGTCATTATACATATGGCAATAATATCAAGTTGCTAATCCTAATATTTCTATAAATCTAAATATATTAGTTATATGTTGATAAGACCAATTGTTTCTAAGTTATAACCAAAGATTATCGCCAATAGGTCAATTATAATGTAATAATATTGTCATGAATATTGCATGCCTTTTATTGCGTAAGTTGCATGCATTAGATCATGAACCACTTACATATAAAATATTAAGAGTGTACTGTAGTGAAGTAACGAAATTTTAACAAAAACTATTTAATTTGAAGGTAAAAGGGATAAATCACTTTTAAGACTTAAATTTTAAAAGAACCCTGTTACAAGTAGCTGGCTACCAGAAGCCCGCATTTAATGAATATGGAAAATGCTACTAAAATTCCTGATCCAAAAAACAAGGTCTAATACTCTGGCTACCGACACTTGCTTACGTCACGAACTAGCTAGTTGCCGCTTTAACCTAGCCTAAATTCAAAATTTAGAAAACACGCGACCCAACCTAATATAGCTAAAGTACCATCTCGACAGAAGGCTTTCGATAAATAAAAAACTGCATTCAAATCGGACCATCCGTTTCGGAGCTACGATGCTACAGACAGACACACAGATACACTGAGATGAGACGTAACGTATGGTAAACTGGTAACACCCCTCTTTTTGTGGGAGTTTCAAAATAACTTATAAATAATTTCTTTCGCCACTCGTACAAAAAAATATAATTATCCATTTATGCATCACAATTGTCATTTTCTTTGACTAAATCTTAATAGTTTGACGTAGTTATGTCACTATTAGCGTAAGTTAAGCTGTTGGTTCTCCATGTATAAATAAATAAATAAATAAATAAATAAATAAATAAATAAATAAATAAATAAATAAATAAATAAATAAATAAATAAATAAATAAATAAATAGATAATAGTTGATTATAAAACTTACGATTATATGAGATTCATACAGATAACAAGGGAAAAGGGGATTATCATGATACACCACTGGCAACACAGAAAAGGATTGTCAGGACCAACCAACCAATCATAGCGTGATGACGTCAGCTAGTGTAGCCTGTCATTTCGAAGTGTAGTGTAATATACCTACCTTACCTGCTATGACCAGTCTTTGTGCGAATGTGGTTTGGATGAAGGCAATCCGGATCATATTTATCTTCTTTAACTGCCCTTTAATTCCAGTTTTTCTGTACGATTTGCTTCCTGACTTCATTCACCGTCCAGCTAACTTTAGTAACATCTATTCTATTCAATTCTATTTTTTTTAAATGGCAACCGGTTACAGTTAAGCGACCATTACTGCCAATGTCTCGTTGCCATTCGCACTCGGCGACTAGATAGAGGATTGATACCACGTTGTACGGTGAGTTGAGAAAATTGTGCTTTTTGTAAAGTGATAGCGATTTACAAAAAACCACACGGACAATCGGGCCTTGACCCAGGAAGGGCTATGTACGCTTCAAGTTGAATTCTTCATTAGCTATTCACACATTCGTTTGATTACTGCACAATACGCTATCAACACTACACATTGAACAACAAAAATGAATAAATAATGAACAACAAAACTTAAACGCATGCGGCCATCTTGAGTCACGGACCAGAAGCCCTTTAGTAACACCCTCACGTTTGTTAATATTCCCCCTTCGTGTATGTCCTGGCAACATTTATTAAGGATTTCGGTATCAAAGATCAAATTCCTCGCACTTTTTGATTCAGATAATTAGGTGATGTATAACACCGTTTAAATTTTCGCGGTGTTTGGAGGTTTGACAACTTTGACAACCGATTACTTGTAGCCTCCAACCTTGACGCTGGCAGAATTGTCCCAATGGACAGTAGCCATTTATTTAAAAATTAAATTGAATTGAATATACCTGCTAAGAATACCTACCATCTGACACCCCCCCGACTTCAAACCACTCGCGAACTTGGCCGAGGTTTGATGATTATGACAATGTGGAGAGGTAGTTACTTCTCAGAAACTCATACTTCGCGATAGTGTGGAGCCGGGCTTATACTATGCTAAAACGGAACCTTAGGGGGCAGCTTGTCTGTCGCGTCGATCACATGGCCTCCACGTTCTAATGGCCACGCAATCGCTACTTAGCTACTATTAAATATAATAATCTATGACTAGTTTACATGTGATCGTTGTATAATAACCACCACAGACTAAGATGAATACTTAACATTGAAAAAATAAACCGACCAAGAGTCAGTCTGACTTGCGCACCGAGGGTCCCGTACAAATACTTATCCCATCTTAACTGGCCAGGTTAAGTTAAGTTTGCACCTGGTATGTATGGCGCCGGATACAAATGAGGTGCAAAGTTAACGCAACCGATCACGTTTGTTGTATCGGAACCCCCTATATTTATTTATACTGTTTTTTAGTATTTGTTGGTATAGCGCGGCAACAGAAATACATCATCTGTGAAAAATTCAACTGTCTAACTATCATGGTTCATGAGACACAGCCTGGTGACAGGTGGACAGACAGACGGACGGACGGACAGCGGAGTGTTAGTAAAAGGGTCCCTTTTTACCCTTTGGGTACGGAACCCTAAAAATTAATTTTTGAGACACGCTTCTATTGTAAAATCTACTTTTAGAACAATGCTCGTCAATAAAGTCTCGTCGTATTCAGCGTTCAGCGGTTTACAGTCACGTGAAATTGTTAGGGTCGGAACGGCAGCGGATATATGTGACGAAGCTACCGCGCCGCTGTACGGGTAACAGTCCCTGATGAAGAACTCCATCCCGAGTTCGAAACATGTTGGCCGTTGCTGACAATTTCACTTTAGCGCTATGTAATAACGTAAGTATGTCGTAACGTACTTTGAATAGTACGTATTTGAAATTTAGTATAATTATCTCAGTGAGAAAGAACGCATATCGCTAAAGTAGAAATATGTTAACAAGTTATTGGATATTCAGTGTCAAACGTCGTATTGAGGAATGGATAAGTACATTTATTTCCACAACTATTTTTCTGAAACGCTCTGTAGCTTTTAATTCATTCGTCGCGAATTCCCAACTAATCATAACAAATTTCCACTCGTACTGTACAGCTAATTAAAAATAACTGTCGGAATGTTCTTCGAGCCTCAGAGCAGACTCATTCCTCGGCCAAAGGATTACCTTGGCTATTCAGCGGTGGAATGTAGCCAGTATCATGTGTATCTACCCTGACGCAGGGCCGTGATCTATGGGACATCGGATCGGATATAGCTAGGTTCTCTAATCTAGAGAGATTAAGTTGGTTATTGTTTTTATTGTTCTGCGGGCTTGATGGTCGCTTTTATCACGCGATAAATAAGTGACGAAGCATCCGTCACTTTTTGACAAAATGCGAGTATGGGTGACAAATTATCATAAGTCCATTGTATCCAAAGGTGCCAAAGGGTATAAATCAGGACCCTATTATTAAGACTCCGCTGTCCGTCTGTCTGTCTTTCTATCTGTCTGTGTCTGTCACCAGGCTGTATCTCATGAACCGTGATATCTAGACATTTGCTTTTTTGCTTGTTTATCGTTTAACATAGACAATTCCCACCGCTATTTAAAGAAGGTCATACAAGCGGTGAGCGCCGCGGGCTGGTTCGATCGGGTTCAGGCGATGATACATTTCGATTGCCGTGCCATCAAACACGATGGTGTCAATTGATGCAAAGGATTTGTTTGTCTATGGGTAATGTGTCAGTTCGTTAACATCGCAGCATATCATTGATCGATCGAGCGAAACGTACCTACCTCCGTTTCAGCTTTGGAAAAATGCTTTCGTAAGTCTGATGATGTTTTTTTTTTTATAGCGGCACAACATAGTGGCTCCACTTCGCCTGTAAGCAAAAAGGGTAGACCAAGTCGCAATGGCAACTGAAAATAAACCAACGGTGTCATGTCAGTTGACACTGCCATGCTGGCCCGAGAGATGCTTGATAACATCATGTCTAGAGTTCCAGCTGTTCTCGCCTAGACGTCGCATTTCTCAATTGATTCTCATGTGTGAGTAGGCTCGATACGTATATATAATTTTTTGGTCCATTCGGTTTTTCTGAATATTTTTCAAAATGGCGGATGTGATTCTACCGGAACGGAATATGGCTCAGTTGAAAGCGTAATATTACAAATTTGATCAATTTCGAAGCAAACTCGCGAGGTTTACAGCTCACAGATCCAACCAAATATTATAAAGGCCAAATCAAACCAAATATTATATAGACCAAATCAAAACAATTATTATAAAGGCGAAAGTTTGTGAGTATGTTTGTTACTTCTTCACGCTCAAGCGACTGGGCCAATTTCAATAACTTTTTGGTATGAAGCCTGTGACGGTAGATGACACCCTGGATTAGCACATAGGCTACATTTTATCCCGAAAATTTTAATGTTCCCGTGGAATGAGCGGTTAATAGCGCGGCGTAGCGAATAGTATTATATTTTGTAACATTGATTGGAATTTGAACCAGTGACCGGAGGCAGGAGGCACATACATAGCTCGAAGGCAGTGGCTCAAAAAGGAAAGTAAGTACATCCGGGTACAGACAGTTTATTTGTGACGCCATCTGTTGTGCTTCAATTGCGAGATTTAATCGACTTAAAAAGTGATGAGGCTAACTGCAATTTCAAAAGTGGAGCTCTCAATTAAATGACATATCTAGGCGCTGAATTCGTGAATACCTACATTACAATACAAGTACTCTTTATTGCACACCTCATAAAACATACAGGAGAAATACAACCCTTAGCTGCCGTAATGTAAGTAGTAAGTACTATTCTTGATTTGGTGAAATAGACCCAAAGCTAATAATACAAACAAGCATTCCTTAACGTTATCTTTAGATCTTCCCTTGATGGTTATCTTCCCACATTCTTGCCTGCCTATTACCTGTTGCACTCAGAGACACAGATTATACTATAACTTGTGGTATCCTGCCTTTTCGCAGAACTATTTTTGGCCGAATTTCATTTGCCAACTAACGTTTCGCCGACTTTTCACTTTGACAACTAACGATTACCAAATTTTTGTATGACAACTTTTCACTTGGCAGAATTATTGTAAAGCAGATTATTATTATGCCTCTAAACTTTTGGCAGACTAATCATTAGTCAAATCTTTCACTTGGTCGAACAACTTTTGGACGATTAACGTTTCGTTGATGGAACAGTTCCCTTTTCATACATTAGGCAAGTTACAAATAAGAAAAAGATACATACCAATGCTTACATATTTTTTGGTTGGCCGAAACTCTGGCAAGCAAGAGTAACTGCGACAAAATGGAATATGGGTCAAAACCCAAAAACTGTAGGTTAGGTTAGGTTTGTTTTATGACCATGGATAGCGGAGCGAGCGAAGCGAGCGTAGCGTCAGATTGCTTGCTTACATGAAGGTAATATTAAAATGCTTGCAAGTATTACAAAAAAAAACATATTATACATATATTTATAATTTACTTTTAGAATAGTTTTTATTTTTTAGTTTTAAATTAAATGAGCAAGAATTTACTAATAATACCACTACACTTTCAAATTGGAAGCAATGCACATCAATAATTTTTCTTCTGAGTAGGTATGTAGATTTATGTTCAAGAATTCTGTTAGGTAGCGCTTACCCACGATGGATTAATAAAACGGAGTTGCTAAACGAAACGCTACTCAATAAAACATTTGGTAAACAATAAACAACTAAGTGTATATTATGCCAACTAAAACATTCTGCTACATGAAAGGTGGCATTTTAAAAATTTACGTAATAAAACACATACCAAAAGTTAAGTTGGTAACGGTGAGGTTGGCAATTAATAAGTTGGCAATTGATAAGTTGGGAAATGAAAGGTCGGCGAAATAAAATTCCGCAAAACGGGAGTTGGGAAGTGATAATCGGCGTAACAATTTTCTGCGAAAAATAAGAGAACCATAACTTGTTTATAACCACTTAAGTAACGAAGTAAAAAACCGGCAAGTGTGCCAGGATGGGTCGTATCGGGTTCCGTATTTAGATTTAAAATGTGTGTGTTCCTATTTTGAATGATTCGTTTAACTTAAATGTCCTATGCTCTAAAACGCTTTAAGGACTTCAAATTTTATATTTTTAATTTTTCTTTAAATTCCCCGTATAGATTCCTAATAACTTCATTAGGATTGCAAAAATGCCAAAGATGCTGGCGCCATTTCCTCGCTGTATTACGATAATCGCCGACCGAAGTGGGTCCTCTTCATTCAATCCCCGTGAAAATTTGGTCTTTATTTTTGTTTCTAAATAGGTACTTTATAATAATAGGAGAAATCTGAACACCCGTACAGTCCTTTTTCTATATAAATATAGGTTATGTCGGTAAAGCCTCCCTTGTTACGCGACGCTTAGACATGGCACTTATACCAACAAGTGATAGTATCATGTCTGCTGGTTTTTCCATACCTAGGTCTTTTATACTTTTTGAGCAAGAGGCTACTCGAATTTTCGCATAATTTATAGTGCCAGGATCTCGATTCTCTGGAATAGTATGGCAAAGATGTGTATTATTTCGCTATAATAATCACTTCAACGGAGTACGAGCGGCGAATACTCAACGTCGTAAAAACCGTAAAACGAGGTAGTGGAAACGAAAAAGTTCGAATGCCCAAGGTCATTGAGACGGGGTACGCTCTTAAATGGAAATGTCCATTCATATGACGAATATCAACGTTTTTTTATTTCGTTAACCAACAGAACAGAACCCCAATTAACTGTAGACCTACAGGTGCAAACTATAACAACAAAATTATCTAAAATATGGCGCGTAGTGGCGCCAGAGTTGAACAAAAAACCGTCTGGTCCAGTTCAGTTCGGATACTCACTATACTACTTGTGTCGTAGGCCCTATCTATGGAATGTAGAAGTAAAGGACTATACCGGGTGCTGCCTAAAATAGGAGCAGAAAGTCTCTTCCACCAGGTAGCTCCTTTTTCAATTTTTCTTTAAGCTTTGATCTTTGTATTAATGTTAGGAGCAAAAAATTAAATCAAAAATTCTACTCTTCAAACTGAACAACATTTGTTCAGCAACTTTAATTCATTATTTTAAACAAGTGAAATAGTATTTTCAATGTACGTCTTCCAACATTGACATTCCCTGAGCATTGACATAGCTATCACTCTACTAATATCGCTCATTTCGCAATACATTGCTTCTTTGTCTAAACATTATCCTACAAATTATCATTTAATTCACGTTATTTGTCAGAAGTTGCTTAACAAATGCTGTTCAGTTTGAAAGATAGAATATATGTTTTAATTTATTGCTCCTATTATAGGCAACACCCGGTATATACTATCTCTGTATAATTGTATATGTACAAGTTTTCGTTGAAAGGCATTAAATTAGAGGCGGCGACTGTAGTACATAGTTAGTAGTTAGTTACTTTAGCAACTGTTTTTTTATACTTATGTAAGTACATTAACATTAATATTGTTAAAACGATCGTGAGACATCTTTGATAGTCATAAAAACGGTTTAATCTAGAGGTGTATAGCCTAGCAAACGTTGGTCCGGCCCAGGGTTGGTGGCGCTACAAACAGATGTCATATGACAATAATGAGCATACGTCATATATTTGCATTAGTAAACGTCATTAGCGATTTGTCATTATCCAAATTCAAAACATTGTTTACCGGAGTATACGAAAACGTAAATATAATCGAGACGTATTGTTCATAATATGTCTGTTAAATTGAAGATATTGTGATAAATTCTCGAATTGACTTGTAACATGACTAAATCCACGTTTCTCAAAGTGTGCTCCGCGTAATCCATGCCCTCTCAGAACTTCTGAAGGCTCTAACAGAATTAATAATCACTGCCGCATTACATTACCTCGTATCTTCTTGTTCCTATTGCCGAAAATGTGGGACCTTGGAAATAAATTCCAGAACAGCAACCAATCTATGTTTTATTTTAGATTCCGTAAATCATTATAATCCTTCAAAAAGTTTTAGTTAATGAACTTTTAAAAATTGACAAATTTTTCATCCTATATCTTTTTAACAATTCAACTTCATCCAAATTGATTAGATATTAAAATTATTAATTAATTAAATTATTTAATAATACACCAGTTAAGTTTTAAAGTTCTCTTTTTATATCAAACTACCTATATACTATGTATTCCTGAAGAACTGCAGATAGTTACGGATTCTTTTTAGGTTCCATTGCCATACAAGTTTGAGAACATTTGGATTAAATAACACATAATAAAAACTCGTTCTGAAATACGTATGTGTAATCAGTGTATAACTGCTTGGTTTTGTTTTCTTATGCAATGATCATCGATTGCATGGAGCTATCGACTTGATGTGAAATGATTGTACAAATTAGTCAGTAGTCACGATGTCAAGCGATTGAAATTGAATTACGACTATCTGCATGGCGCAGCTGGCTGCATCACAGATAATAATAATATAGCATATTGAAGTTATACATTTGACGACGCAGTTGGAGCAATTATTTATACTTGGTTAAAAATATATAAGGCAATCTGGGAGTTTTCTTTCGGCGGTTCTTTCACCTCAGTAAAGCCGTATAGTGAATCGATGGTAGTAACTGTCTTTACGCATTAGGCCCATCTGGCATGTAGTACACCTTTCTTTTAATTCATATTTATAAAATGGTTAGTTTGCACAAATGTAACTTTGACATAGGAAAGTTGTGTTTTTCTCAACCACCTTTACCTAACCTACCGACCCGACCCGACCCGACCCGACCTGTACCTTTGACAACGGTAACTGTTAATCTACCGAAACGTCAGGGAGGCTCATATAATTCCTTTATTGTATTTTACTTTTGATGTAAATCTATTGTGAAAAACCTAGGCTAAGATTGAAAACACGTAAAGTAAGTATGAATATATCATATTATCATAATATCATAAAATTGTACTGAACATCACTTTTCTATAGAGACGGTTCATTTTTTCAGGAAAAATTTACAACGCGAAGCAAAAATGGTTTTAGGATACTTTCCCGCTCGCCCGCAACTTCGTTCGAGTAATTTCATTAGTAGACACAAGTAGACAGATGAAACCATCTTTGCAGCATTGCCTTATTTTTAAAGTTGCTGAATGTATTTATTTATTAGCCAGTCGCTGAAGGAATGAAGTTTGAAGAGTACCCCTACTCTTCAAACTTCATTCCTTCAATACAAAGATAAAAGTTTAAAGAAAAATTTGTTTTGAATTAAAATGCGTAACCTGGTGGAGGAGACCGGGTATCGAACCCGGTACATCTGGATTGCCGGTCCAGCGCGTTAAGCTTTCCGCCACCCTAACGCCCAAGCAACCTTTCGAATTTTTCCTTATGCTTTGTGTGTCGATCTTTGCATTGTTTATTTGAAAGGCTTTACAGCTTAGCGACCTCTATGCGAATACGTTAAATATTCACAACTTACTTTACAGCAAAGAACGAGCAAGCGAGAGAGGGCGCTGGTATTTATAAATTAATGAAACATGTAATGTCTCATTTTTTAGAAGAAAAAGAAGCAGGGTTCTAAATTCGACTGTATTTTTTTATGTTTGTTACGCTCAGAACTTCTGGGTGGGCTTTTCGACTGGGTGAACCGATTTTGATGATTCTATTTTTATTTGAAAGCTAGTGCTTCCCGTGTGGTCCCATTCAAATTTGGTCCAGTTCTGACAAAGTCATCCATGAAAAAATCATATCTGTTATTGTATGTTCCATTTCGTTCATTGAAGTCGGTATTACTTTTTGGGAAAAACTGATTATATTTATATCACTAAAAAGCAAAAAAATAAAAAAGAACTGACTTCAAAATAATTGAACCCGATCATGAACAGATTATATTTGAATCACCTTTTGAAGTCGGAGGCAAACCTCACGTAGGTAAACTTGCGCGGCATCTGTTTTCATAGTAATAATTGAGTGGTTTGGCACCGACTTCAAAAGGAGATTCAAATGTAATCTGTAAATGATCCTGTTATTTTTGGCTTTTCAGTTTTTTTTGAGGTCGGTTTCTTTTTTTTATTGCTGATGTTACCAGGTCAGTGACCTGAGGTCACACCCGGTATAGTTTTAGTTTTAATTAAAAATATCTTATCCATGCTTACATGATCTGCCGAAGCTCGAAGGGTTAACATCCGGTTATGGACATTAACCCCATTAAGTTGGTAGACATGCAAAACCGGTTGTTTTGTCAATCCGTGGGACATTGAAAAAAGAAACAATGATGAGTCCGCGTATAGAGGATGGTCACCATACTCCTTATTTATTTTTACATTGACCGAAATTATTTTTTATACAAGGAATAAAAAGATGATTATTATTTTGTAACCTCAGCACAACACAAAAAAAAACTTACAGCTACGCTATCATCCTTGAAATCGATTGAAATTACATTGTTCCTATGGTTCCTTTACTAACTCAAATTATCTCTCTTTAAACTAGTTTCAAAGAAGGGAAGATCAAGTCCATGCGCATGTTTTTAAGCAAAAACATATTTTATAAACAAAAACCGTTTTTTTTTTGACAAAAATCGATTTTTTAAACAAAAAACAATCGTTTTAAAAAAAAAAAAAAAAAAAACAATTTGGTCTAGTCCATCCGACCAACGAATTGAGAACCTGCTCCGTTTTTTGGCGGTTAATAAATATGAACATTCCGAAAAACAAATAAAAACAAGAGAGCCAGACTAAAAACCGTCCCGCGTCCCTCCCGATTGATTAATAAATCGTTTGACGTCACTGCGCTATATCATCAAATCGCCTTTTATTTTAAGTTTATGGAAATTGATTTGAATAAATAAGTGTGTTTCTTATTTTCGGAAAAGGTATTTTAGTGATAAGCATGACGTAATTTACAAGCACGTATTAACTAACAGGAAAATACCCAATTATTATTGTAAAAATAATATTCATCATATTATGATGAAAAACCGCATTCAATCATTCGCATAAAGAAAATATATGATTTTTAATTTTTTCCAGTTTTTTAATCAACGAATAAATAATATATATAATGAACTTCATTATCATTATATTAATTACATGTCTATACAGTAACAAAATTCTAAAATTGTATTGGAAATCAGTTTTCTATGGAGATATAAATTATATTTTCAATGCTTTTAATAGTTGCGCGTAGTGTGAGATTTTTTGTTTTTTTTTTAAATAATGTAGCAGTAGGTAGACATTTTGTATTTCTAAGTAATATGTATGTAAGAACTACCGCAGAAACTGTTCAAAAATGGGGAGAATTGTGATTCTAAAAAACATTACAATATTTTTAGCACACGGCTGTGAAAATTCATTGTAAAGCTACTATTCCTTATTCATCAAGTTTTGTTTCAGATATGGACAGGTATTTGTTACGAATTAAAAAACCGCCGTTGTCGTTTGAAAAATATAAAAAGGTCATTTAAAATTTTCTTAGTTCTTAAATAGGTAAGTAGTATCCATACTAAATATAAATAGAAGTGTTTAATAATTAATTACGTAGATAACTTATTAACCACTGATGCCTTAACTGGTTCATCTAATTGAGTAGTTATTTATTTTTACTTTCTTAACTGGTTTTAAGGTCAGCTTATAATGAAGACATCATAGTCATCGAGACAAACTTGGTTCTGACTCTGCACGTCTAGCATAACTGTGACACGCAGCTCTGTCGCGCGATAAATACCACCTGTCACTTTCCTGTCAATGCTGTGCGAGCAAGACAGGTAACGCTAAGTCGCGTCAAGATATGCTAGCCCCGCTATATACTCTTGCGAGTATGAATCTGAATGTTGTTTATTGAATTTTTAGTAAGGGCTTGTGCACAAATCACGTGAGGTTTTTTCGGCCACTTTTTGACCCCCCCCTCCCCCCTGGTGATATTTGGTGAGGTTCTTTGCTAACCCCCCCCTCCCCCCCACTACATCACGTGTATTTTTTTTCCGCCAAAATTTCGAAGAATAGACTCGCTATTTTGAAGCATTTAACAAGTGAAGATTTATTTTTTTAACAAAACCGAGAAAAAATATCGATTTTTTCTTAGTTCGTTCACTATAGAAAAATACACGTGAGGTCTCCTTATACCCCCCCTCCCCCCACGTGATATTTCGTGATTTTTTCGTGACCCCCCCCCCTCCCCCTATTGAACCTCACGTGATTTGTGCACAAGCCCTAAGTAAAGTATTTGTATTGAATCTTTTAATCGATTCATATATTTTTTTTTTTATAAATAATGACACAAAGGTAAATTAAGAAAGAAAATTGAATGCGATCTACTACAATCGAAGCGGGGTTTGAACCCGCGACCTCTGCGTTTCCGGCGCATTGCTCTCCCAACTGAGCTATCCGATCGCTACGTCAATCACACCAAATCTTTCATCCCTTAATTCTTTGCGCTACTGGAGCGCCCTCTGCGTCATATATGTTTTTGAAATGCTTATGCGCATTAGCCATACCCTAGGATGTGCGTTTTACAAAGTTTATTTATAAAGTAAAGTATTTTTACAAAGATTAAGATAGTATTCATTTGATAGATTTTATCATCAATAACCATTACAAGAAGTATTATTTGAATTCCTTTTTTTAGAACTATAATATTTACTTATATGAAGGTTCATAATTTACTTTTCTTATTAATCTTATTATTTTATTTACAAATCACATACGTACCTATATATTTTAATGTTTCTTAATTAATGATATTTTTTATTTAAATTAAATAACCATTAAGTTCATATGATGTAGGTACTTTGAAAACCGGTTACTAAAAATATATTATCAAATTAATGAAATATTTTAATGGTGATAAAAGTTACCTATTTGTTATTACTAATTGGTGGGTCGGCATAAAATATTAGATGTTTATTTGCAGTCTTTGTTGGTTCGTTTCGTTGTTCTATGAAGGTAGTTTTTCTTATTTTTACTATTAAGTACATATGTAGAACAAAAGTGAATTTCGGTAAGTACATGATGGAAAATTATAACGCTCAAATTTCTGAAATTATGAAAAAACAAAGATCTTAAACACATCTTAAAATAAACCTTAAATAAAAAAAAACTAAAAGTAAAAACTTGACTAACGACACGTCTTTTTTGGAATAATTAATACAAAAATGACCACAAAAAATGAACCTCTAAAAAGCTTGCATTTATTACCTGCTCGTATCAAAAACAGTTGTAAAAAACTTGCTTTGACAACCACAATAAATATAAACAAAAACTTACATTTTAATATTGTTGTAGTCACGTGTAGTCAAATGTCACTGAATTTAGCAAACGGTCGGATGATATTAATGTTTTAGTACCGGTTTACCGAACAATATTAGACTTTGAAACCGTTTATTTCACCATTTACCAAACACTCTTATCACAGATACAGAATTATCACAGACTCACTTATAAATACGTTATTTTAAGAAGAGTTACACTTTTACACTTTATTTGTGAAATAGTAACACTTTACAGAAATAAAACTATTATTTAAATGTATTTATAAATAAAAAAATGCGTAACCACTGTTAAAACTCACTTTAAAGTCACACGAAAATGACTCAAATACTTAATAATTTAATTTATCGTAGAATAGATCGATCGTGTCTAAAATCGCGCGTCGTACACAAGTAAGACTGAGACGTGCGTCTGCGTCGATTCACGTCCATTCACTAATGCGCGCGCGCCGGTCGCATTGAGAAAAAACAAAACATCTCGGTAGTTGTATCACGAACAGCTGGACTTATACATTCTTGTTATTACTTTTTAGTAACCAAATACGGTCACAATAAGTTCGTATAAGGCTGGCATTTTACATACGTACCTAACCGTCTCCTTTTCCCAGCTACGGTGGAGCAAGGTTATGATTTTAACCGTTATGTTTGTGTGTTCTTTGTCCTCATAATTCCTAAACTACTTATCAATTATCATTGAATTACTAATTACTTTTTAAATAATAAATCGATCTTAAAGTGAACAAGCTTATATGAAAACGGTCAAAACTATATTTATGTACTTAAGTACATAGTTAGGTACAGTGGTACAGTAGCGGAATTTGTGTATTTAGTAGGTATGAAAGATGCTAAAGAGACTTTTATCGTCTCGAAAAGTTTTATGTATTAGGTAATTTAAACTTTATTACAAATTACAAATTAAATCAAATGGCGGACTTAATGCCATAAGGCATTTTCTACTAACTAAATGTTTAAAGGTTCAGTAAATCATTGGGAATTAGTCATCTGACTCATCTGGGAATGAAACAGTTTGGGAAACATAATTTACCCTTCATTAGTAACTCGGTTGTACTATAACAGGTATTGCCACGTATTGCTAAAGAACTTACTATAAAGTTATTGTTAAAGCATAGTGCATCATCCGAGTCCTAATGTCACTTCTCTGCGCATGTTAAAGAACCAGTTACTACAGTCCCTATAACCATTTTTTTTAAACATGAATTGTATCAGTACCCCTACCATGAGTTCACGCTGTCGCTAGCGACTACGCCACGTAAAGGTAAAGGTACAGGGCTGTTTAGCCCTGACTACCAGTAGTCGGACTTTGTGTGGGAGTAACCCGCTAATTGGATTATCTCCGCGCCACCGGAGACCTATACCTACCATCTTCTGCGTAGTCGTATGAATATGACACATTCAAATGCTATAAAACTCACTCTCCTCTCTGAAAAAAAGACTACTTTGAATTCGTCAATTCCCAGTAGTAGTGGTTAGTTAATCATTACTTTCGACCACTTTTTTTCTGAAACAGATATTTTTTCAGGATCCTTATAATAGAGATAATAAATGTTACGAGTGTGGGTTATTCTTATTAGATTTTTCTGCGACGCGGTTGGCGCAGTTTGTAGTACACCTGTCTACTGAGCCGATGGTCCTGGGTTCGAATCTTTTATACCTGGAGGAAACACATTTTCGAAGTTTCGATTGCTATGCCACATAAAGCGCGAATATGCTAGTAAGAAGTAAGAACCAGTCTGTTGCTTCGGGAACATTCTCGGTCTAATGGTGCAATTTCTGTCCCATACTTCGCGAATGTTCCGAGTATAGCTATATTAATCGAATAGTGCTCTCTCTGTTACACAGTTCTCGAATGTTCTGAGTAGGTATAGCCTACTCTTTTTAATAGTGTTATCTTTGTCACTCCTACTGGGAATATCGTTATATATACTGATATGTACATACCTCAGAAGCCTATGATATTATGTAAGTGGTCCTGTAAACGAATTAAAACAGGTTTCCAGGTTATGGCGTCGTCAGATAGAGTGGCCTAAAACTGACTGAAAATATGCTTCAGGTGCCTAAAAACGACTACTGCAATTTGGGAGAAATTTTGATATCCTAATATGTGATAGAGCTACTACTGAAACGGGCTGAAATGACTTTTCAGCCTGCTGAAAACGCTTCTAAAGTATTGAAATTGGTGACTTAAGTTTTTCCTAATCCACCGGCGTAGCACTAGAAGGGGTCTAATAGACATGCTCGTCCCGAGCATCATTATCTCCGCGGTATCTGGCCAGCTGGTCAACATGAACAGTCTTGCTGGGATTACGAGGATTACGCTGAATTCAATACGACGTTTATTTTAGTGACTTTAGGTCCCTCCCAATTTGGAGACAGTTTCGGGACTTTCCTACTCTTTGCATAGGGTTGTGTAGGTCACACCAAGGCACCTTCCCCAAAACCTACTGTGTAAGACTTCCGATCATACCGGGTTTTTATCTTTACGCTTGGAGGCGTGAACCGTGGCTGTGAACATCAGAAATTTGATTCCTCAAATTGCTCGCATATTCCGTGATTGACCCAAGGTACTCCGACGTTGTACAACTTGAGTGTTCCTCGGCTGCTGGGTCTGCAGTCCCTTGACTGATGCGCAGTTAGCGCATCTTTTACACCAGTTTTCAACATTTCGGTAGTGAACCCAATAATAAATGCGTTGTCGAATTTACCATTAGGGTCATTTTTATTCCACGGTGTCCGGCGGACGCTTCATCGTGAAAGCTTCTCAAAACATCTCTCACCATTTTCTTTGAGACAACAGTTTGCAGATGAACATCCTTCCCATTTGCTGATTCCTATATCCTGCGCAACACACCGTTATGCATAACCAAGCTATCACATTGTGCCTCTTTATTACCGCACTCATCGGAGCTACATCACAACTTGGTTTAGGCACACCCGCACTAATCCAATCGAAAATGGATTATCACGTCAGGGTCCTCTTATTGCGCTTGCTGCACGATTTCATCACCACTCATCGCTAACAGTGTCAGTTTTTAACATTCGAACATATTCCTTGTCTTCTTGTCTTGAACAATGTTTACAGTCATCAGCACAAGGTCTTCGTGACAGAGCGTCAGCTCGCTTTTCCGCTTTTTTCCGTTGATATTATATTAATTAATTGCAATATTTACAATGTAAAGATAATTGTTCTAAAAACAGTAAACCAGTTGCAATTTTGTTCACATTTACATATTTAAATCGACTACTGCGAATTTAATTGCTTATAAAATCCATGCAATATGTAAGATTTAAAATTACACTGAGTCATAAAATAGTAGTTAAAGGAAACTAATTACTTCTTGTTTGGTTTACAGTGCAAACATAGTTTACAGAATTTGGATAACGTGACAAGATTTAATTACCTATGTTGTTTTACGGACTTAAATGATACCTACTCCCGTGCCGTTAAATAATAAGATTTGCTTCTATATGATTTTCTACGCTTTTAGAATTGTGCTATTCCGCGCGGCTCCGCTCCGCTCTGCCCCAATGAAGAGGCTCTTATACTTTTGTTTTATAGGATCCTGGGAATGGACCAAAAATTGAGGACTCGACTGACGGCGACAGGCCCTTACTTAAATTGACTTGACCGGGTAGTCACGTGTACCTAATGTCACTTTTGCAGCTCGGATCGCAAACATCGCGTTAATGGCAGTTAACGGCTATACTTGAGATGAGATATATCTGGACCATCACTTATAGGCGATAAGTCAAATTTCTCTCGAATGAGCTGCCTGGGGCTAAATTCGATGTGTCTAGAGAATAGCAAAAAACAATATGGATGATACGTCGCGCTACCATGTCAATGCCTATCGAATTCAGCCTGATTTCTACTGTTTTGGCTTGAATAAATAATTGGATCATAGCATTAAGCCTGATTTTTACTGTTTTGGGTTATTATTATTATTATATATTCAAACAATGTCCCACGATTTTTTGTTCGTCGAATTAATTCGGATCATTCGTCGCTACCGTCACGTTTCACCATAAAATGCCTACACATATTTGTTTTGTCTACGGTCATTATTTTCATAATGGCTCATTTAACTATTTCACACCTCATTTGTTTGGCGTGGCTGCCCACGCGACCATCGTGATAAGTGTAACAAGTAGTTTCATCATTGTTTACGAAAATCATTACTATTCTTATTCATACAGCCTAGCCGTGGGACGGCTCTGCCAAGTACCAGTGAGCAGTCTTGGATTGAGTTAGAACGTCGAGCCTTAAAGGTCGGGTTTCCTAGGATAGCGGTGCCGTCATATAGCGGCCGTCTCCATTCTTCGTATTTACTTACTTCGAAGGCTTTCTCAAGGTCAACAAAGCAAAGAAACAGCAGTTGACCTTGTTCTCTACTCTTCTCTTGAAGTTGGCACAGGTCGGAAGCCAAATAAGCGCGACGAGTTGAAGACCCGACCACCTGTGGTCATCAATTATAATTTCGTCGGAGGGGGGCTGACTTGCAGCATTTGTGGCCGTACATTCGCAGCAAAAATTGGTTATGTCAGTCACCTGAGAGCACACGAACGACGCTCTGACTAGCTAGTATGTCCAGTCGCCGTGGCCAAAATCGGCTAGGATTGGATGATGATGGTTTACTTAATTCGTAGGTACTAGTACGAAGTATGGAGACGGTCGCTATGTGACGGCACCGCTGTCCTAGAAACCCGAGCTTAAGACTTAGTTCATCGTTACTTCCAGGGTTTTTTTGGTTTGAGTATTGTAATGCATTCTTTTGCCATGTTTCTCTACTTCAGCCCGTCTAGCACTATGCTTCGAGAGTCTTGTCGCGCGAGACCCGTCACTCTCTCACATTACTGCACAGAAAGAGACGGGTAATTATCTCGCGCGAGAAATAGTCGCGTATCACAGTTATGGCGGTTGAAAGCGTTGCGAGAACTACGGATGATTTGATAGTTTTTTTTTTCAATGAGAAGAGATCTTCGTCTGCACCTCTCTCCTGTCGGGCCACGCTCAGTGTAGAGTTCCGTAGTTGCCCATCCTCCACAATAGACGGGCTTAAAACACCGGTTTTAAGCCCGAGGTTTAAATCACGAGAAACATTTCAAGCTCTATAAATAGGTCGTAAACGCCAAAGTAACTGTAATTACTTATTACCTTCTGGAAGTTATCGATTATACGCGCCAGATTGAGCGAATTGTTTTAATACGGTATGGCACTTAACTAATATGTGTAACGTTCGAAGTATAAGGACACCGCGCGGCACTTACATCATTTTAAAGAAAATTATGAATTTTTGCGATAACTCAAAAACGGTTCGACCGATTTTATTCAGTATAGTTTCCGTTGAAAGTGCTTATAAGGCCATGAGGCCTTTTAAGATTTTTTCCATAATTTTTTGACACGTGGTTGAAAAGTTAGAGGGGGGGGCTCTATTTTATTAAAAATTGATGTTTGAAGAGCCCTAGGTATTATTTTTAAAAGACCTATTCAACCACACCCCACACACTAGTGTTGGAACGAAAAAAAAACACCCTGACTTTAGGTGTACGGGAGGTACCCGAAAAAAAGTTTTTTTTTTATTTTTTTTTACCGTTCTGTCGGCGTGATACATACACATACTTATACCAAATTTCAGATTTCTAGTACTAATGATCACGGAGCTAAGCCGCGAACGGACAGACAGACAGACGGACATGGCGAAACTATAAGGGTTCCTAGTTGACTACGGAACCCTAAAAAACAGAATAAAATAAATATTAAGTGGGGCACGGGACCCTACAGAATAATAAATAAGTAGCACTCTTATAGTTCCTGGTGTTCGCTTTCGCTTTAAAATATAAGTCTTATATAATTTTATGGATATGGTGAAATAAATGAACAATATCATTTCCAAATTCATATAATTTAAATAACAATGCCATTATAATTATCACATATTTTCAATAGTTCCAACAGTATTTCGTCTATGACGTAATATTTAGTAAAAGCGTAAATTTACAGCACCTACTTACAATTATACATACATTTGTTGACATTATTTTCCTAATGTGTAACATTTATGATCTTTATACATTTATGTAGAAAAAATGATGAGCCCTGGAGAAAAACTGCCTTAAATCCTATGAAATTAACTAGGTATCTCTATTTGGAACATCATCGTTTACTATATTAGTTTGCATTATATAAATAAAAATATGATTCTTTAAAACGAACATATTTTCATAAAATAATTAACTGAATAAAATTGTCTTTAATTATATTTAGGGTTGACAGAGAAGGGTTTTGATTTTTGATAAAACGAGAATATTATGCATTAAACGAGTTACGATAACATTCAAATCAAGTATAAGTAGTATATAGATAATCTGGCTAGCCAAATTTAGTAGGTGGGTCCTCTATAAATAATTTTGATACTTTATGTACTAGTTCTAACATTCTGATTGAGTCGCAATTTGGCATAGTACTTATGTATTTTTTGATGATGATTAATATATGGTATTATCGAGGTAGGTCTTATTTACAGTACGAGTACATTAAATTTTTCAATAATATGGTTTTATTAATATGGTTCGAAAGTGTAAACATATGTTTTTGTCGTTGACAGTAGTAGTGGCAGAAATTATGTAGGTACAGTACAACATAGTGGCAGAAATTATGTGAGCTGAATATGAGTGCACGTCAACATATAATATGTATTTAACTTATTTCCTTAGGTACCCTTACACATGTAATATTTTTGATTTTCTATGCACATGCATAGAAAATCAAAAATATTTTCTAGTATCAAAACTATAATTCCTACTACACATAGTGTGACCAGCCGCAGATTTTTTAAATTTCCCGCCAAAACTTTGAGTAATATTTCATTAGCCAGACTATCTACACAATTCAAAGGGACCCTAAATGCTAAAATCTAAGTAAGCTTTAAACACATGCCTATCAATCATTTACTGAAAATAATGTGAATAACGGCTGCCGTGTATGGATTATCGAATGACGTCAGAAAGTCTCTGTCTCCGTCCGTCATATCATATGGCGATATCTCGCTTGCTGTGACGTCATTCCAAACCGAAGGAAAATTCCGAAAGCCTGTGGCAGCCCTTAATATCATCGCAACCGGTTAATATGTCTATTATTATTATGAGGTATGACTTAACTAAACAAGCGAAAGTTCCCCTCGTACAACACAGACATGCATGGCAAAATAGCAACTTGTACTTCATTACAAGCCTTGTGCATAAAATGTAATAAATCATTATGGTATCTTTCATTAAAATACACTGCTTAATTGTCGGTAGGTACCTAACATAGCATAATATTGTAACATCATTTTTTTTTTTTGTTTAATAACTAGCGATATTCTGCTAAATTCTCTAGTTTTAAAACTAGAATTGTATAACCTCATAATTTTTTGTCTATTAAGGTTACAAATGCCAATAACTGAACAGTTTACCCTAGTTGTTAGGTTACCTAAAGGTTAACTTTAATATTAAACTAATATAATTTAAATTGACTACCAATTCCTCACTTGCGCCTATATATATTTGTAAACCGCTTTATAATGTAATAAAATTGCTATTAGTGTATAATAAGGCACTCGACTTATTTTTATTACCCTTACATTTCAGTACCTTAAAGATGTACCTACCCATTAAATGAGATTATTCACATTTTAAAATATTCCTTACATATGCCGGGTGTGGCTTGTCATAGGAACAATAAATAGTTGGTAAATTACTTTTATCAAACTGAACATTTTGTTCAGCAACTTAGGAGGCCTTATTCCTTTTAAAATGTATTTATTTTATATGATGTTTTATGCTCCTATTACCGGCCACACCCGGTAAATTCGAAAAAGAAATAACTTCTTTTTACTTTGATCCATCGGGTGACGTTAATGACCCATGCATTTGTAAAATATAAATAAGAATTTTGTTCCTGAACGCAGCTGAATCTTATTCACTACCACAGGAACATTTTGGAAAAAATGCATGCCAGTTTTTCAGATAAAAGTCGCCGTTCACTGACGTGCAGCCATATTATGACGGTCATAATTTACGGCTCTCGACGTACAGTCAGTGTTGAAAGTCAGTGTTCAGTGTTTGAAAGACTAAAAAAATATAAAAAAAAATATTTTTTTTTATAGACTAGTAAGGACAAATAAAACAAACAGTTATTAGCCCTTCCATAAGTACGTAAGATTATTAATATTCCGTAAGTTGGTGTCTTTCACACACTTCACAACGAACTCTTAACCATGCATTGCTACAATTTGACTCTTTTACTGTCCTAAACAGATTAGGATCGTCATATGAAAGCATCTTATGCCTGAAAGGCAAGTAGTACAAATAACCTAAATTTAAAAATTTCAACACCTTTGACACGAAGTCGCTGGTCATTATGAGACCCTCATTCAATGAGTGCTATAGAAAATGCTACTAAACTGAATAGAACAACATTTTGATACATACACCGTTGCGATACAACATCCACACTTCATGCATAAAATAAATAATTTGGTACAGTTACTTCAATATATCTAACTTATATAATATGGACGGATGATTTGATTTATTCAAATGTTCACTACAAAAAATGTCTTGGGATAAAAATACAATTACACGTTATGTTAAACAAAACAGGGGCCCAATTCGAGAATGCCGTTTGAGATATCGCCAAACGTCAAATCTCCATTAGATAACAGTTATATCGCCATTGAACTGTCATTTAAATGCGATGAGCTTAAAAGTGACATATCTCATCTCAATTTTGGAAATACGAAGGCGATAATGATTGTCAAAAATGTTATTCATGTATATGAATTTCTGTTTTGAACGAAACGTAGCGGACTAATTTCACGTACTACGCGGTCAATTTAAAGTATGCGCCTGTTATTTATGCCGTCACATACAAAGGAAACGAAAATTTTGCGCGTCCGAATTGATGAAGTTGCGATGTTCTACGGATATCGCCATTTGTCAAGTAGGCATACGTCAAAAGTGACGGATGGCGATGAAAAGGAGAGATCTCCATTATATCTCTAAAATTGGTCGAATACCCCCCCAGTATATATTGCTAACGATAACGGGATGTCGTTATATGATTTATCTATACCCATATTGTTATATTACTATAACAAGTTCAGATACATAAAACCACACTCATATTTTAAGACCCCTCATTATAAAACAGTTGCATAATCTTGCCTGGTTAACATAAAAGT
This sequence comes from Apotomis betuletana, assembly GCA_932273695.1. Classification (NCBI taxonomy): domain Eukaryota; kingdom Metazoa; phylum Arthropoda; class Insecta; order Lepidoptera; family Tortricidae; genus Apotomis; species Apotomis betuletana. The sequence goes on along the minus strand of OW026318.1, from coordinate 8,429,978 downwards.
TGCAGTGATGTTTTAGCAGATATAAGGAATCACATCTTTGGTCTTTGCTAGTATAACGCGACCTATTGGGTTATCAAAGGTCACAACAAACTAAATAATACTGGATTATAGAAGCGACGTATCACCGGTTAAGTTATGGGCAAAAGTCTCACATAAAAGCTAGGCCAACATGTTTTTTTTAAGAATGCTTAAGTGTAACATTTATAAATTTAAAACTTTTGTAGTATCTATCTAATTGGCCTATATCTGAAAATACACTTAGGTCGTCGGTTCCCCTTGTAGAGATGCCGTCTACCTTAAATAAACGCCCTTTAGAAGCCAGAACCCAGGCGGCCGCCCGGGGCGTGGGGTCGCCACTTAAGGGGCTCCCCGCTCTCAATGACCTTCGATCTGTTGCGATAGATTTTCCCATATTATAAATAGCTAATCATAATAACATAGTTTTTCCACAACAAAATACCGTATCAAGTACCTTTCACATGTCACTGACTTTGAGATACAGGCCGTCAAAGTTTACGATTTTTTCGGGGAAAAAGTTGTGGAAACGGTTTTTTGCGTTTTTCTCGAAAAGTATTGAGAAAAATAGAAAAAACTTCACAACAAATTTTGTGGAATATGGTTTAGAACAATAAAATGTAAGATATTTTCTACATATACACCGGGGATAAAAGTAGAAACGAGATTAGTGTATTTTTGGTCCTTCACCGAATATTTTTTTTTAAATACACAGTCGTTAAATCAAAATTCGGGTCACTACAAAGTGTTAAGCATAGACCATACTACAATATATATTAAATAGGACATTATAACTCTATAATCCACAAACTAGATACGATGTAAAAATCATCAAATTGGCTGATTTCTGTAGGGAGCCCCTTAAAGCCACCATCACTAAAGCTTTATCGTGACTTACAGACAGAATTGAAGCCGAATGTGCCCCTATTTGTCATACCAAACTGAGAGCTATATAATAACAGTTGAATCGCATCAGTACTTCTATACACCAGTATTATTTATTACAAATATTCTACAGCCTAGCATAAATAATAAATATTTTCTCGAACATGTTCGGAAATGTTTAGTTTTCTATTTGAAAATAGAATACGCAAAAACACTGTTTTTGCAATTGAAATAAAAATATATACATTCGTCCCTAAGGGACGTAAATATAATTGTTCTTTTAATGAAATTAAATTGCAAAATATCAATTAAAATAGAGACCTTCATTATGTTTAACTGATTGTTGTTAGAATTTCTTGTTAATCCTATGAAATTACTTGTTATTTTGCAAGTGTATTTTTATCATTTCCTCACATTGTTTGAGAAAAGCACTATATGAACCTCGGCTTAACGAGGATTGCCCAACTCGCATCTTTTGCAAACCACCTCGTTAAGAAAACACCTACTTTCCGGGCCTTGGCAACAATGTACTATGAATACCCCTAAGGAGTAGCCTTCTCTTCTTTCTTGTTCTTCCCAGAGAGGTCCCTGTAAATCTCATCCAAGGACCGTCCTCTGGTCTCAGGGAACCAAAAGAGGGAAACCAGACTGGAGAGGAAGCAGACTGCAGCGAAACCCATGAAGGTCCATTGTATGCCGACAGCCTTGTTCAGTTTGTGGAAGTACTTGCTTTGGACGAAGTTGGCCATTTTGGCGAGGACGTTCGTCGCCGCTGAGACTTGACTACGAAGCTGGAACATAAATTACGAGGGGGTCATACAGTGTCATCCCTCTCGATCATCTGTCAAACTATATTTGGGTGAGTGTGACGGCACTATAGGCTGGTCGAATTTCGGACATCGGAATAGCCGTTCAGCTATTTTAGCCACGACACAACTTTTTCAAACTGACTTCAAAAAGCGAAGGTTATGTCGATTAGTTGGGAAAAGTACAACCTTTCTCAACTTGACTTTGAAAAGGGAGTTTCTCAAGTAGACCAGGATTATATTTTTTGTTGTTACCTCAGCACTCCGTTATTACTGAACTGTAAATTGGCCTCCCCTTTTCCTCCTCCTATTTATCTAACTCCATGTCTTGTTACTCGTCGTATCTTTCTATATTTGTCTCTTTTTATTACTCTATATGTATCTGTCTCTATTTATGTCTTTCTTATCTGTTTATATCTTTTGTCTTCTGAAAGTTTTTTTTAATATTTATTACTAACTGCGACCCGCCGTGCTACCCGCTCACCCTACGGAAACACTAAATTTTCACAGGATAAAAAGTAGCCTATATGTTAAATCCAGGGTGTCAGCTACCTTCACACTCACAAACTTTCGCCTTTATAATATTAGTGTTTTTTTTTATAACGGCACAATATAGTGGCAACACTTCGCCTGATGGTAAGCAAAAAAGGGAGCCCAAGTCGCAATGGCAACTGACAAACCAACGGCCCGAGAGATGCGTCTAAATACACGCTTCGTTTGAGAGTCACAAGTTATAAGAAGGAGGAAACACGTGAGCTGGCAAAGAGTTCCATATTTGAATAGAGTGATTAAAACGCAAGATACTCACATGGAAGCTAAACATGTCAGAGATGATCAGGTATGACACCGGTTGGAACCCGGCAGCGTCAGAGAATATGGCGAAACACAGCGCGACCACGGGGATCCAGCCAGGCAGGTGGACATCCGCCAGCGTCAGGTAGAACCAGGAGCCCAGGGTCAGCATCCCCACGCCAACCAGGCTGGATGTCACTACCAACAGCAGCTGAAATTTCATACAAATATAAATTACTAGATGCTCCCCAACAACTTCGTTCCGCAGGGTGAAAAGTATTTTACAGTAATATTTACACGTCCTAGTAGGCTACCTATGTATCAATATTATAAAAAAAACATCTACACCCATATTGTTAAATTACTGTTACAAGTTTAGATACTAATAGGTACCTAAATAGGGTAAATCGCCAATAATTGGCCACCATTCAATAACTGGCCACCTCAAACTAAAAATGGACTCTGTTCACCTATAACTATAATTCATTTTAGTATAAGCTGTTGATTACTGGCCGCCCTTCAATAACTGGCCAAGATATAATAAAATGAATTCAGTTTGTAGGTGAACAGAGTTCATTTTAAGTTTGAGGTGGCCAGTTATTGGACGGTGGCCAATTATTGGCGAATAACCTAAATTACTATGCAGCGACGACGGCGGGTTGACTCATTAATTCCTCCGTAGAATCTACATACAATAAATAAAATCACTCGTTTTTAAAGACCTACTATTTCAGCACTACAGCCGTTTTGACTTGATGAGGAGGCCTCCTAAACGATATTCGAACCAACAGACGGGCGTTATGGTTTTAACTATCAATCTCAATTCATATTTGGCTATCATACGTTGTGCTTTTATTGCTGTCCCTGTCTCGAATGATTCCAGACGCACGCTAGTGCTCTCACATTGGCGTTTAACTAAATATCCAACTAGCTCATTTGATTCCCCATCTGTTTAGCATCAACTATAATCTGTGTAATTAGGCCACTTTACTTTCATTGAGCTAACGACGGGTGTAATTTTGTTCCTCGAATAGCAGCAATATAAAATCCATGCAATTACAATAATCGTAAGTTGACATGCAATTAATCACATTGCAGCAGGGACCTTTGAGCCAGGTTTGAGGAGGAACCTTCCGCCGGAACGGTTCTTCGATCACTTACAGTTTTAAAGTTAGTTTTACTTATTATTAATTTTAGTTTTATAGTTACTTTTAGTTTAATACCAACTAACCTAAATTTAAAAAAAATAAACACCCCCGAAACAAGTAGCTGGTCATCATGAGATCCTCATTTAACGAGTGATACAGAAAATGCTACTATAACTGAACATAACCACAAAATTTTAAATTTTTAGCTTCAATTTTGGGTGAGATCCTGTCACTTCTAATCCAATTAAAGCTGAGTATTTTGGAAACTACTGGTCCTATTTCCACCAAACATATTTAAGAACAATCCCGTCGGACAAATCTTTCGATTAAAAAAATGCATTCAAATTGGTCCATCCGTTTGGGAACTACAATGCCACACACAGATTCACAAATACACAGATACACATAGTCAAAATATTATTGCACTTTCAACATATTTTTCAATAGATACCTACTTGATGGAAAGTGGCTATCGTATTCCATTAATATGATGTATGTGCAACACCAGCAAAGGCATACGTACGTTGCCACAAAGAAAGAAGTATAAATCACGTCAAACAAGACGACATAAGGAATGATTTGCTGCTAAGATGGATTGACATAGTTACTACCATTGAGAAAACAATCGTAAACTCAATCAGCTGTAGGTACTGTTTCACTAACATATATGGTCTGGATGTTTGGACTTCGTTTCATGTCAAAGGTCTCTCACGTGGCTGTTACTCATGGTTCAGTCCATATTGGGACTTCTGACCACCAGACACTTATTACTGCCCTCGCGTAGTGCTCGTCGTACCTTTGTCGTTACGCGGAAGCTCAGCACTCGACCTCACGATGGTTATACTTATACTTAAGCTAAAAATGCTTTGTAGCAGTGTATAAAGTGTGTGTGATAGGATTTGAGCATAGATATGTTAAGTATGACATATAAAAGAAACGCGTTCTTATGGAAAAAACCATATGTTCCAGTTTTCTCCACTAGAAGAATAGCGAACATGGACCCAATCTGCTGCACTGTTCCAACTACGATGACCTGAGTGTTCGGGGTTAGCTTCATGTCGACGGTTTCAGACGCGATCTCGAAGACGTAGCTCGCGTCTAGCACGAGGAGGTAGCCGTCAGGCTGCCATCATTCACAATTGCAAAAATGGTCCCTTCCTTGAACTCACTTAGAGAGAGCGGCGCGTTTGGACGCTCCACACCTTCGGAGTTACGCGGACGTTTGGCCTTCGGTCTTGCTATGACTTTGCTCGCTAAAAGCCGCAAGTCTTAGTATATAGACGGATATGTATATATTATGACTTTTGGCATGTATAAGGGACGCACTTGCATGGTAGGAGCCATTTATAAGCATGAAAATTTCGTTACCTTTGTTCCAGTTTTTTCTACCAGAAGAGTAGCGAACATGGACCCAATCAGCTGCACTGTTCCAACCACAATGACCTGCATATTCGGGGTTAGCTTCATGTCGACTGTCTCGGACGCGATCTCGAAGATATAGCTCGCGTAGAGAAGCACTATGAGGTAGCCGTCGAACTGCTGCGCCACTTTGATGAATACGGTTAAGATGAAGGCTTTTCGGGTGGTTGGGTCGTAAACTGAAATAAATGGAAGGCAGTTGAGATTTTTAATTTTAATAATAAATACCTATCTTTAGGAACTAGTTCCATTATGCTAAATCTTCTCGGACAATGCATTTGTAATAGAAACTAGCTGTCCCGACAGACGTCGCTTCATTAAAAGCTATTTGTATGAGAAAAGAAAAGTGGCGTTTTTATGTTTCCCGGGCAATTTTTCTCTTCGATTTATTTTGATGCTGCCTATAGTTTAGGAGAATAAAAAGGGTTATCGATATCATCTCATTACTTTTCTGGTAATGGAATTCTCCGTATGCACCAAGTATGTAGATAAATACTGTTAAACTATTGTAGGCCTATGATGGTTGCATTTATCTTAACACTCGATATAAGTGTCAAAACGTTCGACACTCACAAACTTGTCTAAAAGTGGCATTCGCCTCATTTAATTATCACATGATAACGTAACCGTAAAGTTCATTTTGAGGTAATCAGTGGTCGGGAAGAATTAAACTCAAGCTTACATATAGTCGACCATGGCGACGCAGTTTCCCTGTTGCTCTGCTTCTCCCGGTATATTATGAGGTCCAGATCCTGTATCAGCCGAGAATCGTGCAACGTGGTGCCTCGGAGCCATGCCATGACCTCTTTGGCCTCCTGGAAGCCAAATTAAAACGCTATTATGAAGGATGAAAAGGAACAGAATACAACATTATAAAGGTCTAAAAGTTGCGTGCTACTTCGAAGGTGAAAAACGTATGTTTTAATAAATATGTTTACAAAATATTTAATATCTGTGCAAAGGTATGAATGTTCATATACATAATATATGTTTATATAATAACTATTCTTCTACTGCTCCAGTTCAGTTGTTCAGTCCCGTTCCTGGTAAAAATCTTGATCGCCAGTCAAGTCATTTTACTACTCTTACAAATTTTACTGATTCCACTCAATAGGTAAGTACAATTTATTTGCAAGTCATCGAAAGCTTATAAAAGTTTCGTGGGGGGCTCAGATACGGTCCTATCTTCTCCGACAGCAGAAGGAATAGAAGGAACACCAAAATGGGTCCGCTGATTCCTGCATACCACGTCCAGCTCAACACGTCTGCGAGGATGAAGCTGATCAAGTAGCCCACATCAACCATAGTGTACTGACCTCAATCTTCCCCTCTTGGACTAGGACCTCAGGAGTCTCGGGCAGCAGAAGGAACAGAAGGAGCACCACGGTAGGCTTAATGATTCCCATATACAGCATTCATGACCGCTCAACACGTCTGCGAGGATGAAGCTGATCAAGTAGCTTCCATCAACCATGATGTACTGACCTCAATCTTCCCCTCTTGGACTAGGAACTCAGGAGTCTCGGGCAGCAGAAGGAACAGAAGGAGCACCACGGTAGGCCCAATGATTCCCGCATACAGCATCCAGGTCCAGCTCAACACGTCTGCGAGGATGAAGCTCGTCAGGTAACCTACGTTCCTGGAACATCATGATAATGGAATAGTTAAATCTCGAAGCCAAAAAGTGAGAGCTTTTATAGTATCGTAGCGTATCATCTGACATATAACTTTATCTATAAGAAGTTATGTTATTTTTCTTTTAATATGCAGTGCTTATATATACTGCCACCGAAGGAGTATACCTAGGAATAGTTATAACATATAAAAGAGCAGCACAATACTAAAAAACTCTTAGTCCCAGCATGTGAGGGCATCCTACCGCGAGCTCTCGTTAAAACACTGGTCACAATATTCCTGCGCCTTTCTTTCCGTGAGCTCAGTGAAACAGTTCTCTTATAGGCAACTCTTTACGTGTAAGTACCATTCACTATCCGTAGAACGAAAGTAATCACGAAAAACCTAAGTGACTCTGGATGGCCATATTGCTCGTAGAAAATTATGACACATGGAAACTTCATGTAGGCGATAGCGTACCGAAAGGCGTAGCGTGGGCAGGCCAGTCACCAAGGAGGAGTTATGATCTGGTGATGGTTGCGGCCTGTGGGAACCCGCTTTCTAACCAAAGCTGGTGTTAAGGGGAGGCTTTAGTCTCGTAGAGGACTTTCGGCTGATTATGATCGGAAGCATACCTGACTAATACGATGAGGGATCCTAATGCACTCCTCAGGTTCTTGTCGCTGATCTCCTTGATGTAGACCGGCAAGATGATGTAACAAGCGGAGCAGGGAAACCCTGCTATAGCTCGCGCGATGATCAGGGACTCTGGTTCCAGACTAATTATTTTGACCGCCCAGTACATCTGGAAACAGGTAGCTTTATACATGGAGAATAATTTATTTAGAATTATTCTAAATAAACAGTAGCGCAAAATGATAAATAATATTTAAATATTTCAACTTTTATATGAATAGAATTCAAGGAAATTCGCCAAAACCGTAATAAGTTAATCAAATGTTGTATTTTAAATGTACATAGATAGATAGTGTTAAATATTAATTGAATGACAATTGATAAATTAACTGGTTTTTATAATAAGACATAGTCTCCACGTCGTAGCTTTAAATAACAATTTGGATAAAATATTAATTAATATGTTTTATTTTTCAAAATGAAATCGCAGGTCAGTGTTTTTTAACATTTTTGCATATTTCATACAAACACACAAATAAAGGAAATAGTCTCAAGCATTCGATATTTTTCGTGTAATATTTATAAAGGTGGGATTCCCAAAAATGGTAAAAAATAAACCCCACACAAGTCTAAATCCGGAACATCCGACTGGGAAATTAATTAACACTATGTAAAGAAAAGTCCAAGTTCTTTTGTTGGCTATCATCTTCACGGCTGACTTGCCATATATTCACTGCAAAAACTAGGAACTGTTTTTACTTTTCTCACTTCTTTAGACACAGGTGGACAATGGGAGCAAAAACGCGGAAATTGCGGTCAATAGTCTGTTCCGTTGTTGATAAGTGTGTTTACAACAAGTCATGTTCTGTAAAAAATAGTAGGGGATACGAATTCGAAGCTATCTTCTAATCTGTCCATCTGTTCCATGGATGAAAAATATTTTGCGTTAGTATATTAGAAATATGTCACGAAGATCTAAATAAAATCAGGGAAAGATAGATTAAAGAAAAAAAGTTTTTTTTTTGCACACTGCACGCATCTAATATGCTGTGTCCTCTTCTATAATCATCTTGGATTGTACCTAATACGGTCATGTTTACAGGATAGGCTCTTAATAATCATTCTGAGATCTTAGAAAAAATGTACTACACGCTGATGAAAAAATGTGTTATGCTTAACTAAGTTTGAATGAAGTTTCGGAGAAGTATACTCACTATAAGCGTTACTATGGTGACCAAACTCATAATTTTTCTGCCATATTTGTCCACAAAGTACCCCAAAGGAGCTCCAAGGACGATCGCTGAGGAAATGGTAAAATTGATTAAAAAAATATATTTATTTAGGAAATAATAGTTTTATATGAAGAGAAAAATTTCAAAATCTGTGTTTCGAGCGGGGTTCGAACCCACATATCCTTGGACCTCCGGGCCAGCATGGGCATCTACCAACTGTTCCATCGAAGCCAAAGGCTGTCTCACTAACAGATCTAATTATTAAAACAATTAATAACTTTTATGAAATAAAAGTTATTTTTTTTTTATACAACATGAATACCATGCTAATACCAGCAGTTGTTAACTTTTGTTAGTGAATCTTTTAGGGACCGCTGATCTTAAGAGCACATATAGCTACTCATTTTCTAGAATATGTGTACTAGGCAACGCGCTATGTATGATTGACAATTAGCCATGAATTGAGAACATTGGTTGAGAACATATGGAGATAATGGAGACGAAAGAACAATTTCTTTCCAAGCCATTTAAATACTATGTAGCAGCAATACCAAAAGTTGCTGACAATATGCCAAATGTTCAACTACTTTTGATGCTGACTGACCAGTTTCGATCGAGATTTCGGCTCAAGAGATTCAATAGCCTAAATTCAAATTCGATATCTTCCGAAAATCTGTCTTGTTCAGTTTTTTTTATCGCTATTAAACACTTATATTACCTGTTATATACGTCACCGACGCCGCCCAAGAGATCTGATCTAATGTGTATGGTTGACTAGAGGGCCCACCCTCAGACTGCAGGGTTTTCCTCATCGGAGACAGCCATCCCTGGATCATGCCAAAGCAGAATAGTGGTAACGATACTGAAAGAGACAATTAATATTAAATATGCTATTAGCATTTCCATTGCCAGAGAGCTGGGTGGACTGTGAGTTTCTTAGTGCAAATCCTTATTCTTAGTGCTAATCCATGACGACGTGGTTGGCGCAGTTTGCAGACCTGCCTACTAAGCCGGCGGTCCCGGGTTCCAATCCCAGCCGGGGCAAATATTAGAATAGAATAGAATATTCTTTATTGCACACCTCAACAGGAAATAAATACAAACAAATTCAGATTGCACGCAACATTCAATATTAGTATGATCAGGTCATGGATGTTATTTGTATTTAAGTATATAATATTTATCTATATAAGTATGTTTATCGGCGTCTAGTGTCCAGACCACAAACCTACTAGAGCTTACTGTGGGACAGACCAATTTGTGGGAGGTTGCCTATTTTATGTTTATAACGAAATTTCTTTACTACGCATACCGTTAAGTAGTTTATTGTTGATAATCGTATGAATCGTTCGCTTTGCATAAAAATTAGATCTGAAACTAGTCCAACATGTGTTATTATCATTACTCATTTAGGCAATGGCCTATCGACCTGGCACTAATATTCTGTAGGTACTCTGAGTAACTGAATTTACTTATGAGGTTTTTCTAGACGTAAATTTTACTTAGCATCATTTTGTATGATTGCCTATTCTGTGCCAAAAAACAGAAAGAATAAGACAGGCTAGATTTTTATTCACATATAAAATAACATTATGTTTTCCAATCTGGTACAAATATTGTACATTACAGCAGACGCCAGACGTCATGTTTAAACATTTTGACTTTCCGGCTTAGGCCTTCAATTTTGTACGCAATTCCTTTACAGTTAGGTATCTCGAGTTGTTCCGCTCAAAACGTTATAATTATAATATTGACATGATATTTCATTGCATTGCATTGAAAAGCCATTTCTGGTGTTTGCTTTTCCTAAAGGCCTGTATTTTCATAAGCTTTGTTAGTTAGGAATTATGATTAATGACATAATGAATACGAACACGGAACAATCTGCATTAGTACTATAATGACTGTGCTTATGCACTTATTGATGATGACCGGTAGCGTTTTAGGGCACGCTTTGTGAAATTAATGGTACAGTCAGCTGCAGAAAAAACAATATTCTACTACTTTAAGAGGATATATTACTACTCCTTTTTCCATAATATAAGTTTGCGTAAGTTTGCAACTGGCAACTATGCATCGTATGCAAGAACGAAGTCGCGATTAGTATGAAAAAATATCATGAAATTAAAAATTATCAGTCTCAAACGGATGAGTTTGACTCCGCTGTTTTTACGTGTTTATTTATCTATTTATCTAACCTTTATTTCATAAAAGAAAAATTATCGTACAAAAGGCGGACATAATGCCATTAATTCCGCCATTCAATGAGTTTAGTGATATAATACTTAAATTGTACATGCAGCACAAAAATACAACATGAAAATGGCTGAAATATGACTTTTTTACGTTGTCAATCCTCACATCACCCATTTTGAAAAATTTGGAAACTAAATTTACAAAAAGTTATACTATAATTTAACCAATCTGCTCACGAGGTAAGTACCTACGCTCAGTATGAAATGTAATACTAATAACTAATATAAAATTATCAGGTTCTTTTGCGGCTGCACATTTCTTAGTTTAGAGAAAATATGTTTGATCGAGATTTATTTCGGTAAGAAACTAAAATACAACTTTTCTAAAAATAGTAATAATATTATATTCCGGTTTAAATAGATTCCGGTTTCTCAATGAAATTTAGCAAAGAATGTTGAGAATGTTGATTTGACTAATATTAACCCATACGCAACACCGATGATTTCTCTTGGAACTATCTAGAATCTGCATTTTAGCTGATATAAAAGGTGGTAAGATTTAGTTCTTGAGAATTATCACAGCCATCGACAGGGTCGCCAAAGAAGTAAGTGGGGAGCTTTCAGTTGGTACTTACCTCATTTAACTCAATTTTGGACATCCCTACACAAAGCTTTTACTCTAATACGTCCAGTAATAACACTGCTCTGTGTGTCAATTTGTTTTCTAAAACGGTGCAGTTTTTAAGAGGAAATTCCACTGTTCTTTTTAAGGTTCCGTAGTCAACTAGGAACCCTTATAGTTTCGCCATGTCCGTCTGTCCGCCTATCCGTCCGTCCTCGGCTTAGATCCGTAATCATTAGTACTAGAAAGCTGAAATTTGGTATGAGTATGTATGTATCACGCCGACAAAACGGGAGCGTAAGTTTGGACCTCATTTGTACGCGACTCCTTAGTTACGAGGTGCAAACTTAACTTAAACTGATAGTATGGGAAAAGAAGCACTGGTATATCCTCTTAAGAAACTAGGGACTGAGCTATAGTCCTTTCGATAATTTTTCGAAATGGCTCAAATTCCTTTGACTTTTTTTTAGTTTTCAACGCCCATTACTTCGCCATTTCGAAAAAAAAGTATATAATTATGTATATTAATTATAGATTCTGTAGGCGAGAACAGCCGGAAATACGGACAAACGGACACCGAAACACCCGGACATATGAAATAATTATTGGCTAAACTGAAACGGAAATGCTTCTTAGCTCCGTCAAAAAAAAGATTATTAAATAAAAATAAATTGTATTCTGCGATGAACTTCTGAGTTTTTTACGTACTTACTATATAGTTTTACGTCAGAATTAAAATACGTGGGTCTTTTTACAAAAATATTTAACAGGAATTAGGGTTCAACTTTCATATAAACGAATAATTTAAATAATAATAATGGGTTCAGGAATTGTATGATGCCGTTATGAGGTATAAACATTAAAAATTGGGCAAGTCTGAGTCCGACTCGCGCATGAAGGGTTCCGTAATACCATCTATAACAAGTTTGTTGTATGGGAGCCCCCCTTAAATATTTATTTTATTTTATTTTTAGTATTTGTTGTTATAGCGGCAATAGAAATACATCATCTGAAAATTGAAAATTTCAACTGTCTAGCTATCACCGTTCTTGAGATACAGCCTGGTGACAGACGGACGGACGGACGGACAGCGAAGTCTCAGTAATAGGGTCCCGTTTTCAAATTTCACGGTAGGTATGTCCTACAAAATATTCCATTGAGTAAAAAAAAATGTATGGATTTTTTTTTACTAAAATTTAGTACATATGAGGAGCTCGAAATGAAAAATAATTAAATCGACAACAAAATGAAAATTGGCCCATGGGCCAATTTTAGTAATACATTTTGTGTAACTCAATGGAAATTTTTTTTTTCATTCTCAAAAAATGGGACAAAGGCTAGGAGGATGAGGATGATGAATGGAAAAAAAAATGTAGGACATATCGTGAAATTGCGCTTACCATGTTCAGAAGAAGCAACTTTACCAACTCAACAAATTTTATTGAAGTCTCATAAAAAAAAAGAAATCGACAACAAAATAAAAATTGGCCCAACTATGTATGAATGTACAGCTGCCGGCAAACTTTTAGAGCATAAGGGCTTGTGCACAAATCACGTGAGGTTCGATAGGGGGGAGGGGAAGTCACGAAAAAATCACGACATATCACGTTGGAGGAGGGAGGGGTATAAGGAGACCTCACGTGTACAGTGATCGAACTAAGAAAAAAACGATAATTTTCCTTAAATCGATTTGTGTATGATTGTCCCTTAATATTTATTTATTTATTTAAAAATAAATCTTTACTTGTTAAATACTTCAAAATAGCGAGACTATTTTACGAAATTCTGTTGAAAAACAATATACGTGAGGTAGTGAGGGGGACGGGGGGTTAGCAAAGAACGTCACCAAATATCACCAGGGTGAGGGGGGGTCAAAAAGTAGCCAAAAAAACCTCGCGTGATTTGTGCACAAGCCCTAACCTTGACTGCGCAGTAGCCGATTTACGTACAAACGTACATGCGCAGATGCGCCATTTTTGTTCTAAAAGTTTGCCGGCAACTATAACTATGTTTAAATTCGGTTGGAAACTAGCAGATATAGTACTTTATTCACTTTGATGACAATACAATAATATAGGGCTGGTCTGATTATGGAGCCGGAAAGTAATACCTTAGGAGCCCTGTAATAGATAAAGCAATCCTACAGAATTTTGGGATCTTTAGAATCGTATCATTGGAATTACTCAGAGTAAAGTACAGTCATAAAGGCTAGACAGAAAAAAAAACCGGCCAAGTGCGAGTCTGACTCGCGCACCGAGGGTTCCGTACAAACTTTCACTTATCCCATCTTAATTGGCCTGGTTGAGTTAAGTTTGCATCCGAAATGTATGGCGCCGCATACAAACGACGTGCAAACTTAACGCAACCGAGTTCTCCAAATATGCTGTTTGAAAAAGACTATATTTTTATGATTATGTGACGATATTACTTGCCAGATTTCGTAGTTCTAGGACATCGGGAAGTAGGTACCCTACTCGTATCATTTTGATTCCCTTGAGAGTGTCGAAATGTACGTTTTTTGCGATATAAACGGCCGTATCTTTTTTTTACGTTAATGTAAAAGTTTGATTTTTTTCACGGCTTCAAATATTCCAAAGTGTTCCACTTCCCTCTTTCGTTTCCCATACCACACCTGACCTTACCTAAATATACAGTAGAAGAAAGAAAATCAAGATTTCACCTATACCTAATGTCCTTCCAAAAAGTAAGAGAGATAGAAAAACAGTATCTTTGTAGTAAGCATACATATAGCAGATCTATTTTTTTTATACGATTTTAAATCGTATTTGTTAGCGAATACTAATCGTATTACAGATAAATACCTATACGTACAAGTAACTTACTGTTAGTTTTTTTCAATCTTAACTTAGGTACCTAAATACTTGCCGACGCTTAAAACTTATTTACTAACATTCTTAACCCAGGATCACCAAAGTGAATTTTAAGTCTCATTTTATCACATGAAATTGAAAAGTAAAGCATTTCTTTTTACAAAATTTATTTTTTTGACATATTTTAAATATGAACGGGTAGATTTAAATTTTGAAATTAACACTCACATATCACTGCAAAAATATACTGGTTGAGCCTCGATCCATTGCTCCATGATAGTAACCTCACTATGAACATGTTTAAAAATTATTTTTGATATTTTTTTTCTAATTTAAGCCACAGCCGCGGTGGCGATCCCTTATCGACTGATCGAGATCGCTCGATGCCAGTTTGTTTACAACAAAACTCATTCATAAACGGGCTTAATATCGAAAAGGTCGTAAGTTAAGTTATTTGAGTATGGGGGATTAGCTTTTTCATGGGTGAGGCAGATATTGAATTCTGATCAGCAAAATCGTATTGGCGGGTGAAAAGATGTTTTTTTTTTTTTATGGGACCGGTCAAGTGCACTGTTAGGACTGCTTTTAGTTCCGTGCCATGTTTTTTTTATGGTAAGTACATATCGTATCGTACCTACATGGTAAACATGTAAAATAGTTATTTGTGCAACAAGAGAGCAAAGTTGTTTTTTGTTATGAGTGCTGATTTTGAGTCCCGAGCAAGCGAAGGATTCTACGTTTGAATCACGAGCGTAGCGAGTGATTCTATGTTAGAATCCTGAGTGTAGCGAGGGACTCAACAGCACGAGATGCAAAAAACTTTGCTCTCGTGTAGCACACACAACTTTTCACCTCATCAGCGAGAACATATGCGACATTTTGTGTTTTTTCTTCCAACGTATGTTTATAGTCTTTGTTGCTGATTTCAATAATATTATTAATCAGAAAATAAATAAGTGCTGCTTAAAAAGGAATATCAATATAATTTAATTGAAATTATAATCAACCAACCAACACGGTTATTGCCATTATTTGATCAAATTGGAAGATTTAGCAGATACATGACGTGTTTATTTATAAATACATTATTATATTACGAGATTTTGTTTATACATTGATTAATATTTTTACTCCTAAAACACCAAACAAAATATATGCAAAAGAAAATAACAATTACAATATGAACTCGATATTTTTTAACGTACGTTTCGAATATGCATCTATGATAAATGGCGAAATTATAAAAATATATTTTACAATAAGTAAATATAATTTACAATAAGTAATAAGGTGAAAAATCTTATTATATTTGAGCAATGATCAATTGTTTTATATAAAAGGCACAATCATTTTAATTTTCGGTCGTTAAATAAAAATATAATAAAGAAAAAAAAATACGTTGCAATTAAAACTTTTTCGGGTGTTTTTAATGATTTTTTTGATATAACGCGTATCCGAACTGTTCTCAATCGAGGTCGGATTCGAAAATCGAATTTCAAATTGATAAGTTTCTATCCCTCTCTTTTATATACATATGAAAGAAACAGAGTGCATCGAGATTCAAATGATTAGAATTTTATAATTAACCTTTGGCTGAAGAATGTCAATTCGTGGTCAGATATTGAAAAAATTAAAAAGCTACTTTCTACTCACGCTCGAAACAAAATCGCATTTTGTTCACTGTTATCTGACAGAAAAATCGCCATGTTTGAGGTGGTGAGGTGAAAAATATATATCTGAACAGATTGAAGATATTTGAAATAACAAACCGGCTGGTAGAAGACCGGCATGTTTTTTTTGTCGTAATAGCGGCCACACTGGATACTTTATGATATTTTTAACCTAATGACTCAAAAGACATCAAGAAAACATTTATTTTTGTATGGGAGTTAAAACCTAGTGACAGACGAAGAGACAGTGGAGATTGGAGATTGGAGATGGAGGTGTAAGTAGTAATAGGTTGGTCGGTATTGACAGCCTTTTGATTGAGGAACCCTACATTATGTAAAATAGGCGAAGGGCGAAGGTCACTTAATCTATTTTTAAAATATTGACTGAGCGAGCGAAGCGAGGGTAGCGTCCCCGTTTCAGCATGGCCTAAAATTATTTTGTTGGTCTGGATTTTTCGCCTAAAGGTCGCATTTAACAAGCGATTCTCACATACTACATTTTGTGAGTAGGTTAGGTTCGATAAGTATATACATTTTTTTTTCGATTCAGGATCCGACATTTTTCGAAATTGTTGAGATATATGGGAGTTGGAAAACTAAAAAAATACAAATTTGAGACATTTCGAAGCGAGTTCGCGAGGTCTAATAGGTCACAAAGCCACTAGCAGTGTTAAGTGCTAATTAAAATCATGAACACACTAACCACAACCATCAAAATCAATCTCCAATCGATTCCTAAACTGTAATTTGCAGTAAAAATCGCTAATCTACGGTTAATTGATCTCTTAAGAAGTGGTTAGTTCATTAATAGACATTGCATTTTGGTCGTAAAAAGTAGGCAGGAACCTCGTCATTGCGGCTTTACCAAGGGAGGGGAGGGCGACCTACACGCTGGAAAGGCTCACAGTGGGCCGCAGGAGATAAAATATGATCCGCGGATGATTTCAAATTCGCGGTTGATGCATCGCCGGATCCGCCGGAGTCCGCCTGAGTCCACCGGAGTCCGCCTGAGTCCGCCGGAGTCCACCGGAGTCCGCCGGAGGAGAAGTACTTATTTCTTTAGGTAGGTACATTTAGTCCCTGTGAAATACTAAGAAATCAAAGTGGTCCCTCGTCGAGAAAAAGTTGTGGAGCACCAACTCCGCCTGCAGGGCTAGCATATCTTGCCGTAGGTACCTATTTGATTTAAAAGCAAGTTTTGTCACATTCACAGAAGAAAATGCATTAATCATAGTAATTTTATTTGAGGTAGTCGTCTGCCCTCGTATTAGGCTGCGTTTCCACCAGTGCGAGAGGATGTGTAGCGAGGGACAGCTGCGTTGAGCGAGGATAATGTACAATTCACATAGACCGGGCCGGGCCGGGTCGGCTGCCGCCGCGTCGCAGCGAGCGCTCTGACAGCCGGCAGCGGCCGACCGCGTCCAGTGATCAGGTCGGGCGGGTTCGGCTGCCGCCACGTTCCAGCGGGCGCTGGAGCGCCCGGCGGCAGCCGACTGCGTCCGTCCAGCGATCAAATTCTAGGGCGACGGACGTGCGAGCGGAGCCGATGGCGTGCCGCGGTAACCGAACGGAGCCGATGGCGCGCGGCGGTAACTGAACGTAGCCAACGGCGCGCGGCGGGGACCAAACGGAGCCGCTTACGCGCGACGACAGCCGAGCACCTCCGTCCGCGTCCGCAAGCGCCCGATCGGCCGACAGCGGCGCCAATAACATTCGATGGGATCTGACTGTCGTAAAGAAGCTTTACATTCATTTGGCAACTATTTAGATGCGCTTCAGTGCGCGCCGACTCCGCCCGGTCAGTGGGAATCGTACATAAGTAAATGAAGTTATTCCATTGGTTAACAAAAACACATTCCTCGCTACGCATCCCCGCACACTCTGGTGGAAACAGGCTGCGTTTACCCCATAATATGCCGTAAATGGGTGGCCATAAAAATCCTGCATCGCGCTGTCAATTGAAATTCTGTTAGGACTTTTTCATAATAATAATGTGTCAACTTCATAAAAGCTGCTTTTCAATACAATTTTGAAATAGTATTTATTATATTATATATATCCTCCTAGCCTTTGTCCCATATCTTTGTAGAGAATGAATTCTCAATCGGGGTTGGCTACCTAAATCCCAAGATGTGGCGTAGGCACTAGTTTTACGCAAGCGACTGCCATCTGACCTTCCAACCCAGAGGGGAAACTAGGTCTTATTGGGCTTAGGTGTTATTAGGGCTTATTTATTATATTATATGACATCAAAAACGAGGATAATATTATACGTCGACTAAGTCTGTCTAATGAAAGCTAAACCTAAAAAAAGCGAAATATAAAAAAAAACAACTTTATTACAAAAATCGTAGGAATAAATGATTTTGATAAGCATTTTTCTTATTATGTTTATTTTAGTGGGCACCAAGAGAACGCGTACTTTTTCACAATACCATAAGTTTTTTGAATTTGCCGCTTTTTTCAGATCCAGATTTCGTCAGACAGACTTACTGTGTGATTCAGTCATGAATCCGGGCAAAAACCAAACGCACACAGTCATTATCGCTTTGACAAAGCGACACGCTAACCAATAAAAAACCTGAAAAACGTTCAGAAGATAAAAAAATAGCCCTGAGATATTCAAATCATTCGGCACTATGTTACATAAATTTAAAGAAAAACATAATTTCTTTAGTTTGATTAAATTGATTTTTAATGAAAATAGATCTTTTGGTTTAGCATCATTATTTAAACGCATGTGAGTTTTATTGTATGCGGATATCATATCTAATAATGCAATTTCCTATTTTCTGAGCGTACTTTTGAACGTGCGCAGTTTGACATTGTCAATGACAATGTAAATGTAGTTTGACGTTTACGTTACATTATTATATGACGTGTGTATTGTAAACAACCAAAAAGTGTTAATTTTTACCATTAAAAATATCAGCGGCTATTGATTAAACGAAGTCATAAAATGGACAAGACAATGGACGAAAATTCCACGATGTTAAAAGCAGTAATACTCATAGGAGGGCCTCAAAAAGGTAAACTAAATTTCGAGTCTTTTGACCGGCTTGTTTTATGTTTCTTAGATAAGAAGAAGGACAACCTGGTTTGCTACAATACCTAAACGGCAATTAAAGCGTTCGTATACATCTATTACATAGTGGGTGCACACTTAAAGTGTTCAATTGAAACCACAATGTTATAATTTTTTGCATACTGATACTCTTCATTGATATTTATTTAATATATGTAACGTTACTAGTTTTTAAGTAATAATTAAACCTCTCCAGCATAGTTACCTTTTTTGTATTAATATATTGCAACATCATTTAATAGTTTAAAGTAATGTAAGTTTATAGTGCAGATTTCTAGACACATTTATCAACATTGACATATTATTTACAAATTTATAATCAATTAAAGCAATAGTTTAGAAAAGTAAAATAAACTGTAATAATTGATTTAGGTATTATGTCAATAAATAAGGTCCAGTAAAAATTTCAATGATGACTGAATTAAACTTCCAAAAGTGTCTGTTAAAATATGATTTTCTTTGTTGTTGGATTGATATCAAGGCCATGCTGCAATGCAAAACACAAATTTGATCACTAGGAAGCAATAAAACTTAGCTCATTAATAATTTCATACAGGGTCATGAAATGATTGAAAAGATAGCTTATAGTGATCACCAAAATAACAATTTACTTGCATACTCAAAAAGTACTTCTTTACATGGGTCAGCATAGCTATACTGACCCATGTCAAGAAATACTTTTGGTAGCTACCAAGTGCCTTTTTTCTGCACCCTTGGACAAAACTTTTCTAATTTTAATAAATTATAATTCTCCTTTTCTAATTAATTAAAAAGTAAATATGTGTCACAGTGACACATATTTAATGCCAGCATACTGCATATAAAGGATATGTTGACATGTGTATTTGGGTCAAACAACTATTTTCTGCCAATCGTTGCCATGGTGATGCCCCTGGGTCACTTTTTAAAACTACGATTTTCCGTGGTAATATTTAGCAAAAGCTTTGTAATTTAAGCAGTTATAAGCCCAATCTTATGTAGACTATCTCCTGACAATACCAGTTATATCAACTATCAACACTTTTCTTAGAAATTTAATCACTATTGTCCCCTGGGTCACGGACAGAATAACAGCAAGAAAAAGTTGATCCACCCATTTGTATAAAGATTTCATCTTTATGGCAAGGCAAATTGTGGGACTATTTAGTATTTACTAAACACTCGCATATTTTACTAAGCTAATAGAAATTGAAGTGTGTACATATTTACTTTATAAAACATGTTTTTACTATGCATTATTAGATTCAGATAACTTTTGACCTAGCTCTCTCATAATATTCAGGAACCCGCTTCCGCCCGCTGTCTCTGGACACCCCGAAGCCCCTGTTCCCGATAGCGGGGCTCCCTCTGATCCAGCACCACATTGCTGCCTGTGTCAAGCTGAAGGAGGTCAGGGAGATACTCATCATCGGGTCGTACACAGCTGCAAACATGGAGCAGTTTGTCAGAGACATGCATATTGAATATTCTATAACTATCAGGTTAATATTTTATATGGTTTGTGCGATTGTCATACATTTAAATAAAGCAATTTAAACGGATTATATACCGTAAGGTCGGGGAACTTTGACCCTACAAGGTTACTCTGCCAATCCATAAAAATGCATGAATTTTATCGAGTCCATAAATAAATAAAAAACCCACCAAGTGCGAGTCTGGTTTATTAGTCAAATGATGTTGTTCCAAGAATTTATCAATTTAATATCATGGTTTTCTATGGGTGGACAAAGTAACCTTGTAGGGTCAAAGTACCCCGACCTTACGGTATGTATATAGTTTGCGAAAATGTAACTTTGGCAGAATTTGTAGATCTGCAAAATCATTGGTCATTGATTAAAATTTTGCATTGATGTTTTCCGGTACAGGGTCTCTGGCCAGTTCTAAGGGTAGTATCTTCCACAAATCGCTTTAAAGATATGGTAATTTTCCAAGCTTTATAACAAAACAAGACTAAATCCCCTTCAATTTTTTTTTATTATTTACCTAACCTTAATTAGGACAACAACGACAAGAAATCGTTAAAGCCCGCCTCTCCAGTCCCTTTGAGATCATGATCGTAACATCACGTTCGAAACGTCGAGGTTATTAATTAAAAGTTAATGATTTAGTCCCGTTTTGTTATAATATATATATATATATATATATATTTATTTATAAATGTTATGAAAATTGAGAAAGTTAAAATCAATAAATTTCCCAAGCTGTTATGATGTTCTTGATTCTTTTACAGATCTCTTCCTTTTTAATTAGATTTGAAATTGAGATTATTTGCTCAACATGTAAAATAAGAGTTTGTTGATTTATCATTTCGTTTTTTAGATACCTACAAGAGTTCACACCGTTGGGCACAGGCGGTGGTCTCTACCACTTCCGCGACCAGGTCCGAGCAGGGAACCCAACTGCCTTTTTCTTGCTCAACGGGGATGTCTGTGCTGACTTTCCTCTTAAAGAACTATGGGATTTCCATATGGAGCGACCCAACTCGCTGGTAAGTTGATTCAAAACCTGGTCTTGCTAGATATATTCTACAGCGTCATCCATTTTTAAGGTTCCGTGCCCAAAGGGTAAAAAAGGGATTACTAAGACTCCGCTGTCCGTCCGTCTGTCTGTCTGTCTGTCTGTCTGTCTGTCTGTCTGTCTGTCTGTCTGTCTGTCTGTCTGTCTGTCTGTCTGTCTGTCTGTCTGTCTGTCTGTCTCCAGGATGTTTCTCATGATAGTTAGACAGTTGAAATTTTCAGAGATGATGTATTTCTGTTGCCGCTATAACAACTACAAAAAATAAAACAGAATAAAACAAATATTTAAGGCGGCTCCTATTCAACAAACGTGATCGGTTGAGTTAACTTTGCACCTCATTTGTATCCGGTGCCAACATACCAGGTGCAACCTTAAATTAACCCGGCCAGTTAAGACGGGATACCTAAGTATTTGTACGGAACCCTCGGTGCGCGAGTCAGACTCGCACTTGGCTTGTTAGGGTTCCGTACCCAAAGGGTAAAAACGGGACCCTATTACTGAGACTTCGCCGTCCGTCCGTCCGTCCGTCCGTCCGTCCGTCCGTCCGTCCGTCTGTCACCAGGCTGTATCTCAACAACGGTGATAGCTAGACAGTTGAAATTTTCACAGATGATGTATTTCTATTGCCGCTATAACAACAAACACTAAAAATAAAATAAAATAAATATTTAAGGGGGGCTCCCATACAACAAACTTGTTATAGATTATATATATGTATAGGTACGGAACCCTTCATGCGCGAGTCGGGCTCGCACTTGCCCAATTTTTTTTATAATATATTTAAGTAACATAAATTACAGAAAATGCTTAAAATCTTCAATAAGAATCATTTTTAACTGGGGATCTATTATAGTGTTTTGCGGAAATATGACCTATTTTGCGTTTTCGTGTTTCTGAAATATTCCGTATTATTGTAAATGGTTTTTAATTTAGAGTCACACATCTGAAACAGCCGTCGTTAATACTTGCAGAATATAATTATCACACTAATATTATAAAGGCAAAAGTTTGTACTTCTAGTACTTCTTCACGTTCAGGCGACTGGACCAATTTTGATAAATTTCGGTGTGAAAGTAGCTGACGTAGGCTACTTTTTATCCCGAAAAAATGTAGTGTTCCCGTGGGATGAGCGGGTAACACCGCAGCTAGCATGTTTACAGTAACAACCTGTTTTTTATACAGGTAACGATAATGGGGACGGAGGCGACCCGACAGCAGGCCGTGCACTACGGCTGCATGGTGCGCGAGGCAGGCACTAAGGCGGTGACACACTACGTGGAGAAGCCCGCCTCGTACGTGTCGGCGCTCATCAACTGCGGCGTGTACGTGTGCGCGCCGAGCGTCTTCCAAACGATGCAAGCGATCCAAGAGAAGAACACACGCTACAGGTACCGAACATACACATGACGCATCAAACGATTAAGGCCGCAGTATAAACACAACAGACACTACGGCTGCATGGTGCGCGAGGCAGGCACTAAGGCGGTGACACACTACGTGGAGAAGCCCGCCTCGTACGTGTCGGCGCTCATCAACTGCGGCGTGTACGTGTGCGCTCCGAGCGTCTTCCAAACGATGCAAGCGATGCAAGAGAAAAACACACGCTACAGGTACCGAGCACACATGACACATTAAGTCCGATTGTCCTGAGCTTGTAGGCCGCCTCGTGCGACTGTTTGTTCCTGACGTCCCTAGGATAGCTCTCAGACCGCGGCAGCGCGATCTCTTGATGGCGCCGGCGGCGCGTACTGTGTCTCGCAAAAATTCCCCACTTGTTCGTGCTCTTGTGCTACTCAATGCGTTCCTGACATCAGCACCGGAGTGTGATTTGTTTGCGTGGCGATGGGCGGTTGGTTGTGTGCACTGAATGTTTGAGATTTTGTGAGGAATTGGATGATCGATGATAATTGTTATTATTATTATTTGTTTGTGTTGCTGTTTCATGTTTATGTTGGTTTTTCTTCTATGATAATGTTGTACTAATAATGTAAGTTTCATGACGCATTAGATAAGAAACTGTAATGTCATGTAAACGTGTTTAAAATAAATAAATAAATAAATTAAACGATTCGAGTCTAGTGTAAGTAATTTATTTTCATACAATTTCAATACAATGTAATTTAATTTTGTTAAATTTGTATTTGGTGATCTATCACTAGCATTTTAATGCACGTAAGCCTAGTTTAAGTCTAATTTTTAAGATATTGCTATGCCCTAAAAGGGCCATGTAAAGGACTCAAACAAGTGTAACATCTCTGTAAACAACCATAGTGCAATGAATAAATGAATGAATGAAAAATGAATTAATGATTAAGGCCGCAGTATAAACACAACAGACACTACGGCTGTATAGTGCGCGAGCCAGGTACTAAAGCGTTGACGCGCTATGTGAAGAAGACGGCATCCATGTCACTTTGACGACGCGTTTGGCTCGGTTTGTAGACACCTGCCTACTGGGCCGGCGGTCCCGGGTTCGAATCCCGGCCAGGGCAAATAGTTGTGTGATGAACTCGAATATTTGTGCTTGGGTCATGGTTGTTCTATGTATTTAAGTATATATTTATCTATATAAGTACGTATATCGTCGTCTAGTACCCATATCACAAGCCTTCTTGAGCTTAATTTGGGACTAGATCGATTTGTGTGAGGTTTTCCAATATTTATTTATTTATTTATTTATTATGTCACGTACACAGCGCGAACCGCCGCACGCGCCGCTCTGAAGTCGTGGCATCTTTTCTAGTCGCCAATACATTCTTACCAACCGTCTTGTCAAATTGTCAGCGTCCGTACAGCGTCCCTGAAGGTTGCCACGCGGTAGTAGGTTGCGAGGCGATGGGATTGCGTTCGTGCGAAAAATCTTGGGTTGAACTTGTACAAGATCCATTTTCTATTTGCCTGTTCTTTGCAATAAACCCAAGGCGATTGAAGTACATACATAACCAGATGTTTCAATGCATGCCTATCCATATCCATACTATACTAATATTATAAATGCGAAAGTGTGTCTGTCTGTCTGTTACCTCTTCACGCTTAAACCGCTGAACCGATTTAGATGAAATTTGGTATATAGTTTCAGTCCCGGGGAAGGACATAGGATACTTTTCATCCCGAATAAATGTAGTGTTCCCGTGGGATAAGCGGGTAACACCGCGGGGCACAGCTAGTATAACATACTTGCTTAGGTTTAAAATCTGATAAGTGAAATATCTGTCCATATTTTATGCGCCACCACGCCAGTAATTCCATTGGGAACATCATTAGATGCTCAGTTATTATGCAAAGAAGTTAAGTTCAACTTTTTAGAACATGAACGCCTGTTCTCGTTTCTTTATAGTTACAGCATTTGTATAACTAGTATATTTCATATAATACTTTTGTTCCAGTGGCAACAACCAAAGCAACACCATTCCGGGCTACATGTCCTGGGAGATGGATGTCCTGGCGCCTCTGGCCGGGACCAACAAACTATACGCTATGCAGGTAACTTCAAAACTGCGACATACGACTCTATTGCGACGCGTTTGGCTCGGTTGGTAGACACCTGCCTACTGAGTCGGCGGTCCCGGGTTCGAATCCCGGCCGGGGCAAATATTTGTGAAATGAAATGAAATGAAATAAATGAAATGAAATAATTTATTCAGTAAGTAGGCCACAGGGGCACTTTTACAAGTCAGATTGTGAATCTACCGGCATTTCGCAAGAGGAGACCGCTGTTGAGAAGAAAGCCGAAAGAAACTCAACAGTAAGTCATTTTTTCGTAAATAATACTTAAAACAATTACAATGATTACATTTGTATTATAACTAATTACACTGGTACACGTAAAGGAGATGTATAGATACTCCAAATCAATGTTAAGTAGGAACATTAAAATAAAATTTTAACGTTAAATTCATAATAGTAAATATACCCAGAGATGTATAAAGTCTCTGGGTGTCACAACATGCAATAAAATAATAATTACTTAATTAATTTAATTCCACAGAGATGTATAAGGTCTCTAGGCGTCAACATGAATAATTTACAATAGAAAATAATTATTAAATCTAAATTTCTTAGAGATGTATATGGTCTCTAGGCGTCATAACATGCAATAAAATATTTTAAAATTATATAATTTCCTCAGAGATGTATAAAGTCTCTGAGTGTCATACTACACTAAGCTGTTTCTTAGAGATGTATAGTCTCTAAGAGTTCAAAAGGTAAAAATCAACATAAAATAACTTCAATCGAGTACAGGATGAAGTTTCTCACGTTTGCTTAATTTAACACTAGTATGCGGTTGCTACATATTTAATTTGGCCCTTGCTAGCATGAACAGACCGGACCCCACAAACGGCACCCGTTCACGAGTATGACGCATATCTCAGCCATCGCTTCCCTCAACCATATTATAGGGAAGGCTGCGACCCGATCAACGACGCCACCGTAAGCAAAGACCTTTAAGCGAGCATGACATGCTCAAGCTGCCGGGCATACTTGACTAATACTATTTGCCCGGTGAGAAACAACAAATTGTGCTCTCATGTTACATTAAAAATTACCCACCAAAATAATGCTTATTTAAAAATTTACTATTGCCACACAACACTAAACTACTGGCTTAAAGGCATCACTGTCGTTTAGAAAGTCATTAACCGTATAATAAGCTTTATTCAATAAGTGACGTTTTATTTGTGCTTTAAATTTGCTACAGGGCAATTTTACTACATCAATAGGTATTTTATTGTAGAAGCGTACACAGTTCCCCACGAACGACGAGCTAACCTTACGGAGACGGTGGGCAGGTATTGCGAGCTTGTCCTTACTTCTCGTATTGTAGTGGTGAATGTCACTGTTGAGCTTGAATTCATGGAGATTTTTCCGCACATACATGATATTCTCAAGAATGTATTGAGATGCTACGGTGAGAATGTTTGTTTCCTTGAATTTCTCTCTTAGTGACGTACGACCTCCTAGTGCGTAAATTGCGCGTACAGCTCGTTTTTGTAGCACAAAGATGGTTTGGATGTCCGCCGCTCTTCCCCATAATAAAATTCCATACGACATAACACTATGGAAATAACTGAAATATACAATCTTTGCCGTCTCGACGTTTGTCAGCTGCCTGATTCGCCTAACTGCATAGGCAGCGGAGCTCAGCTTACCGGCAAGAGTGGCTATATGCGCACTCCATTGCAGTTTAGAGTCTAAAGTAACACCCAGGAATACTGTTTTTTCTTCAAATTCCAGTACTTCGCCTTTCAGTTTTACCTTGGCACAATTTACTTGTTTCACATTTGGTAATGTAAATTTAATGCACTTAGTTTTCTTGGCATTTAAAAGTAAATTATTTGCAGTAAACCAATCCACAATAGAGGACAGTGCATCATTAATGACATCGAAGTTGTTTTCTTGCCTTTTTACTTTAAAAAGAAGAGATGTGTCATCTGCAAATAGTACTATATCATGTTTATCTCGCACAAGGTTTGGTAAATCGTTAATATACACTAGAAAAAGAAAGGGACCTAGAATTGAACCCTGAGGTACCCCCATAGCAACAGCTGACCCAGTCGATTGAGTCCCATTGATATCTACCCGTTGCGTTCTGCCTGAAAGATATGACGAGACAAGGTCAAGGGCATTGTTTTTGACTCCGTAGTGTTCTAGCTTACGTATTAAATTCTCATGATCAACGCAATCAAATGCTTTGGATAGATCACAAAAAACTCCAATAGCATCTTGAGCTCTCTCCCAGGCATCAAAGATATGTTTAACTAGTACCACGCCAGCGTCAGTGGTAGAGCGACCTTTGGTGAACCCGAATTGATTGCTGTGGAGTAGGTTATTCCGATTGAAATGAGATATAAGTTGATTTAGAATAATCTTCTCAAAAACTTTGCTTAATGCTGGTAGTATTGATATTGGTCTAAAATTTGTGGGGTCCGATTTTGTACCTGATTTGAATAAGGGAATAATTTTGCTATGCTTCATCAAATCAGGAAATACTCCAGTATCAATACATTTATTAAAGATATCAGCTAAATATGGTGCAATAGATTCAACAATTGAATGTAACACTTTGACAGATAGGCCCCACAGATCCTCAGTCTTCTTTAAATTTAGCGATTTAAACGCTTTAATAATAGTCGTAGGGGTTACATAAATGAATTTAAAGATAGTTGTACATTCTGATACATTCTTTTTCAATAGTAATTCAGCGACATCGGGCGATGAATTCAAAGACTTTGTTGTCTCTACAGGTATATTGCAGAAGAATTGCTCAAAGTGATAGGCAATTTCAACATCGGAACTTATTACAGTATCGTCGATTCGAAGACTGTAATGGCGATCTTTTGGTTTCGTTTTCCCGGTTTCATCATAGATTACCTTCCAAATAGTTTTCACCTTATCACAGGAATTTGTGATCTTTTTAGACAAGTAATCAGCTTTAGCGGCGGCACACATTTGCTTAAAGGATTTGGAAAACATTTTCACGTACTCTAGGAACTCCGGTCTCTTATCGATTGTCCTTTGTTCATAAAGATCGTAGAGACGACGTCTTTTTTCATGAATATCAGGTGTAGCCCAGTCGCTGAATTTAGTTTTAACCCTGTCTTGTACTTTCTTTAAATTGAAACAGGCATCAAATTCTTTTTTGATGCAGTTAAACAAGGCCGAACACATACAGTTAGCATCCTCTTGAGTAAATTTAAGATAACATAGTCTCCTCTGAATGTTATGGTTAAACAAATCTAAGCGATTTTCAGAGATCGGTCTGCACATGGCGTCTTGTGGATCACTCTCAATATTTCCACTGAAGTTGAAGGAGGCATATTGTCCGCAATGGTCAGAGCTTAGTTTGTTTATGATAGATTTATCAATCGCATCAACACTACTAAATATGTTATCAATACACGTTGAACTGGTAGCTGTGATTCTGGTAGACTCAGAAAACAAATTCACTAGGCCAAAAGAATTAAAAGTGTTCAATAAACTCACACTCATAGATGATTCTTCACACAAATTAACATTAAAATCACCACACACAATAATACACTTATTACTTGAGAATACACTATTGAGCACTTCATCCATAGTTGACTCAAATAAACTATAGTCCGCTGATGGGGGTCTGTATACGCATATAATTATAAATTGTTCCAATTCAATACACGAAAGTTCAATCTGACGTTCAATGGACATGTTAACAATATCTTTGCGTTCTTTATGCTTTAAATCATGTTTTACCATAATCAAAGATCCGCCGCGGATGTGAACTTCTCTAGAGAAAGAACTTACTATACTATGATTGTTAAAATTGAACATGAATTCATGACCTTTAAGCCAGTGTTCAGTTATACACAAGATATGAATATTATGATTATCTATAAATAAACCAATTTCAAGTTCTTTACTAGTAAAACCTTGTATATTTTGGTGAACTATATTAATCGCATTATTATCGAAACTACTACTAGTGTTAAAATCGTCGGGGGGCGCAGAGCCGGCGGGGACACACGTTGTCGAAGAAATCAGTTTAAATCACCCGAAGACTCCGTCCCGGGAGATCCCACGTCGCTACAACGTAACGCAAGATTCACCCTAGCACTACCATCACAAGTCATGCTAGTCATGACGGCGTCTATAATATTATATGCTAACAGATTAGCACAATCACGTAAGCATCTTTTCGAAAGATACATACGATTGCGAGTCAGGACAAAGTTTTTAATAAATTTATTCGTATCAAAATACGAAATCGTGGAGGTATACAGACCGAGTCTATAGAATAGGGAATTGAAATATTCTATCTTATTATACATTTTTTCAGACGTTTTGTCCGGAAACGGTAACGCACACACAATGATTTTACCCACACCTCGGTCGACAATACCGGCGAGAGTCTCGCAGAACTCGACCACGTCACGCTTGGTATAACCCAAACTGTCTCCCAGCATGATCGCGACGGTGGTGTGTCGGTCGAACGTGTCGGCAGAAATAGACGAGGCGACGCGGCCGAGAGGGGCGCCCGGCAGACAGTTGTTGGTGACCGGCTGCTGCAGGCGCCCGGCCAGCAGCGCGCCGAGCCCGACACCCACCCGGTCCGTGTACAGCACCGTGCGGGGCGCGGGCGGGGCCGGTGCGGGCGCGCAGCACGCGGCGCTCGGGGTGTGGGGCGCCCGCGCGGCACTCGCGGGCCTCGGCGTCGGCACGTCGCGCGCGCGCGGCGGCCGGCGGGTGCGGGGCGTGGGCGGCGCGAACGAGACGCGGCGCGGCGCCGGCACAGGGTGTGCGCGGCCGGCGGCGCGCGGCGTGGGCGCGGGCGCGGGCAGGCGCGGCACGAGCGGGGTGCGGCGCGCGGGGGACACGCAGGTGCCGCAGCGCGGCGAAGCCGCCACCAGAGAATCGAGTCGTTCCGCGTTGCTGTTCCCTAGATCTATGACGCAGTTCATAAACCCGATGTATTCCCGCATCTGGTTACTCGACAACTCGTACTTATCGTTGACGTCTTTTAAAGTCGATTCTAGAATTTTGAGCTCATCGTTTCTTTTTTTTATAATTTCCAGGGCATGGTCCAGGTCATTTTGAATATCTATGAGATCATTCATCAGAGCCACATTATTTTGTTTGAAAGACACAGATTTAAATAAGGATTTGTGTCTTTTTAATAATACCTTTGATCGCTTAATAAATCTACTTAATTTAAGATATTTCTTTATTTTCTTCGATCCTTGAATTATATTTTTTCCATTACTGTGGCTATTTATATACATAGAATTTGTTAAGTCTATGGTATCGATTACAGGTGCACTTATTATGGTGTCATTTAATATGTCTATATGTTCACAGCTGTTCAGTTCGGCATATATACTTAAATTGTAGTCTGCTCGTTCGGAGCAACGTTTGCAAGTATCAAACGATATTGGTTTTTGATCCAATTCCTCCAGCTGTTGTTCGAGGTCTCGAATGCGTTGCAGCGCTTGATCATGTGTAGCATAACACTCCTGAAACTGTTCCAGAGTTTTTTGGAGCTCATCGCGCTGACCCAGTACGTCCTCAAATTGTGCATCCTGTTCCGCGAGCTGAGTTTTGAGGGCCGTATTGGTTCTAATGATACGTTCCACCTCTTCTTCACTCTCCTCGCGTTCCTGAAGAAATCTCTCATTCAGCTCTTTTATCTCTTTTAGTTCCAACTGTGTTTGCCGCAGTCGGCTAGCCATAACATCACTCCTCGTGGTTGGTTTTGAAACTTGTGCTGAAAACATTGTGAATATGTTTTATATTTGATATCAAAACTTATATTATGCAAGAGAACTAGTTAAAAAAAATATGAATAAATGAAAAGGGCAAGGTAATGATCTCTTGTAATTATTTACCACAAAATATAAACACAATTCTAAGGTGATGGTTCTAATGGAACGTAATATGTCTTAGTATTAGTCTGTGCAATATAATTATACCTATAAGACACTATTTTTATGCATTTAGGGGTAATATTTTATTTGTTGACACTATACTCTAATACTCATACTAATAAACAAAAGAAATCAGAGTATATGGTTTTAATACATGACAAAACAATTAAAAACTAATGAAATTCAATAAGTAATTAGATACAAATACTCCCTGGTTCCAATTTCTATGAAAAGAAATACATATTTTTCAAATCTTAAACGGTATAAGTATGACAATGACGGTTGGTTCCTTTGTGTATTGCTTCGGTACAAAACAACTCCTTTTGGGTCACTTCCACCTTAAATAATATCCTCATGGGATATTTGTACACAGAAGATCACTTTTTAGCTAAAAATAAGTAGTTAATACACGATTTAATATTTTAAATACGACTTCTAAATACGACGTCTAAATTTGACGTTTGTCGCGGGTGCGTATGTGCAAATATTTGTTCTTGGGTCATGGATGTTATCTATGTATGTATTTATATATTATGTATATTGTCGTCTAGTACCTACCCATAGTACAAGCTTTGCTTAGTTTGGGACTAGGTCGATTTGTGTAAGATTGTCCCTTAATATTTATTTTATTTATTTATTTTATTGCGGTGGGCATTGGGAACATTAAGTTTTCCACGGTTTCCACGGAACATTGAAATCGTAAACTAGATGGATCATCAAACCGCTTCACAATTTCCAATGGATCTTGGCATCAGATCTTGACTAGTGATGTGCCGTTTCCGAAATTTTCCAGAACTTTCCTTATTTTGTATAGTAAATGAAAAAAGTTTCTGTATATTTTCGGAAACGCCTCATCACTAATCTAGACCAGATTTTTATGAGAGCAACATGTTTCCATTTACAGATAACAAACTGGTGGTCGCAAGTAAAGACCCCCGGATCAGCCATATACGCTAACCGCCACTACCTAGAGCTGCACCGGAAGCAAAACCCGACTAAACAACAAACGCACAACAACAACATCCTGCCCGATGTGTTCGTGCACCCGACCGCCTGCGTCGACGACTCCGCTGTGGTAAGACATACAAAACCCGACTAAACGACAAACACAACAACAACATCCTGCCCGATGTCTTTGTGCATCCGACCGCATACGTCGACGACTCCGCTGTGGTGAGACAAATGCAAAACCCTACCAAACAACAAACGCACAACAACAACATCCTGCCCGATGTCTTCGTGCACCCGACCGCCTGCGTCGATGACTCCGCTGTGGTAAGACACATAAAAAACCCGACAAAACAACAAACACAACAACAACATCCTGCCCGATGTGTTCGTGCACCCAACCGCCTGCATCGACGACTCCGCTGTGGTAAGACACATACAAAACCCGACCAAACAACAAACACACAACAACAACATCCTGCCCGATGTCTTCGTGCATCCAACCGCCTGCGTCGACGACTCCGCTGTAGTAAAGACACATAAAAAACCCGACAAAACAACAAACACAACAACAACATCCTGCCCGATGTGTTCGTGCACCCAACCGCCTGCATCGACGACTCCGCTGTGGTAAGACATACAAAACCCGACTGAACGACAAACACACAACAACAACATCCTGCCCGATGTGTTCGTGCACCCGACCGCCTGCGTCGATGACTCCGCTGTGGTGAGACATACAAAACCCGACTAAACGACAAACATACAACAACAACATCCTGCCCGATGTGTTCGTGGACCCTCTGCCAGCGTCGACGACTCCGCTGTGGTAAGACAAATGCAAAACCTGACTAAAAACAAACACACAACAACAACATCCTGCCCGATGTGTTCGTGCACCCGACCGCCTGCGTCGATGACTCCGCCGTGGTGAGAAAAATACAAAACCTGACTAAACGACAAACACACAACAACAACATCCTGCCCGATGTGTTCGTGCACCCGACCGCCTGCGTCGACGACTCCGCTGTGGTAAGACAAACGCAAAACCTGACTAAACAACAAACACAGCAATAACATTCTCCTGTGTACGTGCACTTGACTGCCCGCGTGGATGACTTTGCAGTGCTAAGAGACAAATACACAACTCAGCTGTTACGAGACACATACGAAACCCGACTAAATAACAAACACAACAACAACATTCTCCTGTGTACGTGCACTTGACTGCCCGCGTGGATGACTCTGCAGTGCTAAGAAACAAATACACAGCTCAGCTGTGATGAGACACATACGAAACCCGACTAAACGACAAACACACAACAACAACATCCTGCCCGATGTCTTCGTGCATCCGACCGCCTGCGTCGATGACTCCGCTGTGGTAAGACAAATGGAAAACCTGACTAAACGACAAACACACAACAACAACATCCTGCCCGATGTCTTCGTGCATCCGACCGCATACGTCGACGACTCCGCCGTGGTGAGAAAAATACAAAACCTGACTAAACGATAAACACACAACAACAACATCCTGCCCGATGTCTTCGTGCATCCGACCGCCTGCGTCGATGACTCCGCTGTGGTAAGACATACAAAACCCGACTAAACGACAAACGCACAACAACAACATCCTGCCCGCTGTGTTCGTGCACCACAACCGTCTGCGTCGACGACTCCGCTGTGGTGAGGTGAGACACATACGAAACCCGACTAAACAACAAACACAACAACAACATTCTCCTGTGTACGTGCACTTGACTGCCCGCGTGGATGACTCTGCAGTGCTAAGAGACAAATACACAACTCAGCTGTTACGTTACGAGACACATACGAAACCCGACTCAACAACAAACACAACAACAACATTCTCCTGTGTACGTGCACTTGACTACCCGCGTCGATGACTCTGCAGTGCTAAGAAACAAATACACAGCTCAGCTGTGATGAGACACATACGAAGCCCGACTAAACAACAAACACACAATAACAACATCCTGCCCGATGTGTTCGTGCACCGCACTGCTTGCGTTGTCGACTCCGCTGTGCGAGGGCTAAACTGGTCGTTTTAGTCCCTGGTGTAGAAATTGAAACCATGTAATTGATTTATATTAAAATGAAAAAAAGAAAGTTCTTAGCGGCCAGCTAATGTAGGTAAAGTGTTTCTTTTTTGTTCGTCGTTCTTAAAATCAAAACAGCGTGACAAAATTGCCAAATCTACACAATTTTCGGTGAGCTTTTGCGGTGACAAAACTATTGAATTTTTAAGTTTTTTTTTCCTCGCAATCGTAGTGAAAGACAGAGTGTTTCGCACGGATAAAAGCCATTATAACACTCAGATTATATCATTTCGTGTCGTAATAGCCCCATGTGAAACATTCAATTGTTATTGAGTGTGATTTTGATTTTGATTACAGATCGGTCCGAACGTGTCGATCGGCGCGGGCGTCACGATAAAAGCCGGAGTTCGCATCAAGGAGTCCATCATACTGAACAACGCCACCATCAGCGAGCACTCTCTGATCATGTATTCCGTCGGTGAGAAAGGAGAGAGGCCTTAGTAGGCCTTTTGATTTATTTTTTTAGGGTTCCGTACCCAAAGGGTAAAAACGGGACCCTATTACTGAGACTTCGCCGTCCGTCCGTCCGTCCGTCTGTCCGTCCGTCCGTCTGTCACCAGGCTGTATCTCAACAACGGTGATAGCTAGACAGTTGAAATTTTCACAGATGATGTATTTCTATAGCCGCTATAACAACAAATACTAAAAATATGAAAAAATAAATATTTAAGGGGGGCTCCCATACAACAAACTTGTTATAGATTATATATATGTATAGGTACGGAACCCTTCATGCGCGAGTCGGGCTCGCACTTGCCCAATATTTCATATTATGACAAATACCAGGTGTTTCCTGTAATAGGAACAATAAATTAAAATATAGATTCTACTCTTCACATTGAACAACATTTGATCAGCAACTTTAAAAAAAAAAGTCAGTTTTCAGAATTTTATTTTTTCAGACAAATTGAAGCCTGACCAGAAATATATGAGGATTGTCAAGAGGGCGCTATTTATAAGATTTATATGGCAACAATTTTGCAACCAATCGCAACCACAACATAATGAGTAATGACATTAGTTTAAATACCTGTCAGTTCCACTATGTTCACCTCGCAATTTCATTTAATAGAATGCACTCTTTTCCTGACAGTTTTTCGTGTAGTAAACACGTGTACACTTTATTTATAATATAAAGTTCATGACTGTGAATGGTTTTCGGCATTTTCTGTGGATATTTTTAAATATTTTTCTAATCAAGAAATCAGCACGAATGACATTGACATTGTTGACAAACCATCATAAAATCATTGCCAGTGTAAGAAATTAGTTCCAGTGAAATTCCGCAATATGGCGCGTCCTCATATATTTCTGGTCAGGCTTTAAATAGTATTTTCAATGTACGTCGTCCAACATTGACATTCCCTGAGCATTGACATAGCTGTCACTCTACTAATATCGGACATTTCGCAATAAATTGCTTCTTTGTCTAAACATTATTCTACAAAATATCATTTAATACACGTTATTTTCAGAAGTTGCTTAACAAATGTTGTCCAGTTTCAAGCGAAGAATCTATGCTTTAATTTATCGCTCCTATTACAGGAAACACCTGGTATATGGATAGTTTCAGCCAATTTTTAGGGTTCCGTAGTCAACTAGGAACCCTTATAGTTTCGCCATGTCCGTCTGTCCGTCTGTCCGTCCGTCCGCGGCTTAGCTCCGTGATCATTAGTACTAGAAAGCTGAAATTTGGTATGAGTATGTGTATAAATAACGCCGACAGAACGGTAAAATAAAATTTTAAAAAAAATTTTTTTTTCGGGTACCTCTCAAACACCTAAAGTGGGGGTGATTTTTTTTTTTTCTTTTCAACACTAGTGTGTGGGGTGTCGTTGAATAGGTCTTGTAAAAATAATAGGGGTCTTCTAACATTATTTTTTGATAAAGTCAGCAGTTTTGTAAATATTCGATCCAAAACCAAAAAAAATAGTGTCCCCCCCCCTCTAACTTTTCAACCACAGGTCAAAAAAATTCATAAAAATTCATGTTAATGAGGCCTTATAAGTACTTTCAATGAAAACTATATTGAACAAAATCGGTCGAGCCGTTTTTGAGTTATCGCCAAATTTCATATTTTTTCTTTAAAAGGTCGTAAGTTGACTTCCAGTTTCTAGGGCGTTTACGATCTTTTTATAGAGCTTAAAATCTTTTTTAACGTAAACCTCGGGCTTAAAACAGGAGTTTATTGTGAAGGATGAGCAACTACGGAACCCTACACTGAGCGTGGCCCGACATGCTCTTGGCCGGTTTTTATACCAATTTATTGCTCTAATTCTAGGGATTCTGATACATTTTTACAATCTTGAAATGACAACTCGGTTTATAATTTAATTATTTAGTCCTGCATAGCCAGTTCGTTTTACTTTTATTTATTTATAAAAAAAAACCTCATCTAAAACCCCGTTTGAGGAGTGTCTTTTCAAAAGGGCTTACTTTTCTATGAATTTATAGAGAAATAAGCCCTTTTGAAAATACATTTCTGATTTATGATTTGCCGATATAGTATTTTTGCTAATTAAATGTTTTTACGACAGAATGTAGGAATAGGACACAGTCGAAATATAGTGCGATACTATATATTTTAGTACGGTTGGCAACACTAACAATAGTAGTTAATGGAATAAAAAAAAAACCAAGGGGTCGCCCTTTAAATTACATATTTATTACAGTTCCTTATACTTGTCCGCTGTTTTATAGGGTTCCATTTTGTAACATTTTCAATCAAAACCCGCCATGCGCTGTGATGATTCGCATTTCGCAAAGAGGACCTTTGGCCTTTGGCGCTTACCGCAAGGACGCATGTCAGGTTATTGGGTATAAAGATACAAAAAATTGGGCAAGTGCGAGACCGACTCGCGCATGAAGGGTTCCGTACCATAATCTATAACAAGTTTGTTGTATGGGAGCCCCCCTTATTTTATTTTACATTACACAATCATTCAACTGTGTAACTACTGTGTACTTAATTGTCAAATTGTATATCCTCTGTGAGCAGATAAATAAAACATTTTTATGATGTATTATTATTATCATTTTTAGTATTTGTTGTTATAGCGGCAATAGAAATACATCATCTGTGAAAATTTCAACTGTCTAGCTATCACCGTTCTTGAGATACAGCCTGGTGACAGACGGACGGACGGACAGCGAAGTCTCAGTAATCGGGTCCCGTTTTTACCCTTTGGGTACGGAACCCTAAAAACGAAACCCTTACAAATTCACTTTTGTTATCTGTCTGGGACACAACGCAGTTTTTAATTACCAAATATTTAGAGAGGATACTACTGCTAATTTTTCCGTTCTGTCAGTTTGCGCTGGCACACGGTAACCGTGGTGTCGCATACAAATGAGGTCCAAACTTAACGTAACCGGTTTATAGAAATTGAGGTTTCGTACTCGACTGTTTCCTCCTCCAACACTTAACCAAACTATCTTAAAACAAATTAAAATGTTTCGTGTCGTACCGTTTCTATTTTTGTGCTAATTATTTGTTATTTTAATCCAGCGCGAAGACTGAGAAAAGCCCGAGCGAAGCGTTGTAGCTTGGGCAAGAATGCTTTTGTATGCCCGGGTCTTAAAACCGCTGTTTAATGCCCCTGTTTAACCGCTGTTTAATTGTGAAGGATGGGCAACTACGGAACCCTATACTGAGCGTGGCCCGCCATGATCTTGGCGGGATTTTTTAAAGTGAATAATACTTTTTCCAGAGTTCAACACTCAATTAGTATAGTAACATAGCTTCATTATGGTTTTTTTTTAAGCTTTCATTGCGTGCAGACGAAAATAATTAAAAAATAAAAGTTTTTTGCGTGAATTTTGTCAATTTCGAGTAGTTATTGAAACAAAAATTATGTATTCATAGCTTAAACTGTAGGTTTCAAATATATACCAATAAATCTCAATGGCCCTGTTCTAAGTAGTAACATTAATAATATGTTACGAACCACGTTTGATCATTGAGAAATATCTAAAACAATCAGCATTTTTGAACGGATAAGGAGCCTTAAAGGAAAACCCTACTCAAATTGCTCCATTCAATTAGGAACCATGAATTTTTGGAGTAGTAGGGCCTCGTGCAGGGTCCGTCCGGATTGTTACTACCGTCTTGCCTGCTAACCCATCGCCAAACAGCAATGTTCGCATTGTTGTGTTCCGGTGTGGGGGTAAGATAGCCGGTGAAATTACTAGCATAGAGGCATTCTATCTTCGTCCTCCGGGTAGGCAAGCACTTGTGGCACCTCTGGTGTTGCAGGTGTTTATGGGCGACGGTAATCGCTTTCCATCAGGCGATACGTTTGCTCGTTTGCCCCCTATGACATCGTCACCGTCAGTGACATAATAACTTTTCACAGTGGGTCAAAACGCAAGCGTGGGCGAGTGGTCCAGGATAGAGGGCACCCCGTCGGACCCGGACCCCAACAAGCCCTTCGCCAAGA
This sequence comes from Apotomis betuletana, assembly GCA_932273695.1. Taxonomy (NCBI): domain Eukaryota; kingdom Metazoa; phylum Arthropoda; class Insecta; order Lepidoptera; family Tortricidae; genus Apotomis; species Apotomis betuletana. The sequence continues at coordinate 8,391,600 of OW026318.1, read as the reverse complement.
TGGACAACCAGGCGCTCTTCAACGCGGACGGCAGGCTCAACCCTTCTATCACTATACTAGGTGAGTCCCAGCGACCAGAATGGTTTGTATCAAGAAAAGTGCCAAGATTTTGAAGATGCCTGAGCTGATCTTGATTTGAGACGTTGAGAAACCGCGTCCCAGACTCTCGTACAACTAGTTGAGTTTGAAATGGTTAATAATGATCTACCTAGCTCTAAAAAAATGTCTTGAAATTTCATGAACAGACAAAAACGCCGTCCGCCATTTTTTGTTACTTATCTGCGGTGGTGATATAGAATGCCGGTAAATAAACAAAAGCGCTACTCCGTTGTTCAAAATTCGACCGTCGTATAGTGCTGTACCGATCACTGAAATATACTTTGACAGGTATCGAGATGGCACTATTTGACGGTTGAATTTCTAACAACAACTGGGCCTCCACGGGCGTTTTATCTATTGGACCACTGAATCTGATGCGAAAGCCATTGAATTTTTTAACCAGTGGCTTCTGCATGCCTTAGGGTGGCATCGTTGCACCGGTGCTGTGGTTCAGTGGTCCAATAGGAAGGACGCCCGTGTTGGCTCGAAAAACCCTTGTAGAAGCAGGTTCTAATCCTGCTTGAACCATGAAAATTAAAAAAAATTCGCTTTGTAAACATTTCGTGTTGTTTCTCTCCAGGAGCAAGCGTGGTGGTGCCCGCCGAGACGATACTCCTGAACACGATAGTGCTGCCCCACAAACATCTCACCAGGAGTTTTAAGCACGAGATTATATTGTAAACTACCAACTGCGCCGACACCGGTCACCGCCGTGAGTGAACGAAAACACATTGAAGTACAAGTATCATAGTATGACAACTCCACGAAAACTATGGCATTGAATGTGGGGTGTGAAATAGTACATTACATACCTAGGGCGATGAATTCGTGAACGTTCCAGATCGTAGGTGTTTGTGGCCTGAACCGAAGGTAAGGGCCATAAATATGCGATTTAGAGCTTGATGAATTACCGCCCGTGGTTTGTCTAAAGTATCGCGTCTTGTCTTGGCCAGGAATTGAGATTTTTTAACCGCAAACCCCACCTAGGGTGTCGTAAAATATCGTTGGGGATAGTGCAATACTGAGTAAGTAACAAGTGTAGATACAAATCAATATTCAAACAAATGCTAAGTATTTTATTCAAATGAGACCTGTTATTTACGCGGTATTGCACTCTGGGCGATATGTCAAACGGATCGGCAGTTTATTTATGGCGTATAGAGTTCGCATTCAGCACATCTAGCACAACTTTGTAGCGCGACAAATACTACCTGACGCTTTTCGTTCAATACTGTGCGAGCAAGACAGGTGATGCTGAGTCGTGTGGCAAGCAGAGTCGCGGCTTACCTCATCGAATGTTTAATTTGGCCGAAAAATCATTAATATTCATTAGAAAGCATTATTCCTTGCAACTGTAAACTATTTGAGATTGTTATAAAACTAACGTAACCTAACCGATGGAATGACATTTGGAAGAATACGGTATTTGACTATACTGAATATAAATTGTGGCATTGAAACCACTAAACACGCATTAAAAAATACGCGGAACCAAATAAACTATCACTAACTTTGGACATTATACTATTTTTTGATTGTACAATAACTAAAAAGTAGACGTGTTTTGACTACTGCTTTTTATGACGTCACATGCCAGTATCTTCATAGAAGCTTCATACTAACAGAACGTTTTTTACTATTCATAAAGAATAGCTGATTTGAGCTGTCATCAAATACCGTATTATGAAAAATTACTACAGAGGAAAAAAAATTCAGCGAAATGATTTTTCGGCGAATCGACTCATTCGACGAAATAAGTTTCTAGTCATCGAAGGGCTCTCACATTTTTTGTCTGTGAAAGTTTGACATCGGTGAAAAAGTTGAAATACAAATATAAAAATACACCAAGTGCGAGTGGGACTCGCGCACGAAGGGTTCCGTACCATTATCTGTAAGTTTGTTGTATGGGAGCCCCCCTTAAATATTTATTTTATTTAATTTTTAGTATTTGTTGTTATAGTGGCAATAGAAATACATCATCTGTGAAAATTTCAACTGTCTAGCTATCACCGTTCTTGAGATACAGCCTGGTGACAGACGGACGGACGGACAGCGAAGTCTCAGTAATAGGGTCCCGTTTTTACCCTTTGGTTACGGAACCCTAAAAACGAGCTACTCCGAAGCCTGGGTCTCCTATCACACGCTACACGCAGCGTACAGCGTCTTTCCATACTAAGCATTGTGTTGTTAATATGGAAAAATGCTGCACGCTGCGTACAGCGTCTAATAGGAGACCAAGGCCCGACACAATACGATGGCAAAACTTTGGGATCCTCCTCTTTTATAGAAAAACACTTCACCGAAAGCTTCGTTTCATAGAATTTTCATTCGGACAAAAATTTCCTCGGAACTCATACTTTTCTCAGAAATCTTGAAAATATCAACCTTCTATAGGTTTTTTAAGCTAGGTTAGGTTTGTGTAATACAGGCCTCGGACTTTCGTTCGGACAGTAGGACTAATGGAGAACTATGGAGCCGTTATTAACATTAAAATACAATTCATACTCATACGCATTCATTTATTTCATTCCAAACTGCCTTTATGGTTATTATGGTTAACATTCCCAAGCATTAAATGACTAAAATTATAAATATATTTTTTTTACAATATTTCAAACTCTTGATTTAACTCAATTTATTGTCAATATCATGCACTTTCTAGTCATAAATGGATATTCGATCAATATAGAACCCAATTTACTCCAGAGAACATGGATAAAGTTGCAAATATTTACGTATTTTATGGTGGCGAAAAAAACAATGCCTACACAAATCAGGTCTTTGTATATTGGTCTGACTTTGTCCTTGACTATAAAATTAAAATAGCGAATGAAATACACTTATGAGTATGAATAGTATTTTAATGTTAATATAGGCTCCATAGCTCCTACCGTGCGAACGAAAGTCTGAGGCCTTGGTAATAACATTCCAAAATATATAATGGTTTCAGAAAAAAATGCTTTCGATGAAATGAAATTTCTACGAAATGAAAATCGATGAAACGTTTGTCGATGAAACAAGGGAAAACCCAAAACTTTATTCACTAATTAAGGTAAGTATAAAAAGCATGTAAGAAAAATCCTCACATTCGTATTTTAACTGTGGTTCTACTTTTGGTATTCTACACAAACTTATAAAGTTTTAGATTAAGAATATTTGTGTAAATTATTTTATACATAATATTACCTTAAATTGATTATTTTATTGACGAAAGATCATACGCCTCATTACACTTGAGCTTATTTAAATGGAAATTAATCAGTTTTTAGTTGAGACATGTTAAACTTGAGCCGATGTACCTAGTTCACTTCGTCTGTAGGTACAATAAAGGAAACAAAAACGCGTTACTTTTTGACTATTATCGTTGACAAGAGCGAAAAATGTACGTGTTTTAATTTCCTTAACTGTACCTACATACATTTTTCATATACTGAATTAAATATACATTTTACATAGAAGTTCCTGATAATTTCACACGAGTGTAAACCGCATTTTAAAATTGTCCACGGTCTTTCTAATGACTATAGTGAAAATAAATAATGTTATTCATACTACGAATCACAAATTCAAAAATACTGGGAACGAAATTTGGTAATTTTACTTACCTACTATTTTTATTAAACAATAACTAAAAAGAGGACGTGTTTTGACTACTGTTTTTGTTTTTTATAATACAAGTTAGTATAATTCATAAGCATATGCTTCATACCAACGGATCGTTTTTGATATTTCAAAAATGAGTAGCTGATTTGAGCAGTCATTAAATAAGTATCGTATTATAATTATTTCAAACTGCATACAATGCTGCGCAAATTTTTTGATGTATAAATTTTTTCGTATATTATTTCATAGATGTTTATAGAATTATATCTGGTGCTGAAATATATATAATGAGCACAATTATGGTTTTATTGAATGCCAGGCCTCTACTACAGAATAGAACACGACAGGAGGTTCTCTGATCTTCGCAAAAAACGCCTGAGAACTTTTACTGGTTGTTTGTGTAAAATGCGACACAATTTCCACTAACGTGGTAGTCGTAGGATGTGATAGACGACACCCGGTCGCCATTTCAACTCCTTGGGATATGAAATTTATTGAGTGCCCTGTACGTATAGCAAAACTATGACACACGACAAATGCGACCTATTACTTTCCTTTCAATACTGTGCGAGCAAGACAGCTGAGTCACGCGACAAGCGAAGTCGCAGAAAGATAAAAGCCTTGCAGGTCCTAGATACAACGACTCAATAAGTTGATTTTAGTAAGTGACTAACTCTGAAACCCACATACACTGGATAGCAAATAAACCGGACCACCTGCTACCCTGGATTTCGAATCGGATTGTCTCGAAAATTAGAACTTTCTAGTTATTTATACCAATAGAAAGCGCGTTTCATGACCATTAAAATGAATTGAACATTGGGATTTATCAATTTGTATAAAAATCTGGTATAAAAATCGGCACGTATGCCGGGTAGTTATGGAAATGTAAATTTAGCACTACACCTTAGTTTAAACTACGATTATTGATGATAGCTCTAATTTATATTTTGATACCATGCCAAATAAATAAATAAAATATTATGATTTACGAAAAGAGTACTTATAATAACCTTTTATTAGTGCAAAATAAAGTTCAAGGATTACAACTATTAAAATACTTACACTAAAACTAAACCTTAAAAATTAAATAAAAACTCGAACATAATAAAGTTAAATTAAATCTAAAAATGGCTCCTGCGGGATAGTGCCAAAGATGCTGGCGGCATTTCCTCGCTGAATCGCCAAGCTGATTCTTTGAGCGAGGAAACCGCCAGAACTTATAATTATAACGTGTATGTAATGTCTCTCCAATCTCCATGGTATCGTAGCTCTAGCTCCCAGGCGGATGAACCGATTCGAGTGCGGTTTGTTTCAATTGTCAATTTTGTCGTTCGAGGTAGTTCTTATTGTTTGATGGAAATGAAAGGACTCGACGAAAATATTCAGCTCTCATTGGATCTACAGGATCTCAGCTATTATAAGGTTATTTCGTATCGAGGATTTTAAATAGTAGTTTATGCAACTCTTTCATAAGAAGAGGTTTAAAATACGGGTGTAATGGTAAAATAGGATCACACGAGTGTTTTAAAGTTCTAATTATGTACATATTTTTGCATACACTACTTACCTACATAGGTACATCTTCATCATCATATCATAGATTTTCTTTTATGTAGACATGAAGTACTTCGTAGTACCAGTAACTCCCGCGGAGTGGAGGAATAAATGGGGCCGCGGTGACGGCGCGGGCAGGGTTGACATAACGTATCATATATTTGTAATTTTTTCTACTCCAGTACTTACTTTTTTCTGTCATTTATATAGTTACTAACTCTAATATAAAGACATAAATTATAAAATTCTGTAAAAGTCTATACTCTATTACCCAAAAAAACACTGCTAAACAATGTTATAATGTCGCCAAAAAAGCATCACTTAGTACCACAGATTACAAGATAAACAGCTGCATTCACACAATTTGCAATTTAAAAAAAGTTATTGTACTAAGGCATTGCTGCCAACTTAAAAAACACTTTTATCTTCAGTGCATGGATGTTTGGTAGGTATAGTGAACGTATACCTTTATGTATAAGTTCATATTTTTTTGACAGATGTTTAGTATAGTGAACGTATACCTTTATGTATAAGTTCATATTTTTTTGACAGATGGACGTCAATAAAAAAAAAGTTTATCAGACAATTTTTTATTTTATTTTGTTGATTCCGAGGCGGAACTTGTAATTATTTTCTTTGTTGTTTGTTTGCATTTTATTTATGAAATGTCGATTCGTAGAAAAAGTATTGTATGCAACGTTGTATTAAGTAGGTCAAAAAACGCTCGTGGCATCTTTCTTACGATGTTCGCTACGCTCGTAACCCATGCCACTCGCGTTTTTTGCCCCCTCTTATACAACGGTTGCATAAAATACTATGGTGAAATTAGATCACTAATTTCCTGCCTCCATGTCCCACCGCCGTCGCTGCATAGTAATGTAGGTTTTTACCTATATTCACTTGGGACAGTAATTTAACAATATGAGTGTAGATACAATGTTTCATTAACGACGCGATTGGCTCAGTTTATAAGCACTTGCCTACTGAGCCGGCGGTTCCGGGTTCGAATCCTGGCCAGGGCAAATACTTATTTGTGTGATGAACTCGAATATGTGTGCTTGGGTCATGGTTGTTCTATGTATTTAACTATATATATATTTATCTATATAAGTATATATATCGAGCCTTCTTGAGCTTAATTTGGGACTAGATCGATTTGTGTGAGGTTGTCTGATATTTATTTAATTTATTTATTAAGTAATTAAATAGATATTAAATGTATGCAGTTTTGTCCGTCCAGTGTTAATGAATCCTCAGGTTGTAAATTCCGAGCGGAGACTATTAATAAAGTACAGTCAGCAAAAGCCAATAACTTGATTATCAATAGGTATACTGAGGATAATAAATGAAATAGGTATGTCTAATCTAATTTTGACAACGCGGTTGGCGCAGTTGTAGTGCATCCTACTAGGCCGGCGGTCCTGGGTTCGAATTCCGGTGTCTGATGAACTTGAATATTTTTTCATTGGTCATGGATGTTTTTATGTATGGCCTAGCACGTGTCGGTCCGGCCCTCTGGTGCCAAAACCGCATTCATATGGCAATAATGAGCATAGGTACGTCATATATTATCAAACGTCATTAGAAGAAGGGAGAGAATATATGAACGAAGGATTGAGCAGCATTCCGGTAAACAATGTTTTGATTTTTGTTAATGACAAATCGAAACTGACGTTTAATAATGCAAATATATGACGTATGTGCAAGGAGCTGCTGAATTGCATGCATGCATTTGTGCAGCTCATAGTACATTATTGTTATATGAAAGCTGTTTGGGGCGCCACTATCCCCGGGCCTGACCGACGCTTATTAGGCTATCAGACGAGCGTAGTTTTGTCGCGTAATTTCGGTCGTGACGTGATCACATGACATGATGTATGGCGCGACCGAAATTACTCGACTCAAATTACGCTTCTCTGGCTTCACCCATAGATAAAATCGAAGGAAAGGCTTTAGATACTGACCGTACCATTCATTCACAACTCACGCGAGCTGGGTCACTTACCCGACTATTTATAGCAAACTTGAATGCGAAAGGTGTACAATTTATAATCCCCGATAATCTCCTCACGTTGTGAATTAAACAGCTTCCGCGGAAATATGTAAACAGCGTTGTATCTCAAAGAAAGTATGTATTCAGTATGATAGGAATAAAGATACAGTTTGTCTGCGCAGTGATGAGGTATTCCATAGAATCGGATTCCCTGCCTGCCATTTTAGAATGTTTGAGCCTTGAGCACTCTTTTCTGTTGCTCAACTAAGTTTTTTTTACCGTTATTTCACTGTGTGTGTAATGTGAAATCTTTTTTTCTGGTGTCCATTGCCATGGAAATGTCCCGTGGGTCACTCTTCAGAACCACGTTGTTCGTCGGTTATTTTTTAACCCCCGACAAAAAATCTGTTGTCATGTGTATCTGTTGTCAGTCTGTGCCGTCGTAGCTACCAAACGGATGGACCAATTTGAGTGCCGTTTTTTAAATAGAAATAAATGCCCGTCGAGATAGTTTTTAGCTATGTTTGATGGAAATAGGACCAGTAGTTTCCAAGATATTCAGTTTTAATTGAAACAAGTCACAAGATCTCAGCCATTATTGATGCTAACTAAGGATTCCAAATTTTGTGACTATGTTCAGTTTAAGTAGCATTTTCTATATCACTAATTGAATGAGGGTCTCATGATGACCAGCTTCTTGTGCATGTGCCGGGGGTGTTTTAAATTTGTAAGAATATTAGTGGGACTAAACTGTTAATGGCCTAAGGTAAGGTGTGATAAGACTGATAAGACTCACCGGGGGAAGATTGCCATCTTCCATTAACTAACTGTTAGCCTTACCTTACCCCATTGGACAATAAACTATGTTAGTCTTCTTCTTCTTAGTCGTACACTCTTGTCAGATTGGTCGTGGTTATGATTGTCCTCTTCCACATTAATGTGGTCTTTTGCAATTTTTCTCCATCTCTCTCTGTGGCACTCCGTGCACACTCCGTTAGGGAACATTTCGTCGTGGACTATATGAGATCCTTCCACCTAGTAGGTAGATCGACCGCGAGAACGCTGAGCTTCCACTCTCCCCTGCACTACCAATCGCTCTATCGACGTTCCGCTGCGGATGATATGTCCAAACAGTTTCAGGATTCACACTTGCACAATCGACGAAATTAACATAGTATAAAAGTAAAACAAAGTCCCTTCCTGCTGTCTGTCCCTATATGTATACTTAGATCTTTTAAACTACGCAACGGATTTTGATGCGGTTTTTTTCAGTAGAGTGATTCAAGAGGAAGGTTTATATGTATAATACATGCAAAATTTATCAGCATTGCACCCGTGCGAAGCCGGGGCGGGTCGCTAGTATGCTGATAAACACCAGCAAAACATACGGCACGACATAGTTATAACGTGTAAATAGCCTAACGAGTATAATGGATGCATAACTCGTACACCTAGGCAGACTAATGAGCAAATTATACATTACTAAAAGGTGTCTAGCTATAAATTTTACATTGTCTCATTATTTAGCACAAAGAAAAATTTTAATGCGTAACCTAGTAATTTTTTGTTTAAAATTTTTCTTTGTGCTAGACTTCTAGACTGCTAGACACTAACTGTTAAATAGAGCTATATTTATGTATATTCAACATACGTTTTGTCACGTGTCCGAGATCTCTCCATATACCTATAATACGATTGGTTACTTGAGTGATATGCTTTAGAAGTAGAAGTACTTACCTAAATAAGCTTTCAACTTATGAATTCTTTGAAAAATACAGATTTTAGGGGGCGTGTATTGTACCTATTGTAAAATTTTTGATGAACAATCATATCGCATAAAGCAAGCAAAATATCTCATCTAATTTGATATATTTAGCCATCTCTTTTAAAAACGAAATTTATCATACGACTTAATTGCAACATTTGCAACTCAATTGCAGAAATCGATAATATGTGTTTTTAGAAGGTGGGCATATTGTTGTCCTATCACCTGCACCTTCGACCGCGGATTTTTTTCAACCATCTGATGGATTATAAATTTATGAAACATGTAATGTCTATTTTTTTTTTATGTGGGTACACCACAATTTTTATTTAAACCATTAATACAAATATCAAAGATTAAAGAAAAATTTAAAAAGGAGCTACCTGGTGGAAGAGACCAGGAATCGAACCCGGTACCTCTGGATTACCGATCCAGCGCGTTAACCACTTCGCTACCCTAGCTCCTAGGTAGTTTAAATTTTTCTTCAAGCTTTGATCTTTGTATTAATGGTTCATCTGATGGGTGTCCAGATTTCTCGGTAAGTATCAAAATTGGTTCCGTTCAGTCGTTTAAGCGTGATGAGCAGAGAAATATTTTTTTTTACAAACATATGGGGCTGTACGGCGTCAATACAAATCCTGCATCGTGCTACAATAATCTAATAATCCAAAAAATCTGAATGTTTCCTCGTGCAGAACATTTAATTTATTATTAATTTTAAGCGTTCACTTACTTTATTGAGAACAATGCAGTTGGGCCAGAAAGGTTCTTGAGTAGCAACCGCGTACCGGAAGACGCAGTGTGTGGAGGCCCAGCAAGGTGGATCGACAACCTAGTTAGGATCAGGCAGCAATGCGATGAGGGCGGCACACGCACGATCAATCGTTGTGGAGAACTTTGGGGGAGGCCTTTGTCCAGCAGTGGACGTTTATTAGCTGATATGATAATGAAGTGCACGATGGAAAAATAATAAGGAAAATCAAGTGAGCTTTGTAAATAGGGATTTTTTAATTATCATATTTATCATAAATTCTATAGAGAAACATAGTTAAGAAGCCGCATAAATGAATCTGACCTATCAATCAACTGTGAATTAAAATGTTAAGTAGGTTGATGTCCAGTAGGTAGGTATCATTTTCCCGGTAGAGAAACACGAGGAAACGTTTCCCAGTCCGTTATAGGTCGGTAATGTTCTATTTTCAACCAACTTCTAAAATAATTGGATCTCAATTGTATTATTTTGTTTATGTTTCTTACGTCAGAACTCCGTCATTTATAAGCGGATAACGTTAATTCTATTTTTTTTATTAAAAGAAGTCATTTTCTCTGTTGGAACAGTTTAATACACATTTTTTAAAATCTATTTTAGGTATGTAAATATTTCATTTATAATTTAATTAAAGTCCTTTTTTGTGTTGTATATATTTTACTTAATTATAACTATGTAGATACCCAAATGTAATGTATCCAAGGAATTCCTACATGCATCTATATTGAGATTTCGGAGTATTGTATAGTAAGTTAGTTCAGTTATTCTCGGAAAAACGTTTTCTTCGTGAAAAAGTGATTTATAATTTTGAATACTAAATAGACGGATTTTGAAACATTTATAGTAAACTAGCGGTATTATATTAAAGGGTAGATTTAAATTTCGAAATTACAACTCACATATCGCTGCAACAATATACTGGTTGGGCCTCGATCCATTGCTCCATGATGGTAACCTCACTATGAACATGTTTAAAATTTTTTTTTTTTTAATTTTAGCCACAGCCGCGGTGGCGATCCCTTAATCGACTGATCGAGATCGCTCGATGCCTTTTAAGTATTTAACCACACGGAAAAATTCAACACATCAAAAATTACACGCACAAGACACCGTTCTCGCGTGACTATGCAGCATACAACGAACAAATAGTGATGGGACTCATCTGAATAATGAGTCAAATCAGTTTGTTGAATGAACTGAATTGTGCTATAGATACTTATTATAAAATTTGAGAAGTGAAAATTCTGTATATTGAATAAGTTATGGGTGGTTCTACTCACAAGGGAATTTTCCGCGGCTCACCTTATTTTGTATAGTTTTTGTAGGCAAATTATATTGATTTACGATCGAAACTGTACAACTAAATTTTCTAGTATGACACTGAAAATTAGCTAAGCCCTAAATATATATCTCTCAAAAATTGTACTTTAAAGTGCCAAATTCTCAGTCTCCAGGCATGTCTCTCGGACGAAATGAAAGCTTAATGCCTGCATCATAACTGCATTTTGAGTATGTACGTAATATTTTCGCTAAAATAGAAATCCATAATATATGTAGTTTCAATGTGTTCGTCTAAATGAGAAACTTATTAAAAAAAAGTGCATTATATTTTGTCCCTCGTTTTTTACCTCAGTCTCCTGCTACATCAAAACACGTTAAAATCAGTTTGAGTTACCACGTCTAGCGCGTTGCTGTTCGGTTTGAGTGAAAGATCGAAGTGAAGTTAGCATATAAATGATCGCGTTTGTCTAGGTTCGCGGTTGGATTAGTCGCTACGGCGAGTTGTGTAAGTGAAGTTGTGCTACGGCCAGTCAGCTTAACAGTATCCTGGCCCATATTTATTTAAAATCCATTGTTTTCTATACACTTTTTTTGCATTCATAGGTCGTAAATTCGTTGCATTAGAGTACAGAACTGCATGATTTCAATATTAAACGTTGCATTGACGTAGTTATTGGCTAAAAACTTACAATAATCTCAGTATCCTGTCCTCAGTCTCCTGGGCCCATATATTGTTTAAACCTTTACCGCATACGAAGCCATATATGGCAGATATGAACTTGGACCTTATTGGCACAGGTCAAGGTTCAAATTCAAACAACTATTTTTTTTTTGTAAAGGGTTAAATGGTCATAAATTTGGTATATTTTATTTTTTGACTGGCCCGTTTGAGATCAGTAAAAGAACGACCTCCGCTAGGCGTTCAGCTACTTTTCTGACCTTAGATGCTAAAAAAATGGTGTGCCGCAAATCACTTCATTTTCGTCCCTCCTGAGTAGAACCACCCTTATCAAAAATGTAGGTATATTTGTTTATTATGTCTGTCCATATTTATGTGTCATTGTGTCCTTATCACTCTCGCAGAGCTAAACTGTGAAATGAAGTTTTTCGGGCATAAACAACCACTGATTTCTAAAACAAGTACGCTCGACTTCATATTGTCGTTGCCAAAATTAAACCAGTTGATTTTCCCCATTTTGGCGCTAATAGCTACGTGCAAGCTGTGTGAGCGTGTATGGGTCTAATATTAGAGATTCACAGATCGTCACAGATTAAAGAACTATGAAATTTGGCAAGTAATAGGTATCGTCACATACTACAAATACTTATAAAAATCTAAAAACTATACATTTGTAGTAAAATCATAAAAAATATAGTCGTTTTCAAACATCATATTTGGAGAACTCGGTTGCGTTAAGTTTGCACCTCGTTTGTATGCGGCGCCATACATTTCAGGTAGGCAAACTTAACTCAACCAGGCCAATTAAGATGGGATAATAAGTGAAAGTTTGTACGGAACCCTCGGTGCGCGAGTCAGACTCGCACTTAATCGTTTTTTTTTCCTAATTTACTTTTGTGTCGTCTTGTCAATATAAAAGTGATAGTGATAGAACGATAAAAAGATTCTATTAAACATTTTGAATATTTATTTATTTAGATAACTCTATCAATTAATTAATTATAGGTTAAAAACCGGCCAAGAGCATGTCGGGCCACGCTCAGTGTAGGGTTCCGTAGTTACTCATCCTTCACAATAGATTTAAGTAACAAGAAAGATTTCAGCTCTATAAAAAGGTCGTAAACGCCAAAGTAACTGTAGTTACTTATTACCTTCTGGATGTCACCTTACGTCCTTTTAAGAAAATTATGAAATTTTGCGATAATTCAAAAACGGCTCGACCGATTTTGTTCAATATAGTTTTCATTGAAAGTACTTATAAGGCTTCATTTTCATGAATTTTTCCATAATTTTCTGACCCGTGGTTAAAAAGTTAGAGGGGGGGGACGCAATTTTTTTATTTTCGGAGCGGATATTTACAAAACTGCTGACTTTATCAAAAAATAATGTTTGGAGACCCCTATTATTTTTAAAAGACCTATTCAACGACACCCCACATACTAGTGTTGAAACGAAAAAAAAAATTCACCCCCACTTTAGGTGTTCGAGAGGTACCGGAAAAAAAATATTTTTTTAGTTTTTATTTTACCGTTTTGTCGGCGTTATACATACACATACTCATACCAAATTTCAGCTTTCTAGTACTAATGATCACGGAGCTAAGCCGCGGACGGACAGACGGACAGACGGACATGGCGAAACTATAAGGGTTCCTAGTTGACTACGGAACCCTAACAAAAAACGCTACAACTTAAAATAATTATTAAGAAAAAAAACAAACTAAAATTAAAAACGGCTTAAAAATAAACTAAAATAAGTTGAACACCAATTATAGTTACTGAAAAGTCAGAAACATAAATTTACGAAAGTTCATTTAGGTATAGGTATAGGAAGTCCGAATTAAAAAAATAGTCACTAGTACACTACACTAAGTACCACACTTATTTAAAAATAATACGTAGGTAATATCTATAAACTTAGGAGGCACTGTTTCCTCCTTTATTGATTTAATAAAGAACTTACTCAGCTTTATATGTCGTGAAAAAGCCACGTTCCCGCCATAGAAGCTCATTCGTATTTTGAACATAGTCCCGAGCGCGCACGGGTGGCATTTCAAAAATCTAACTCTCGCGCCTACTTATTTCTTTTTCTTTTTGAATAGAAATAGCTATTTTTATTCTGTGAGGCCAATATTTTTAATTTAAAAATTATTGGTTCTTGTTTGATTCGTGCGGCCAGTGATATTAGTTATTAAAATGTTAAAGTATACAGTGAAAAAATATTGTTCGGAAGGGAGCAAGATTAATCAAATTGTTATGGCAGCTTTGAGTAAGTTTTGAATTTTGATATTTTTTACATGTTATTTATATGAGTTAAGTGAAGTTTGATATTTTACTGACTATAAATATGTTGAAGATAATCAAATTCTCAACAATCTAAACCGTATTTTCGATGTTATGTTCATAACATACACATGTTCAGTTTTATTTCATGGAACTGGCATATATTTTGTATAAATAATCTACTTAATATTATACGTTAGTATTGAAAATAGGCACCACGAGGCGATGCGTATCTTTGTTATTTGGTACCTAGTTATGTTTTGGCCATCACGGTTTTTTTTTGTAAAAGTTCTGATAAGTTTACGGTGTTAGAGTAAAACATTTGAACGCGAAACGAAAAAGTGGCGATATAAAGCATTTAGAAAAACGTAATTGGTATTGGATGGGGCGCAATTTTTTACTGCCTTAAGTAGGTAAATTCAGAAATCACATCTGGAAACAGGGTTCTTAAACTGCAACCGATAATTATGTTGTGAGACTTATGAAGAGTAAGTCATGTTTATTTTTTAACTTTCATTTGTCCTTACAATCATGTCGAGAAGTGACATCACCGCAAAATATGGGAGTAAAACAAAAACGCATCTAATCTGGAAACGGGTAACATATTTATCTTAAATCGGCCTATGTTTCCCGATTTAAAAAAAATGGGGTAGTATTATTAAAACTATCGTGAGATAATCTTTAATAAGTAGTCTTAAAAACGGTATAAACTCGCGTAAAATTGTTTCGAGCGCATAGCGGCGTAGCAGCACGTATAGCTATCCCCAGATGAAGAACTCTACATGAGTTCGAAACGTTCCTGACAATTTTTACGTAAGTTTAAACCGTTTTTATAACTATTAAAAATTGGAGTCTACATTTTTTTGATACTTATACTTATAACCCAATTATTAGCCCATTCGCTGACAGGCTAAAAATACACATGTCAATTTTCTTATGGTGCCCTAAGAAATGGATTGTAAAGAATGTGTACAACGCAACCAGTGAAAAATTCTAAAAACATGCATTGTACTGATTTCTTACGAAACCCACAATTGCTAGGTAACGATTACAGTGTCGCACGCGAGTACATAATTATACTTACACGTCAATTTCATGATAATCTGGTATTTAAACAGGATAAATATGAAATCATTTAACTTAATCCCATAAAAAACGCATTTCTGTCTAATAAAACACAGCATCATGACTTTCATTGGAAATACCGAATTAAGTACAGAGAAATAAATTGAATTTTATTATAGTAAAAGAACCAGGGTAACCGACATAGCCCGAAGGATAGCAAAACTTAAGTGGCAATGGGCACGGTACATCGCTCGTAGAACCGACCGTCGCTGGGGCCATCGAGTTCTTGAGTGGCGACCACGCACCGGACGACGCAGCGTGGGTAGACCCCCACAAGGTGGACTGATGACCTGGTGAAGGTCGCTGGAGTCCGCTGGATGCGGGTGGCGCAGGACCGGTGATGGTGGCGTTCTCTGGGGGAGGCATCTGTCCAGCAGTGGACGTCTTTTGGCTGATGATGATGATGATGATTATTATTATCTTTAAACGTACCTTCAGTGGCGTGCACCTCATAGAGACAAAAAGACACTGCCTACCCTAGTTATTCTGTTTATAAAGTTAATATAATATAACAATAATAATACAAATACACAATAATCCATTTGCGATCCGCGCCATCTATTGAGTCGGTGTGACAAAATTACGTACCTACTTTGGTCGATTCCGTGGCGATTGAAGCCGATCTCCATTCCGCGGCACTAGCGCCGCTACGCACCTTAGGCGGTAAAGACAGGCGACTTTCTGTCTTAGTTTATATTTGTGTGCCTCGTGCTTACACAGGCCCAGTGTAGTGTGCGTTCTTGTAAAAATACTGCACACAATAACAAAACTCACGCACACAAATGTAGAAGTTAGACAATGTCTCATGTCTCTTACTTCCTTACGGAAGAAGGATGCTTCCGAGCATCCGAGCCGCGACTCGTCGAACATCGGCGCGAGCGAGACGTGAATTCGCGACGCCGATGTTAACCGAACAATTCCGGACGGTTAGCCTGTCTCGCTCTTTCCTTAGCAATTATTCATAGTTTTATACTTCCGATGCTGACTATGTAACCATTTCAAAAAGGCGCATTTTTATGATTGTTTAGCGCAAAAACAGTACCATTTATGTTTGCCGTATTTTAATTTGAAGTTATTCAGTTTTTGTGTTCTTTGACGCCATTATTCATTATTGTTTGTTTTGATAATTAAGTGTGATAGTGGTGACTGGAAATAAGTGAATAGTTTTTGTAAAAATTGTGTGAAAATGGATAATTTTAATTGTGAGGATTGTAGTGGTGTGTGTGTTCAAAAAATCACAAATGATTCCTTTTCAAAACTTTCATTTTGTGATAAAAAACTATTAATGGAGAGAGGCCGGTGTACACCCGATATGGAAATGGTACAAATTAAAGGCAAAGTAAATAGGAAATTCAATATAAAGCAGTATAATACATATTATTGGCTGACAGGTTGCTCACACATCAAGCGGTTGTTTTGTTTTCCGTGTTTGTTGTTTGCGATTGGTAATAAAACTGTGTGGAACGATGCCGGATACAACGACGTCCATAATTTTCCAACCGCAGCCAAAAAACACGAACAATCTGAAAAACACTTGGCAGCTGCTCTAAAGTATCACACTTTTGGCAATAATCGTATCGAGACGCGTTTAAATTCTCAATTACAAATAGATATTGATAGGCATAACGCGAAAGTTGATCGGAATCGAAATATTTTTCAGCGTCTTATTGACATTGTTTGTTTTTTGGGAAAACAAGAACTTTCTTTTCGAGGACATGACGAATCCGCTTTGTCAGTTAATAGAGGGAATTATTTGGAGATGGTCGATTTACTTGCTAAATACGATGGAGTTTTAGATAACCATTTACAAAATTGTACCAGTTCGTTTACGGGATTATCAAATCGCATTCAAAACGACTTGATATCCAGTATAGCGTCTGAGATGATTGAAACAATAAAACGACAAATATCTGCTACCGATTTTGTTGCTGTGATGGTCGATGAAACACCTGACGTAAGTGGAAAAGAGCAACTAGTACTGATTTTAAGATATTTTCATGAATCCGAAGTGTGTGATCGATTCATTAAATATATTGACGTAAGTTCTGACCGCACCGCAAAAACATTGAGCGCCATTATACTGGAGATCCTATCGGAATTTGACTGTTTATCCAAATTAATAGCACAGACGTATGATGGCGCTGCTGTTTTATCATCTGATTTGAATGGTGTTCAGTCGCAGATTCGTCAGCAATGTCCTCTTGCTATGTATGTTTGGTGTTCTGCACACATTCTGAATCTGGTCCTTTCAAAGTCCTGCGAACGCATCCCGGAGACTAAACGGTTCTTTCACATTATCAAAACAATAGCTAATTTCTTCAGTAATAGCACCAAGAGACAAAATCACTACAATAAACAGGCTGATAAAAAAAAATTGCCCCGCGTTGCCGACACAAGGTGGACGTATAATTCGCGCACAGTCAATGTCATATTCAATTCTTATCAACAGTTAATCGACTTATTTGAAGATATGGCTGAAAATGAAAGCTCTTGGGATGGCGAAACATTAACTCAAGTTTCGTCATTGATGCACAGTCTAAAAGAATTTGAATTTAGATTCTTACTCCACGTCTTCAACGATATATTTGCAGAAACCGATATACTGTACGATATTTTACAAAAAAAAACTTCGGACGTAGTCTACTGCACCACAAAAATTAAGGCGTTTGAAAGTTATTTGGAATCATTTCGGTCTAGGTTTGAATATATTTTCGAATGCGTAAAAAAAATAACGGGACCACCGAAACGAAAACGAAATGTAGCGGATCCAAAACTTAATTTCAAAAGGATTTTTATTGAAATAATAGACAATATTTTTAACGAATGTCGCGACCGTTACCAAAACTTAAAAAAGTTAAAATATTTTGAACTATTGGCGTCCGAAAATTTCAGCAAATATAATGACAACTTTCCAGTGGAATTAGTAGCACAATTTGTAGATGTTTACAAGTCCTTCAATTTCAACTCGGACCGCCTCATTAATGAGCTTAAATGTGTATATAAAACCGCCGAATTCGCAAATGTTAGCATATATAACATTATAGAACATTTCCACGAAAATAGCCTAAGTACAGTTTTTCCAGAAGTGCTGCGTTTAGCAAAGTTAATTGTTACCGTTCCCGCAAGCAGCGCTTCAACTGAAAGGTCATTCTCGTCATTAAAACGCATACATACGTATTTGCGAAATACCCAAGGTCAGCAGCGGCTTACAGACCTCTCCTTAATTTCGGTAGAAAAAACCCTGCTTACACGAATGAAACGCCTTCCCAACTTTTACGACTCGATACTGCAAGTATTCGTACAGAAAGACAGACGTGTAGATTTAATATATAAATAATAATAAATTAAATCATTAAAAAACACACACCACCAACAAAAAATGAATGAATGAATGAATGAATCCTGAATTTGATGTATATATTGTACATACGTTGTATATATTTTTTGTATATATTGGTTTTTTTTTTTTATAAAGTGTTGTAAATATTTGTATAAAACGCGCCGAAAGGCCACTTTGGATATCCGCAAATTGATATGTCTATCTATAATATCAATCAATTTATGGATATTTGAGGTGGCAAATGAAATTCAACATCAGTAAATCGATAAAACGAAGAAATAAAAACTGGCACGCATTATTTTTGGTAAGTTATTTTTTCTGTCTACCCTACCGTAATACTCTGTGCACGCCACTGCGTACCTTTACCAGACTTATAAGGACAGGAGAAAACCCTTTATTTGGCCGAGCGAGCGAAACAAGCATAGTAATCACAAAATTTGATGAGGATCGGTTAAGAAATGTGGCCTGTAGGCGAGAACAGGCGGAAATACGGACATACTTATTTATTTGGAACATCAACAGCATTACAGTTAATATATAACGCTTATAGCTAGAACATAAAGCCGATAACAGATGTCGACAGATATACAGTTAACGGGGCCATAAAAAGGTAATGATATGGTTTTAATTGGTATAAAGGCCTAAAGGTAAGGTAGGGTACATACTTACGAAAGAATTTTTAGCTGAGCTGAAAAGGAGAAACTACTCACTTCGCTCACTCGGTTGATAATTGAGTGAAAAAATTAACTGACTTGGATGACGTACCTACGAGAGAAAAAATAAATACCAAAATTAATTTTAGGCGACGCGGTTGGCGCAGTGGTTAAGCAACTGCCTACTGAGCCAACGGTCCTGTGTTCGAATCCCGGCGAAGGCAAATATTTTGTGTGATGAACTCAAATATTTGTGTTTGGGTCATGGATGTTATTTGTATTTAAGTATGTATTTATCTATATAAGTATCGTCGTCTATTCTATGGTCCATAACACAAGCCTACTAGAGCTTACTGTGGGACTAGATTGATTTGTGTGAGGTTGTCCGATATTTATTATAAGACACGCTGCCAATCTGCCATTGACCTAATAAGCCAAAATAATCAATTGTATACATACAAATATTATTGGAATTCGAAGTGACCCGCTTTATTTTATAATTAATACATTTTAACAGTTGTGTTCATGTTAGTAGCTTGTTTCTTTGTATTGCGGAACAGTTGTGGTAACATGACATAAATTGGGCTAAGTTAGTCACGGATAGCTAACTATCTTTAAATTCGCCGAACTCGGAAAAAGACTTAAAAAACCCGGACATTTGGCGTAAATTGCATTTTTTAGTTGACGACGCGGTTGGCTCGGTTTGTAGACACCTGCCTACTAAGCCGGCGATCCTGGATTCGAATCCCGGCCGGGGCAAATATTTGTGTGATGAACTCGAATATTTGTTCCTGGGTCATGGATTTTATCTATATATGTATTTATAAATTACATATATTATTTATATCGTCCTCTAGTACCAATAGTACAAGCTTTGCTTAGTTTGGGACTAAGTAGATCGATTTGTGTATGATTGTCCCTTAATATTTATTTATGTATTTTTCCCGGACGTGTCCGTAAGCAATATTATTAAAACAACATCGCTTTATTATTCATTCACATAAAACGTGTCCGGATACTTTTTGAAACCCCCCCGGATGGCCCCAGGATGGCCTCGAAACTAGGACAAATGCGGGGAAACCCTGACGGATGGCAGCCCTATCCGGTAACGGATATGCTGCGACTTTGGCGGCTAGCGGCGCGGCGAGCGGTTGAGCGAGAGATCCGAGCGCTGCGGCCATACGAGTGAGGGAGACACACGTACCGCTCACCGCTGCCGCTGTCGCGCAACTCGTAGCCGGTCCAATAGTAGCCCTGCATGAATAGAGGATAGGGCCCTAATTTGCAAACTGTCATCTTTTCGAAATCAAATTCAAATACACCCCAGGCCAAAAGTATGGAAACAATCTTATAATTACATAATACTATACAAACTGTGATTTCCTTACGGAATAAATTACAAAATCACAATATAAAAATGATTATAAACAACACAACACCGTTCTTGAGATACAGCCTGGTGACAGACGGACGGACGGACGGACAGCGAAGTCTCAGTAATAGGGTCCCGTTTTTACCCTTTGGGTACGGAACCCTAAAAACAAGAAATCATACATCGGGGGCCTAAGATGGTAGCGTTTATCACGTGATAAATAAGTGACAAAGCATCTGTCTCTCACTCGCATTTTGTCAAAACGTGACGGATGCTTTGTCACTTATTTATCGCGTGGTAAAAGCAACCATCATAGGCCCGCATCTCGCAAAATCTCAAACATGTCGAGCATATCTATGCTTCGCGACTCTTGACGCGCGAGATAGTGCTAAGCAGTAATGTGAGAGCGAGACGGTTAACCGTCTCGCTCTCACATTACTGCACAAAAAGAGAGAGGTGACTATCTCGTACGAGAAATAGTCGCGTATGACAGTTATGTTAGTGCTGACAAACAATCGTCCATCTCCACACGAGAAGGTCAAGGTTGATGATGATTATTTAAAAATAAATGATTTTCTCGAAGACAATCAACTATCATTAAAACTGACGCGTGCAAAAAAGAGTTAACGATGATAAACTGTCTTCTATAATTGACAGAGCGAGCGAATGGTCTCTGTTTCAGTTTGGCCAAAAATTCTCTCGTATTGACAATATTTCATATTTCTAACAGGTGGAATTTTAATGTAGAGATCGACAGGGCATAGTGTCGTGTACGCGCTAACAAATCTTTCAATGTATTCTTCTGTATTTAAAGAAATATAATAAAATACATAAAATTACCGCAATCTAAGACGATTAGGCCTGAATACGGTTGTTGTCTTAGACCCAACAGCGAATAAAAATATAAAAAAAATCGACAATGTCATGTGAACCTCAACGTCATTGCATTTTTTTTATTAGAAATTGGACTAAAGTAACCGTTCCATTCAGTCATACTTTTGGTGTTGCCACAATCGAAAATGATTAAGTTTTTATAAATTAATAATAAAATAAATAGTTATCTCAGAAAAAAAATAAAAACATTGATTACTTCATCTTTCTAAGCAGAATTCAGAAAAGTAATAAAATCGTAGTCTTGTAAATATGAAATGTTGTCAATTCCGAATTTCGGATGTCCGGTTGTTCTCGTCGTATTATTCAACCGATTTTTCGTTTTTTTTTCGAAATGGCACGGATATGGGGGTAAAAAACGTCTGCTAGCGTAAACCAATGTTACAATGAAGCGAAATATCAATTTACATAAACGGGTATAAATAAGTCGAATATCGCTCGTCATGTTTCGAATCGGTACGCGACTCATCATCAGGAGAGCCGATTAATTGCGCGTTCGGTGGGCCGCCGCCGCGACTGATTGGCCTCCTTATGATGAATTGCGTACATGTCGAGCGATCGACTTCTACGACATGAGTAAACCCGTTTACCTATGTACTTTATTATATCTGAGACTCGCAGTAGTTTTGAATGTAAAATGAACCAAATTGTTGAAAAATTTAATGGTGCAGAGTTCGAACCTTCGTCTCCAACGGATTTTCGGGCCAACACGGGCGTCCTACCTATTGGACCACTGAACCTGATGCGAGAGTCATTGAATTTTTCAACCAGTTGCTTCTTCCATACCTTCAATACCTTAGAGTGGCATCGTAGCGCCATCTACCGTAAAGATTCAGACTTTATGATCGGCACCATCGTCTCAAATTATGTTGAGAATCGATAGTAACGTTGACACCCAAACTAATTATTTTTGTTAAATAAGAAACGTCTGCTAGTGTAAACCAAATGTTGACGACGCGGTTGGTGCAGTGGTTAAGCAACTGCCTACTGAGCCGACGGTCATGGGTTCGAATCCCGGCAAGGGCAAATATTTCGATTGATGAACTCGAATATTTGTGCCTGGGTCATGGATGTCATTTGTATTTAAGTATGTTTATCGTCGTCTAGTGTCCATAACACAAGCCTAGAGCTTACTGTGGGACTAGATTGATTTGTGTGAGGTTGTAAAAATAAATGTTTACAATGAAGCGAAAGAAAGCTTTTGGATACGCAGGTTCGAACCCGGCCTGAACTATTAAGTTTTTCGCTTCATTGTAAACATGCCTTAATATATTCGCATTACGTAAAAGCCCGACCACCTGTGGCAGAATTATATAATTATGTCAATGGTGTGCTCACATGTCCGCAGTGTTCGCGTAGCTTCATCAATAAGGTAGGCTACGTGAGCCACATGCGTTCTCACCATCGACAAAATCGGAGTTAACAGCAGTCGTCGTGGCCGAAAGCGGCCGTGAAGAATAGTAGCAGTAGTAGTAGTAGTAGTATTACCATTACTAAGAGATAACGTGACTATAGGTACTTGCTAGCGACTGCGTAAACGATTTGTATGGAGAATAGTACACCGCCCGGTTACTTTGGAGAACTACAATTCTCCATACAAATTGTTAACGCAGTCGCTACCGAGTACACAGTAAAGTCATGGTAGGGTACAGCTCACAGAGGCACTAATAAAGTCATTTTAGAAGCCACTTAATGAGGCGTTGACTGGACCATCTAGAAACATCTTGTTTCAACGCTTTCGAACCATCGAGAATACGGCCTGCATCCACAAAAATAACAATACAGCTCGTTAAACAACACCCCATACAAAAATAAAAGACATCAGTTGTTGGTCAACCGCAGAAATAACTTGGTTGCCATATCTGCACTACCCAATTGATCTGGTTATTGCGAAACCAGTATAAACTGACCTCTGCTTCGTTAGTTCCATAATAAGTTGCGGGACACAAGGGTGATGTGGGCATTAATAAGTTGCAACGTGGTACCTATTGTTGCATAGACGATAGGGTTGTCAAGCAAGCTAACACTTGAATACTAGAGAATATGCGCTTAAAACTGAAAAGGGTTTTTTTTTATGGAAACTATTTTGTAAATAATTATTGAAAAGTGCAAAATAATGTGGAGAAAACAAAGCAGCTGAAACGCGACGTAGTCGTCGTAGTCGTAGAGTGCGACGTCACAATCTTGACGCGTGCCCCCGTGTCCGTGTGAGCACCTGACTAGATATGATACGGACATTCGAGATTAATTATTTTCTAGGCTTTCTCAAAAAGTAAGGCTTATTTGTTGGAATAGACAGTGACGTCACGCTAAACGCGTCATAATGGCGGGCGTTTCAACCGCTGGAATCTATTTGTTATTTTTCAGAAAGATATGTAGGTAGGTATATACCATATTTTAGTTTTTTGAGGCTGAATATTATTTTACAGTAGTATTTATAACGATAGATGCTAGGTGTCATAAAATAATATAAAAAGAATGAGTACATATTGTCTATTAGGAGCCTCAACGTCCTCCGGGTATGTTTTTCGGGAGTCGTTGGGACCAACCCCACGTGACATTCGGAGCTCAGGTGAGACTAGGGGCCCTGGTCCGTGCCCAAAGTGCCCAGTGGGAAAGAGGGTCCTGCTTTCATAGGAATATACCTGTACCTACATAGGATAGGGAGGGGCATGTTGAGCGTAAAGTGGGACGAGTTGCCACTATAACGCCATCCAGCGGTTTCAATATCATTGCGGGCTCATCACGCCAAAAGGCTGCAGATTTTGTAAATTTTTGTTATAGGGGTAGTAGGATATCCAAGAATAGTTTTAGCATACGTTATTCTCGACTATCTTAAAACAGGTTTAGGAAAAAAAACGGACGCGTAACCGATTTCTTTTTACCGTAGTGGTGTAAAAAATCCATCCAGCCGTTATGGCGTGATGAACGCACAAAGATACTTCGACCGCGAGATGGCGCTGTAATAAAGAACAATCCAGACATCGTGATCACTCCCTACACAAAATCGGTTTTCAATTAAATTCTAGAGTTATACAAGAGTATAGAAGTTTGAAACCTACTCTAAGCTTTGCAGCCCTAGATCCTATATGCATCCACGTTTGATTATGAACCTGACAATGCGCGTGAGTGGAATTTGTTCTCGCCGAGATTTAATTATATTGTTTGTGCCCGATGACCGCTGGCGAGTGGTTTCATGAGGGCGGCCAATTGGCTTCTGGGCAATAAATACACATGTAATTGTTTACTGACATGAATATGTCGGTTTGTTTGTAAACAAATTAGGAAAAATTCCTCGGTATATACTGTACTAATTATGAAAGAAATAAAGAAAGAGACATTTATCAATTATTCCGAGTGACAAAAGGAGCGGACTCAGCATGTGCTGCGAGAGCCAGGCGTCTGCGCAGCGCTGGTTTTCAGGCCGTCCCTTTTCTCACTCTGAACCACATTTGACGACGCGTTTGGCTCGGTTTGTAGACACCTGCCTACTGAGCGGCGGTCCCGGGTTCGAATCCCGGCCAGGGCAAATATTTGTGTGATGAACTCGAATATTTGTACTTGGGTCATGGTTGTTCTATGTATTTAAGTTTATATTTATCTATATAAGTATGTATATATAAGTATGTATATCAGTGTATATATATTTTAAGTGTGTATGTATATCGTATGTATATTGTACATTTTATCAATAAATGAGTATGAGTATGAGTATGAGTATCGTCGTCTAGTGCCCATAACACAAGCCTTCTTGAGCTTAATTTGGGACTAGATCGATTTGTGTGAGGTTGTCCGATATTTATATCGGGGGGCACGGCAGTGCCCCCGCCAAGTCGAGCGCGAAGCAAACACTGCCGTACCATCCTTTACTGGAACCATTTCGCCGCATTTTCAGGCCCCTATTTATATTTACATTGTCATACTTGCGGGTGCGAACAAGTCCATTAAGACTAAGTATAAGTACTATGTATAGGTATTCATCTTTTTATTGCCTTTAAAGGGACAGACAAGCGTTCTGTTGACATCAAAGTTTATTTACCATATGAAACGCGGTTTGATAATACAAATGTTAAACTTATAACACCCCTCTTTTTCATCGGGGGTTAAAAAAGTGTCCCAATAAGTGTCCCGGTTGACCGTAAGTGAGAGAGAGAGAGAGAGCGAGAGAGAGAGGAAGAGAGAGAGAGAGAGAGAGAGAGAGAGAGAGAGAGAGAGACGGTCAATTGAAGTGATGTTTTCTTTCTGTTATCCAGTGGTCCTGCCAGTATTCTCTTACGGAACAGCCGTGGGCTGGCTGTCTCCCATGGGACCACGTCTCATCGCCGACAAGACCCTTGCAGCGGACGTGTCCACTGACGTGGTCTCGTGGATGGCATCCGTGGTGTACCTGGTAGGGACGCCGGCCGTATTCCTCTTCGGGTATATTGTCGACAACTACGGGAGAAAGAGGGCGCTGATGCTCACCTCCTTCTCAATGGCGGTGAGTTTAGTTTTTAGGGTTCCGTAGGCAAAGTGGCAGAAAATGGAGAGAGCTTAATTAACCAATGGAATCTCCCTGTAAGAGAATAACGGAACGAGGATATCAGCGATAGCACCAGAATCTATGGGGAAAAGAGTAGAGCAAATGTAAAAAGTAGAAAGAATATTGGTCGTGCAACTGCCTTTTTAGTTACTTAAGTACCTACTTCTACGAAGTCACAACCTCGATCTTCTTCTATTTTCCTCTATCTTCTTCTGTAAGCTGTAGTATTTCTTCTGTAGTAGCAGTGCTGCTTAGTATTCTCCTATGACCTACGGAAGAGCTGTGACTGTGACCTGGCTGTCGCTCATGGGTCTGCCCAAGTGTCGCACAGTCCATATAGGTACAAAGGCGCAAACTAACCTCAATATCCCAGAGAAGGGCCCATGATCGGGCCGGTTGGAAACCAAAGTTAAAGATCTATGTTTCTAAACAAACTCACTTAACGTTTTAAAGTGGAAAGGGTATATGTAAGTATATATGTAACTAATAATAACAGAGTCAAATTTTGTAGCACATAGATACTACATAACTGCTGCAAAGAGCTGAAAAGAGAAACGCTGCGTAGGTATGTCTTATATTCCCATCTTGTTCCAGCTCTGTTGGGGCCTCAAACTCTACTCTACCTCCACATGGGCCCTCATCACAGCCCGCGCCATCATCGGCCTCGGCGTCAGCGGCTCCTACGTCGTCACTCCATTATACATCAAGGAAATAAGCGAGGACTCCATCAGAGGAACCCTCGGAAGCCTAGTGGTCCTCAGCCAGAACTTGGGGAACCTGCTGGTGTATGTCATGGGGGAGTACTTGAGCTACCATGCTGTGTTGTGGATCTGCCTGGCGGTTCCGCTGGTGCATTTGCTGGTATTTGCAACGATGCCGGAGACGCCTTCGTATTTGTTGAAGTGTGGGAAGGTGGAGGTGAGTTCAAAATAATTAAATATAAAACATAAATACATCAACTTAACACTAAACGAAACAATACAAATATAACTTTGGTCCTAAAAATATACAAGTATTATAAAGACTAACCTAAACTAACTAACCTAAGGGACAGGGGCTGCGATCCCCGCTCTGGCTCCTATCTGGTTCAGCGGGTCTCATAGCCATTCAGCGGGGCAACGCTGCTGGTATTATGGGGACCTTTGAGCCAGGTATGTTGCAAGGCGGGATCCTTGAGGTTAAATAGTTAAATTATAGAAATGTTGATATGATAACTGTTTTATATAAACAAAGTCGTAAAACATTTCGTTAAATTTCCCGCCAAAGCGATGGCGCTTGACGTAGGTATCGCACTTCAATCATTTATGTAGGATGACCATAGTATCTAGTCGTTATTTAGTTTTAATTGTTTTAACTTTTAATTAATTAAATTGTGAGGTAATTGCGTGAGACTTTTAAGTTTAATTTTAGCTGGATATTAATATTTTTCTACTCCTGATCACCGATTAAGAATCATCGTGTATACATATACATGAGAAAACATACAAATACAAACAAACATTCGAGTTCATCACGCAAATACATTTGTTCTGGCCGGGATTCGAACCCAGGACATCTCTGCACCAACCGTAATACTTAAATCCTGATTTGGGTAGCGATTCCCCACCCACTAAAACGTACTTTCTGCACTCTAGCACAACTATGACACGCGACCCTTTCTCACGCGAGAAATATTACCCATCTCTTTCTTCGCAGTACTGGCGATTCTATGTATAGAAGTATGATAATGGGTAACATATCTCAACTCCGAACATTGTTTCCCATCCGTATTAAAATTTCGCCAAACTTCCATTTTTCCGAAAGTCATTTTGTTCCTAAAAGCCGTAATATTTTCAGGATTTCATAAACATCGTTTTAAAGAACCCATTGGCTTAGGGAAGGTTTGTTTTAGAATTATTCTGAAAAACTAACAGTTCTGAAAAAAATGGCTTTCGTACAAATGAAAATTTGGCGAAACTTTACAGATGGGAAACAAAAATGAGTGCTTCAGATAGGTTACCGTGATAATGATATCTTTTTTTATCGGTAGGAAGCCAGAGATGCCTTGGCATGGCTGCGATGTCGCCAGGTCTCCGAACCGGCAGTGGATAGCGAGCTTAAATTGCTGCTGATAGAATTGGAGCAGAACAAGAGTGGACAGTTCAAGCATGCCATTAAGACTCTCGGTAAGTTTATTTGCGGCTCCACACTAATCGAGGTTGGGCGAATAGTAGCGTGGAGGGGGACTTTGCTGCGGAAAACCCATACTTCGGTCAACTTCGGTCCACTTCGCGAGTAGTGTAAAGCTAGGGTATGACTTAGGACTAGATGACAGATAGCGCCCGTTGGCCCGTTTAGTAAACACATTATATACATGGATGCATAGACTAACCTATGCGCTTGATAGTGGTCAACAATTAGCAGACTTTCCATTGAACAAAATCACGTCACGTCCCTTCAGTTCAGACTATAACTTTCCTGTCAATTAAGGATTAATCGTGCTTTAGTCCTTAATCATGATAAAGGGCGCTCAAAAGGAATTTATTCGCCCGTCCGTAGCCATACGAGGAAATCTAAAAATACGCAGATCATACAATTTCGCTGGCGTGTCTTCGGACATACTAAGTTCCCAGGGATACTGACTTGGTAACACAAAAATGTAATTCTCTAGAAGAATCTGTAAAGTGTGAGTTGAGCTAGCTAACGAAGCGTTTCGCATAGAATTACTTATACGTATTTTTGCTTGCTGCAAGGCAGCCAATGCTATATATTTATTATCTAATACGATAAAATAAACATATTTTTTATTATACACCAAAATAAGTTTAGGTATGTATTAAAGGTTGGAAATTGTCAAACCTGTGCGCAAGTGTACTACGCTTTCCTAGCGTGGGTCGGCCCCCGACTAGATGGACGGATGACCTCGTGCGGGTAGCGGGGAATCAATGGTTGCGGTCTGCACAGGATCGCACTTTGTGGCGAGTCATGGGGGAGGCCTGTGTTCAGCAGTGGACGGCTGTGGCTGATAGATGATGATGATGTGATGCAGTATAAAAGAAACACAAAACAACATCAAATAGTAGACAACATGCGGTCATGTCGCTAAGGGCGATCCGAGAACCTGACAACCTTATTGTGAAGTATTTTTTATTTATTTATAATAGTTGGCAAAATACAAAATTCTGTGTCTGTGACTGAGGGAATTAGACATGTGATTGATTGTTTTAAGTATTATTTACGAAACGACTTACTGTTGAGTTTCTTTCGGCTTTCTTCTCAACTGCGGTCTCCTCTTGCGAAATGCCGGTAGATTCACAATCTGACTTGTAAAAGTGCCCTTGTGGCTCACTTACTGAATAAATTATTTCACTTCATTTTAGACACGCCGACAAAGATAGGGTCGACCTAAAATCATTCCAGTTAAATTATTTTGTAAGCCTTATTTGCAGAGTGAAATGAGGGAATCCTCGAAACGTGACTTATTCGGGTTTAGGTCAGTGTTTGATCGAGGTCAAGGCTTCGTTATGTGACAGGGCTTGACTTGACGCCCACGGTAAATAGCTGAGTAGTTTGGGGTGCGATGGGTTATCAGACAATATCTGTACATTTGTAACTGGCCTTACTCAAATGACGTCACACCAAGGCCAGTAGTAGGTATACATTATGTGTGATCAATCCAAATGGGTCAGTATTAGGGAGAAACGAAAACTATAAGTGATAGGGAAATCTGTTCTTAGGAACCATGGCGTAGTCCTTCTTGGATTCAATAGAAATTGCATAATTTTTTTTTGAAATCTCATACGTACAATACAATACAAAATACCTTTATTGAAAAAACATAACGCACAGAGAGGTGCGGTTAAATTCTATACTTAATAAACAAATAAATTCACAATTTGCATAACCTGAACTAGGGTTCCCCTGTCACCACGTTACTGGGAATTGAACCAGCGGGCCTATGTTGCTTTTATCACGCCATAAAGCATCCGTCACGTTTTGACAAAATGCGAGTGTGAGTGACAAATGCTTTTAACACTTATTTATCACGTGATAAACGCAACCATCATAGGTCCTCTGGTTAAAATTCTGTAAGTTATGGACATGTGGTATTGGAACATTCTTTCTTTCTCCCTACTGACCCATTTGGATTGATCATCAGCTTCGTTTGCTTATTCTTTTTTTCCCGTTCGTTCGTCCAGCTATTCCTGTATTAAAATGGGTTAAAAGTTAAAAATACTTACGTCCAACCGTTTTGGCCTGATGAGAAGACAAAGAATTTATGACCAACAGATGTCGCCATACTTGGTGCCAAAAAGAAAGGCGATCCTTCATCGCGCTATTTAGATAGAAGCTGGACATCAAAAGATGGTTAAAGGATAGGTACTTTAAAAAAAAACTTTTACGCGGAATAGGCCGCGGTTACTAGTATACCATTAAAGCTAATAGTCAAACAAGAACACGCGACGATCACGTGTGGCCAAAATACTCAATCACCAAATAATTGACATGTCACCATCCAAAAAGCACGTGTCGGCTATCTTTGTTGACAGTTCGACCGCCAAGTGACTTCCAAACACAAGATTCCCATACCCAAAGCCTAATGATGTTTACATGTAACTTGTTACCTTTCCGTCTGGACATAAGTACTACATGGTACTACTTATTTACAATAAATATATTTGTGCAATATCTTGTAATACCTATATATTATTACCTACTAAATGGTTATGTTAGTGAGAAGTTGGATTGAAATATAATAGGGAATGTTAGTAGGTTAGTGATTACCCCAAGAGCAATTTTGCTTTGAAGAGAAATAAATCATATATCCCATTCAGGCAATCGTACCGTACACATCATCTACTTAGAGTTTTATCCAGCCTTCATACAGTTCAAGCCATGTCTGAAATAATGAACTTTATTCTGCTAGTATATAAAAAATACTATCCAAAAGCCAATTTAATACAGATTCTAAAAACATTAACAATAAATATAAATTTGTCTATTTTCAATGAAAAATAAAATATTGAAAGTACTGCAACGTTCGTCAGCGCAGCGTAGGGAACGGCAAAAAGACCCGAATACTAAAGTAAAATAAGTATTACTAACAAAAGAAACCAGTGAACTGCGAGTCGAAGAGTCGAACTCGCGCATCGAGCGTTCCCTACAAATTTTAACCTTTCTCATCCCATCTTAACTGGTAGGACCCGGTTAAGATAAGTTTGCACCTGGTACGTATGGCCCCGCATACAAATGAGGTGTAAACTTAATCCAAACGGGTAGTCCTCATATAACTTTTGAAAGCACATTTTTTAATGTTTTAATTAGAAATGTATAGTTTTCAGATAATTACCTGTACTGGTGGTATAAGACGACATTAGTTGCTAAATTTCATAGTTCTAGGTCAACGGAAAGTACCCTAGTATATACTTTGATTCTCTTGAGAGTGGCGAAATATAAATATACGGCCGTATCTTTTTTTTTTATTAATTTAGAAAACTGATCTTTTCACGACTTGAAGGGATTGTAGATTTCAGTATATGGTTTAAATTTCAACTTGATATCTCCACGCGTTCCCGAGATAAGGGCTTTGAAACACATACGGACCGAAGGAAAATAACGTAATTATATAAGGTTTCCGTTTTTGCCGATAGAGGTACGGAACCCTAAAAATAAGATATATCTATAGCTTTCATAATATCCATAAATTAAATTTCTTAAAATAATATATTAATTATAATCGATATCGATCAGCCCATTTATTTTTGTAACAACTAAAATCGAGAATGTGTTTAGTATGAAATAGGCGCTGACTCAGCATAATACTGCGAAGGACGCAGCGCTGATCTTCCGTCAGTAACCTAATAATTATATAATACTTGTATTGTTCTTTAAATGTTTGCTGACAGCTTCAGACCGCAGCACCTTCCGGGCGTTCCGCATCGTCCTGACCATAACCCTGGCCAGGGAACTGTGTGGATGCCTAGCTGTGCTCCACTTCGCGTCCCAGATCTTCAGCGAAGCGAACAATGGTGGAGATGGAGACGGCTGGATGCTTTCGGCAAACCAGCAGGCGGCCGTTCTGGGCGCGGTACAGTTGTTTGGTTCTGTGACGGCTTCGTCGTTGGTGGAACGGACTGGAAGGAAAGTGAGGCCTTAATAAACAGCCACCATGTATTTAAATTAGCGGCGAAACACTACCTAAGACCTCAGGAAATTTTCACATTCACTTCATTTTTCCCTATTACTCGTCATCTCGTCGTTTACTTCCTTCTTATTTATATCATCTTTCACACAATCCGTCCATCTTTTCCTCGGTCGTCCTTCTTCTATATCCGTCCACGTTCATCAACGCTTTTCTGGTTACGTGGCTTTCCTCTCTTCTAATCATAACAACTGGGTGAAAATTCGTGGTTTAAGCAATCACTTTCGATAGCCTATAGCTAATGATCAGCTGCTGGAAGAAAACTGTTGGATCGTGGGCTCACATTCTGACACATACAATTTTCAACTGTAGATAACGCTAGCAAACGTTTCTGCTTTCACTAAGGCTTTAATCAAATTTCTTACTGTTCACAGCCGCTCCTAGGTATCACGTGCTTTGTATCCGGTGTGGCCATGTGTATTCTTGGTATCTGGTTCGCGCGAGGCATCGGCGGCTGGTTACCAGTAGCCGCTCTGTGTCTCTGCATATTCTGTGACGCAGCCGGTCTTCAGCCAGTACCGTTCGTAGTGATGACTGAGATGTTCTCTTTCCAGGTAATTCACTTAAACTGTTGGTTTATTCGCCTACTGCGTGCTCATTTCTTGTTCTCACTGCTATCTGACATGACACGTAACTGCCAACGTGCTGCTGCTGGTATATCTGCAGGAAAGTTGTGGAAGCCTAGTCTGTGTAGCAGTGGTCAGCTGTCGGTACCCGCTCTGTATCTATGCTATGCAGGTACCCCCCTACTCTGCGCCCTACAACTGCTTCTTCTGTGACGTGGACGACCTTCGAATTGTGCTATTCGTCGTGTGTATGTGTAGTACGATATACCTACGATGATCTCGCACTAAGCTGGGCCTGATCCCAAGCCGTGCCTCTTCTCTGACGCCATTCACAGTATAGATAAAGTTGGTATTTACCTGATAAGAAATTACCACAGCGAGTAGTTTCCATGCAAGTTGAATTTGCAATGTAGTCATCTGTTTCTTTCACAGTAGTTAGGTACCTATATGTCTTATTGCGGTACTGTGTTCGAATAAAAGTATGCGCACCTCCACCATATGTGGGGGTGGAGGCTCAGGAAAACACATAACTTGTTAAATTGGAATATATTCATGACTGAAATACAATAATTATAGTTAAACCATGAATACAAAGATCAAAGCTTAAAGAAAAATTGAAAAAGGAGCTACCTGGTGGAAGGGACCGGGAATCGAACCCGGTACCTCTGGATTACCGGTCCAGCGCGTTAGCCACTTCGCTACTCTCGCACCACGTAGACCTGACGAATTTTTCCTTATGCTTTGTGTGTCGATCTTTGCATTGTTTATTTGAAAGGTTTTTACACCTTAGCGACCTCTATGTGAATACGTTAATATTCACATCTTACAGCACCACTTTACAGCGGTGAACGAGCAAGCGAGAGAGGGCTGTTAGTTTTATAAATTTATGAAACATGTACATAATGTCTAATTTTTTTAATGTGGGTACACCACAATTTTTATTTAAACCATGAATACAAAGATCAAAGCTTAAAGAAAAAAATGAAAAAGGAGCTACCTGGAGCTTTAATCTTTGTATTCATGGTTTAAATAAAAATTGTGGTGTACCCACATTAAAAAAATGAGACATTACATGTTTCATAAATTAATAATTATAGTTGTTTGTTTGGTGGCGGCTTGCAGAGGAATCACACATATTTTATTATAAAGCTCACCTGACAGTGACAGAATCTTCATTTGAACCAAGATCGTAGATACTTACTTTTTTATAACCGGCACATATCCCTACATTATCTAATCGATTTATCTCTTCATTCCAGCTACGCGGCACAGTCACATCACTAGTCATCGCTTTCGCCTGCGCCCTGGTCTCTATAGAACTAAGGTTCTTCCACCCACTATCAAGTCTAGCCGGTCTGCACACAGTCTTCTTTCTGTTCGCGGGAGTGTGTCTTATCAGCACGGTATACATCTTCCTATGCGTACCAGAGACAAAGATGAGGACCATAGACGAGATATACGCTGAGATTGGCGGGAAAAAAGAACATGGCGACAAAAATGGCGGGAATGAAAAAGACTGTGAAGCTCCGGATGTCACGCGGTTGTAGGTTATAATTTTTAGGTTATTATTTATTTCGTGTATAAGTAGATTATAAGAATTAGTTTAATAAACTGTAGTTGTGGATGTGTTGGTAATTGGATAACCAAATATATAAGTACTTAGATCAGGCAGCAGAAACGAACTGTGACTTTTTAGAGGGTAAAGTATTGACAGTTTTTTTCTTGCGTAGGTCTGTAAAGTGAAATCTGGTGAGATTATAATTTTAACATCATTGTTTATATTATGCTATTAATGTAATACTCAAATGTGAAACCACAGACTAGAAGGTTATTTTGCGCATGTACCTGACCTGAAATGAGTTTTTTTTTACGTTTATGACCACAGAACTTTCGAATGGGTGAACTGATTTTGATGATTCTTTTTTTATTTGAAAGCTGTTGCTTCCTGTGTGGTTTCATATTCATTTGGTCCAGTTCTAATAAAAGCATCTATGAGAAAATCATATAAGTTTTATTGTATGTTCCATTTCGCTCATTAAAGTCGGTTATTTTTTTGTGTAAAAGTGATTCTGATTATAATTGAATCACTCAAAATCAAAAAAATACAATTTTTAACAAAAAATAGCCGACTTCTAAAAACTGAAAAGCCAAAAATAACCCCCTCATATACAGATTACATTTGAATCATCTTTTGAAGTCGGTGCCAAACCTCATGTATACTTCATTATCGAACAAATATACAATACGATACAATACTTTATTTGCACACCAATAAAAGTTTACAAAAGGAAACAAGACCAATACAATTTATAAATAACGGTACTAATATATACTTCTTCTTCTTTATATACTTCTTGGGCTTCATGCGCGGCATCTGTTTTCATAGTAATACATAATTGAGTGGTTTGACACCGACTTAAAAAAAGTGATTCAAATGTAATCTGTACATGAAGGGGTTATTTTTGGCTATACAGTTTTTTTTGAAGTTGGTTCTTTTTTTTGTTAAAATTTTTGCATAAACAGATTATATCTTTATAGTTTCGTCATTCACCACAACGACTGTGCCAACAGTCGTAGGTACTACCTAGCACGTTCAGGAATCATTTGAAAGCCAAGAATATTTAAATGTCAATCAAAGAGAAAATGTCAATTGAAAATGCTAAAAAAATATTGTACTCTAGGTAACATATATTTTTACTGCAATATCTAACACTACTAGTATCACAACACAATAGCGCCCTTTGGGTCCACAGTGTCCACTGTATCAAACCGTCCACTGTGTCAGATCATCCACTGTGTCAGAACGTCCACTGTGTCAGAATCAGAACGTCCA
This sequence comes from Apotomis betuletana, assembly GCA_932273695.1. Lineage (NCBI taxonomy): Eukaryota > Metazoa > Arthropoda > Insecta > Lepidoptera > Tortricidae > Apotomis > Apotomis betuletana. The sequence goes on along the minus strand of OW026318.1, from coordinate 8,356,089 downwards.
CTGTGTCAGAGCATCCACTGTATGAGAACTTCCACTGTATCAGAACGTCCACTGTGTCAAAATGTCCACTGTGTCAAAACATGCAATGTGTCAGAACGTCCACTGTACCAAAATATCCACTGTGTCAGATTGTCCACTGTGTCATATCGTTCACTGTGTCAAAACGTCCACTGTCTCAGAATGTCCACTGTGTCAAAACGTCCACTGTGTCAGAACGTTCACTGTACCAAAATGTCCAGTGTATCAAAACGTCCACTATCTTAGAATGCCCACTGTGTCAAAATGACCACTATATCAAATGTCTCACTTAATCTTAAATACCCACTCTAGTTAGAAATGATTTTAAGAAGGTTCCGAAATAAAAAAAATACTATCAGTTTGCTACCGCGCTGCAATATGTGACATTATGAGTAGAGTATACATTTCCGACAAAGTTACAGAAATAAAACGTAGGTAGTATGTGTAGGTTGGACTATTTGGTAGATAATATGGTGATCCTTTTGGCAAAGTGTACCTTTTTATAGAGATGACCTATCGATACAGTCGACAATTTGATAGAGTGGACAATTTGGTAGAGTGGACATTTTAAATTGGACGTTCTGATACAGTGGACGGTCTGACATAGTGTACGTTCTGACACAGGGGACGTTTTGACATAGTGTACGTTCTGACACAGTGGACGTTCTGACACGGTGGACGTTTTGATACGGTGGACGTTTTGATACAGTGGACACTATGGACCCAAAGGAATAGCGCTTGTAATTGTAGATTTTTCGACGTCTTTTGTTGTGAATACAAGTTCTTTTAGAATTTTTACTCATTATTTTTGACATTTATCATTTTATCATTGACATCTTCTCAGATTACCAACAAATCGCGTGGTCGAGCCCCCCGTTTCCTGGTGGTCATACTAATTTGTCATATCAGTATGACCACGAGGATATTACATGTCCTCCTAGTCATACTGTAACACCATATATTTAGAAAAAAGGTTTTTCCTTCCTCCTGTATGTATAAATACGAGTACTTTTCTGTCAGTTGCCTTAGTAATATCAGAATAGTCAATCAATTTACGATAGCTAATACGGAAATATTATTGTATTTTAAAATGGATGAATTACTATTTATTAAATTAAAAAGGGGACAATATTGTTGTTAAATGGCCACCAGTATTTAAAAAACGGTGTTACAAGAACGGGAGCACAATTTGGAACTGCAGCCTTGTTAGAAAGTAGAAGTTCCGGGGATCGGTTACTATCCAGGTAAGTTGTAAGTGGTATTTTGAGTATGAGTTTATGTTCCAAGGGTTTTTAGATTCATCCGATCTTAATATACTTTTCTGTGTATGAGCCTTGTATGAGTAGTTGAGTAGGGTTCAGATCGGTTAAATATTATAATGATAGTCAAACCAGCTGCCCCAGGCATTTGTACAGTTGTATTAAATAATTATTTCTATCCACTCAATTGCTTCGAATTTTGAGTTGGACTCTATGTATATAATAAAATAAGAGCGGTGACAGGTAGCCGTAGTTACCAAAAGCAATCATTTTGTGTCATCTAATTAAGCTAATTCTCGTATTTGTATATAACAGTACCAATATTAAGGTAATAAAAATACAGGATTTTCCAAAGTCCTGTCTAGTTATTTCTAGCTCGACATTTATATTTTCAATGAACTGACATTTGTTTTTTCAACCAGAGGTTCAGAAAAGTGAGTATGACTAGGAGGACATGTATATCCTCGTGGTCATACTGATATGACAAATTAGTATGACCACCAGGAAACGAGGGTCGTGCCAGGAAGTGAGTACCAGTAAGAAACTATAACGACTGTACCAGAATGACAAAAGTATTAGAGTACAATAAATGCAAAAATATAATCATTTTAATGAAATTTTATTATTACCGTAACAGAAGTAAAAAATCTTATTTACTATGCTGTATAGTTACAACACGTATTACCTTTATAATTATGTATAACCATAATGACCATTTCCCGGATTGTCCACTCCCATGAAGACCAATTCCCAAGACGACAACTTGATAAAACGACCATTTCTGGAATTTACCACTGCCATAATGACCACTACTCGGAATAACAGCTAAAGATTATGTGTCTTATTGTGCTGCCGAATTTAGTTGGCACCAAGGCAGTGAGCGGGACAGTACACCGTTATGCACATGTACTAAATTACCTATTAAGCTTTATACTGTTTTCAAGTAAGCATTCGTTGTTTTGTGTGTACAAAAAAACTTTTTTTGGTATTTAGTTTGGTAATAAATAGGTACATTTTTTTAACTCAACACCATATTGGTTTACCTGTTTAGTATTAGATAATATAAGATCTATATATACGAGTGGGTATACGACACAAATGGCTAGCAATAAACTAGTTTAATCCGTAGAAACACATTTTTTATAACCCCTAAATCTTCTATCCTACACCCGTTCTTTCGTGGGAAAGTAGTCGTTCCGGAAACTTGGCTTTAATGTCAATATAAGAAGTGGTCATTCCGGGAAGCGGCTTTCTGGGTTAGGTCGGTTTAGGAAGTGGTTATCTTTTACCATCTTTTTATACTTTTTGTATTTTTATTATAATTTTTTTTGCTTTTGATTTTACGCATATGTAAATATACCAGTATCTTGGAACCTGCTCTTTTCTTTTTATTTCCATCAGTGACAAGGTTATCTGATGCAGTGGTTGCAACATGAGAATTTCTAACTATACCTACTCTGCGAAAGAGTCGGGTATATGTTTCAGTTTAGGACTTCAAAAGCTACTTGGTAATGAATTAAAAGGGGTTAGTATAATTTCGTCTAAACAATAGCTGGCCTAAACAGCAAACTGCGATCTGGTCTGCCTAGTATTCTGTTTAAAATCCCGCTTGGTCTAAATATGCAGCAGTATTTGTTCCTTAGACCTCTTCCCCGAAAATCATAACTTGGAGCTTCCAGTTGAGAGACAATATGCATTTTCTTAGGAAACATGCTCTTTCTTTGACTTCATAGTAACTTTTCGTCAGGTGAAGTCTAGGTAAAATACTTGCTTACTTTGCATGAAAATTATCGCCAAATGAACTCCTTAAAATGCTGTAAATGGTAATTGATTACTGATCAATTATCATGAAGATACGCACTGATCATTACGAGCGTTGTAAGAAGCAAGCTTTTCCCTCGCTGAACAATTGATTTAGAATACACATGACAAATAATAAAAATGCATTTATTATATATTTGGTAGTTGCGATGGAAATTAATACACGTCGCACCAAATGTAGATATCAAAACTATATTCATTATTCACTATTCGCTCTTACCCATATAGTATAAGCAAGAGATAAAATAATAAACGAGTATATACACTTACCTTCCACTTTCCTTTTGACACCTACCTATATTAACTTTTTTTTGGTATTTCCGAGCGTGTATCAGCGACGGCATGGACACAGCATTATTGACATGTAATTAGTTCCGCTACTCACCATTTCAAGAAAAAACTGTCAAGAAAAATGACAATAACGAGTTTTGCTATTCCATACTAGAGGGCATAAGTACCAATAAAAAATTAGCTTTTAATGTGATTAAAACTTTGATTCGGATAGCATAATATAATATTCATGTATTAATATAATAAACTAACTGATTTGCGTCAACTTTAAGCCCATTTAGAGTTGTAATATAATTCTGGCGCCACTATCTACGCACTGGTCACGGTCCAGTATGAGTTAGTTAGTACCAATTTCCGCCACATGTCCCTATTTCAAACAGGAATATCTCAGCTTTGCAATGGAATCCAGCTTGGTGCCCATAATAAAAAATGAAGTATATTTAAATATATATCTAACTAGCTGTGCCCCGCGGTGTTACCCGCTCATCCCACGGGAACACTAAATTTATTCGGGATGAAAAGTATCCTATGTCCTTTCCCGGGTCCCAAACTATCTCCATACCAAATTTCATCTAAATCGGTTCAGCGGTTTAAGAGTGAAGAGGTAACAGGCAGACAGACAGACAGACAGACAGACAGACAGACACACTTTCGCATTTATAATATTAGTATGGATGATTTAACTCTCATCTCTGTTGGTTCTTGGTCCAATTTGCCCATTGTCCTTTGGGACTAAAGTTTAAAACCGGGCAATCAAATAGTTATTTGTGCAACAAGAGAGCAAAGTTGTTTTTTGTTACGAGTGCTGATTTTGAGTCCCGAGCAAGCGAAGGATTCTACGTTTGAATCACGAGCGTAGCGAGTGATTCTATGTTAGAATCCTGAGTGTAGCGAGGGACTCAGCAGCACGAGATGCAAAAAACTTTGCTCTCGTGTAGCACACACAACTTTTCACCTCATCAGCGAGAACATATTCGTCATTTTGTGCTTTTTCTTCCAACGTATGTTTATAGTCTTTGTTGCTGATTTCAATAATATTATTAATCAGAAAATAGATAAGTGCTGCTTAAAAAGGAATAACGATATAATTTAATTGAAATTATAATCAACCAACCAACACGATTATTGTCATTATTTGATCAAATTGGAAGATTTAGCAGATACATGACGTGTTTATTTATAAATACATATTATATTACGAGATTTTGTTTATAAATTGATTAATATTTTTACTCCTAAAACACCAAACAAAATAAATGCAAAAGAAAATAACAATTACAATATGAATTCGATATTTTTTAAGGTGCGTTTCGAATATGCATCTATGATAAATGGTGAAATTATAAATTATTATTATATTTACAATAAGTAATAAGTTGAAAAATCTTATTTTATTTGAGCAATATGATCTATTGTTTTATATAAAAGGCACAATAATTTTAATATTCGTCGTTAGTAAGGGTCGTTAAATAAAAATATAATAAAGAAAAAAAAATACGTTGCAATGAAAACTTTTTCGGGTGTTTTTAATGATTTTTTTGGTATAACGCGTATCCGAACTGTTCTCAATCGAGGTCGGATTCGAAAATCGAATTTCAAATTGATAAGTTTCTATCCCTCTCTTTTGTATACATATGAAAGAAACAGAGTGCATCGAGATTCAAGTGATTAGAATTTTATAATTAACCTTTGGCTGAAGAATGACAATTCGTAGTCAGATATTGAGAAAATTAAAAAGCTACTTTCTACTCACGCTCGAAACAAAATCGCATTTTGTTCACTGTTATCTGACAGCAAAATCGCCATGTTTGAGCTGGTGAGGTGAAAACTTCAATTCTTGCCGTCGTCGTTAACGTGACATTGGTTGGCATTAAACAATTGAAATTTCTTAACAATAAAAAAAAATAAGAAAAACCTCACTAGCCCTCGCGCTCGGCGAAGTACCCTCCACACCAATCATATTCGCCTAAAGCCCGTTCCAGACCTTCCGATCCGATTCGAGTTTAACCTCGGCCAACTTCGCGAGTAGTGTGGAGCCGCAATACTTTTCAGAAATAGTTGACAGATGTCACAGCCTCCAGGTTTGACAATTGACTGACAGTTGTCGGCATAATACGATACGAGTTATACATAGATTTCATTTCTTATTTTAAGCGTAATAATGAGGCTGTTGATTAGGCAACTGGCTTCGGCCTCAAACCTTTCGTTTATTCGATTAACCGCGGTAAGATTCAGCTCCAGCGACCCGAAAGCAAAGTCCCAGGAAGCTCCTAAACCAGAGGTGGCAGAAGAAGTTGTGAAAAAAAGTAAGGTTATCGTTGGGTTTCTTAATCTATAAGACCAGTAATATATTAATATTACTAAAATCCTGATAAAAACAATAAATGATATAGGAATAGTTTTGAGAAGCATTAATTTATTTTCTCAGTGTAATTTATATCTTGTTGTTTTACATCTTGAAGATCTCATATATCTTAGTAGTAGGTAAATTTCACCGACGGTGGTTATTATAGAGATTAAAAATTTGCAAACGATGTATATTTAGTATTATTTAAAATTATATCTAAGCAGAAGTACCAACAAAGAAAAAAAAAAGAAAATTTGCTTCATTATCATTATTGCTGGGTATAGAGTATACTATAATATACTAGATGTCCAACTAGCTATGGATGAAAACGGCTACTATAAGGTAAAAAAATCAGTGGTGCTGTCTATCTCACTCTTTTGTTAACCCATTATCAGATAGGGAACCACTACATGGCACCTAAATTTCGTCCATTTTGATCCTTACTCATTATTTAATTCTAAAACCATAAATAAATTCAGGTCAGAACAATGTTTGAATAAACAGGACACCAAAATACTTACAAGTTAGGACTGAAATATTTTTTTATTTATACATGTGACAACAAAATAATACAAACATTTCTTCAAACAGCCTCTTTATTTCATCAAAACATTGTTACCCTTTTGAGCGCCAAATCATGTAGATGGAAAATTATGACAATGATGCCAACATTCCATAATGACGTCAAAAATTTAAATGATGTTATAACTTGGTAATTCTAACTGGTAAAATGCTTTTTCAATCCCAGTTGATTTTATAGCACTTCTTTTTTGCTTGGGTCATGGGGTCATTGGTACGGTGTACTGCTTAACTGCTTGGCATTCAAATTAATGATATGAAATGAAATCAAATGAAATGTATTTATTTGCAATAGATATAGTTTACATATTGGTCATAAAAACAATTGTATCAATATATCTAGACACAAGAAAGTCATGCAAATCTTTAACACGTTCACTGTCCGACGTCCGTGTCCCATATGTGGGGTCACGGCAAGCCTCTATTACAGAGACATAAGGTTCACATGTCAAACTGGGACAGTGAACATGTTAATTGCCAATATTGACATAATATGCAGCTATTTAACAATTATATTCTACTTATATGCCACATCAAAATATTCTTTAATATCATAAAAAGCTTTTGCGACAAGCCAAGTAAACAGTTTGTTTTTAAATTTATTAGAAGGTAGTTGCTTGAGCTCATTTGGTAGGTGATTAAAAATGTTTATCTATCCAAATATCATAAACCCTCCATGATGCGTCCAAGAATCGCACATTATGACCACCATAAAAATTTACTGTTTTGTTAGCACAAATTTAACATCTATCTTTAAAATAATAACATCGATTTCGATAATATTATTTGTTCAAATTTCGAACATCCCTGAAAAACAAAGATATTTGATTTGACCTCTATTCTAATATCAGTCGAGATGACGTTTAGTTTGAAATGAATTGTCAATTTGCAATGAAATTTGACAAATGTCGCTCGTAACGTAAGTAAGATATCGAACGATATGATAGTTGGGACTTGGGGCTGACTCTAGTTTGTCTGAATTAAAATAAAACTATGACAGCCGCCTGAAAACTTCATTACCGCCATTACCGGATAATATTTGTTATAATGTGCGACTCCTGAATGCATCATGGATACTTATGATATGTGGCTAGATAAAGTAGGGTATGTAACTGTACATAATAAGGCATTAAAACACTCATGTGATGTTATTATGAAACTTGCCTTCGGCTCGTTTCATAAACCCACACTCATGTTTAATACCCCTCATTATGTACAGTCACATAAACTACTATTATACACATGGCATAGCAATTTCTACCCTTCATTGTTGTGTGCATTTTGGGAACTACCTGTCCGTCATCTAGTATTAAATTTAACAATATCACTTTTCTTGAATAATTTAGTTTGTAGTTTTACAAAAGGTAAATGAACTTTTGTTATTGAATTGTCATTCTGGTATTTTATAGTTTTTCTTGTTCGTTTATATAATGTTAGGTATTATTTTTTGTCTTTCTTTAGAGCTGTGCTCACGACGCAAACATCGCAATTCGCATTTTTGATTTAGTTTAGGTTATGCCTCTCGAATTGACATTTGACGTGACACTGACAGCGCTTGTGTGCGTTCAGGTTCACGCATCCTAAACGCGATTAGCGCTCGTGCGTGCAGCTCTCCGTGGCGCCACCTATGGTCCCACCGGAAGATCAGCGCTGGCTCTCGAGCTAGCATCTTGCTGAGGTGGGACCTTTTCGTGGCAGAGCCATAAAAATAATTGCTAATTGCTTATTGTTTTATCTTATTATCTTCTATTTTATGTCACACCTTATATGTAATTATGTTTTGTGTCTCGTCACGAATAAATGTATTTCTTTCTTTCTTTCTTTCTTTCTTTCTTTCTTTCTTTCTTTCTTTCTTTCTTTCTAAATATTATCTTAACTTGCAGATGTTGTGGTTGAAAAGTATAGTGGTATAACAACACTAAACATAGACCGTCAGAAGACTCGTAACAGCCTGGACGAAGCCACGCTGCGTGAGATGACAGCGGCTATCAATGAATTCGACAAGGACAAGGATGCCAAGGTCCTAGTCTTCAACGGAGAGGGGGGCTCCTTCTGCTCTGGGTTTGATATGGATGAGATGGGCGAAAAAGGATATAATACACTTAAAGATGCTGCTGTAAGTATCTAATCGATACACTCCTACGCGGTAAAAACGGTATAAACTCTACGCGACTCGCGATCCACTGCACTGTAGCAGCACGGATAGCTACCCCTGATGAAGAGCTCCAAATGAGTTCGAAACATGTCGGGCCGTTCCTGACAATTTTTACGTGCGTTTATATCGTTTTTATAATTAGTAAAGATGTCTCACGATAGTTTTAATAACATTATAGCAAAGCCTTCTTTTAATTGTACACTAGGAGGTGCCCGCAACTTCGTCTGCATATTTTTTTCTTCAACATAGACAGATAAAAAGTATCCTATAACCATCTTTGGATGTCCAGCTGTCTCTGTACCAAAATTGGTTAAAATTTGTCCAGCCGTTTTGGCGTGATGCGAGGACAAAGTAAAATTATAAAAAATTGGGCAAGTGCGAGTCCGACTCGCGCATGAAGGGTTCCGTACCATAAAACAAGTTTGTTGTATGGGAGCCCCCTTTAAATATTTATTTTATTTTATTTTTAGTATTTATTGTTATAGCGGCAATAGAAATTCATCATCTGTGAAAATTTCAACTGTCTAGCTATCACCGTTCTTGAGATACAGCCTGGTGACAGACGGACGGACGGACGGACGGACAGCGAAGTCTCAGTAATAGGGTCCCGTTTTTACCCTTTGGGTACGGAACCCTAAAAACAGAGCACCAGGCGCCTTTTTTAACAAATGACGATCCTGCATCATGCTATTAAGATTCAATACATGTAGGCTAGCTGAGTTGTAACACTCCTGATAAAAATCCGGTAGTATGCTTTCCTCGCAGACAATTCAATCCTCTCACCCCTTTCTAACTTTTAGGTGAAATCCTTCTAACTTATTATAACCCAAACCTTTCATTATATACCTTTTATATAAAGGTTTGTATTCCATTACGATTCTAACCCTTCCTTTGTACCTCAGATACGGCTCCTGCGGCGTCCGCTCTGCGATAAACCGACGATAGCAGCTGTGAGTGGATTTGCGGTGGGCGAGGGCTTTGAATTGGCGCTCGCCTGCGACCTCCGGGTGATTGAAGACACGGCCGTCCTTGGATACCTGGGAAGGCGATTCGGTGAGTCGCTCATACCACGGGAACAATATTTTTTCGGGATGAAAAGTAGCCTATGTGTTAATCCAGGGTGTCGGCTACCTTCATACCAAAATTTATCAGAATTGGTCCAGCCGTTTAAGCGGGAAGAAGTAACAAACACGCATAAACACACTCACAAACTTTCCTTTTTAATATTAGTGTAATATTTTTTCTGTTAGGGTCGACTTTACACAAATCGACGTAGTTCCAAACTAAACAATGCTTGTACAACGGGTACTAGACGACGATATACATAACATAATCTTTAAATACATAAGTATAGATAACATGTTTACAAATGAAGCGAAAATTGAAAAATTTAATGATTCGGACAGGATTCGAACCTGCGTTTCCAACGGCTTTCCGGGCTAACACGGGCGTCCTCCCAATGTCCACGATGGTGCCGACGATAAAGTCTAAATCTTTACGGTAGATGGCGCTACGATGCCACCCTAAGGCATGTCGAAGCAACTGGTTGAAAAATTCAATGGCTCTGACATCTGATTCGGTGGTCCAATTGGGAGGACGCCCGTGTTGGCCCGGAAAGCCGTTGGAAACGCAGGTTCGAATCCTGTCCGAATCATTAAATTTTTCAATTTTCGCTTCATTTGTAAACATTTACTTTACGTTAGCAGACGTTACTGCTTTAATAAAAATATAGATAACATCCATGAATTTGAAATTGACAAGTGTCAACCATTGACTAGTTTTTGTTTATTGGGTTTCTATAGCAAAGCTCAAATTGTCAAAAAAAAATGTTTTTAGAAAAACTGTGGTAAAGAAAAATGAATGACCTTGCGATTTGTAGATCCTTAGGGCGGTCGGCCACGGCGACTTTTTGTAGCGATGCAGTAGCGATGCTGTCGCGCGTTCGCATAGATACAGTCGCGATGCGGTCGCTAGCTGTGTGCCCTCGCCCACATAACACGATTCAGTCGCGATACAATCGCGATACCGTCGCGCTTCTGTCGCGATGCAAACGCGATTCAGTTCTCCACTACCGCGCCACCCTCCCTCCATTCCCTCCCCGATGTCGTCCGACACGGTCGCGCGTTTGCATCATATACAGTCGCGATGCTGCAGCGCGTTTGTAGTGTGTTGGCATCGCTTCCGTAGCGCGTTGCAAATGCGACTAACGCGTGTTAGTAGCAATGCTGGCGACCGCCCTTATTTATCGCCCTAGATATGTAAGGTAATATTCATGCGCCACATCACTTTTACTTAGGGCGGTCGCGTTTACGAAACGACAGCATCGCTACTGCATCGCTACTAGGGCCTGCAAATATTCGTCCATTTGAAGTATTCGAATATTCGTTTTTTTTTCGCAGATATTCGAATTATTCGAATACTATTCGAATAGTTGAAATTATTTTTAAAAAGTATTAAAATTCGCTTTTTTTTAAATCCTGTGGTAAAATTAAACGAACAGCAATTCGTGAATACCTAAACATACGGTACCGACGACACGCGACAATGCAAAGCGAAATCTACGATACCCTGACCCTGTGTCCAAAAGTGAAATCTTCTGTATCTGTCCTTTGACCCAGCCAATCTGCTCGAGAACGAGATTCTTTTAAGGTGTTTTAGCGAGACCCTGTAAGGACCCTGTAGAACAACCCGTACTGCTCCTTGCTCTTCCATACGTTCCTGCGGTCATCGGTGCTACGTAGCTCTGGTAAAAGTGAAGGCTTTGTCTACTGCCACGTATTTTCTACTACTACACTGCGATTAATTCCATACTTGTTGTTTATGAAAAAATCCCTGAGACTGTACATCTCGCGGTTGTGGAGATTCTTGGCACTTAAAGTCACGGCCTCGACTCTTACGCAGAATGAACAGTCACATAAATGATGGCTTTAACATACCATATGTAGTGAGTAACACCTTCCTGTCCAAAGCGCCTAGCTTAGTCTGAGTCCACAGTCCACCTCAGTAGGCCAAAGGAGTAAGTGATCAGAGGCATCTCCCCAAAACACCTTGTAGCCACCCGACAAGAATTAAGTAATTTTGTCAAACGACAAAAGAAGCGCCTCTTTGAAGCCTGCTTCATGTCCCCGCAATACCAAATAGTAGTACATAGATTTAATTCCGGAAAGAGATTTAAGGTGCTATCGCCACTAATTCTTTCTGTGACTTTCTGTAGCTCCACCACGTTTAAGCCTTCTGGCTTCTGGGGCACTCAGTTTAGGGTATGTACAAAAAACAAAAAATGAGCAATGACCTTGCGCCCTCTTCGAAACCGGCATTCCAATCCTGAAACCTTCAGAAGAGTAGGCTCAGGGCCATAGGCAGAACCACAGGGCCCTGAAATAAGTTTCTCAATCCCTATAAAATCCTGCGGACCAGGAGAAGATTCATAGTATTCACATATACATACATAGTTCGAAAGTAATTTTTATGGATATATTCATTATTTACGTTAGTCTACAATTTTATACATAGGTATACATACCCTATTTTGCTGAAGTGAAAGGATTACATTTAATTTGTTACATTTTTGATTAATAAAAAAATATTCGAATATTCGAATACCGCACACATTAGTATTCGAATATCAAAACGAGTCGAATATTCGTACTATTCGAATATTCGAATGGCAGGCCCTAATCGCTACAAAAAGTCGCCGTGGGCGACCGCCCTAAGTGAATGTCCCTGATGGCAGGTGTTTTTGGCCCGAACAAGGTAATATGGTGTTAATATTTTACGTCTTGGAAGATGCTAACGTTGTACGTCTTTGCCTTGGTCGGGAAGCTTATTCTCACGGCGTAGCGCGCAGAAAATCCACATTACGGCCCAGGGTGACGTAATAGTATGTTACATATCTAGGGCGGTGAATTCGTAAATGTCCCAGATCGCAGGTGTTTGTGGCTCGAGCCGAAGGCGAGGGACGTAAATATGCGATCTGGGACTTTACGAATTACCGCCCGTGGTTTGTCTAAAGTTTAACGTCTTGCCTTGGCCGGGAAGTGAGATTTTCGTCCCGCGAAGCGTCACTGCAGTCTGGAAGACCGCACCCCTTTCTTTGCCTCCCCTGACTTTGGCACAAGGCCATAACCTATAACAACAAAAAAAAACCATTTAACAGGTGTACCATCGGCAATGTACGGCGGGCGTCGTCTCACCGCATTGATCGGGCTCTCGCAGGCGTTGGATCTGCTGATGACCGGGAGACTGATCTCGGGAACCGAGGCTCATCAGAAGGGGCTCGCTTCCAAAGTCACTGCTACTGGCACAGGTGAGTCCAACAGAAATTGACTATCACCTTAGATTAGATAAAATAAATAAATAGATTTTAAGGGACAATCTTACACATAACCTAGTTCCAAACTAAGAAAAGCTTGTACTATGGGTACTAGACGACGATATACATAATATATAAATACATACATAGATAACATTCTTGACCCAGGAACAAATATTCGAGATCATCAATTCATCACACAAATATTTGCCCTGGCCGGGATTCGAACCCAGGACCACCGGCTCAGTAGGCCACTGCGCCAACCGCGTCGTCAACGATGCATTCCTTTTATGACGGCCTGGTCGTGACTTCGGTCTTACGGAGATACGACTTTACGCTACCAGCGGCAGCGCTGAGCGGCAAAAACATAATCAATCATACTGATGTATGAAACATGCTACGAACCACCGCGGTTTTGGCTGAATATATTGAAAACTACTGGTCCTATTTCCACCAAACATGGCTAAGAACCATCTCGACGGAAAATAGTGTTTCTCAAAAAGTTGTCCACTTTCCAATCCATTTAACTCGATATATCAAGTCTCCAAAGTAAAAAAAAAAAATAATAATCTGTTTATGAATGTATAAAATTATAAGATTACTTACTTTTTGTATTAAAATTGCGTCAGGAAATATTTTTATAAATGTTTTTCATGAAAGGAAAATTTCTTTTCAAGAAAGTGGAGAACTTTTTGAGAAACACTCCCAAGTCATACGATTTAAAAAACTGCACTCAAATCCGTCTATCGGTTTGGGAGCTATGATGCCACAGACAGATACACAAATACACATGTTAAACTTATACCCTCTTTTCTTGTTGGGGGTTTAAAATGCGGTATTTCCACTTTACAAACAGAATCAATAAAAATGATTCTAAAAAGGCGGTTCCGCTCTAGCGGTTTTTGCGGAGCGTATTCGATGTTTATAGTACAAATTTTCTAAGCTAAGCTTATCCACTTAAGAACTGAATACCATTGAGTGGTAAACCACAAATTAAGATAGCGAGCTCGTAGTAAAAGCAGATTGTAACCACCTTTACGAGAACAAAAGCAGATAGGATTGTATTAGACACAATGCCATTGTGAATGCAGGTAAGTGGATGAGCTTAGTTTAAAAAAATTGTACTATACCTATGCTGAAGTGTGGGAATACTTTTGTGTCTTCACCATGTCACAGACCATGCCAAAACGGTTGATTTTTATGCTTTATTTCTTATAGCAATACATTAAGGCATAAGGAGCCGTTAACAAATCTGATTGTTTTAGACATTGTCTCTATGATGAAACATGTTTCCTAACTTATAAAATGTATTACTTATCAATGTTACTATTGAGAACAGGGCTGTTGCGATTGATTAGTATAAGTATATTTGAAACCTACAGTTAAAATTTTTTCATTGTTAATTTTTGTTTCAAAAACTATTCAAAATTGTCATAATTCACGCAGAAAACTGTCGTTCTTCTGTCTATTTTCTGCTGCACACAATGAAAGTATTATTCACTTGAAGTTGGTGGAAATTATCAATATATTTGTCTTAATCATAATATGAAAATAATAAATTTTTAAATATAAAGGCCTCTTAATCTCTAAGTTTATAAACACGATTATTTCCTAATTTCAGCATTAGGCGAGTCAATAAAATTAGCCAAACAGATATCCAAGTTTCCGCAACACGCGCTTATAATGGACAAGTTAGCGGCAGTGAACTCCCAACTGAACCCTAACAGCGAGGAGTCGATGAGAGATGAAGCAGTGATGCAGAGTCTACTAGGATTCGCTCTTGAAGACCTGAAGGAGGGAGTCAAGAAGTTCCAAGATGGTAAGTACGTATTAAAGAGCAAGTGGGGTTGAAAACGCGCTCATAACGGACAAGCTGGCGGCAGTGAACTCCCAACTGAACCCTAACAGCGAGGAGTCGATGAGGGATGAAGCAGTGATGCAGAGTCTACTAGGATTCGCTCTTGAAGACCTGAAGGAGGGAGTCAAGAAGTTCCAAGATGGTAAGTGTGTTAGAGAGCAAGTGGGGTTGAAAACGCGCTCATAATGGACAAGCTAGAAGCAGTGAACTCCCAACTGACTCCTAATAGCGAGGAGTCGATGAGGGATGAAGCAGTGATGCAGAGTCTACTAGGATTCGCTCTTGAGGACCTGATAGAAGACTCAAGAATTTACAAGATGGTAAGTGTGTATTAAAGAGCAGGTGGGGTTGAAGACGCTCATAATGGACAAGTTAGCGGCAGTGAACTCCCAACTGAACCCTAACAGCGAGGAGTCGATGAGAGATGAAGCAGTGATGCAGAGTCTACTAGGATTCGCTCTTGAAAATTTGAAGGAGGGAGTCAAGAAGTTCCAAGATGGTAAGTGTGTATTAAAGAGCAGGTGGGGTTGAAGACGCTCATAATGGACAAGCTAGCGGCAGTGAACTCCCAACTGAACCCTAACAGCGAGGAGTCGATGAGAGATGAAGCAGTGATGCAGAGTCTACTAGGATTCGCTCTTGAAGACCTGAAGGAGGGAGTCAAGAAGTTCCAAGATGGTAAGTGTGTATTAAAGAGCAGGTGGGGTTGAAGACGCTCATAATGGACAAGCTAGCGGCAGTGAACTCCCAACTGAACCCTAACCGCGAGGAGTCGATGAGAGATGAAGCAGTGATGCAGAGTCTACTAGGATTCGCTCTTAAGGACCTGAAAGAAGAGTCAAGAATTTACAAGATGGTAAGTGTGTATTAAAGAGCAGGTGGGGTTGAAGACGCTCATAATGGACAAGCTAGCGGCAGTGAACTCCCAACTGAACCCTAACAGCGAGGAGTCGATGAGGGATGAAGCAGTGATGCAGAGCCTACTAGGATTCGCTCGTGAAGATTTGAAGGAGGGAGTCAAGAAGTTCCAAGATGGTAAGTGTGTATTAAAGAGCAAAAGGGGTTGAAGATTACTGGATTTGAGGGCACGCGCATGCTTTAATTCGATTGTCACATCCTCTTAAAATGTCTCGCGCATTAGTTTGGTGGTCTAACAGGTAAGACGTTCGTTTTGGCCTGGAATGACGTTGGCGACGCGGGTTCGAACCCTGTCCGAACCATTATTTTTTATCTTTTTTGCTTCAATATAAACGACTGTCCGCTGTCCGTCACATATAAGCCCTTAATTTGGAAATGTCCAATATAATGGACAACACCTATGACCCTTTTTGTATTTTTTCTGAATCGCGATCGTTTGAACTATCAAACTCCCATGAACCTCGAATTATGTAACTTTAGTTTTCTTCGCCAAATTAAGGGTTAAAAAATGTAAGTTAAATAGGACACTGAACTATTTACACAGTACACTACTTACTAATTAAGTGTTTAGGTACTTTATTATTTTTACGTCATCCTAGGCCGTAAGTAAGATTTTCTGCCCGTTACGCGGGTAGAAAATTTCACTTCCTGACCAAGGCAACTCGTAAAACTTTAGACAAATCACGAGCGGTAATTCGTAAGCCCTAGGTATGTAATGTACCTACTAATTCATAGCGCAGTGGTGGTGTATACTAGTTGGCTGTTATTCATTAACTAAAAACCGATTATAAATTTAATTGTAACTTTTCTCTATTTCCAGGTATCGGCAAGCACGGCAAGTTCTATAAACTAACCGAAGTGCCGTTTGAAGACTGGGAGCTGGAGAACTCTGCGGAGGAGACCGTGATCACGCACGACAGTGACAAAACGAAGAAATGAAGCCGTGTGTGCGTAGTTTTATGGTGTTATAGAGGATCTGCTGCGAGTAATTTACTTACTGCAATAAACTATAGGCAGAAGTCTGATAGATCTATCTGATGGACGTCATTCTGATTATTAAACCTTGTTATCAAGCGGGCAGCTTGGTGGCTATCTTTACCTAACATTAGTGATGTGCAATGTCAATAAAAAACTTTTTTGAAATTGAATTTTCAGATATATATATTTTATGAATATATCCTAAAAAATTCGGGGCTTGCGAATAGAGAGTTATTTATATATTTTAAAAATGTGTAAGTTATTGTAATGTTGTTTAGCCACCAAACTGCCCCCTTGATAACGGGGTTTGGCCATTTTATACACGGTGTCCTTAGAGTACTCTCAACTTTTGATCCCAATACAAAAATAGGATCGATTACTAATCTATAATATAATAGGCTAGGCCTGCTACGTTTACTCATGTTAAATTGTATTAAACTAATGTTTATTTCGTATTGGAGGCTTCGTTTAGCGTAGGAAAACCAACTATATTTTTTTCAGTTCATAAAAGTAGAAAATGGGTGTTTTTTTTTTAGTAAAAGGTTTTTATTTTGTATTTTGAAATGCTTAAAATGCTGTCCCCCATTTTCGCTCATAAAAGTGACGCCGCCGGTCCCGTAAAGAAAACTGAAAGGATACTCCGACGACTCCGAATAGTGCCGGCCCTCTCGGTCTCCTGCCAAAGTATATTTGAGTGAGCGGGACGGCATTATACGATGACGGTCGAATTTCGAACATCGGAGTAGTCCTTGTGTTTATTTACTCGGTATTCTACGTCACGCCACTGATAAGGAAAAGGGAAAAATGGCGGACGGCGTTTTTGTCTGTTCATGAAATTTCTATTTTCAATTAACAAAATTTAGTTTACTAGCTCTCACAAAAATACAATACATTTTTTTTGTAGCTAGTAAGATCATTAACCATCATAACCATGCCTGTGTGATGGGCACGCTGCCAAGAGGACCTTGTTTTTCTTGGAGATTGGCGGGGAGCAGAGTGCAGAGAAGTCCCTTAGTATGGATCCCATGAAATAAAACCAGTACATACGTTATGACACACTTATGCTCTTTATTTTGTATCGAACAGGAACTGGATAAAGCGATCACTCTAATTAAAATCAATTTAACTTTTAGACGACGAGACAAGTACAACAGTCAGTTTAGTCGGGGCACCGGATAACAGATAACCATAGAGAGGAAATGTCAATTGTGTCATGTGAGCATGTTTCAAATAATATTAAAAACGCCACATCTTAACACTTCCCCTCATGCAAAACATGAGAAAACAACATAACAATGCAGAGAAACATTATATAACTATATAATCTAATTAACAATTCAAATTAATTAAAACTCTACATTGACTATGTGCCGACAATCAAAAACATGACTTATGTCAACCATCCAATAAGCACCAAGATGATTGACATGATCTTACAAAGATATGTCACAGAACTATGCTCTAATTTAACAAAGTAAAGTAAAATTAAGACAATACATTTCTCAGATTTAAGTCATTAATAAAACCCAAATGCTTATAGCTACACAGAGGCTTAGTGAAAAGATCAGCAACCATCTTATCAGTAGGTAAATAACTAACAGTAATATTGTCGTTCTTCACAACGTCTTTCACAAAATGGTAGCGAAGATCTATGTGCTTGGTCTTTTTGTGGCAATACTCTTTAGTTTCAAGCAATTTCAACGCACTCTGATTATCATTAAAGATTCTACAATTAAAATGTTTACCAAAAATTTCAAACATAAAATTTCTAATAAAACATACTTCTTTGCATGAATCACTAAGACACAGATATTCACTTTCTGTAGTCGACAGAGCAGTACATCGCTGTTTGCGTGATTCCCAACAGACTGTAGAATCACCCAGCTTAATAACAAAGCCACTATACGACCTTCTATCCACGATATCATTGGCCCAGTCAGCATCAGCATATACTGACATATCAAAGCTGCCAGATCTTACAAACACTAATCTGTAATTAATTGTACCACTCAAGTACCTTAAAATTCTTTTGGCAGCCAACCAATGATCTCGCGTAAAAGCGGTATTAAACTGACTTAAATGACTTAGAGCATAAGTAATATCAGGTCTCGAACACACAGACAGGTACATTAGGCATCCTATTAACTCTCTATAAGGATAATCACTATCAGATAAACAATTATTGTCTGATGCCTTTTCTAACTTATTATTAACTGTCATAGGAGTTGAGACACTCTTACAATTAGTCATGCCAAAACGGCTTAATAACCTTTTAATATAGTCAGATTGTTCAAACATTAAAATGCCACGACTTCTATCCCTGTGAACTTGAGTACCAAGACAGTTCTTTATAGGGCCTAAGCTTTTACAACTAAATTCAGACTTTAATAAGCTATACAATTTTTCTTTCTCATTTTGACAATTAGAAAATATATAAAAGTCGTCGACATACAATGCAATCATAGTCAACTTATCATTATTCTTTTTAATATACACACATGGTTCACACCTATTTTGCAAGTAACCATGATTAGTCAACACATCATGAACCTTATTATTCCACAGCCTACTCGCTTGTTTAAGACCATACAAACTTTTATTTAACAAGCATACTTTAGTCTTATCAGTTGAGAAACCTGGAGGCTGTTCCATATAGATTTGTTCATCAATATTACTATGTAAAAACGCAGTATTTACATCTATATGTTCCATATCCATGTTAAGTTCGTTAGCTATACAAAATAACATTCTCAAACTAGAGTGCCGAACAACTGGCGAGAAGACATCTGTAAAATCTCTACCAGGCTTTTGACTAAATCCTCTTGCCACTAAACGAGCTTTATATTTTGTATAGTTACCTGAATCATCAGACTTCAATTTAAAAACCCATTTACAACTGACAATGTTATGGTTAGCAGGTCTATCAACAATTTGCCATACATTATTTTTAATCATAGAGTCGTACTCAGCTTGCATAGCAATTTGCCACTTATCTTTGTTAGGGCTTGCTACTGCTTCATCATAGGACTGAGGCTCGTCATAGATAAAATTTTGAACTAAATATGACAAATCTGATGAGTCAGACAAATCGTAATCTGCATACCTTGCTGGTTTAGTGTTACGCGTAGAACGAACAGGTCGGTCGCTGCCGGATGCTGGCGCGCTTAAATCTTCCCCTCGAACGACCGTTTCGTTCGATGAAGAGGAAGAACCTAAGTCCTCGCTGTCTCCATCGACTCCCTCAGCACTATGGAAGGAAGAGTCCCCTGAAACTGGAGAAAAACAAACATTAGGCGGGCTTTGCGCATTATCAGAAATATCAGATTGACAATTACTGTTGTCAGTTGGTTCATTAAAATTTAATGATTCATTATTTAATTCAGGAATATTATTCAATTCATTACTGGATTCATTGCATTGCATTCCATTTAAATTATTATTCGATAAATTATTATTTATTAAATTATTATTCACTAAATTATTCATATTAGAATTATTTTCATTGCTTTGCAAGTCATTTTCATAAGAATAAAATTTATCATTATCATTACATTGAATATCACAGTTATCAGTTGTACTATCACAAAACTTATTTTCAAAGAAAATTACATTTCTTGAAGTTATTATTTTACTAGGTACTAAGGGATCAATTAACCTATAACCCTTGGTATGCTCGCAATACCCAACAAAGATACAATGATGAGATTTAGAATCAAGCTTATCACGTCTCACGCTAGGTATGAGCGTCAGAGCACGACAACCGAAGACACGTAGATGGCTCAGGTCAACTTTGTTGCCTGTCCAAACTTCTTCAGGAAGTTTATTAGGAAGAGCCGCTGTAGGACTTCTGTTCTTAAGATAAATAGCTGTGGAAACAGCTTCACCCCAGTATTCTTTACCAAGACCAGATTCCTGAAGCATACAGCGCACTTTTTCCAGCAGGGTCCGGTTAAGGCGCTCCGAGACACCATTTTGAGACGGGCTATAAGGAGCAGTTTTCTGATGAATTATCCCCTGACCCAGTAAATACTCACTGAATTCATTACTGCAATATTCACCACCTCCGTCAGTACGAAGGATTTTAATCGAATATCCGGTTTGCTTTTCGACGGTAGCCTTAAAACACTTGAATTTGGACAAAACTTCAGATTTCTTTTTAATTAAATAACCAAACGTTTTACGTGAGAAATCGTCTGTAAATGTTAGCAGGTACCTAGATCCACCCAAGCTGCTGACAGGCATTGGCCCACAGACGTCGGAGTGAACAAGCTCCAACAATTGCACAGCACGTTTAGCTTCACCCTTTGGAAAACTTTGCACTGTTTGCTTCCCCTCAACGCAAGATTCACATTCCTTAACGGCTGCATCCTGCTGAGATTGATACACCATTAGCAATATTACGGAGAACACTCACCCCACGATAGCTGAGATGACCCATCCTCCGGTGCCATAGCTCCGATGACACCGCCAAAGAAGCAGCATCTGTGTCGGGCAAGCTCTGCTGCTGCGACACATTTTCCATACTCTTGGTCACAAACGACCTTTGCTGTGGATCAGAAGAAACAAAACCATGCACATTGTCCAAAATATAAATTCCCCCAAGTTTAGTGGCAGATATTGTTAAATATTCCCCTTTGAAAACATAACACTTATTATTTTTAAAGGTAACAGTAAATGCCTTCTCACACAATTTACTAACACTTATTAAATTAGTTGAGAGGTCTGGGACGTACAAAACATCTGTTACTATTTGAGACTTGTTATTTTTCATAGGAATACTAACCTCACCAAAGCCTAGACATGGCAGGGAGCCACCGTCAGCAACAGTTACATGTTGTTGACACTTAGTAATGTCCTCAAATAAACTAATGTCTTTGCACATGTGTTTAGTTGCACCCGAGTCCAAAACCCAAACTGTACTACTATGTGGCACACACTTTGAAGAAGTCACCATCAAAGCTTCATTTCGATTGCCATCTCGCTTCTTATTCTTCTTAAACTTGTAACATTTCGCCTTTATGTGTCCTGGTTTGTGACAAAAATTGCAAATGATGTCCTTCCGCTTGGTGAACAAAGCTAGATCACTTTGTTTTTCATTATTTTTCCTCCGATGGTCCTCCTGAAGTAATCTAGTTCGCACCATCTCACTATTGAGGCTGTTGGTGATCGAAGCAGTCTCCAAGCTGCTGACAAGAACACCAAAATCTTGAGGAAGTCCCGACAGTAGTAGTTCTGCTATCTCAGAGTCTTCTATCATTCTTCCAATATCACTTAATTGATGCACAAGCGTCATAATGTGTTCAATGTAATCATTCATATTATTAAAACTATTGTAACTCGCTTGATGCAGTTGTCGAAGAAGCATTACACGTCTGTAGAAGCCTTTATCCTCAAAAACATGGCTGAGAGCTTGCCAAGCTTCCTTTGCAGTATTTGCATCTCTTACATATTGTATACAGGAAGCTTTCAGGGATAAATTTATTCTTGCTAAAGCTCGTTGGTCATTGACCGCATCCACAGCAACGTCGTCGCCTCTTGTTACACAACTCCACAAGCCGTCGATAATAAGCGCATTCTTCATATAATGCTTCCATACACAATAGTTTCCAACACCTTCAAGCCGGTCGAAATGAGTATACGACAGCTTTGTAGCATTTGCATTTATATTATCCGCCGCCATTTGCATGCACGCGCCGCCTTGCACTTGCCCCAAGCACTGCAGTGAAGCTCGCTGCACCAGCGCGAAGCGAAATGGATGAAGGCGGTTAGCAACACGCCAGATGAGTTGTTCGTATTGAGATCACACATATATTTCATGGGATTACGCAAGGGTTGGTCGCTGGGCCCATAACCTCTTGGAGATTGGCGGGGAGCAGAGTGCAGAGAAGTCCCTTAGTATGGATCCCATGAAATAAAACCAGTACATACGTTATGACACACTTATGCTCTTTATTTTGTATCGAACAGGAACTGGATAAAGCGATCACTCTAATTAAAATCAATTTAACTTTTAGACGACGAGACAAGTACAACAGTCAGTTTAGTCGGGGCACCGGATAACAGATAACCATAGAGAGGAAATGTCAATTGTGTCATGTGAGCATGTTTCAAATAATATTAAAAACGCCACATCTTAACAGTTTTTATAATACATTATAATAGTTTTAGCCACCTTTTAGTATAAGTTTATTTGTTATTTTAATGTTTTCTTGTAAATAAACAATCTTTATTAACCATTTCAAATATTAAAAAAAAAATGGGTAAACTAGCCTATTGTTTGTGTATATTGCGAAAAGGTGAGTGAGATTACTCGACAATGGATCACAGTTTTTTTATAAGTTTTTGTTAAGTAGGTAGGTATTACGTTATATATTTTTGTTAATCTAGGCCTATGCCCAAATAAGTTTTGTGAATCCATACCGTCATAATTATTCATAAATTTATGTTTTAAAATCGTAATTTCAGGATAAAAAAATGTGTTAGCTTGGTTTATGTTACTAGCAATCCTGAAAAGTATATGATTTTAAATATTTGTAATAAATATGGAATAAATAAATAACACAGTAGCATCATATATTACAAAACTGTTTTAATACTAATAGAATGTATTAAGTACAGTCGCCATCAGATATATCGCAGCATATAAGGCGTTCATAAATATATGAACATGTACTGTAACGCCCAGTCAATAAGAGTCGTGTTCAGATATTTATGAATACCTTACATGCTACGATATATCTGATGGCGACTGTACTAATAGCTTCAAACTCGCATTTACAGTGTGGTTATGAAATAATGAAATTAAATAATGAAATAATGAACTTTATTCTGCAAATAGGCCACAAGGGCACTTTTACATGTCTGAGTCTACCGGCATTTCACAAGAGGAGACCACTGTTGAGAAGAAACGCCGAAAGAAACTCAACAGTCAGTCATTTTTTCAGAAAGCAATTATATATAACGCATATATATCTCATTCGGGCGCGTGGCGCAATCTGTTTGGTAATATTGTCTTCGTCTTCTCATTACGCCGAAACAGTTGGACGGATTTTATGTGGTTAAGTTTTAGAATATGTGTCGAAAACTGATCTGTCCCCTTACTTAACGTAACCATACTCTAAAGCGACAGCGTAAACGGTTTGTATGGAGAATAATACAGGGCCCGTAGCGGTTACATTGTAGAACTACAATTCTCCATATAAATCGTTTTTGCAGTTGCTAGTGAGTACGGTCACTGTACACTTATGGTAAGAGTACTGATGGAGCCAAATAATATTGTTGATTTTGCCAATAAAAGTATATTGATGATAAATGAAACGTAGTTTTAATTCTAAGGGTACATTCATATGATAAGCGCTCTACGCTCGTTTAGAGTCTGGTACAAGATAAGATAAGATAAGAATCATTTAATCAATTGGGATTCACTGGAACCACTTTTGCATCTTCATTGAATACATAGCTATTACATTCATTGGTACGATAGTAATAACATTAATACAAAATTATTATAGGATCACAACATTTCCATACATTTGCAATATTTCCGCGGTAATGCTGCTTCGTCAAAAGTAAACTAGGTGATAAAATACATGAAAAATTATGATAATTAAAATTACTTTAACCTTTTAATTACAAAAAAAAAAAACTTTACCCGCGTCAAAAGCAAATACATAATTATGTCAAAATGTACACCTTAAATTAACAATTCATTTAATACGTTTTCAATATAATTCATTCATAAACTTAGATGTGCAAGGAAGAAATATTACTAGGTACATAAATCTTCCTGCAGCAACCGTGTCAAATCTTATAAATAAATAAAAAGTTAATGAAAAATTTAATTACTTATTTACATTTAAACAAATACAAATGTTAAAATAACAATACATTACAAAATAACGTTACATTGTAGAACTACAATTCTCCATACAAATCGTTTTCGCAGTTGCTAGTGAGTACGGTCACTGTACACTCATGGTAAGAGTACTGATAGAGCCAAATAATATTGTTGATTTTGCCAATAAAAGCAATATTGAAATGAAACGTATTTTTTATTCTAAGGGTAACATTCATATGATAAGCGCTCTACGCTCGTTTAGAGTCTGGTACAGTCTTCCTTAGGTACCTTACGTGAAAATCAAAAATATTTTCTAGTACCTATCAAAACTATAATTCCTACAATACACAAAGTATGACCCGCCGCAGATTTTTTAAATTTCCCGCCAAAACTGAGAAATATTTCATTAGCCAGACTGTACAACTACTTACAAACACGCGCGTTAGCATGTGCAAAGTAAAGGAAACTGAAACGCATCCCTTTTTGACCCTTATTGTAATAACAACGAAAAAAATAACATGGTCAGAAAGTGCTGCATTAAAGGTTGCAAAAGTATTTTTTTTTTAGCTGGCTGTGATATATTTTTGCACAGGTAACGTATAGTATTGTATATTGATAAAATAATGTCAAACTTTGATAAAGTACTAATAGACTGACCATGAATTTACAAAATAACTGGTAGAGTCGTTCGGGGTAACAGCACGCAGCGGGTAACAGTACGCGGTGGCCCGATCTCCGACATGGGTGGAGGGGCTGAGGTCTGTGTTTGTAAAACTGAGTGGCGCTAGTGTCGCCGTTTAGGAGCCACGTGCTGCGCCGATGCAATTTTAGCACTGGTCGCGACACGTCGCCGAATATTTGTAGCACCCTTAATTCGTTTAATGTGTGTGCCACAGAAAAGTGTGCTGTGGTTGAATGAATAACTCTGTGCCAGTAACTTTACTATATTTCTATTGTTCATTTAAAGTAGTTTTTATGGAAGTTTATCATATTCATAAAAAATAATTAATGTGTGTGTTGTGACTGTTCATGTGGTATATTTGCCGATTGGGGTAAGAGTACGAGATTAAAAGTACGCACGCGCAAGTTGCGAACTTATACCCCAAATGAAATAAAAATATCAAAAAATTGTTTAATCTTTCGGCATACAGCAAAATGCCGAGAAATTAGATAAGAAAGGCCCCACAGCGGACCCTCATCTCAGATGACTAAATAATGAAGGCGAAAAAACTCATGCAAGAAGGGAAAAGTCAAAGACGTGCTGCTGAAGAAGTTGGCATTAGTGAGGGCCTTACGAAAGAAGCTAAAATCTACTCACGTGCCAACATCATTAGGTCGTTTTAAACCTACATTTACCAAAGACCAAGAAGGGCAATT
Organism: Apotomis betuletana; assembly: GCA_932273695.1. Lineage (NCBI taxonomy): Eukaryota > Metazoa > Arthropoda > Insecta > Lepidoptera > Tortricidae > Apotomis > Apotomis betuletana. The sequence continues at coordinate 8,330,339 of OW026318.1, read as the reverse complement.
TATAAAGATATGGACAATAGGTTCTTTGGTATTACCAATTATGATTTGAGAAGATTTTCATATGGGTTTGCAACAGCCAATAATATAGAACGCCGTTTCGATGATTCATGCAAGACGGCTGGTCGAGACTGGGTAGAAAGTTTACTTAAAAGAAATTCAATTAAACAAAATCTCACTTAAGTTTACGGCAGTCAGCGCCCATCAGCTTGGCCCGAGCAATTGGCATTAAGAAACCTCAAGCTCAAACTTCATATTCCTAACTAGGTATATAATACAAAGAGTTCTTAATTTTGCTAATGTTAATGTTTTTTCTATGCTATTCACAAGATTTAATAAATGTTGTTTACTGCCAACCTTAATTTTTTTCTCTTAGAAATCTGAATGCGTACGTTTACCCCGCGTGCGTAACTTTACCCTAAGACTTGCGTAATTTTACCCACACGACGGGTCAAGAGTCCGCATTGGGAAAGTTTTCAGTTAAGCCTACGTAGGGCTAAAACTAATTAACATTGATGGTAAATTTCCTTAAATAGTGAAAGTATATTAAATATTCTACTGATTTAATATCATAACGTGCCAATTATCCCATTCTTTATAGGTCTTGGAGGCCATCAAAAAAAAAGTGCGTGCTCTTGACCCGAATGACTCTAAGTTAAGCAGTTACCGCCGCCCTTATTCTAAGCCGCCGCCTATGGACGATTGCGACATAGATGAGTATATGTACTTATAACTGGCTGCGACGCTAGGACACCATCACACCACACGAGCGTTGCCGACCCTTTTAAGAACCTATTTAGTCCTCTCTTGAAGAACCGCATACTGTAGCCCCCGGGGAAAACCTCGGCAGGGAGATCATTCCACATGCGGAGCGGAGCGGTAGATAGATAAATATAACATAATAAAACAACAAAGAAAATAATTACATGTTCCCGCTCGGAATCAACAAAATTAAAAAAAAATAATAGTCTGATAAACTTTTTTTTTATTGACGTTCATCTGTCAAAAATATATGAACTTATACATAAAGGTATACGTTCACTATACTAAACATCTGTCAAGAAATATGAACTTATACATAAAGGTATACGTTCACTATACTAAACATCCATGCACTGAAGATAAAACCTTTTTTTTAAGTTGGCAGCAATGCCTTAGTACATTAAGTTTTTTTTTAAATTGCATATTGTGTGAATGCAGCTGTTTATCTTGTCATCCTGTGTTACTAAGTGATGCTTTTTTGGCGACATTATAACATCGTTTAGCAGTGTTTTTTTGGGCAATAGAGTATAGACTTTTACAGACTTTCATAATTTAACTATGTCTTTATATTAGAGTTAGTAACTATGTAAATGTCAGAAATAAGTACTGGAGTAGAAAACCAGATTTATGTACCTATCATGTACCTTCCAAATAAACCTTTTCTTTGTAAAAAAATGACTTCACAAATTATTATAATCATACATTAAACTTTTTGCATACAGGCGCCTATGAGTGGCCTGTAATAGGAGCAATAAACTTAAACATAGATTCTACTCTTCAAATTGAACAACATTAGTTCAGCAACTTTAAAAAAAAGTCAGTTTTCAGAAATTTCTTATTTCAAACAAATTAAATAGTATTTTCAATCTACGTCGTCCAATGTTGGCATTCCCTGAGCATTGACATAGCTGTCACTACTAATCTCGGACATTTCGCAATACATTGCTTCTTTGTCTAAACATTATTCTGCAAACTATCATTTAATACACGGTATTTTCAAAAGTTGCTTAACAAATGTTGTTTAGTTTCAAGGGGAGAATCTGTGTTTTAATTTATTGCTCCTGTTACAGGCCACACCCGGTATAATAGCAACGTATATGGCGTTTCACTAGTGTGCGCATATATTGCTATTAGTTTGTCACAGGCACTTATACGCAAAAAGTTTAATTTAATGATTATAATAATTTGTGAAGCCACATTTTACAACAAAAGGTATACATATTACATTATTACTGCAATTATAACCTAATCAGGCTCCGGGGTCCGGCCATGGAGGAACACACAACCCGTACTGAAGCCCGGTTATGCCTTGATCACACCTACCGAGTACAGTGGCGAGACAGTGTTCTGTCTCGCCCGTTTGTCTTGTGTGTGACAGGGACGAGATCACTGTCTCGGTACGTGTGATCAAGGCATTAGCTGCGACAGGCTGACCGGCGACGTCAGCATAAGCACGCTGACCTGACGTAGAAACTTGAGGCGGCCGCACGCGCGGGGGCGCGCGGGCGGTGGAGCGGCGGGTGCGGCACCTTTTACAGTGTCAGCAACACGCAAATTCACGGACTCGGCGTTTATAGTAGCGGGCCGGTCGTCGTTCTTGAAATTTGATGCCACCTGAGTCGGAGCACTATTTCGCAAACTGTTTACTTCGTTGCGTAACTCAGTAATATAGTGACTTGGGAAGCTTCAAACTTCAAAATGATTTCAGCTAAACTTGTTTTTAGGGCCACGATCTCCTTATACAAGCAGCTACAGTTGCCGAGAAACTTCTTGAGCCTAACCTTGACTGCGCAGTAGCCGATTTACGTACAAATATGCATGCGCAGATCCGCCATTTTGGGTCAAGAAGTTTCTCGGCAACTGTAACGTCGATGCTATCCGGAACCTGAAACGGCAGGAGCACCCGTCGCCACAAACTCCGGAATCTGATCTTGGTTCTCCTTTAGTATTTTCATTATATCCACAAGGGTCTCCTTCCCAGTTTCGTCCCCTTTCCGGTGAGGTACATTTATGTGCCGACGATCCTAAAGGAATGGCACAACACCTGCTTTGCTTCACAGATGTCTTCGATGGTGAAACTCGATGCCCGCGAACTGAACTGGACAGCGGTCACCGCATCCATCTTGCCTTCCAGCTGCATTCTCCTTTTGCTGCAGAAAGGCGAGGAGATCGTTCACGATGGGTTGACTCTGATTGGAGTGACTCATCGCGTCCATTCGCAAGCAGCGGCCGGGCCGCGCTAATGTCGAATTAATATTTAATTATAATTACTCATCAATGCGTCTATGTCGCTCGGCGCACTGAACGCGACTCAAACTGTAATGAAAAACCCTTATATTTATTATCTATTCGTCTTCTTTAATCCCCTTCCCAGCCTGGTACTTGTAGCGCAGGTCGGAGCAGTCCTTGTTGGAGACGTTGACCCAGCCCTGCTGGTTGAGGTACACGCGGATGATGCCTGTTATCTATATATGTATTTATATATTATGTATATCGTCTTGTAGCCATAGTACAAGCATTGCTTAGTTAGGGACTAGTACGATGGTAAAAAAACGAGTAAAACCACCAATAGTCATTAGAAACCCTTATATTTATTATCTATTCGTCTTCTTTAATCCCCTTCTCGGCCTGGTACTTGTAGTGCAGGTCGGAGCAGTCCTCGTTGGAGACGTTGACCCAGCCCCGCTGGTTGAGGTGGTACACGCGGATAATGCCGCCGGAGTATGCGTCGCGATGTGTCGCGTGGTAAATCGCGCGCCGACCCAACTCTGGATAACAACACATAACATTACACACACAAACGCACACATACTTATAATTTTAACTTACTAGCTGTGCCCCGCAGTGTTACCCGCTCATCCCACGGGAACACTAAATTTATTCGGGAATGAAAAGTATCCTATGTCCTTCCCCGGGACTGAAACTATCTATATACCAAATTTCATCTAAATCGGTTCAGCGGTTTGCGTGAAGAGGTAACAGACAGACAGACAGACACACTTTCGCATTTATAATATTAGTATGGATATGTGGTCCCACAGCTATTGACCCACAAAACATTTTACAAATCAATCATTGAAAGGTCGTTTTCAATAAAATTGTACATAGTTATAGGCTTATAAAAACAAAACTACAATATTTATGTATAGAAAGTTAGTCGTACCAAAGATATGGGTAACTTTCGTTATACAAAGGAATCAATCACTAACTACATGTTTTTTGTAAACGACTCTGAAAAGTGAGAGCAACATATCGCAGCCTTGGGTGGATTGGTGAATTAAATGGCTAGCTCATTGATTGACTGCTGGCATTTAATTGTATGGCTAAATGCTATTAGTGATCATCGGAGCGTTTCGCGAACTTCGTCGGTTGTGTGGCTTTGAAAATTGCAAGCCAAATCTGAATACCCTACGATATGTCTAGGTATTTGATTGAATGACGCCCTTCAATCAACGGCCTAGCCATTTAATTAGTTGATAGTTGGCAGCAATATATCCATATAAATGAAACAAGACCATGGGCTATAGAAGACTCGATGTGGCTCTTAATTTTAGCACCTAGAATCTGACATACATTACATTACATACCAAGGGCGGTGAATTCGTGAATGCATCGCAGGTGTTTGTGTCCCGAACAAAAGGTGAGGGCCATAAATATGCGATCTGGATCTTTACAAATGGCCGTCCGTGGTTTCTCTAAAGTTTTACGTCTTGCCTTGGTCATAAACTGAGAGACAGCCTAAGGTGAGGTAATATAACAAAAAGAGCGGTACAGTCCTAGATGGAGAAGTGTCTGGAGTCCGGCTCCACACACACCCCGACAGTGTTGTCACATACAATTTTGTCATAACGGTAGAACAGGACGCAGAAATTAGTAGAAATTGGTAGCATTTGAAATGCAAAATAGGTAGACCTACCACCACTCTGGTTCAGTACGTTTTTAATGATTAACAATGTGTAAACAGTGTTTAAGTGATTAATAATAAGATTTTTTTTTTGCCTCGCCAAAGAAATTGCCGTCAAATACACTATCAGCTGTCATTTGCCACAAAAATTTGCCGCGAAATATACTGTCAGCTGTCAGTGTCAACTGTCAAGTTCCGTTTTAAGCGATGAAATTACAAGATAGGCTTTGGCTCTGTGGACAGCAGCCTACATTTTATAGTAAGTGAGTAACATTTCGTTCGACTCGTTGAGAATTGTTTACGATTGTAAAATTAGGTAGATTTGATGCTGAGGGTGGTAGATAGGTAGAACGGAGGTAAAATAGGTAGATCTACTGAAAAGTTAGTAGATGTGACAACACTGCACCCCGACCCCACCGAGAAAACCTGGCTGTCCACGTACAGCTGACTGCAGCACTAGTAATGTCCGGCTCACGCACCTTGCGCCTCCAGGTCGCTGAGCTCCCAGCGGTAGCCGGCGTCGAGCACGCCGAAAGCGAACACACTCCCCGACCCCACCGAGAACACCTGGCTGTCCACGTACAGCTGACTGCAGCACTAGTAATGTCCGGCTCACGCACCTTGCGCCTCCAGGTCGCTGAGCTCCCAGCGGTAGCCGGCGTCGAGCACGCCGAAAGCGAACACACTCCCCGACCCCACCGAGAACACCTGGCTGTCCACGTACAGCTGACTGCAGCACTAGTAATGTCCGGCTCACGCACCTTGCGCCTCCAGGTCGCTGAGCTCCCAGCGGTAGCCGGCGTCGAGCACGCCGAAAGCGAACACACTCCCCGACCCCACCGAGAACACCTTGCCGGGCGTGCGCGTGCCCTCGCTGTCCACGTAGTACAGCTGCGCTCCCTGCAAACGTTTTTATACTTAGAAATCGACATTAACCTTTTAGCCGGCTGTGGCCGTCAACAAAAAATCGTGCCCCTGACGCCACGTCGGCCACAGCCGTCCAAATTTCAATGATCAAAAACTTTGTAATTCTAACCGCTACAAGTATTTTTCAATCCCTGTTGATTTTGGGGCACATCTTTTTTTTTTACTCTGGCGTCAGTGGCACGGTAAATTGCTAGACCGCTTGGCGGTCAATAGGTTAAACGTCTTGTGGCGCGTCCACACGCTTGCCAAGCGTCGGCAAACATACAGGACGCAGTTATATGTTAGAGTGAGCACGACGTAGTTCTGTCGTTTACTCAGCACAAAAGTTAGAGAAATGTACAAACTACAAACTAAACTATGCCTCGAAATGGTCCTACGTCAGTATAAAGCCGCATTCACATTAGTCTGTCGTGTTGTGTTGTGACGCATCAGAACGATATCGGTTTCATACATTTATTTAATTAGGTTGCGTTCACATTTTTCTGACGTCAGTGGCATCAGAATGTGAATGTGGCTTTGCTAACTCGGAAGACAGCGCTGATCTTCCGGTGATACCATAGATGGCGCTATGGACGCACGCCGATCGCATTTTAACCTTTCCTAGGTGGCGGTCAAAATTGTCCAATCAAATGACAACTTTGGAAAGTAAAATAAATAGGTTCAAATGGTTCCTCAGGATCCTTATCAAACAGATGAAAGGTTAAACATGAAATTACGAACGTAGCTATAATTAAAACACTTGTGGCACTTGACTTACCCTCTTGTCATAGCCGGCCAACATCATGCCCATGCTCAAGCCCATCCCCTTGTAGTTGTACACCATGTTGGCCATCAGCTTGCTAGCGGCAGCCACAGAGATCCTCTCTCGGTTGCGGAGCTCATACAGACGGCACTGCTTCGCAAGGACTCTGTCCCAGTATACACAGTCTGCAGCACCACCAGCCAATGTACCTGTGGAAAAAAGAGTTTATTTTCGAAACCTATTGGAAACTTAAGTTTCTCAAAAGTGTTTGTTTAGATATTTTCTCATTAGTCTCTATACAGCGGAAAGTAAACATTTATAGAGTTAAAGAAACTTAACATGCTCACTTCTGTAAAATTTAATGTTCCCAAATCTAATTGCAACTATAAAAGATAGACTTCAAGACAAGTCTTCGAAAATGGAGAAAGATAAAAAGATGGCATTAAACCTTATTAAATGCCAATTCAATACAATACAACAATATTTTATTGCACCCAACAAGAAACATATTACATGAGAAATCTTAAATTAAACAATGGCAGACAATAGGCACTTCAATACCCTGAATACTCATTTGATTATAAAGAATTTCAACGGTCTGTCCACTGAACAAGTGCGAGAAAATAATCCAATGAGGCTGGGTCTTTTAGTGAAGCCCGAAAGAAGCACATTTAAATCTCTCTCAAAATGAGAATGTGATTGCTCCATTCGACACATCTCCACTCCACTCTGCTCCAGTGGACAGTCTTATTCTAGTTGTTAGACTCACCCAGCAAGTAGTCATTGATTTCCACAATCTTCTTCATGGTCTGTGAGCCAATGAACTGGCCTCCGGTAGCTCGGGAGTCCACGGCCAGCAGCACCCCACCCTTCAAATATTACACACCAATTACATTGGGCCACAAACCAAAGTGTGATGTGGGACAACTATTGACATATTGTCAATCTATATTACAATGAGGGTGCTCAATCACCACAAACATTGGCAGTAATGTAAAAAAAACTTATAATATTTTTATGTTTTTTTTTTGTTACATTACAGGTTTTATTATTGCATTGACATTTTAAATGCTACCATAGTACATCTATACAATTAGTATATCAATGATGTTATGCATTTCAGAATATTATGCTTTCAATAGTTGACACACACTTGAGACAGCTAGCTGTGTTAACTTATATGAATAAGTACAATACCGATTATAGTAAGATATTATATATAATAAAAAAATAAACTAAGTACAATTTAGATGGAATGATGACTACACAGAAATCATTTCAAATTTTTTTAATGAAGTTTTAGTCTCGGAGTCTCATGGAACTTAGTATAATAGTTATAATACTCGAAAAAAAGCATTATGCTAGAAAACTCACCTGGTAGCGAAAACCAAGAGTAGTAGTTCCATGATCAAAGTTGATTTTGATATCGCGTCCAGTTTCGTCTCTCCTATTGAAGCTAGCTAGCGTCTGTGCAGGCTGTGTAAAAAATAGTACAATATTTAGAATATGTAATTAGTAACACAAATAAAGTATTTCGGCGAATTAACCTTACGTTTGCGAACGGAGGGCTGGCCAGTTGAGCATTGTTGAGGAAGTTACCGCTGTATCCAATTACATCGTCCTGGAATGAGGCCAGGGAGTCGGCGGGTCTCAAATTGATCTTCTCATCTAAACGGCATAATGTTTCGAGAGCCATTGTAAATTTCTGATAATAAAGCGTAAACTAAACTATTGATGATGACAAGCGAAAAGTTTGCTTGCCTTGCTTCGAATTTGCTCTTTCTTTGACAGATTGCAGTTAGTGTTGCAATTTGAAATTATAAACAAGGCATGCCAGTGTTATAATTAATATTTATTTGTTAATTTTTCAAAAATATCTTACAGATCTCGTATTAATGTTTCATTAGCAAAAAAATATTTAATAATAATTTGGGTTCTTTGGGTAAAATCTATACTCAACTCTCTTACGGGTTGCGCCATCTCTATTATATGTTAGAAAACTTTTCATTCAACTACTCAACACTAGAGGACGCTACAAAGACACATATCTATTAAAAATCCTAGTACAGTCGCCATCACATATATCGCAGCATATAAATGTACACCCAGTCAATAAGAGTCGTGTTCAGATCAGATATTTATGAACGCCTTATATGCTGCGATATATCTGATGGCGACTGTACATCTAACGACTTTTTATGCACGTTGAGTGATAGGTACTCCATTTGTGAAGTGATGTGTAACATAACTTTATTATAATTGAATTGTGTGTGTTGTATTTAGTTATTATTTATGTTTCGGACTCCAACATCTGTCGCAAATTTCATACGGTGGGTTTCTACATCCGAAGTATTGCAAGGATTAAATTTACTATTCGACGACAGATGGCGTAAACAAACATTCCGCGATTTTCCGCAGTCCTGACCAAAACCGCCTTTTTTCTACAAAAACCCAAAGCAGGCGCCAAAAGGTTAGCAAACGTGTTATAAATCGATTCTCACAAACAATGAGGCGTTACAACGGTATTAAACCCATAAACGTCTGATCGCATATTTCCACGGTAAAACTCCGTTTTCGAGAAATCGTTTGAGACCATTTTGAGACTAATAAAAAGAATACAAAGTATATATCTAATGTTTACAACCTATCATTACGCTATGAGTCAGTATAAACCGATATAATCTTATTGGCCGGCTTGATTCGGAACGGACTAAACTCTGTCATTATAAAACGGAGATGCACGATAGAACGTAGTTTATATCGGGCCTGATAAAAATATCTCTATAATTTATTGGTTAGATGAACACTTAAGTTTTCTTTGTTAGTGTCATTAATATCAACGGTTCTATTCTCTTCACAAAAATACTAAGTATTTTATTTCTCATATTATGAAAGAAGTCAACTATATTCAATTCGACGCTAGGGATGAAAATTAGCAGATTCTAGGGATGAAAATTAGGGCGTTTTAAGACGAGATACAGTTTTTGGCGCGCAAATGCTCAAACATACCGACAGTGTTTAACGGTCATAAAAGGCACAATATTCATACTCGAATTGTTAATATAAGATCCCATATAAAATTATACATCGATTCATAATCTGCTGTTATTTTCCTTTTTATGGCATGGAGTTTGTAGTAGAATAGAATACTCTTTTCACTTCTCATGCTCTAAAAGTTCGACTTTATGCTGTGCATAGGCGACATAAAGTCGCTTTTTATGCTCTAGAGCATAAAGTAAAATCGTCGTCGAAGACCAAGGCGATCGGTCCAACAGCCACACGAACAACATATACTATCATTTATTACTTTTTAAATTTATTTCTATTTTAGTAAATCAATATACTATATATTTAAACTACAACAATAATTTATCGTAGATATAAAAAACTAAATGTTTTTATTTTTAAGTATATAATTTACATGATGTAGTTTAATTTTCTCGCAATCGAAGTGAAAAGTAGAGTGTGCAACTCGTCCATAAAACGCATTTTACACTCGACTTTATATTCATCCGATATACGTCTCGTATGAAATGGTGCGTTTTATGCACTTGTTGTACAATCTACTATTATTGCACACCTCAAGAAGAAAGAAATACAAACACAGATGACACTTAACATTACAATAGAGGCAAACAATAGTAGCCAACTAGCTAAGCGAGTGAAGCAACCACCTGTACTTAGCACATCTGTGACACGCAACTTTTTCTCGCGCGAGATTGTTATCTAATTCTTTCTGTGCAGTACTGCTACAGAGTGACAGGTGTCGGTATGCCACACGACAAGAGTTGCTAAGCATAGTTGTGCTAGAGACTCAGTCTATCCACGACGCAGTCACAAAACTACTCCTGTGGCGCGGAGATAATCCCATTAGCGGGTTATACTCCCACACAAAGACCGACTACTGGTAGTGAGGGCTAACCAGCCCTGATACAGTTCAAGTCATGTTTAAAAAAAGTGCTAGACGGGCTGATGTTAAGGGAGTCAGGTCCATGGGTTGCAAGTTGCAAACCATTAAATAAATCGATCTAATCCCAAATTAAGCTCAAGAAAGCTTATGTGTTATGGGTAATAGACGACTTTATAGGTACATACTTATACTTACAATGACCCAAGCACAAATATTCGAGCTCATCACACAAATATTTGCCCTGGCCGGGATTCGAACCCGGGACCGCTGGCTCAGTAGGGCAAGTGCTTACTAACTGCGCCAATCGCGTCGACAAAAGAATGCAAAGCCGGTTATTTTACTTAAGAAATAAATGGATTACAACCGGTATTGCCAAGTAAACTATTAATAGGTACTGGTTTTGCATTCCCTACAGTAGAGTCTGACACAAAGAGTAGAAATTAAAAAGTGGCAATACTGTCGTGTCGTCACTTTCTAATCAATCTAAGAAAACGGGGACGTCAATACAGTATTGCCACTTTTTAATTTCTACTCTTTTGTGTCAGACTGCCGATACTGACCTACCGATCCTGAGAACCAAGATAAAATATTTATTATATTTACTCAAATAAAGACTATAAATATTTATCTTGTCTTGAACAAACATACCTACTTATAATCACGCCTTTTTCCCAACAGGGTAGAAAGAGACCTTCGCCTTCCACTTGGACATATACCTACTTAGATATTATCTATTTCCTATACAATTGACAAGATTTCATATACATAAATATACGAATACGACTACAATTTTATTACTTTTTTGTATTCCGCTTAGAAGACATACCTAGGCACTGTTTTTATGTTTTTCCTAAGATTACTAATTATTTTATTTTTAATTTGTTAAAATTTACTCATTCTGAAATGTAGTAAATCCAAGACTATGACACAATGGAAAGGTTATTTTCGTCTGGTATATTAAAAAAAAGCGAATGATGTTAAGTTTGATATTATTGACAGCTTATTTTTTTTTGGCGGATAGATCGAAGACTACAACTCTAGTAGATTTCGGTCATTTTATGTATTTTATTATATTTCTTTATATACAGAAAAATAAATTCAAATATTTTTTTAGGGTGTACACGACGCAAAGGTCTCTCGATCTAATTTCCACCTGTCAGAAATATGAAATGTTGTCAATTCGAATATATATTTTTTTAAACAACCTATGTTAATTACGGAACTTACTACGGAAATTGCTGCTTTATGCCCGTGCTTGCGCGTGGAGGAATTAAAGAAATTTATCAATCGGCTGTTTAATCACTTGTTTACAATGGCTGGTATCCTGCCAATAAATACACTGGCTGACAATTTAAATGTTTTAAGAAAGTTCAATGAATCTTACAAATAAAATGCCGTGATTTAGGATAACAATAATTTAGAAAGCCTTATTTCTTTAAAAAATTCTTATTATGAAAAATATATTGATAATTTCAACGAACTTCTTGAAGTGAGTAATACTTTTCCCTGAGTTCTATAGAAAGTATTAACATAGCTATTTCATGCTTTCATAAAGTGTAGTCGAAAATAGGTAAAAAAAATAGTTTTCTGCGTGATTTTTTTGAAATTCAAGGAGTTTTTGAAAAAATTAAAGAAACCAATAAATCGCAATGGCCCTGTTCTAAGTAGTAACATTGATAATATGTAAAGAAACATGTTTGAACATAGAGAAAAATAACAAAAACGATCAGCATTTTAAACGGATAATGGAGCCTTAGTTAGTTAATTAGAGGCTCTGTAAGCTGTAAACCTCGCGAACATTTTAATAACGGCAGAAATATGGTTTTTTACTTCTTTTTAGCTTCCAACCCCAATATCTCCGCCATATCGCAAAATTCGGAGAAAATGCATCGATCAAAAATTTATCCGCTCACAAAATTTCACGAGAATCGATGAGATGTGCGACCTGTAGGCGAGAACAGCTAGACATACAGAATTTTTGGCCAAGCTGAAACGGAGACACGCCGCTCGGTTACAAATTTAGAACACCTTTTTTATTATTCACATCGAAAACGTAACCGATTCTGAGTATGATGAACCCAAAAACGTCATGTTCTGGCAGAAACAGGTATTTTTATGGAAAACGCCCTAAATCATAAATCATAAATCATTTATTGCTTGATTGTGCGATACAAAGCAGTTGGAACAAAACAGTTGGAGAGTGTCACAATCTACCGTCCTACGGCATACAATATTTACATTAAATATATTAGCAAAACTACACCTAAAACAAAACGTTGAAGTTAAGACTTAAGAGTTTGGATACTTAAGCTCAAATCCAATACGTGCGACTCTGATGAATAGTCTGAATTGTTACATAATATTTTACATACATAGTTACGAATATCTTATATTTTTTTCATATTTCGCGGTTGTCACACATTTAAATAAAACAATTTAAACGGATTATGCGCTTAGCTAGCGCTATACGCGATATAATCCACAATTCTTTTAGTTAAACATATTTTAATTTTAAGCAGTAAAATTGGCCTGCAGTGCTTTCAACAATTAAGTCCAAAACTGGCGTTTATATGGATATAACTGGCAGTGTTTTTGCCTTCGTTAGCTGATTGCATAATAACTTTATTGCTGCATAACGAGATGCATTCGAAATGCGTTTTGATCGGCACGTATGAATTACTGCACATGTGTATTTTTGATATTTGAAGTGTAGGAAAGAAAGCTAAATCGCTTTTGCTAAATTTTACTTTACAGACTATTGATAACATTTCAAACTTTCAAATACCTATCTTCGTTTTTGCTTATAATATCTTCGTTTAGGAGCATTTTACCTAGAAAAGAGCTTACGCAATGTTGTAGAGAATTGAATTTGGTTTCTATAGGACAGATAGTTACGAAGATAGGCACATTTAAAAAAGTTGTAGGTACTTCAGAATCGTACTTTCTGGAAGTTTAACAAACTTCTGGCTTTTAGTCTCTATCCACCGAACTATATAAAGATCTGCTACAGCAAAATACATGAAAATAGTAAATATTTACATTTATATTTTCTTTATAGTCTCTAGTTCAGACTACCCTTTGTAACTATTCAACTTTAACTCGGTAAACACAAACATATTAAATTAAACAAAAGCTAACCTGGCGCCATAACTGCCCAAAACCGCCCACACGTCTGACCCGTCAAACAAATGCGGAGATCGTGGGGAAAGTCACGACAAAGGGCATATTACCGAAACCTAACCTAGCCCCGAAATGATAGCCTGGCCCGCGCCGCTAAATAATTGTGGCCGGCTCTCACACTGTAGCGTACGCCAAATTTTAGCGTTTCATTCTGTGCCCTTGTAGTTCAAAAGTCAGTTGATGATTCGCCTCAGATTCCCGCTGATACCTCCTACCCGCAGAACAGTCCGTGGATCTAAATTCGGCTAGAGGTCGCATTTCTCAACCGATTCTCATAAAAGTTTCAACAAAGTTTTTTTACAACCCTCATAAACACTTTCTGAGCAATACAGTTGTGAGTGCTTGGAACAAACTCCCCGAGGATGTAATTTCAGCACCTAACGTCAATAATTTTAAGAATAAATTAGACAAGCATACCACTGAGCAACGATCTCAAGACACAGATCGCTGGATATAGGCACTATCAGTTGTTAAACTGCCTGCCTCATTATAAATAATAATAATAATAAGTTTGTGAGTAAATAGCCTCGATAATTATTTTTCAAAATTAGTCAAGTTATGGGGGTTGTAATCGTAAAAATTACAAGTTTCGAAACAACTCGCAATGCCCATACCATGAGTTTACAGTGACAGTACTCTCTAAAAGCGACTGCGTATTTGTATGGAGAATTGTAGTTCTACAAAGTAACCGCTATGGGCGCGGTACCATTCTCCATATATTCGTTTACGCTGTCGTTAGCGAGTACAGTCACGTTAACTCATGGTAAGGGTTCTGCTCACAAACTTCACAGAGTCACTTAGTAGGATAGTGTGTAAATAAATCGCGGAAGCATCGTGTTCGGTGTGAGGGCAGCCCTGGGACGCATATTAAGGCATTCCTCGCCCAGGTTTAGGCGCTATTCGGCAGTTCCCATAGGAACTGTCACGCGATCTGACTGACTGTTGGCATTCGTCCTGTGACCACGAATTGTGAGGGGCCATACAAGGAAAAACATACTCAAGTCAACTTGATTTCAATAAACCCGACAAAAACTACAGGCTTTCATAGCGGAAACCATGTATAATGTTGAACCATCTGTAAATTTACTTATGAAAGCAATAAATAAGCTGATAAATTGATAAAACGAGGGGTGTTATAAGATTAACCTGTGTATTTGTGTTTATCTGTCTGTGGCATCACAGCTCCCAAACGGATGGACCAAAATGAGTGCGGTTTTTATTATCGAAAGATATTTTCGTCGATTATCCTATAACCATTTTATAGGGATAAGTTCGCCTTTGTAGGTACCTATATTGGTAAATAACATATGTCATGTGTAATAGATGTATTTTTAACTGTTTTGGTGTACAATAAAGTGTTTACTTAACACACAACTTACAACTAATTACCTATATCCTTTTTTCTCATACCTATAAATAAATATGTAATTCGCACTCGCAGACTACCGAGATACAGGCACAGCCTAGTTCGGAGTCTGATGGATAACTCACATGTTTTGTAAGTAGTTTTGCTAAAATAAATGATTATTATTATTATGATTATTATATTATTACTTACTTACCATCTTTACATGTCTAGTTATCGTTGCACTAAATTTGGTTTAAATCCGTCAGTCGTTGCGGCGTGGTGATAGAAATCATCACGTTGTTAAGATTTTTCCTGAAATATTGACGCCTATCCATAGAAAAGTTATTTCGATACATTTTTAAAATGTTATATTAACTGTCGACATAAAAGTTTGTTCGTTTGTTTATTTTGCTTACAGTATATATGATGTTTGCTTATTATATAAATATCTGCACTGTACTTACGTAAAATTAAAGAAAAACTACAGAAGACAAACTAGATTTAAAGCATAGAAATCCCTTTATGATAGGGATAAACTCACTTTTGATCGTGTATTGTTTACCGTTATATTTAAAACATAATTTTGTGTACAATAAAGTGACACACTTTAAACTATTATATGTTGTCCTAATATTTTTGACAAACTCGTGGTCACAACAGCTGGACTGTCGTGTGGGACTGTGAATATGCTGATGAGCTGTCGTGGGACAAATTACATTAATTATTGCATACCTATATATATTATGTAGGTATGTATGTACTATATTACTAGTATTACTACAGAAGCCGAGAAAGAAGAACTTACCGGGCGAGTAGGTATAGACGGATAGTGATACGAAGCCGGCAAGACCTTTTCACGGCTAAGGAATGAACATAGTTATATTGCTTTTCCAAACATATGCAATGAAAAAAAAAAAATACACCACTCAATAAAATATTCAACGGTTTAGCCTGTTCATGAACAGGCGCCATATTAACACAAATAATAATGGGTCTATCGCGATATTTCTAAGGTCTAAGATTTTCTTATGTTAAATACCTTCATAATCTTAGGTTTCGGCGGGGTTGCACACGCCGTGGTCTCAGATGTATTAAGCGCCATGTTATAAAACAAATTACTTCCCGGCCTAGGCCTTCAAATTTGTTTGAAATTCCTTTACAGCTCTCTCGAGTTGTTCCGTCCGAAACGTGATACTTCGATTCGAAGCCTGTTACATAACACACGTTAATTGACAACATTTAAATAAATAAAATAAAAAATAAATAAAAAAATGACAACATTTCATTGCATGTTTGAGAAAAATATAAAATAAAAATAAATTAAGATAAAAAACATTTATTTCAGACAAATTGCTTAAATATGTTATGTGTCCGGGGTTAAAATATCATACAATAATGGATAGGTAGGTATTATGGCTAAGTTTTTCATCATTATCAAATAAAAATAAAATAAATAACATAAAGATCTATAACTTTATAAAACAAGTAATGTCTCATTTTTTTTATGTGGGTACACATCTCCGATTCCCGGTCTCTTCCACAAGTTAACTCATTTTTATTTTTCTTTAAGCTTTGATCTTTGTATCAATGGTTTAAATAAAGATCTGTTACAAAAAAAAACAAAGTTTGTTATCTCGGGGACAAAATGACCACAGTACTAGTGTTCAATAAAAACTAATTGAAGTCCCGTACACATCGGTGTAACAATAGGTCCTGATTGACTACCAGTAATGTGGTACCGATATTTAAACAATAACTGAATTATGCCTAAGTGTTTAAAAAAACTTCGATAGCGCGTTGCAGAACAGACGGGTAACTATAAATATTGGTAAGACAAGTGCGTATACTACTTGATACTAGATGTCGCTAGTAGCCGCTTGGAGGAAAAGGACACGTTTTGTTTTATTTTTTTACAAAAGCAATAGGAACGGTGATTTATTTTTATCTAGCAATTTAATTATTAAGAGGCCTTATCCTTTTTTTTTTCATATTATGACAAATATATTGATAATTCCAACCAACGTTTTGAAGTAAATAAATACTTTTTCCCGAATTCTAGGAAGTAACATAGCTATTTGATGCTTCCATTGCGTGCAGTCGAAAATAAGTTGAAAAAATTAAATATGCACGTGAATTTTGTATATTTCGAGTAAGTAGTATTTGAAACAAAAATTATCAATTAAAGATTCAAACTGTAGGTATCAAATATCATCATCATCTCAGCCATAGGACGTCCACTGCTGAATATAGGCCTCCCCTTTGGACTTCCATATATACCGGTTGGAAGCGACCTGCATCCAGCGCCTTCCGGCGACCTTTATAAGGTCATCTGTCCATCTTGTAGGTGGACGTCCTACGCTGCGCTTGCTGGTCCGAGGTCTCCTCTCGAGCACTTTTCGGCCCCATCGGCCATCTGCTCTGCGTGATATGTGGCCTGCCCATTGCCACTTCAACTTGCTAATCCGGTGAGCTATATCGGTCACTTTAGTTCGTCTACGGATTTCCTCATTTCTGATTCGATCACGTAGAGACACCCCGAGCATAGCCCTCTCCATTGCTCGTTGAGCGACTTTGAGCTTTGAGATGAGGCCGATAGTGAAAGACCACGTTTCGGTGCCGTAAGTCAAGGTAAAATTGCTTCACTTTTTGTGGAATGGAAGTTTGCTTGTCTTACTATTTACCCCACTTGCTACAGTAACAGTAACACCAATTTAACACCTTTCAGTGGACACTTTTGAATCCGCCTGTTGCCAACCAAAACTCAAATATTTGTCACCACTATTCAAAACCTCGTATATGTAGTTTGTAGATTGATACTAAGATACGAGTTTTAAGTAGGTATTTGTTACTAGGTGAGTGTTGGTTGTCAACAGACGATATACAGAGATATTGCTCCTTATATTCCCCCTCTATATTCTGAACCTTTTTTTTAATCTACTAATTAAGGAGCTTTGATCATTTTCATGAACATGCCAGCTTCAGCAGGCCTAATACACTATTCTGAACGTTCTTTTTCGAAGTTGGCAAACGACTCAAACGAGCGGCAGCCGGTGGTGTATGGCTGCGTGCGCACGAGCCGGTGTTGCCAGTGGTATAATTAGAAAATGGCCGCCCGGGGCCTTAGGGCCGCGCGGTATCGATACTCATTATTATTTTTATATAAAAAGATGTCTGACCTCTTCCTATATGTGAAAAAAATAGGAAACACATTTTCGTCATCGTGCGCTTGCAACCTAACGGCAATAATCGATTACTGCTATTCAAAATTAAGAGTGACAGTGATAGGTTACCTATCTTATCGAATACCTAGAGTGCGACGCTAAAGTAACTTTATAGGGGCTATATCTCTCACAAATGTCATTACCATTAGGAGCGTTGAATTTAGCGTTGACCAAGATCAAACCTGGGTACTTACTTACTTCAAAGTGATGTCCAGTCATTTTTGCTCCAAAAATGATAATTTCCCAACAAGTAATACAGGCAAACCCGCGAGAACAACCAGACATAATATTATCGACCGTATCCAAGCTCTAATATAAAAATATAAACCAAAATCCCCTCCGGCGACTGGCAACATTCATTTTGGAATATTAATAAGCCGCATGGAACATTATCCCGTATTTCACATCGAGTAACTTCTGCCCTCCCTCTTACTCTCACGTATAATCCGTATAGCGATGCTGCTCTAATGTTCAAAAGTTGGATAATGACGATCTTTGCCTGCGAGATGGTAGATTGGTCTGTTTTATGCTCTAAATTATAAATGTAATGTATGTCCGATGTGAGATATATGTAACAGGTATGGTAGCAGGTTTTTGTAACTATAGAATGCATGTAGATATAGGCAAAAATACTTTATAAGCAGACTAGCTGTGCCCGCGGCTCCGATCGCGTGGGATTCGGTCTGTGTCAGGAATCTGCTAAAAGTTTAAAGTTTAAACCTTCCCTGGACTACGACAAACATTTCAAAATCAAAATTAGCTAAATCTGCCCAGTCGATTTCGAGTTTTAGCGAGGCAAGCGAACAGCTATTGATTTGTATACATATATATAGAATATAGATATATAGGTTAGTCTACGCTATGCTAAGGTAGGCACTCAAAATCAAAATCAGCTAAATCTGCCCAGCTGTCCGAGTTTTAGCGAGATAAACGAACAGCAATTGATATCTATACTATTATAAAATCCTAAATTTGTATTGAAAATAAATTTTCTATGGAGGGAGGTCATGATTTCAGGAAAAATCTCGATAGCGTGATGCAGCCGGATAGTTGTTTTGTATGGACACGCTTCGCCGTGCCAACCTGGCGCCATCTGTTTTCAAAAAAACCGTTGTCCTCGCATCACGCCGAAACGGCTGGATAAAAAGTTACCAATTTTGGTACAGGAATAGCTGAACATCCAAAGATGGTTATAGGATACTTTTTATTATGATTAATATTTATCTCTGAAAACATAAATTCCATGAAATATTTTCCTTACAATGTGTAACCTTATAATGACAGCGTTTGTGATTTTGAATTTAGAACGACGCGACCCCCGCGTGGCTCTTACGTGTACAAAAACTAAAAAGTATGAATTCGACAATAATACCTCCGCGCGGCCCACCGGTATTAACAATAAGGTTAAGGTTGTTTGAGGCGTTGAGTTACGGAAACCGTGTTAGTTAGATAGGAAAGATGGCGCCAATTATCGACCAACACAGACGAAAATATGAGTGCAATGTTCGTTGTAAATTGTCTCATGCTCAAAAAAAACATACATTTCTTTAAAAACACAATTTGCGACAATAGGAACTAATGCTCTTTTATTGAATATGCAATTATATTCTTCTGTAGTTTGTAAGTATTGACCATAAAAAAGCCCAGAGACGCAATAAAGAATGTTAATGAATAAAACAGATTTTTTTATGCTATTTTATAGAGTGTAATTGAAATAAAAGTATTTCAAATCAATTTAAGTAAATTAAATACATTTCTAAATATGTTTTACCAACCAACATTTAGAACATTAGGCGCAAATTTTGGTATCGTTTGTGTTAGGCCTAAAGTACTAATAAGGTAGCGAAATGTATAATAAACGAAAAATATACGATGTATTTAGCCACAATTTTGCATCTATGTAGTTTTTTTATATATAAAATCTATTCAAAGTAATAAATATCAGTCATTCTTTATTTTTAACGGTGTGTTGAGATTTTGTTCTTTTCCGCTAGATGGCGTTGTTACTTTGGCAAAATCTCCATACTAACGGCTGCATCGCGCTGTTAAGATTTTTCCTGAGTTAATAACACCAGCTCCATACATGTTGGCGCTATTGATGGGTCTCCTCGACACCGAGGCCAAGGATTCACGCACGTCGTTGCTTGCCTGTGGCCACGATTCGCCACAAGCTAGGGTGTAGCTGTGATGGGTTAACCTGGACTTCCAGAATGACTATCGAAGTTGTTGAATATTGATCGCATACCTAATATAAGCAGCAGTGTATCAGTTATTGAGAGCTGCTGCTCGACAAAGTATGCATTTTGTATGAAAAACAACCATGATTCGAGACAAGACAAAATTATTAAATCTACGATGTAGAAAGGATTTCACCTAGCCGGGATTTGAACCCAGAACCTACTGAAATAATAACCGTGTCATCTCATGCGTTTTCCTTTGCTTCCTTATTCATTATACCACGGATAACAAAACACGGGCCTCACGCCATCACGTATCCGTTCAGTGGTGCTGTCGCCATTATTGACGTACGCTCGATTGAGTTAAGTTGGCACCTGAATCTTATGGCGTTACTTAGGAAATTATTATGACAGGTTATATTATTATATTAGTATTAGTACCATTGTAGACGAAAATAATTTATTGTCATCTTAATAGATGTCATTAATATTTGTTCAGGTAGGACTATGAGCTAATTATTTTTCAAGGTCCTTTGAATAGTTATCTACAATAAACAATAAATATTCAAAACGATATATAAACATAAGTCTAGCCTCAATTTAAACTAAACCAAGATGATGTTCACAAGCGTAGCACCGAAGGTGCGGAGCGTTCTAGGAAAGTCGCCCACCCACTAATTTAAGTAGTAACTTAATGCGAGGCCGTAGGCCGAGCTCTACGTAGCACCGAAGGTGCAGAGCGTCCCAGGGATGCCGCTCACACATTTAAGCTTATATTAAGTGTGTGGGCGGCCTCGCATTAAGTTTTTTAAATCTACAATAGACAATAAATATTAAAAATTGGGCAAGTGCGAGTCTGACTCGCGCATGAAGGGTTCCGTACCTATATATATATATAATCTGTAACAAGTTTGTTGTATGGGAGCCCCCCTTAAATGTTTATTTTATTTTATTTTTAGTATTTGTTGTTATAGCGGCAATAGAAATACATCATCTGTGAAAATTTCAACTGTCTAGCTATCACCGTTCTTGAGATACAGCCTGGTGACAGACGGACGGACGGACGGACGGACGGACGGACGGACAGCGAAGTCTCAGTAATAGGGTCCCGTTTTTACCCTTTGGGTACGGAACCCTAAAAACGATCTTTTAAACATACCTAAGTCTTGACTCAATCTTAATTAAACCAAGATGATGTTCACAAGCGAAGCACCGAAGGTGCGGAGCGTTCTAGGGAAGTCGCCCACCCACTAATATAAGTAGTAACTTAATGCGAGGCCGTAGGCCGAGCTCCACGTAGCACCGAAGGTGCAGAGCGTCCCAGGGAAGCCACTCACACACTTCAACTTATATTAAGTAGGTGGACGGCTTCGCATTAAGTTATTTAAATCTACAATAAATATTCAAAACAATTTTTTAAACATAAGTCTTGCCTTAATTTTAATTAAACCAAGATCATGTTCACAAGCGTAGCACCGCAGGTGCGGAGCGACCTAGGGAAGGCGCCCACCCACTAATATAAGTAGTAACTTAATGCGAGGCCGTAGGCCGAGCTTCACATAGCAACGAAGGTGCAGAGCGTCCCAGGGAAGCCACTCACACACTTCAACTTATATTAAGTAGGTGGACGGCTTCGCATTAAGTTATTTAAATCTACAATAGACAATAAATATTCAAAACAATTTTTTAAACATAAGTCTTGCCTCAATTTTAATTAAACCAAGATCATGTTCACAAGCGTAGCACCGCAGGTGCGGAGCGTCCTAGGGAAGGCGCCCACCCACTAATATAAGAAGTAACTTAATGCGAGGCCGTAGGCCGAGCTTCACATAGCACCGAAGGTGCAGAGCGTCCCAGGAAAGCCGCTCATACATTTTTTTCGGCCTCGCATGACGTTACTTCAACTTATATTAAGTGGGTGGGCGGCTTCTTTGCGACGCTCCGCACCTTCGGTGCTACGCGGAGCTCGGCCTGCGGCCTCGCATTAAGTTACTTCAACTTATATTAAGTGGGTGGGCGGCTTACTTGGGACGCTCCGCACCTGCGGTGCTACGCGGAGCTCGGCCTGCGGCCTCGCATTAAGTTACTTCAACTTATATTAAGTGGGTGGGCGGCTTCCTTGGGACGCTCCGCACCTACGGTGCTACGCGGAGCTCGGCCTTCGGCCTCGCATTAAGTTACTTCAACTTATATTAAGTGGGTGGCGGCTTCTTTGCGACGCTCCGCACCTTCGGTGCTACGCGGAGCTCGGCCTGCGGCCTCACATTAAGTTACTTAAACTTATATTAAGTAGGTGGGCGGCTTTCTTGGGACGCTCCGCACCTACGGTGCTACGCGGAGCTCGGCCTTCGGCCTCGCATTAAGTTACTTCGATTTATATTAAGTGGGTGGGCGGCTTTTTGGGACGCTCCGCACCTACGGTGCTACGCGGAGCTCGGCCTTCGGCCTCGCATTAAGTTACTTAAACTTATATTAAGTGGGTGGGCGGCTTTCTTGGGACGCTCCGCACCTACGGTGCTACGCGGAGCTCGGCCTTCGGCCTCGCATTAAGTTACTTCGATTTATATTAAGTGGGTGGGCGGCTTTTTGGGACGCTCCGCACCTACGGTGCTACGCGGAGCTCGGCCTTCGGCCTCGCATTAAGTTACTTCAACTTATATTAAGTGGGTGGCGGCTTCATTGCGACGCTCCGCACCTTCGGTGCTACGCGGAGCTTGGCCTGCGGCCTCGCATTAAGTTACTTCAACTTATATTAAGTGGGTGGGCGGCTTTCTTGGGACGCTCCGCACCTGCGGTGCTACGCGGAGCTCGGCCTGCGGCCTCGCATTAAGTTACTTCAACTTATATTAAGTGGGTGGGCGGCTTCCTTGGGACGCTCCGCACCTACGGTGCTACGCGGAGCTCGGCCTGCGGCCTCGCACTAAGTTACTTCAACTTATATTAAGTGGGTGGGCGGCTTCCTTGGGACGCTCCGCACCTACGGTGCTACGCGGAGCTCGGCCTTCGGCCTCGCATTAAGTTACTTCAACTTATATTAAGTGGGTGGCGGCTTCTTTGCGACGCTCCGCACCTTCAGTGCTACGCGGAGCTCGGCCTGCGGCCTCGCATTAAGTTACTTCAACTTATATTAAGTGGGTGGGCGGCTTCCTTGGGACGCTCCGCACCTACGGTGCTACGCGGAGCTCGGCCTTCGGCCTCGCATTAAGTTACTTTAACTTATATTAAGTGGGTGGTCGGCTTTCTTGGGACGCTCCGCACCTACGGTGCTTCGCGGAGCTCGGCCTTCGGCCTCGCATTGACTTACTTCAACTTACATTAAATGGGTGGGCGGCTTTCTTGAGACGCTCCGCACCTGCGGTGCTACGCGGAGCTCGGCCTTCGGCCTCGCATTAAGTTATTTCGACTTAAATTAAGTGGGTGGGCGGCTTCCTTAGGACGCTCCACACCTTCGGTGCTACGTGGAGCTCGGCCTTTGGCCTCGCAATAAGTGTAATAAACGTATGATATTGTGTTTACGCGTGCGAAGCCGCGGGCAAAAGCTAGTATATATATATATGTATATATAGAATATAGATATGTAGGTTAGTCTAACCACGCTAACTCTCTCAAGCAAATTAATTGTCAAACCGTACAGTCAGTCAGTCAGTTTGTATGGTTGGACAGTCTATTCGCTAGGAAGAGATAGCGTGGTTTGACTCGTAGCGCTCGAAAAGTAAAGCCCATAGTGAGAGTCTATTGACAACATTTCATATTTCTAACAGATTACTTTAAAAATCGAGAGAACTTTGCGTCGTGTACACACAGAAAAATATTTGAATTTATTTATCTGTACTAGCTTTTGCCCGCGGCTTCGCACGCGTAAACACAATATCATACGTTTATTACACTTATTGCGAGGCCAAAGGCCGAGCTCCACGTAGCACCGAAGGTGTGGAGCGTCCTAAGGAAGCCGCCCACCCACTTAATTTAAGTCGAAATAACTTAATGCGAGGCCGAAGGCCGAGCTCCGCGTAGCACCGCAGGTGCGGAGCGTCTCAAGAAAGCCGCCCACCCATTTAATGTAAGTTGAAGTAAGTCAATGCGAGGCCGAAGGCCGAGCTCCGCGAAGCACCGTAGGTGCGGAGCGTCCCAAGAAAGCCGACCACCCACTTAATATAAGTTAAAGTAACTTAATGCGAGGCCGAAGGCCGAGCTCCGCGTAGCACCGTAGGTGCGGAGCGTCCCAAGGAAGCCGCCCACCCACTTAATATAAGTTGAAGTAACTTAATGCGAGGCCGCAGGCCGAGCTCCGCGTAGCACTGAAGGTGCGGAGCGTCGCAAAGAAGCCGCCACCCACTTAATATAAGTTGAAGTAACTTAATGCGAGGCCGAAGGCCGAGCTCCGCGTAGCACCGTAGGTGCGGAGCGTCCCAAGGAAGCCGCCCACCCACTTAATATAAGTTGAAGTAACTTAGTGCGAGGCCGCAGGCCGAGCTCCGCGTAGCACCGTAGGTGCGGAGCGTCCCAAGGAAGCCGCCCACCCACTTAATATAAGTTGAAGTAACTTAATGCGAGGCCGCAGGCCGAGCTCCGCGTAGCACCGCAGGTGCGGAGCGTCCCAAGAAAGCCGCCCACCCACTTAATATAAGTTGAAGTAACTTAATGCGAGGCCGCAGGCCAAGCTCCGCGTAGCACCGAAGGTGCGGAGCGTCGCAATGAAGCCGCCACCCACTTAATATAAGTTGAAGTAACTTAATGCGAGGCCGAAGGCCGAGCTCCGCGTAGCACCGTAGGTGCGGAGCGTCCCAAAAAGCCGCCCACCCACTTAATATAAATCGAAGTAACTTAATGCGAGGCCGAAGGCCGAGCTCCGCGTAGCACCGTAGGTGCGGAGCGTCCCAAGAAAGCCGCCCACCCACTTAATATAAGTTTAAGTAACTTAATGCGAGGCCGAAGGCCGAGCTCCGCGTAGCACCGTAGGTGCGGAGCGTCCCAAAAAGCCGCCCACCCACTTAATATAAATCGAAGTAACTTAATGCGAGGCCGAAGGCCGAGCTCCGCGTAGCACCGTAGGTGCGGAGCGTCCCAAGAAAGCCGCCCACCTACTTAATATAAGTTTAAGTAACTTAATGTGAGGCCGCAGGCCGAGCTCCGCGTAGCACCGAAGGTGCGGAGCGTCGCAAAGAAGCCGCCACCCACTTAATATAAGTTGAAGTAACTTAATGCGAGGCCGAAGGCCGAGCTCCGCGTAGCACCGTAGGTGCGGAGCGTCCCAAGGAAGCCGCCCACCCACTTAATATAAGTTGAAGTAACTTAATGCGAGGCCGCAGGCCGAGCTCCGCGTAGCACCGCAGGTGCGGAGCGTCCCAAGTAAGCCGCCCACCCACTTAATATAAGTTGAAGTAACTTAATGCGAGGCCGCAGGCCGAGCTCCGCGTAGCACCGAAGGTGCGGAGCGTCGCAAAGAAGCCGCCCACCCACTTAATATAAGTTGAAGTAACGTCATGCGAGGCCGAAAAAAATGTATGAGCGGCTTTCCTGGGACGCTCTGCACCTTCGGTGCTATGTGAAGCTCGGCCTACGGCCTCGCATTAAGTTACTTCTTATATTAGTGGGTGGGCGCCTTCCCTAGGACGCTCCGCACCTGCGGTGCTACGCTTGTGAACATGATCTTGGTTTAATTAAAATTGAGGCAAGACTTATGTTTAAAAAATTGTTTTGAATATTTATTGTCTATTGTAGATTTAAATAACTTAATGCGAAGCCGTCCACCTACTTAATATAAGTTGAAGTGTGTGAGTGGCTTCCCTGGGACGCTCTGCACCTTCGTTGCTATGTGAAGCTCGGCCTACGGCCTCGCATTAAGTTACTACTTATATTAGTGGGTGGGCGCCTTCCCTAGGTCGCTCCGCACCTGCGGTGCTACGCTTGTGAACATGATCTTGGTTTAATTAAAATTAAGGCAAGACTTATGTTTAAAAAATTGTTTTGAATATTTATTGTAGATTTAAATAACTTAATGCGAAGCCGTCCACCTACTTAATATAAGTTGAAGTGTGTGAGTGGCTTCCCTGGGACGCTCTGCACCTTCGGTGCTACGTGGAGCTCGGCCTACGGCCTCGCATTAAGTTACTACTTATATTAGTGGGTGGGCGACTTCCCTAGAACGCTCCGCACCTTCGGTGCTTCGCTTGTGAACATCATCTTGGTTTAATTAAGATTGAGTCAAGACTTAGGTATGTTTAAAAGATCGTTTTTAGGGTTCCGTACCCAAAGGGTAAAAACGGGACCCTATTACTGAGACTTCGCTGTCCGTCCGTCCGTCCGTCCGTCCGTCCGTCCGTCTGTCACCAGGCTGTATCTCAAGAACGGTGATAGCTAGACAGTTGAAATTTTCACAGATGATGTATTTCTATTGCCGCTATAACAACAAATACTAAAAATAAAATAAAATAAACATTTAAGGGGGGCTCCCATACAACAAACTTGTTACAGATTATATATATATAGGTACGGAACCCTTCATGCGCGAGTCAGACTCGCACTTGCCCAATTTTTAATATTTATTGTCTATTGTAGATTTAAAAAACTTAATGCGAGGCCGCCCACACACTTAATATAAGCTTAAATGTGTGAGCGGCATCCCTGGGACGCTCTGCACCTTCGGTGCTACGTAGAGCTCGGCCTACGGCCTCGCATTAAGTTACTACTTAAATTAGTGGGTGGGCGACTTTCCTAGAACGCTCCGCACCTTCGGTGCTACGCTTGTGAACATCATCTTGGTTTAGTTTAAATTGAGGCTAGACTTATGTTTATATATCGTTTTGAATATTTATTGTTTATTGTAGATAACTATTCAAAGGACCTTGAAAAATAATTAGCTCATAGTCCTACCTGAACAAATATTAATGACATCTATTAAGATGACAATAAATTATTTTCGTCTACAATGGTACTAATACTAATATAATAATATAACCTGTCATAATAATTTCCTAAGTAACGCCATAAGATTCAGGTGCCAACTTAACTCAATCGAGCGTACGTCAATAATGGCGACAGCACCACTGAACGGATACGTGATGGCGTGAGGCCCGTGTTTTGTTATCCGTGGTATAATGAATAAGGAAGCAAAGGAAAACGCATGAGATGACACGGTTATTATTTCAGTAGGTTCTGGGTTCAAATCCCGGCTAGGTGAAATCCTTTCTACATCGTAGATTTAATAATTTTGTCTTGTCTCGAATCATGGTTGTTTTTCATACAAAATGCATACTTTGTCGAGCAGCAGCTCTCAATAACTGATACACTGCTGCTTATATTAGGTATGCGATCAATATTCAACAACTTCGATAGTCATTCTGGAAGTCCAGGTTAACCCATCACAGCTACACCCTAGCTTGTGGCGAATCGTGGCCACAGGCAAGCAACGACGTGCGTGAATCCTTGGCCTCGGTGTCGAGGAGACCCATCAATAGCGCCAACATGTATGGAGCTGGTGTTATTAACTCAGGAAAAATCTTAACAGCGCGATGCAGCCGTTAGTATGGAGATTTTGCCAAAGTAACAACGCCATCTAGCGGAAAAGAACAAAATCTCAACACACCGTTAAAAATAAAGAATGACTGATATTTATTACTTTGAATAGATTTTATATATAAAAAAACTACATAGATGCAAAATTGTGGCTAAATACATCGTATATTTTTCGTTTATTATACATTTCGCTACCTTATTAGTACTTTAGGCCTAACACAAACGATACCAAAATTTGCGCCTAATGTTCTAAATGTTGGTTGGTAAAACATATTTAGAAATGTATTTAATTTACTTAAATTGATTTGAAATACTTTTATTTCAATTACACTCTATAAAATAGCATAAAAAAATCTGTTTTATTCATTAACATTCTTTATTGCGTCTCTGGGCTTTTTTATGGTCAATACTTACAAACTACAGAAGAATATAATTGCATATTCAATAAAAGAGCATTAGTTCCTATTGTCGCAAATTGTGTTTTTAAAGAAATGTATGTTTTTTTTGAGCATGAGACAATTTACAACGAACATTGCACTCATATTTTCGTCTGTGTTGGTCGATAATTGGCGCCATCTTTCCTATCTAACTAACACGGTTTCCGTAACTCAACGCCTCAAACAACCTTAACCTTATTGTTAATACCGGGTGGGCCGCGCGGAGGTATTATTGTCGAATTCATACTTTTTAGTTTTTGTACACGTAAGAGCCACGCGGGGGTCGCGTCGTTCTAAATTCAAAATCACAAACGCTGTCATTATAAGGTTACACATTGTAAGGAAAATATTTCATGGAATTTATGTTTTCAGAGATAAATATTAATCATAATAAAAAGTATCCTATAACCATCTTTGGATGTTCAGCTATTCCTGTACCAAAATTGGTAACTTTTTATCCAGCCGTTTCGGCGTGATGCGAGGACAACGGTTTTTTTGAAAACAGATGGCGCCAGGTTGGCACGGCGAAGCGTGTCCATACAAAACAACTATCCGGCTGCATCACGCTATCGAGATTTTTCCTGAAATCATGACCTCCCTCCATAGAAAATTTATTTTCAATACAAATTTAGGATTTTATAATAGTATAGATGTTAATAATTAATAATTATACACAAAATAACCGAATTCTAAGACAACTATGCCTACAAAGAGTTGTAGTCGTCAAACTATCCGCGATAAAAAACAATCCGTCGGCAATGTCAAGCTCAGCGTCATTGTTTTTTTTTTTTAATTAGACACCAGACTAAATTAACCTTGTGTTATAGTTTTAAAGGTGCTACATAGTATAAAACAAAGTCGCAACGGATTTACGACGCAACTGGCTATGCTTCGGGGAAACCTTCGTCCCGGTGAGTCACTCAGGCTCAGGGTCTCCGGTTGTTCTCATCTCGCTAACGGCGGATACTTGCATAGACATAATCAAGTAGCCTGGATCATTCACCAACAACTTGCTCTTTGGTACGGTTTTGTCGGGTCTGAGGTACCGTACTATAAGTACGCACCGAATCCAGTTCCTTGAGAATTGTCGTGCCACGCTCTACTGGATACAGATACAGATAGATTTTTATTGGTAAAATTAATACATTTTACATGTCATAATTTTTAAATTAGATCATTATTAAAATTAGATTTTTCATAACAATAACAATAGATGCTAAGACTGGGATCGATCTATCATCTCGGACAGGACTATTGTAGCCAATAAGCCTGATATCGTGTTGGTAGATCGATCCAAGCGCCATGCGGTGCTCGTTGACATCAACATCCCACATGACGAGAAGACCAAGAAGGACAAACTTAGCAGGTACTTTGACTTGCCTCTGGAGGTGACCGCTATGTGGGATGTTGATAGAGCATTGTCCCGATAGTCGTTCCGGCGAACGGTCTTAATAGCGAAGAGTCTCGACAAACACCAGAGACTCGCTAGATGGCTGGATCAAGGGTCAGATTCAGAAGGCGGTACTCCTGGACACCACTCTCTGCAGCCGTAACCACCGGTAGCCTGGGCCCTGCCCCGCTGCCGGCGGCACCCTAGGTTAGGTTTTTTTTATAATGATTTAGATTAGATTTAGATTTATTTATTTCATAATAACAAATTTACATTATACATTATCCTAAGTTAATTTACATGAATCTTGATATTATGATCGTCAATAGCAACATAAAATTAGATAATAATCATTCAATTAAGTCAAATACACAATCATAATATAACTACAACAATAATAATAGAATCATAAAATAATCCAGTTAATAAAGGAGTTTGACCTTACAAACGGTCCGGTAGTTTTGAATTTTTGATATGTTGTCTAGGATGGTTAGTCAGTGTTTAAAATGCAAAATGCACAATTCCCCCCCTCCGCGCCCGCCACCATATTGAAAAAACCGGAACTTTCTTCATATTTTTGCTCATATCTTCCTTTAGGAGCATTTTAGCTAGAAGAAAGCTTTGACAATGTTATAGAGTTAAAATAAGTTAAATTTACTATATTCTTCATTTTATATTTTGTTTCTAAGACAGATAGTTACGGAGATATGCACATTTAAAAAAACGTAAATAATCGCAATTTCCAACTCAAAAACCAACTTCTGGATTATATCTTCGTTTAGGAGCATTTTAGCTAGAACATAGCTGGGGCAATGTTATAGAGAATTAAATTTACTATAACTTACATTTTAAATTTTGTTTCTGGGCGAATATACAAAAGTTGGGTAACTTTTCGGGATATTTTGTTTATGATAGTTTTTTAATCAAAATGCTACAAATTCGGGTATATAAGATAGGTAATGTAATGAATATATTGCTCGAGATTGGGCCAGTCACTTTTTTAAGTAGAACCGGAGAAATTTCGGTTTTTCTGAATTTGACTGCCAGGGGACTGACGAGGCTGACAAAGTACTGACAAAATACACAACTTCATAACATATGCTTGATATTTATTAAAATTTAGAAATAAATCTTTTAGGAACTAATCTATCTATTAGCCACAGACGTCCACTGCTGAACATAGGCCTCCCTCATGACTCGACACAAAGTGCGATCCCGTGCAGACCGCATCTATTGATTCCCCGCTACCCTCAGGAGGTCATCCGTCCATCTAGTCGGGGGCCTTCCCACGCTGCGCTTTCCTATACGTGGTCGCCACTCTACGACTTAGCTGCTCCAACTGCCGTTCATTTACTGGGCTACATGGCCTGCGCATTGCCATTTCAACCGTGCAATCCTGTGAGCTGTGTCGGTTACCCTGGTTCTACTGCGGATATCCTTATTTCTGATTCTTTCGCGCTCAGAAACTTCGAGCATAGCCTTTATTGAAGAACTACAGGACCATCTCACTGCTGAGCCATGTTCATCAGCTGTTTTTCAGAGTCATTACCAATCGTCTCGCGCACAGTCGATTTCCAACCTCCCGAACAATCCGTATTTCGAAAAGCTTTAGCACCATATACCAAATTCATACACTGCGGCAGGTTGTACAGAAGAGAAAGGAGTATAGCCGGCCACTATGTTTGTGAACTATGAAAAAGCCTTTGATTCGATCGAGACATGGGCTGTGCTTCAATCTCTCCAGCGGTGCCGTATCGACTATCGATACATCGAAGTGCTGAAGTGTTTGTACTGAAACACCACCATGTCAGTCCGAATCCAAGGCCAGAGCCTATCCAACTGCAGCGAGGAGTAAGACAGGGAGACGTTATTTCTCCAAAACTGTTTACTGCTACACTGGAATATGCCTTCAAGCTACTGGATTGGAACGGACTTGGCATCAACATTAACGGCGAGTACCTCACTCACCTTCGATTTTCAGACGATAGAAACTATTATTAGTCTTATTCTTATGTTTTTAGTCTTATTCTTAGTCTTCATTCACTGAAGTAATAATTGAAAAACTGTTTAACGTGTAATACTGTGAGAAAGATCTATCTCCACCATTCAAACAGCTTTTTAATTGGCTTTACTACTTTGAGGTAGTTTAACAGTATACATTTTCTAAGTAAGCATCCCTGTTTTTTTATAAGTCACTGCTATTTTTGGTATTCTCTATAATTTTGTATTTGTTGTAGCTTGTTCAAACTTTTTTTTTATCTCTTTATGTAGTTTCTTTTAATTTAATTTAAATAACACTTCCGCAAAGGCCCTTTTTCACTGTTTCCTTCTTTTCCTTTTAGTAATATCTTCACTCATTTCTCCAATTCTGGTTTATGGGGTTTCTTCCATAGATTTGACAACTTACTTAGACTGTTTTTTGACTCTCCTATATTTTGGTCGATGATTTTTCAGTCTAGTTCTCAGTTTTGAAACCATTGCTTGGTTAAATATTTTTTAATTGCCTATTTCTGGACTTTTTCTGTCTTTCGCTTTATTTGCTCTTTGGTCGTCGTTTATAATAGGTCATTTGTTCACCATCTATTGATTATGCTTCGTGGTCAGTAGTTCTGGCGAACAAAGATATAAGTAATATGATTCAGAAGTTGTTTTTTTTTTGCGTGTACTCAGATGATTTTTTTATTTTATTTTTGTGGCTAATCGTTGCTCCCAAGGTGTTATTTCCTTAACAAATGTCTTTACCCCTGTTCCTTCTTTTTTTAAGAAGCGGCACGATGGTTTAAACTGAAATAAGTAAAAATATACAGCTTCAACACGCTACAAATGTCAGTACCCTGGAAACCCGTCAGTCCTTTGGCGCAATATAACACAAAGGACTGACGCCAACGGACTGATGAAAAGGACATGCATTTGGGGTTATCTTTAGAATCAACATTTAATTTGATATTTTCGAACATCAACTAGCTACATTTTAACAAAACAAAGTTGACTGTGTATAAATTCAAGTATAACACAGATTAACAAGGAAATAACGACTTACCATAGGACTGATTTTTTGACTGGATTGGCACGTGTTCACATGACAACCACAACTCTGGTACAGGCTTAGTAATAGTGGCCGTAAAATGGCTCGACCTGCAGCTAACTTTACTATCAACTTTGAAATTTAACGCGGATTTGAATTTGAGTCGCCTATATTTAGCGCGAAATTCCAATTCGAACAACAGACAGCGGACTGACGAATAAAACTGAACACAAAGTTTCTTATATTTTTTACAACAACAGTGAGAATATTATATTATGAAAGAAGTGTTATACATTATTAAATACATCATAGATTGTATTGAAACAGTAAGTTTTCTTACATTAGAGGTAATATTTAATACACAGCCATTTGATTGCCCACTTCTGAGGTTGTGACATGCCAAAGTACTGACGTTTTAAGGATAAATTGTGCAGTTTCACAAATTTGTATTTAAAATGAATAGCTGAAATTGGGTGACCAAATAAAAGGCTTTTAGTAGTATTCAAATAAAATTAAAAATATAAACAAAATATAACAAAACATTATTTTATTGCCCTATGACATCGAGTTACCCATTTTTTGTAGAATCACCCTTCTAGAACAGATAATTACGGAGATATGTAAAAAATATAGTCACATTTTCCGAAAATGTATGGAAAAATGGACATGAGTTTTATAAGCAATTATATTTCCTACATGTTTTAATTTGTCCTAAGCCCGCTCTACACTCGCGGCACGAACGCCCGCGAAATCCGCGAACCGCGTGTGTAGATATTGTTCACGCCTTCGTGTTCGCGCTTCGCGCCATTCCCCGATCAGCGTCGGTTTTTGGCCCGCGACAAAGGGTACGCCTACGAAGCTTTGCGAGTGTGGACGGACACAGTTCTGCGTGAACTGCTGCGTAAATTCACGCCGTGAATTCACGGAGCGACTTCGCGCCGCGAGTGTAGAGCGGGCTCTAGACTAGTCCGTAACTGAATGACAGCGGTCTTAACCAAGAATTTTGACAAATTTACGGAAAATGCCACTTTTCCAGTTTTAAAAATGTGCATATCTCCGTAACTAACCGTCCTTGAAACAAAATTTGAATTGTTAATTATAGTAAATTTAATTCTCTACAACATTGCCCAAGCGCAAATGCTCCTAAACGAAGATATAATCCAGAAGTTTGTTTTTGAGTTGGAAATTGCGATTATTGACGTTTTTTTAAATGTGCATATCTCCGTAACTATCTATCCTAGAAACAAAATAAAAAATGGAAAATATAGTAAATTTAACTCTCTATAACATTGTCTAAGCTTTATTTTAGCTAAAATGCTCCTAACGAGCAAAAACATAAACAAAGATTCAGTTTTTTCAATATGGCGGCGGTCGCGGAGGGAGGGGGGGAATTGTGCATTTTGCATTTCAAACACTGACTAACCATCCTAGACAACATATCAAAAATTCAAAACTACCGGACCGTTTGTATGGTCACCCATAGTTCTTTAGTCTCTATTCACCGAATTAAAATGCGATGTCAGATAAAACAGAAATATATGTCACTATCAGTATAAAACTAGCTTATACAACTTATAATAGATATACATATCTCCCATGGGATCGTCAGAAAAACATTAAATAACTAAATAAACAAATGCCATTTTATAATTTCATGTCCATGTAGGTACTAACAGAATAAAATGGATTATTCAATAAAACGTTTCTCAATTTTCGTCGAAATGTTTCGTCAGATGGTTCAGTTCGTATTTCGGCGGGTAGACGTTCGTAGTAGGTCGGGCCGATGACGCGCGGATGTAATTTCTTTATTGTATTTTACTTTTGATATAAGTCTATTGTGAAAAACATAATCTAAATATATAAAAGAAGAAACTGACTGACTGACTGACTGACTGACTGACTGACTGACTGACTGACATATCAACGCACAGCCCAAAACGCTGGTTCTAGAGAGTTCAAAATTGGCACGTAGGTTCCTTATAAGGTGTAGGGGTGCACTAAGAAAGGATTTTTCAAAACTCACCCCCTAAAGGGGTGAAATGGGGTTCCAAAGTTTGTATGGGGAAACAAGATTAGTTAGACTATTTTACTCGAAACTTCACAGGAGTATTTCTAACGATAAATGAGTAAACACGTGTTTCAGGTTTTTTGAAAATTCAACCCCTAAAAGGGAGAAATGTGGTGACAAAGTCTGAAAATCAGCATGGGTATTGTTTTTATGGTTTATCGGGTCGCTGATTACGAAAACCGCAACGATTTTAAAATCCAACGTGGCGGGCGTGAGTTACCATCTCCCCAGTTGGGGTGAAATGGGGTTGAAATGTCTAAATACTAAACCGCTGATTCTAGAGGGTTCAAATTTGGCACGTAGGTTCCTTATAAGGTTTAGGGTGCATTAAGAAAGGATTTCTCAAAACTCACTTCCTAAAGGGGTGAAATGGGGTTCCAAAGTTTGTATGGGGAAACAAGATTAGTTATATTATTTTATTCGAAACTTCACAGGAGTATTTGTAATGATAAATGAGTAAACACGTGTTTCAGGTTTTTTGAAAATTCAACCCCTTAAAGGGAGAAATGTGGCGACAAAGTCTGAAAACCAACATGGGTATTGTTTTTATGGTTTATCGGATCGCTGATTACGAAAACCACAACGATTTTAAAATCCAACGTGGCGAACGTGAGTTACCATCTCCCCTGTTGGGGTGAAATGGGGTTGAAAATGTCTAAATACTAAACCGCTGGTTCTAAAGTGTTCAAATTTGGCACCTAGGTTTGTTATAAGGTGTAGGGGTGCACAAAGAAAGGATTTTTCAAAACTCACTTCCTAAAGGGGTGAAATGGGGTTCCAAAGTTTGTATGGGGAAACAAGATTAGCTAGACTATTTTATTGGAAACTCGAAAGGAGTATTTCTTACAATAAATAGGTAAACACGTTTTAGGTTTTTTGAAAATTCAACCCCTAAAAGGGAGAAATGTGGTAACAAAGTCTGAAAATCAGCATGGGTATTGTTTTTATTGTTTATCGGGTCGCAGATTACGAAAATCGCAACGATTTTTAAATCCAACGTGGCGGACATGAGTTACCATCTCCCCTGTTGGGGTTGAAATGTCTAAATGCTAAACCGCTGATTCTAGAGAGTCCAATTTGGCACGTAGGTTCCTTATAAGGTGTAGGGGTGCACTAAGAGAGAATTTTTCAAAAGTCATCCCCCAAAACGGTGAAATGGGGGTCCAAAGTTTGTATGGGGCAACGAGATTAGTTATGGAGGAAATGGAGTTGAAATGTTTAAATACTAAACCGCTGATTCCAGAGAGTCCAATTTGGCACGTAGGTAACCTTATGAAGTGTGGTAGCACGGGGATAGTGATACGACGAAGCTCGGTGTTAGAATGAACATTTATTAAATAATTTCCAATCCTTTTATACTGATTTTCCTTAAGGTCATTTCTATATATGGTTCGACATTCCTAAGAGGTTACACGTGTCGCAATACAATTCAAGGCTAAAGGAATTTTCTATTGTTCTATTGTTTGTTGCATCACATATGTGGATCAGCTGGGACCACACACACCGCATCTCTCCCCTCATTTTTGAGACAAAAATAGTAATTAAAATGCAACTGTTTTTGGCTTACATAATACTTAATCTACTTATAGCTATGGTGTACATAGAGATTCTTAAATTATCTTAATGCTACTTACATTACATGTTTACATTATCTTATCTCTATATGGTTGTGGAAGTAATATGATGCTTGTTTACAATTGGTTAATTGATACTTTCTTATTGATGGAGGTGGCTCCTTATTTGGGTGGATCATTAATTCCTTGCTATATATTTTAATAATATTAATTTATGCATAGTAAGGTTTTGTTCTATTTTTGTGCACAATGTGCTCTTTACCTAAAACTAATATTTTTACATTAGTACCTAGATCTAAAATTACAGTATAAGGTCCCTTATACACTGGGTCCATTTTATCTCTATCTTCCTTTCGGACTAATATTAAATCTCCTATATTATAGTTTATAGGGTCAATTTTTAAATCATAACTTATTTTTCTATTTATTTTAGTTTTAATTAAATTATTTCTAGCATCCTCTTGGGATTTTTGTAATCTATACTTAAATTCTATAGGATAAGTCATAATTATATATTGGCTCTACCTGTTTAATAATATTACTTGGTATGTTACATAATTTACCAAATACTAGTTCATATGGTGTATACTTAGTTGCTGAGTGCACTGTCGTATTATACGAAAAACACCAATATTGTAACCAATCTGACCACATATGAGCTTGGTTATTTGTTTGTATCCTTAAAAATGCTCCTAAAGCTTTATGTGAATTTTCTAAGGAACCAAGACTTTCATGGTGGTAAGCAGTTGATTGCAATTGTTTTACACCTAAAATATTACATATTTCGCGCATAGTTGATGAAATGAATTCACTTCCCCGGTCTGTTCCGATTTCCTTAGGAATTCCATATCGCAAAATAAAATTATCAACTAACGCTTTTGCTACTGTGTTCGTTTCCTTATTTGGAAGCGGGTAAGCTTCTACATACTTCGTGAGTTCGCACTGCAACGTAAGTATATAGCAATAATCATTTTCGTCCTTAGCTAGTGGTCCGCATAAATCTAAAAAGATCTTATCGAACGACGATGTAGCCGTACTAGTTATACATAGTGGCTGTTTCACATGTTGATGGAATTTTTGTTTTTGACATTGATTACATCTTTTTACAAATTCCATAATGTCATTATCCATTCCTGGCCAGTAGTAGTAACGTTTCACGTTATTGGTCATTCTTCGAATGCCTGCATGCCCACTGGTCGGTAATAAATGGAAATCATTTAGGATGACACGTCTGTCATCTTTATTTGTTATTTTTGTGACACCTTTAATTATACATAATCGGGGTCCGGACCCTGTATCATATTTATTTATGCATTGAGCTAGCTCTGTAATCATACTCTTGGTGTCATTGGTATAGAGTATGCATATTTCTTTCAACTGTAGTGCCTTGCAAAAAGTACCTAATTCGCTCGCGAGGGAATCTCGTTCCGTTCGTGATAGCGTCTCGGGCGTGACACACAGTGTCGCCAAGGATGGCGAGTAAACGATTCCGTCATTCTGACTTGTGACGTAATCTTTTTCTTTGAGTATTCTATAATAGTCTCTTTTATCGAAACTTAACTCTGGTAAGTTCTCTGGTTTTTTAAGGAGTTCTACCATTTTTGGTTGATCAGACCCGTCTTGGTGAGAAACCTTATTTTCTGAGCCATTTTGTCGTTTTTGCTCTTCCATTCGTTTCGTTTGTGCTCTAGTCATAACTGATATTACTTGCTTTGTCATGCTTTTGAGTTCTTCACTAGTAATTTCTATCCTAGATAACGCGTCTGCAGCTGCATTATCTTTTCCTTTCAAGTATTCTACTGTAAAATCGTATTCTTCTAGACACAAACGGAACTTTGTGAGTCGGCTCGATGGATTTGTCATTCCGAATAAGTAAATTAATGGACGGTGATCCTTGACGATTTTGAATCGTTAATAGAATCTTATTACCTAATACTTATTTTAATAACTTGGCTTAAATTTAATTGTATAACTTCTTATCATTATTTTACGAATATAAAACTAATCTATTTGTTATTTACTTATTTTAAACACATTTTCTTGATTAATTATCATTTAATGTTATTAATTGTAATTAATACAATATAGTTCTCGAGTAAAATTTTAACACAGTATAAGTTTTTTAAATTTAATAACACTCATTTTTAATTTTTGCATTTTTGTGTAATGCGTCAATTAGGGTTTTTGAATACTTTGCATGTCTTCGTCCTTGAGTTTTTTTTTTTATTCTTCCTCTCTTTTGCAACATTTCTAAGGTACGTAATTAAGTGTGCACTTTGGCTTCACTTTACTGGTTCGGAATACAACACTTTTTAGTGGCTTGCCGACCTTGTACATTTTTTGTACATATTACAGTTAAGGGTATACTTTGTATCCCTGCAGGGTATCCCTGCCTGTCTTGTACCTTGTTATGTATGCATGTGCTTATCAGCTGCTGAGCGGCGCCTCTCTCGGGTCACCGCTGATGACGACAGGTCATCAGAAAAAATAAACTCATTCTCAAAACCCTTTAAAGTACATAAGAGTGTGTTATAATTAATGCAAAACAAATCAACACATTAAAAAAAATATAATTTAAAATTCATTAAATCTTTGTACTGCGCGAATATTATGTTTTTGTCGCGCAACTTGACACGCGTTATTACGGCTGCGCCTTCCATTCCTTATATGGAGGCAGGCTGGTCATTGTGTTTACACATCAACTGACCTACTTATTATATTCTATTTATATCCTACATAATTAATCCTATAAAATTATAATGATAATAACAGTAAAGTTATTCTACAGTTGTACCTCCAGTCCTAGTCTAGGTTTGTTTTGGTGGTGCTGGTGGCGCTGGTACATGCTGCTGGACGCTCTGCTCCGGCCTGCTGCGCGTCGTTGTCGCTGCCTCTGGCTAGCCGCTCAAAATGTCCCGCTGACGTCACGTGATCGTGACTCTGTCGTTGAAGCTGACTTGGCGTCGTCGGAGGGCCCGTTTTAATCGGGGATGCCGTCCTCTGCATAGGTCTTCTTTTGCTTCAAAATTTCACTTTTTCGGGTGGCACTTGGTTGTGCTGGTTCCGGCTGGCAGGCTGGCTGGTATGCTGAGACGAGCTGGGTCGGGCGGCCTCTATACTGTGCCCGCAGATGGGTCGGGCGGCCGTTATGCTGTGTTCACAGCTGGGGCTGCCTCGAAGCGTTGGGTTGCGTCGAGCAGCCCCTCTGGCAGGGTCGCCATGAAGTGTGGTAGCACGGGGATAGTGATACGACGAAGCTCGGTGTTAGAATGAACATTTATTAAATAATTTCCAATCCTTTTATACTGATTTTCCTTAAGGTCATTTCTATATATGGTTCGACATTCCTAAGAGGTTACACGTGTCGCAATACAATTCAAGGCTAAAGGAATTTTCTATTGTTCTATTGTTTGTTGCATCACATATGTGGATCAGCTGGGACCACACACACCGCACTTATAAGGTGAAGGGGTGCACTAAGAGAGAATTTTTCGAAAGTCACCCCCCAAAGGGATGAAATGGGTTTCCAAAGTTTGTATGGGGAAACAAGATTAGTTAAACTATTTTATTCGAAACTTCACAGGAGTATTTCTAACGATAAATGAAAAACACGTGTTTCAGGTTTTTTGAAAATTCAACCCCTAAAAGGGAGAAATTTGGTGACAGTCTGAAAATCAACATTGGTAATGCTTTTATGGTTTATCGGGTCGCAGATTACGAAAACCGCAACGATTTTAAAATCCAACGTGGAAGACGTGAATTAACATCTCCCCTGTTGGGGTGAAATGGGGTTGAAATATCTAAATACTAAACCGCTGGTTCTAGAGAGTCCATATTTGGAACCTACGTGTCCTTATAAAGTCTAGGGGTGCAATAAAAGAAGCATTTGTTAAAAGTCACCCCCCAAAGGGGTGAAGTGGGGGTCGTAAGTTTGTATGGGGAAAAATGATTAGATAGCCACTAGATTGCTTTTGGTAACTACGGCTACCTGTCACCGCTCTTATTTTATTATATTAATAGAGTCCAACTCAAAATTCGAAGCAATTGAGTGGTTAGACTATTTTATTAAAATCTTCCAAGGAGTATTTCTAACGATAAATGAGTAAGCACGTGTTTCATGTTTTTTGATAATTCAACCCCTAAAGGAGGAGAATATGGTGACAAAGTCTGAAAAATAACTAGGGCAATGGTTCTATGGTTTATCGGGTCGCTGATTACCAAAACAACAACGATTTTAAAAACAAACGTGTTGGACGTGAAATACCGTCTCGCCTGTTGGGGTGCGATGGGGTTGAAATGACTAAATATGAGTATGGGTGTAATTTTTATGGTTTCTTGGGACGTTAATTACAAAATGCCACCGATTTTGAAATTTTACATTGTGGACATGAAAATTCTTGAAAGCATTTGCGCCAAATTGCAATTTAATCGGTCCAGTAGTTTTGCAGCAAATCGGTTGTAACAGACGGACTGACAGACAGCTACACGTGATCCTATAAGGGGGTTATATTTTTGCTTTTGAGGTATGGATAGAGACCCGCGTTATCCTAATAGATTAAAAAATAGTATTTGGTGGCATCTCGATCGTCGGCAATCGGTACCTAGGCGGGCGGCGCGTTGGGACGGGAGGAGGAATGATCGGGAAACTTCCTGCATCCGTAATAAATACATTCAAGCTTTTCAATAATTATGTTAAGTCAAGAATTCTGATTTACGTTTATCTGGCTCAAAATAATACATTTTTCATTCATCAACGATGAGAACCTCAATATCTTACAATAGAACATGACGTAACTTAGAACATGGCTTAGAATCATTAAACCAATATCTCGAATATCCCAAGTCGATAAGCGAAAGGCTCGGGACATTATAAAAGCTTTATACAAATAAAATGCACACATATCCCGGTGTCTTAGCTTCACTTCGAGTTATGAATTTTGAAGTGAACTTTATTTGGATACAGTAAAAGCTGAGATCGCTTGATTTGAGTGCTTGAGTTTTCGGGTTGATTTGTTAAAGTGGAGTTGTGATAACATAAAAAGTATTTCCCAGTGATATTAGAAAAGCGAAAGTCTGTGTATGTTTGTTACTTCTTCACGCTAAAACGGCTGGACGGATATGCATGAGGGAAATGCAGATTGCAGCTTATACCCTAACTTAACAAATAGCCTACTTTTAATCCTGAAAAAAAGAGCATTTGTTCCCGTAGGATGATGTATATTATAAAGGCACGCGGGCGAAGCCGCGGGTTAATGCTAGTCTAAGATATAAAATAAATAGAGGTGATAATAATTAAAAGATTTTTTTGACGATGTGGATATAATATATAAAAACAAGTCGTAATGCATGCACAAATCTATTTGAATATAAAAAAAACTCTCAAATATTATAATTTATGTGTTTTTCAAATTTAATATGTAATTACTTGTTTAAACTTTACTAATACTAACTAATAGAATGATGTGTTCTAATATGGCCCATGAGAAACTGTATATCTAACTAATTAAGATCTATTTACCATGGATGCAATCATTTAATAAATGAATAAATGAATGAATATATTTATTGCAACCAGGTACTTAAAACTAGCTACACTGTCAAGGTGTAGCAAAAATTAACATTTTTTGTAGCCCGATTTACCCAACTTAATATTACCTACTAAGAACTTAATACTAGTAATAACAACTTAACAGTCTTTTTTTACTTTATATGAGTACAGTTTTCACAATCATAATAATATATTTATTGCAATATTGTGAGTATGGAAAGTAGGTCTTACAAAATAATTCTTCACAATCTACCGATAACCGGCGTTCAATTTTTAAAATAACTTAAAATAACAAACTACCTACACATACACTACACTTAATTTAAGTAAGTACATATATCGCCGTGAACTAATTTAATGTTTGATTAAAAATACTACAAACTTTAGGTCGCTGTTCATATTTCTTGATCACCTTGTCAATAAAGTGTGCATCCTTCTCGACTCTTATCCTGTGGACACTGAGCATGCATAAACCGTTCAGCCTCGTATGACCCATCGTTGCCCGATTCCACATCTTGACATGTCGTAACGTGCTGAAAGTATGTTCATAGCTTGTTGTTGCTGGAATAGTTAAACAGATTTCGATCGCTTTACGTACAGATGGATAATACTGGGTGGCTTTACCAACCAAATCTGCGAAAACAATTGATTCGTCAGCTGCTTCAAATGTCTTCCAGTATTCATACCAAGTAGTAGCCTCGGCAACAAAGTTATCTAGAAGTTCACCATAAAATCTCTGAATGTCTTCTGCTATGATTAAAAATGAATATTTATCTAATTCCCTCATGTTTTTTGGGTGGAGTAGCATTAGGGAAAATGCTGTATTATGGATGGAAGAAAATCGATTATTCAGAAAGGAAATGATTGAATCTAAATATGGCAGGAAGACAGATTCTTTGTAAAAATCTTCTGCATTTTCAAATTTGTTTGAATCGCCAACCTGCCCTGCTACTACTAGAGGGGGCGTAAAATCAACATTGAGTTTTTCAAATAATTCGTGAGCTTTTTCGTAAATTTCCGCAAACTCCTTAGATGGATAAATAAGATGAGACTTCAGTATATGCGTTAATTCATTTATGTAATTGTATGTTGCATTTATGTCCAAATATTCTTCTTGTAATTTCTTGCAAGTAGGTTCGAGTTTGGCAGAATAGGTAGCAATTACTAACATTGTCACAATGTATGTTGGAGTTCTTGCAATCGTGTAAAGTTGATGTGCTTTGGTTTTCGTTTTAGGGTTCAATGCATTTAATGCAACTTCTCCTAAACTTTGTACTATTGTATAAAAGTTTTCTGAGAAAATTCGAATAGTTTCGTACGTTTCTGTTTCATAAAAAAGGCGTATATCTGAAATTTCGTTTCGTAAATCCCTAATATGTTGCGTATTCTCTTTAAGAAAGTGTACAATATTCTTTGTAGTCTCAGCAGTAAATCTTACTTCACCGACATCGTTCAGGTCGTTGACGACATGATTTAGTATCTGGCTTGCACAGTGGAATAAGAGAGCAGGAAGTTTATCATTATCATTAATAATATTCTTAACATCATGTATGTAACCTGCCATTGTAGTACAACCATCGTATCCTTGACCAACAAGTTTATTTAAATCAAATTTGCAATTCTGTAGAAACTTAAAAATAGTATCTGCAATGCTTTTAGATTCCAACTGTTTTATTGGTACATATCCAAGGAATTCTTCACAAATAATTGGATTTTTAGCATTATCACAACGGAGATAGCGAACTCCAATTGATAATTGCTCTTTTCCATTAATATCAGTAGTCTCATCAACCAATACTGAAAATACGGACGCACGGTTCACCTCTTCAACTATTTCGCTTTTCAACACATCTGAGTAAGTTTGAATTAGTTGGTTTAACTGCTTTTGAATTTGATCCGATGTAGATAAGTTTTCTGCTGCTGAGTTATCTCGAAAATGTTGCAGGTCTGTAAAAAGCGACCCTTCACCGACTTTCCCATAAAGAGGAAGATCACGCATTCCACAAAATAAAATAGTTGATACAGCAGATCGAAGCTTCACTCGATTTTCTTCCAACGCATTATTTTTGAATTCACGAGCCTTGGTTTCCATGGTATTTTTAAATGAATTTGAAGAATTTTCTGCATCAATATGCGACTTGCTCTTCTCGTGAGACTTTGCGACTTCATTAAACCTTTGATATTTACGACAAGGAGAATTTGTAAATTCTTTTAAACCATGCTGTTCTGGAGACCGAA
The DNA here is from genome assembly GCA_932273695.1 of Apotomis betuletana. Taxonomy (NCBI): domain Eukaryota; kingdom Metazoa; phylum Arthropoda; class Insecta; order Lepidoptera; family Tortricidae; genus Apotomis; species Apotomis betuletana. The sequence goes on along the minus strand of OW026318.1, from coordinate 8,286,376 downwards.
ATAACACACATATTTTGCATAAAGGTCCTTTCACTTTAGCTGAGTACGCTAACCATGTATAGTTTGTTAGCCATGCATGCCGGAAGGCTTTAGCACCAGGGTTGACGTCAGTTTTGAAATTATAATGTTTTTTGGGTGTCCAAGGCCTTGTAAGTAATTTTAAACGTAAATCTTCATCGATTTGATTGTTATCATCTAAATACAATCCAATGTCCAGCGAATGAGTTGTGTTACTGCTAGTATCGAGCGATGCATTTGCTTCAAATACTGGATTCTGGGTGCTGGAACTGGGACCTATAAGCAAAGCGAAATATTTAAATTAGACGGGTACACTACACTCAGAATTTTGATTTGAAATTCCAAAAAAATGCGTACTGTATGAGAGGTTATTTTATTACGAGATCATACAAGTCATAGGTACATAAAAAATATCACCCGCAACTTTTACGGAGTAATGATACTCCAATGTTCAGAGACATTTGGTCACAAATAATGGGTTCTTCTGGGTTTATGAGTAAATGCTGTAAAATTATAATAGTGGCTCCACTACGCCTGATGCTAAATGAAGAGGGGAGCCTTATTCGCAATGGTAACTGACATATTATGAAACCAACGATGCTCTGTCAGTTGACACTGACGGTTCTCTATCGTTTGCCCGAATTTCATATGCCGTAATCTATATTTTGCCATAATATTCATTTGGCATAAATCTATTTTTCTCTGTAAGCTGAAAATTTTCGGGATTTTCTTAAAACAAACCTAACGTTATGATTTCTCCATGAATACTATTAAGGTAACCCCGAAGAGTTTATGTTTTATGAAATAAAAAGTTTATGGCAAATGAAAATTGGGGAAGTGAAATGCTCCCGACACTTACATGCTGGCACGCGACATGCTTCACGCTTCGTTTGAATGAGGAAGCGTGTTGTAAGAAGGAAGACAAGGGTATTGTCGCTGAGCGACCATAAAAAGAAATATAATATATATATATACGTTTATACGTTGAAAGTATGACATAAATTTCTGATAGGTGATAGCCACAATGTAAACAATAATACAAATGTGCTTCATGGATAAGATAAGATAATAATTTGTATACTTAAACATGAACGATTAAACCGTCTGGCGTAATCAAATCGGATACATTTTCATGTTATATTATTATCTCATATGTTTGAAGTAACATTTAACTCAGAAAATAACCTTAAATAAACTTTTTTAATTATTTAATCCACTTTTCGAATTTCTAATTACCTGCGTCTGCACGCAGGACACTGAACACATAATAATTTTAGAGTAACTTTCGAGCTTATGATGGTTGCTTTTATCTGCATCTGACGGATGCTTCGTCACTTATTTATCACGTGGTAAACGCAATCATACTTAGGCCCCCTGGTAATTTTTTTTTTGTTCATGTCTTATCATATTTGCATACAATTTACAAACCTCTAAAAGGTTGTGCGTAGTTGTAATTGAGTAACAGACACATGTAGGCCTCGATAGTGTAGCCTTAATAAAGTTCTTAAGTTTGTGACTTGTAACTATGCCTTTTATAAGTGAATAAATGTTATGGTGTTTTATTTCCATGATCGTTTGTTTTAAATTGGATTTATCCACTGATCTTACATACGAATCAAACACAATGAAAACATGTCACCTTATCGGATTTGAAACGATATCTCTTGCTATCCCGGGGAGAATGCACTACCAAATCATCATCATCATTGGCCTCTTTCATCCATAAAGGATGATTTAAGCAGCGTCCATAAAAGTGCGGCACTTACGAACGTGACTCGATAGCCCGATTATAAAATTCAAATACTTACTAACAATAGGCTAGTTGACTCATGTTCAATTGTATTAAACGAATGTTTATTTCGTATAGTATTTAGCATAGGAAACCTAAATATATATTTTTCAGTTTCTAAAAGTAGAAGATGGATGAAAATTAAATTTGAAAATATGGTTTTAATTGTGTATTTGAAATGCTTAAAACGCTGTCCGCCATTTTCGCTCATGATAGTGACGTCACCGGTCCCGTAAAGAAAAATGAAGGGCTAACTCCGACGACTCGGAATAGTGCCGTCCCTCTTGATCTCCTGTCAAAGTATTTTCGAGTGAGTGGGACGGCGTTATACGACGGTCGAATTTCGAATATCGGAGTAGCTCTTCTGTTTATCTACTCGGTATCCTACGTCACGCCAACGCCACTGATAAGGAAAAGGCAAAAATAGCGGACGGCGTTTTTGTCTGGTCATGATATTTTCTATTATCAATTAATAAATTTTAGCTTTTTACGAGTAGCTCAATGAAAAATACAATATATATTTTTTGTGCTAATAAGATCATCAACCATTTCAAATGTATTTCATTAATGGGTCAATTACCCTATTAACACATTCACTCACGGACACAGCACCATTTTGAAAAACGCGTTCTACGACGCAGACAAAACTTTTTTCTAGCCAAAAACGGCACAAGGCCTTCATTTCCACATGAGGATGCCAGTCCGTATATAGACTGAGTGCCAGTATTGGGTAAATAAAAGTAGCCGTCCACAGACGTAGACGTGGTGTATCCTAGGATTCCTAGGGTCCTAATTTACATCTCTCATCACTGTCCCTGAAATTGTTACAGCAATCCAAGTTGTACAGTAAAATTTGGGTTTAAAATTGGAAATAGCATACCTGGTGTGGGCGTTGGATTGTCATCAGCAATTCTAGGTCTTTTAAATACAAAACTGTCCATTTCGCTGATAATTCGGACAAAGATTAATAACCACACAAACGCCTAAGTAAAATAAAATTAATAGATGCTGGTAGCAAAAAAATATTGCACGCGTCTGGACTGGTTTGTTCACTATCAGCAACTGTCGATAATGGTGCAATTAATATGCATGCAATATCAGCGTTAAGTCACCGCGTGGTCGCCGCGCCGGAAAGCCCCTTTCCACGAATTATCGTGCGATAGCAGAAAGTTCAGTGTTCCCAATTTTTTTTCTTTTTTTTTATATCGTATATTGTATATTCAATATTTGAGTCTTACTCTAAATATCCTATAATAAATACCTACTCATGCCAAATTTCAGCTTTCTAGTACTAATGAGTCATTAGTACTAGAAAGCTGAATCTCCGCTCCGTGGTCATTAGTAATGACCACGGAGTTAAGCCGCGGACGGACAGACGGACATGGCGAAACTATAAGGGTTCCTAGTTGACTACGGAACCCTAAAAAGGGTCATATAAAAGGAATACCCCAGCTGCCATTATGATGAATCACAAAATCTGGTGTAAAATGTCTCAATATTCGTATACAATATCTAATCTCAATAAGTTATATATACTTAAAATCTGATATAGTTAAGTATATATTTTTTTTATTAGTACAGGGCTATGTCTTAACATTCAAAGATGGTTACCTATATTATATTGGTAAAGAAAAAAGATACGCGTACGAAGTTAGCAAACCTTTTAGGATAAGTAATCTGTAAAGTTTAGAAAATCATATAGGTACCTACGTATTTATATTAAATAAACTATGTATGACTGAAATATACAGCGATTTTGAAATAAATTCGCGAGGTCTGCAGTGCCTCTAGCTAGTACAGTCCGACCGAGCGATTATGTACAGTCCGACCAAAAAGAGTAGAAATTAAAAAGTGGCAATACTGTAGTGTCTAGTGTCCTACCTTTCTAATCAATATAAGAAAACAGGGACGACACTACAGTATTGCCACTTTTGAATTTCTACTCTTTTTGGTCGGACTGTACATCATCGCTCCCATAGACAAATTTACTCGATCTTTCAATGAACATACGTGATTAATCGACCACAAACACTACAATTAACTTTTTAATTGTTCAAACCGATTGTTATTACATTGTTAGTTAGTTGGCAGGTGCCTAGGGCAACGCTAAGTGCACATTCAGTCGAAAGTGATTAAATGGAGGTGAAGATAATTTTAGAGATTTCTCGTCACTTTCTGATGAGGTGTTGGGATGTATGTTGAATATATTTGATGAATTAGGTAACGTTCGGTTAATGATGGTGTTATCGTGGTGATATTATGACATCGTTGAATCATATTTCCTTTTAAATGTCAATTTATCAATGTCATATAATAGAGATTAACGTATTAGTAGTTAGATTTTAGTTTTAGTCTAAATTTCATAAAATTGATAAATAAAAGTAAACGGGCCTGAAAGGGATTCATTTTCACTCACATTTAACCTCTTCTCCCAATAAAAAAACAGATTATTCAATCTCAAGTTATAAAATTCTATTCTCAGCAATTTATTTATTTATACCTACTTTGCGCAGCGAGTGGGATTCAAAGAGACAACGCGGCCGTTTAAGTAGTATTTAACTTTTTTTTTTCTGTATCTTATCGTATACATTTTTAGTTGTAATTAATTGTACAGATCCTTTTAAAATTTAGAATACGATTTCTTTCACTTCTTAATTAACCCTTCACCCTCCCGCTTAACCTCTTCCTCTAGTTTACCCAAGTTTACACACAACACAACTGACCGCCATTTTAATTTAGTGACATCAAAAAGCGCGCGAAGGACATAGAGCATAGACAATTTCGCGCGCGAACGATTGCTATCTGCTCTGTGGTCGCACGTGTCGCCCGCGGAGGCACGCGCCTGTGTTTGGCTAGTGATGCCCTTTATTAACTTGCAGTCAAGGATCGATAAGTGGTGATGCGATAGAGGGTTGCCATGTCAATGTGAGAGGATGCTGACGAAGTGTCTAGAGTTTTGATAAATAGACTATATATAATATAACGCTTGGAAAATGTCGATTGAATGATCTTTTTTCAATTACTTTAACACTCTAGAAGTTGCAAAGCAGTTTTTCGTATTTCAAAGATTTCATTGTGTTTATTTAATTTAATCGTATGGTACAGTGACAACAGACAACGCGAGTACTTAATATTACAAATCAACATTAAGATTTGTTAGCCATTGTGTTTTAATTGCCTTATTTCAGTAAGCATGTCTAAAAAAGAGAAGGAACGCACTTGTAAACGTAAACGTATTTGTTAAACTAGTGCACATTAACAGACGTGTCTTACGGATTCTAGTAAATCTGTGTCGAAATGGGAAGTGGCACTGGGGTCAAAAAAGGAATGTTGACGAGTTAGCATTGTAGACAACATAGAAAAGTGACGATATAATAATGTTGTCGAATCAAAACAGTGGACCATATGACAATGAGGATAAGTTAAGAAGGCGACGAAATTAATTATTTGTTTAAGGCCGGCAAAGTACTTGTGACTCCTCTAGTGTTGCAGGTGTCTATGAGCGACGGTAATCGCTTTCCATTAGGCGACCCGTTTGCTCGTTTGCCCCCTATGACATAAAAAACCGGCCAAGAGCATGTCGGGCCACGCTCAGTATAGGGTTCCGTAGTTGCCCATCCTTCACAAAAGATGGGCTTAAATTAGGTACGAGAAAGATATCAAACTCTATAAAAAAGGTCGTAAACGCCAAAGTAACTCTAATTACTTATCACCTTCTGGAAGTCATCGATTATACGCGCCAGATTGAGCGGAATCTTTTAATGCAATATGGCAGTAAACTAATATACTGTGTAATGTTCGAAGTATAAGGACACCGCGCGGCACTTACGTCATTTTAAAGAAAATTATGAAATTTTGCGATAACTCAAAAACGGCTCGACCGATTTTATTCAATATAGTTTTCATTGAAAGTACTTATAAGGCCTCATTTTCATGATTTTTTTCATAATTTTTGACCCGTGGTTTAAAAGTTAGAGGGGGGGACACTATTTTTTTTATTTTCGGAGCGAATATTTACAAAACTGCTGACTTTATCAAAAAATTATTCTAGAAGACCCCTATTATTTTTAAAAGACCTATTCAACGACACTCCACACACTAGTGTTGAAACGAAAAAAATATTTCACCCCCACTTTGGGTGTTTGAGAGGTACCCGAAAAAAAGTTTTTTTTTTTAGTTTTTATTTTACCGTTTTGTCGGCGTCATACATACACATACTCATACCAAATTTCAGCTTTCTAGTACTAAATGGTCACGGAGCTAAGCCGCGGACGGACGGACGGACGGACAGACGGACATGGCGAAACTATAAGGGTTCCTAGTTGACTACGGAACCCTAAAAAAGAGAAATAATTAATAGAGCCGAGCCTATTAGTTATTTATCTTGAGCCAAGTTTTTCAATGTGGATTGGAGAGCCCAAAATCTAAATGCATGTAAGAGTGTAAAAGTAGGTTCATTACTGCATTTTGCCGTTCCTTATAATCCCTTTACTCATAACTCTACCAAATCATCATGGGAATAGCATTTCCACGCCGAAGCAATTGGCCAAATACGAGCTACACTTAACTCGAGCAAATATTGCAAAGTGAATAGGAAATAATCTCGAATACATATTCATGCGAAGGTCAGTAATCCGCAGTGTCAACAGGAGAGCCAATTTTGAGTGACACTTGACATTTGACGTGAAGCCATAGGGAGTGGATGCGGCAGTTTGACTGTTTATTTGAATTAGAGGGGTGACTCGGAAATTCTATTCTAGTGTTATCCCAAGCAGCACATTAGTGAATTTTGCAGCTTATCTTATAGCTTTAAGTTCTAAATGAGTGGTTTAACAGTGTTTGATACAACTTATAGCTTTAAACACAACTCAAAACTGTATATGAGTTCATCTTATCACTTGTAGTTGCATAGGAACGTTTTTTATTTCTACTTTATTACTTATGGTGGGATAAAGTCGATTTTGCTACTTAAAGTTGCATGCAGGTTCAAATAGTCACTCAATAAGAAGCAATAGTGCTATATAAGGCCTTAAAATCACTTATAAGCAACTTTTACATATAAGTGGGAACATACCCTTATTTGGAACTAAAAGTTCCAAATGACTAGTACAATAGCGAATTATATCACCAATAGTGGCTAAAGGGATAATTTTACGGCTCTTTTGGAACCAAAAAATATTGCAACTTTAAGGCCTAAGTAGTACCTTATTGCCACTCCAACGCATAAATAGGTCTCAATAGGAGGTTCTTGGAACCAAAAGCAGTTATTTTCACTTATTTCAAACCACTAACGAACTAAAAGTTCTATTATTGTTCCTATTTGCATCTTGTCAAAATATATTTAATAGTCTTGCTTGTTTAATAGTCTACAAAAGAGCAAATAATTACTATTGGTAATATCATTCACTGCTTTGCCACTCGCAAGATACAAATAAGTGATTATTAGACTTGATAGTTCTAAATAAGGAACAAATAAGTGAAAATAAACACTGTAGGATCTTTTTTGTTTCGCCATGTTTACAAATGGAAGCCTATGAAAATTGATTATTTTAACCAGAATTTTATCACATTCACGCATAATCACAGATTTTTGATAGTTGTGACGATGTTACTTTAACATTGTACGTAACCTACAATCATTAAGTCAGGTTTTTAACAGTTTTATTTCTTATCAGTATCTATTCCTTATTTAATTTAGCACTCTCTTTTTTAATATTCCTGATCAAATGAAAGGCGCGTCGAAATTTACAAAGAAAACATACTATAGTTTCACAGTAAAAAAAAAATCGCAATAATTTCGTGCTTATTTCAATGCTTGTATAACGTAAAGTTTTAATCACGCACCAAACAGACGTATAAATCCAAAATGAATATGGCAGATCACGTATTACTTTTAATAAATAGTTATTTGTTATGCAAGGCTGCAAAGTTGTTATTTGGCGCGAGTGTTGAAATTGAAAGCTGAGCGAGCGAAGGAAGCTAAGATTGAACCATGAGCGAAGCGAATGGTTCAAAGATAGATTCCTGAGCGTAGCGAAGCTTTCAAGACACGAGAAGCTAAATAATTTTGCAGCCATGCGGAACACACAACTTTTCACCTCACTACAGCGAGGAAAATGCAAGATTCAAAAAAACAATTAAAACATAAAAATTATCATATTTAATTTTGCCTTCTATTTAACACATCAAATTTAAAACATTAACACACTCAAATCCAAACCAAATAAATACATACGAGAGAAGCACACGTATTAAAAATATGGCCGTAAATTGTATTATTATATTATATTTGTATTTGAAACTACTTGACACATTCGTTGTGAATGTGGGAGAATGGCATTCTGGGAAGGATTAGTTGGCCACTCGGAAATATTTTCCATAACACTTGCTTTGGAAGTTACTGGCCCATCGTCCAAGATTCAAGATAAAGCTTCATATTCTTTAAAAAAACGCCAATAGTTTCGGTAAATTACTTATCGTCTCCAAATATTTATAACAAATCCTTTTTGTTTTAATGCAGGCTTTTAGCATTGAATAAATACTCCAAATTAGGCTTAGCTTTCTTGTTTTCAATATTTTTATAAAGTATGTATTCTCCACAGAACAAATTTACGTTGTTTACATAGTTGTGAAAACTTCCAACTTTTTAATTTTTTTTTTTCTCGGGTGCGTTCAGAAATTACACTCTTATGTTCCAACTTTTATAACAAATAAATATTAAAATTTGTGTTGTATTTAATATATTTACTAGTCAAAATATGTAAATGAAACTGAAATACTTACTATTAATATATACAAACATATTCAACATAAAAAAAGTGTTGAAAAATAAAAACTTAAAAATCTGTAACCACAAATCAGGTTTCTGGACGTGATATTGTAAGTGTATTTTTTTTTAAAAGAAGTATTCAAACTTACATATGATTTTAGCCGGCCTGACCAGATCGCCCTTTATTAGCGTGCGTTGATTGGTTATTCGAAGATTTATCGACTGATGAAATCAGTCACGCGTTGAAGGAGTCTTAAATATAAAAAAGTTACATGCACCACAGAGAATCCAAATCGTCGTGTTCGAAATTCAAATGACTTTTGCACGCTAGCGGATAAAATAGACTTTTGCACGCAGATTTCGCCCTATAAACGGAGGTTTTCCGAGCGAGTGAGGTGAAAACACAATTTGACAGTTGCCTCGCCACTCAAAGATAATTTTGGCGACTCATTTATCACTCAATGACCGAACTGAAATGTTTTCATTCGTTCACTGCGCATAACTTTTACCCTTAGTTCTAATTACCACTTAAGGTAATTGTGAGATCTCTTATGGATTCTATTTAGCACCAATAATAGGCTGCAATTTTTCTCCTTTTGGTTCTATACTGGTGACATAAGGGTTCTTGCCACCTATATAGCACTTAGTCATGGTGGTAAATTTCACTTAAGCATCTAATTAGATATGATATACGAGCTATTTAGACCCAGTTGTGCTACTTGGGATCCCTTTTCTCACTATCGCGTTATCCCGTATTAGTGTGAGAAGGAGATGTAGGCTACTAATTTAGGATTTCAAATTTCAGAATAACCTAAGTGTCTGAAATGGAATACTTACGCGTATTTTCATTCAAAATTGTTATAGTGCTTATTATTTTTTTTTTTATTGAGTAGTGCGATATCTCATATTTATCTAATATCCTATATTAAATAACTAGCGACCCGCCCCGGCTTCGCACGGGTGTAATGCTGATAAATTATGCATATAAACCTTCCTCTTGAATCACTCTATCTATTAAAAAAAACCGCATCAAAATCCGTTGCGTAGTTTTAAAGATTTAAGCATACAAAGGGACATAGGGACAGAGAAAGCGACTTTGTTTTATACTATGTAGTGATTACATGAAACTGGTTGGTAATAAAACTATAAAAAAAAACTGTTACGTCAACACGTTGGACAACGTTTTAAGATTGATATTATTGGATGTATTTATGTATGTACTGTACTATCTACAATATCTACATTAATTCGGATATCTAAATTAAAATACTAAAGAAGCCCATGTCGATGTCGTTCCCCAGACTGTAAAGCCTTGCTTATGGCAAATTTCATCGAACACGGTTAAAAAGACAGACAGATATAAACTAATGGCTCAGTGTGTAGACCTTGAGATCATTCTTGGATTTGGCTGAAACATGTCATTTTTACGTTTTCAACCCCCATATCGCCAACATTTAATTTTTTTTTTCGAAAAACTTACTCAACAAAAAGTATGTTAGATTACTAAACCTGCTCACAGAATTTCACAAGAATCCGTTGGGCAATGCAGCTTGCAGGCCAGAAGCAGCTTGAATTAGGACATCTGAACATCCGGCCATATAAAAGATTTTATATGATGATGACTTCAAAGTACAAGCTTTGCTTAGTTTGGGACTAGGTCGATTCGTGTAAGATTGTCCTTTAATATTTTTTTTTTTTGCCCAAACTGAAACAAGAGGCTTCGCCCGCTCGGTCAACAAAACATAAACAGATAGCGAGGACGAGGACACTTCCTACACCTAGGGCTGCCTTCTTTAAATTCACCAAACCCGAACAAAGACTTAAAAAACCCGAATTGGCGTAAATCGCACTTTTTCCCCGGACGTGTCTGAAAATAATATTAAACAATACAATACAATACAAATACTCTTTATTGCACACCTCATAAAACATACAGGAGAAATACAATGTAGGAAATTACAATAAGAGGTAAACAACAGGCGGTCTTATCGCTACAGAGCGATCTCTTCCAGACAACCTTTGGGTAGTGGAGAACTTAAAAAAAAAGATTTAACTAGTTATTATTATTTAAAAACAATCGCTTTATTTTTCATACACATAAAAAGTGTTCATGTAAAGTGGGTTTTCCCCGGACACTTTTTGAAAACTCCCCCGGACGGCCTCCAAACTAGGACAAATCCGGAGAAACCCGGATGGATGGCCGCCGCGCCGTGACTACACCAAACTGCCGCATCCACCGGCCCACCGCCCTTGAGGGCTCAAATGAACAGCGGCTCAAACACAAGTGTTGATTTTTGTTCTCAGCGACATATGAATTTCTCCGGGGACCGTAAGCCGGTTATGTCTGTGGGAAATCAACCCAATTGGGGTTCCGAATAAAAATCTACCTAATAATTAGATCGGAGTTTCATTTACTGTCGAAAACTTTGTTTCCAAAGTTTCGTTGAGTTACGAAAATACCATTACATTTTTGGTGACTATAAATTACCTAACATTAAAAAAACGAATGCCAACTAAAAAAAAAACAAGACACACCGGGAAATGTAATTTTTATGCACAGTTTGGATTCAATATTCATATGACCCTGAACAACGACATTAAAGATTAAAATCTGTTCTACCTCACATCAACTCAACTCTAGTCTCTAGCAAATTGCATTAATGTTTCAATTTCAATGAGATATGAGTTAAATATTCCGAATTTTCTTGCACTTCATTAACTACTTCTCATTTCACCACTTTCGTTCTTGACGATATATCATTCTTTTCCGATTCATAAAAAGGTTAGAAATCTCTTTATTATAAACGCAGTAAACTTCTATTTATTTAAGGAACTTTTTGGTGTACAGAATGGTGGAATATATGAATGACGTTTTATGTAGAGTCGGTAGGGTAAGGGCGCCAAGGAGGGACCGATGAGGAATTATGATGAGGTGTACTAACAGGATCAGAATCATGTGACTAGTTTCATCCGTTTATGTGTGTGACGTGTGTGTTATTCCCTGCACGGCCTATCTCTAATACGTACCGATATATGAATAATAAAATGTATTGTGTATATTTGGTACAATGCGGGTAATACCGCTATAGTTATTACAAGTAAGTATTAAGTGTGTTATCTAATTTGTGACATTGGTATGGTACTAACTTAATCTGTCTGCTCTCTGCGCTATATGTGAAGTGTGGTAGCACGGGGATAATGATACGACGAAGCTCGGTGTTAGAATGAACTCGTTTATTAGAAAAATCAGGTTCTTATATACTAAACAACATATGATCCTTGCACGTGATCTGCACGGCGAATGGCCTTGTTAGTCAAGGTTCTATCTGTTGCCTTGAACCTATAGGACACGTGTTTATCGACTATCTATGATTTACATCAGCTGAGGGCTATACCGCATCTTTCCCCTTATTTTTGAGACAAAAATAGTAAAAATTGAAACTGTTTTTGGCTTATATAATACTTAATCTACTTATGTCTATGGTATACAAAATTAATATAGAGTTGTTTACTTTTAGATGAGAATACAAACAGTGAATTTTCTTTTGAAGTCGGTTAAAATAAGCTTCATACTAGATGGTTTACAAAGTGGTTCTTATCTTAGTGGTATTGTAATGTTTACATTCCATGTGCCCTATATGGGTATGGCTGATATTGTTACATTCATACTTGCAATACATATCATGTTTCTTAGTGGCTACTTGTGATGTGGTAGTGGTTATTATTTTATTTATACATAGAAAGGTTTAGTTCTATTTTTATGCACTATGTGCTCTTTACCTAAAACTAATATTTTTACGTTAGTACCTAGGTCTAGGATTACAGTATATGGTCCCTTATACACTGGGTCCATCCTCCTTTCGGACTAATATTAAATCTCCTATATTATAGTTTACAATAACTGATTAAAACTAAATAAGTATAAAATAGTAAATAATGTCCTATCTATCTATCCATGTATAACTTTGGTTCATATCCTCAAACTATCTTAATCTAAATACGCGTTAACTATACTAATCGTTTCCATATTTTGTTTAATAGAAATCTTATTACCTAATATTTATTTTGGTAACTTGGCTAAAATTTAATTGTATAACTTCTTATCATTATTTTACGAATATAAAACATTAAGTTTAATTATAAATATCCAATTTTCTTTATGCTTTTATTTTACGTTATCTTTATAACTACTAACTTTTTTAACACTTTTAATTTAATACAATCGGGGTTCTTGTTGCAGTTTTTGCAAATTGTACCGTATTCTCTCCCGAGCAAAGCTCGTTTCGTACGCGATAGAGCATGGGGTGTGACACACAGTGTCGCCAATGCGGCAGGTATATGATTTTACTCTTATTTGTATGCGCTTATGATACATTGTATCACTGATTGGGGAAGCTAAGGTTACACAGCGCGTGGTCGGCCGACCGTATTTACATATACACCTATTTATGTGTATAGGAATTCCATACAGGTAACAAGGATTTGAAGTGCGCGCGCGCATATAATATTAATATGTAATATATGCATTACATATGTTCAGGCGGTTCTTTTAACACTCCATGTCTTTCATAGACATTCCAGGTGTCCAAGGATCTTCACGATTGATGCTCGATCGAATCATGACCAGATTTCAAGGATTCCGCGCCTGCCTTGTATCCTGGTGTACCTTGCAATTACATGCCTACTTGCGATGTTACTCAGTGGTAACGTACTCACAAGCGACATTATTTCCCTTTACTTTGAAATCATATAACTGTGGTGTCATTTTATTTTGTCTTTCAGTATTGACACCCGAAATAAAACGTTATTACGCTTTTTTTCCTCTTTTAATGCCTTAAGCGGCTTTTATGCCGTAAAACTTCATCATATAAGAATTTCAATAGCGCTTAGGTGATCAGGCTAATCGCTCATCGAAATACTTATCGATTTAATTTGGGTTTTCCCCCGTTACGTAATATAATTGTTATTTATTAAAACACATTTCTTCATTAATTATCAGTTAATGTTATTAAAAGTAATTAATAATATAGTTCTCGAGTAAAATTTTAACACAGTATAAGTTTTTAAAAATTTAATAACACTCATTTTGAATATTTGCATTATTTTTTGTGAAATACGTCAATTAGGGATTTTAAAAACTTTTGCATGTCTTTTCGTCCTTGAGTTTATTTTTTTTTTATTCTTCCTCTTTTTTGCAACATTTATAAGGTACGTAATTAAGTGTGCACTTTGGCTTCACTTTACTGGTTCGGAATACAACACTTTTTAGTGGTTTGCCGACCTTGTACATTTTTTGTACATATTACAGTTAAGGGTATACTTTGTATCCCTGCAGGGTATCCCTGCCTGTCTTGTACCTTGTTATGTATGCATGCCTATCAGCTGAGCGGCGCCTCTCTCGGGTCACCGCTGATGACGACAGGTGTATCGTCATCAGAAAAAATAAACTCATTCTCAAAACCCTTTAAAATACATAATCGAGTGTGTTATAATTTAAAAGCAAAAAATCAAGACATAAAAAAAAAATTATAATTTAAAATTCATTAAGTCTTTGTACTGCGCGAATATTATGTTTGTGTCGCGCAACTTGACACGTTATTACAGCTGAGCCTTCCATTCCTTATCTGGAGGCAGGTTGGTCATTGTGTTTACACATCAACTGACCTACTTATTAAATTCTATTTATATCCTACATAATTAATCCTATAAAAATGTAATGATAGTAACAGTAACGTTATTCTACAGTAAAGTTGTACCTCCAGTCATGTTGTGATGCTGGTGCTGATGCTGCTGGTCGCTCTGCTCCGGCCTGCTGCGCATCGTTGCCGCTGCCTCTGGCTAGCCGCTCAAAATGTCCCGCTGACGTCACGTGATCGTGACTCTGTCGTTGAAGCTGACTTGGCGTCGTCGGAGGGCCCGTTTTAATCGGGGATGCCGTCCTCTGCATAGGTCTTCTTTTGCTTCAAAATTTTTCTTTTTCGGGTGGCACTTGGTTGTGCTGGTTCCGGCTGGCAGGCTGGCTGGTATGCTGAGACGAGCTGGGTCGGGCGGCCTCTATACCGTGCTCGCAGCTGAGTCGGGTGGCCTTTATGCTGTGTTCACAGCTGGGGCTGCCTCGAAGCGCTGGGTTGCGTCGAGCAGCCCCTCTGGCAGGGTCGCCATGAAGTGTGGTAGCACGGGGATAATGATACGACGAAGCTCGGTGTTAGAATGAACTCGTTTATTAGAAAAATCAGGTTCTTATATACTAAACAACATATGATCCTTGCACGTGATCTGCACGGCGAATGGCCTTGTTAGTCAAGGTTCTATCTGTTGCCTTGAACCTATAGGACACGTGTTTATCGACTATCTATGATTTACATCAGCTGAGGGCTATACCGCATATGGAAGCACTGGAATGCTATTAATGTGGACTCTAGTTTGCGTGCATAGTTATCAGATATCTAACTACAACTCTACCCTTTACCTTATCGGTACTTATTATACCGCAATAAATCATTTAGCATATTCCATACCAGTTTAGATAAGACCACAATTAAAGGTCCAAATGTAAAACAGACTAAATATATTCTATAACAACGAAAAACGTCACAAGTCTCTTTAGAACACTGCACCATTTAATATCCTTTTCAATTGCAACGGTGAGAGTTAATACGTTTTTCGATTCAAATGAATATTTTCGCCCCAGAGTCGTGCGCGTCGCTAATTGAGCTATTTCACAGATAAGTAGATAAAACACGGAATAGGGCAAAACCCTAAATTATTCCTATTATTTGCATATAATAACTTTGGGGTCCGATACTCGTACCATCACCCTACAATTCTGCAACTGCCATTCCAAATTTAACTTTACACCGAACGCAGTGACGTTTAAATTTAGCGCGGACCATAGAGGTTGGTTGGTTTTTTTAATAGTGATGTTGGGGTTCGATAAAACCCCATGGGATCGAACCCGCGACAACGCGGAATGCAGTTATGCAGATTATTCGCTGATGACCGCAGTTGCGTTTGATGTGGTGTTTTAGATCGTTTTTGATTTGGTTAAATGAGGGTATTTGAATATTGCCTTCAGTCACGGTAGGGTGACATTTGGAAGGAAAAATCATTCTTTATTTTTTAGTACCCGCTAGGGAAAGATAATGTCACGGTTCGACACTTGAATATTCTATTTGTATAGTTTATAGAGGACGTTGGTGACCGTTAATTTTTATTTTTTAACTCTCTATGTAAGTTCTCCACTACCCAAAGGATGCCTGGAAGAGATCGCTCTCTAGCGATAAGATCGCCTGTTGTTTACCTCTAGTTGTAATTTGTCTCCTGTATGTTTCGTGATAGGTGTGCAATAAAGGGTAGGTATCTACTTGTATTAATTGTATTCTCATTGTATACTCCTTGAATCATTAATTTACTATTAAAGTATTTAGACTGGCATTTTCATCTCCTAAATAAAACAAATATGCTTAACTTGTTTTTAGGGTTCCGTAGTCAACTAGGAACCCTTATTTTTACGATTCGACTACGATGGAGCAAAGAAAAGAGATTACACAAAACAAATATACAAGAAAGGAATTTAAATAAAACAATTCTATTAAACAAAATACCGTGTGAAAATCCACGCTTCAATCCCAAAATCAGCGCTGTCAACATAAAAAACAAATAAAAACTATAACATTCTAAATTCGAAGTTTTGAAAAACGCGTGAATCGTGATGGGCGGCGCTAACCACAGAGCGGAACAATTAATGACAGGACAACGTTCACCTCCACTTTTTCTGACCATTTCTCTTTTGTTGATGGTTTATGAGAAAAAATGTTTTGTTTATGGAATTAAAGGCGTTGACACATCTACATGAATTGACAGACCAGCGGCCGCATTTACCTATTTCTAATATACCGATTTACCTTTTGTTTGTGGATTTGATTAAATATGATGACATACAGGCTTATAATTTATAATAGACGAGACTATACTTATAATAGCTAGCATTATCAATATTATCATCAAATATCATTTTAAAATTAAGAATACGTTATTTAATAATATGTCTCGAACTAGTTTGCTAGTGAGTGAGTGTCACTAATTGAATGTTTTTCCGATCTTTGTTTTAGCTTTGTTTGATGGTAGAAGCTGAATAATGATAATGATATAATAAAAATAAACTTTTACGATATTTACTGAATTATATTATATATTGCGAGGATTTAAGTATGAAAATCCGATGCTTTCCATATTTGTGACTAGACTAAAATTTCCCGGTAGTGGCAAACTCAAAATTGAGTGCAGATATTCAAAGTATTCAACAACCAATAAACATGAGAATATCTAATGCCAAATGCTAATACACCATCTTCCGTTATTAAAACAGCATCATAATATTCATAATTGATTATCAGTATTGACCCTAAAAAATAATTCGAAGAAGCTCTGTTCGCAAATCAACACCTAAAATAAACACTAAAAGAACCATTTTGGCGCCATGATACAAGACCAGGTACCGACAAAGGCGGCAGTGTTGCCAACCTATCACATTTAAGGCAAAATTGTTCAGTTAATGTTACATTAATTTATAGCATGGTTGAATTAGCAGAACAGCATTTTGGCCCACGTTGCATTGGGCGAAGGCGAAACCGAATAGAAGCATTTGACGTTAAAGGTTTTTTGTGTGTATGTCTGGGAAAACAACTGGACTGATTTCGATGCGGTGTTTTGCATCAAAGAAGGCTTCTAGATATGTTTTAACCGATTTTAATAGAAGGAGGAGGGTTCTGAATTCGTATGTATGTTTTTTTGTAATGTTTTTGTGAAAAAGTGAGAAATTATATTTGAATCACTAAAAAGCACAAAAAACCGACTTAAAAAAAAACTGAAAAGCCAAAAATATTCCGATCATGTACAGATTACATTTGAATCACCTTTTGAAGACGGTGCCAAACCACTCAATTAATAATATGAAAACAGATGCCGCGCAAGTTTACGTGAGGTTTGCCACCGACATCAGAAGGTGATTCAAATGTAATCTGTACATCATCGGGTTATTTTTGGCTTTTCAGTTTTTTTGAAGTCGGTTCTTTTTTTATGCTGTAGCAAATACACCGGTTGGCTGCTGCACAAAATGGTTAATTTCTAAAAGCTTCTCAGAAACTATTTACTTATTGCAATTTTAGCCCTTCGTGAATTCAGAACTGGCAACACCACAAGGCGGCATTTTAGACGCGTTTTCGAGCGCACTCAATAAATTATTTCACCTAATCACTCCTAATTGGGATGTGTCGTGACCCAACTTAACCTTAGGTCGGACCGCAGAGTAGATTCAGAGACTGCACGAACATTTTACGTAAATATAAAAAAAAAACCGGCCAAGAGCATGTCGGGCCACGCTCAGTGTAGGGTTCCGTAGTTGCTCATCCTTCACAATAAACTGCTGTTTTAAGCCCGAGGTTTAAATTAAGAAAGATTTTAAGCTCCATAAAAAGGTCTTAAACGCCCTAGAAACTGTAATCACTTATTACCTTCTGGAAGTCAAATTACGACCTTTTAAAGAAATAATATGAAATTTGACGATAACTCAAAAATGGCTCGACCGATTTTGTTCAATATAGTTTTCATTGAAAGTAAGGCCTCATTAACATGAATTTTTCCGTTTTTTTTTGACCTTTGGTTGAAAAGTTAGAGGCCACAATTTTTTTGTTTTTGGAGCGAATATTTACAAAACTGCTGTTTTTATCAAAAAATAATCTTAGAAGACCCCTATTATTTTTACAAGACCTATTCAACGACACCCCACACACCAGTGTTGAAAAGAAAAAAATATCACCCCTAGGTGTTCAAG
This sequence comes from Apotomis betuletana, assembly GCA_932273695.1. NCBI lineage: Eukaryota > Metazoa > Arthropoda > Insecta > Lepidoptera > Tortricidae > Apotomis > Apotomis betuletana. The sequence goes on along the minus strand of OW026318.1, from coordinate 8,267,968 downwards.
AGGTACCCGAAAAAAAAATTTTTTTTTTAATTTTATTTTACCGTTCTGTCGGCGTTATATATACACATACTCATACCAAATTTCAGCTTTCTAGTACTAATGATCACGGAGCTAAGCCGCGGACGGACGGACGGTCGGACGGACGGACGGTCGGACGGACGGACGGACAGACGGACATGGCGAAACTATAAGGGTTCCTAGTTGACTACGGAACCCTAAAAAGCTTATTCTTTATCTCCCGATAACGGTTTTCTTAATTTGAAATGAATTGTCCTAAGATAGTAAACGTTAAGAAAAATGTGTGTATGTGTATTTATGGATGTACTTAGGTACGTTGCGTATCCTAGAGTCCGGCGGCGACCTGCCAGGCGACAGGTCTATTGGTGGTCGTCTGAAATCGATGCATTGCGGTCCGAGTGCAATGCTGCTCGCAGAGCATATGTCCGATGCCGTAGGCGCAATGGTTTGAACCCATCAGTGGAAGAACAACTGCAGGTCTCATACCGCGAAAAACGAAAAGCCCTGCAACTGGCTATCAGTCAGGCAAAGACAACAGCAAGGGAAGAGATCCTGGCCAGCCTTAGCCGAGACCCCTGGGGACGTCCTTATAAGATGGCACGGAAGAAACTTCGGACACAGAGTTCACCGGTGACCGATACGCTCCCCAGGGAAGCAGTGGACAGGGTAATGGGAGAGTTGTTCCCTGATGCTGATGATTTTGTTCCCCCTCCGATGGCACCTCCCGATCCCGGTGAGAACGATGATGGCAATATAGATTTCCCACCTATAAGGGAGGGGGAAATGAGTGTTGCCTTAGATCGGCTACGGAAAAGACGAACTGCACCAGGCCCTGACGGTGTGCCTGGTCGACTTCTCTTTGTTGCCGCAGAGTCATGGGTTGATTGGATTCGGGAGCTCTTTGACAAGTGCCTTCGCACAGCACAGGCCAGTTTCCGAAACCATGGAAGACGGGCAAGGTCTGCTTGATTCCAAAGGATGGCAGAGCTCCGGGTCAGCCTTCTGGTTACAGGCCAATTGTGCTGCTGGACGAGGTAGGAAAACTGTTAGAGAAAATACTGTCAAACCGCCTCGTCCGACATCTTGAAGAGGTGGGCCCCAACCTTTCCGATGTCCAGTTTGGGTTTCGAGCAGGTCGATCCACGGTTGACGCAATAGCTCACCTTAAAGCCCTCTCTAAAGAGGCCACGGATGCAGGGGACGTGATGCTGGTGGTATCCCTGGACGTTAATAATGCATTCAATAGTATCCCATTCCAAACACTCCGGGAGGCACTTCGCTACTTTGAAGTGCCTGTGTACTTGCGGAACCTATTGAGCAATTACATGGAAGACCGTTTTGTAACTTGGGAAGACGGTGATGGCGCACTGTTCCACCAACCGGTTCAGCTTGGGATTCCCCAGGGCTCGGTCTTAGGGCCCATACTATGGAACGTCGGCTTTGACTGGCTCCTGCGTGGGCCTGTACTGCCTGGTATGAAAATGTTGGCCTACGCAGACGACACCCTTATCACATGCCGGGGTGCGACATATCAGGAGGCAGCCAGAAGGGCAACGGTTGGGACATCGCTGGTGGTAGATCGAATCCATCAGCTTGGTCTTAGAGTGTCCCTTCCAAAGACGGAAGCCCTTCTTTTCCATGGCCCGGGAAGGGGACCTCCTCGAAATGCTCAAATTAGGGTTAACGGAGAGACTGTGCCGATTAAGGCTCATATGAGATATTTGGGTCTCATCCTGGATGGACGGTGGCACTTCCGGACGCATTTTACCAGTCTTGCTCCGAAGTTGATGACCACAGCCGCCGCTCTCAGCCGATTACTACCTAATATGGGGGAGCCTAATGCATCCTGTAGGCTCCTCTATACCAGAGTCATACGTAGTATGGCTCTGTACGGGGCCCCAATATGGGTGGAGGCCCTTACAAATCGTAATAAGGCGCTTCTCCGTAGGCCACAGAGGGCAATCTCAATAAGAGCTGTGCGAGGCTACCGTACCGTGTCCTTTACGGCGGCAACCATCCTGGCCGCGGACCCTCCATGGGATCTGCAAGCGCAGGTGCTCGCAAAGGTCCACAGCCACAGGGCTAGGACGAGGGTAGCGGGGGAGCTTCTCGATCAGGAGGAGGTGGAGCGTGTCCGCTTTTTGGCCCAGGTGGAAACACTAACAAAATGGAAGGAGGAGCTGGAGACGGTGGAACATGGCCTAGTCACGGTGGGGGCAATTTTACCTCACTTAGAACGTTGGGTAGGCAGGCGCCACGGCACCTTAACATTTCATATGGTGCAGATACTTACCGATCATGGATGCTTCGGTAAGTATCTGCATCGCATAGCTGGAAGAGAAGAATCCCCTATCTGCCACGAATGCGCCGCGCCGATGGACACAGCCAGCCATACTCTGGTAGAGTGCATCGCCTGGCAGCCTCAACGAACTGCCTTACAGGCGGTAATAGGAGTGGACCTCTTTCTGTCCAGCGTCATCGACGCTATGCTTGACAGTGAGGAGGCATGGAAAGCGATGGCCTCCTTCTGTGACGAAGTAATGTCACTAAAGGAGGCCGCGGAGCGGGCACGTGAGAACGATCCTCTTGCGAATCCGCTCCGCCGGCGACGGTTGGGGGCCAGAGCCCGGCGCTATGCGCATCTGTTGCCTCCGCCGTAGTGGACCCGTGCAGGGAGTCGGGGGACTCCCTGTTTCGGAACACCACAGAACTGGGGGGGGCAGGCACCCGTGGAAGTGTCGCCCCGCATGGTCTCGGCTCACAACATGAGTCGCCCGCCGGAGTGCACGTGGTTGAATGCATCAAGCGATCCCGCGTCGCTCCAATTAAAGGCGGTGCCGGCATTCGTTGGTGGTTTTAGACGGTAGTCCGAAGTCTCGGTTAGTCCGTCATACCCGCTCTAGTCCCCCGATTAGACGGGATGCATAAACGCATTTCCCCAACGTTAAAAAAAAAAAAAAAAGGTACGTTGCGTATACTTAACGCAATTTCGGTAGGTACAGGTTTTTCAAGTGCTAAAATGTGTGATAGTTTTTTAAGTGATTCAATAAACAATTTATTGAAATCTTGCTTCTGGTCTTTTTATATTTTTTAGGTAACGGGGTGGTTAGACTATAATCTTATTAAGTTTCGTATGTAGGCAATATCTTTGAATCGCATTGACCAATAATTTTTTATACCTTAAATACATAGTAGATTTCATGATTTCATTCATAAACAAATGTTAATGTTATGATACGGAATATGTACGCAAAAGTATCCTACTTTCATTCAACCAAATTGGATTCATATTGGTCTGAAGAGAACTAAATGAATCCAATTTCCATGCTGGCCAGTAACAGCGATCTCTACTCTATGCCCGTTTCAAAATAAGAACACAATAATGCAAACATAATGATACGTGGCGCGCGGTCCAACTTTTAATTTTGGAACGTTAACCGTAAACTGTAATTATTCTTTAAGTATAAGGATAAAGTTATAAATGCTTTTTTCTCGATTTAGCTTTATAGATTCGGAAATTAGTGGTTTATGTTTTTTGTGACGTTCTCTAATGGGTGTCGGGCGATTTGGTTTGTTTTAACTTGTGTGTGGTATGTTTCGAATCTAATTAATCATTTTTATGTGACTAAGTGTGTATTCGTATTGTACTTAATGCTATGGAAACGCTGGACAGTTGCTAGAGTTAACGGTATTGGACGATAAGTATTACCTACAACCGCTGCCAACTACCATTCCACATAAACGGTAGATATTGGTAGAGTATATAGAGCAAGACAGGGGAAGACCAAAATATAATATTTTGAGCAAATTAAAAAAAAGGCAAATGATTCCAAGAAGAGCTTCTAGCTGTTAATTTTAATCAGCCACAAAGATGATAGGAATAATATTGTTATTTTAACCATTGTACTCAAAGTACTTTATTTACTTTCTTACAATAACGAGGACCTACAACTATGTAGCTGGATAGACGGAGGTCAGGTTAGGTTATGGGCCAGAACTTTCCATTCTAGGTTCCATTATTTCCATAACATTTCCCCTTCACTGCGATATCTGGGTCAATTTCCCAAGCAGTATTTTTTGATGGCAAGACTGAAAACGCAGGTGCAGAAAGGTTGAATAATAAAGTACCATTTTTTTTCGGATACAGCCCGCTATTGTCTACCTCGGGCAACAGCTAAAATTTAAATATTAATTTATATAATAATTAAAAAAAAAATATTTAGACCAAATTTCTCATCAAGGTGGGTTGTCCCCAAGCCGGTTTTGTTTGTAAAATGCCGGGTAAGTCAAATACTATGCATGACAAAGAAAATCTGTTACCATTATTTTATTACCATATAAATAGGTAACGAAAAAAGCACATTACCCGTTATATATCTCCTTTGTATACCCTTGAATAAGTGCATATACGTTTGTCCCGAGAAAACTTCTCATTACCGCCGACAATGTTTCGAACCGATTTATTTCCCAAATTTGATCAAGTACGCCCCCCGTCTCCCGCGCACTTCAAAGAATTAGTTAAGCTGCGGCGCTCGACGAGGCCGGTTGTGTATAGTGGCAATACTTTGGCTCGTATAAACGTGAATATTTCATCGCGGTGGACAGGGGACAAAAAAAATATCATTCCGGAGTTTGTTATAGTTTCTTTATTTTTTAACTGCGTGGGTTTGAAATTTATATATATCAGGTAAAGTACACTCGCCATTACAAGAGTTGAATTAGTTTTAGAATATAGGGCTTACTTTTTTTTTAAGAAATAAAAATATGTCGTGTTTCTCATTCCACCATTCTCATCCCGGTGTTTCCGGTGTAGTAAAATGACTTTAAACCCCACCAAAATGAGGAAAGCACCGGAATGACATCAAAAGTAGCTTCACTTTTCATAAATATTGTTGAAATAATAATATTTTTTTATTTTGTTTTTAATACCATACTAAGATATATGTTGATATTATTATGTAATGCCAATATAATATATATTACGAATATAAAAAGTAAAATTACTTTCATAATATGCCACTTTTCTTTCATTCCGGCGTATGAAATTTCATTGCGGTGCACTTATTTTATCATCCTGGTGTACATTTATCATTCCGTTGTGTGTTTCATATTCGATCTCGAATATCTCGAAAACTATTTCAGATTTCAGGGTCCCTTTTACATATGTTTAATAATATAGTCTAAAGTATCTCTTCACATTTAAAAAAATTAAAAATAATCAAAAATAAAGAATCACACCGAAATGATACAAAAAATGCGTCTTGTTGAAATTGACCCATCTATACTGTTATCAAGACGGGCCCACTACGCGCCGCGTGCCGTACTAATAGCCTACATACCTGGGTTTAGGCGCATGAGGTCCTATTCACAGATTATCCTTCTTTGCCTTTTACAAAACGTCCCTTCACATATTAAATTACCTACGTCCCTTTTGCATGACGTTCCTTTCACAGAATGACCCGATCGTAATACGTTGCTTTCGCAAAATGGGCCATTAATCGTTTATTTTTAATGTAAACCAAATACAGCGAATACGTTCAAATGAGGATACAAGCTAGCTTGTACGATAAAGCTGTAAAGTCATGAAATTTTGCGAAGGGAGACAAAAAATTATGCGAAAGATATGGGACCTTTTGAGAACATTGCAGTTTGGCGAAACATATAAATTGTACCAGTTTTTAGCATAATAAATAAAAAAAAAAGAAAGTGACGTTTCGCACTAGGGACCGTTTTCGAAGACGTTTTGCGAATGGGACGTAATTTTGGTGGAGAATTTTTTTGCGAGGGAGACATTATTATTTTTATCCAATATCATTCGTACGTAACCAGCCATAGGGAGGCGTACGCGACTCCACGCCCCACAACTAATTGCTCTCATGTTACAAAAATAACCAATCAAATACAATTCCCGTGCCGCTTTTGCGAAGATCAATAGAAAATGTTCTGTAGTGTTTTATTCTGTGCTATAATTGTGTTGTAAAGTTAAAATGTCATGTTCAATTTTGTACATACCTGTATGTAATTAGATAATTTTATATGTCAAATTAGCCCATGTATTAACTCATAAATAACACTTAAGATTAGTGAAAACCATCAATAAGCTAATCTTATACACAATTCACAAATGGCGTATCTTTATACACGCTCGGACTACATACGCCCTTCTGCCATTGGTAATAAAGGCTGTAAAAAAGATATAACTCCATATTTCCTACTAAACATACGACGCACATAATAGCTACAGTAATAGCCGCCTTTCTGACTCTCACCTACTATTTACAAGTGCTGTGTAATGCGCTCAATATGTTAATACATGCGTACTGTGCCATTAAAATTGATAGATAATGTACACTCGGGCGGAAAAGTGTTAAGATTTTATATTATACTATTTTATTATATTTTTATATTATACTAGGCGGCTTAGTCCACTTATTACAAATATAAATAAACACATTCTAATTTACACACACACTTATTGATTTCATTTCGTCGCAATTATTATAATCATAAGCGGTGGCACCCTAGGATTTGTTTTTTAGAATGTGTTTATATTTGTAATGTGTTTTTTTTTATTTTTTGTATAATGAACTGTTTTATATTTTACTAATAATAATACAGTTTTTATAAAATGTAAAATCGACGCCATGATTCCTAAGAACAGATTTCCCTATCTCTTTTAAATAGTTTGTGACTACTCCCTATTCAACCATTTGGATTGATCATCATGTATATTTTTTCAAGATGGCTGAACAAATTGAAATTGAAAATATGATTATTATTCTGTATTTTGTATAAAAAAAAATACAATATATTTGTTTAGTGCTAGTAAGAAAGTTATTAGTTTACTAGATAACTATTTCAAATATATATACAAATTAGCCTATTCGGACATACGAGCGAATTTGGCCAAAGCTAAGACAGAGCTCTCGGTCAGTTAGTTGGACATTTCTCCACAAATTATTTCATATTACCTCTTCAATTACGATATTATGTTAGGAGGCGTGCAGATACACATAGGAATATAACTCGGACCTCGGCATCTTTGTGTGTGATATTACCAAAGAGTTTACACATATTTTGAGGGGACTGTACGCCCACTGATAGACATTCCAGTATAGACAAGTTAGGCTACGTAAACTACGGAGCTTGCAAGTAAAATCACAAAATAAAACCCTACAGAATGATCTCTTATGATTTTATTGATTGTTTGTGAAAATCGTCGTCAAGTGCATAATACAAGCGTAATAGAGCGTACCTACTGTGAGACTAGATCAATTTGTGTGAAGTTGATCGATATTTATTTATTTGAGAGATGCTTATGCTATGTTTTGCATTATCCCTGATTTAGTTTTATTTTCGGTAAACTTCAGTCTGTTATACTTTAATTCACAGTTTTTAAGAGGAGAAATCTATCACGCCTAACAAATTTAATTAAAAAAAGGACTAATGTCATAGTATATGTGTACTCACTGCGCCTCAAGCGGCGCGCGCGCCGATGCTGGCTAATAACTGCCTGCAATTACGGGTACGCACCGACCGTTATGTAAACGCTGACATCTTTGTTTAGAAAGTTGGGTGACCATAGACAATTTGGGTGTATAGGGGTATCTGCCTTTAATTATTGTATAAGCGGTTTACACTCACGTGAAATTGTCAGGAACGGCCCGTCATGTTTCGAACTCGTATGGACTGCTTCAGTGACAAAGTTGCCGCGCCAGTGTACGGCTAGCAGTCCCTGATGAAGAGCTCCATACGAGTTCGAAACATCGTGGGCCGTTCCTGACAATTTCACGTGAGTGTAAAGTTGTAAACCGCTTAATACAATAATTAAAACTGTCTCACAAAAGTTTTAATAAGAGTATTTGCCTTTTTTTGTCGAAAGTTACCATACCGTAACCCCGTACAGGGGTAGGAGAGAATAACAACTTAAACAAATAGTGCATTATATACCTATAGGGTGGTAAATTCGTGAATGTCGCAAATATGCGATCTGGGCCTTTACGAATTACCGCCCGTGGTTTGTCTAAGTTTTACGTCTTGCGGCTAGGAACTGAGATTTCCTTCCCGGGCAGTAAATCCCTCTTATGGCCTCGGATGACGTACAAATGTAATGCTCCAGCATAACTTTTCTAAGACTAGTAGCTCTGTGAGCTGTACATTAAAATAAGACCTTTGTACGTTTTCAATTCAATATCTCCGCCATATTGAACAAGTTCGGAAAACTGGCTTGACAAAAAAATACTGTTTTAGTTTTTAGTCTTCGTCATATTGTTTTATTCTATGCACGATAAAAATGACCATATACAAACGATAAACAATTTCCTCTTCCTATTCTTTCTCGTTATTTAATCATAAAAGAAAACCGGCCAAGTGCGAGTTGGACTCGCGCACCGAGGGTTCCGTACAAACACTTTCCATCCCTAAGTGGTTAAGTTAAGTTTGCACCTGGTATGTATAGCGCCCCATATAAATTAGGTGCAAAGTTAGGTATTAATAGGTATTAAAAAAAAACTACTTACTAGATCTCGTTCAAAACAATTTTCGTTGGTAGTTTTTATAGTAATGTACATCATATGTTTTTTTTTAGATTTTTCATTTTCTTATTTTAGAAGTTAGAGGGGGGGGGGACCAACTTTTTTCCACTTTGGAAGCGTCTGTCACGCAAACTATTCGGTTTAGAAAAAAATATTTTAGAAACCTCGATATCATTTTTAAAGACCTATCCATAAATACCCCACAACACAAGTATGTGTTTGATGAAAAAAAAATTTTTGAGTTTCGGTTCTAAGTATGGGGAGCCCCCAATATTTATTATTATTTTTTTATTTTTGCATCAAAATCTTAGTGCAGTTCACAGAATACATCTACCTACCAAGTTTAAACAGTATAGCTCTTATAGTTTCGGAAAAAAATGGCGGTAATAATAAAAACCACGGTCGATTGCCACAATTACTATAACACGCACCCCAAAAAGAATCTCTTTAATCATAGACAACCTTATTACCAAAGACAATGGAGCGGTTTTCGATTGAACTTAATATCATGGTGCCGTTACCAGGTTTAAAAAAATTTGAGTTTCGGTTCTAAGTATGGGGAGCCCCCAATATTTATTATTTTTTTTTTATTTTTGCATCAAAATCTTAATGCGGTTCACAGAATACATCTACCTACCAAGTTTCAACAGTATAGCTCTTATAGTTTCGGAAAAAAATGGCTGTGACATACGGACGGACAGACAGACATGACGAATCTATAAGGGTTCCGTTTTTTGCCATTTGGCTACGGAACCCTAAAAACCATGAACTAAGTCTAAATCGGGTAACCCCAAAAAACCCGCTTTCAAATAAGATTTAATTAATTGTCTGCAAATACTTTTGTTTCTTCCAGGGGGAAAGTTTTTAAGAATTTCCTTAAAAAAGCTTAACTTTTCAGCAGATTAAACAATTAACGAAGATTTACGGCAGTGAAAGTAAAGTTTCCTGGAATAGATCGCTTTAATTGATAACGTTCATTGTTTAACCGTATTCGAACTCCCTCATATTATGTTATGAAACCCTTGCCCGCTTGTGTGTGAGTGTGTGTTTGCAAGAGCAATATATTTGGTGGAATTATAAGTCATTAAAATTGGAAATAAATTAATATACGAAGAAGTTTAAACCCTTAAATAAAATACTCCCAGAATGAAATAAGATTTCGTTTCGTTAGTCTATTTATTTTTACCCGTCTACGGCAAAGCAAAAGAGTTATGATTTTGACGGGTATGTATGCAGGTATGTGTATGTGTGTATGTTCATCTGTTCCCTCATAATTAAAAGTGATGACAACCTTTGGAAATGGTTCATCTTTGTTTCGTCGACAAACATTTTATCGATTATTTTATTTAAGGCTCCTCCTTATCCGTTCAAAAATGCTGAAGGTTTTAGACATTTTTCTCTATGAGCAAACATGTTTCTTAACATAAATTATCAATTTACTACTTAAAACAGGGCTATTGAGATTTATTGGTATATATTTGAAACCTACAGTTTGAATTTTTCATTGATAATTTTTGTTTCAAAAACTACTGGATTTTGACAAAATTCAGGCAGAAAAGTGTTTTTGTTTAACTTATTTTCGCCTGCACGCAATGAAAGCATGAAATAGCTATGTTACGTTCTAGAAGTAGGTATTCAATAAAAGTTGGATTATCAATATGTTTGTGTATAATTTCGTCAAACGCATTTTGTTTGACTTCATAACTTCTTCATAACAGGATGACGTATGTAATGTACGCAATCGCGAACTTATAATTTTTACCGACAGGGTCCGCCCCGAAGCCCACGCTTCTATTTACATGCGATAGATGGCGCGATTAGATAATCTATGATTTATCTTTCTGCTTTCACTGGAATCCGTTAGCTTGGCCTATTACTTGTACTCTAAACTAGAGTTGGGTTTTAGTTCTGGTCTGGCTCGGATAAAGAATTTCATTAGGGGGAGAGCATTTTACTGAGTCTCAAGGCGATATGTGTGTACGAGTAGGAACGTATGTTTGTGTATGTGTAACATGTTTTTTTTGCTGAACATAGGCTTCACAAGGTGCTATCCCGTACAGACCGTAACCATTGAGTCCCCGCTACCATCACAAGTTCATCCTTCCATCTAGTCGGGGGCAAACCACGCTACACTTTCCTATACGTGGTCGCCACTCTAGGAGTTTGCTGCCCCAACGGACATCCATTCTCCGGGCTACCCATTGCCACTTCAACTGTGCAATCCTGTGAGCTACGTCGGTTAAAAAGTCGATAAAAGTACCTTTTATTGCTAAAATTATCCCTAGATATATTTCCCCTACAAATGTCCCTACACCTCAGGTTCAACCTGTCATTTTCCCTGCATTTTTAACATGGAAATGACATGTCAAATGACTGCCTGTCATCGCTAAATCGTTGATCATTACCTGTCATTATGCAGGTCAATGATTATGACCTAGGGTTAGGGTTAAATTAAATTTGAACGGCTTTTAATGTCGCAGGCGGAATAGGTTTCAAATTTTAAAATCACCGGGCAATTGCATGTTGCATGTTTAGTGAAGCTAGGACACAAAAGAAAGTGTTCTATTAAGAGATACGTCAAATTCAAAAAAAAACATTTTTGGTTTAGTCATGAGAAAGGAATGATTCACACAAAAATATAACATTATTAAAGATACTAGAATTATATAATACTTTAAAACATAGTAAGGTATAATGCATAGCTTGAGATACATTGTGTCGTTTAAATAATTATGAAATTATTCACAATCTATTATAACCTACAATCAATGTAGTATAATTTTCCAATTTATATAATCGTAGATTCATCAAGAATAACCGAACAATGTCAAAACGTCATATAACTTCTCACAACACTACTGCAATTGTAGCTTTTTGATCTTATAACATAACATTTATGTCTAATAGCTTTATTAAAAGAATACAGTAGCAAGCGCTCGATTAATGATACTACGGTTATGGACTTCAATATGTTCTGTTTAGAATGATATTGCAATGTTATCATTTTACAATATAGTTGGTTGTATTATTGAGATGTCTGATTGTCTTACATAAGAGCATTTACATGATTATCTATTGAGGACAGTTTGATGGATTGATGGTTGCATCGTGACTGGAAGGCAGTTTGGCTGACATATTGAATGGCTGTTATTTTTACGTCATATGTCTGTATGATTTACATTCCATACCAATGCCACCAATGCTATAAATATGAAAGTGCGGTAGATGGTTTTCCTCCCAACAGGCCAACAATAATATTTACATCTATCTCGTATGTTGTATTTAATGTTGTGTCACAAGGACTCTATTATCAAGAAAATAAGGGTTGTTACCTACAAGCTTATTTTTATGTACAAGCTCAACAAAGTGTTATATGGAAGGAGAGTTGGTTATTGTGCGATTTTATCATTGCTTAGTAGGAGACCCCAATTCGTCTATAAGAATAATTTCACTTGTAATTTTATTTCTAAAGGGATTCGAATCCAATAATTATTTCCAATACACCTAGCTTTTCCACGTCGGTCAAAGAACGCTCATTTAGCGCCCTCTGCCTGTCAAATAATTCAATAAAAACCACGGTCGATTGCCACAATTACTATAACACGCACCCCAAAAAGAATCTCTTTAATCATAGACAACCTTATTACCAAAGACAATGGAGCGGTTTTCGATTGAACTTAATATCATGGTGCCGTTACCAGGTTTAAATTCTAGTGGAATAAGGTCATAACGAATTGTGATGTTCGTAAAAATATAAGTCTATATGTCACTAACGGTACTTTGTAATGAGCAAACCATTGTTTGTCACCCTTGTGGGCTAGAGAAATTGCGGCTCTTTTGAATACAAATCAATCTTAAAATATTTTTTTGAGATGATCTGCGTGCTGATAGGGCAATGACTTGAATTTGTGAAATAATTTGGCGTGAGTGATATTTTTACCGACACCAAAAATTTAGGACATTTTCCAATTACTCAAAGAACGCTGGGCCGATTTGGATAATTATTATTTACGTTTGAAAGGGTTTTTGCAGATGATTCCTTTGTCATCACGATCTGATGATGGGAATCCCATGGAATCCTGGGGAAATCAACGAAAATGTTCAAATATTATAGACAGTTTATATCATTTGGTGACCACGAAAGTCAATTATGATTTTTATTGAAACGCTTTTATTAGCTTAAGTTTAGTTGTCGAAACTGTCACGGAAGCCAAATTTTGGAAGCCATGCGACGCAAGTACACACACACAGACAAGACAAACCTAGTAAGCTTATAAAATAACAGTGACTAGTCTCGTTATTTGAAAATAATATGGCTCTTTTCACAAACAATGGCTAAACAAGGATCAGAAAGCCCCGGTTGGAACTAAATAACCACTTGATTTGGGCACCCCTTACGTCATACGAGGGAGGGTAGAGATGTAGCTGTTAAGTAACGATAGATAATTCATTACCGTTTAAAGTATTCGATATAGATTTAAATAAATCATTATTAAAGAAAGTTCAATAAAGGTGGATTGGCGGATTTGTATGGACGCCAGCCTTGGAACCAATGGCAATAAGCAATATGTTTTGGCAAATAACCTAATCCAATGACATATTCTTTGTCGATGACACGTAGGCTGATTTGCCTTTATGGTAATGACTGAAAATATCGAGTTCGACTACATCGGAATATGTATCATGATCGGGCCTGTGGACCGGACAACCCTACATTTTTTTTACATTGGTATATTATACCAATATGTTCTGTTAATTTATGAAATATTCCTAGAACAATGTCGGGTTCTCTGAAATCCTGAAAAAAAAAGTTAACTGCTAACTCCTTAAGTAAGCCTTTAATACAAAAATCAATAAAATAGATAAAAAAAATTGTGGTGTGCCCACATTAAAATAAATGAGACATTACATGTTTCATAAATTTATCTTTAAGTAAGAACAGGTTGTTGTGTGATACAGTGTATATTAAATTAGTTATTAGTAAGTTAAATACACTAATTTATTAGTATACCCTTACAAGGTCCATGTGATACATATGTATATTTTTTAAGATCTCTTGTAATTACCATGGTATGCAATAAAGAATATGAATATGAAGTTCATATGAATATGAACTCACCCACAAATGCGATCGTGACATGTTTTTTGGATGATATCGATAACATTAGGAAGATATCGTCAAAATTTGTCCCATCACTAGCACTGGACAATTATTTGTCTAAAATATTATTTAGACATTATTTAATGCTCTTTGATCATCAAAGCGACGTATTTATTTAATGAAACGCTAAAGCGACTTTTTGTAAGCCATTAACGAAAGAAAATGAGTTTTTAATGTAGATGAAGTTAGCAGACGGGAAGTTTCCAGTTTTATTAATAACTAGAATTCGTCCGCGAAGTTGAGCGTAGGATTTAAAAATCATGAGTTTCCTTTTTCTAAAAACGTGTAGTGTAAAATTAAGAATGTAAGTAATCTGATAAGTGTCTGGGTTTTTGAATGGTTCATCGTCATCAACATGATCATATTTATCTGTTTTATTTTACTGCTTTAACTAAAATGTTTGGTTCAGTGGTCCAATAGGTAGGTCGTCCGTGTTGGCCCGGAAAGCCGTTGGAGGCGCAGGTTCGAACCCTGACTGAACCATTGAATTTTAAATTTTTTCACTTCATTGTAAACATTTTATATATTATTTATCTTACATAGAAAGCTCTCTAAGGCGCCAGACATATCAAGATTCATATGGAACGGGCAATTGATTTCGAGCAATATTCGACTTAAACAACGTGAGTAAACTCGTTTCATATGGATTTTAATACATCATCATGTCAGCGGAAAGACGTCCACTGCAGAACAAAGGCCTCCCCAAAGCCCTCCACATCGATCGTGCGCCCCCCCCCACATTCAACTGCTTCCCGCGAACCTAACTAGATCGTCAGGCCACCTTTTCGGGGTCCTTCCTACTCTGCGTCTTCCCGTACGCGGTCACCATTCATATCACAAAAACAATTAACGTCTGTCCCAACGGCCATCGGCCACTGATAGTGGCAGGATACTATTTACCCACTAAACCGAGTACGTTAGAGCCTTAAAGAAGGTTATGAAATTTCCTCCTCTACGGACGAAGCAGCGGGCATCATCTAGTTAATAATAATATTACGTATATTATTACAACAAATATTAATTCATCAGGCCCCGGTTTTGTTATCATTAAAACTTCCCGAGAGTTTGCGATCTCGGCAGACTTTCGGAACAACAAGAAGTTGTAACAACCTGTTATCCGTATAAATAACTTAGTATACCTCTAATACCTAACGAGGAGTTGAATGTGAGTTTTCCTTGATTTAATACATCCTTTTAGGGTTCCGTATCAACTAGGAACCACGCCGACAAAACGGTAAAATAAATACTAAAAAAAAAAAACTTTTTTTCGGGTACCTTACACGGTGTAAGTGGGGTGGGGTTGTTTTTTTTCGTTCCAACACTGGTGAGTGGGGTGTCGTTGAATAGGTCTTAAGAATATTAGGGGACTCCAAACATTATTTTTTGATAAAGTTAGCAGTTTTGTAAATATTCGCTCAGGAAATCAAAAAAATAGCGTCCCCCCTCTAACTTTTCAACCAAAATGAGGCCTTACAAGTACTTTCAATGAAAACTATATTGAATAAAATCGGTCGAGCCGTTTTTGAGTTATCGCAAAACTTCATAATTTTCTTTAAAAGGACGTAAGTGCCGCGCGGTGTCCTTATACTTCGAACGTTACACATATTAGTTAAGTGCCATACTGTATTAAAACATTCCGCTCAATCTGGCGCGTATAATCGATAACTTCCGGAAGGTAATTACAAATACTTAGTATAGTAATTACAGTTACTTTGGCGTTTCCGACCTTTTAATAGAGCTTGAAATCTTTCTCGTTATTAAAAACCTCGGGCTTAAAACCGATGTTTTGTTATCATTAAACCGCTGTTTTAAGCCCGTCTATTGTGAAGGATGGGCAACTACGGAACCCTACACTGAGCGTGGTCTGACATGCTCTGCTCTTGGCCGGTTTTTCATTGTTAGGATTATGAAAGCTAAAATATTCCTACTTTTTCGTAATCTAAAACTACTTACCACTTTACTTACTACATAATTGAAGAATTGAAGTCGGTCCATCCGTAAAGGCGTGATTATAACAGCAAGGCCTTACACGATGCGACATTATTTTATTTGCGTATTAAAGTACATTAAATCCCTCAAAATTACAATAAAACAACTCGTTTCGTTGAAAAACTAACTCAATCATTACCAGCGATTACGATCCAAGTATACCACAGATAACAAAACCCGCTCTGCGAAATGCCTGAAATTTCCGAACGTCCAAATTGCCTGGCTGTATGCATGGAATGCCTTAAACAGAAAAAAAATATTTGGAGCGAAAAAGTCGTGATAGTTATTAAAAAAAAGAACGCGCGTTATTACTGGCACGCGAGCTCGGTCGCGCGCCGCCGAGGAGTTGTTCACACCGTGGGTCTGGGTAATTTTCCGTTAATTGTTTTTGTGACATGAATATTTGATAAGCATCTGGTACGATTAATCAATGATACATTTAGCGTTTATGTGGTACATCTGTCATCACAATGTAGGTTTTAGATTGTACTGATATGACTGGCCTCACACGTGCCATCATAATGCCAGGTTAGAATGTTGTTGTACTTAATTAAATAAGTTTGATCTAATTTCAGTAGGTCGGTTTGAGATCTGTGACTAAATTATAGATCTGAGTATCATAACGGGTTGTTTACTGGTCACTTTGTGGCCGGGATCTTCTAACAATACAGATTGAAGAATGTGTGGCCAAGAAGCAGAGACAATGAAGCACATACCTACTGCGCGGATGTCATGCTTTTGCCACACTCAGAATGTATAAATACGGTAATGGCTGCACTGGCCCGAATAATTTCCAGACACTGCTATTGCGTCCCCCATCATCCGATATAGCTAGAGGTGGCGGAAGAAATCTAGAATAATTGCAAAACAAAAGATCACACTGGATCGAAGTGTATTCATAAGGACCTCCACTATAAAACGAAATAAGATAAGATACAAACTTTAAAATTTTGACTTTGTAAGGATTTTTATTTGACCTGCCGCAACGAAGAAATTTTAACTCCTAAAGCAGCCTTAGACAAATAAATAGTCAATATAATAACAACATACATACCAGCTAGTGTTAGCTGGCATATTCTATTCTAACTACCAGGAAAGTACAAATTACGTGCGACTGTAAGATATTTCTGAACTTGAACTGTAATGTATGTGATTGAACACCCGAGCCTCAACCGAGACCGCGGCCTTACGTCGTGATCGCCTCGAGCCGCTGACAACCTGGTACCTGCGCCGCTTGCCGTTTAAACTGCTCCACAGGGCTTTCTTAAATATTGTCCTAATAGGGCCTTAAACTAGTCTAGATTTTCATAAAGGTTTGTTGGAAATAGAGACTAGGAGAGGGACAATGTTTGATCGTCTTACGACATCATCATAGGCCGTGTAACAACGTTTTTGGATGACTATGTATTTATTTAAAACAGCTGCGAGCATTGCACTAGAAACTAACGGAATCCTGGACGATTGGTTCACAATTAAGTTCCTAAGACAGCATTGTACTTGAATCACTGTTTTCTCATGTGCATGAAAATGTTTAACAAATGTCAAAATGTATGCATGAATACATTTTAAAATAAAGTAGTAATGAAGAAAATGTATTACAATGCTTTCATATACAAGGATTTCCTCTATCATGAATTGTCTTTTAAATTACTTTTTCTCAAACATGCAATGAAATGTCGCCATAACGTGCATGACAACAGGCTTCGAAGTATCACATTTCCGGCGGAACAACTCGAGAGAAGTTCATACAAAATTTAAGGCCTAGGCAGGGAAGTAATTTTTTTTTAAGCATGGCGTCTGTGCTTATGAACTGGCTAAACAGCTAAATTATATATTTTTTTAGTACCTATTGCATATTTTTGAGAAAAGCACTACATGCCTTAGCCGTGAAAAGGGCCTGCCGGCTTCGTATCACCATCTGTACCTACTCACCCGGCAAGCCCATCTTTCCCGGCTTCTACAGCCTTTATTGGACCTGGCATGGCACAGTAGGATCAGTGCCAAAAGAGGGCACACTGGGCACAACAACAATATGGGCCGTATGGCAGCCCGGCGTGACGGCCGCGAGCGAGGCCCGCCCCGCCGCCGCTCGACTGCTGCGCGGACCAGTTTGATCGACTCCAAAAAGGTGGTTAAAAATAAGTTTCTATGTCCTTGGATAATTTTTAGTTTTTCACCCGATTACGTTGCCGCACAAATGCTCGATTTGTATGTTGCGGGGAAAAGATCTAGAGGGAGAGCTAAGACCACCTGTAGGCCTATGACGGTTGCGTTTATCACGTGATAAATAAGTGTCAAAGCATCCGTCACGTTTTGACCAATTGCGAGTGCAAGGGACAGATGCTTTGTCACTTATTTATCACGTGATAAACGCAACCATCATAGGCCCCCTGGAATGTGTACCGCAGGCGATATCAGGGATAGTGTGAAGTGGAGGAATAGGTACTGACCCTCCACTGACACCATGTGAGACAAATAGCCACTAAGAGAGATTCTTCCTTTTCTAAACTTTTATTGGTGTGGTATAAAGTATTGTGAGTGTTTTAGAATTCAAACGTCGCATTTTAAAGTGAAAATTATAACAGATACCTACTTATTTACAAATACGTTGACCAGGGGGCTTATGATGGTTGCTTTTATCACGTGATAAATAAGTGACAAAGCATCTGTCACTCACACTCGCATTTTGACAAAACGTGACGATATTTGAATTCCCAGCTGATATTTGAAAGGAGATTTGGCTCAATAAATCGAAATCAAATATAATATTGTAATTTCCTCACAAGTGATTGATAATGACGCGCCTTTCTTAAAGAAAATACCAAAGTTAAGGAGATAAACATCGCACATGAACTTATTGCTACAAAAGATGCCAGGTAATCCAAGTTTTACCCAAATTACATATTTGCGTGGTGTTACTGGTGTTTGCCATTTTAGGACAATTTATTAATGACGAACCGAACAACTCAGCACTCCTCTCTAGCTAGGGTATGTGTATGTTCGTATTTATTAAAATCTGCACCCATTCAAAAAGCAGAAACTTATTACCAGCTTACAAAATACGTAACGCCATCCATAGTTAATTTTCAAAATCTTTCCATCTCCTTACCGCTTTATATTAAAAACGACGCAAGTGTGCGAAATTCCAACATCTATACGCTATTTCAAAATTAGAACGTCAGACTTGCACAAGGCTCATTGTAAATCAAGTTATTATAGGGGGTGAGATTGTCTTATTCCAATATGCGTGCATTGCCAAACCAAATACCTCGAGGCTACGTCGCCCCAACCGCTTTCCTATAAAAAACCCAATAATGCTGGCTGGAGAATATGTTCCAATTAAAAATATAGAATTCCTTTTTTTAATTCGACGCTGCAACGCTGCGGGTGGCGAAAACAATGGTTTTGAGGGTTTTCGATGCGTGTTCTTGAGATTTTCTGCTAATTTTGAGTATTAGTAAGGGTTGACAAACTTAAATCCTTTAGGCAGTTAATACCGCGAAGCTATAGATTTGGCTCTTGTTTATAAATTCGATAAACAAAATATATGTCTACTGCTAAAACTACGTAATTTCCAAACCATGTTAATTATTATACTTGAATTTTAATACTTTTTCAACTATTTGAGTCTAGCTGCATGGTATTCATGTTTACTTAAAAAACTATAATTAAAAAGCTAATATTAATAAACTACAAAAAAGTTCAATGTTGTTCAATAAACACGAAATTTATAGCTAGCTCCACCAACCCCATACATTCAATTTCGAATAATCAGCCACTTTAAAAAACTAAATCCTTAGAAAAAAAAACACAAGATTCTAAATTCAAAATCCCCCTGCATCCGATTGGCCTCAGGATATTTACACTGGCAACACAGAGGATTACTACGAACCTACATTACGTAATGGGGTGAGCAGGCTTAGTTTCGGATTATTTCTTACTTTTATTACATGTGCTATTGGGGCGTTTGTCGTTTTATAATGATGAAAGGTCCTCTTTACTGAATTAGACAGACTACTTGTTAATTAATAAAAAACCAGCCAAGTGTAGGGTTCCGTAGTTGCTCATCCTTCACAATAAACTGCTGTTTTAAGCCCGAGGTTTACGTTAAGAAAGATTTTAAGCTGTATAAAAAGGTCGTAAACGCCCTAGAAACTGTAATCACTTATTACCTTTTGGAAGTCAACTTACGACCTTTTAAAGAAAAAATATGAAATTTGGCGATAACTCAAAAACGGCTCGACCGATTTTGTTTAATATAGTTTTCATTGAAAGTATAAGGCCTCATTAACATGAAATTTTTATGACCCGTGGTTGAAAAGTTAGAGGGGGGGGACACTATTTTTTTGTTTTTGGAGCGAATATTTTCAAAACTGCTGAATTTATCAAAAAATAATGTTAGAAGACCCCCATTATTTTTACAAGACCTATTCAACGACACCCCACACACCAGTGTTGAAAAGAAAAAAAAGTTCACCCCCACTTTAGGTGTTCGAGAGGTAACCGAAAAAAAAAAATTTTTTTAATTTTATTTTACCGTTCTGTCGGCGTTATACATACACATACTCATACCAAATTTCAGCTTTCTAGTACTTATGATCACGGAGCTAAGCCGCGGACGGACGGACGGACAGACGGACAGACGGACATGGCGAAACTATAAGGGTTAGTTGACTACGGAACCCTAATAAAAAAGAGATAACATACCTACTGTCGAACTATAGGTATACTACTACTGTATGTTTAGGACTGACATAATTTCACAAAAATCTGTATAAAAAAAAATATCGACTTCACAGAAAATAAATCTTATTTTAAGAGCAACTGCATACCTAATCGTAAACTGCAGTTTGCCTTATAGCATGGACTATCGAAAAAAATGTACTTACTTAATTTAATCGTCTTCCAAAAACTGTAAGTAGCCTATTCTGCCAACTGGTGGAAAGGAAGAGCAAGGCGCGTAGGGTGCCCCGCAAGAGTCTGAGTGGCACTGCCGAGCCGGTTGGTTCTGGTCTTCGGATTGCCACACCGAGTAAAGCGCTCTAGTGTCGCGCTTGCATCACTCCGCCGTGGCTGGCGATGTAGCGGAGTACGTTAGCCGGAAGACTGGCTTCTCGCTGAGGGTGCACCAGCTACAGTCCCACCACTACGTGCACTTCAGCTCGTTTGTGGTGCGCGTGCCGCGGCCGCTGCACGACACGATCGCAAGTGCAGACTTCTAGCCGAAGGGTGTTGTGTTGCGGCGGTTGCGGGGCAAACTGCCGAATCCTACGCCAGATCAGACGACGCAACGGAGCCACGCTGTTACGTCGCCTTAATCAAGCTAGTTTTTCTTTTAATGTAATTTTGTAGTTCACAGCGCCTTGGTTTAATTACTGTAATACTGTGTAACTAATTTGAATAAATAGATAAAATAAATAAATAAAAATTACATGATATAGTAGCTATTTTTAACAACGCGCAACGCAACGTTATTTTACGGTTTCGTGCCGCCTAGTACCTAAATACTAAAATATAAAATGTATATCCATATATAAAGATAAACTTACTTTCTATAAAACCAATACGCAATAAAAAAAAAACAACAGTGTTAAAGTTAAATTGATTTGTGCGTCCCGTAGGTTATAATTTTCGCGCCGGCCGCGAGTGGCGTCACGCTGCGTTCGGATGCGCGCAACGCATTAATGTTATTTGGATGTTTTAATTTTAATGACGGCAACACCGAGGAAGCCGTGTTTGGACAGGCGAGTTACTAGATGTTTACAAGTGTTCTTTAACTTTATTTTTTAATAAATTCACCACCTCTTCTACTTTTACTACTATTATAAAATTCTAGGTTTGCATTGAAAATCGGTTTTCTATGGAGAGGGTTTCAGGAAAAATCATAAGGGGACGGGTAATGCGAAACTAGCGCCACTTACGAATTTTTATTAAATCTTCCAAACCAGATAAATTTTCAGTAATTGCAAGGTATTAGGAGCTGGAAAAACACCTTTAGTGTTTATTAAATCATTATACACAATTTCTTGTTCTTTAGTTGTCTCTAAAACTTGCCCAAAACTATTGTGGCCGCTTTTGAAGCGAACAAGTTTTGTAAGGTAAACTACAGTGAAGAAATTGTATATAGTGATTTAATAAATATTAAAGGTGTTTTGCTAGCTCCTAGACTTCAGCTATTTCTAAAAAAATATCAGATTATGAAGGTATAAGAAAAAAATCGAAAGTGGCGCTAGTTTCGCATTACCCGTCGCCTTAATAGCGTTATGCAGGATCGTCATTTGTTTTGTATGGGCATCTGTTTTTATAATTTCCTTTGTCCACGCATCACGCCAAAACGGCTGGACAAATTTTAACCATTTTGGTACAGGGGTAGCTTGACATGCAAAGATGGTTATGTCAGTATATACCTTTTCCCGACTACGTTAAAAAAAAAATGCGCGTACGAACTTGCGGGCACTTTCTAGTCTTTTATAAAACTCTATTATAAATAGACTAGAAGTCGATCAAATAGTTATTCTCTTAACTACAATTTCTTCTCGCTGAAGTTGGTTTGTTTGTTGGTTGGTTTGTGAAGTTCTTATTATCATGATCACAAAAAATTTAAACAAATGTAAAAGTCGAATAGCGCTCGATGTTTCTAATCGTAGCAGCGGGCAATCGAAGTGTGTTCGAGAAGTACTTAGCCCATTTCATACGTGTTTTAATATCATGAAAAATGTTGTAAGTAAATGACAGGTTTTTCATAGGACGTATGTTTATCTCTCCTTAAAGACGTCCAATTTCAGCGCGTGAAATATTCAGAGGCCATTAGCCACGCAGAGCAGCCGTGCTATGGCAAAAAGGGCGTATCTTAATATGCAGTTCATATAAAGATACAACCTTTTACAGAAGCACAGCAGGGCTATTGTTCACACGTTTCGCAACTACCGCCCTGCGATGACTGTGAAACGCGACTGTCACGCGACATATATTGTCTGTCTCCTTCCTTTCATTACAGTGTGATAAAGATGGGTGACGCTATCTCGCGCGACAAGCGAAGTCACCGTTAGTTGTGCTAGGGGTGCTAGTGCAACACAAACAGCGCGTACAACACGAATTCATATGAAAAGTCTCGTCGTGAAGAAAATGTTTGTTCCTCTTTGTTTACATCAGTGACAATCATTGAGTCAACAGTTCAACGTCGTTTATTCTTGAGCTAAGTATAGTACTTACCTTATTAACGTAAAACAATAAACCAAATGTGACTGGCTTACACGACCAACTTTGAATTTGGAATTAATTTAAAACCAAAATACTGACCATTACGAAATGTCATAAGTTACCAATTATCGAACCGCGCTTACGTCTTTCTGTACTCGCAGGGCGTGCCACAGAGATCAAACGTTTGTTGCAATGGGTGCAAAGGACAGCCTTTGTGGGATTATGCCCCTACGTCCGTTGTGTTGGCAGACGACGCAGGTCGGTTTCGTATTAAAGTGTGTTTGTATTACCAATTATGAAATAGCGTGACAAGAGTGGACTCGGGTTTTTATTTATTTATTTATTAGGTGTGGCTGAATATTATGTCAAAAAGAGGTGGTAAATGGTAACATGTAATGTTTGGCAAACATGTGACCATGTTAGCGAGTGTTGTGCTATGATGACATGAGCTGTCACTTGAACTACGAAAACGCAAAGTCAAATAGAAGTCAAAATTAGAATACCTAGTTCATAACTTTTACAGATATTTAAAGAGTCTAATTGATAGTGTCTTAAGAGGCCTTATCCTCAAAATGTACTTTGAATAATTGTAAGTAAATTGAAAAAGGTCATTCCTAATTGTGGTAGCGATCCTAGTGGACCCCGCATGAGGTCCTACCATCCACCGGCAGTATAGTGATCTATAAATAGCAAATCTGACCGCTCGCTGCGATCGACTTCGACGCACGCGCAGCACGCTAACGGGACGCCATGTTGTAATTCAATTACTCACAGATAAGCATAAAGATGTCACAGCGCGTGGCACGCGATCTGACCGACGTAGCAGAGTTGGTTCTCTTCAATATTGAGGAGCTAAGACGGCGAACTGACCACTCCAACCTAATTCCTTGTCAAAGCTGACAGAAGAATAAGGTTGGGCTGGGTAGCACATGGGAAGCCGCGTCACACTTTTGAGTCACCACTGCCCCAGTGCCTTAAGTACAAAGTCTTCAATCAGTTCGTCCTTCGAGTCCTTATCTTATGGGGCCGAGACACTTAACAAAAGACCTCGTCCATAATATCCATGTCCTTCTGGAAGCAATAGAGAGTGCTAATGCTTAGAGTTTACGCTCTAATTCTGGCGTCAGTTCAGTCCATCATTCTAGTCCGTAAATTTTCTATCATTCATTAAAGCCTGACCAGAAATATATCAGGATTGTCGAGAGGGCGCTATTTATAAGATTTATATGGCAACAATTTTGCAACCAATTGCAACCGCACTATACCTAATGACATTAGTTAAAATACCTGTCAGTTCCTATGGTAACCTCGTAATTATCATTTAATGGGATGCACTCTTTTCCTGACTGTGTTTCATGTAGTAAACACGTGTACACTATATTTATAATATTACGTTCACGACTGTGAATGGTTTTCGGCATTTTCTTTGGATATTTCTACATATTTGACTTTTAAAGAAACCACCACGAATGACATTGATATTGTTACAAACCCTCATAAAAATCATTGCCAGTGTAAGAAATTATTTCCAGTGAAATTCCGCAATATGGCGCGTCCTCGTATATTTCTGGTCAGGCTTTAATTTTCGTCAGTTCTAATTGTAAGTCCGTGTCCGAGAGGGTCACACGATCATACACATAGTTTTTACAGGGACCTTTAAGTGATATTTAGTTGTGTTTGTTTTCTTTCATTGTGACGTGTGTTGTGTAACAAGTGTGTTCTATTATAATCTATAGAAAAATTAAATAACTTAAAAAATCGCTTAGACCGTAAACAACTTCAAATAAGGTCCAAATTAACACCACAACAAATTAAAACATCCTCTCAAAATAACTACAATCTCGAAGAATTTAATTATTACACTTGCTTGCAAAAAAACGTTCACAGCATGCATCGGTAGCGTGTAAGCTCCGAGCGACACGTGTACACAATTTGTTGCAACACAGTGTACTCGAGTTTTATAATGTCTATTTTATACGATTTATAGTGTACGTTAAGATGCGCGTGGCATGCGATGTAGAACGGGTTTACTGTGCCCTTACCATGAGTTTACAGTGTACTCGCTAGTGACTGCGTAAAGGATATGTAAGGAGAATTGTAGTTGTACAAAGTAACCGCTAAGGGGCACAGTACTATAAATAAAAAAATATAATGGGACAAACATACACAAATCGACCTAGTCCCAAACTAAGCAAAGCTTGTACTATGGGTACTAGACGACGATATACATAATATAAAAATACATATATAGATAACATCCATGACCCAAGAACAAATATTCGAGCTCATCACACAAATATTTGCCCCCGCCGGGATTCGAACCCGGGACCGCCGGCTCAGTAGGCACTGTAGGCAGGTGTCTGCAAACTCCGCCAACCGCGTCGTAAAATCTATTCTCCATACAAATTGTTTACGCTGTCGCTATAGCGAGTACGGTCACGTTAACACACACGGTAAGGGTAGTACGAGAATGTGCTCTACCTTGGAATTTAAGAGCTGTGTTAATATAATTTTTCTGCTTTACCCTAAGACTGGTAAAGCCTCATAGCATTAAGGCCGCCGATTGTGTGATAAGATATTTTAAAATAAAGATTTACACGCAAAAAACTTAACGGTTCTCACACGTCGTCGTTGACACTAGTACTCGAACCCGGGACCTTTGGATTACCCGCCCAAAGTCTTATCCTTTTGACCAGAGACAAACTGTACGTATGCTTTAAATTTCCCCACGGCATTCGTTTTCATCCCTGTAAATATTTTTAATTTGAAAGGTGTTGAACCTTTTTTATACTGTTTCATACCGTATACCTTCACTTGAACGAATTTCGTTTGCTGTAAATAAATTGTATCACTTGCCATAATTTTCATTTGCCATAAACACACTACATACACTAAGTCTCTTTGGGATTTTAGTAATACCCTAATTTTCATGTAGAAATAATTAGATCCGAAAAGTCCAGCTTACAGAGAAAAATAGATTTAAGTACATACAGCAAAGGAATAATGTAACTAGTAAAAAAATATGGCAAACGATAGAGAACCATTTTATTCTGCGCGGACATTAAAATTTTTATACGCATGATAAGAATAAAAAGAAGTAAAGCTCCCAATTCAAACTCATTCATAAATCAATCACAAATGCAGTGTGGTCGTAATTGACGACATACCTGCCCCTGCTCAATCGAGTCGAGGGGTAGGGTAATCACTGTGATTAAACATGTGAGGACCGCGTTATGCAGTAGGTCTCACCATTTAGCTAATAATTATTAAGAACTACTGTTCTTAAAAATTCAAAAATAACACGAACGGTAGTTATAAATGTATCACTTGCCATGAATTTCATTTGGCACCTACTTTTAATAAGTGACTATTACTGATATTACTAAGCATTAAGCTAGTACGTATGCTACTACCATGATTGTCATATATTTTAGAATGGATTCATCCACTAAGGCATACAAAATCAATTACAATAAAATAATTGCTACTGTTTTTGAATCCGGTAAGAAACATAAGTTGACAGTGGCGCCAACTGGTGAGAACAAAATATGAAGCACCTAATCCGGGGTGTTGAAAATCTAGGGGAGGACCTTTGCCCAGCATTATGACCAAGTGGCATAGTTATTTCGGCACGGCCCGTGCTACACCGCGAGTTTGCTATAGTAACTTTATGAACTATAATTCCGCGATCTTGATTGAAAAATAATACTTATGTCCTATGGAGTGTAATATAATAGTGTTAATTAGGGTTCCGTACCCAAAGGGTAAAAACGGGACCCTATTACTGAGACTTCGCTGTCCGTCCGTCCGTCCGTCCGTCCGTCCATCCGTCCGTCCGTCCGTCCGTCCGTCCGTCTGTCACCAGGCTGTATCTCAAGAACGGTGATAGCTAGACAGTTGAAATTTTCACAGATGATGTATTTCTATTGCCGCTAAAACAACAAATACTAAAAATTAAATAAAATAAATATTTAAGGGGGGCTCCCATACAACAAACTTGTTATAGATTATGGTACGGAACCCTTCATGCGCGAGTCGGACTCGCCTTTGTCCAATTTTTTTTTATTACAATCATGTCTATAGTTTTTACGTTGAATATCGCGACGTTGCTCGGCCTGTGCCGATCACTGATTATGACAGAGTGTCAAAAATTAAGGTTAATATTTGCGCAGTGTGGCATAAAGCGATCCGCAATGACTTATTCACGACACTTTTAATCGGCCAGCCATTGTTCTAAGGGCGGCCTGTTCACGGCACTTTGACACATTGTTGATTGGCGGGGTTCTTTTCAACCGATTTCAAAAAAGAAACTTGGAGAGAAAGAAGAAAAAAGTAAAAATTATCTACTAAGACATGGCCTCTACTGTCATATGTACTTTACCAAATAAACTATATTTAACTAAATACGGAAGGAAATGTCAATACAGTTACTTTAATTGGAGTAAAAGCTTTAACTCTAGAACATTTTATTTTTTATTTGACGACGCGGTTGGCGTAGTTTTTTAGTGCATCTGCCTGCTGAGCCGGCGGTTCTGGGTTCGAATCCCAGCCGGGGCAAATATTTGTGTGATGAACTCGAATATTTGTTCCTGGGTCATGGATGTTATTTACATATGTATTTTTATATTAGGTACCTATGTACCTACATCGTCATCTAGTGCCCATAGTACAAGTTGCTTTGCTTAGTTTAGGACTAGGTCGATTTGTTGTCCCTTGATATTAATTTATTTAATTTCTGTTCTTAATTAGGGAACAAACATGATCTATAGGTGAAAACAGTATAAATGTCAATGACACGCTTGAGCACGCAAGATTCGGGTTAGTGGCTCCAATTGGCATCACTAAGTACAAATGACAATGTCAAGAATGGATAACGTAAATATTGGGATTGGCCGAAGCAGATTTGGCAGCACCAACACCACTGAGATGAGAATTTGAACAGAAAATACATCTTTAGAAGTCTCCCCAAGCAGCACATTAGTGAATTTTGCAGCTTATCTTATAGCTTTAAGTTCTAAATGAGTGGTTTAACAGTGTTTGATACAACTTATAGCTTTAAACACAACTCAAAACTGTATATGAGTTCATCCTATCACTTGTAGTTGCATAGGAACGTTTTTTGTTTCTACTTTATTACTTATGGTGCGATAAAGTCGATTTTGCTACTTAAAGTTGCATGCAGGTTCAAATTGTCACTCAATAAGAAGCAATAGTGCTATATAAGGCCTTAAAATCACTTATAAGCAACTTTTACATATAAGTGGGAACATACCCTTATTTGGAACTAAAAGTTCCAAATGACTAGTACAATAGCGAATTATATCACCAATAGTGGCTAAAGGGATAATTTTACGGCTCTTTTGGAACCAAAAAATATTGCAACTTTAAGGCCTAAGAAGTACCTTATTGCCACTCCAACGCATAAATAGGTCTCAATAGGAGGTTCTTGGAACCAAAAGCAGTTATTTTCACTTATTTCAAACCACTAACGAACTAAAAGTTCTATTATTGTTCCTATTTGCGCCTTGTCAAAATATATTTAATAGTCTTGCTTGTTTAATAGTCTACAAAAGAGCAAATAATTACTATTGGTAATATCATTCACTGCTTTGCCACTCGCAAGATACAAATAAGTGATTATTAGACTTGATAGTTCCAAATAAGGAATAAATAAGTGAAAATAAACACTGTAGGATCTTTTTTGTTTCGCCATGTTTACAAATGGAAGCCTATGAAAATTGATTATTTTAACCAGAATTTTATCACACTCACGCATAATTACAGACTTTTGATAGTTGTGACGATGTTACTTTAACATTGTACGTAACCTACAATCATTAGGTCAGGTTTTTAACAGTTTTATTTCTTATCAGTATCTATTCCTTATTTAATTTAGCACTCTCTTTTTTAATATTCCTGATCAAATGAAAGGCGCGTCGAAATTTACAAAGAAAACATACTATAGTTTCACAGTAACAAAAAATTCGCAAGAATTTCGTGCTTATTTCAATGCTTGTATAACGTAAATTTTTAATCAAAACCAAACAGACGTATAAATCCAAAATGAATATGGCAGATCACGTATTACTTTTAATAAAACACAATTTAACAGTTGCCTCGCCACTCAAAGATAATTTTGGCGACTCATTTATCACTCATTGACCGAACTGAAATGTTTTCATTCGTTCACTGCGCATAACTTTTACCCTTAGTTCTAATTGCCAATTAAGGTAATTGTGAGATCTCTTATGGATTCTATTTAGCACCAAAAATAGGCTGCAATTTTTCTCCTTTTGGTTCTATACTGGTGGCATAAGGGTTCTTGCCACCTATATAGCACTTAGTCATGGTGGTAAATTTCACTTAAGCATCTAATTAGATATGATATACGAGCTATTTAGACCCAGTTGTGCTATTTGGGTCGTATTATGTTCCTGGCCAAAACAAATCCACAGCGATCCCTTCAATCAGAAACCGTTTAAAGAAGAACAAACACTCCAGATAATTGGGCGCCATGTTTTAACGCTCCATTTGACAGCTAATTTCAGCAAATAACGCCATCTGTTGCGAGCGCCGTAAAAAACTAGTGCATGCATAATTTATAGAGAGTAGTGATGTGTTTAAACTCTCGATGTCGATAGTTTTGAGTTAAACGTCATATTTTCTTGTAGTATCTATTTAATGTTATCCTTATTTAGTTTTTTCATTCATTCATAATTTAAGAGCTTCGCTCTTGTCGGTGGAGTAATCGCCACTCTTCCCTATTTCTTGATAGTGTTTTGGTCTCCTGATACGACATAGTGCCCACTTTCTCTTTCACTTGACTAAAAAAACGTAATTCTTGGTCTTCCTCTGCCTCTTTTCCCGTCCACTTTGCCTTCCAGGATGTTCACAAAGAAAGTTTTTAAGATATAATATTTGTTTAACAAAAAAATTACTGCCGGTTGCGTTTCTTTTGGCTTTTCTGCTCAACAGTGGTACTGGTATCCTCTTGTGAAATAAAATATAATGCGATACCTATCTGAAACGCCAACTTTTCTGCAACAACTCTCCAAATTTTAATTTGTCCGCAAGAGCATTTTTTTTCAATAACTGTTAATTTTCAAAATAATTATAAGACAAACCTAACTTAACCTAACCTAATTAATGGGTTCTCTAAAACGAAAAATACTTGCGGACAAATGAAAATTTGGTGAAACGTTACATATAGGAAACAATATTTCGGAGTTGTCATAGGATATATACCATTTTATCGATATGGACTCGATTTATCCCGACTCACAACTGTGCAAAATAAACAGATGTCACAGTTGGGCTCGAGTATGTACCTAGGTACTTGAGTTTGGTATTCATCGATACATTATCGACTCGACACGATCAGCGTCCCATCACTATGTGTGATCTTCTATAACTTCTTGAAACACTGACAGATGTCCGCCGCCGGCGTTGAATGAGATATTCATGCATCGCGCTATACATTACTTCCATACTGTTACGGACAGCTAGGCAAATTTAGGTTAATAAATAACATATTTGTACGTACCGGCTAGGCGAAACTAGACTAAGTAAAAATAAATAAATAATATTCCTTATTTACCTCATGCCCTTAAAAAGCGGCCATAATATGTGTGTGTACCACTTATTATCCTAGAAAACATTACTGTAAGAGAGCTCCCAAATATAATGTATGTAGAATAGTTAAAAGACCACGGCGTCTTAAAAGTAAACAAGTATGACTCATCGTGGTAATTTCCACTCGCAGCGCGAGACAAAGGAATCATGTTGTTTACATTTAATGTAAAACTTAAGGATAAAACTTAGAATATCCTGAAACTTTGTAATAACGTTCCTCATGAACATACAAGTAAAATCTCTATACATTGTACCGGCCGCGACTTGCTGCGAGCCCGGCAAACAAAGAAATAACACCACGCGCCGAGCACGGCGCGATATGAGGGACAAGAAAGGTGTAGATCTCGACCCGTGTGAGCGAGACGGCCTCTGAGTCGAGACAAAGAAATGATGTGAATTTTATTTAATTGTAATTAAACGGGAGCTCTCACATCAAAATCACTTACATATTTGTGTTCCACGAATAAACCTTTATGTTAGCTATAAGTTAAATTTAAGCTAAATGATGTATTATAAGTAGGAATCAGTAAAATGTAACAGAGCGGGCGTCCCCCTGAGAATGTAACGAACCTTGAACGAATTATATAAAAGGACGCCCGTTTCTGCAGAATTCATTGAGTTCATCTTCAGTCTGCGTAGAGTTACGACTCCGTAGTAGTGAGTTCATCTTCAGTCTGCGTAGAGTTACGACTCCGTAGTATTGAGTTCAAGTTCAACTTTGTAACACGTAGAGTCCCACTCCGTTTAGTGCGTTAGATCAACGGTCCGCCAATACAAGTTGTAACCAGTCTCTTTCATCCAAGTGTATTACCATCTTGTTAGTTAGTAGTGCGTAGTATCATCGATCCGCAGTGTAAAGGACTAAATTAGTTAAGATTTTAATTGTAAATTCGCGTGTTAATTTTGTGTGTTAATTTTAGTATACTCCGATCCTCTATTTTTTGTTAATTGTTTTGTGTTTGAATATATAGTGTTTTTCCGTTTATCCTTGCGTTTATTTTCCTACAGTAGTAAATCGAGCCATCTCATTTACACCATTTCTCTTCTACATTTCCCTGAGCTATCGTAGATGTCAGTGTTGGGACCCGGCCGACGAGGCATTCCTAACATTGTCGTGGTCCTTCGAGTTCCGGATCGGAGCTAGTTAGTTAGTTAGTTTAGGTATCGTGTGTTAGGTTTGGAAAGTGCGGTTTCCAAATAGAGTAGCGATGGTAAATACACGCGGAAACAAGAGCGAGGAGAGTGTGCGCGCGCAGCGCGAGCGCACACAGGCTGCAGCCGACCTACAGCGGTTTGCAGTGACTAACGTCGCAGTCACGCATTCACCGCCCGCTGCCCATACCCGTCCGGGCCCTTCGGGACTGTACCACACAGACTCGCCCGAGTCTCCCGCCGAGGAAGCTCCAGTTTCGCCGCCAACCGATACTACGGCATCGCGCAGCGAACTGGACAAGCGTCCGTCGAAGACTGCGCACTTCGACCAATCACAGCGCACCGCGCCGGCCGCGCACGCCGGCCAATCACTGCACTCCGCGCCGGCCGACCAATCAGAGGCCCGCGCGCAGCGACGCGAGTTCAGCGTCACGTTTGGCGATAAAACCCACGCGCCGCGCCGACCGTCATCACTTCACTCTCGAGCGTCAAACACTA
Organism: Apotomis betuletana; assembly: GCA_932273695.1. Lineage (NCBI taxonomy): Eukaryota > Metazoa > Arthropoda > Insecta > Lepidoptera > Tortricidae > Apotomis > Apotomis betuletana. The sequence continues at coordinate 8,235,784 of OW026318.1, read as the reverse complement.
CGGACATGCGCCGCCAAGAAGCAGAACTCGCCGCAATGGAACAACTCCAGCAACTCAGACTAGAAGAAATTCGTCTGGAACGCGAGCTCGTTGAAAAGAGGCTCGCCGTCGAGATGGAGCGCATCGACGAGCAATCTCGGGCCGGCGGATCTCAAGCCGACTCACAGCGACGCGTCAACGATTGGCTGTCCAACGTCCACCCTGCCGACGCGGTCCACGCGAAGCAGGCACGACCCTCTTCACCGCAACGCGAGGCACGCAAGCGACACGAAGAGGAGCCCCGGACACCACACAGCCGTCGAGAACGATCGTCGAGTCGAGACCGAGTTATCGACCGCCTCACCGACACTATTGAAACCATGATGCGGCCGCCTCCGAAGCAAGTTTACGAGCTGCCGCCATTCTCCGGGGAGCCAAGCGAGTGGCTCACCTTCTATAACTCTTACACCGAGAGCACCGCACGCTACAAGTACTCCGCATACGAAAATGTCGCGCGCCTGCGACACTGCCTGCGAGGAGAAGCCCGTCAATGTGTGCAGCACATGATCGCCTCTTCCGCTCGACCCGACCTAATCATACGGGTCCTTAAGAAGAATTTCGGGCGCACCGATCTCCTCATTGATCGCGCCATCGACGAGCTGCGCAGAATGCCGCCGCTCGGACCGAGCGCCAACGATCTCAACCAGTTCGCCATACGCATCATGAATATCGTTTCAACGCTTGTGGACCTGGACCGCCGAAGCTACGGCGCAAACCCACTTCTCATCCGGGAAGTCACCGAGCGACTGAGCCCACACTTGCGCAGTCGCTGGTGTTCCTACGCTAAGGAGCACCTGAGCTCCGCCGAAAACGAACTCATGTTGATGGCGGAGTTCCTCCTCGAAGAAAGCGATGCCGAGATGGAATTCTCGCACGCTAAGGCGCCGCTTAGAAGACCGACGCCCGCCGCCGAGCAACGTGGATCGCAGCGCGTCCCAGAGCAACGCACGGCGGCCAACGCCGGCAGAGGAGCCGTACGACGCCCTCTGAGAGATCGTGTGCAGACATACGCACTCGAGCAACCTACCAGCTGCCTATACTGTGGAGGCAGCCACCGCACTACCGAATGCCGCAAACTCATCGCCGTGCCAGTCGGAGCCCGATGGGATTGGGTGCGACAGAATCAAATATGCTTCAAATGCCTGGAGCGCAAGCACCGCCGCGACCAATGCAACGCCCGCGGCTGCAATGTTCCCGGCTGCACCTATCCACACCACCGACTGCTACACGCCGACAAGACGCAGACGCATACACCGAGCGCCCCAGCGCCGTACATGCCTGCGCCACAAGCAGCGCCGTACATGCCTGCACCTCAAGCAGCGCCGTACATGCCTGCGCCACAAGCCACGCCGTACGCCTATCAACCGTACGCACCGGCTACCTACGCAGTCAAGCAAGCCGCTACCACGCCAAGCGCTAGACGAAGCGCCACGCCGACTGCCCCGCCACAAGCTGCCGCTGCGACCTATACCGCGGCGTCGCGACGCCGCCCTAACACGCACGCAGCACCAGACGCACCGCCAGAGACGACGGCGTGCGTCGAAGAATACACCGCCAACACAGCCGAATTTGGACGCAACGTGTCTTCGGTCCTGTTGAAAGTGATCCCAGTCATCGTCGGCGGACCCCGCGGCGAGACACTCACCTACGCCTTGATGGACCAGGGGTCCACAATCTCACTGATTGAAGAGGACCTCGCAGATGCAATCGGCGCCGACGGTACGACCTCGCGCCTGCATATCCAAGGCGTGGGGTCAATGACGACGCAACAGAAGAGCCGTCGAGTGCACGCCCACGTGCGCAACCAGACAGGCGGTCCGGCTCACCCACTAAGCCTACGGACCGTCGCCGACCTGGGCTTGCGTGCACAACAAGCAGAGCGAGACTACGTCACGCAATTCCCGCACCTCGCGGATATGAGCGCCGCGTGCTACGACACAGCACGCCCGCGCCTTCTCATCGGTGCCGACAACTGGCACTTGATGCTGCCATACGAACTACGCGTGGGCAAGATCGACGAGCCCGCCGCCATGCTATCTCCACTCGGATGGGTGCTATTCGGGTCGGCGCCACAACAGTACGCGAGATGGCAAACCGTACTGCACTGCTACGTCGGGTACGAGGCGCCGCTACAAGAAGAGGACGCCGCCCGACCCACAACTACGTCGGAGGCACCGACAGAGCAAGACCGCCGTCCGCCACACGATGACGACATCAACGCCCAGCTAAAGTCATACTTCCACATTGACTCGCTGGGCATCACGGCGGCGGTCAAAACGAAACCACAGAACGAGCGAGCTACGAAAATCTTCGAAGACACTGTGCGGCGCGTCGACGGCCCGCGCTACGAAGTCGGGCAGCTCTGGCGTGATGACAACGTCAACATGCCATCCACTTACAACATGGCTTTGCGACGATTGCATGGAATCGAGCGAAAGATGGACCGAGACCCGCAATTCGCCGAAGCATACACGAAGGAAATGAACAATCTGTTTGCTAAGAAGTACGCCGAGCGGATGGAGCCGGCGCCGAGCAACAAGATGTGGTATCTGCCGCACTTCGCAGTCACCAATCCGAACAAGCCGGGACGAATACGCCTGGTTTTCGACGCCGCGGCCACCTGCCAGGGCCGCAGCCTCAACGATTACATTCTAGAGGGCCCCGACAAACTCCAATCGATCTTGGGCATTCTATTTCGATTCCGAGAGGGAGCCTACGCCGTGACTGCCGACATACAAGAAATGTTTCTTCAAATCAAGTTACGCGAAGAAGACCGGCCGTCACAAATGTTCCTGTGGAGAGGCGCCAATCGCACACGACCTCCAGAAACATACGCAATGACGTCGATATTTTTCGGCGCTGCGAGCTCACCCTACTTGGCTCACAGCGTACGGGATTACAACGCCGAACAAAACCGCGAGCAGCATCCGATGGCCGTTGAAGAGATTACCACGAATCACTATATGGACGATTTCGTGTCGAGTTTCAACACAGAAGAGGAAGCCTGCGAAGCATCGAAACAAGTCGCCGCCTCACACAAAGCGGGCGGCTTCACACTGCGCGGATGGAGCTCTAACGCGACTCGCCTCATGGAGTCGCTACCTACAGAGCTCCGAGCAACGACGCCCGCGCAGCTTGGCGGCGACAAGACGCAGAAAATTCTCGGATTGATGTGGGATCCGAACGCCGACGAACTCGGATTTAACACTAAAATGATCCGAGTTCCGGCCGACGTGCGAGAGCTACGCCGCACGCCTACAAAACGAGAGATGCTGAGCGCCGTGATGAGCGTGTATGACCCGCTCGGTCTACTCGCGAGCTACACAATCTCTGCGAAAATACTGCTGCAACGACTGTGGGAACTGAAGCTCGATTGGGACGCCGCCCTGCCGCCCACTGAAGCTGCCGAGTTCGCGGACTGGCTACGAGGGCTGCAATCCGTGGCCGCCCTACGACTGCCGCGCCCCTATGCCTCTACGGGGGGAGCTACGAAACGTGAGCTACACGTGTTCGTAGACGCCAGCGCTCAAGCCTACGCGGCCGTAGCGTACTGGCGCGAAGAAGAAGACGACGCTGCTCGCCGAGGCCGAGCAAGCTGTCAACGCTCGGCCACTCGCCCACGTGTCTGTCGACCCGGCCGACGACGAGGCGCTGACGCCCAATTGGGCACGCCTACTGCAGCGTCAATCATCGGGCACCACCGAGAAGCTGACCACACGCTGCCGCGCAACGTCTGGCCGAAGGGGATCGTCGAGGCTACGCATCCGGTTCCCGACGGAGGTGCGCAACGTCGAAATCCGCACCAGAGGGATTTTTCGCCGGCCTGCAAGGAAACTAGCTGTCCTCCCCTTGCAACCCGAGCCTACGCGGGAGCTCGGCGGGGGGAGTCTGTTACGGACAGCTAGGCAAATTTAGGTTAATAAATAACATATTTGTACGTACCGGCTAGGCGAAACTAGACTAAGTAAAAATAAATAAATAATATTCCTTATTTACCTCATGCCCTTAAAAAGCGGCCATAATATGTGTGTGTACCACTTATTATCCTAGAAAACATTACTGTAAGAGAGCTCCCAAATATAATGTATGTAGAATAGTTAAAAGACCACGGCGTCTTAAAAGTAAACAAGTATGACTCATCGTGGTAATTTCCACTCGCAGCGCGAGACAAAGGAATCATGTTGTTTACATTTAATGTAAAACTTAAGGATAAAACTTAGAATATCCTGAAACTTTGTAATAACGTTCCTCATGAACATACAAGTAAAATCTCTATACATTGTACCGGCCGCGACTTGCTGCGAGCCCGGCAAACAAAGAAATAACACCACGCGCCGAGCACGGCGCGATATGAGGGACAAGAAAGGTGTAGATCTCGACCCGTGTGAGCGAGACGGCCTCTGAGTCGAGACAAAGAAATGATGTGAATTTTATTTAATTGTAATTAAACGGGAGCTCTCACATCAAAATCACTTACATATTTGTGTTCCACGAATAAACCTTTATGTTAGCTATAAGTTAAATTTAAGCTAAATGATGTATTATAAGTAGGAATCAGTAAAATGTAACAGAGCGGGCGTCCCCCTGAGAATGTAACGAACCTTGAACGAATTATATAAAAGGACGCCCGTTTCTGCAGAATTCATTGAGTTCATCTTCAGTCTGCGTAGAGTTACGACTCCGTAGTAGTGAGTTCATCTTCAGTCTGCGTAGAGTTACGACTCCGTAGTATTGAGTTCAAGTTCAACTTTGTAACACGTAGAGTCCCACTCCGTTTAGTGCGTTAGATCAACGGTCCGCCAATACAAGTTGTAACCAGTCTCTTTCATCCAAGTGTATTACCATCTTGTTAGTTAGTAGTGCGTAGTATCATCGATCCGCAGTGTAAAGGACTAAATTAGTTAAGATTTTAATTGTAAATTCGCGTGTTAATTTTGTGTGTTAATTTTAGTATACTCCGATCCTCTATTTTTTGTTAATTGTTTTGTGTTTGAATATATAGTGTTTTTCCGTTTATCCTTGCGTTTATTTTCCTACAGTAGTAAATCGAGCCATCTCATTTACACCATTTCTCTTCTACATTTCCCTGAGCTATCGTAGATGTCAGTGTTGGGACCCGGCCGACGAGGCATTCCTAACACATACATTGTAGACATACTATACTTGCGAGATTTTACCTCATTACCATCATTGTAAAAACGGCAAACATTCCGTTGCAAAAATATTGATCAAGAATGGGGCACTTGTAGCCCGGATAATGAATGGTTTTGGGGCAGCAAAGTCCTAGAGTGCACAAGTCAGAGTTGCAGTTAGGACGTTAGTGCACAACTCTATGTGGTTTCAATTTAAGTGGCAAAATAATTGACGACGCGTTTGGCGCAGTCTGTAGAGCACCGCCAACTAAACCGGCGGTCCTGGGTTGGAATCCCGGCCAGGGCAAATATTTGTGTTATGAATTCGAATATTTGTGCTTGGGTCATGAATGTTCTATGTATTTAAGTATATATTTATCGATATAAGTATGTATATCGTCGTCTAGTACCCATAACCATAACATAAGCCTTCTTAAGCTTAATATAAGACTAGATGAATTTGTGTGAGGTTGTCTGATATTTATTTATTTATTTTTCACTCCAGCTTAATTAAGAGTGATTCTGTATGATATTCTTAATTACTGTCTACTTACGCTTTTAGAGATAGCATCGTTACTACTTATGGCAAAAATTCAATCGTACCAAAATTTATTTACAAGTTTGAAATGAAATGAAATTATTTATTTGCTTTAGATATGGTACAGATAGATGGATGAAAACATATAAAGCACTAATGACATATCTAACCAGCAATGCGGGCATGCAAAAAACATACAATAGAGTCTATAGCTATAAAAGTTACCAAAATACATGACATGTCAAATTAAATACCTATAATAGAAAATGTATTCTGATTACACACATACACATACACATTAACTTAAACACATAATAAATACGAACGTCCTCAATTAATTATTTAAATAATACCTAACCGAATAAAATGTCTTTTCTTTTAACCAATTATATAATTTAGTTTTAAATGTATGCAATTGTAGGTCCTTGAAATCATCTGGTAACTTATTAAATATACGGATAGCCATTGGAAATTTTTTTTTGCGATATACGGCTGTTTTTGTTTTTGGATACTGTAACCTATTCGGATATCTCGTGTTACATACTTGCTCTTTTGTTTTAAAGTAATGTGCATGAGTTTTCACAAAAACGCTGATTTCAAAGATATAACAATGGCTTACATGATGTTATTGGACTAACGTCACATATACCGCGTATGCACTGCTTTTGACCTACAAATATGCGGTTTATATCTTTTTTGGCTGGTTATTTTTGCTAGTCTCCAAAGTGCATTAGCAAATCGATTTATTTTGCTACTTATATTTTCCACATGTTTTTTCCAGGAACATTTATTATCTAAAGTTATACCTAATAATTTAATAATTTGTTTAATAGTTATAAAATAAATTTATATTTTTATTCAATAAAGTGGACACAATACAAATAAGTACAATAAATTGTCATAAAAAAATAAAATTCAGTCGATATGTGGGAGGGCAGCATCGTCGTCGAATCCCAGCCATTTCACTAATGGCTTGAACCTGTAACGTGTGCCACGAATGCACATACTAGTTGCACGTATGACGGCAACGCTTACCCGTGCTCTAAGCCAGCCCAGCACGGTACTTAGAGATCGGTGCCAGCGGTCTGGAATGGCTTCTGCCATGTGTTTCATGAAAGAAGACATTTGTGGGGCAAAGACGCCATCAACTGACGTTACTAATTATAAGTTTAATAGTTATTAATTATATCCCTTAAATCTGTCCGATATTTATTTATTTATTGTAATTAGTAAGAGTGGGAACTAAGGTATCGTAGGGTTACACATGTAACCTTCTTATTTTGACATTGTGGCTGCGCACGCGGCGGGAGGCGACGCCATACTGCGCGGACGCTACTGACATGTCCATAAGACCATAACATGTAAAATGTAGTAAATTTACCATGTCTGGTAGTTACAATTTGAGCCTTACTGATAGGGTGAATTGGTATTGGTTTTACGTTTTTGTTGGAAATGTTTTTTTTTAATACTGTTCGGAAGCTTCGGAAGGTCAAGGTTTAAGTACTACAACGAGTAAAGCGATTCGAAAGTGCCTTCCTTATTAGTCTTCATTGATATACGTAAATTGCAAATGCGTTATGTTAATACATGTGAATAGTATAATACAATTCAGCCACAGGACCTATATTTAAAGCTTTTATTTAACTTGCATGGTATGTGTAAAGTATGTTTGTTCGGGTGAAATCTTGCAACTCAATTTTGAAGCAGATATCGTCAACCGATTGAGCTGACATTTTGCATACTTACTTAACTTTGATGACAATACAATAATATGGTACCATGGGGCTGATCTGATGATGGAGCCGGAAGGTGGCCATAGGAACTCTATAATAGAAAAAGCAATCCTACCGAGCTTGGGCTCTTTAGAATCGTCTCAGTGAGCATTTGATGGATATCCAAAGAAAAGTACAGTCGGCTATAAAAGCTTGCCACTAAAATGTCATTTTTGACAGAAACTTATTTTACGTTACACCATGGTATCAGAAAATAAGGTATGGCACTCCGGTATGACAGGCGAGTTTTGACGCCATCACTTCTGTCGGGTCACGATTCTGTTTCCGCTTCTGTGTTGCCAGTGGTGTATAATACTCCCCGATTCCCTTGTTACCTGTATGAATCCCATAATATCGAGTGTGTTTAAAATCGATTATTACGTCAAAATAAAACATAGTCAAAGAACATGACAATCGTAATGCATAACTGCATAATTATAATTTTTTCGACTGGCGCCAAACTGTTTTTTTTATAATTATTGTGTTACCATAAAGCGGCAACTAATCAGTAAACGTAGAAAGTCTCACTAGCCGGAGTGTCATTGGTCATACTTTATATTATATTTATATATATTTTATATTTTCTTATACCATGAAAAATTATATTGCAGGTATAGAAAGTTTACCTACACTTAAGGGGGGGGTTGGGACTACCAGGCCATAATACATGTAGGCACAAAACAGATAGTACAGAAATCAATCTACTTACAAGCGAGCTCGAGCAAATGCACACATAGACATTGCTCACGGACACGATATCTCGGACCAGTTCAGACCAGTGCGAGCGCGAGTGCCAACCGCTTAACGTGTCCATGAGCAAATGTATCGAGCGCGCTTGTATGTAGATTGATTCCTGTACCTATCTGTTTTGTTATGTAGGTGATCTTTTTGTGATATACGGGTCCATAACACAACCTAAGTAATAACATCGGGGGGCCAATGATGGTTTCGTTTATCACGTGATAATTAAGTGACAAAGCATCTGTCACTCACATTTTGTCAAACCGTGACGGTTGCGATGTGAATATATTTCACTGTCTATTAAATATGTAGAAATAGACGTAAATTGGCGAGAATCATCCAAATTACACATTTCATACATATCCATACCATATACCTCACAGGGTCACAGGGTTCATAATACGATCATAATGTAACTGTAAATCACTGAAAAGATCTGTGTCATACGTACGAGAGCTATGCAAGGAAGCGGATATTGTCCTGCTGCAGGAAACTTGGTTGCTCGCTCACGATTTAGATTTCGTGCATGGTATAGACCCAAACTTCGCGTGCACTGCCAAATCCTCGGTTGACACTTCGCTCGGGGTGTTGCGTGGAAGACCGTTTGGCGGCTTGGCGATGTTATGGAGAAGATCAAGGTTTCCTGATGTCTCGGTTATCAAATGCGACAATGACAGAATTAGTGCAATTCGTATAGCTCTGGACTCGAGCGCGGTACTGATTTTAAATATATACATGCCAACGGACCATCCTGACAATCTCGCGGAGTTTACGAATTGCCTCGCGGAGGCTAGCGCGATAATCGAGGAGAGCGACGGCTTCATACTCGGCATAATCGGCCTTCATACTCGGTGATCTCAACGCACACCCGAGTGCGAGCTTCGGTAAGGAGCTATTTAGCTTCTGTAAAGATGAGGATTGGGTGTGTGCTGACATTGAAAAGCTGGGCATGGACTCGGATTCTTTTACGTTCGTAAGTGAGGCTAATAATGCGCACAGGTGGTTAGATCACTGTATTGCCACGAAAGCTGCGTGGAACATTCTAGTTTCAGTGGACATTGTGTGCAATGTATCGTGGTCGGACCATTTGCCTCTGCGTGTAGTGTGTAATTTGAACAACGCATCCAAAAATTACACCGCTAGTTGTAAATCAAGTCGTGAGGGGGTACGCTGGGGGGTGAGAGACGAGAAACAAGTACAGGACTACAACGAATTCTGCAATAAAATGCTAAACGATATAAATAATAGTTTCAATTGTGATATGTGTGACAACTGTGATACAGTAATTAGATGTAGATATATTAATGAGCATTTAAATTATATTGATAAGCTATACTCTAATATAGTCTCTACTTTGACGATGGGTGCAAAAAAAACCAAGCGATCTCATTCAAGTAAACGTAAGCATCTTGTACCCGGGTGGAACTTTCATGTAAGGGAAAGTCACAGTATATATAGGATGTATTTTAACTGGTGGCTGGCTGCTGGAAAACCGACCACTGGTCCTGTTTTTGAAAAGATGTGCTCAAGTCGAAGGACGTTTAAAAATAAATTACGCTGGTGTCAGAGGAACGAGGATCAAATTAAGTTTGATATATTGGCCGCTGCAAGAAAAAACAATAACTTTGTTAAATTTTGGATGAAATAAAAAAAAAAATGGAAGCAGGCCTTGCCTGTAAGCGTGGACGGCTTCCAGCAGCATGTGCAGATAGCCGAGGCATTTATAGATAGGTTCAAAACAGTGCCGCGACCTGTACCAGGGTATGTGCTCGAGGAGGTGCCGCGAAAGGACAGCGAGGATGTTGAACCACCTATACATATTCGTTTCTCTTATAAAGAAGTAGTGAAAGTGGTTAAAAATATGAAACGCGGCAAATCTCCAGGACATGACAACTTAAGCCTCGAGCACGTACTCCATGCGGGAGATATCGTCTATGTACAGCTCTGTAACTTATTTAATCTATGTATGAGGTACTCATATTTACCACCTGACATGATCCGTTACTGTTGTCGTCCCTATTGTAAAAAATAGAACCGGCGATGTTTCGTCTTCGGCTAATTATCGGCCTATATCACTGGGGACAGTAGTGGGCAAGATATTTGAACGGTTGCTGCAACCGGTACTGGTCGATTCGATTGACATTGATGACGCGCAGTTTGGTTTCCGACCCAGTCTCTCGACTGACTCGGCTATCCTTAGCTTGAAGCATACTGTTGATCATTATTTAAAGAATAATACAACAGTGTATGCATGTTTTCTGGACCTGAGCCGGGCATTTGACCTTGTGAACTATAACATACTCTGGGGTAAAATGCGCGGCTCAGGAGTACCCGAGGAGCTGGTGCGAGTGTTCGAGCACTGGTACGGAAATCAAACCAACTGTGTGAGGTGGGGCGACACGACTTCTAATACCTATCGATTAGAATGCGGGGTACGCCAAGGAGGGCTCACTTCGCCGGACCTCTTCAATCTTTACATCAACGACTTGATGGTGAGGCTAAGGAGCACTAAAATTGGATGTCACATAGGTGGTGTGTGTGTAAACAGTCTCAGCTATGCCGATGACATGGTGCTGCTTAGCCCCTCCATCAAGGGTCTAAGAAAGCTGCTGTCAGTCTGTGAGAATTATGTTAATTCTCACGGGCTGATTTACAACGTAGCCAAAACGGAAATGATGATTTTTAGGGCGGGGAGAGGTCCGGATAATGTGCCAGAAGTTAAATTGAATGGTGAGAAGGTTCGAATAGTGCGGCAGTTCAAATATCTTGGCCATATACTTACCGACGACATGAGGGACGACAAGGATATGGAACGTGAAAGAAGAGCTCTAGCTGTTAGAGGGAACATGATAGCCCGAAGGTTTGCCGGGTGTAGCAGGGGAGTCAAGTTGACGTTATTTAACGCCTACTGTCTCTCTTTCTACACCTGTCAACTGTGGGTGAGGCACAGCAGAAAAGCGTACAGCGCCATCAGGGTGCAGTATAATGATATATTCCGTACGTTGATGCGGCTGCCGCGGTTCTGCAGTGCCTCGTCGATGTTTGCTGAAGCTGGAGTTCCCGACTTCTACGCTGTCGTGCGAGCGCGTATTGCCTCCTCCTGGGAGAGACTGCGTCGCTCGCGCAACAGCATCCTCGCAGCTGTTTACAGTGACATGGATAGCCCTATCTTTAAATGCTGGCTATCTGCACACCGGAGTGAGAATCGCAAATGACGATTACATTTTATTATTGTAATTTGTAATTTTAGATTTAAGTTTTTTATTTTATTTTATTATAGGTATTGTAAATGTATTGTATTTTACTATGGGTGTCCTACCTGCACAATAAAACTTTATTATTATTATTATTATTATATTATCATCCAAAAACTGTCCTATTGTGAATTGTAAGTGAAAGATCGTGAAATCGCAATCCTCGTGGTAACGCAAAAGTCGCACTTGTAATGTGACGAATTGGTTCGTCATTGTGCAGTAAGCTGAAGAATTGAATGGCCAATTCATTCATAAATGCATTTGTGCAGCCCATAGTAAGTAAGTACATGCGATACTTAACCACCCATACCCGTTTTTAGGGTTCCGTAGCCACATTGCAAAAAACGGAACCCTTATAGATTCGTCATGTCTGTCTGTCCGTCTGTCCGTCTGTCCGTCTGTCTGTCCGTCTGTCCGTCCGTATGTCACAGCCATTTTTTTTCCGAAACTATAAGAGCTATACTGTTGAAACTTGGTAGGTAGATGTATTCTGTGAACTGCACTAAGATTTTGATGCAAAAATAAAAAAATAATAATAAATATTGGGGGCTCCCCATACTTAGAACCGAAACTCAAAAATTTTTTTTTCATCAAACACATACTTGTGTTGTGGGGTATTTATGGATAGGTCTTTAAAAATGATATCGAGGTTTCTAAAATATTTTTTTCTAAACCGAATAGTTTGCGTGACAGACGCTTCCAAAGTGGAAAAAAGTTGGTCCCCCCCCCCCTCTAACTTCTAAAATAAGAAAATGAAAAATCTAAAAAAAAACATATGATGTACATTATAAAAACTACCAACGAAAATTGTTTTGAACGAGATCTAGTAAGTAGTTTTTTTTTTAATACCTATTAATACCTAACTTTGCACCTAATTTATATGGGGCGCTATACATACGAGGTGCAAACTTAACTTAACCACTTAGGGATGTGTTTGTATGGAACCCTCGGTGCGCGAGTCCAACTCGCACTTGGCCGGTGCTTTTGTGTAACATCATAACCTGACAGTGGCATTGGCATTTTTCTTCACATGCATTCCAGATGCACATCATGTGGAGTAATTTAAGGCGCGGTATGCTTTCTCTACATTTTCACAAATATATGAAAACTAGTTGTCATAAACAAGGTAAAAATCTGAAGTTGTTTTAAAAGTATTCATTTAAAAAAAGAGCTGTTTTCTATTGTTAGCGATAAGATCGTGAAATCACAATCCTCGTGGTAACGCACCACGCACAGTTCGCACCACGCACCTGTCATGTGACGAATTGGTTCGTCAGATGATGCAATAGCTAGCAAAAACATATAGTGGTGTATTTGTAAAATTAAAGCATGGCAGTAATGAGCTAATGCCTTCCATAGATTAACAAGAAATTGAATGGAACAAGGTTGTGATTAAGTTGACCTCAGAATTTACAGAATTTTATTAATTAATCGTGCGGCGAAAAGTTTGTTGTAAGAAATTATAAATTTATATCCAGGTTACGCAACCAGTCCGTAGCTTCAGATTTTAATTTCAAATAATGTTATGAGCACTAGCAATGTTTTTCATGTATTTTATAAAGTTATTAAGGTATTTGCGTGTGGTAGTCATCATCTCGTTATGCTGAGGAGTTAGGGGATAATTAATTAAATATTATAGGTAGGTTAAGAGTGCTAATAAGACTGTTAGTTGTATTCTGTTTAGTATGCTTCTGAGGTGGTCCCATCGTCGCCAAGTCAGGATCTGATGGTGGGATCCCAGGGAAACCCAGGGCAACCCTCAAATCTTAAAAGCAATAATGTTTTTCATGTATTTTATAAATTTGTTCATGTATTTGCGTTTCATAGTCATCATCATCATCATCTCCCTATGCGGAGCTGATGATGGCAGGCAGGTATAACTTCTTAACAGTTAAGAGTTATAGGGGATAGGAAGTCGGTACCGAACAAAAATACTCGTAATTACCAAACAATAATCATTCTAGGCTTCATGCGTGACATCTGTTTTCATAGTAACAATTGACACCGGCTTCATGATACCCTCCACCACCTACCTATAATAATTATAATTATAACGTAGCTAAAAGTATTGATACGTAGTTTGTAAGTGTCTATCACACATTTACGTTAACGTTTCTGTGTGATTTTTAACTGATTTAAAATTCTAGCTCTTGCATAGGTCTCAGTAGTTTAGTGGACAGAGCGCCCGGCGTGTTGACCCGGAAAGCCGTTAAATTGGAGGCGCGGGTTCGATTCGAAGCCCGCTCAAGTCATTTAATAAAAATAAATCGTTTCAATATAAACATTAACAACTTTCACAGAGATGTGTATCGTGAATAAAAATCCGCTATATATTTGTTTCTGTAAACTCATATCAAAGAGCCCTCTGCCCCCGTCGGCCGAAATCAGACCACGTTGTTATTCCAAATTACATTTTTGCCAAGTTTTTACTTTTAGGGGAGACTTGTTTGCCGATTCTATAATAGCAACGAAACATTGGAATGAAAAGAAAGCTAAGATACTTTTTACATCCCAAACAAATCAAAACACACCCTAAAGTTGGGTATTTAAGGGTAATTTTGAGGATAATCGTAACTTTGCCGGCGTAATGTTATACTGAAAACTGGAGTTTCAAATCTGACAGCTTTATTAATTTTCGTTTTTTTTTCTCGGAAGAAATTGTACTTTTTTTATTACTCGACTTGTAATGTTTCTGCGTTTTTTTGTACAGAGGTATTTAACTTTCGGTTTATTTTGAAATAAGTATATTAATTGGGGTTCAGTTGTGTTTTTAAAATAGAACTTTAGTGTATACTCGCAACAGCTAGGTAAATAATTATCCTACCAAAAACATTTCATGTCCAATTGGCGGCCAAGACTCACATGCTCATAAGGCTTTCGCTGTAAAAAGACTTATCAGATCCCAGGAAAAGCCAAGCCCCTAAGCCCTGACTTTACTAACCCTACCACCTTGGTTTCAAAAGTATGGCTTGGCGGTCTCATAGAATAACGTAAATAAGTCCAACGAACCGTCTGGCCCATACGGTATCAAGAAATTAAGTTTATGTCTACATGATAATATATTTAACTGAATTCCTTACCATATAGGCCGGACAGTCGGTTAGACTTATTTCCGGTACTTTATGAAACAGCCAAGCCATACTTTCGAAGCCAAGGTGTAGGATTAGTAAACTCAGGGCTTAGGGGCTTGGCTTTTCCTGGGATCTGATAAGTCTTTTTACAGCGAAAGCCTTATGAGCATGTGAGTCTTGGCCGCCAATTTGACATGAAATGTTTTTGGTGTGATCTCATTTCTTTTTGTAAGGTGCCCTAATTTTTGAATTCTTTTTGGGCTGTAGCTTTTCTAAGTAGTAATACTTAATTGTGTAAATATTTAAGAAATACTTACGTTTAGCCCCATATATACACTTTTATCCCCCATTATGGAAAACCCATACAAACTTTCATCCCCTTATTTAAAGGACCGGTTCTTAAAATCCTAGAATGTGTATTTCATTTATAACAATGAGTCCCAATAGGTATACATTTTCAGACCTCTAGTATCAAAATTTGCGAAAGTCTCATACAAACTTCCAACCCCTAGTTTAAGGGGTTGGGGGGTAAAAGTTCCAAGTTTTAGAATTATATTATTGTTTGTGTACTAATACTAGCTTACGCACCAGCTTTCTAGGTCATCGGGAAGTACCCCAGAGGTTTTGATACGTCAAGTGTATAAGTGTATAAGTGAGTGGCAAAATCGGCTTATTTTAGTTACCAATAAAACCTAAAGTATAAAAGCTAGATCAATTAAATTCAGTACATTTTATATGTTCCCTAACTGCATCTTAACCTGTGAATTTGGGCGCTCTGGTGTTAACTGCTGAGACGAAGTTATGAGGGTTTGAAAATTAGACGAAACGGTTTGAGAAAAGGTAGGTAGTGCTCCCAGATACTAAAGTGTGAAATGGTATAGGTAGCAGTGGCGTGGCGACCGTACAACCTGATTCCCATCAATTAGCTTTTTCCATTTATACCTCCCAGGATCATCTTCGATTGTCGACAGTCCATTGTCTCACGCCATTGTCTATTGGCCTCTTCCTCCAATAACACAGAAGTCACGAAAGGAGTTATAGCTAGATAACTCCTTTCGTGACTTCTGCCGATATAAGCAACGCAGGTTCAGGTCCTATGAGTTCCTTCTCTGCTCCTAGCCTCGCCATCTCGTCTGCTCTTATTCCTGGGGTACAACAAATTAAAACGTCAACCCCTCTTGGAATAGAGCTCGTTCGTATCTCATGGCAATGCTGAGTATTTGTATTTCCCATAAAGGATTGTGCATAAAAACGATACGAGTAAAATAAACAACCCTGTCATAATTCTTTTAATCACAGCACAATTCTTTATTTGTATTTTTATTTGAGAAAATCATAAAACCTTTTCGAAAAAGTTTGCCAAGCACTTGAATGCATCTTCAAGAATGGTTTAATCCATTTAAAATATCTGCCAAAACAACCCTTCGCAGAATCGATTGATTTTGCACTCGATTTCACCTTTTATATCGAATACTGGCTGTATAGAAATTTCATGGACAATGGAAAAAAAAGTATTGACAACATGTGGGTGTAATGTTGCTATTTACAAAAAATGCAAAGTTAAATTTACTGACGGTCTAAATTGGAACTAATACGGTTACATACAAAGTTGACTTCTATGTTCACGGGTAGCGCCACTATTCAATGTTTAGACAACTTGGGAATTTTGAAGCTAAAGTTTGAATTTGGAATGTTTTCTTGTGGTATTGTGACGGGCGCGTAGGTAACGGATGTGCGTAGCAAATCGATACAGGGGGCGGTCACGCGAATAACTTTTTATTTCGCTTATAAAGAGTTTTGATAAAAATGTTGCATTGGAAAAATAGATAAAAACGATCAGAAGTAAGTATTGTTGCACAAATAATTGAACATGCGGAGAACCGGTTTCAAGAGCCAAATAGGTAGCCAGTAGTTAGCTATTGTACCTATGTCTTTTAGCATGTCTACCTGATTCAAAACTGATAATGTGTCACTTCCCAAGTAGCATACAAGCTGCAGAAGTGCTTATACAGCATTTATTCAGCTGCTTGTTTTGCTATAATACGGCAAAATAAAATATTCATCAAATAATTCGTCATATACTCATATCTATCTTCAAATAGAAGCAATTTAAAGACATAATCTAAACCTTCCTGGTTTATAATAAAAGTGAAAGTGTGCAAAACGTGTAACAAATCGAATTATGAGGTAAGCCCTCCAAGCATGGGGTAGGTGGTATAGCTCAGTATCAGCTCAATATGGTGGACCAACGACATGGTTAGGATCGTTTAGGATCGTGGGCAGCAATTGGATGACGGCGGCGCACGACCGATCGTTGTGGAGAACTGTGGGGGGAGGCTTTTGTCCAGAAGTGGACGACTGGACGTCTATCGGCTGATATGATGATAATGATAAAATAGCATATACTATAGAGTGACTAAGTCTAAGGAAGTGTTTAACGTCCGGAGCCTATTTGTTTAGAGCCGTTTTCTACACTTCAGTACGTGAAAAGACTCAAAAGCTGCGAGCCAGCGCAGTCTCTAAAATATTCAGCGAATAGTTAAAACTCTGTCTGTTTTTGTTTGATCTCCTTCTATTATTACGTCTCTATTTGTAAAAGGAGTATGTGTTTAAACTCTTAAATGCAACACCATTCTGTATACATTGTGCACAGCATTTCCAGTAAATGTTTTAGTCAAGAAATTACCCAATGAATCAGTTCTTTTTCAAAAAATACCAGTCGTGATATCGAGTTTCCAGACACCTAACGTATAGAAGTGTACCCCAAATAGGTTTAGTTGCAAATTCCAACAGCGACACCAATTCCGTTTTAGAGCTTAATCCGGCCCCAGTACGAATAAAAGGCATATTTCGTTCGCTGCTCGCGAAATTGTCATCGCAAATAGCTTCGCCCCGAGGCACAACCCTAGCTGAAATTAAAAAGTTACACGTACCAACTTACAGGGAACATAACCCAACCGTAAGGCATTAACCGTTAGGTTCAAAAGCAAACGTTCGAATTCCACGTTCGAAATTGTAACAATGAAAATGCCAGCGCTGCACACGTAAATACGTTTCTGGAACACGCTTTCTAGTATCCGACTTTGTTCAAGGATAATACGATTCCAAATCGGTTGGGAGCGAAATCTGAACTTGAAAATCGTCGCCTGACGCTCGATATCAAATAAACATTATTGTGATTGCGAAACGCCTGAAGCGACGGGGCTTTTAACTTAGGAAATTAGACTTTATTGTACTTTGATAGAGTTATTTATGAAGCACCGGTTGTATGTTCTTGGGATTTTCGCCGGGGGGAGTGAATGAGATGACCGGATGGGGTTTTAGGTGTGTGTGCAAAGGACAGCGATATGGCTCGAAGCGCTGTGATTGGTCAGGAAGGCCGCAGGCTGTGAACAGTAGCCCGCCCTATGTCTACTGTAAACGGTGACGCGCTTTCCGCAGAAGTTCGTAGTTGAGATGCTGAAAATTTAAAGCCATTTTCCATATTGGCCCGAACTTCAGAGCGGATTTAAACAATCTTTGATATTAAGATATGTATGTAATATTTCTGTTTAAATCTGTTAGTGGTAATTTCGATGTATTTCTATGCATTGATACTGTCAGTGCCTTTTTTGGTTAACTCGTTGGTTATAGTGTGAGGCATTTCGATTTGATCCCTTTAATATTATAAAAACGAAAGTTTGTATGTGTCATGTGTGTATGTTTATTTTTTTCACACTGAAACGATTGAATGGCAGGCGAAAAAAACATGGTTCCCGTAGGTTAGTGTATGCGATTTCAATGCGAGCGAAGCCGTGGGCAAAAGGTTAAGGGCATATTAATTAAGATTTTTGCTGGAAGAAATCGTTAGTTAGGAATCCATAATTTTTGTTTTCCTTGTTTTTAGAACTCTTAACTTAGGGAGCCTTTAATTGTATAGAGCTTTTGGCACAAAGCTAAAAAATACTATCATGTAAACTGAGCTATGTATTCGGCACCTACAAAGCTATGAATAATGTAAACTGTATCTTGACTCACCGGATCTGATTTAAAGATCATGCTAAGTTATAACGTTTATTATATCTAACAGTAATTCTGCTGGTTACAATGTGCTTATTTTGACATTGTAAACATTTTCTCGTATTATTAATCTTGCCTTATTTTTGACGATCATGATATTAATTCGTATAATTTTGACATTAAGCAAATTTGTAATGTAATTTTTATCGTGAAATAAATAATCTAATCTAATCTAATCTAATCTTATGTATGATTTATTATCAACATAATTCAATAATAGAATGCAATTTAATTCAGCGTTTCTTCTCTTCAGTGAAAAGCTTTCAGCAAACGATCACTATACTGAAATCTAAAAAACTATGAAATAAAATACTTATTGTCATAATTTTCACTTCCACCCTTATTTGGCTCCATCCCCCGCGGCGACACCGAGGGCGCCGTCTTGGTCGCTCGGGGCGGGGCGCACTACACACGCACTGAAAACTCACACACACAAACTTAAACAAAACACGGGCGCGTGGTACGCACACATGCATTTTTCGATTTTCGAACGTATAACCTGGTTACGTAAAGTATGGACGTCATTTGTACGAGACGTCTTAGTCACCAGGTGCAAACTTAACGTAACCAGTTAGACGTACACATAATTCGGATATCTCCAGTTGCACACATGTATAGTTCTACATATTCACGCACACATAGATTTTTCGAATTTCGTATGTAGACTTATAACAGCCGAATGATTTTTGTGCTCGATTATATACGTAATTATATACGTAAGATGATACCGATGACATTGTACGTGGGCCACATATATCGGCAAGACATTTTGAATATTAAATTTGTTTGAAATTAAAGGCATTCATAGTACTACATTATTGCCGAAGGCAGAGAGACCAATATAGCACATAGTGCCTTTCTCAAAAAAGGTGCAAGAAAACAAATTAAGTAGGTACAGATAAGTTTTATATCACAAAACATTATTCTTGCATTGATGCCTACGTGAGCACTTATTACTATTTATTACCGATTTACTAGCGACCCGCCCCGGCTTTGTACGGGTGCAATGCTGATACTAAAATATACTATGCATGTTAATATTCATATAAACCATCCTCTTGAATCACTATCTATTTAAAAAACCGCATCTAAATCCGTTGCGTAGTTTTAAAGAGTAATCTACTATAACATGTATTTTATGTTTGTATAGAATCTTTTTATCGATTCATATTTTTATGTGGTAATACCACATTTTTATTTTTATAAATAATGACACAAAGGTAAATTAAGAAAGAAAAATTGAATATTGAATATTATTGTAGTAGATCGCATTCAATTTTTCTTTCTTAATTTACCTTTGTGTCATTATTTATAAAAATGTATTTTATGGAATTATGGATCCCCATTTTAAGCTTAAATGTAAATGTAATCTTTTTTGGGTAGTTAGGCCGATGTTTGGCGGATACAAAGTTGTGGCCACAAGAATATTTGGCTTACGTTAGAAGTGGAGGGATAAGACCGTTAATAATTAACCGAACGAGCGTAGCGTCTTCTTTTCAGCTTGACCAAAAAATCTTTACTATGTTCGGAATTTCAGCTGTTCTCGCCTACAGGTCGCAATTCTCAACAGATTGTCCTGACATTTTGTGAGCAGGTTCAATAATTGTGAATACGAATGAGGTGCAAAGTTAACGCAGCCGATTATGTTTGTTGTATGGGAGCCCCACTTAATTATTAATTTTATTCTGTTTTTAGTATTTGTTGTTATAGCGGCAACAGAAATAAATCATCTGTGAAAATTTCAACTGTCTATAACGGTTCATGAGATACAGCCTGGTGACAAGCAGACAGACGTACGGATAGTCGAGACATTATAACATTATAATGCTTAGCCTCTTTTGCTACTAATAAAAAACAAAAACTAAAAAATAAGACGTCGGTCAAAAACAGATTTACGTACTTAAACTTATTTCGAACTAGCTGAGTCGCGCGGTGATACCCGTTCATCAAAAAAGTAACCTATGTGTTATTCCAGGGTGTCAGCTACCTTCATACCAAAATTTATCAAAATTGCTCCAAACGTTAAGACATACATAAGCACCCTCACAAACTTTCGCCTTTATAATACGAGTATGACACCGTATCCATACTAAATTTTCCACCCCCAAAATAAATCGTACCACAAAACTTTTTTAGGGAAAAAATAATTACAATAAACCCCCAGAGGCCTTTGTACATTTTCTTTGTAATCATTTCTCGTCCCTACTGGCAGAAGATTATGGTTTTATGATTACTTACGGTAATCATAATCATAAGATTGTTATTTAATTTGGATTTGTCCAATTAACTTTTGTTACAAGCTTTTTAACTTTTCTTGTTAAGATTTTCAGCATTTATTAACGGACTTAAAGAGATTTTCTCAATTGGCATGTTACGTAGTTGCTTATTAAAATGTAAATAAATAAATATCGGACAACCTCACACAAATCGATCTAGTCCCAAATTAAGCTCAAGAAGGTTTGTGTTATGGGAACTAGACGACGATATACATACTTTTATAGATAAATATATACTTAAATACATAGAACAACCATGACCCAAGCACAAATATTCGAGTTCATCACACAAATATTTGCCCCAGCCGGGATTCGAACCCGGGAACGCCGGCTCAGTAGGCAGGTGTCTACAAACTGAGCCAAACGCGTCGTCAAAATAGCGTGATCCGGTTTCAAAATATGCAAGCCCCTCTGAAGGATACAGCAACTTAAATAAATAAATAATAATAATGGATTGGATTGCCGGTCCACCGCGTTAACCTTTCCGCCACCCTAACTCCCGAGCAACCTTTGAGATGTTAGGGTGGCGAAAATTTTAACGCACTGGACTGGCAATCTAGAGTACCGGGTTCGATTCCTTTCTCATCCAGGCAACGCATTTAAATTTTTCTTTGAGTTCGATCTTGTATCAATGGTTTAACTTAATTAATAACTTTAGCTTGCTATCGTATTCGGTGTATAGCCTACTCTACAGTGGTGTGGCGTCCATAGTAACTAGTGTTTATGGTTCCCACCGGCTTGCACCTCAGGACTATTGAGCACCATTATCCATTGCTATTGAAGAAGGAAGTAAAATCTACCCCGGCTTGCTCTGAGATTTTGTTTGACGCTAAATCACAGCCCAACTAGCAAAACTGAACCAAATTTAGCTGTAAATCAGTGACAGACGCAGTTTTATATCCGTGATAGAAACATCTCTATCACTGGGAAGTGGCCCCAGTTTTACAGCTATGTGATGATATATACTGTGAATTTTGGCACCGCACGTCACTACTTTGATGTATATCCATGATACTACAATGTTTTCTGAATCTCTTTAGCGTTACACCAATGGTGCCTGAATCACTATATCACTAAATTATGATAAGAAAGTAACAGCAATGCTGATATAGAGCTGTTTGTTGTTATATTGTTATTAGGGATTCTTTTATGTCGCATATCGTTAGTGCTAAATACTGAGTGTTATGTGTAAATAAAGTTGTATGAAAAAAAATGACCTTACAATTAACAGTTTTGTAAGTATAATAAAATAGCAAACAATTTTTGTGTTAGTAGGTAAGTAGTGTCAAGTTGCTGTTAGGTAGGTACGTGCATAACGGGTAATTTATCATGCGCTCAAAATTTTATTGATGAAATAATAGCATATTATTTGTGTTTTTTTCATGCCCCTATTAAATATTGAATATTTAATTAAATAAAAAATATTTAAAATAGCAAATTATTTAAAGTCACCAATATGTATCTAAAATGTGTTCTGGTTACCGATATATCACAGATTTACAGTTTCCCACCGCCATTACCAAACACTTTCGGGTTCCTTAATAAAACTAGTAAAACCCCCTACTGTACCTACCTTTAGGTAATGAATAAAGTATCTTCAATATTGTTCAACTCATTTGCGTGAAATGAAAGTGGTTACCTATATTTTTGGTCAATTACCTACTGTTTTTCAAGCAGAAGTAATTTCATAAAACTCAACAGATTTGAATGGCTGTGGAAGAATATGTTTTCATCTTCTCCATTGTCATCAAAATTATCAGTCGCAAATAAGTCATCTTGGTATCCTGAACAAGGTTCTCTTAAGATTTCATTTTTTAGGGTTCCGTACCTCAAAAGGAAAAAACGGAACCCTTATAGGATCACTTTGTTGTCCGTCTGTCCGTCTGTCAAGACCCTTTTTCTCAGGAACGCGTGGAGGTATGAAGCTAAAATTTATATCAATTACTCAGGTCTACTGTCCCTTGAAGCTGTGAAAAAATCAAACTTCTAAGCCAACGCAATCAAAAGATACAGCCGTTTATGCCGCAAATTTTCGACACTTGCAAGGGAATCAAAACCTACAGGGTGCTTCCCGTGAACTCAGAATCTTGAAATTTGGTACGAAGCAACGTCTTATAGCATAGATAAAGGAATAATTACGAAAACCATACATTTTTTTTTAATACCTAACTTTGCACCTAATTTATATGGGGCGCTATACATACCAGGTGCAAACTTAACTTAACCACTTAGGGATGGAAAGTGTTTGTACGGAACCCTCGGTGCGCGAGTCCGACTCGCACTTGGCCGGTTTTTGTATCTACGGAACCAACGTCCGAATTCTCGACGCTGGTTTGACTATAATAAAGATCCTATAAATAAGGTTACAACAGCTGATATACATTTATTTAGCGTTATATTAGTAACAATAATGTTCATATGTCACTGATGATATAAAAGGTCTTAAAAAGTGTATTTGCAACTGTTTAGTGTTAATGTAGATCTTTTAACAACTTTATGCGGCTGGTGTTAAGGAAACGCCATTACCTATATGATACTTTAGTCCCATATCAGCTGCGTTATGTTCTTATATATCTCGAGTTAGCTCCATTCGTGCACTGATATATCACCAGCGATATTGCAGCGCATTAAAAGCCACAATAGAGTTACTTAGCTGTATACAGGCACTGCATATATCTGATATGCAACTAAATTGCTCTAAATCACGGTTAGGGATACTGTTGTGCAGCTGTGTTATATGTGCCGTATTAAGAAGTCCAGTAAACGTTTATGTCATCAATTTTTATCACGATATAGCTGTATAAGATTATACAGCTAGATGATGATACAAGTCGCTAATATACAACATAGCAGCTCCGAGTTGCTATTTTATGACTTTTATATCATTATTTAGTGTTAAAACATTTTATTTTATCACTACTTTGCTAGTTGGGAGCTACATTTGGTGACTTTGACATTCTGAAGCTGAAACGATAAAAAACTCGGCACACTCAAAAAACCAATGATCTTGAAACGTCTAAACCGGTTAGGCGGTTAATTTGAATCGCATAGATAAAATCACTCTCATTACACTCTGGGAAATCGAAAGAAAAAGAAATCGGTAAAAAACCCACTTACGGCCTAGGGTAACGTAGATTAGGTAAATGACTAAATCGTAGATTTCTGCGTCATGACGGTGCAACGTTACACACCATCGCATTTTTAGGGTTCCGTACCTCAATCGGAATAAACGGAACCCTTATAGGATTACTTTGTTGTCCGTCCGTCTGTCTGTCTGGATAAGTGAAAGTTTGTACGGAACCCTCGGCTCGCGAGTCAGACTCGTACTTGGCCGGTTTTTTACGTCACGACGACAATTTGTCGCTAACAGTTTAGTGTGACCACTGTAAAAAAGAAAATTGACTTCCACCTCTTATTTACCCGTTGAACCCCGGAAAACCCCCAGGAAGTGACGAAGCAAACTAAATAGTGGCGCCACCTGCCCAACTTATTGGCGGAAATGGACCGGCCGGAAATAACAATTTACCGCCCGTCGAGCCAGGAAACCGAGTTTACGCGGCGTCTAAGTTTATTTTGTCCGGGAAAATTGGGTTTCTTAAAGGTGATTGGATTACGGTCTTCGGATATCGCATGTAAAGTTGCGTCACTTTAAAAGGAATGCAGATTTTAGAGGGTTATTAATCTTTTCTGTTTGAAGTGAACATTTGAGGCCTAATTTTTGTGTAATAACTAAGTAACTCATGACTTTTGTTTTCTTTTGCGTATCTGACTTAAAAAAGAGGTTTGTTTTTTCGGTTCAATTCGGTTTTTAATGTGTATTACCTCAGAACGATTTCGGTTTTTTTTTTTTATTGAGATCAGGCATCTCTAAATTAGTCCCATAAAATTTTGATGAAGATCTGATGACGAATTTCAAGTGAAATTTTCATTCCTTGTCTCGCTGTCTTAGGAGTTAATTTTCGGAAAATCTTTTCCCATTTTCTGCTCCCTACCTTGAAACATCCTATCTACAAAAGTTCATATGTTTTGTCTTTCAATCGTTATATTATTAAGTTAAGGAAACGCTAGGTAGGAAAGTGTACATGCTATAGTTTAGACAGTTATTTATATTTTGCAAAGTTTACCTTCACCAATTTTGGAATCAACTTGTAGTTTGAAACTGTAAATATGTCGTTTTGCATTTATGCAGCGAAGACAGCAACTGACATAGCAAAAGAGAAAAATAGTATCTAGCTCAAATGACATACAACCTTTACCTCCAATGAGTACGAGTTAATAAACCGTTTCAAACCCTTACATTAACTCAGTTCATGACGTCACGACACGCATCTTTAAGCTGTATTCACACGTTTAACCAAACAACCTAATAAAGCACCTAATTACAAAAGCCTTAGGCTCGTGCACGCCCGGCCTAAGGCGAAGGCCGTACTCCGAAAAAATATCACCAAAACTTCCTTCAACCTATCCTTTTCACTCTCTAATACTGAAACCGTCGAGTGAAAGAAATGGAACGATTGAAATTGCAGTTGAAAATGGAACGCGAAGCATCCCAAACAACGAGGAATCCACGTTCATCAAAATTATTCGTAATTTAAAAATGCATACTTGTCCGTGCAGTTGAGTGGCGCTTGTTTTACACCGAATACTTTGTGGTTAGTAAGAGGGATAATAAGTTCAATTTTTAACCACCGGCATATACAAATTTGTTGTGCTACGCACTTTCAAATTAAGAATTCTTGACAAGCGTATTTGAGCGCTATCGTGAATTGTATAAGTCGTGCGTTGCAGAGGCGTATTTCGACTTTAAACTCGCATGCCGCGGGGTAGTCGTGTCGCAGGGCAGCTAGCCATGATCGCCCCGAGACAATGAAAACGCCAATTAGTACATTCGGTAGAAGACGGCAGCGAACTCCAATCATACCAACATTACAATGTGACGTTAATTTTTGGTTTGGATGCGTGGGATTTTGCCCGTGCTTAATAGTTAATAGTTTACGTACGAGTTCGAGTATTAAATATAGGTCTCTGTTTTGCTGGCAAACGTTTGGTAGAAGGCTTAGTTTCATAGAATTTTCATGAATTCACTCTCGTACTCTATGAAACGGCCAAGCCATACTTTTGAAACCAAGGTGTAGGGTTAGTAAACTCAGGGCTTAGGGGCTTGGCTTTTCCTGATTACTTTTTTACAGTCAAAGTGTTATGAGCATGTGAGTCTTGGCCGCCAATTTTACATGAAATGTTTTTGGTGGAATTAATTAACCCACTTAAAAAAATCATTTCGGAAAACATAATTGTGTTATTAAATTACCTAAGTATATAAAGTTTTGACTCTGGATCCAGAAATCCTTTAGGTTAAATGTATACTTTTCTGTTTAACCGAATGATTTGGAAATAAAACAAAACAAACACATATTCTTCTATGCATTAAACATATCTCTATTGTCATTATATAATTCGCCCTAAAAAGTTATTTGCAGTCTTTAAAAATGACAAATTACTTTTGGCACAGACTGATGTTCAATACGCAGCCGGTTCACGGTGAACGAGTTGTTATTTAAACCCTCTATTGATCGGAAACAAAGCCCTGTAGGTACCGAATAGACTTGCCCTCGCGTAGAATCGGCATGAAAAGTGCATAACGGGGGTACTGGTATTATATAATCTGTGACGGGGGAAACAAACGAACGCAGCCCATACTGCTGTAGCAAAAAAGTGTAATTTACGAGGACTGAGAAGTACCGGAGTTACTGTCTCTCGACCACTCTAGTCGATCGTAACTGTGAGAGGAAAAACTGTTCAACTCTACTACCTCTAAACTCTACCTCAGGGATAAGCACCCCTTTCGCTTTCATTATGCTATGCGATGTTACCTACCATCTCGACCACTCTAGTCGATCGAACTGTGAGAGGAAAAACTGTTCAACTCTACCTCAGGGGTAGCACCCTTTCGCTTTCATTATGCTATGCGATGTTACTCTCTCGACCACTCTAGTCGATCGTAACTGTGAGAGGAAAAACTGTTCTACTCTACCACCTCTAAACTCTACCTCAGGGGTAGCACCCCTTTCGCTTTCATTATGCTATGCGATCTTACTCTCTCGACCACTCTAGTCGATCGTTACTGTGAGAGGAAAAACTGTTCAACTCTACCACCTCTAAACTCTACCTCAGGGGTAGCACCCCTTTCGCTTTCATTATGCTATGCGATCTTACTCTCTCGACCACTCTAGTCGATCGTTACTGTGAGAGGAAAAACTGTTCAACTCTACCACCTCTAAACTCTACCTCAGGGGTAGCACCCCTTTCGCTTTCATTATGCTATGCGATCTTACTCTCTCGACCACTCTAGTCGATCGTAACTGTGAGGAAAAACTGTTCAACTCTACCACCTCTAAACTCTACCTCAGGGGTAGCACCCTTTCGCTTTCATTATGCTATGCGATGTTACTCTCTCGACCACTCTAGTCGATCGTAACTGTGAGAGGAAAAACTGTTCTACTCTACCACCTCTAAACTCTACCTCAGGGGTAGCACCCTTTCGCTTTCATTATGCTATGCGATGTTACTCTCTCGACCACTCTAGTCGATCGTAACTGTGAGAGGAAAAACTGTTCTACTCTACCACCTCTAAACTCTACCTCAGGGGTAGCACCCCTTTCGCTTTCATTATGCTATGCGATCTTACTCTCTCGACCACTCTAGTCGATCGTTACTGTGAGAGGAAAAACTGTTCAACTCTACCACCTCTAAACTCTACCTCAGGGGTAGCACCCCTTTCGCTTTCATTATGCTATGCGATCTTACTCTCTCGACCACTCTAGTCGATCGTAACTGTGAGGAAAAACTGTTCAACTCTACCACCTCTAAACTCTACCTCAGGGGTAGCACCCCTTTCGCTTTCATTATGCTATGCGATCTTATACTCTCTCGACCACTCTAGTCGATCGTGAGAGGAAATACTGTTCAACTCTACCACCTCTAAACTCTACCTCACGGGTAAGCACCCCTTTCGCTTTCATTATTCTGTGCGATGTTACTCTCTCGACCACTCTAGTCGGTCGTAACTGTGAGAGGAAAAACTGTTCAACTCTACCACCTCTAAACTCTACCCTACCTCAGGGGTAGCACCCCTTTCGCTTTCATTATGCTATGCGATCTTACTCTCTCGACCACTCTAGTTGATCGTAACTGTGAGAAGTGTGAGAGGAAAAACTGTTCAACTCTACCACCTCTAAACTCTACCTCAGGGGTAAGCACCCCTTTCGCTTTCATTATGCTATGCGATGTTACTCTCTCGATGACTCTAGAGGCGATCGTAACTGAGAGACGGAAATGGAATAAGGAAAGTGTGGTCGATTTGGATTTTGATATTGGTGTCAACTTCGGAAAAGCTTCGGTACCTGAATATGTAGGCGTTAAAAATAGAGGCCTTACAGTAGTTACTAAACTATGTATACCTACTTAAATTGGATGTGAATACAAAAATATGGTACCATGGGGCTGGTCTGATGATGGAGCCGGTAGTTAGCCCTCGAAACTCTGTAATAGATATATATTATCAATCCTACCGGGTCTTTAGAATTGTCTCAGTTGGATGTTTAAAGTAAAGAACAATCGGCTGTAAAAGCTTGTCACAAAAGAACATTTTTTGTTAAACCTTTTTCTAATGTTTAATTTTTTTAATGTGGGTAGGTACACTACACAATTTTTATATTTTAAACTATTGATACAAAGATATCAAAGCTCAAAGAAAAATTTTTAGTTACCTGGGGGACGAGACCGGGAATCGAACCCGGTACCTTTGGATTGCCGGTGTCCAGTGCGTTAACCACTTCGCTCTAAGTCCAACCAACCTTTCGAATTTTTCCTCATGCTCCGTGTGTCGATCTTTGCATTGTTTATTTGAAAGGTTTTTACACCTTAGTGAGCTCTATGTGAATACGTTAATATAAATAATAAATAAATAAATAAATAAATATTAAGGGACAATCTTACACAAATCGACCTAGTCCCAAACTAAGCAAAGCTTGTACTATGGGTACTAGACGACGATATACATAATATATAAATACATACATAGATAACATCCATGACCCATGAACAAATATTTGCACAAATATTTGCCCCGGCCGGGATTCGAACCCGGGACCGCCATATTCACATTTTACCCCACTACTTTACAGCAGTGAACGAGCAAGCGAGAGAGAGCGCTGTTATTTTATAAATTTATGTAAAATGTAATGTTTGATTTTTTTAAGGGTACCTAAACACCACAATTTTTTTATTAAACTCAAAATATCAAAGCTCAAAGAAAAAATTATATCTTTTCTATTTTATCTTTAATATCTTTATATCAATAGTCCTTTTTGTGCTTATTATTTTGATCCCGATTATGATAAAAAACACCACAGACTAGTAAAACAAAAGGTGCATTATTGAGACTGGTCGCGACAGGCCGAATCTGGCGGCACAATCTCGAACAAAACGACCACGCTTATTTGAGGCGGCCGCGGGCGCGGATATTTTCAAAATAATAATTAAACGGATACATTTATTATGCGTTGCATATGTAATGCGCTTACAGGATGCTCCAATTAAGGCCTTCCACTGGAGTGGAATAGAGCGGAGGTAAAATGGATCAGTGATTTCCTCATATAGTATAATCTCCTCCTTTTTTGAAGTCGATTGAAAATAGACGTTATATTTACAATAAGTGAAATGGCAGGTTAGTATTTTGTTCTAAAAGTTTATGAAATTGTTAAAGTTGAATATCGTTTAAACAAAGTCGCATCCTGGTGTTTGTCTGTCCCTATGTATGCTTAGATCTTTAAAACTACGCAACGGATTTTGATGCGGTTTTTTTGAATAGATAGAGTGATTCAAGAGTAAGGTTTATGTGTAATACATGCATAATATAGCATTGCACCCGTGCGAAGCCGGGGCGGGTCGCTAGTTCATACTAAATACACAGATACGTTTTTTGCCGCTACTGTATTTTTTTTTATGGCAGTTGGGCTCCAAATTTTACATTTTCGCTGCGTAATGTTGCGCTTATTCAAATTCAGTATATTTGCTTTCGCACGTACTGGGCGCATGACTGCGTCGTGAATAGACTGAACTCAGTCTATTCACGACGCAGCTTAGTTTTATTAACATTCTAGGAGGTGCCCGCAACTTCGTCCGCGTATTTTTTCTTTACCGTAGACGGATAAAAAGTATCCTATAACCATCTTTGGATATCCAGTTATCCCTGTACCAAAATTGTTTAACTTTTATCCAGCCGTTTCGGCGTGATAAGAGGACAAAGGCAAAGTCATATATCCATAGAAAATGTATTTTCAATACAAATTTACGATGTTATAATAGTATAGAAAAGCGATCCCCCTGTATCGCTACGCTGCCATCCCGCGCGGCCTGTGCGCCGGGAGGACGCGGCAGCTGCGCGCGCAGCCCGCGGCACCGACAGGCGCGCGCATATACCGGTGGTACACCGGTGCAGTATGGCTGCCATGAGCTTCTTTATATAAGGCTCCATACCTACTCACTATGTGATTTCTTAGCATCAACTTCACCCAAAGGTTGTCTGGAAGAGATCGCTCTTTAGCGATAAGAACGCCTGCTGTCTACCGTTTTTAATTTATTTGTATTTGATTTTAAACATGGCGTCTGTGTTCATGAACTGGCTAAGCAGCTGAACTATATACTTTTTATTTCATTGCATATATGTTTAAGAAAATTAACTATACATGCCTAGCCGTGAAAAGGGCTTGCCAGCTTCGAGAGCGATTCCAGAGAACCTTTTATTTTATTTTTATAAATATTGACATAAAGGTAAATTATGGACGGAAAATGTTATCTGATCCACTGTAAGCAGGATGGCTAATGCGCATAAGCATTTTTACACATATGACGCAAAGGGCGCTCCAGTAGCGCAGAATTTATGGAATCAAAGATTTGATGTGTTTGACGTAACGATGTGATAGCTCAGTTGAGAGAGCACTACGCCGGAAACGTAGGGTCGCAGGTTCGTGTCCTGCTTACATTGCAGTGGGTCACATAACATTTTGCTTTCATAATGTACCTTTGCGTGAATATTTATAAAAATATGGCTGTAGATAAAGTGACGTAAACACATCGGTGCCGTGTTCCATTCCAATAGGTTTATCTTTATGGACTAGCCAAGAAAATTAAATTACTACCACCTTGCCTGCACCCTAAAACCTAATCCCGACCCGATAACTCAAGTTTAACCAAATTTTATCACCAACATCGCCTGCTGCGCCACTAGATGGCGCTAACAGGTGTAACTAACCTTAACTTGACTCACCCAAACCCAAAAAGTCTTAACTCACAAGAATCCCTAACTAACTTACAACGTTTCATCATAATAGGATGCTCAGAAAATGCAAGAGGAAAAGGTCATAACTCACAAGGTGTTCTTATTAACGTTAGACGTTTTGGTAAAGGAAGGGTGGCCCGCAAATTGATTCAGCATCCTTTGACGGTCCCCGCTCTGAACTCTATTTAAGTTATCGCAAGTCATCAACTTCAAAGGTTGCATTTATTTAAGAGAGGATTGCGGTTTCAAGTGAAACAGAGCATTCTGTCTACTCAACTATTATAATATTCAAAAAATCGATAATTACTTTTTACAAAAAAGAAGGAGTAAAATTGTATTTCAGAGAACAACTGAACGAGTTACTAATATTAACACAAAATACAAAAGAAAATTTATTAAAAACAAATCTCATGCATGCATCCAAATATTATACACAGCGCAGGTTTCGTCATAAATACAAAATGAGCATCCGTAGCGACCATCGTCAAAATGACACATACATTTTTATCAGCAACAATCTTCGTCCAAGTGATACAATATAATAATCCGCAACACGCCTTGTCAATAGCACACAAAATTATAACGGGTCTATCGAGATAATATTCCTTATTTACCTCCATAATCTAGGCGGGGTTGCACACGCCGTGGTCGCAGATGTACATCTAATTTGTGAAAATTGACATAGATATTCCTTTCTAGTGAGCGTACTCATTACGTTTTTTGGAATTAGCGTCGTGAGGAAGCAAAGTTTTGGTGTGCAACGTAAACAATCTCACCATGATGATGTGACAAGTATAAAAAACTTACCTTATGACAACTTATTTCAAGGATAGGGGAGAGATTGACGAAGGTTGCAAAAACGTTATTCAAATATTCCTCCTATATTTATCGCTGTGCATAATTAGAGTTACCTATACTAACTAATCTAACAATAGCGGAAGCGGTGGTAGCCTCGTGGTGAAGCGGTGGTAGCCTAGTGGTTAGGGCATGCGACTTTCAATCCGGAGATCGCGGGTTCGAACCCAGCCCGTACCAATGAGTTTTTCGGAACTTATGTACGGAATGTCATTTGATATTTACCACTCGCTTTTCGGTGAAGGAAAACATCGTGAGGAAACCACCTAAGCCCAATAAGGCCTAGTTGCCCCTCTGGGTTGGAAGGTCTGATGGCAGTCGCTTGCGTAAAAACTAGTGCCTACGCCACATCTTGGGATTTAGGTAGCCGACCCCGATTGAGAGTTCATTCTCAAAAAATGGGACAAAGGCTAGGAGGATGAGGATGACTAACTAATCTAACATTTCAGATCGATATCTCCCTCGATGGCTAAACGCCGTGACCAAACGGCCTAAACGACACGCATGCCTAGTGCCTACCATTTATAATATAAAGAAATGTTCTGTCCTAACTTCCTGACTGACTCATTGACTCCACTGACTCAGTGGTGAAACAAGAGCTGGGAGTACTTTGACTAAGCCAAAACACAATCGTTACATCAACGTAACGTGATAATATAAATCTTACAACATAATTTACATAATGATGCATCTTTTAAAAATACCTTTTTTTAATCTCAATTTTTTACTTACCTTTTAGGTTGTAGGGGTGTCCGCAGGAATTGCAAGAACATTTGTATAATCGGAGTTAAACTAAACAGTTTAACTATTCTAACATTTCAGATCAATATCTCCCTCGGTGGCTAAACGCCGTGACTAAACGGCCTAAACGACACGCATGCCTACCATTTACATAGATTTTAAGATAGGGTGAATAATTATGAAACATTACAGTTTCACGCCGGTACTGTAATTATAACCGATAAAGTCCTTATCTTCACATAACCTACTGTCATTTTCGTTATAACAGCTTGCTTTTTAATGTTCTCTCTCTTTCTCTCTCTCTGTCTTGATATTGGCAAGCTGCTCTGATAACTGTATTAAATTAGTTATTTGGAAAATGCGTTACGACTTGTCGTGGCCTCGGTTGCTTGTATTTCTGTCAAATATTGCAAAGAACCATTTCAATAGCTAAGAAATTCGTTTCGTTTATAAAACCGCACTCAAATCGGTACATCCGTTACAATTACAGACACAGATACAAATGTTAAACTTATAACAACACCCATATTTGTTGGTCGAGGATTAATAGTAACCAAAAATGAATCTATTTGCAGCAAAACGCAATCCTCATCAAGACCCAATTTCCCTCAAGGCATTATCATTTGGGCATCTGCCTCGCCTGAAGACTCGTTTATTGCCAGTATCGCACCTGCGGGGTTGCCCTTTATTTAAATCTGTAATTTACTGCGAATAACAATACCAGAATATTTTTTATTAAATAGGTAACCCACTGTAGTTAGTACCTATAGCCAAGCTTTATTTCAAGGAAAATGGGATTTAAAACGGTGCAGTACTCGTCAAATTATATAACCACTAGCTGCACCCTGCGGTATTACCCGCTCATCCCACACGGGAACACTAATTATTTTCGGGATATAAATTAGCATACCTATGTGTCATAGCTATCAAAATTGGTCCAGCCGTTTGAGTGTGAAGAAGTAGGTAACAAACATACTTAACAATCTCACATAATTTCGCCTTTATATTAGTGTTATGATGATGATTGATGATGATGATGTCCTCCTTGACGTATCCGTCAACGGCGACACCCTGTCAACTGTTTCTGAAGTGCGCGCGCACTTGGCTCGTGAATCTCAGCTTCGCTTTTTTTTAGACTTTTTTTTTTTTATGTCATAGGGGCAAACGAGCAAACGTATCGCCTGATGGAAAGCGATTACCGTCGCCCATAAACACCTGCAACACCAGAGGAGTCACAAGTGCTTGCCTACCCGGAGGACGAAGATGGAATGCCTCTATGCTAGTAATCAAATGGTTCTCAAATGCGATATGTAATTAAGGTAATTACAACTAAATCTACATAATATCTAGAAATTAAAATACAATTATAAGAACTTAACTTAATTACTGCATATACACTAAAACGGAGTAAAATGTATATAAAAAATACTTAAAATATCGGGCCCTTTTCGCATGGTTCCGAAATAATGATGTGTAGCTCGCGAGTGAGTGATTCAAATGAGCTATATCATTTGGTTTAGCTCACTAGCTCTTTCGCTCACTGAAGATTCAAGTAGCTCAGTATATCATCTATCATCTCAGTATTATTCACTCTCTCTCGCTCATGAAAGGAATGTTGCCATGCTGCCGTGAATGTAATTGATTGACATTTATAGTTCTCTACTCACTCATGAACGATATAGTCTAAAGATTTACTGAGCTAAATGAGATAAATGAGTGATACATATCTCGGTGAGCTAAAGACACATATCACTCTTTTCACTTTAGTGACACATTTTGCGCATCTCTATTCCGAAAACGCTCTAACATAAATAACTTTTTTTTACATGACTTGAACTGTATCAGAGCTGTTTAACACCACTACCAGTGAGTCGGACTTTGTGTGGGAGTTTAACCCGCCAATGGCCACCTCCGCGCCACAGGAGTAATTAAAACTCTAATCTTCACGAATACACGATCACAAGAGGGACGGTACATAACAGTGTGATATGTACTGCTTGATAGACCAACAAGCTGTAAAATCGATGATAAAAAATAGCAATAGCAACCCAATATTAATCTGCTAACTCACAATCATCGCGACCATATCGCCGGTCCCTAGTAAAAAAGTCGGATCTACAAAATTGCCATTTTCGTTTTATTGCGTTAATGCTTATTAAATACATTCATCTTTAATCGTACATTTACAGAATTTTCAAAATTTCATTATTTTCACGAATAATCAGTGTCAAAAATGTCGTATCTTATACAGTGTCCATTTAATATTGTCAGATGTGGTACTTCCGACTATGCTAACCGGGTTAGCTGAAAACTTTTGTGTAGTATGTGGCACTTCCGACATTACTATTCGGAATTTTAAGGGTACCTTATGTCGTATGTACCACTTACGACATTTTATTACGGAATATAAATTGTATCTTATGTCGTATGTGACACATCCGATGTTTTTTGCCGGAAAATATATTCCAACTTTGGTCGCATGTAACATATCCGACATTTTTTCACAGAAAATAAATTGCAGTGTATGTCGTAACTATCACAATATCTTTGGATGCTTTAAATTTTGTCTTATTGTTTGAATATTGCAATCAACAGTTTGAATGAAATTGGATATTTAGTAAACTTATTGATGGTTTCGAACGATAAATAATAATTGGGAGATGTTTATGGTGAATGTGGCAACTTCAACCAAGCTCCTGATAATAAAATAAATCCGTCTGACTTCTGGTTCTTCTGAAGGAAAATAACCAGAATAAGAACATGATGAGATAACGATTACTCGTGGCAATGCCGAGAACATTTCAGAATGTATGTAATTAAATATACAGTTAAATAATAAGTAACGGCTCATGACTTCTTCTTTAGTCGACTACATATTCCTGAGAATCGTGATCACTAGATTTCATATCCCCTGTCACTTTTCTCTATTGGTCTCAATTGATGGTCGCCCTCACCGCTTGATAATTCTCTTACTTTAGGTCAGTTTATCTAAGTCAGTAGAAATCTAAGCTCTTTAACCCACGGTGAGAGTGGAACTAATCTTTCGAAAGAACCAGAAATATCCTTAATGGTGCCTTCGAACTCATAAATTAAAAGAGGCGATAAGTTTGTTTCTGCATTCCCCTGACGATGCCACTCATTACCAAAGGTTCAACAATAGATCTCAGTCTCAGTTATTTGTGATTTGCACCAGTCCAATTGCAACGTGTTTCTAGGCGAGGATGAGATGTTTTACAAACTGTTCCAAAGGTCAGGTTAACACGACACTAATTTGAATAAATCCTAGATAGAAACCTATACGAGGTTGGTATAGCTATCAAATAACTTAAAAATGCAGCGGATGATGCTGGAGCGATGTCTAAGATTCTGAAAGCAGCATGGTAAAATGGTAAAGAAAACCCTGTAGAATTTATTAAATCATGTTATAATCGAGGGCAAAAAGATAGGAGCATGGCCGAAAAGTGTGGCATGTATACTGCTCATCTTCAGGGAGGTTTATATGACCCTTCTTATAAATTACAGACCCATCTCGCTTATGAATCATGGCTATAACCTGTGTAGTCTTCACTCTTATCACGAACCGTCTCGCACGCAGGTTTGACGACTTTCAGCCCCCCAACGCTGGTTAACGCTAACCCTAGGTACCGTAAACCACGTCCATATGTATACTATATGTACTTCCATTTCTTTGTACTATGAGAAGGCTCTCGATTCGACTACGACTTAGTTAGACGGTGCTGCGGTCTCTCAAGTAGTACTAATATCTCCAAAAAAATTCACAGCTGCATAGAAAGATTAATTCAAATTTTTGATTATGGACGGACTAGTATCAATATCAAAAGCAAAGACGTCAGCCACGTTCTCTCTTCTGATGATATCGTCGTAGTAAAAGACTAGTCATTGCTGAGGCTCTCAAAGATCTTGGAAAAATGCTCAAAGACTTCAGTCGTCTCCCAATAAGTGTATCTTAAAATGAACATTTAAAGACAAAAAATATGTTAATATTTTTTTTGATATCAAACTAACATAATTAAAAAACAATATTTATAAATTTTATTATACTGGGTAAAACTGCGGATTTTTATACCACTAAAATGTCGTAACTCACCACAAAACACTGTGTACAATCCGAATATAATTGTAATAAGTGACACTTGCGACATAAATAATAATGCAATATCCGATTATAAAAGTCGTTAGTGCCACATCCGACTAATTACTGCGAACCATATCATGCAAAAAAGTCGTATGTGGCAGTTACGACAGGATATCGGATGACAATTTCCAGGTAAAAAGGTAGCATGTCTTATTTCTGGCATTTCTAATAAATAATTTATAGTTTTGTTTACACATTCTCTAAAAGTACTTAATAATAATAACTTTGGCCAAATTTCGTAACAATAGGACTTAAATTGACAATTTTATACACAAAAACGTCTTTAAAAAACTTTAACTGCCTCTCCTGGAAAGTAGTCATTTTGCAGATCCGACTTTTTTACTAGGGACCGGCGATATGAGGTATTCTCGTCTCGAGGCATTATCATGTCTATATGCACTAGGCTGAATAAAACACTACTATGGTCAATGTCCATATGCTACGGTAAAAGGTCGTATCTTTACATGGATTTCAAAGTAAGATACGACATTTTTGGATCAAGGCAGAACAGGCATCTGCCTCGCCCGAGGACGCGGCCACTCACATACTCAGTACCGCACCTGCGGGCGTGGCGCGGGCGCAGCCCTTTATAATTTGTAATTTACTGCTTGTTATGTTGGTAACTATAAAGTGAAGTCCAAAACTGTGTGATTTCTGACTTCTGAGAGAAGGTATAATTTAATTTTCTAGATTAATGCAACGTTACTTACACACTTGATAAACGAAGGCTTCCTGCCGTTTGCATGTTATTTTTATCTATTTGAACCGATTTCAGAAATTCTTTTTACCTAACTATACTGGGTGGTAAGGGTACAAAGAGCCAGAAAACAGATTTGAAATATTTTGGTACTTTAAAAGGCTCCAAAAGAAAGTGCACAAACTATAGGGAGATTGCTCTTTTCATAACAGCGCACAGAATCTTTTCCAATGTCCCGTTGAATAGGCTTGAACCACATGCTGAAAAATCCTTGGGGACTAACAATGTGGCTTAAGCATAGGCCGCAGAACGATGGACCAGATTTTTCTGCTCAAGCAGCTAATGGAAGAGGTGGGAGTACACACAGAGCGTTTTTTCCTCATTTAATCGATTTTTTCTGAGAACAGTCCTGTTTGTATGTGTCTTTTTAGTAAAAGTGTTCCAACGATTCCCTTTGGTTGTCAAACCCTACTATAGTAGTAGAGACGCCCAGCCAGAGGCAAGCGGGCTGGCGATGGCTTGGTTCCGCTCATTCAGCCCAATTCCCAACGGGTACTAACTCGGCGGCGGCGTTCCTATATATACAGTCCTCCTACTCGAATCTTCTTATTCTCCTGCAGAAGGAAAGGACATCTTTAAGGTTAGTCCTTCAGCTCTTCCTCTCCTAGTTTATCTTTTCTGAAGATGCTATAACGTACTGTCGCATACATGCAACACTCTGCTATAACATGATTACCTACTTGTCTCCTCCTGGCCACAGTGCGAGCAGTATGGATTACTTACCAAAAATTGGCGATATTCCTTACAGGCCCAAGACCCTACTCATAAAATAACTGGTTCTTTAAGTACTACCTTCATAGCACAATCAAGAGAAGCCACACCCAATACATAATATACTACACAGTATATAGTAGCACATACAATTTGCACCAAGCCATCATGCACATTGCACCTGCCATTCAAATTGCGCCCACAATGTCCAGACATACAAAGTTATTGTATGGCTGTGTAAATTGTTGCCAAGGTAAATGAGAGGTTTGCGTCTATGGCATAAGAAGTAGAAAGTAATGTATGGACGTGTATGAGTGGTTGTCGTAGGAAATAGTGTGGTGTAGAGCAGGAATTGATGTAGAAGCGACTCTCTTACGCACGGTTGGTCTAACATGATTTAACAGGTCTAGTTAGGATACCAGACAGGACTGAATGGGGAATGGATGATATCCAGAAATCTATTTCTTTTATAGGTCTGAAAAATTTCTGTATTTAAATGGGGCAATCAACTTTTTTTCTGTTGCTCGTTGCTATGGTGATTTCCCCTGGTCCACTCATGAAAACTTCGATTAAAAGTATGATTTCGACGGTTATATTTATCAAAAACTTTGTAATTGCAACAGTAATAAACCCATTATTATGTAGACTATCTCCTGACAATACTAGTAATATATAACGAAGTTTAATTACTATTGTCCCCTGGGCCACGGGTCAAAATAACAACAAGAAAATAGGTTGATCCATAAAACGGACACGTGGACACGGATTCGTACTCTTACCATGAGTTAATCTACCTACCTACTCGGTAGCGACTGCGTATTTGTATGGAGAATAGTACAGCGCCCTGTACTTTGTAGAACTACAATTCTACATGGAAATCATTTAGGCAGTCGACAGCGAATACTGTTACGTGAACTTATGGTTAGGGTACTGGAACGCGAACAGTTATTGTTATTACCGCCGGGATTAATTACACGGGTAGACGGGTCGGCGTGTAACACGGATATCAGGAGCCCTAGTCCAAGCCCTGGTATGAAACCGTAAACTAACTATCGTGTCTGCGGATATAATCTACAACCGTGGTTGCCGATCGTAAGCAGCGCCCGCGGCCATCACGGCGCGGGCGCAGCGCATGTGGCACACTAGCGCCATCTATGCACAGCCACAGTAACGTTACAGCCTACCAACCTAACCAATAAATGACTAGCAAGTGGTTTAACAGAGATTTTGTTCTTTATGGCAACACTAAAACGGTATCAATCAACATTAGAACCTGAGGAAAGAATATTTTACTTGGACTGTTTGTTGTGCTTACGTTTTTTTTTTTTTATGTCATAGGGGGCAAACGAGCAAACGTATCGCCTGATGGAAAGTGATTACCGTCGCCCATAAACACCTGCAACACCAGAGGAGTCACAAGTGCTTGCCTACCCGGAGGACGAAGATAGAATGCCTCTATGCTAGTCATTTCATGCGAACATTGCTGTTTGGCGGTGGGTTAGCAGGCAAGACGGTAGTAACAATCCGGACAAACCCTGCACGAGGCCCTACTACTCTAAAAAAGACGTGGAAAGATTTCCTTCTTACCTCAGAAAATAAATCATGAAGATTCCTGAAAGTTCAGGAAATCTGAAGGAATCCACATAATGTTTGAGCTATGCAAGACACCATACACAGACGGCATTGCTCTCGTTTTGTTTTGTCTTCAACTACTCAGGGTGTATCCACGCAACACCGCAGTACCAGCTAGTCTAAGCTTTCATCCCCTAGCTGTCCGCGGGACCGCCACATTCATCTATCAAGCGTGATTCGGGACGTAGTGACACATACGCAGACAGACATACATACCTACATCTCAGGGGTGCGGATTGATATTAGGGATTATAGTTAGATTTTGTGGTGTCAATTGGGGTTTGGATTGGGGACTTGGGAATGTTAGATTAAGAACTCGAACTCCAACGTTTGTCAGTCATTCATAAGACTGTGAGAATGAGATTCGGGTTATCCATACTAATATTATAAATGCGAAAGTGTGTCTGTCTGTCTGTCTGTCTGTTACCTCTTCACGCTTAAACCGCTGAACCGATTTAGATGAAATTTGGTATATAGATAGTGTCAGTCCCGGGGAAGGACATAGGATACTTTTCATCCCGAATAAATTTAGTGTTCCCGTGGGATGAGCGGGTAACAACGCGGGGCACAGCTAGTTATAAATAAATAAATATCGGACAACCTCACACAAATCGATCTAGTCCCAAATTAAGCTCAAGAAGGCTTGTGTTATGGGTATTAGACGACGATATACGTACTTATATAGATAAATATATACTTAAATATATATAGGACAACCATGAACCAAGCACAAATATTCGAGTTCATCACACAAATATTTGCCCTGGCCGGGATTCGAACCCGGGACCGCCAGCTCAGTAGGCAGGTGTCTACAAAGCGAGCAAAACGTGTCGTCAAAAAAAAAGTCGTTATAAAAAGAAAATAAAATTCATGAAAGGAGAAAATTATACTACCTACTTACTTACTATCCCGTTTTCATAATAAGTAACTGACTTACCGAAAAAAGTTAAGTAAAGAATAACCATCAATGGTACTATGTTTGGTTAATTATTAATGCAAATTAGACTATTTGTATATAATAAAAAAATATACAATACATATTATAATATAAAATGTTGTTCAGTTTAAAGAGTACCTACAATACTTATATTATGTATAAATTTATTACTGCTGTTACAGGTCACACCCGGTATACTTAGAGGTCGAAAAATTATAAATACTTCTACATATTTGAATCCTTCTAGTACCCATAGTTGACCTAACATTTAAACACAATTCGTTTAACGCAAAAACATTGCTAATATAATTATACGACGAAAACATCAAAAGCACGCATCAAAGGCTTGAACAATCGCAATTTAAACTTTTCCCATTTTAATTATCATCTCATTTAACGAATATCAATTTCTGTTTAATGTATTCACCCAACTTGTAGTACGCAAACAATGTTTAAAACACGACGCGATAAAGAACCCATTTACACGCCGAATTAACCACAAAATTGGACGATAAAAAACCTTTACATTTGCATTTAATTTATGCCCCGTTATCCAATTTTCAACCTTAAGTCAAACCATTGAAAATGATTAGAACTTTTTTGAGCAGCAAAGTTATAATAGTCGCGACTATAACTGGCTGAATGAAACAAATGTCGCGTTACGGTCATTTTATTCTACCAATATAAAAAGTCTTATTTACCATTAGTTTTCCTACGTGCATGTGACCTTTTAAAATGATAGGGTAGTGTAATGGAGCTGTCACATTTTGGAGGGAAACAAATGTAATCAGAATTGGAATGTCTTTATTCCTGCGTTTGATTTGTGTAATTTTACGGGTATTTTTATGTTGGGATAACTATTGAGGGGAGCTTACTATGGTTTTTAACCATGTGTCCGATTAAAACGTACTTGATATAAATCCAAGCTTTTGTTTGACAACTTGGAAACATTCATCTACTTATTTTAACTATGAATATGACTTAAGTACAATGTCGTTTCACAGAAACGTTAAACACGTTACAATAAACATAGCCTATACTTTCAGAAATGTAAAGGGTAGGTAAATAAAAAAATAAATTAAAAATAAGCTTATTACTAATGAAGATGTAGAGAGTCTCCGTGGCCAACAAATTAAGTTCGGAGATGTAAAAGGTATCCACAGTCATTATGCAGATGTAATGTGTATGTGCATTCAATTTGGTTCACTCGTTCATGAGCTACAATACAGCAGACAAACAAACAGGTACCGTTAAATATCTTCGCTGGATTAAGTCTGCCACAGCATTAAATACAAGTTTTTTTTTATTTTCAATTTAGCATGTTTAATTACGCACTGCAACGAGGGTTGGAGATAATTTCGCGCTCAATTACGTCTTTATGCGACGGTGACAGCCCTGGATGTGTTTGTACGATGGTGACAACCCTATTTCTGCTTGAGTGATTGCTGGGTTTGGCGTAACCCTGACGTTTTATCAGTTTTGTCAGTGATAATTCACTCTTACCGGGATTCGAACCCAGGTTCGCCGGCTGAGTAGGTAGCCACTACCATTGCGCCAACCGTGTCGTCACAGTAAATCACTAGGTACAGTGCGTGAGCTAACATAATGTGATTCGAGTTTTAACCTCTCAGTTTTGTCCCAAACCCGAATCGCAGTCTGAGAGCTCACGGTCTGTACTCC
Organism: Apotomis betuletana; assembly: GCA_932273695.1. Lineage (NCBI taxonomy): Eukaryota > Metazoa > Arthropoda > Insecta > Lepidoptera > Tortricidae > Apotomis > Apotomis betuletana. Next base: position 8,193,094 of record OW026318.1, on the reverse strand, counting down.
TCTCTATTACCTATTGCCTATTCTATACTCTATTCCACCCGTACCGTACAGCGACTGACAAACGCCACATAAGAAGGATGTGACAACGCTCTACGAAGCCGAAATTAGCCGAATCTCTTTGTAAAAGTCGATGCGCAGCATTTATCGACGGGTCAATAACTTATTCGAGACTAAACCGCGCCCTCACTATACAAACAAACGAATTTCCCTGCATCGCCAACCCTAGTGCGCTTCGCTGCACTGGCATATTGAAAACACCCTAGCCCTTTGAAACGTAGGGTTGTCGCCCTACGCACCATGCGTGCGTGCCCTACGCGTCATGGACTTGTCACAAAAGTTACATTTCAGACATAGTTATGTTTATTGTTCGATTTTCGATTCCATAATCTTAAATATAACACAAAACAGAATAAAAGACTACAGATTCTGTATTGAAAGTTATATTTATTATCTTTGCAAAACCTGTCTGGGAATTGTATTTTATTAATTATCTGTGTAAACGCGACGCAATTGATCGTGGGAAGAGTACTGTAAGGTAAAAGACGAATAATACGTGTCGATAAATTTGGAATACTGGCGCTATCTCGAATAAATGCCAGTATTGAACGTCGAATTGAGGCTCAATTTTGGTGGTGTGATAACCCTACTGCTACCCGACTGCGTTGACATATTGAAAGCCCTTTGAAGTACAGGGTTGCCACCCTCGCTATTTAAATCGCAATCACATGTGGATTTATTGACCTGTGGTTGTGATGTGCAATTGATTGTTGTTTAAAATGAGATGAATATAGGTTTTGAATGTTTTCACGTAATACTATATAGTTATAGATACTATATAGATATGTATATCTGTATATTTGTTAACTTCGTTACATTTTAAACTGATATCTTTGAAAGAGGAGGTTCCAAGTTGACACATTCTAGTTTATTATGTTGATACCTCATTATTTAGGAATCGTGTGGAATCGTTTTGCATTTTCCTTAACTGAATCTCGTTGAAATGACATGAAATAATTATTATGAAACTAAAATCGTAAAATAACATGGAATAACGGGCCCCAAACTAGGGACTCGGTTAAGTTAGGTATAGTTATTAGTTTAAAAATAATAATATATTCTCAGTATCTTAGTCAGGTCATTAATGTCATTATGCGTTTAGGTCGCTATACGATTGGGACATTTTGCGTTTGGGACATCTTGCGACATATGACATAGGACATTATGAGTCAGTCATTTAACAGCCTGTTTAGCTTTACAGATGCTAACAAATATTATTATTTTATTATTATTATATAGCCTTTATTTCCATGACTTAAAAGACATAAAAATACAAAGAAAGTAAATAATTAATCTAAATAACATTTAAGACATGGCCCCTTCTCGGGTATAGGCCTCCTCCAACTGTCTCCAGCTTTTCCTATTTTTTGCTTCTTGTACCCATTCTTTTCCGGCAATTCTCTGGATATCGTCGACCCAGCGATCTTTTGGCTTTCCTGGCTAATATATATTACATAGATAAAAGTATGCATAAAGGAGGGAGTCACGAGCTCACTGGCCCCATCTATCGGACGTTTTATTTCCTGGCTATGATCATTAAATTATGATCCAGCCCGCTCCTAAGCCAGGTCGAGTAACTGTATATTTATTACTAGTGACTCTGTCTGATCAGAAATGAGGATATCCGCCGAAGGACCAAGGCTACCGACATAGCTCACAGGATTACACGGTTGAAGTGAATGGACGGCCGTTGGGGCAGCAAAGTCCTAGAGTGGCGACCACGTATAGGAAAGCGCAGCGAGGGTTGATGGACGGATGGCCTCGTGAGGGTAGCTGGGAATCAACGGATGCGGTCTGCACGGGATCACACTTTGTGGTGAGTCATGGGGAGGCCTATGTTCAGCAGTGGACGTCTGTGACTGATAGTGGCTCTGTAAGCTGTAGACCTGTCGAGTTTGTTTCACAATTGCTGAAATTTGTCATTTTTACGTTTTGAACCCTCATGACGAAGGTTGACTGGTAGAGAATGCCTCATGGCATTAAGTCCGCCTTTCGATAAGTTTCTCTTTTGTCCAATAAACATTATATAAAAAGAAAAACAATTAAAGTCCAATTTAAGATACTTAATAATTACCGTCTGCCAATTAGACAGTTTAAATGGTTTTTTTCCTTAATTTTGTGTTGACGTTACTATTTACTAGTTGAGTCAACCTTCGGGCAAAGCAGATAAATTACTACGATTTTAATAAAAGAATGGGGGCTTTATATTTTTGGTATATTCCAATTAGAATGGCGAGTAGCTTCAACCTCTTCATAATCACTTTCTGGTATTATCATATTAAAATGAAAAAAATCCTAGCCTTAGTACGACCTTTACGCAATCGCCAATCTCTTATTAGCCTGTGACAAGCTGAGCATCTTCGAATCATTTTTACCAAAACCAAAACATATCACCATCAACAACTAGACCACAGACAAAAAAAAACAAAAATACCTCGTTGTCCACATCCCTAAATTATGCCTCTCCGACTATAATTACCCATCCCTAGCGAGGTTTTTTACAGAGTCGTATCGCCCGATCTAATACAACTAATGACAGGATTGGAGGGACCGTAAAGTACCTATTAGTTTATGGTGCGCCATAGAGCACGATTTATTAGGTAATGATAATATTTAGGATTGATATTGTTGGGTCTTTTTTGGGGTAAACAAAGGTCTGAAAATGGACGATTTATTTTTAAAATGAAATATGCACGGCTCGTTGCTTATGAACCTCTTGTTATTATTTATTAAACTTAGTCTAAAGTAAAGACTGAAATGTGATATCTTTTTTATTTCTAGAATATGGAGAAATTTCTACACTACACAGCTGCATTCGGCCGTTAATAACTGTCAGAACTGTCATTACAAAATTCGAAAACAATCCGACATTATTTCAGTCAAAATACGTACAAAATCATAGCATCAACACATCACGGAAAGGCCACAGATAATAACACGGCGCGTAAAGGAAACATTATTAATAAACCGCTCATAGGCCGCCAGAGACTAGACTTTTTTGAAAAAAGAACATGAAAAGAAAAGAATAAAAGGTCTTTTCATGAGCCAGTCCGGTGAAATTGTGTATGGGCGGCAGGCTAGCTCGTTTATCGTGACGGCCGCGGGGTGTAGCTTACGTTCTGCCACTCGCACAGCCATTACCGTGCTGGACTTCAAGTGTAAGTTAAGAGTTTAAGACGTACTGCTCCACAGGTAGATTTTTAGAATTTACTTAGGGAAGGGAAGTCAAAGGAGGGATTTATGGAACGAGCGAGCGAAGTGTCTCTGTTTCAGCTTTGCCAAAATTTCTTTCGGATGTTTGGATGTTTTCGGCTGTTCTCACCCAAAGGCCACATTTTCAACGATTTTCATAGATTGGATAATTGTATACAATATTTATTTCGATTAATTTTTCGTTTTATTTTTCAAAATGGTGGAGATGCGGGATTAAAAATAAAAAAAAGACAAATTTCTCTCGCGAGGTCTATAACTCAGAGAGCTGATATGTTAGCTATGCGAGGCAGGAAGTTTCATGTGTAACATTGTCACAAACGCATTTTTTGCGTTAAAAGCAAATCTACACTAGAGGCCCTGGTGCCGCGCGATGTGGTAAACTATTCACTTGTATTGGACAAGTTTTGATCTCGATTTGAGTGAATTGTTTCGCGGTATTTGAAGGATGCAGGATTTCAAGATTTCTGTATGATTTGCTTTATTTTCAGAAAGGTACCTTTTCTCTGTACGTTGTATAGTAGGTTAGGCTGGTTAGGATGAAGACGGCGGGCGGCGTACGATATATCGTTGTGGAGAACTTTGGGGGACGCCTTTGTGCAGCAGTGGACGTCTATCGGCTGATATGATGAATATCTGAATACTTTTGGTGGAAATGAGCCGGCGTGAATTCAGTCCTCGATTTGCCTATTTATTTTTAAAGCTCCTTATCCGTTCAAAAATGGTGATTGTTTTGGGTGCCTGTCGTAGTGCATAGCGTTTTATGTCCTAAAATTTTTTGGCCAAGAATGTTTGGCATACTGTTGAATAGCCTACTCATTTAAAGTCCTAAAGCAGGTTTTTCCTAATATTGATAACTCGAAAATCGAATTACCTAAAACGTAACATTCCTAACATTAATCGTCCTAAGAACTATTTTTCCTATCATTAAAATGGCTACAACCTTAGATTAGAGCAACTAAACTAAATTATGGTAGGTGAGAAGTCAGAATCTATACGTGCTCTACCTTAAGGTAAGACTTAGGTTAGGTACGACGACGAGCGAAGCGATGAGGAGTGTTAAGTAGAACTGCGACCTCATAACGTACCCAAGCGTTTGATTGGTAAGGGTACAAGAGTAATATCGCTTCGCCTCGTGAAAAACCGACTACACTATACACAAGCCCAGCGTTGATGGCGCCCCGCCGCGCGCCCTCTCATTAACTCTGATTGATCATCGCGAGACAACTAAACACACACATTTACACGCTCATGTCAATACCAATTAGCCTCAAGTGCGCCCGTCAATTATAGAACAAGCTGCGAAGACTGCGGAAACGTTTTCTTGACATTCTATAAATATTAATAAAATTTTGCTGAACACACTGAGATATCTCACAGACCCCGAACTAGGCTGGGCCTGTATCTCGGGGCTGGAGAGCACTAAACATGACTACAAACCAAGTTTACATAAACAACACGAAGTACCCGATGTCATAGACACGGGTTAGACATCGGTTGGACATCGGTGTCATCTATACTATTATAAAATCCTAAATTTGTATTGAAAATAAATTTTCTATGGAGGGAGGTCATGATTTCAGGAAAAATCTCGATAGCGTGATGCAGCCGGATAGTTGTTTTGTATGGACACGCTTCGCCGTGCCAACCTGGCGCCATCTGTTTTCAAAAAAACCGTTGTCCTCGCATCACGCCGAAACGGCTGGATAAAAAGTTACCAATTTTGGTACAGGAATAGCTGAACATCCAAAGATGGTTATAGGATACTTTTTATTATGATTAATATTTATCTCTGAAAACATAAATTCCATGAAATATTTTCCTTACAATGTGTAACCTTATAATGACAGCGTTTGTGATTTTGAATTTAGAACGACGCGACCCCCGCGTGGCTCTTACGTGTACAAAAACTAAAAAGTATGAATTCGACAATAATACCTCCGCGCGGCCCACCGGTATTAACAATAAGGTTAAGGTTGTTTGAGGCGTTGAGTTACGGAAACCGTGTTAGTTAGATAGGAAAGATGGCGCCAATTATCGACCAACACAGACGAAAATATGAGTGCAATGTTCGTTGTAAATTGTCTCATGCTCAAAAAAAACATACATTTCTTTAAAAACACAATTTGCGACAATAGGAACTAATGCTCTTTTATTGAATATGCAATTATATTCTTCTGTAGTTTGTAAGTATTGACCATAAAAAAGCCCAGAGACGCAATAAAGAATGTTAATGAATAAAACAGTTTTTTTTATGCTATTTTATAGAGTGTAATTGAAATAAAAGTATTTCAAATCAATTTAAGTAAATTAAATACATTTCTAAATATGTTTTACCAACCAACATTTAGAACATTAGGCGCAAATTTTGGTATCGTTTGTGTTAGGCCTAAAGTACTAATAAGGTAGCGAAATGTATAATAAACGAAAAATATACGATGTATTTAGCCACAATTTTGCATCTATGTAGTTTTTTTATATATAAAATCTATTCAAAGTAATAAATATCAGTCATTCTTTATTTTTAACGGTGTGTTGAGATTTTGTTCTTTTCCGCTAGATGGCATTGTTACTTTGGCAAAATCTCCATACTAACGGCTGCATCGCGCTGTTAAGATTTTTCCTGAGTTAATAACACCAGCTCCATACATGTTGGCGCTATTGATGGGTCTCCTCGACACCGAGGCCAAGGATTCACGCACGTCGTTGCTTGCCTGTGGCCACGATTCGCCACAAAGCTAGGGTGTAGCTGTGATGGGTTAACCTGGACTTCCAGAATGACTATCGAAGTTGTTGAATATTGATCACATACCTAATATAAGCAGCAGTGTATCAGTTATTGAGAGCTGCTGCTCGACAAAGTATGCATTTTGTATGAAAAACAACCATGATTCGAGACAAGACAAAATTATTAAATCTACGATGTAGAAAGGATTTCACCTAGCCGGGATTTGAACCCAGAACCTACTGAAATAATAACCGTGTCATCTCATGCGTTTTCCTTTGCTTCCTTATTCATTATACCACGGATAACAAAACACGGGCCTCACGCCATCACGTATCCGTTCAGTGGTGCTGTCGCCATTATTGACGTACGCTCGATTGAGTTAAGTTGGCACCTGAATCTTATGGCGTTACTTAGGAAATTATTATGACAGGTTATATTATTATATTAGTATTAGTACCATTGTAGACGAAAATAATTTATTGTCATCTTAATAGATGTCATTAATATTTGTTCAGGTAGGACTATGAGCTAATTATTTTTCAAGGTGCTTTGAATAGTTATCTACAATAAACAATAAATATTCAAAACGATATATAAACATAAGTCTAGCCTCAATTTAAACTAAACCAAGATGATGTTCACAAGCGTAGCACCGAAGGTGCGGAGCGTTCTAGGAAAGTCGCCCACCCACTAATTTAAGTAGTAACTTAATGCGAGGCCGTAGGCCGAGCTCTACGTAGCACCGAAGGTGCAGAGCGTCCCAGGGATGCCGCTCACACATTTAAGCTTATATTAAGTGTGTGGGCGGCCTCGCATTAAGTTTTTTAAATCTACAATAGACAATAAATATTAAAAATTGGGCAAGTGCGAGTCTGACTCGCGCATGAAGGGTTCCGTACCTATATATATATATAATCTGTAACAAGTTTGTTGTATGGGAGCCCCCCTTAAATGTTTATTTTATTTTATTTTTAGTATTTGTTGTTATAGCGGCAATAGAAATACATCATCTGTGAAAATTTCAACTGTCTAGCTATCACCGTTCTTGAGATACAGCCTGGTGACAGACGGACGGACGGACGGACGGACGGACGGACGGACGGACGGACGGACGGACGGACGGACGGACAGCGAAGTCTCAGTAATAGGGTCCCGTTTTTACCCTTTGGGTACGGAACCCTAAAAACGATCTTTTAAACATACCTAAGTCTTGACTCAATCTTAATTAAACCAAGATGATGTTCACAAGCGAAGCACCGAAGGTGCGGAGCGTTCTAGGGAAGTCTCCCACCCACTAATATAAGTAGTAACTTAATGCGAGGCCGTAGGCCGAGCTCCACGTAGCACCGAAGGTGCAGAGCGTCCCAGGGAAGCCACTCACACACTTCAACTTATATTAAGTAGGTGGACGGCTTCGCATTAAGTTATTTAAATCTACAATAAATATTCAAAACAATTTTTTAAACATAAGTCTTGCCTTAATTTTAATTAAACCAAGATCATGTTCACAAGCGTAGCACCGCAGGTGCGGAGCGTCCTAGGGAAGGCGCCCACCCACTAATATAAGTAGTAACTTAATGCGAGGCCGTAGGCCGAGCTTCACATAGCAACGAAGGTGCAGAGCGTCCCAGGAAAGCCGCTCATACATTTTCTTCGGCCTCGCATGACGTTATTTCAACTTATATTAAGTAGGTGGGCGGCTTCGCATTAAGTTATTTAAATCTACAATAGACAATAAATATTCAAAACAATTTTTTAAACATAAGTCTTGCCTCAATTTTAATTAAACCAAGATCATGTTCACAAGCGTAGCACCGCAGGTGCGGAGCGTCCTAGGGAAGGCGCCCACCCACTAATATAAGAAGTAACTTAATGCGAGGCCGTAGGCCGAGCTTCACATAGCACCGAAGGTGCAGAGCGTCCCAGGAAAGCCGCTCATACATTTTTTTCGGCCTCGCATGACGTTACTTCAACTTATATTAAGTGGGTGGGCGGCTTCTTTGCGACGCTCCGCACCTTCGGTGCTACGTGGAGCTCGGCCTGCGGCCTCGCATTAAGTTACTTCAACTTAAATTAAGTGGGTGGGCGGCTTACTTGGGACGCTCCGCACCTGCGGTGCTACGCGGAGATCGGCCTGCGGCCTCGCATTAAGTTACTTCAACTTATATTAAGTGGGTGGGCGGCTTCCATGGGACGCTCCGCACCTACGGTGCTACGCGGAGCTCGGCCTTCGGCCTCGCATTAAGTTACTTCAACTTATATTAAGTGGGTGGCGGCTTCTTTGCGACGCTCCGCACCTTCGGTGCTACGCGGAGCTCGGCCTGCGGCCTCACATTAAGTTACTTAAACTTATATTAAGTAGGTGGGCGGCTTTCTTGGGACGCTCCGCACCTACGGTGCTACGCGGAGCTCGGCCTTCGGCCTCGCATTAAGTTACTTCGATTTATATTAAGTGGGTGGGCGGCTTTTTGGGACGCTCCGCACCTACGGTGCTACGCGGAGCTCGGCCTTCGGCCTCGCATTAAGTTACTTAAACTTATATTAAGTGGGTGGGCGGCTTTCTTGGGACGCTCCGCACCTACGGTGCTACGCGGAGCTCGGCCTTCGGCCTCGCATTAAGTTACTTCGATTTATATTAAGTGGGTGGGCGGCTTTTTGGGACGCTCCGCACCTACGGTGCTACGCGGAGCTCGGCCTTCGGCCTCGCATTAAGTTACTTCAACTTATATTAAGTGGGTGGCGGCTTCATTGCGACGCTCCGCACCTTCGGTGCTACGCGGAGCTCGGCCTGCGGCCTCACATTAAGTTACTTCAACTTATATTAAGTGGGTGGGCGGCTTTCTTGGGACGCTCCGCACCTGCGGTGCTACGCGGAGCTCGGCCTGCGGCCTCGCATTAAGTTACTTCAACTTATATTAAGTGGGTGGGCGGCTTCCTTGGGACGCTCCGCACCTACGGTGCTACGCGGAGCTCGGCCTGCGGCCTCGCATTAAGTTACTTCAACTTATATTAAGTGGGTGGGCGGCTTCCTTGGGACGCTCCGCACCTATGGTGCTACGCGGAGCTCGGCCTTCGGCCTCGCATTAAGTTACTTCAACTTATATTAAGTGGGTGGCGGCTTCTTTGCGACGCTCCGCACCTTCAGTGCTACGCGGAGCTCGGCCTGCGGCCTCGCATTAAGTTACTTCAACTTATATTAAGTGGGTGGGCGGCTTCCTTGGGACGCTCCGCACCTACGGTGCTACGCGGAGCTCGGCCTTCGGCCTCGCATTAAGTTACTTTAACTTATATTAAGTGGGTGGTCGGCTTTCTTGGGACGCTCCGCACCTACGGTGCTTCGCGGAGCTCGGCCTTCGGCCTCGCATTGACTTACTTCAACTTACATTAAATGGGTGGGCGGCTTTCTTGAGACGCTCCGCACCTGCGGTGCTACGCGGAGCTCGGCCTTCGGCCTCGCATTAAGTTATTTCGACTTAAATTAAGTGGGTGGGCGGCTTCCTTAGGACGCTCCACACCTTCGGTGCTACGTGGAGCTCGGCCTTTGGCCTCGCAATAAGTGTAATAAACGTATGATATTGTGTTTACGCGTGCGAAGCCGCGGGCAAAAGCTAGTATAAAATACTTAGGTAAATAAAAACTCAAGAACAACGCAACGCAACGCTGTTTCTGGTTTATCTGTCGCATGTCAGTCATACTTTTTTAACACATTGCTCATTGTAACTCCATAGTATGACAGCAGTTATATACAAGACTAATACAATTATATACAGAATAGCATTGCGTAAGTGATCGTACACAAGTAAAACCTACCAACTATACACAGTCAGTCCATCAGTCTAGTGATCTGGTCAAAATTACGAGAGAATGATCGTGTAACCGATTATAATTTATAATAATTTATTTAGATTTAAGTGAATAACATTAATAAAACGTTGGACCGGTAATCCAAAGATATCGGGTTCGAGTCCCGGTGTGGAACACGTATGAGCGAGTTTTCTTTCTTTGCCTATATTTGCACCTACATGGCAATTCATGTGGTGTTAATTTATCCAAATAAAAAAAAAACATTTCGAAAGAAATGTGTTTTCATTAAAGATCATATTAACATTATTAATGACTAGCTGTGCCCCGCGGTGTTACCCGCTCATCCCACGGGAACACTAAATTTATTCGGGATGAAAAGTATCCTATGTCCTTTCCCGGGTCTCAAACTATCTCCATACCAAATTTAATCTAAGTCGGTTCAGCGGTTTAAGCGTGAAGAGGTAACAGAAAGACAGACACACTTTCGCATTTATAATATTAGTATGGATTATACATATTATATGACATTCTCTTTTCTTTAAGCATGATAAGACAATAAATGTAATTGAATTCTCGTTGGTTTTAAAACCTTTCGACTTTGCGTTATTTGACGTATTAATAAATATGTGTTTATAACAAAACTGAAGAAGCCGTATTTAAATTAAAGCAGTCTAACTCACCAAGGGTTCCGTCCGTACCCTTCGGAGTGTGTTGCCACTCCAAACATTAATAAAACCCTACGTCATTAAGTGTATCGCATTTCTGTGTGACCTAAACCTAACCATATCAAATGTACCACGTTAACTAACAAGCCAATTCAATGCCGCCAACTTAATAGTACGATCGAGTGTTGCCACGCGTCAAAATGTTTTTTACTCTGGCAACCCTAATGGGTGCCGCGTGGCGGTAGAAGAGCTATTGTCTGGGCCTCGTGCGATGTGATAGGTAAAAAATGTTTTTGTTGTCTTTAATTAATTTGAGTGGATGATAATATAGTAATTGGTTAGCGGATTATGTCTATGTCGCTGAAACTAACGAAGTATTTTTTTAATACTTTTGCCAGCTATGAAAGACTAACTTAAAATAACTTATTATGCTGGTGATAGATACACGTAAATATAAGGCGTTAATGTGATGATATAAATCACTACCGGAGAGCTATAGTCCCCGTCAGATAGCATTGTCTCTGTGACATCTGTCATCTTAGTCCTAAAATTCGATTTTAGGTTATAAAATGGTTTGAGATGACATCTGTCACAGGCATAATGCATCTGACGAGGCCTATAACAAAAATAGCCTCACTAATTCTTTGATGCACGCTTCATTTTTGGATCTTCTATCTTTATTGTTAAGTATGTTATTATCGCATATTCTTGAACTACCCCACAGAGTGCCTAATAAAATGCAGTTTATTCAGCAATCCCTACCCGATAAACACCTTTTACTTAAAAAAAAACATCGGATATCGTTCGTTCGAAAACATCAAAGATTTCTACAAAATCGGTGCAAATTGTATATCGAAAGTTTAATTTTGCAACCTCATATCTTGATTGATTGTTTCAACGAAATAGCTGCCTTATGTTGTTCAACAAAAGATTCTTATTTGAAACTAGAACTTCGGTAACGTATGGGTTTTCGAATGCATTTTTTTGAATATCGAATGTAATTCTTCGCGTCGCTGCTCCATTGCGCCCCCTCGAATCGCAATTCTAAATTCAAATTTCAAGTGGCAGATGGCAAGTGGATGGCGGGAAAATGTCATAGAGTTGGATACCTAATGTTTTTTTACGGAATTGCACAATCGATGGAGTAAATGAAAATACGAAGAGTCCGATTTGAATCTTGAAATTCTATTTTTCTCTTGTTGGTGTTTTTTATAGGGTTATAGAAACAATTGGTCTTATTTTAATAGTAACAGATTTGTTTTTTAATTACCTCACTTCTCACGTAGTTTTTTTTTACTTTTACTTACGTAATTTTAGCCCGATCAAGTCATTATGATTTTACGGATTTATATCAATCTGATAAAAGTATAGGTATCAAGTATTTAATACTTTTTAATTGAATGCGCTAGGGTTAAAAGATTGTTTTTCCTCCTTCTCCCTTTCCTCCATCTCGAATAAAGATATGCCGCATATTTTATATCTTAGTCGGCGAATGGTGATTGTGCTGATACCTACGACATTTCAAATTTTCACCTTGTAATGGCGCCGATGACACATCAACATTTTGTAAGCCTGATAAATATACAGTAGTGCCCGTAAGGATTGTGAACTTTTTGTATTAAGTATTAACATCAGACTGAGTCGACGAAGTCGATAATCGTGTCGCCCTTTTAATTTTCTTAAAAAATAGATATCTATTCGTATTTTGTGTAACTTAACCATTCTCTTTAATAAAATGTGGAATGGTATAACTGACTTTTTGAGATTTGTTTTGAAAAGGAATCTAAATAATGATTTTAATAATCTATTCCCAAAAGGAGAAAATCATATGACATTATAAAATGAGATAGCAATAACAAACGTTACCAGCTCGTCTTAAGGATTTATTGTGTATGGAAAAATGAAAAAAATAATAATCATAAATTGCCTAGGTTCATATAGCATTTATTACTTACTCCTAAGGGCCTCAGGAATGAGTGGTTAAAATATTACGTGCAATCCTTACAGGCATCCTGTACATATTATATGTAGCACATTTTGAATTTCCATAAACTTCACATTCCATCAGCTACACTATTAGAAATTTATCACTTTTAGTGAAATGAATAAACAGACCTACCGGCATCAATAATTTTCAACTTCTGACTGAATAGTTGCTCTATGATTTAAATAAAACAGCTCAAATATAATACTGGTGGGTATTATTTAACGCATTCATTATTTTATTCGTTTTATTGCACGATTTTAGATGGTTTATTACAACACGAAACTATTAATACTGATTTTCTGAATAGTTTCGTTTAATCCAATTTGTAATTTGATCCGCCATAATGCTTTGCCGGAATAAATCACTTTTATTATTAAATAACCTAATTGGTCAATATGGGTTATGCCTATTTCAACCGTGTCAGTCAGAAGCAATTTTTTTATTGGTAGACTGTGAATAATGTTATCATCATTCATTACACATAATATGAGCCGATCCAAATAATACGTTTAAATTATTTGTATGTAGAATTTTAGTTCTACAAAGTGACCGCTAGGGGCGCTGCACTATTCTCCATACAAATGGGTTACGCAGTTGGTAAGGGTACTGCGCAAAATGGTGCCCGGCTCCACCTTCCTACTTTGTTTGGACGACATCAACGCGCATTTGTAGCCACTCTTAGAGACTCGCACGAGCCAATCATTCATGTCACCACGACAGTTTCAAATTAAAACATTATATAAGCTCAATATTGAAATTTGCAATATCCACACGCCGGTTTCGTCCGAACAAAAGCAAAAGGATGTGTTGGTGCGTAGGTAGTGTTCCTAGGCACGGTTCGCTGCACGTAGTTCCACGCACATTGCGAGATCATGTCGTCTGTTCACAACCAAAACTCACTAAGTAACATATACTAGGTTTTGAAGAGCAGTGACAGAAATTTTAGTGAGTTTTGGCTGTCACGAGGCAATGTCAGAGTAGTAGAATATGGAACGACCCGTTCCAAAATAACCTGAGTTAGGTAATCCTCGAATATGTGCCGTGTCAATAAATCAAGCGCTAATGCGCGCTATTACGGACACGCAACTTTTGCCGGTTTTTGTTCTGAGATGTAATGTACGCGATAAATCACAGTTTGGGCTGAATTTTGGGATGATTGCTGCACGGCTCGACGAAAGTGTAAGATTTCTGATATACAATTCGCGCCAAGAAGTGGGAGAAGACGAAGAAAGCACCATCAGATGGGAAATACCTGCTCAGGAGAGAGAGAGAATGCGCGCTAAGCAAGCTTGAGTCTCTGATATACCATAACATGGAAGTGGCCGCTTTTTTACCGTTGGCGATATCCTCTATTCCTACACTTTGGGCGTCCAGCTTTTAGTAGACTAGTATTCAAATCCATACAGAGGTTTCTAGTATTATTATAAAATTCTAAAATTCTAATACTATGGGCGCGCAGCACCAGCCACGGGCAGAAATTTATTTTTACGCTCATTACGGCTAAAGGCGAATTTTAACTAATTTTGATACAGAGATAGCTGGTTATCCAAAGATGGTTATAGGTGGTTATAGGATACTTTTTAGCCGACTACGTTAAAGAAAAATGTTTTACGCAGACGAAGTTGCAAAAACCTCCTACATGGATAAAAAACATTACGACGTGTGGCACTCACTTCACGCAACTACCCTACAGTGTGCCCGCAAGGAGTACTTTCTGTTGTGTATACCGAAGTCGCGTCGTATCGATGTATGGCAGACGTATGATGGATACGCGAGTGGCATGGCGTTCGGAAATTGTTGGATTTTACAGTTCATGAAACTAGCCCGAGTCGGTACTTTCTGGTGTGTATACCGACGATATATCGACGCATGACGGACGTATGATGGACGCAAATGGCATAGCGTTCGGAAATCGTTTTGCTCGCTTTTCTTTTGTCCATTTTTATGTATCGCAATCGCATAATATAGTAACCTAATAAATGTGGCGCCGGCGTACGAAATCTATTCCTGATGAGCTACTACTAATGCTTGATGTCATACTTCGATTTTTCTTGAAAGAGAGTGACACCGGTGTGCCTGCAATGCCTGAATAATTAAATAAGTAACTGGAGACCATAGTTCATTTGCGATTTGGTCCGGTGAATCCGGTTCGAAGGACCGACGCGACGAAGCGACCCGCGGCGCGGTCGCGGGTGCGCCGGCGCTGCGGGGCGCCGCCCCTTCACCTCGCTAATTGCTTGTTAAACGTGTGCTATACAATCAATAGGTATGACTTCGTATCAGTATGGGACGTCAGATGTTTTTAAAATTGTGGCCATGACATTGTTGACAATAAAGAAGACATGTGACACATTGAAATACTTTTCTAATTAGTATCGATAAACTCATTTATCGATGTTTTCATTATATCATAAAATTGTATCAAATTTGATTTCCCGACAAATATACGAATTAATGAATCCAACTGAACTTTTTTTTAACATCATTCGAGAAGAAAAAAATGTCCAGAAGCACATATTCTTATTGTCGGTGACCTACGTAATTATTCTCACTGTGTACAATCAGCTCCAGAAAAATATGACCCTTGCCAAGTTGCCATACACAATACGTTAGTATCTTAAGGCAAGTGGAGTCACGTTTCTATTGAACTGACTGTACATCCATAAAGGTTTCACACGTTTGACCCCACATCTGGCTGAATACAGCCTCAAATTAGACCAATTTAAAAACAAAGCTGAATTTAACCTATTCTAAATTTGAATTCCTTTCCCTCGCGTGCGGGTCGATCAATCAGCCGAATTATATTGTCTTAGAGATTGGTCCAAATTGTCCTGGATCGGCTCAATGTGACGGACTGGATGTTTAAATTGGTGTAAATTTTCCTTTGGAATTTTGTGATGTAGAGCAACTTGTAATCAGAGTGTGAGGTAAAAGACACTGAAAAAGATGCGTGTCTATGGGTAATAGTTATATGTCTATAGTGACAGATATAGCTTCGTAATTCCTAATGTGATATTTCAATTTCGATCCTTCATTTCCATAGGGATTGAAGCTCAAATTAAATTTATTTAAGAGAGAATGTATTGCGAGTGACAGTCGACAGCAACGTCATATATCGACCGTTTTTCCAAAGGCTTTTTCTTTTCTCTAGATAATGTCATTTTAATATTCCATATTCTTTACCTATTAACTTGCAATGTCGAGACGATTATATTTCCAGTGTGTGTGTTAAGTATCAAATTTATCTACTAACCCTTTGAGAAGAAATCACGTAAACATTAAATATTTAAGAAAAAAGTGAATATTCAAGTTTTTATTGGGCATCAAATGTTCAGTTCACGGCATGCCCAATTGACTGACTGATATCAATCATAACCCGCCATTTTCTTCGTTTTGTAAACAAGCACAAATTATTATAATTCGGTTAAATCGTTGCCCCACTAATCCGATAATGATCGATTCGGGTTTTTGTACTTCGATTTTACGATCGGAATTATAATTTCGGGCCGAAATGTAGACGGGGTGACGGCGTTTTTTTTTAATATCGCATTTATTAAAACATTAAATTGTGGCGTCACTTTCACCTATCCTTGCAGATATTTAGTACCTACTTGTCGCTCGACATAGCACCGTCCGTCACTCTCACATATGTTAGAACGTTATTTCGGAACGTACTTTGGGCGCTGGCAACCCAAGAGTTTGACAGCGATATAGCCGCGTATTGTGAGCGTAGCGTCATAGACCTTGATTAAGATCGGTTATTGTTCTGTACCTACTTACTAAAATATATTATTATCCAATATCTAGTGTTTTTATTATGTCAGAAGTGGGATCGACTAATTTACATGCCTACAAAATATTTCGGTCTACTAAATTGATTATCATATGAAATCTTGATTGTCTCGTAAAACAAAAGAATGACACTTTGCGTTCTTGTACTACTTCGTATTTTATGAGAGCACTACTTATTGGATAGTAACGAAACATTATATATTTGAAAGTCTTTCATTAAGAATTTGTGTAAGTATATATATCCTCCTGACCGTTTTCGGTCACGGCGACTGCTTCAACTCCTCTGTTGGCGTTCGTTTGTGTAAGTCGGTAAGCGAAGACGCGGTACCTAAGGTCTTCAAAACTGCAATCCATAAGAAATTGGCCGGTGTATCTTGCATCTATAATAAATTGGTAAGGTATTTTACATTTCTTTGGATATTATGGGTGAATAAACTGTATGTGTGTTGCATTTAATGTGGCTTTCTATAATATCACTTTGTGTCTTTGAGTGGGACATTAAAATTAAAGCCATACCTACAACCTGGCAGTGTACTAATTGCATCTTAATCGCTCTATGATATGACATACTGATTTTATTATGACTGGGTTTGTTATTGACCTGTTTAATGTGGGTTTTACAGCAAGTTTTCATAATATATATGCATTTTGTTACATAATCTTGGTGGGGTGTGTGGTTTTGCTTGAAGTGTTTCAGGTGAACTGTATTTTATATTTTATTGAAACCCGGACAGGATGTTTGTTGATGAAAATATCTAGTTCACCGATCTAAATAGTTGAAAATGAAAATGAAAAATGATTTATTTCTTTCCTAAGTAGTAGGTACATTATTTTACATGTGCTGGTGTCCCCTTGTTAAGTAAAAATAATACCTGTGCTAAGGGGCACCGCTCTTCCATATGAAGGTAACAATTAGTACAGTTGTGTAAAAAAAAAGAGGTAAGTAAGACAAGGTATTGCAAGGGTTGCATTGTTAGTAAGCAAAATGGTAGATAGAACTAGGTATGAGTATTTGTTTATTTAATATTACTTATTCAAGTTAGGTACTTATATGTATTTAAAAACCATTATCAATATAGTATTGACCACAAATTGGAATAAAGCAACTTATAGTAAACCTGAATATTGGGTACCCCAAGTGGTACATATCATCAAGACAATATAAAATGACAACATTTATTGATTACATTATGAGTAATGAACATGGATATCTAAACGGTACAGAGAAATTTGGAAACATATATCATCATAGATAAAAAGTGATTCAAAGGCTAAACAAGAGTTACATAAAATACTCAATTTGTATGGGAAAAAGTCAAGAGTGAAATATAAGTGTAAGACGAACAGTATGTACAAGAGTTCATTGCAATAATTGGTGCAACTTATGTGTTTATGTGTGTGTTTATATATATGTGAATTTGTCAAATGAGTAATTTTGGGAAGCGTGTGCATGGTTGGCGGCTTGGTTAAAGCAGCATTATGGTCGCGTCTTTTGTGTTGCGACGGTGGCTCATACAAAAGATATGGGTAACTGTCGTTGCACAGGGGTCAATTAGGCTTTGTTTTAATTTAGGCCCCTGGCTATGTGCATGTCTTTTGAAGGTTACGCAGATACTTATAAGTTGTTTAGTACTCATTCGAAATAAGTGAATATCTAAAAGTGAACCATAAAGTGTTTGGCAATCAAGCACTTAAATAATCTGCTTTGAGTGGTTGAAATTTAAAGTTTAAATAATGGTGTTAGTGAATTAAGCCTAGTACTGTGATTTCATTTAAGAACTTATGTTTCACATGGATTATTGATCATAAATCATAATCAACATGATGTTTGAAAAGTGAGTGCCTAATATAAAACAATTATTGTAGTGTGTTGATTTCACAGTCAACAGTGTGTTACTTACAGTATATTCTCAATTGTTATGGAATGATTTACTGCTTCAAAAAAAATGAAAATGGGTTAATATGGTAAAATATCACTCTAGACTGTTTACTAAAACTGAGTTACCGTGCATTTGGAACATTTATTTGTCAAAAGTAGTATACATAAACAATCTTAACTATGACTAGATTCTCCACTTTCTGTCAATAAGTCAGACGTACAAATTAAATTAAATTATAGCTTATCATGCATTATTAATTAATTACATTATTTTTTTAGTAGACAATTAAATGAATTAATTACACATTCTATACAAATATAGAATCGATAAAAAGATTCTATACAAATACATTCTATACACACAAATAGTTTCATTGAATACCTATGCAATATGTATGAAATGAAAGCAAAAAGGATTATTTTTATGTAGGTAAATACAAATAGTTTATTTGTTCCACACGGGTAAACAATTGTACATAGGCACAGATCTTTTAAAATAAAAAGCTATATCACCATGTTGGGCCGCAAGGCATACAAATTTTAACTATAATAGATTTTTTCACCGGGGCGTACAGTCAGCATTAAATGCAGTCAGACAAAAAAAAATCATTTACTGAATAATATGCTTTGTCCAGTAAAAATTTAAACAATTTGGCTTTAAATGTAGTTATATCCTCTATACTACTTATATGACTTGGAACATTGTTATAAATTTTTGGAGCCATACCAAGTACACTTTTTCTGTATAATGCTGTTTTGGAAGGCATGAAACTTATTTTATTCCTAAGACATACACTCCTAAACTGTTTAAACAATTGCAAATTTCTTTTAACAAACATTACTATATTGCCGCCTATTGTCTACCATTTATAAATAAAATTTTCCATTAAAAAAAAAAAAAAAAAAAAAACTTGTTGGTGTGCAATCAAGAATTGTTGTATTGTATTGTATTACTGTTTCAAAATATAAAGACAAGGAAGAGTTAGTATGCTTAATTTTATAAAGTATGGCTTACATGAATCTTGTTGCTTAAGTCCACATAGTGATCTGATGCACTTTTTTTTGTGCTTAAAATGCAACATCTCTTTCAACGGAGTTAGCCCAGAATATGATGCCATATCTTAGCGTCGACGTTACATAGGCTAGATAGGCCGTTAAAACTATCGATTGGTCCACAATTTTTCTTAAATTATATAGGACATATGAAAATTTATTCAATTTCTTAAATATATTGTCAATTTGATTCCTCCATGTCAACCTATGATCTACTCTTATTCCTAAAAATGTTGTCACATCTGTTTCCTCTACTTGCTGTCCCTTATATGATACTAGCGACCCGCCCCGGCTTCGCACGGGTGCATGTATTATACATATAAACCTTCCCCCTGAATCAATCTATCGATTTAAAAAAAAACCGCATCAAAATCCGTTGCGTAGTTTTAAAGATTTAAGCATACAAAGGGACATAGGGACAGAGAAAGCGACTTTGTTTTATACTATGTAGGTAGTGATATTTAAATTATATGGAAAATCTTGTCTATTTTAAAATGGCATTATCTTAGTTTTATCTAAATTAATTTTTAAATTATTATTAGTTAACCAATGAATTACTGTTTCCAATGTCTTGCATATATCATATTCATAAGTTGCTGGATCTTTACAAGCGAACAGTATAGTGCTGTCATCCGCAAAGAGAACCATGGGGTACTCGATTGCTTGTGGCAAATCATTGATATAAATAATGAATAATAAATAGGTATGAAATAATAATGAAATAATGAACTTTATTCTGCAAGTAGGACACAAGGGCACCTTTACATTTCTGAGTCTACCGGCATTTCACAAGAGGAGGCCACTGTTGAGAAGAAACGCCGAAAGAAACTCAACACTAAGGTTTTGAGAAGGTTGCCCGAGTTCTAGTTCTAGTTCTAGTTACCACACTTATCTTCTGTCGGTTCCCTTTCGGGCTAGATCGATGACCTTGTAAGGATATCAGTGGATGATATAGAGTAATAGAAGTACCTATTTGAGAATATATAGTCCGTTTAGTAAAATTTTGGGAAAAGCAGTTCAAATTAAAAGTTAAAGCAGCAGTGAGAAAGCATTCTCATACTACTTTTTAGCTTTTTGATAAAGTGATCTGAGACCAGCCCGTCTAGCACAACTATGCTTCGCGACTCTTGTCGCGCGAGATAGCGCTACCCGTCACTCTCTCACATTATTGTACAGATAGAGGCGGGTGATTGTCTCGCCCGAGAAATAGTCGCATATGACGGTTATGCTAGAGGTGCTGTGGACTAATATGAAAGCTATTGGTTAAATGGTAATGTTCAGTTTGATTCCATTACCTGTAAATTACAGGCTTAGTGTGATATGCATACCAAAACTGTTCTGGTGTTCTGTGTCTGTTTCTAGTATTCTGGAGGCCGATACACCCTGCGTGTGTACGCGGCAACAAGATGACTGACCCGACCACTGTTCGGCTGCTGGGGCCGATACACCCTGCGTGTGTACGCGGCAACAAGACGACTCACCCGACCACAGTTCGGCTGCTGAGGCCGATACACCCTGTGCGTGTACGCGGCAACGAGACGACAATGAATACTCACCGGATAACTTCAAACTTAACTCTACTGAGTTTGCTGAGGCCGATACACCTCGTGTGTACGCGGTAATCAGTCTCCACATTCAGCTGAGGCCGATACACCCAGTGCGAGTACGCGGTAATTTACTTCACTAAGCTTGCCTGAGGCCGATACATCCTGCGCATGTACGCGGTAACAAGCATAATGAAAGACATGAGATGCTGTGTACCTCGTGAGTCCCTTCCACAACACGATGGCTACACACCGAAGGCGGATTCGCCCTGCGAGCGCACCGGGCAAGATAACACGAAGTATTCGTCGGCGTTCGCTAGACCCGGTAAAAGTACCTACCCTGGACAAAGATGGTAAGACGGTGGCCTACCTCAGGCAGTTGCAACCACAACATATAACTCTTTATTATATAAATAGAGTGCAAGTCTAATTTCGAAGCAAGTGAGTGGAGCTGCGACCTACCATAGCCTTGGTTCTTGTTTCAAAAATATTGAATGGGGTCATTCAATTAGTTGCGGATGGCCGAACGTAATATTAACAAGTGTGATTTCCTACCTGTGTACTGTCAATGTAACTATTTAATCTTTTCGTTTTCAGTCAGAAAGTTGTTACTAACGTGGCA
This sequence comes from Apotomis betuletana, assembly GCA_932273695.1. Lineage (NCBI taxonomy): Eukaryota > Metazoa > Arthropoda > Insecta > Lepidoptera > Tortricidae > Apotomis > Apotomis betuletana. Next base: position 8,171,753 of record OW026318.1, on the reverse strand, counting down.
TGAATATGTTGATGCGACATACATGATTGCATGTAGTTAGTCATGTTCTTACTTTAATTTTTATTCTACTTAATTATATTAGGCAACCTGGTTGCAAACTTCTTGTTTTAAGATAGCGAATGTTATTACTGAGTATTTGATTTAGGTAGCTAGTTAAAAAAGATGTACATTTCAATATCTAAAAATAACATTGCTGTTTTGTGTACTAATGCTAATATATTTAACTGTTTGTGTTTAGTAGACTTCAATATTGTTTGAATTCTTCATCTTCTTTGTATCATATTTCTCATTGCTGAGGGTGGGTCATGTCATGGCCTCTATTAATCACTCTTCGGACGATCGCTCTCCACTTATTTCCATTTCCTGCAGACCGCATGGCGTCGGGAAACTTGGTGACTGTTGTGTCTCGAATCTGATCGGTCCAGCGCATGCGACTCCTGCCTCTTGATCTTCTCCTTAAATCTTTCCTGTCACTAAGAGCTTTTCGAAGTTGACATTTTTCTTCGTTGCTACATGACCGAAGAACTCAAGGATTCTACGGAGGCAGATGCTGGACAGTCTCATTGTGATTTCCAAATCCTGAAGGATGGATGCATTGGTGCGGCGGGCCGTCAATGCGTGAGCTATTTTTTTGAGGGTCCATGTTCGGTGCCATACAGGAAGATTGAAAACACCAGTGTCCTTACTAGGCCGATTTTGGTCTTAAGCGAGATCGATCTGTCTGCCCATATCTTGCTGAATCGGGTAATTGCGGGTCATCGCGCTCTTTGCTATGCCGATACGTTTGCGTACCCATGTCTTGCTCACACGAGGCATTATTGCATATGGTAGAGCTCAGGTATAAAAGTTGTTCATATATTGTAGATTCAGTGTCGCGCTGAGCCCTAACTGGTTCGTGCGATCTTCCACCATGATCTTGGTTTTAGACTTGTTAATGGCAAGGCCAATCCTTATACCTACTCGCTTCATATGATCTAACATAAAATATAATTTTGGTGGTAAGTCAACCCTGACTGTTAAGGCATAATCTGGTCAGACTCGTTGCCACTAATTATGAACACTGAGGCACATTACTATGAACTTCAAGTACGTATTTCAAATATGTGACCAAACAATAATTTTAAATGTGGTTTATTTTATTTATATGCATATTGATCTAAGTTCTGTGTATTATGACAATAACGCCACGTCTAGCATCACGAGAAAGGTCGTCGGTAAGAATTGAAGTAGGAGCGAAATGAGATCGAGCATGACGACAATAGGATTGTGTTTCGGCTTACGTTTCAGTTGTTAATTTACGTATTTATCAGTAATTTGATGGCGATGTGCGTTCTTAGATGGTTTTGTAGATATGGAGGCCGGTAGTTTTTGACGTAGAGGAGACATGACGCGAGCTTTTGAAGTTGTGGCACAGTAACGCTTGTGTCGAACCACACTACGAGTTTGTATTTCTCTCCACCTTGAGTATGCACAGATGATGTTATTGTGTCGGCGAGTAGTTGCACCTTCTTGCTTATATCGTTAACGTTAGAATGTTAGGAAATCACGTCGACGTCCAGGATATTGTAAAGAGTAAATAAAAGGAGATACTGTTAAATTATTATGATTATTACCAGGACATAAGTCGGTTTCTACTTATTCAAATTATCGACGACGTGTCTACACGTTGCAACTTTTATTGCATCGTTTCGCTAAGCGAGCGTTAGGCCAGACAGACACCATAATACCAAGCTGATGTACGATGTAATATTAAATCCCGTTGGAAGCGAATATATACTAGTTATTACTGCAATAGAAGTACGAATACATGAATTAGTCTGTCATTGATGTATGTATTAATCTCATTTATCAACTCAACTAATATGCCAAACTGCTAATCCAGAACCAATATTCAATGTAGTGCAGACTGTAGATGAAGAACCTTTAATCTCAGCCGAACTGTCTGTTCCAGCAATGAATATAGGTACATTATGTCTTTTGTTTCCATGAGCTGTAGCTACGCGAGAGCTGCTACGAACTGCTGTGGCAGACTGCATGAGCTGTTTCTGCACGTCTTGGTGGATTGAAAGCGAGTCACCCAAGGCTGATTATGCGAGTGGAAGTCGCCTTTACTATACTGGATTAAACTGTGAGTTCGTTCCATACCTGATAGGGAATCGACCTGGGTGAATGAGTATACGGTTTTTCAGAATAACAGTGTCGGCTGCGCAAATGAACTTCACTTTGGTGGATTCGATTGATGTCAATTCATCCTAGTATTTATACCGTACAATTGCAGAGTTGTATGTTTGTATGTAAGCTCTTTATTGTACGTTTAAAAAAATATATATATAAATAGCAATTAGCAAGGACATTAAACGGATGATATGTACAAAGGCGAACTTATCCCTATAAGGGATTTCTTCCAGTTAATCTTTGGGCAAATGAGAGATCAGAGTTGTAATTGTGAAATTAATATAAAAAAAATGCAATGACATCATAACTGATTAGTCATTGTATCAGACAAATTGGTGATGTCAAATTATGATATAATTTGGGTAGAATATAGTACGTTAGATACATGTCAACACAATTCCATCTCTAATTGAAATCCTTTTGAATCAGAATAAAGTAAATATATCGTAGCCCAAGTACGCCTCAAGCCGGTTGTAACGGTTCCCCTAAATATGTCTTTGGTCTACTCGCAGAGCCAAGATGACGAGCAGAGAAGGAGTCCGCTACGACTGATGCGAGGGCAGCTTGCTGAGAGGAGCGTGCTGATGCTGTTGGTCAAGTTGAAGATGGCCTTCGTGGACGAAGGTTTCTTCAGGATGGCCGATTGTTAGAACGTTATTTCGGAACGTACTTTGGGCGCTGGCAACCCAAGAGTTTGACAGCGATATAGCCGCGTATTGTGAGCGTAGCGTCATAGACCTTGATTAAGATCGGTTATTGTTCTGTACCTACTTACTAAAATATATTATTATCCAATATCTAGTGTTTTTATTACATAGTACAGCGAAGAAAGAGATAGGTAGGTAATATTTATCTGTGTTCTACAAAGTATGTTCCGCGTACCTATACTTGGCGGCAAACTTTTTGAACAAAAACCGGCCAAGTTCGAGTCGAACTCGCGCACAAAGGGTTCCGTACAAATACTTCCCATCTTATCTAGCCGGGTTAAGTTCACTTTGCACCTGGTATGTATGGCGCCGCATACAAACGAGGTGCAAAGTTAACGCAACCATTCACGTTTGTTTGTTGTTTGCGCACAGACATATAAACAAACAGACATACACACGAACGGACAGTAGAGATTTAACAATAAGGTCCCGTTTTTTACCCTTTAGGTACGGAACCCTAAAAACAGACACGTCCAAGACGTAACCTGAAGTTGTAAAGCCTAATATTTTGAACATTAAACGCAACACCCATGATTTTTTTATATCATTGAAAAGCATTAGATAACGATCTAACCTAACCCATAGCAAACCGATGTAACCCAACTTTTTACAAAAACAGTAAGGTAATGGGTTGTTTTCCGCTTAAGTATGGGTTACGCTAATGTTGCACGATGACGCTTTGCATAATGACGGCGATACAATCATTCTCAGTATTCCGCCAGCTTCAGTCCGTTTTAACTGACTTTCTAAAATGGAGGAGCTTCTATGTTCCATGCGTATGAAATAATAATGAACTTTTCTCAAACATGCACGAAAATGTTTAGTTTTCTATTTGAATACGAAAAAGCTTATGGTTTTACCTACTTAATTCTGTGTAACTGGTTGTTGTTCGTATTTCTCGTTAATCCTATTAAATTATTGTTATTTTTCAAGTGTATTTTTACTATTTCCTCACATCGTTTAGTAAAGCACCGTATATACCTCGGGGAAAACGGGGATTGCCTGACTCGCATCTTTTGCAAGACTCGCGATGCTTGGCTTGAAAACCACCTCGTCAGGCAATAATAAGACAATATAAAACATAGTCATATTAATAGTATTATTAATAATAAAATTTCTTTCACGTTCTTCTTCTAACGCTCCTTGCTTACTTCTACTACGCTAACGTTGTCTTGTTGAGTTAGTCACAGTCACAAACTTAGAAATTATTTATTAGTTAAAACAAACCTTTTATTACAAGTAACGTTTTTATATTAATAATGATACACTTCCCATGGGTAGATCACAAAACGGTTTATAATTTAGGGGTCCGGTACAAATTAGAGCCTCTCGGTTTGACTCTCGCCTTTATGACTGCGATGGACGCATAATCATTTATTTAAACTTTATTGCACAAAACAAAAGTCAGTACAAATGGTGAACTTAATGCTAAATGGCATTCTCTATCAGTCAACTAAAGGGCCCAACAGAGATGCTCCAAATGGGTGCAGAGTAGAAAATTAATACATATATGTACATACGTATATTATATAACTACCATTAGTACAATGAAGACATATAATCTTATTAAAACACGAAGGTGACGAAGTTACCGCGCCGCTGTACCGGTAGCAGTCCCTGATGAAGAGCTCCATACGAGTTCGAAACATGTCGGGCCGTTCCTGACAATTTCACGTGAGTGTAAACCGCTTAATACAATGATACATATACTTACATTTTATATACTATAAGATGTATATTATTTATAATATACACGTTGACGATGCGGTTGGCTCGGTTTGTAGAGACCTGCCTACTGAGCTGGCGGTCCCGGGTTCGAATCCCGGCCAGGGCAAATATTTGTGTGACGAACTCGAATATTTGTGCTTGGGTTATGGTTTAATGGTAAGTGGGTATGGTATTTAAGCATATATTTATCTATATAAGTATGTGTATCGTCGTCTAGTACCCATAACACAAGCCTTCTTGAGCTTAATTTGGGGACTACACTAAAGCCTCATAGGTACAGTCGAGTTCATTTACATCTACACACTTACGAGACCAAAAATATCTGAACACGACTTTATGCTCCTGACAAATTAGATCGATTTGTGTGAGGTTGTCTGATATTTATTTATTTATTTATAATAAATACGATCGAATGTCTACTGCATAGGATGATGGACACTATGCGAGCTCTTGTTCGAGCAGATGCTTACGTAGCATCCACTCGACTACCTTACTTGGGGTGGCTTGGGGCTTGTCTAATAGAGAGAGCGAGTGTATTCCAAAGACGGTGCCCTATCTCAACTTCGAAACATTGTTTCTCATCTGTAACGTTTCGCCAAATTTTCATTGGTCCGAAGGTATTTTTTTCCTGAAATCCGTAATATTTACAGGATTTTATAACATCGTTAGGTTTGTTTTATTCTGAAAATTTAACACTTTTGGAAAAAACCAAGTAGCACACAGCTTAAATTCTTATTCAGCTTAAATTGGCTGTATAAGCGCTTTTGCAGCTTGTGTGCTACTGGGGAATGGACTTCGGACAAATTAAAATTTACCGAAACGATGGAAAACAAAAATCTGTGTTTCAGATAAAACCTCCAACGACAACTTGAACGGCGAAAGAATTGTGGGCATGAAACCAGTATGGTGCGAAGCGAAGGAATCAGGAGTTTGAGAGTTCATATAATAATAATTCATAATAGATAGTGGTGTGCAGCGTTTGATTATCAAGATCTGTTCTTTTGCTGAGTTAAAGCATAAATTTTATGGTTTAGGCAGGGTTCGAACCCGCGTGTCCAACGGCTATCCGGGCCAACACGGGCGTCCTACCTATTTGACCACTGAACCTGATGCGAGCCATTAAATTTTTCAACGAGTTGCTTCTTCAATGCCTTAGGGTGGCATCGTAGCGCCATCTACCGTAAAGATTCAGCACTTCATGATCGGCAACATCATCTCAAATTATGTTGAGAATCGATAGTAACGATGTATACACCCAAACTAATAATTTTTTATAAAAGCAGTAACGTCTGCTTCATCGTTCTGAACGATCAAAAGCGAAATACAGAGCATAATACCCAAGTATGCGCTGCTGCGTAGTAAACCCGCTTTGATTCCGTAAGGGCATGTAAGTATAAGGCACTAACAATCATCCAAGCATTTGTGTTATGCCCTATATTTTTACAAAATCCCTCAATAACATGACGTATGCTGTAAGTAGTTACCCCAGTAATGGGCGCCATACTTCACAAATTGTAATACTACACGTAACCAACATAATTTCAACCTTGCTTGACGCCTAAATTACCAACAACATACGACAAACTCGCGTGCCTCATGATATTACCTGCAAAAACGCCATATAACGCTTCCAGCTACAAATACACATAAGCTCTTTTCGTTCTCCACAGCAGCATACCTCAGTAATTGTCATAGACATTACTTTGAGTATAAAATTGTTAGAATATTTGGTAAATTATAGAGCAGCGGAGGAATTTTATTAAACCCTAAATTTAGGTCGAAATTTCGTTTGTTCTTTTTCTGTCTATTGTCGCGTTCCAAATGTTGAATTTGGAATTCTCGGTAGCTGTTGATTGGCAGTTTGGATGTGAAGATTATGTCTATAGATTCGAAAATCAAAAATTTCGAACGTGACAAATTTGAATTTGGAATTCTCAGTAGCTGTTTTGAGTGGCAGTTTGTTTTGTTTTCTTTACTTCGTCGGTAATATTGGCTAAAGATTAGTAACTCAGAAACTTAAGAAAAGCAGCTGAAAAGCGAATATTTGGCGTTCTTTCGTTCGTTCTTTTGGCGTCAGACTTGACGTTTTTCTGTACAGTTCAGTTCAGTTACATAACAAATGCCGTGCAAATGCCCGATTCCACAACGTCACTAGGCGGTAACAATGGATCAAAAGATAATCGATAAGAACTTTACTGTCTGTTAATAGCGACACATGCCTATTTGAAAAGTTGGCATCATAAAGCAATTAATCAATAAAAAATAAACATTATGGGTCTCACTGTGAAGTCTTCAATGGAATCGGGCCTTGGCAATATGCATACCCTTTTAAGACTAGGCCGACAGTATGCGTGAAATCATTCCTGCATCGAAAACCCCGGGGTATAGTGACATGTCATGAAAGATACAAGATTTTAACAAAGTATATACATAACCATACGTTGTCATGTGTTCTACTTCTTGTGAACCAAGCCTAAAGAATTAGGTTGTGTATTTATACCTAATGTGGGTATACATATAGCTAGTTAGATAGTAAAGGTTACCGAGTTATACTGTCTATCTCACTCGGGATTTAATATCGTTAGCGAATATCAAACATGGCAGAAGATATGTATCTATTTGAGTCTAATTTGAGAGCAATGTAGGAGAAGGTTGTTCATATCATGTACTTTATGTAATCGCGTGTAAAATTCTGTGGTACATACATACATATAAGAAAAGAAGGACTTTAAAATTGAATGCACCTTGAATGTTACGTTCCAAAGACAATATCTACGAATGAAAATATTTAGCGAACCTCTATGCTTTTTACCTAATTTTTTTAAGCCTTACAAATACAAAGATCAAAGCTTATAGAAAAATTGAAAAAGGATTTTTTTGCATTTTTTTTTTGTTATAGTGGCCAACACTTCATATTCTGTGAAAATGTCATGTCTAGAGCCGTATCACCGTTCTGGAGTTCTGTGAAAGATAGACTAACTGACAAACAGACAACGCGGGGTTAGTGGTGTAATAATTTTGGTACCCGTTACGGAACCCTAAAAACAACATTCATATTGGTACTGTGACGCCTGCTGGGGGATAGCTTCAGATGATGAATAATAAGAGCAGAGGTACTTCGTTAAAACTGTTTATTGCCCAGAGGCCAGACGATAACTCCCTATACATTTTATTTTTATGACTCATGTCATACGTCTTATTCTAAATCTAAAACTATTTTATTCTTAAGTTGACGGCCAAGCACCATCCGTGAAGCACAACCTTCACATTTCCCGCCGTCTCGGGGTGGACGAGGGAAATTCATCTTAATACAGAGACACTAGACAGACTACTCCTGCCTAACACATAATAAGTCCCTACCTATGCAGGGATACCCATACATTCATACCCAGATGGTCTCTTGCTAAGAGATAACCAGGGTCAGGACATGAGCAGACACTAGCCTATGGCATGTTACGTAATCTGACATGTTGTCTGACACTGGCTTCGCCTTGACAAAAACCCTGCTAAAAAGGCAAGGCACCAATCTGACTACCCCAAGTGTCATTCGACTTATTCTAAAGCATAGACCATTCGATACGATATTAAAAAGATAGGCTTCCACAATTTAATCGCCTGGTGTAAAACCGGCTTAAATAAATTACCCGATTAAATCGCCTCGAATGTTCCCACCTTAACTGCCTGGAGTATGACACACGTCGTCGCATGCTCCAAACAATTGTACCACGATATGTCACTGCCCTTATATTAGATGTCTGACACATTGTCTATGACACTTGTCTCAGTCATCCAAACAAACAGTGACAATCGTCTACTACTAGCTTAATATTAGAATCCTGGTGCATATATATTAAATATGCCCCAGAAATCTGTACCTTAACTACCTCTTATCCTAAATAAATACCTGGACTAAAGTATTATCTTTAGTCCAGCTATCTGTACCACTCCTAAACAAAAAGAAATTACGACCTCATAATTGATTTTACGACCATCGACGATAGCGGTACACGTCATAATGACATGTCAAAATGCTATGTCACTGTCGAAAAGTCAATTATTATTAAAACGCGAAACGAAAGTTATTTTTATTAAAGAAATCCTACCTAACATTTAATTAAAATTAATAAAATTTATTATATTACAGACATGAAAATCAAATAAAATCTTCAGTCTGCATTGGCCTGATGCAGGGTGTAGAGTCCTTGGCCCGACAGGCCAAGACCCCACGATCCTGCCGCCGCCTGGATGAAGAATGCGAGCCGCATTCAGTCACACCAGTAGCTGAAATCCCAGTGAGCTGGGACAGCTATGTATGGCCTCCGCAGTGTGATACATGAAAATAAAAGATTATTATAACATGTGTAAACATTAAAGTTCTGAAAAGAAAATCAGTGTTATAATTAATTATTGGAATTCTGTGAAAGTTATAAGTTATTATTATTACAAGGAAAGGTATTGTAAATGCAATAACTTAAAGTGCAATAAATTTATAGTGCAAGAAATTAAAAATTGAACTTCCTATAGTAATATCTTAGAAATGCAGCTAATATATAGTGGAAAGAAATTAAATTATAGTTACAACAGTGACACTTGCAAATGCAACAAACATAACTGCATCCTTGTACAGTCAGCCTGAATTAAAAATTGCTGAAAAATAATAGTTTTATTATTTACACCCTAGAAATATAGAACTGTTTAAATTTATTTTTAATTAACGATTGAAGAATTTCTTCAATCTGTTAACATGAATTATTACATTCTTGGCACGACCATTAGGAGTGAGTCTTTGCACCACATAATTCCATGGAGATAATCGGTGGATTATTTTATAGGGTCCTATAAATAATCTACAAAGTTTTAAACTTCTTCCAGTCAACCGTCTTGGTTTTATAATCATGACCAAATCATCAGGCTCATATTGAACTGATTTTGTCTTCTTGTCATATTGTAGTTTTTGAGAGCGCTGTGCCTTCTCTATATTCTTCATTGCTTTCTCTGATAATTCTTGTATGTAATTGCACAGTACACGCATTTGATAGCTGGATAGTTCTAAGATCGTTTCAACCGCTCGCTCTCAGTTTTCCGTCGCATATTTTAGAAAACTGAACCAAAATAAGCAAAATAAAGAATAAATCGACATTTTAGCGACGCGGTTGACGCAGTTTGTAGTGAACCTGCCTACTGAGCCGGCGGCCCTGGGTTCAAATCCCGGCCAGGGCAAATATTTGTGTGATGAACTCGAATATTTGTTCCTGGGCTATGGATGTTATCTATATATTATGCTTATCGTCAGCCAGTGCCTACAGTAGGTACAAGCTTTGCTTAGTTGGGGACTAGGTCGATTTGTGTAAGATTGTCCCTTAATATTTATTTAAGCACAGTGTAACGTTTTATCAAATCGCGTTGCGATTCATTTGTCCAAAATATGCGACAGGAGTATGATAGCGGTTAGAACACCCGTAGAAATAAAAAAAGATTCGAAAAACGAACAAAAATGACCAAAGTCGTTAATATCATTCGAATTATAAAAAATGCCGTTAGAATCGCGGATTCCAAATTTGAATTACGTAACCGTGACCCATAACGGCACCGTGACAAAAGGCGGCTAAAACAAAAAGACACAACTCCGAAAACGGGTAAATTTATCACAACAGTTGAGTAACAAAAAAATAAATAAATAACAATCCTGACAGTTTTAGTTATTTTTAATTGATGGTAGGTGTTGGGTCACCATGCATAATCTGACTCAAATGAGCTGTTAATGTGTCATGCCGATTTCTTTTTTATCGTCGGCCTTTTTAGGGTTCCGTACCCAAAGGGTACAAACGGGACCCTATTACTGAGACTTCGCTGTCCGTCCGTCCGTCCGTCCGTCCGTCCGTCCGTCCGTCCGTCCGTCCGTCCGTCCGTCCGTCCGTCCGTCTGTCACCAGGCTGTATCTCAAGAACGGTGATAGCTAGACAGTTGAAATTTTCACAGATGATGTATTTCTATTGCCGCTTTAACAACAAATACTAAAAATAAAATAAAATAAATATTCAAGGGGGGCTCCCATACAACAAACTTGTTATAGATTATATATATATATATATATATATATATATATATATATATATATATATAGGTACGGAACCCTTCATGCGCGAGTCGGACTCGCACTTGCCCAATTTTTTTAAAGGACATTCGGTTAGCTTGCGATTGCTTTTTTTTAGTTTTGTTTAATGATGCGTTTTTGTTTTGAAGTTTTTTTTATTACAGTTGTCATTACAGATTATAATTGATCAGATTGGTCAGCGGCATACGAAAATGTATTACCTACCTTTAAACTAACCAACTATAGTCCAATCATCCAACTATGGTCCAAAACAAAGATCGTTTATTTTTATCAAAATCCATATTCTATTAGTGATTTTATACGTTTTTATTTAAGTTTGTTTAATTATGTTGTTCACTAGAGTTTATTCGTAATAATTGTTATAATATCTACGAGTAATTTTCGGATTAAATTGGACCATAGTTGTAAGGACTGGACTATAGTTGGGTATAGTTTTACGGTACTTATAATGAACATAAGTTAATATGTAACTCTAATAGAATATTTTTATCAATTCACATTTTTATCGTTAAGTAGGTATGTACATATGGATTCAAAGGTTAGGTAACTAAGAAGGAAATCAAGTACCTAATGTGGTAGTCTGCACCGTAAGCGGGACTCGAACCTGCTACCCCAAGTTTCTTGCGCAATGTTCTACCAACTGAACTATATCTCAACCAAAAAATAAAACAAATAATATAAACACCTTTATTATAATATTTTATCGACGCGACCTGCCATTTATAACGAATACCTACATAATTACAAGTTTTACTCCGATCGAGGCACCCCATCATTACCGTCACAATACAAAAAACACTTTCAATTTAAAGAAAAGCCCAAAACCCGCACCAAATGTCTCGCACCTCGGGGTGTTTCACAAACTGCTGGCTTTACTTTACCCCGTGGCTTCACTCACGTAAATACACAAAGACTTTTCGTCAGTCAGTTGGCAAGTTGTACTTAGTTAACTAAAAAAGGATAAGTATTTTGGTTTGTGAATAAATAAATAAAATAATGAACTTGGAAAAACTTGTTTTTCTTACATGTGTTTTTAAGTGTTTTTACATAGCACATGTTTTTGACATAAAAAGGTACTCAGCGGCTACACCTTAGAGTTTTTTAAGATTGTATGTTTCTTACTTAAAAGAAAGATGTTTCTTACTGTGAGGAGTAGTAGACTGTAGCTTGATTTGATCTGACTTTATACTGGTAAAAGGGATGCTTCAGTAGTATAGGGAAGTCCCATGAAATAATAACACTTGAAGATAATTCACATAATGTTGCGTGAAGTGTGTCTTGATCGGAGGTCGCTGAGAGAATGATATCAAGTTAATCGAGCGGTCTTATAAATGATCGCTAGATTATTCCTTGATTGGACCAATGGGTAAGAAGGGCGTGGCCCAATTCTTACATGTGTGCGTGTAGATGTGTAGGTGCAAACTGAACAACATTATCTCTTTATTTCAGTAGATACACATTCGTAATACATAATCTGGGGGCACGGTAGTGCCCCCGCCAAGACGAAAAAAAAAGAGGCGGGGCACTACCTACCTTTTCTCGAACCGATTCGTCTCATTTTCAAACCCTCATAGTTTCGTCCCAGTCCCGTCCAGAGCGCCCAAATTCACAGGTTAAGATGCAGTTAGGAAACATATGAAATGTACTAAATTTCATTGATCTAGCTTTTATACTTTAGGTTTTATTGGTACCTAAAATAGGCCGATTTTGCCACTCACTCACTGATGTATCAAAACCTCTGGGGTACTTCCCGATGACCTAGAAAGCTGAAATTTGGTATGTAAGCTAGGTTTAGTGCACAAACAATAGAATAATTCTGAAACTTGGAACTTTTACCCCCCAACCCCTTAAACTAGGGGATGGAAGTTTGTATGAGACTTCTGCAAATTTTGATACTAGAGGTCTGAAAATTGATATAGGGACTCCTTTATTATTTATAAATAATAAAATACATATTCTAGGATTTAAAAAAAATCACCCCCCACCCTTTAAATAAGGGGATGAAAGTTTTTATGGGTTTTCCATAATGGGCGATAAAAGTAGTATATATCGGGCTAAACGTAAGTGTTTCTTATACACAATTATTACTACTTCCATATCTACACTTCGACTTCGTATTTTAAATATTTCTTTATACATATACCTACCAAAATGCAATAATAAATGCAGCGCAACTAACACGCGGCATTATATATTTTAATTTTTTCTATCCGTCTTAAGTAGATTTAAGCGCAATATGAATGCATAAGAAGAAATGATATTATCTGGGGGCATGGTAGTGCCCCCGCCAAGACGAACAAAAAAGAAGGGGGCGCTACCTACCTTTTCTCGAACCGTTTCGTCTCATATTCAAACCCTCATAGTTTCGTCCCAGTTAACACTAGAGCGCCCAAATTCTCAGGTTAAGATGCAGTTAGCAAACGTATAAAATGTACTAAATTTAATTGATCTAGCTTGTATACTTTAGGTTTTATAGGTACCTAAAATACGCCGATTTTGCCACTCACTCACTGACGCATCAAAACCTCTGGGGTACTTCCCGATGACCTAGAAAGCTGAAATTTGGTATGTAAGCTAGTATTAGTACACAAACAACAAAATAATTCTAAAACTTGGAACTTTTACCCCCCAACCCCTTAAACTAGGGGATGGAAGTTTGTATGAAACTTCCGCAAATTTTGATACTAGAGGTCTGAAAATTTAAACCTATAGGGACTCATTGTTATAAATCAAATACATATTGTAGGACTTTTAAAATATCACCCCCCACCCTTTAAATAAGGGGATGGAAGTTTGTATGGGTTTCCCATAATAGGGGATAAAAGTGTATATATATGGGGCTAAACTTAAGTATTTCTTAAATACACAATTGTCTACTTCAATTGACGCCCAAGAAACCCTACAGCCCAAAAAAATTAAAAAAACTAGGGCACCTTACAAAAAGAAATGAGATCCCACCAAAAACATTTCATGTAAAATTGAGGGCCAAGACTCACATTATCATAACGCTTTAGCTGTAAAAAAGTTATCAGATCCCAGGAAAAGCCAAGCCCCTAAGCCCCGACTTTACTAACCCCACCACCTTGGTTTAAAAAGTATGGCATCAACTGGCTTCAAGCCCCTAAACCCGGAGTTTACTAAGCCTACACCTTTGTTTCAAAAGTATGGCTTGGCCGTTTCATAGAGTACCGTAAATAAGTCTAGCGGACTGTCCGGCCCCTATGGTAAGGAATTAAGTTTATAAGTATATATTATCAAAGACATAAACTTAATTTCTTGATACCATATGGGCCAGACGGTCCGTTGGACTTATTTACGGTACTCTATGAAACGGCCAAGCCATACTTTTGAAACAAAGGTGTAGGTTTAGTAAACTCCGGGTTTAGGGGCTTGAAGCCAGTTGATGCCATACTTTTTAAACCAAGGTGGTGGGGTTAGTAAAGTCGGGGCTTAGGGGCTTGGCTTTTCCTGGGATCTGATAACTTTTTTACAGCTAAAGCGTTATGATAATGTGAGTCTTGGCCCTCAATTTTACATGAAATGTTTTTGGTGGGATATACATTGGTGGAACATATTTTGATTGACAAGTTATCATATAAGATTCTTATTGGAAATTCTATTTATTACAATATTAAACCTATTTTATGAAGCTTTCTATATGTTTGTTATATATTTATTCATGGTGGTTTTACATCTTTATCAACCAAAGCTTCATATCTTATCCTATACAATAATGAGAGAAATTAATCTTATACTTAATTAAAACTAAGAGAAAAGAAATACGATTTTGAACATAATGATTTTTTATTCTAAGCTGATTACTTACTGCTATATATGATCGAGCTAACTTATAATTATTACATAGAATCCTAACCTACATGCGACAGTCCCCCCTTCGTACGAAAGTACAATATTCAAGTGGAGCAAATGTAGATGAGTCGATTTGTAGGTCGTCGGATTATGCCTGAGTTAGTTTGGACGTCGGCCACCCTTACATGGCCATCAGGGCCGGGAAAGGTTTTTGCTATAATGCCTCTTGGCCACGTCCCTCTAGGCATCGTATTGTCAGCTACTATCACGACGTCTCCTATAGCAGGATTCTTGAATTTGCTGTAAGTACTGGCTCGCGGACATAGCAGCGGTCGATACTCGGCGATCCATTTCTTCCAAAATATGTCGGCTAGAGCTTGGGCGGTCTTCCATGATTTTAGGGACGTATCGTCCTTGAAGGTGCCCCATGGGCTACTAGCGTTGGATCTCAGCAATAAAAAATGGTTCGGGGTGAGGGATGGTTCGCTCATATCAGTATTGATTGGAGTGAGAGGGCGCGAATTGACGATATTTTCAGCCTCTAAAATGAGCGTATGTAGGACCTCTTCGTGTGGGGCCTTCTCTCTGAGTGTGATTTTCAGAGCGGCTTTAATGGCGCCTACCATTCTTTCCCACGAACCTCCCGCGGCGGGATTACCGGGCGGTATTTTCTTCCATGTAATTTCTCGGATGGCGGGATGATCTTGTATGGATTCGGGCAGCGATTTCTTCGCTTCTTTTATCTCTCGTTCCGAGCCCACAAAATTAGTTCCGTTGTCCGAGTAGATGATTGTTGGGGTTCCGCGACGTGCTATCATGCGTCTGAGGGCTAGTATGGTGGAGCTCGCCGAGAGTGATGCGGCTAACTCTAGATGGACGGCTCTGGTCGTAAGGCAAGTAAAGAGCACGCCCCATCTTTTCTCTCTTCTACGCCCGATAGCAATCTGCATTGGCCCGAACAAGTCTATGGCGGTAGCGGTAAACGGAGGCTGATATGCGAGTAGTCTTTCTACAGGTAGGTCGCCTACAGGGGCCTTGAGGGTGGCGCCTTTATAGGTCCGACACCATTGACATTTATTGCATATATATCTCATAGTCCCTCGTAGACCGACTATAAAGTACCGCTGTTTAATCTCGTTCATCACTGTCATGTGATTGCCGTGATTATACTTTTCATGGTAATGTTGTATGAGCAGTTTCGTGAAGCTTTCTTTAGCGTGTAAAATTGGGATATCCACTTTGCCTCGGTCTACTCTTGAGTCGAGTACCATGATGTCTGCCTTGCTCATTTTCACAGCTATCTTGTGGATAGGCGATCGTCGCGGCAGTGGATTACCGTTTCTCGTCAATTTTACTTCCTCTTCGAAACTTGCGTGTTGGCTACGCTTAATTAGGAGTAATTCCGCAATCTTTACATGTCCATTGTTCATCTCTATTTCGGGTTTTCTCAATAGCAATCGGGTTTTAAATACTTCAGCCGCAACTATAACGCAAGCAGTAGCCCTAACCAATCGAATAAAACTCGAAAATCGTTCTATCGGAGGTAAATAATCGAATTTATCGCATGTACGGATTGATAACGTAATCGCGTTATTACGTTCTTCGCCCGTAGACGGTGGCGGCGGAGATGACGCCTTTTCGCGCGGCCATTCAGATTTATCTTTCGTAATGAATTCGGGTCCGAAAAACCAGCGGTGGGTGCTATCGAAATTCGCGGGCGCGCCCTTTGTAGCATCGTCGGCTACGTTTAGCGCGCTGGGCACCCATCGCCAGTCCGCTGGCGAAGTGCTACTTTCGATTTCAGCTAATCGATGAGCTACGAAGCTCTTAAATGTGCGCGGATCTGCTTTTATCCACGCTAGCACCGTTCGCGAGTCGGACCAGAAATACCTATTCTCGATTACGTAATCGGATTCTGTGACGACTGATTCCGCTAATCGAGTGCCTAACACACAGCTTTGAAGCTCTAATCTCGGTATAGACACTACTTTAAGCGGCGCTGCTCGGGCCTTGGATGCGATTAAAGTTGATTTAATTATCCCTGTCTCGTCCCTACCCACAAAGTACACGGCCGTAGCGTAAACCTTCTCGCTAGCGTCACAAAATATGTGAATATCGCCCTTACGGTCGTGTGCGGGGACGTGTCGGGGGATCTCAAGATTGCGTAACTTTTGTAAGTTATCTATAAACGACATCCATGGCGCTTTACAGCTATCCTTTATTTGATCGTCCCATCCGATACCGGTACGCCATACTTCCTGCATTACCGTTTTACCTAACACGGAAATGGGGCTTGCATACCCGATTGGGTCATATACGGACATAGCGCTACTAGTGACCTGCCGCTTAGTCGGCAAAGTCGAACCGTTGAGAACCTCCTCCGGTGTGTTTCTCAAATTTACGTTAAAGCCTAACGTGTCTCGCCTATGGTTCCATATAAGCCCTAACGTACGTTCGGTATCAGATTTACCTATTATCGTAATATCCTCCGTTTTCGGTTGCACGTCGCTTATGACGTTTGGATTGTTAGAGGCGAATCCGCGCAACTCGAAAGACGCTTGCATGTTTAAGTGGTACAGGTCGTTAACTATCTTTTTAACCTCATTTTCGTCCTGATCTAAGGCTACCAACATGTCGTCCATGTACGTGTTTCTGATAGTTATATCGGCGGCGATAGGATAAACGTTTTTTTGTTCTAACGCGTTTTTGTTTTTGACATATAAGGCTGTGGTTGGACTCGCAGCGGATCCGAATATCAACCGTTTCATACGATATTCTTGTGGATCTTCTGTCCTGCTCTCTCCTCTCCACAAAAAACGTAAACTATCCCTGTCCTGCTCTAACACGCCTACTTGTAAAAACATTTCTTTTACGTCGGCGATAACCGCGGTTTTGCCCTCGCGAAATCGAAGCAGGACCCCGAATAATGACTTTAACAGGTCAGGCCCCGTTAATAATGATTGATTTAGGCTAGTATTATAGGCTGTAGCCTTTGCGTCAAATACTAGACGTAATTTTAATTTTTGCGCGTGCCTAGTCGCAAAATGCGGCAAGTACCACGTACGCGGCGCTTCTGGCGGAGGGCGAGAGTTTATTATTTCCGCATAACCTTTATTAATTAAATTCTCAATCTGTGCGGTATATTCTGCCTTGAAACTTTCGTCCCCGTCCAGTTTGCGCTCTAAGCTGTATAGCCTGCGTAGCGCATGCGCGCGATTGTCGGGCAATACTTCGTCATCAGATCGCCATAACAACCCCGTTTCGTACCTATTTTCTCCCGGGATTTTTTTACATGTAGCCTCTAATATGTCTAAAGCACGTTGGTCCGGGTCCGCCCGGGGCAATTTCTTTTCTACCCCTAACGACTCGATACTGAAGTGCTGTTTCATACAGCTTAAAATGTCATCTTCGGTAGTGGCCGGACGAATGTGATTTATACGTGCTACCCTATTTGCCTGCCTATCCTGGGATCCAAAAAGGATCCAACCTAGGTTGGTATAGCCCGCAGCTATTGATGAGGAGGGACTCGAAAGGAGCTGCCGCGAAACAATTAAGCCCCAATTATCCTGTCCAATTAAAATTGTGGGCGTCCCGCGCTCGTATACTAATTGATCCGTTATCTCTTTTAAGTGGTCGCACTGTTCTATTAATTCGCGGGAAACCTCTTGCGAAGGCAGATTTAATTTATCGATTGTATACGCCGAAATTTTTTCTAGATTTCTTGTACATGAACCGCGAATCGATAAATTTATTCTACAGGACTCGTGATCCGTTATCTGACCTCCAATGCCTTGGATCGCGAGAGGTTTGCCCGAACCCCTGGGAGCTACCTTATCGGCCGTGTCTCTTTCTATTAGAGTCATGGTCGAACCAGAGTCTAGAAAAGCTAGTGCTTCGGCACTACCTAACGGGCCTGAAATTTCTACGGGGACCACCATAAGGTACGTATTCGCGCGTTGAACCTGATTTATGCTACTAACACTTGCGCGGACAGATTGCGCTTCATTTGTAAGCCCGTGAAGCAACTTGTGGTGGCCCGCTTCGCATTCGTTTTTACCGCATGCGACGTATTTGCACTTAATAGGGCGCCTATGATTAGGTTCTAAACACCTATAGCACAGCTTAAGGCTTCGGGCCGATTCCCACCGGCCTGCGACAGACTTTTTCAGAAAATCCGGGCAAACGGCTAACTTGTGATTCCCTTTGCAAAGTACGCAATCTTTTCTATTATTATTGAAATTATTCTGCGACTGCGGGGGCGGTCGAGATTGCGTGGGTTTCACCGTTTGCGCGGGCTTTTTTTTATGCGTTTGCGGGCGCGGATTTACGGTAGCTACGGTAGCGGCGCGGTTCGATTCCCGGTATGAGTCATCGTCCGAATCAGAGTCGCTTGCGTAGTCTCGATAGCTATTCGAGTACGGTCGTCCGCGGCTCGCACCACCGTGCATTCGTTGTTGTGGCTGCCTCGACTCGGCATGGTTCATATTAACCACATGAACGTTTGCACGGGACTTTGAATGTCTGTGATGCGATCGCTTCGTGGCCGTACTGACGTCGTTTAAAAAGTTAGCCATCGCGACCAATTCAGGCGTCCCCTGATTGGCTTGTTTGTACTTTGCCCACTCATACCGAATTATCATGTTTAATTTGTCAGTTATTTTACTCACTAACTCTGGCGCGTGTAAATACTGATCTTGGCGCAATGCCTTAATGGTCGCTACCGTATTAGCTACATGGCCGGCAAAAGTTACGATATTACTCGAGTCTTCGGCTAACCTGGGCATGCGCTTCACGTTATGGATCTCGGTCAAAACTATTTCTTCCGGATCCCCGAAATGTTTTTCTAAAGACTCCATGATTTCGTATGGATCGGACACCGTATACATTATAGATTTGACCGCTATCCGCGCCTCACCGCGTAAGGCGCGCCTAATTCTACCTACATTGTTTACGTTACTGAAATGAGGCGCGCTGTCTTCAAACTCGGCCCTAAACGCTATCCATTCCGAGATATTTCCGTCGAAATGCGGCAATTCCGGAATATGCCTGTGTATAGGAGGGCCTTGCAATGCCCGATCGACGTTTCGTACTTGCCCGAATTCTACCCTATTACTGTTATAAGCCGGGTTCAAATCTCTGTTTTCTACAACGGGTGGACGATTACCGTAATTTGATGCTAACCAACCCGAGACTCTCTCATCGGCCCGAACTGCGGAGGCGCTATCAGAGTGTGCGGCTTCAATACGCGCCACCTGTAGCCGGCAATTTGCCTCCGCAGCTGCTTTCTGAGCTAGTTCAAGTTCGGCTTTACGCACCTGTAATTCGGCCATTAAAACAGAAATTTGACTGCTACTTTCCCTATTGGCATTAACTAACGTATTGTCCGAATTTCTATCACCGGGCCTGTCTACATTGTCCCTACCTACTTCTAACGCGGAATCGCGGGCGGTATGGGGCACAGGGGCCGGGTTCGGCGCGGGAGAATTGGTTACGTTCGATCGCGGGGCGGGGGCGGAGGGGGGATCGCTCGCGGGCGTCATTGTGTTCGCGTTTGGATTGCTACTGCTTGCGTTATGAGAAAGGCCAGTCCCGTGGCTCCAAGTATTTGTAGGATTAGTGGACGTTTCGCCGGACTCCGGAGTCTGGTCTCGTGATTTTTGAGAACGCGTAACTCTCTTTTCCGGAAGAGACATCGCACGGGGGGACTGTCGCTTAACCTAACACACACACTGAATTTAACACAATAACAAAAAAAAACACTGAATTTACCTAATACCTAACACCTATTCATTAGCGAGGCTAAGTGCGACGCTAATGAGCCCTAATATCCCTACGGCGTAAATCCCTCGTTGCACAGATCCAGTACGGCTTGTTCACACCGCTGGGTTACCACCGTACCGGAAGCTGTGTTGAGCGTCACACGTGAACGCTATGACGCAGTACAAGGAGAACTTAATCAATCCAAGACCGATTGATGCGGAAACAAGGGGAAATTAATCAACCCGAGATCCGATTGATGGCAGAACAAGGGGAACTTAATCTACCCGAGTTCTGTGATGCACGCCGTGGTGCGGACTATCGTCCGATTGATGGCAGAACAAGGGGAACTTAATCGACCCGAGTTCTGTGATGCACGACGTGGTGCGGATACGAGGGGAAAATTAATTCGACCCACGATCCGATTGATGCCAGAGCGAGGGGAAACTTAATTCGACCCTGTCTGTGATGCCCGGCGCAGGGACGCAGGGTTTAATCCGCTACACGTCCCTGTGATGATTCTCTTGCGCGCCTCCTGTCACTGGAACGAAGGTCCAATTCCTTCCTTCTTGATCCGGTGCTCGAAGGTCCAATTCCTTCCTTCGAGGTCGCTGATTCTTGATATCCGGCTTTCGAAGTACCAATTGTGAGGAGTAGTAGACTGTAGCTTGATTTGATCTGACTTTATACTGGTAAAAGGGATGCTTCAGTAGTATAGGGAAGTCCCATGAAATAATAACACTTGAAGATAATTCACATAATGTTGCGTGAAGTGTGTCTTGATCGGAGGTCGCTGAGAGAATGATATCAAGTTAATCGAGCGGTCTTATAAATGATCGCTAGATTATTCCTTGATTGGACCAATGGGTAAGAAGGGCGTGGCCCAATTCTTACATGTGTGCGTGTAGATGTGTAGGTGCAAACTGAACAACATTATCTCTTTATTTCAGTAGATACACATTCGTAATACATAATATACATTGGTGGAACATATTTTGATTGACAAGTTATCATATAAGATTCTTATTGGAAATTCTATTTATTACAATATTAAACCTATTTTATGAAGCTTTCTATATGTTTGTTATATATTTATTCATGGTGGTTTTACATCTTTATCAACCAAAGCTTCATATCTTATCCTATACAATAATGAGAGAAATTAATCTTATACTTAATTAAAACTAAGAGAAAAGAAATACGATTTTGAACATAATGATTTTTTATTCTAAGCTGATTACTTACTGCTATATATGATCGAGCTAACTTATAATTATTACATAGAATCCTAACCTACATGCGACACTTACTTTAAACTTTAATGCACAATAAAAAAAAAGTACAAATGGCGGACTTAATGCCTTTAGGCATTCTCTACCAGTCAACCACTGGGTTAAACGAAATATGTAGTATGTGTATGTGTGTATGTGTATTATAGTACCTATACTAAGAATTGCTAAGGTTTTTTCAATAAGTGAGTCGGTAATATAGATGATCTAATTTATTTAATAACCAGAAAATCACAGTAATATTCAGAATGATCCAACACTAAAATTTTGGTATGTCCTTCGCCTGCGTTATCGAAATTTAGTATCGTCTTAATATCCTATGTTTTAACCCATGATCTCTGTGTTAAGTTTCATATTAGGTAATCCATTTGCCGGTTATCGAGTAACAAACACCCAAACATGTTTACTAACTTTCGTATTCACAATATTAGTAAAGGTTTCAAAGCTAATTTTTAAAACTCAAGGATACCCAACCACACGAAATTAATTACACAAATTATTTGAAACACCGAAACTCGAAAATCACCATTGTCGCCGAAATTTAGACCACACAATGAAAAAGACAGCTGTCGCTGGAATTATTTTTTATTAAATTTGAAGTTACGCGGTTTTAGCTTGAGGCGTTTGCGTTTAAACTAAAAGTTACTTAAGGCTGTTATTTGCTTCCCTTGCTCTTTTATTGACGTAAAATTAAGAAAAAGTATATTATTTATCTATTTTATTTAAGAGCCTAGCTAGAGTCAGTTCAGCGTAGATATTATGTATATCGTCGTCTAGTACTACCCACAGTATTGCTTAGTTTGGGACTAGGTCGATTTGTGTAAGATTGTTTCATGATGTTTATGTATTATTTATTTAACTTTGCGGCTGTTTGGGCTACATGCATCAAGTATCAAATATATATTTATTGTAATATAACTACAGATTTACTACGGTTTGCGGACCATTTTATTTACTAGTGCTACATAATGTTGCTTCTCGCCATATTTCACGATTCTAGGTCAACGGGAAGTACCGTTTAGGTTTTGAATCCCTTGCCAGCGTCAACAAATGCAGCATATATCTTTTGATTAGGAGCTCTTTGTTTCCTAGAAACTTGTTTCGTAGAATGTTCCATTTCGCAGAATTTCTGTAGTCATTTATTTTTCACGATTCATAAATATTATCCTATATTTATTGTTAGGTTAGGTTTGTTTTAATTATAACAAACTCAAATAGTTAACGGTTGCAAAAATAATTCCGGCCAAGTGCGAGTGGGACTCGCGCACGAAGGGTACCATTATCTGTAAGTTGGTTGTATGGGAGCCCCCCTTCAATATTTATTTTATTTTATTTTTAGTATTTTTTGTTATAGCGGCAATAGAAATACATCATCTGTGAAAATTTCAACTGCAGTCTAGCTATCACCGTTCTTGAGATACAGCCTGGTGACAGACGGACGGACGGACGGACAGCGAAGTCTCAGTATTAGGGTCCTGTTTTACCCTTTGGGTACGGAAAAAAAGCTAAAAAAGCTATCTAGGAAATAATCTTTCAGCGAAATGTAACGTTCGACGAAAAATAATTCTAGGAGTCAATATTATACCCCTTTTGATTGCATTGAATTAGAAGTTTGATTTTTTCGCGGCTCCAGGGGCAGACCTGAGTATTTGATATTAATTTCAGCTTGATACAGTACCTACTTATATTCTTTGGCTTGATATCTCCACGCGTTCCTGGGAAAAAGTTCTTGACAGACAGTCGGAGGGACAGACAGACTACAAAGTAATCCCGTAAGGATTCCGTTCTTGCCGATTTAGGTACCGAGCCCTAAAAATGTGGGTAGGCTTTTTTCACAACGATTAATTGTCGTAACATATTGTTTGTCATAAAATCGTTAACTCTGAGTTAAGCCATAACTCTGAGTTTTGAGAGTAAAACCCATTAGCTTAGATTAGGTTAGGTTTGGTTTGTATTACAACAATCCTGAAAAGTTATTGGTTACAGAGAAAAGTAGAAATTATGACTACGAAATCCCTAATGAGTATTATGAATAAGAATTTTATGTGAGCCAATATGGACCCTAAAAATGTATACGCTACGGAAATTTTCGTTCCATGACTTTTCACAAGTGTATCAAAGACTTACGTATCCTATTGCCAATTGGCATCAGTCACATACCTAAACGTTTGCCTGAAATCTTCGACATTACAAAGAGACGCACACAGCTACCAGCTACATACCACACGTCTGTCTCACATACACACACCTACGTATTGTGAGACATTTGTATTCACCCCCCGTCGAAATCTCTTCCCCAAGAGACAAAGCAACGTATATTGTATATAAGTATATGTAGGTATTGCTTGGATTTTGTAATTTCTTTGAGTTTCTTTCTTATCCCGGATTTGTTTGTCGGGATAGGATAGAAACTCAAAAAGAGGTGTTTTTTAGGCGAGGGAAGGACTTGGTCACAATTTTTCACATAAGTGTTGGTGAGATCGTAGATGGAGCGTGCTTACCTAAGATAGTGCCTATCCACCAGCAGCGAGGCATCCTTAAAACCCGATTCCCACCGACTTGACTATCTATATTAGAACACTAGTGGTTCTGTGAACGTGTGAGTACGTTTCCAATCTCCATGTCTCCGATATTTAAAAAAAAATCGAAACAAAGCTAAGTATATAATTAACGAAACTACTTTTGAGAGAATCGATTAAAAAATGCAACCTCTAGGCCATTTAGAGAACAGCCGGAAATCAAGACAAACGAACATACGAAAGAATTTTAGGTCAAGCAGAAGCGGAGACGCCTCGCTCACTTCGCTCGCTCGGTCAATGAGAACACTCATTGCTCTTAAAAAAGAATCAAAATATGGCTTTTCTAATGTATTTTAAGCTACATAACTATGTAGGTATATCATATCAGTTTAATCTACAGATTATTGTTTGAAAATCCTTAACTTAAAGTTATTAGTTTATAGTACTCTCAATAAAAATAATTGGTATACTGTACAGTTATGTAATTTTAATCAAACTATCCATACCTACTAATATTATAAATACGAAAGTATGTTCGTCTGTCTGTTACCTCTTCACGCTTAAACCGCTATAACATATTTAGATGAAATTTGGTATGGAGATAGTTTGGGTCTATATAGGTACTTTACATCCCAAATAAATGTAGTGTTCCCGTGGGATGAGCGGGTAACACCGCGGGGCACAGCTAGTAATATATATACCTTATCTATAATCACCTGCTTAAACCTTGATAAAGCAATCCACCTTTATTAATATTCTGAAACAATATACCTATTAAGCACATGCCCAACATAGGTATTTTATAATAGTCTAGTTAATTCAAAAAGTTCAGTTCACGAAAACAATTAGGTGTCAAAAAAACAAAAGGTTATTGATTTGATTTGATCCAGGTACCTATAAAACAAAAAAATAGACAATCGAACTCTTTAAATTTTTTTAACAACAATCGACAAACAGAATTCATCATCTCGAGACAAAGTGTAACAAACGCGGAAACGCATTTTTTGGGCACAATTTTTTCTCGATCACTTTCAATTGTTAAAAATAAACATTCATCTATAGGTACTGTTTGCGCGGAAACGTAAACACGATAAAAAGGTTAACCAGCCTGTTCAAACAATCGCTTGCGCATAACCTTAAAAAAAAAAACAAATATCGAACACAAACGTCACATATAACCGCTCACTCAGCTACAATACCCATAAAGAATTACAATTAATCGCTGCGACGAGAAATGCCACCGCGTTAAAAAAACGTCAAAATATCTATGCCCCCACTGACTACTGGCCGCCAATGGGGGTCGCCGTTTGACGGCTCGCTACCACTTTCAGACCAATGGGGGCCCCGGGGCGGAGCCTGGAGCGTCGCGCGGCGTTTCGCCCCCAGCGAAAACCTTTTCGCCTCCAGTCGTTTTCCGATAAGCCTGGGGGATGGTCGATTATTATTACATTCGAGCGAGCCGCGGATGGCTCCGGGCTGAATCGATAATGCGGAAGGCAAGCCAGTGACTGTTGTGATATGAGACATTTTGTGTTCTGTGATATGTTTGCCTTAGTATAGATATGAACCTTTATATGCAGTGTCATCGCGAGGTATGGATACGATTGCTTACTTAGGTGTCTAGATATACATACAGTGTCTATATTGTTCAGTGCTATGAGATATTAAAATGTATTTTAGACAACCCTATCATGAAGGAAAGAGTACAGACAAACGTGGAAACTGATGTGGTGTTTTGTTTCCAGATCTGTGGTCTTAAAATAATTAAAAACTAATTTTGATAAACTACTATTTTAATATTCCAAATTCAAATACAATCAGCGTATACCTATATTTAATTAAAACTCTATTTTTTGTAATAAAACAACAACAACTGCTCTTAGAAAAACAATAAATAAACATTTTTAACTTTACCGAATGTTAATATGCTAAATGAAGAATATTCAACCAAACTATTTTTTTATAGATATTTACTTATTATGTTATGAATAACATACTTATTTTATTCATAGACATACATTTTAGTTTGTGTATTTTGAGTGTTTATTGTACCTACCGGTATTTTTGTGGAATCAATACTACCGTGATCCCAATCTGAAAAAATTACCGGTATTAGAGTGTAATACCATGGCGTTTTTAAGAAGTAATAGAACCAGTTAACTAGTTATACCAAATTTTTTAACCGTCGGGTAATTTTGTTATTATAAGAAAATAATCTTATTAGATTCCAATAAAAAATATAATGCCTCCTGATTTTTTTTGGTTAATTATATTTCCAAAAAGAAAATATATTTTATATCTTATTTTAAAAATGATGCACATCATGCATAGCATATGAGTCGGCATATTACAACTTTTAAATTAAAGCTAAGGTATCAAAATTATCTACCTATTAAGTTTTTTAATGATATGAAAACAAAAGCTTTGAAAAGTTTTTTTCTCTGAGAATTACAAAATAGATCATAATTTTGTAAAAAGAAAAATTAGAAACACTTAGTCTTATGACTTGACTAGAAATCTGCTGAATAATTTGGTAGTAGGTAATAAAAAAAAAATACAATACAAAATGCTTTAATGCATACCAGCATAAGTTTACAAATGAAATACAGATACAATCATTTTAATAATGGTAGACAACAGGCGGTACTATCGCTAAAGAGCGATATCTTCCAGACAACCTTTGGGTAGTGAGTGGATTGAATATTTAATTTATGGTCATAATATTTTGTCCTTAAAAATCAATCGATAAAACAAAATTTTCCTATTGAAAATACCAATTTAATCTACAATAATGTAATTATTTCCTAGTAATAGATATATGAACACATTACTAGGAAAAACAAAATAATTTTCCTCTTAGCACATTCACTGCCAACGATTTCGTAGCGCTACGCGCGTAGCCGATAACATTGGGGAAATGCGTATGTAGCGAAAATTTACTACGAGCACAGCGCCCACGGAGCGGGTTCCCAGTGTTGAAAGTGTTAATAAGTAAAGCCGTCGGATAAAACGGAACTGCCATGAAATAATATAGATTACTTAGGTATATTTTCTCGAAACTAGGAACAAAATTTTACGCAAAATGGTTATGTAATACATTCCAAATGTATTAATATGTAGCACGGATGTCTTATTCTCAAAATAATAGAACATTGATAAAATAATTTACAAAAAAGCTAAGTAAGATACATAAACATTAGGTACATTCTGAAATTAAAATACCATTTCTAAATATTTATGTGCGGACGCCATATTTCGTATTATGACTATACTATATTTTTATTGTGTACGCGTTTATCGTGTGTGCGCTTATTACAAGAAACATTCAATTTCTCGTAAAACAGCCACACAAATACAATAAACCCTGTATTTAAACATTCAAAATATACTTTTCCCGTCCTAAAACCCAAACTAAGTAACATTTCATCCAAGAAACTTGACACAAGAAAGGCCCCAATCCTTTATTTGTAGCATTCCTTGAAGCATATAATTACCGGCCGGGGTACGTTATACTTTGAAATTTTATAATTGGTGGTCCTTGGTACAAATTACCGGGACATCCTTTTGAAACAGGTAGAACAATAAAAAATAACTTTTTGCGATATCGGTTTCGTAACTTTTAAGTTTTAAAATGAAATGTTTTTGAGTTATGCTAGTTTAGTTTTAAGAGTACGTTTTCAGTAGGTACGTATATGTTATTCTTCCTTTGAGCTTTGAGCTTATATCGTGTTTTTATACTTGCATGGGTTTGGAATAGAAACGGAAATAATAAGGTAATTGTAATCATTTTTGGTACAAACATACTTTCTAACAGAAAACTATAAATACTCGAATTGTAAATAAAAATGGAATTTAGGTATACTGATTTTTAACATTTTTAGGGTTTCGTACCTCAAAAGGAAAAAACGGAACCCTTATAGGATCACTTTTAGGGTTCCGTACCTCAAAAGGAAAAAACGGAACCCTTATAGGATCACTTTGTTGTCCGTCTGTCCGTCCGTCCGTCCGTCTGTCAAGACCCTTTTTCTCAGGAACGCGTGGAGGTATGAAGCTGAAATTTATATCAATTACTCAGGTCTACTGTCCCTTGAAGCTGTGAAAAAATCAAACTTCTAAGCCAACGCAATCAAAAGATACAGCCGTTTATGCCGCAAATTTTCGACACTTGCAAGGGAATCAAAACCTACAGGGTGCTTCCCGTGAACTCAGAATCTTGAAATTTGGTACGAAGCAACGTCTTATAGCATAGATAAAGGAAAAATTACGAAAACCATAAATTTTTAGTTACATCACATAATGTTTACAAATGAAGCGAAAATTGAAAAATCTAATGATTCGGACAGGATTCGAACCTGCGTTTCCAACATCAAATTTCAATTTTCATCAAATCATTAAATTTTTCAATTTTCGCTTCATTTGTAAACATTTAGTTTACGTTAGCAGACGTTACTGCTTTAATAAAAAAACATCACATAATATATATTTTTTTAATAATTTTAAACTTACTACCCATTTCCTCATAAACGCGTAGAGGTATTAAATTGATTTGGTTTGTACGGAACCCTCGGTGCGCGAGTCCGACTCGCACTTGGCCGGTTTTTTTAAATAGGTAGTATACGAATGAGTGATCAATTTAACAATTATTAAAATATTTTATCATTTGTTTTTATACCGGAATGAATCATTGATCTAAAATTTAAACATATTTAATTAATAGAAAAAGTATTTTATTTTAAATTATGATAGTCTTAGAAAGATGTAGTGTTGAAATACTTAAAACTCGATAAAAGCCAATATCAAACACTTAGGTATAATATTTGTACGCAGGGTTTAATACCGTTTTAAAAGTCATATGTTAGCTATTTGAAAAATGATCGCGAGGTCCACAGCTAACAGAGTCACTATTATTACTGTCACAATATACACACAAGACGGCAGTTAAAAAGCTCCATAGACAATGCTCTTGGCCAGAAAAAAAAGAATAATATGGATGGCGGTTATGGAAAATAACCTGCTTATTGCCATAGTTCGGGAAATACTATTAATTACCTATTATTACTTACAGTTATTATTTACGCTTATGTTCATGTGTGAAGAATATGTTTCATAAATTTATAAAACTAACAGCGCCCTCTCTCGCTTGCTCGGTCACCGCTGTAAAGTGGTGAGGTAAGATGTGAATATTAACCTTTTGAGCGCCACAGTCGGCTGTGGCCGTCAACAAACAATCGTGCCCCTGACGCCACGTCGGCCACAGCCGTCCAAATTTCAATGATCAAAATCTTTGTAATTCTAACCGCTACAAGTATTTTTCAATCCCTGTTGATTTTGGGGCACATCTTTTTTTTTTTACTCTGGCGTCAGTGGCACGGTAAATTGCTAGACCACTTGGCGGTCAATAGGTTAACGTATTCACATAGAGGCCGCTAAGGTGTAAAAACCTTTCAAATAAACAATGCAAGGATCAACACACAAAGCATAAGGAAAAATTCGTCAGGTCTACGTGGAGCGAGGGTAGCGAAGTGGCTAACGCGCTGGACCGGTAATCCAGAGGTACCGGGTTCGATTCCCGGTCCCTTCCACCAGGTAGCTCCTTTTTCAATTTTTCTTTAAGCTTTGATCTTTGTATTAATGGTTTAAATAAGGACTTTTATTCCTCTGTAGTCACACATTTTTCATAATTCTTAGTTCGTGATTTCAAAGAAAAATACTTTCTACGGGAAAGTTTGTCGACAAAATGAAACAGTCCGTCAGATCCAAATTTTGACAGGCACTGTGTTGAAGTTACACTTGAGCATTTATTGTTAGGGTTTATTTTTTTTGGATTAATTGTCGTCCATGAACTAGTAAGTAAAACTAAAATACGAGGACTTATATCCTAACAAGCGTCGGTCCGGCCCAGGGATAGTGGCGCTACAAACAGCTTTCATATGGCAATAATGTGCATACGTCATATTTGCATTATTAAACGTCAGTCAAGGATTTGTCATTATCAAAATTCAAATATTGTTTACTGGAATGCTGCTCAATCCTTCGTTCATCATACTGAATCCTATTGAAAAAACTTGACTTTCATCACTGTGGATAGTTTTGGCCATTATACGAGTATGCAAAAATTACTTGAAAATTACGGAATATTCAGTCCTGTTTCCTCTTGGTTTACATCAATGACATTCTTTCAACGTCAGTTACCAAAGAATTATCGTTGCCAGTAAAATAATTTAGTACCGCTGAACATCCGCAATATGGCGTAGATTCTAAAATCCCTTGCAGGGCTCTAATTACTTACTTATGTCTTACAATCTTCCATATCTTTTGCGATCTATGTTCAACATCTTTCTTATTTCCGTGTATTACATTAACTACGGTTGTGTTTAAGAATTGCTATAAATCGTAGGTACTTATACAGTTTCGGGACTTGTTAACTTAATAAATTAATTAAAATAAATACTCTTTTTTTTTAAATAGTATTTTTTATTAGGTACCCCGTACCTCAGTCGGGATTTCGGGATAAACGGAACCCTTATAAAACCACTTTATTGTTTGTCTATCTGTCTATCTGGCTGTCTGTCTATGTGATAACTACAAACTGTCTGTCTATGTGAAACTACAAGACTTTCCCTTATTCCTAAATTGTACTGCAAGAAACACAAAATAGACTTCAATTTGAATCTAGTTTAAATCGAGAACATTCCCTGCAAAGTCGTTTTTTTTATTCAGCAAAAAATTCTATGTAATGAAACCTCTCATGCCTGAGGTCACAAATGGCTACATCGATAACTTCAATCATTGTCAAGGTTAAAGAAGACAACCTGTAATATTTTCAGGATTTTATTAACATCGTTTTAAAGAACCCATTAAGTTAAGTCAGGTTTTTTAGGGTTCCGTAGTCAACTAGGAACCCTTATAGTTTCGCCATGTCCGTCTGTCCGTCCGCGGCTTAGCTCCGTGATCATTAGTACTAGAAAGCTGAAATTTGGTATGAGTATGTGTATATATTACGCCGACAAAACGGTAGATTAAAATCTAAAAAAAAATGTTTTTTTCGGGTACCTACTTCTCGAACACCTAAAGTGGGGGTGATTTTTTTTTCGTTCCAACACTAGTGTGTGGGGTGTCGTTGAATAGGTCTTTAAAAAATAATAGGGGTCTCCAAACATTATTTTTTGATAAAGTCAGCAGTTTTGAGAATATTCGCTCCGAAAATAAAAAAATCGTGTCCCCCCCCCTCTAACTTTTCAACCACGGGTCAATAAATTATGGGAAAATTCATGAAAATGAGGCCTTATAAGTACTTTCAATGAAAACTATATTGAACAAAATCAGTTGAGCCGTTTTTGAGTTATCGCAAAATTTCATAATTTTCTTTAAAAGGACGTAAGTTGACTTCCAGAAGATAATAAGTAATTACAGTTACATTGGCGTTTACGACCTTTTTATAGAGCTTGAAATCTTAGTCGTAACTTAAACCTCGGGCTTAAAACCGCTGTTTTAAGCCCGTCTATTGTGAAGGATGAGTAACTACGGAACCCTACACTGAGCGTGGCCCGACATGCTCTTGGCCGGTTTTTTACAATAATTTTGAAAGTGCTGTGGGTGCTGTGATATGTATTTTGCTAAGTTTTTGTCTTTTAATAAATGTTATTTAATTCTGAAAGTTAGTTTTGGAAAAAATGGCTTTCGGACAAATGAAAATCAGGCGAAACAAAAAATTGTGTTTCAGATAAAGTATCCAGACTATTTAGTACTTTTGAGCATTCTTCAAAATATGTTCCGTTACGTATTGGAATTCCACCCAGTAAAAAAATATTTTTTTGATAAAAACGCTTTTATTAAAATCTCCTTCTTCCATGTTCTTTGAAAATAATACGTGTTTCAATGTAAGTTGCTTAAATAAATCTACTTTGTACCTAAACCTAACGAAGCTACCACTGTGACGTTCCATTACGATACGAACTTTAGGTACTGTTTTAGTAAAGTTCAATATATTGTTTGTAAACCAGTCATTATTAAATGAAATTTATCGCGATAATATTATATTATAAATGAATAACATTTACAACACAAAGAATAACAATAAAGTTATTTAACAAAATCTTTCCTTTACGTTACTATTTGGTTTTCATCATAGTTTAACTATCACTATGACCTTACCTTAAGACATAATTAAAAAAAAACATCTAAAGTTATGTTTATCATAATTGGCATTTATTATTCTAACAAATGAGATCTAGAATTATTCTTAATACATATGTAACTAATAGGTAGGCTAAAATTCTTGAAAAAACAATCACAGCCACAGTAGGACAAAGTGACGTTAACGAATAATTTGTCACGTTTAAGAACGACGTGAAAGGTTTACATGCGTAGAAAATTGCTTACAACTCTACTAAGTTTTCAGTAAAAGATGTATACGAATGCTAAGCAGCAGCAGCTTGCAAGCTGAATAACTCATACTCATGTTAGAGCATTAGATATACAGTAGTACAAGTGGTGTTGGAGGCTACCAAAGTCTAAAAGTTGTTTGAAGAAATAGCGGAAAATTTCAAGCAAGTGTTTGTAAAATTCAATGGCTCGGCGTAGCGTCGGTAAGGCACCCGTGTTAGAGTCGTTGGAGGTGAGGGTTCAAACCCCGCCCTGAGCAAAATAATTTTCAATTTTTCGCTTCAATATAATCATTTGATTACCGCAAACAATACAAATTATCCTGATAATATTTATGTAAGTGACCAGGTTTTTAAGAGGTATACTGATTCATCTGAAAAAAGAGATTTGTTTTATAATAATATTTTTTTTTAAATGGCCTGCAATTTCATCCGCAAATCAGTGCCAAAAATACGTGGCAAGCGGTCCAACTGTTACAAAAATATCTTAGGAGTTGGGAATTATTCATATTTGTATTATTTATCTATCGTGTTTTAAATTATTTTATTTTTGAGGGATATATACAAAACAATCAGAATGGATAAGAAATAAATAATGTGACATTGCCATGCAAACAACACTTTATTAACACTGTTATACCTAGTAAAACTTTAGGTAAAGTTAAATCGAAAATCAAAATGTCTTTAATATGTAGAGACCATGTCTTTAAAATCAAAAACATCGCCAATAACATTATTAGCTATATCATTGCTGAAAATATTGTATTTGGACAAAAATCCTTAAGATCTGCTGACTACTTTTGGATTGTAATTGATTGTGAAATTAAATGTCACTTGGTTTAAATTAGATTGTATAAACTTTGTAAGTTGTATTTGCTTTTCGCGTCTATTTTTGGTCAAATTCACTTATGTCTTGGTTACCTACGGGACAGGCTGTGCCTAGTGTAGGAGCCAGTGTAACAGCTAAGATAAGCGATTTCAGTGCATGAAATTAAGTTTATATAAGCCATATTTGTGTACACAACAGTGGACCTTTAATTATTGTATGTGTATATTATATAGGTTAGTATAGAGATGTGACTGTATTAATTTGTTTAAATGCAATAAACTTACTTACTTACTTACTTACTTACCTTCGTAATATTGAGTTTTTTTTTTAACAAATCTTCTTTAAAGATATGAAACAGATAAGCAAATTGCCAAATAACAGCGTAGGCTTAGTTAGAATAAGTACGCTTAGAACGAGAGTCTTTATACAACAGATTTGCGAAAGATGAAGTCGTTTTTGGTTTTATATGCCCAAACCATAGATAGAGACGTTTTGCTTGTGATGTGACAGATACGCATACGGCCGAAACTTAGCCCGTGGCTAATATAACCAAAATTGGCTTCGCTTTCAAGCGCAACAAGGTGTCTAGGCTAATTTGTTCTAAAGGTAAGTAAGGTAAGGTAAGAATATCGTTTGATTCGCCGCTACCAACACTAAATCGCCCCCTGCCTGCTATACGGCCACATCTCAAAAAACCATTTTTTCGAGAAATCGCTTGTTAAAGTTTTGGCAGCGTAGTGCGTGGTAGTAAAACGGGGCTTACTCCTTGAGTTTTGGGTCAATTCATTTTAAATTTAACTTTTTTTACTCTACATGATATAACGCTTCTCATGAATACGTCTTTTTATATAAAACGTGTATGTTTTTTAAGATACGAGGCCTTTAAGATAGGTACTTAGAGTTGTGGCCGTATTGCAGAAACATTTTGTTGAAATTTTGAGATGCGTCCAAAACCGAACAAGAATTATTGGAAAATGGTAACATGAAAATTATTATACAAACACTAAAATAATTAAAATACCTTTATTAATCAACTTTTGTTACAATAACAACATCACTGTAAGCGATAATCAGTGCATGCAGCTTTAATACCAACTTTCTAGATGCAGATATCATCATCATTTTGCATATTATAATTAATGATTATCTGGTACCTTCCCTTTAAGGCACTTGTATCTTTAATTATCGTGTTAACATGTACCATATATGGTATAATACCATATATAACATGTACCATGTACAAGGAGGCCCCATAGTTTAAGGGCCTTATCACACTTGCGATTTGCGAGCGTATTTTCTATACAAATAAGCGACGCGGCGAACACGCTGCGCGATCGCCTTCATACAAAATACGCTCGCAAATCGCAAGTGTGATAAGGCTCTTAGGTTTAAGCGTGGACTAGGTTCCCGTTGATATTAGTGTACTGTTTTCCAAAATTCTTCAACTTCTTTACAATATTACCTTTTCATAGTGCAGGATAAGCTTTTCGTTTTCTACTTTTAGGTTTAGCAATACTGGATGAAGACTGGTTCGAATCAAAGTCCCAATTTAGGTATGTGAGTCGGTATTTACAACGAATTTTTAGAACACCTTGGCCCAAGATGTAGGACGTGGCTCTCACAGTTCTATTTAGACATAGTATCGGATAATATAATTTCACCTAAGTTCAACTGCTCAAAAATAATAGTCACACTCAATCCGGGTAAGCCAGCCGACGAACCAAAGGGTTTCCGACCTCTACTACTTAGTTGCGTCTACAAATTTTTGGAGAGGCTAATCTACAATCAAATCGAACCTATTGTCGACAAAATAATTCCTGTGGAGCAGGATGGATTCCGTAGTGGTCCGAACTACGTGGATCAGGTAAATGTCGCTCCCAACACACATAGAGGCTGAGTTTCAAAGGAGAGAGAAAACAGTGGCAGTATTTTCGACCTCTCAGCTGCATTTGATAGCGTACGTAGACAGGAGCTTATCTATAAGCTCCTGACCGTGGTGCAAATGGTGGGACTAATCAACTCTATGCTCAGCAATAGGGAATTTATCGTCTACCTCGCAAGCAGCCCGAGCAAAGACAGAAAGCTGAACAATGTACTACCTCAAGGATCGGTCCTGGCCCTGCTCCTGTTTAACCCATATCGTGTGTGTATAGGTTGAACAGGAGTGGGTCAGGACCGATTCCGAAAACAGAGAGTCGGAAATTTATGTATGGTGATGACATTGCCATCACAAACCAGCATGGCAAATTTAAATCGAAGGAAGCTCTTACTCGCAATCTGGAATGACATTTCTGATTAGGCTGCCCGAATGCTAGTAAAACAGAAGTTGCGACATTCCATCCTTGCAACAGAGAAGCAAATTATGAGCCAAATATATGCTTCAGAGAGACTGCGCTTAAATTAAATCCTACACAAAAGTACTTGTGTCACTCTAGACCGCAGTCTTACCTATATGCGAAGAAGCTACAGACGCCGAATTACATACTCCACAGACTAAGGGGAACTACTGGGGGAGCAACAACTTATGTGCTAATACGCACTACCGGTCTTAGCCTAAGTTTACTCCACAACAGAGTATTGCGCGCCAGTTTGGCTCAACAGCGCACAATGACGTTTATTTCGCTTATATTTAAAGGGATTCATCGTAATAATACTAGAATATACGTTATTTCTATGAGACGCAACTCAAAAAAAATATTACAAATTTATGCTATACAGCCACAACTGAAAAGTGGCTGTCTTGCAGGGAGTCAACTGTAAATTTTTGGTCAGATCCATAAGGCCACTTGTGGAAAAAAGGCTCTTAAGGACACTTTTTCTTATGGCTCTCGAAATAAGGTCGTAAATTAACCTATTCTGACTACGAATCTGCAATAATCCGAAAAAAAATTTTTTTTGAGATGTGGCCGTATAGCAGGCAGGGGGCGAAATGAGAAGAGGCCAGTCTGGTATTAGAACAGTGGCAAGAAGATGAACCTAGTTATATCTTTATCTGTATCCCTACTATTATAAAATTATATTATATCATAAAATCTGTTTTCTAGGTATGGAACTTATTTCAAGTAAAATCTTAACAGCGCGATGCAGAAATTGAGTGGTTGCGTGGTGCCTGCACTACAGTGCCGACTGTTGGTAAAAAATCCTCTTATCACGTCGAATGGCTTGACGGATTTTAACCAATTTTTGTTGAAGAATAAGCTGGACGTCCAATGATGTTTAATAGGGTATGATTTACTCAACTACGGTGATACTTTATACAGTCGAGTTCATTTACAGCTACACACTTACGAGAACAAAAATATCTGAACACGACTTAATGCTCCTGACAATAGGGTCGTGTTCAGATATTTTTGTTCTCGTAAGTGTGTAGATGTAAATGAACTCGACTGTACGCAGAAAAAATTGCCGGAATAGTATCAACACAAAGTATACGTACATACGTACCTGTTCAGTTCTGAGCTTTCTTAGGTATAGCGCTCGCTTAAAGATACTGCCCACACAGCATATTACCTACGACAACGATTTAACAATACATTATAAACATTTCAAAATAAGAACTACCATGAAGAACCAATTCAATTTCAGCCAACGCAATAAAACAATTCAAAAATGGAACGCTGAAGTATTATTTAAAAAACCGCCGTTCCATTATGCCGCTGTCATCGCGGGTTGATAAGATTTAAATTAGCCCCACAATACCGTGCTGTCAAATCCGCCATTAATTTCGAATTTCAAATTTCGAACAGGAGCGATGTTGCCAACCTTTTGGCCGTTACAACAATGAATGTAATTTAGGTGGATTAATTCCGTTGATCTTTTATTTTGACGTTCATTAATGTGGATTAGGGATTTAGGTTAAATTGATAATTTAAACTTTTTATTTGATATAGCACATGTAAAAGTGTGTTCCTGACATACCGTTCATCATAAACACGTACATGATACAAAATAATAGAAGTCCTTAATTAATTTTATATAAATTTAGGTGCAGGTATAATGTCTTAAAGTCATTTAGCTAGAATTATGTAATATAATATAATATGGAATAAATGTAAATTAAGAACTAGCATTTGAAATAAATATGCAGTGCTGACAACATATCCGTATTAATAAAGGTTGAAAACATTAAATACAGTTAATGACTTGTCACGCCGGCCCCGCCTACTGGCAATAATCTACCACAATCAATTATATTAGAGGTTAAAAAAACGCAGTAAAGTATCGATATCGATATTAATTTGCAATCAGATTATTAAAATTACGTTCTGCTCATCTTCATGGATCGGTCAAAAACTATTTTTTTATTTGCTGAATATAATAAAGGGACAGAAATTGTCAGAGATGAAGAGAATTTAATTGGTTCAAGAATTATTTTTAGTTGATCTCTAACGCAACCCCTGCCATACCCCCGCTGCGTCGGGAGCTCCTCGTGTCGTGTGAGGTTATAAATATTGATCATTGAGTATTCTGTACACCCGTGACATGCAATACCACACATATTATTATCACAACGTAAATGACTCCGATAGAAAAATGTATCAGCATGAAATGAGTCAGCAAGTTTCTATAGCAGAAGTGCAACATAGATGTCACCTTGTTGTTATAGATTACAAACGCCAAATAACCATAGATTTTAAACCATACTGTATACTATTACTTATTCTGTGAGAATATCTTGAACGGATTTCTGTGAAAATTATTACGCTAGTCTATGCAATCAGTTCCAAGTCAATTGGCGGAGTATACTACCAAAAATATTTTTCATATTAATATTTATAAGAAATAAAAAAGTGAAATGTTTGCCATTCGTTTGTTAATGGTTATCGACTCATCAAAATTAATTTTGAGGTTTGCTTTAGTTCTTTCCATAAAATATTTTAGTTGAGTACTGTAATAATGCATTGATAAGGATTAGAATTGGAAACTGCTATGAACACTAGTTCGTCTCAATTTAGTAGTCCCGGTACTGCACGCCGATTTATCACGAATTTCAGAGCAAAATACGACTAAAAACAGAAAAACAAAAGAAAAATACATTTGACAGGTGTCACATTTACCGCCTTTTCAACTAGTACTTCCAATTTTACGTTTCTTACGCCGAGACATGATACGATGTTTAAATGAAAATTTGTGTTTATTTCGTTATAGATTTCCATGACGACAGAATCGCTATCAATCAATAAAACTCATTGTTTACTGATGCAAATAAATTCAGTAAACTAGATACACAATACAACGAAAAACGCATAACTGTCAACATCTGAATCCAATTACATTCGACTTAATAAATGTCACAAATAACAACGATAAACAAATGTAATTTGCATGGAACACGAGCCAAAACAATACGGGATTAAATTTTCTAATTGCCAATACCGAAATTGGATTTTCAATGAGAATTGCCGATATATTTTAATAGGCAATAAGACCAAAGATAAAAGCGGTTTTGTTTTTAATTTTTTGAAACTTTAATAGTGTGTAAGGCACGGTCGGCCAAATGAGCGGGTCGTTCTTTTTTTGAATTTGATTTATAAGCAATGAATTGTGAACTGAACGGCAGTTAATGAAATATAGAGTGATGTCGCGGCTGCGTACGCTTTTTTAGATCGGGTTTAGGGTTGCTTGGACATGCTTGGACGAATAATTAGCTCTATGTTTTGTAGTATAATAAATATATCGCGTTCTTGTAACAGTTTCAGTTGAGTTTAATTACAACCAATACAGTAATTTGTTTAAATTATGTGTAGGTACATAATGTTATATGTAATTTTAGCTTTCATTACTTGAAGCCGAAACATTAATGACACCTGCCAAATTAATTTGGACATATTATATTACAAACTACAGAGTACTTCTGTACTTTCTGTACAGATAAAATCATGCTTTTACAAATGTACGATTACACCCACCGGCTTAGTCTACGCGCCGTCTGTCTTTCTGTGCCTGTTTATATGCCTCATGACTAAGGATTTACCATACGTTTAGCTCCTATGTCACTTACCTAGGGCAAATAAATTCCAAAATCTCCCTTTAAAAAAGTCCAGACAAGAAAACTTCGTTGATATGATTTTCATTGAGCGTTCCTTATTAAATAGTATCTACGGAACCCTCGTTTGAAGTCTTTGACGGTTTTTTTTACTGGTATCGTAACTGGTATTGTTTTACCCTGGCTACGGAATCGTAAATATCTAGTAATGGTTCACAATTTTGCTTTTCAAAAACCATTTTGCTTTACTATTATGTATTGTCGTCTAGCGACTTCGGTATTCTGTCTCTGATGTAAATATCCAATTTATTCATGGCTATTATGTATTAGCGACATAAGAAAGTTATTTCACACTGCAATTTATTATTTTGGAAAGTGGAAAACCGTGTGGAGTAGTGAAGTTTGGTGCACAGTACAACGACCTCAAATGGTAACGACATAAATTAATAATAACAAAATGGTCAGTCAATCCATTATTCGGAATGTAACAGACATATTTGACTATCACCCACGACACTTTCATGCTAGCTCCATGCCAAGAGTTCAGATCAGAAGCCTATTTCGGTTGACAATGACATATAGCCACTTTATCGATGTATACGATTTGAGATGTACATGTTAATTGCTTGCTTCTGTATCAATTAGCAATGAGAGTAATACAGCCTTTTTGGCAATTTTATCTTTGTCGTAATTCGAACGGGACTTTAGCTTTTTATCGATTTTGGGTAACATTTACCCAAAAAAAAAAGGCAAGTAAGTTATACAGATCATTTCCCCATACTTTATTTGTATAAACGTTCTGGTGTACTTAAACCTCTTCGCTTGTTTATTTAGAGCGCATTGTGTTCCAAATTTGAATTACGACGCCTGTTGATCAACAAAGCACCATAGACACTAGCCATTTCTCATCGTCGGTTTTTCTAATAAAGCATTTGTTAGGCACAGCCGGTCATTGTGTGTATACAGAGGTCAGATCATCGCTTTCCTGGCCCATAACTGGAATTTATACCGGACATTATTCATACAGGCGGACCGGTTGTTTTTCCCTAATTATAATCCATTCAAAGGTACCCCATTAAAACTCGTCTAAATTAAAATTCGAATAACTTACTAACTAGATGTATAAATCACGAACCGTACAGAAAGACAATAAAATATATTGTCCAGTCCGACAAACGGCTCGGGCACAATAATTAATACAACAATGCGCTCACCGAGTAATTAAAATAAACTAATTTCTAAACGTGAGTGGCTTTTTATGAATGAACGCCGTGGTCTATCTTTTTTCAGTCTGGCAACATTTCTCATCCGCGGTTGCGTACTGACAGTTCGGTTGACGGCGTTCTTTTTTCAAAGTGCGACTCGCAGCGGGGCGCCGCATCCGTTGCGCGTTCGAATTATCTCGTTTTAATTTGAGAATCGGCTTTTTTGTTTTACGCCATTATTTTACTAATTCGTAATTTGAAATGTTTAGACAATTACACGGCACTTATGAGGATTC
Source organism: Apotomis betuletana (assembly GCA_932273695.1). Classification (NCBI taxonomy): domain Eukaryota; kingdom Metazoa; phylum Arthropoda; class Insecta; order Lepidoptera; family Tortricidae; genus Apotomis; species Apotomis betuletana. The sequence continues at coordinate 8,130,953 of OW026318.1, read as the reverse complement.
GTGAATCACGTTCAAATCATTTTCTCACGCTAGCGAGGGACTCCCACGAATTAGTCGAATTGCTTGAAGCCTGGGATTCGAGATTCGAACCTAAGGATTTTCGGCATCGGATCGGGACAAGATGATTCGGAGCAAATCGGCGAACATAATTACAACCTGCCTGTAGTATTTGAGCGCTGCGCCGCGTGCACAGTAGCAATAACGTGCAATTTAAATGTTTCAAATTTCGAACACGATTCTTTTTTTATACAAATCGGTATTGCGTGCATTCATTCAAAATAAACAAACGAAAACACATCGCGCGATGTTCAATGTTAAAGAAATTCCTTACTTTTAAAACTTCATTACTTAAGAATCATACGAAAGATACTAATTACATCGATATGAATCGACATACAAAACGTCAAAACGATGTTGCCAGCGTAGCGAAAAAAACCATAGACTTAATTTCAAAATTAGAATGTTAAAGGCAGCACGTGCACAGATAAGTGCACATCGATCCACCGTATTCGAGATCACGTAGCCTAAATAACATAGGTCGGTTGTAATGAGCCGATGCCTTCAAACACCGCCATTGGGATCCAAATTCGATTTAATAAAACGAGTTGTCTGTTATTATTTTGTACATGTTCTTATACACGAGAACCCTCATTTCGAGGTTAATTAGGTAATTAAATATGTTAATGGTAAAATATTTCACGAAGCTTTTGTTGACTTAACTTTCTACATTATTTTATGTGTAATTGAACAGAGCAGTTACTCTTACTCGTCATACGTATAATAATACATATCGGAAGTGTTTGCGATGATACCCAGCCCGTCTAGCACAGCTATGCTTCGCGATTTGTCGCGCGTCATAGCGTCACCTGTCACTCTTTTACAGTACTGCACAGAAAGGGATAGATAAATATCTCGCGCTGGAAAGAGTCGCGTATGACAGATGTGCTAGAGGTACAGGATCATGAACATTCATCTCAGTATAATTATTTTCACCGGTTTCCGTGACTATCGCTCATTCAAATAAACAGTAATTGCGCGAGTCTCAAGGTTATCAGCCTATAGACGTTCACTACTGGACTAAGGCCTCCCCCAAAGTTCTCCACAACGATCGGTCCCGCGCCGTCATCTTCCAGTTGCTTCGGCCAGTTGGGGACCTGCCCACGCTGCGTCTTCCAGTACGCGGTCGCCACTCAAGAACCTTTCTGCCTCAACGGCCATCAGTTCTACGAACAAATGCTTATTACGCCAGGTTAAATAAATCTGAATGAACATTATTGAAGTCAAGACTGGCTCACAACTCACAAGTTCAGAACACGTTGCCAGCTGCGCAAATGACCTGTATATCAACCAAAACACCTTCCACTAATATGCGGCGCGCGTTCTTTACCAGTCGTACTGAAACTTCTAATACAAATTATATAAATATGTCTTCTGCATTCATCATACAAATGCATAAATAATAAATGTATTAAAACTACTCATTACAACTCTACATAGAGTTCTGTCGTTATGAATGGACTAAAACAGGCCCCAGCCCAACTATCTTAATTAAAAACAACAATAAAGTTTCAAAACGATTTATCTATTTTTCTTTATGACCGCCACTCTTCAAATCGAAGTAGGTACTTTTAATTTTTTTCCAATACCGGAAGACATGACACCTACAGATTTACTGCTCTAACCATCAATTATTATAATAGATTCTGTGTCTCGCTCGCACGCTCTCTTTCTATTATAATTTAGTTTTAGGATTACGGAGGAATCGTCGGAACCTTTTGGTCAAATAAATGTCATGGATATGTAACTTATGTTAGCTATAGATTTAGATAGTAATTTTATATGTATTTTCAGATATTGTCATGTTTCCGAATAGTTTTTATATATATCGCCTAAATTGGGTACAGCATTCTATTTTAACACGCCAAATAATCAACATTTCATTACGTACTAAACAACCAATCGACATATAGGTAGTATATATTATCATGTGTTAGTTATAATTATACCTACATGTACATTTCATTGAATAATTTAACTGACGAGTTTGTTTTAATTTTTTAATTGAAGCTATTTTATTTGTGATCAGCGCCATTTAAATATTTATTGCAACAGGAATTAAAGGGCATGTTATATGTGCATACGGACAACTTAATATTTAATAAAGTCTCGCCTAACCTAAGCTACAAAAATTATAACTTGGCAGGTAAATTAACGAAATGGCATCTATCCCCTGGGTATCGATGCCGAGTTATATATTTGCCTCCAAGTTAATTATTTTAGATGCCAAGTAATAACATGACAAATTATTATAGCTGCCTAGAAAATAAAATAAACCAAATGAAAACATGCAACCAGTCTCGGAAAATTCAAAAATCACCGACAACTAAGTACGAGTACATCAATGTGTTTTGCAAATTATTGCCATCGCACATTTGATAATGCTACGAAACCCGAATTATTTTCGATATATTCCCACTTAAACCGATTTACCATAAGCAACAGTAGCTAATCAACATCCTCTTTATAACCTATAAAAATCCAAAAACAACACGAATCAATTATGCATCGCATTAACCGCTCCCGCCCTGGCCTGCCCAGTGTTGCCCACTAAAACCGCGTTTACCCGAGCAATTACAGTGTTGCCGTGTTACGGCGTAAGCCGGGGGCGCGCGTGCCGCGGTCGGTCACGACCTGGGCGCGAGTGTTGCAAGAGTTAAAAATCGATAATGAGACCGGGGTAATGAGATAGATTGAAGGGGCATTCTAAACGAATAACTTAGTCTATATAGTAGAATGGTAGCATATTACAAGACATTTAGCAAAATGACTTTGGCCGTTAAATTGTAGCAATAAACTGTGGTCTGTAAAACAAGTTATAAACGTTTGTTCTGTTGCTTATACGAGTAGTCGCTTGACACGTTTCTAAATTATCTTGCTGCAAGTAAAGACTCAACAAAGTGACAATAAATATATTAGCAGAAAGATGTCCACTGCTGGTCAAAGGCCTAACCTAAGGATATCGCGCGCCAACCTCATACAAATATGTCCTAAAAAGTATGTCCAAGACCACCGCAGGATGGGCAGCGCAAACAGTGCAAAGTGCAAAGTCGGTACTGCGGTCGCCAAACCCCATGTCTTTTATCAAGCGTGACGTAGCGTATAGCCGATTGCAACATTTCCCCTAAATGGAAAGAAACAAAAAAACTGAATTCATTACATTTTAAGCATTAAAATGTCTATTAGAAAATTTAATGTAGTCTTGCACTTACCTATTTTACGTACTTTATGACTGGTTAAAACATCTTGCATTATTTTTGACGGGTGCGCCATTGTGGTAGTTAGTCAGCCAAATAATTACCTTTCGAAGCTCAAACCGGGTACAGAAGCGTAATTTATGCCTCTAAAGACTTGTAAACAGAAATTGCAGCTCGAACTGAACCAATATTAATAACTCAAACGAACTTCCTCCATTAAAATCAAATTCATTTTCTAACGTTTTCCATACGCAGGAAACAAAAGTTTTTAACTACTACCATCGAGTTTTTACACTTTAAAAAAGTTTTAGTTTTATAGTCATAGAGTACATTTTATCTCATTTTTTGTGTATGAGTTGTGTGTGTGTTATTAAGCGCGATGGACATTCAATCCTGCGCGTGCACCGACATCCATCACCCGACCACGCCTCTCCGGAGTGTTTCGACAACGCTTGAACTTGCCACGTGATTTGTGGGTGATTAAAATATTAATAATGTCTTTAAAGCGTTTAAGAATAGGGTTTGGCATGTCAAATGTGATGTAGATGCTATCGGGCAACGCTGTTACTGTTTTAACTAGCTTTCGTTTGACGCCGCCTTTGTATTTAGGATTTTGGTTAGCCTTGATCGATCGTTTTAAACAGCAGACTTTTGTACTTTCGAAAGTAATAGTAACTGAAATCTAAGACCTTCCGTAACCGTAACTAACAACACAAATATTAATTTGTGTTGTTAGTTACGGTTATGGACAAGATTACGTGTTGCATCTCATTTTACATCAAATCTCTAATTTTATAACGTGTTATTCCGAAATTACCCCTAATTTTAGGTTGTTATCGTACTCTAACCTGGCTACACTCAAAATGACATTAACCATAGAGCAACAATCACGTTTCTGGAATTTTAAATTTGGAACCGAAATTATTTCGAAAATTAATAAAAGTCCAAAATCCCTAATGAAAATTCCATATCCAAACTACTGGCCAGTTGAAAAAAGAAAACAAATCACTGGCTGTTAAACCACCTGAATTTAAAAAGAGAACGCGAGCATGGAATGTTGAAATCAACGGGCTACCAATTTTGAATACGCATTCGCAAGCTGAACTTTGAGAATAAACACTACTGTGTAGAAAATAGAAAGCAATTTCATTTAATAGTTCGATGTATTTAGCACCTATTGAAAATGAAACGTTGAAACGACTTCCGTTTTTTCGAAAGAATGTTAAAATTAGGGCAATGCATATCATCAGTATGTTTTTAATACATTTTACCTTGGTTAAACTAATCAATTTTAAAGAATTATTGAAAAACATCGGTCATGCATAAAATTACAGCAGTAGCCATAATTGTGATTTATCAATATAGTTAATAAACTGCGAGTGGACAGACAGCAAATCAATAATCTTAGAGACTAACTATGTTTCTATCGCTGTGATGCATACGTTACTTCGTCAATCTAAAACAGACTTTAGACAAAAACGTTGTTCGATGCATTTAAAAATGTAGAACATTTGGTTACTGTCTAGCTTTGAACTTCTAAAAGTACCTACAATATGTAATCTATAGACATTTGATTAGGTGTAATATTTACAGTTTTGAATAAAACATGGCCGATTTTAATGGCTTAGTATTTTATGTAATAAAGTAATTTTTTAACTGAAAAAACACCACAATCTTATTTTTCGCAGGAAGAATAACTAACACATACACTGTATGTCATTAATACTTACACTTAGGCCATGCTTGACCATTTTCCAAGTTCACGGTCCTTTTTTCAATGTTTCCACTGTTACAGTTGAAGCCGACACAAAGACCTATTTACCGAAAGTCTTTCACTGAATACAAACACTGTTCTCATTGTTGTCGGAATTTTACGGATAATTGTTATATTACGTTTTCTTTTAACATTCTAAAATGATTTATAACTCAGTAAGTGCTGTTAACTCGCGCTGTACAATGAAGCATAAAACCTGTGCACCAAAATCACCTTAAAGAAAAAAGAAACTTTTACTAACCGAAAGCGTGCCGTATATGTTTGTGACTGTGGTACAAAATCGTTTGGCGCGTATATTTTTTTTCTGTAAGTTGGTCAATAAAAAAGTTGGACGTGAGCGTAGCCGCGGGCATGGCACGAGCCTCGCTCCACGCCTAGGATCATTTTGAATCTGTGGCCGTCAGGTCAATTGCGAAAAGTTCACTTTGAATATCTGGATGATTCATTACGGTTTTTATGGTCGATGGGTCTTTTTGATGTTGAAAAGTTTGATATTTTAACGAACCTTTTTTTTAATGGCATGTGACGTCATTTCGGGAGAAAAGTTTTGAAACTTTTGAACATGATGTTATTGAGCTTTAGATTTTGACCTAGCGATCGAAGCGTCTTAGCTGGACCCAAAATTCTTTCGTATGTCCAGATGCTTTGGCTGTTTTCGCCTAGAAGTAGCATTTCTTCTCATGAAATGTTAAGTACTTACAAATTAATTCTATGCAAATTCTAGTACACCAGATAAACTGAAACTATGGCACCAGGGCGACGTCGTACGGCGACGACGATAACCGCAGGGTTTCCAAATTATTTTATGTAAAGCCAAATAAATGGACACTATGGCACCAGGGTCGTACAGCGAGGGCAATAACCACAGGGTTGCCAAATTATTTTAAGCAAACTGTAATAATAAAGCCAAATAAATTGATACTATGGCCGAAAGGCAAAGGCTAGGTATGCTTCGACTTTACTAGTGTTAGAGTGTTGTTTTATTGGTAAATTACTAATACCACTTTGGTATACAAGTGAACATGTAGATAAGTAAACTAAGCCTAGACGACCTCTAATTTTTATGTTAGTACATAGTTATTATATTATATTAGTATGTTAGGCACTGTTAGTTTAATGGTTACTTATGTGTAAGTTAGTTGCACCGCCTAAATTCTTTCTGCTTTACCCTAAGGTTGACTGGTAGAAATGCCCCATAGCCTCAAGTCCGCCTATTGTACGATAAGTTCTCTTTTATGCAATAAAGATTACATACATACATTATTGATGTACACTTCTAATAATCATAACCGCGGATTTCACAACTGTTTGAACGTTTGCGACGTCACAACAAAACCCTATAATTATAATTCCAGAGCCATTCAACGCTAATCTGTTCAAAGCAATCAGGTACCATATTGTCTGATTGGCAATCACTAGCGAATTATCTTGTCGAAGCGTCCATCTATAAATCAATATTATTGGATTATTCAACTTCACGGCGCGTTGAGCAGTTTCGTAACTAACTGAACTACTAAATTAAATATTGATGTCACAGTATCATCTTCGGTTTTCACAATTTTCAGTTACAACGCGTTAGCATATTCAATATTTGAGTTTCCCGTTGTTTCTTTTTAGCCCGACGTTTCAGTTGTTATAGTTACTACCCGTAATAATGGAAGTTGAAAAAGTTGGTAGAAAGAACAATCCTAACAACACAAGTATAATACAAGCTTTCAGAAAATGTTTTATAATAAATACCTACCCTCGTTGATTGGAATACTACTTTTGAACAAGTATTATTGCTCTATAAATATATTTTAAGTTATATTTTATTGATTTCTATTATCATTTTTTGTTTGTTTGTAATGATCACTAAGTAAGTGTTTTGTTTTGTTCTAGGTAAGCTGTGAGAAGAAATTACTAGTAGTACTTCTAGAGTAAAATCAAGATGACTTTCCGTTGTGTTCCTACATTCCAAACAGTGTCAAACGACAGTAGCGCCACCTGGGTAAGAATTGTAGAAACATTTACGCATTAGTTACGCTACTCGCCGCTAGATGGCAAAACTTTCGATTCTCGGCAATATTATTGTAATAACTATTTTTAATGTTTATTCCAATAATAACTATTTTCATTCTTTCATTATTATAATAGTTCTAATACATTAAGTTACAATCAAAATTTACATGTCATAAAGTTGTCCAAAATGAGTGGCATACGTTTACAACGCCATCTATTCGTTCATATAGGAGAGTTCATAAACTCGTTGCGAGATGCGTCTCTTTAGTGTTCCGCTATCTGCCACTAGATGGCATTTGCAATACTTTTACTAACAGTGCATCGGAAACAACTCGTGATTAAAGATTGCGCTGCAAGTAGTATTTTGAACTTATATCAATGTTTAGATAGTTCAATGTAAATACCTAGTAAACATTTACGTGTTCCGATTTAAAATAACAATAGTTTCTGCTAACGATATCCTAAACCGCAACGCCCTCATACCTACTCCTACACACATTTTTTTCTTAACGATGAACTATTGACTTCTGAAGTACCAACTTGACATGTCAACAACTCGCTAAGACTTTTGACCCGAATGTTTTGTAAAGTAAACTTATTTGCTTAAACTTAGTACCTATTGGTTCCTGGGTCATAGATGTTTTCTATATATTTAAGTATCTATTAATTGACCGAACGAGCGAGGCGTCGTCGTCCGTTTGGCTGAAAATTCTTTCGTATGTCCGTTTGTTCGTATTTCCGGTTGTTCTCGCCTACGGGCCGGACTACTCAACCGATTCTTGTGAATTTTTTATTTAAATTATTTTTTTTGTCGAATGCGTTTTACGAAATATTTCAAACGGAGGTAGGGGGTGAAAACGTAAAAAAGTCATACTTCGCCATTTCGAACAATTGACAACATTTCATATTTTTAAGACTATCATTTTATTACTTTTTTGAATTCTGCTTAAAAAGATGAAGTAATCTCTGTTTTTATTTATTTTCTGAGATGATTATTTACTTTATTATTAATTTATAAAAACATACTCATTTTAAAATGTGGCAACACAGAAACCAGAACTTAATGGAAGGGTTACTTTAGTCGGTTTTCTTATAAAAAAAAAAACTTAATCAAACTCGGTATGCATCTGTCACCTGTCAACGTCAAATAAAAATATATAAGTATTTGTTTTCGCTCTTTGGTTTAGACAACAACCCTATTCAGCCCTTATTGTCTTAGATTGTAGTTATTTGATGTATTTTCTTATATTTCTTTAAATACAGAAGAATAAATTCAAAGATTTTTTTTTAAGGTACACGACTTAAAGCCCTGTCGATCTCTATATTAATTTCCACCTGTTATAAATATGAAATGTTGTCAATTATCGTGAGGTCTATTGCTAGTCTATTAAGTGTTTATCGTCGCTAGTAGTCGACGTCACCACACGTCGCCCTTATAGGATAAGGATAGATAGGTTAGATAATTAACTTGGTGGCGGTCAATACGCAGTCTCCTAAAGTATCCTTATTCTTAGCAAGACGGTCTCACTACGCCGCGCGCCGCGCTAGTACGAGTAGCCTACGTACCAGCGCACCAGGATGCTCCGCTGCAGGCAAAATCGGCGTGCGTTCGTAGCGGTACACGCATCGTTCGTTGCCAGGTCCAATTGTGCTGCTTTTACACAAACAACCAATAGGCAGTATCCCGTTCTGAAGCGTCTTATTGCAAAGATCAAAAATTGAGAACCTACTGTAGTCTTCTTTTCTATGAATAGAAGGTGCCTGCAACTTTGTCCACGTCAAACTTGTTTTTTACCATAGTCAGGTAATAAGTATCCTATTACAGTCTTTGGATGTCCAGCTATCACAGTACCATAATTGTCTAAAATCGGTTCAGCCGTTTTGGCGTAATGAGCGGACAAATAATTCTTTACAGCCAGATGGCGCCGCGCGCGTGTTAAGAATCCTGGATCGCGCTGTTAAGGATTTATTCCTGAAATAATGACCCCTCTTCATGGAAAACTGATAATCAATACAATTATAGACTTCTATAGATGTCACCAAAAATTGCAATTAGGTACTTGCTTTTTATCTACTTGAATCCTGTAACAATTGTATCCTAATGTGCCATTTTCGCTAATGGACTTTATAGCAACGGTGGACTCGTAAATCCTGATTTTCGCAACTCTACCCAAATGTCTGGCATAATGCGACATCAATCAAAAGTTCCTTCGTCACTTTCCTTAAGTCGAACTCATTAAAAAAACTCCAATTTCATCCGACACGGTCACACACTTATGCCCACTCACTCACACATACGTATTAAACTGGATATGAAAGAAACAATATTATAGAATCGCCGCCGTACGATGAAGCTTTTGGGCGCGTATATGTAAAAAAGTCAGATGAAACATAAAAGCTCAGAATTTTTGGTTAAAGTTAATCAATACTTACGATAAAATATCGCCTCAGCATGAAATCTGTAATACATATTTAAATTGGATTTTTAGATACTAGCGGACGTTTTTCCATCCTATGCGTTTTCTTAACTTAACCACGTTAAAAATTACACTTACTATGTTTGAGGAGTACAGTGAAGGAATTGGTAACACATTACTTTTTTGCTCTTGTCTCAATTACAATAAGGTAAAAAAACGTACACGTTTCAGTTTCCTTTACTGTACGTTAACAAAGATTTTCTGTTCAAAGTTCACATTCGACCCGTCGACCCCATTAAATTATTGATTACTTAAGATATTGAATACTCAAAAATCTTTAGTAGCAAATTCGCTTGAGGTAGTTATAAACTGGAACCCCAAATTGTTCTGAAATAATAAATAAGTACTATAACCACGATATCGTTGTATAACTTGTAAGGCGAACTTATCGTTCGTAGCCATCTCAGCCAGTCAATCGTGCTACTTTTTCGAGCCTCATCTCACATCCCGCCGTGTACTCGGAGCACCTTTGCCGTATCTGTGCTGGCATGTGATAGCCGCGAGCGCTCGCCGCCGGCCGCGTGCAAACGTTTTTAAAAAAATAAAACGCGCGGGAAATTTCATTAAAAAAATATAATCAGCTGTTTGTCAAACGGCCATTTTGTATTGTGATATTCTGTGGATTTTAAGTTGCGTTTCATTTTCGCATTTTTATTAAGTTTGTGGTTATTATACTAATTTTATTACTTTTACAATCGGTGTGTGATTATTTTAAATTTATTTTTAATTAATTTTAAAAGTAGTTTTGGATAAATAGCAATCAAACCGCCTAATCACATATTGGCCGTGAGATGCACCGTAATTTCCTATACCAATAACGGGGCAAGGTAAACAATATTATTTATTGTTAAAACGAAACGCACTTACGAGTTAAAGTGAGACGGGGAACAAATCATCGATCTAAAGAAAATAGAATTCTCATACGAAAGGTAATGGCGGAACAATAATCGTGTAAAAGTTCACGATAGTTGCCCAACGGTGCGGTAACAATGCAACGCGGCCAGATAATCAGAACCCTCACTAATCGATTTTGAAGGCACTGGAATTCCACACACAGGGTTCAGGATACACTGGTCCTTTAAAGCGGTCATCTCAGAGATAATGATCTGCAGATGACTTACACCGCACCAAACCGACAATAGAGTATAAACCCAACAATGTGACCAATTAGACACTCGCCACGATGACCAAAACCAGTGAAATGACCGCGATGACTTGCGAAATAGTCGACGACATACTAAACGACGACAAAAGAAAAGGACATTACGATATCGACGGCAAAATGTCTGATAAATTTACTAACAATAACAATATTAAATTAAAAAGAAAATCGAACGACGATTTCATCGATAAAATATCGACAGATATAAGTATCGAAGATAAAACTATCAGGCTTGAATTGAGGCAACCAGAAAATGAGGAATATAAAAATGGTTTGAGCAAAGATGGCAATGAGAATATGCTAACTGACGATTATTCAGTGCAGGATGAAAACAAAACTATGGAAAACATCGTGAATAATGAAGATGGATATATACAAAATGACCCAGACGAAGTAAGTAATAATTAAATATCATGAATGGCAGTTTAAGCTTCTGTGTTGTAGGTATAATTTGCGGCTGATTATAGGTCCAGAAATGAGGAGATAAGATATTCACTTAGTTCGTGTAGTGGCTGAAACAATAAAAACCCTTCACGCTCCTAGAAAAAAAAATACTTTTAACGCGAAAAAACGTCTTCAAAGCGATTGCGACAATTTTAATTTTACTTAATCAGGAAACATAAACGTAATAGAGACATTTAGTTACATTGAAAAATATAAAGTGGAGTCGAGTGTGAATAGGCATCCTCTAGGCAAGCGTGCTTCATTTTACGCCTTATTATCACTTCACAACACATCAGGTGCGAGCGATAGAGGTCAAACGCTTGGTTATCAGAATAAAAAAAAATGGAAACTTGACACGTGAGGCTCAAAAGACTGAACCGACAGTCTCGAGCGCCGTCTCAAATCATCTTTCAGACAAAAATATTCTGAATTAGAATCGGACCATCAGTTTAGAGTCAAAGCACGTTAACTCTTCCAAGCAAACGTCAAACTGACTCACTTTGTATGGTTTGACAAACAAAGCAAACATGTAATGTCTCATTTTTTTAATGTGGGTACACTATATTTTTTTATATTAAACCATTGATACAAAGATCAGAGCTTAAAGAAAAATTTATATCTGTAACCTGGTGGAAGTGACCGGGAATCGAACCCCGTACCTCTGGATGGCCGTAACTTCGTTTATTTCAAGGCTCACACTCTTCAGTACAAATGTCAATCGCCCGCCAGGATGCGGGATGAATCAAACGTGCGCCAACTCGATGGGCTTGGAACGTTACATCTTTTTGAAACACATTTTTTGAAATTAAACCTAGAAAATATGACATAGGGCTTAAATTTCAATAGGTATTTGACATAGAATCGAGTTGCCGTTGAGTTGTTATAATGTGCGAAGACCTTTATGCCGCTACCACTCTACTCGCAAAGTGAAGTTGGGCGAATACGTCAGTGTGGGCATTTCGCTGCCAAAACCCACACTTCGGCCAACTTCGGTCAAGTCTTCAGTAGTGTGAAACTAGGGTTACAATTTCACGACGCCCTTCGGGCTCCATCAACAGGTCAGCTTATGTCATAATAATTTATCATCTGATTTACATGTATGCAAAATTTTATCATTGCAACTACCTTAACGCTTGTAAAATTAAGTTTGTACGTTGGTGACACAATCGTAGTTAAAAACGTACGTTTTCACAAGTATTTTAGCAGGATACTAAATCATTGCAGAAATATTTTTCGCTGAACGTTTCATTTCACAGAGGTGTCATTTCGTAGAAAGCATTTTTCTCTGACACCGTCTAGTATTTGGGATTATTATAAAACAAACCTAACCTAACCTAATCATTAGGATGATATGTATGACTACAGAATAAAATTCCTGCGAAGTGAAAATTCTGATAAATTAAACATTTCGAACAAAAATAATTCTGCAAAAACGCAGTAGGTACCTATATCGCGTAAAGTTTTGTATAAAAAAGGCTGTATTTTTTTATATAAATTTATAATATTCATAATCAAGCGTGGCTTTATGGCATGAATGAAGACATGACATGAGTGCCAATGATCTGATTATTGAGGATGCATAAGACCGTGCAGTGACAGGAAAAGATACGGAAGGCGGAGCCTGGCGCTGGCTTGGACTTAACACCAGTACGTCTAGCATTACTTTGACACGCAACTCTTTGTCGCATGAGAAATACTACCGGTCACTTTTCTTTCAATACCCTATGAGCAAGAGAGGAAATGCTGACCCGCGTGACAAGCGAAATCTCAGCAAGATATGCAACCCTGCTGGGGGCCCTATGATGGTTGCGTTTATCATGTGATAAATAAGTGACAAAGCATCTGTCTGTCAAAACGTGACGGATGCTTTATCACTTATTTATCGCGTGACAAGAGCAACCATCATAGCCGCAGGTTGATGATGAAATAAAAAAAACTACTTCTATCTAAATTATCTTGCGCTTTATCATGATTTGTCAAACTATAAACTGATAATCATTCGTTATTCATTCACCAATAAAAGGAATTAGGTAATGTTACAATATAACCACTCGATTGAAAATAACTGTGTCGAAATAGATTCACTCAGATAACGCGCTCCGACTTTTTACAACGGAGTCAACGCGGAAATAATTGCAATCACAATCAAATATAAATTAGAATGCAAAAACTCTAAGTAGTGTTATTGTGGTAAAATGGTGGTAAAGTCTAGACCAAGTCATTCGACCTGCGTCTAGGTACGAGTCTGTTGTGAATTCACTGCAATAAGTATGAGGGTCGATTGCAAAAAAAATTGTTAGTTAAAGCTTAGTTAACAAAAAATCACGATCGCTTCCTTTGTGTGACGAAAGTTACACACAGTATACAAAATGTATGGGTAACTTTCGTCACACAAAGGAATCAATTAAGTTTTGTTTTTATTAAAGCTCTTTACTATGTGCAATTTTTTTGCAATCAACCCATGTCAGTTTAATTATATAATTTTTTGTCGAATCAGTTTTTCTGATTTTTCGAAATCGGACATTAAGCTCAGAGCCAGGGTTAGGTATATATACCTAAGTACAGAGGAATTAAAATTCTGCGAAACGATTTTTCGGCGAAATGAAACATTCGACGAAATAAGATTCTAGGAATAAAGTGCTTGACATTATTTTTTTTGTCCCACTGCTGGGCAAAGGCCTCCTTTTCTTCCAGTCGTTTCTGTCCAAGGCGGCAACAGGCCAATCTTTTCGGAATGTTCCCAACCAGTGGTCGCAGACTCCTGGTCCGTGATTTTAAATTCGCAGGTGATACATCGCCTTACTCGGCAGGATTCTTCCTGTTTTAATAGTTTAGCTCTGTAGGAATTTGACAACATTAGGTCCCCGCGAACAACAAAGTAAAAGTGGTCCTTGGTTAAGAAAACGTTGGGAACCACTGGTCTAGATCATCTCACCATCTCCGTGCCTGGTGTAAACAGAAACATACTTAGTGTAAAAGGTACGAGTATTCACGTAAAGACACCGGCCACACTCAAAGGTTACGATAGTGGGTCGCAGGCGCAGGACGGCGGGGGCAATTGGCATGTCTTAGGGTTCGGTGATAAATTAAAAAACGCTCATGCACTCATAATATTATTTAAGAATCTTTTCTTAGAACGGATTGTTAAAAAAAAGCTTGAACATATCACACAAAATAATTAATTTAAAAAAATATGAAATTACGGCCTTTGCCAAAAATACTGTTAAATCTGTTGGTAGACCTATTTAATAAAATAAAACTAAATTATTAATCAAAACATACTGCACACATCTGCCGGAAGGTTAAATTGTATGTCCGAATATGGCAAGGCAAAAAAAAGAGTTACCTATACTCACTAACGCTTTATAGTTGTATCAAAATTATATGTAACAAGATTTTTGGCGTACACAGTCATGTATATTTGGGGTAAAACACAACTACCTAGTACATTGTTTGACGACCCGGTTGGTGCAGTGGCAAAGCAGCTGCCTACTGAGCCGGCGGTCCTGGGTTCGAATCCGGGCAAGGGCAAATATTTGGGTGATGAACTCGATTGTGCCTGGGTCATGGATGCTATATGTATTTATCTATATACGTATGTTTATCGTCGTCTAGTGTCCATAACACAAGCCTACTAAAGCTTACTATGGGACTAAATCGATTTGTGTGTGGGTTGTCCCATATTCATCCGCCTTCGTCCACGATATAAATCATAATTGTATACCAACTTTGAAAAAAAAAAGAAAGCGAGAACCCTTCACAGATAGCCACACTCTCACCTTTCGCACCTGCGGCCGATTTCCTTCCTTACCCTTTACGCGGCGATAAGGACAAAGCTTTACGACTCTGCCAAATTTCTGTCAAGCGTTACTTAACAATCTTAACATTGATACAGGGAAATGGACAAATGTTAACTCGCTGTCAACTTTTTCACCGAAGTTGATAGAGAAAGCTTTTGGTGAAAAAGTTGAGATAGAAATATAAAAACGTGCCTGATAAAAATAAAATTAATTTAAATAAATATTAAGGGACAATCATCCACAAATCAACCTAGTCCCAAATAAGTATAAATAAGTACATAATATAGATAACATCCATGACCCAGGAACAAATATTCAAGTTCATCACACAAATATTTGCCCCGGCCGGGATTCGAACCCAGGACCGCCGGCTCAGTAGGCAGGTGTCTACAAACTGCGCCAAACGCGTCGTCAAAGTCAAATGAATGAATAAACATTAATATATCTGTACATTTTAGGGGGTTTCAAAACAGCTACTTAGTTATTTTTATCGTGAATATTGACTTTTTGGTGACATAATAAGAAATCAGCGGGCCTATGATGGTTGCTTTTATCACGCGATAAATAAGTGACATAGCATTCGTCACGTTTTGGCAAGTTGCGAGTGTGAGTGACAGATGCTATGTCACTTATTTATCGCGTCATAAATGCAACCATCATAGGCCCCCAGGACACGTTTTCATATAGGTATTACAATTACTCTAAAAGTATACCGAGTACAGGAAGCACGATAATACGTTTTTTTTTTTGTAAAAAAAAAACATTTTTACGTATCCATAAAACGTTTGTTCAATAAAACCTGATTTACACTCGAAATAAGATCGTGAGAATAACGAAAATGTCGGGCAAGCATTATTATGCAATAACACATAAATATGTATGTTTATAATGCCACGGGCGTTTATGATAATATTGACAATCCGTGGAACAACTTTATACACACAGTTATTAACATGAAATCAAAAGAAAAGGCGAGTACCTACTTTTCCCGTGATATGATATCGTTGTGATTACTAGAAAAATGAGTAAAAACCTTGTATTTAAAAATACTTTTATTAAAGCGAATATTAAAACTGGATTCGATTGTATTCAATTTTTGTTTTAGTGAAAATTATTTTAATATTCGTTTGCATCCGTTGCCGGTTGGATGAAATTTCACAATTCGTTGTGAAACTTATTCTGCTAATTGTATTTTGAGGATAATTCAGAAATTAGCATCTGAGGAAGAAATTCGACATTTTGATTTTCTCTATCCTCGACCACAGGATAAAAACCATAGAAGAATATCTCTTTTGATTTTCGAAAAAACCGCCTAAGAACTGAATTTTATTGGTTGTTTGTGCAAAATCGTGGGCCTGACCAATACACAAAAACCGCATCAAAATCCGTTGCGTAGTTTTAAAGATTTAAGCATACAAAGGGACATAGGGACAGAGAAAGTGACTTTGTTTTATACTATGTAGTGATGTATATCGTCGTCTAGTACCCATAGTACAAGCTTTGCTTAGTTTGGGACTAGGTCGATTTGTGTATGATTGTCCCTTAATATTTATTTATTTATTATTGGGAATCCCAAGACGGTTATAGGATACTTTCCAGCCGACTACGTTAAAGAAAGACGTTTCCGCGGACGAAGTTGCACCTTCTAGTAACTTTATACACCGATTGAATTTCCTTCATGGATGCTTTTATCACGCGATAAATAAGTGACAAAGCATCTGTCACGTTTTGACAAAATGCGAGTGTGAGTGACAGATGCTTTGTCACTTATTTATCACGTGGTAAACGCAACCATCATAGGCCCCCTGTACTGCCTAAGTAAACTGTATTTACAAATAATACGGAGATACCACGACTGCGACAGCGACAGCGGAAGCGGTGTAGGTGCGTGTGTCTCGCTCACTCGTTATGCCGCCGCTCGGATCTCTCGCTCGACCGCCTGCTGCGCCGCTGGTTGCATAGTCGTGGCATTGTCGCTACATTTTAGAAAACCGGATCTTTCTCAAATTCCTAGCTCAATCAGCGAACTGATGATCAATTTCGCACGAATACACATTGACAATGGAAGTCAATTCTAAATGAAAAACGACTCGTACAAACTTGTTGCTGTGGTCTATGGGATCCTGGTATGTTATTTTATTTTTACAAGCTTTCATTGAACTTGCATTGTATGTAAGTATGTTTGTTCGGGTGGAATCTTGCAACTCAATTTTGAAGCAGATATCGTCAACCGATTGAGCTGAAATTTTGCATACTTACTAAACTTTCATGACAATACAATAATATGGTACCATGGGGCTGATCTGATGATGGAGCCGGAAAGTGGCCATAGGAACTCTATAATAGAAAAAGCACCGAGCTTGGGCTCTTTAGAATCGTCTCAGTGAGCATTGATTGATGTCCAAAGAAAAGTACAGTCGGCTATAAAAGCTTGTCACTAAAATGTAATTTTTGACAGAAACTTATTAACAATTAGTTAAATTAGAGCCGAGCCCATCTACGAATATTTATGTTTATTTATTTATTTGTTACATAATTAAGTATATAGTGATTACATAACAGGGCTGTATTTTTCCAATTTCCTAACGGTTGAATGGTAAGTGTTTACATATGTAAACACATTAAATTTGCGTAGGTAGATTAGTAAAAAAAAAGATTAAAAAAAAAATTCATCATACGGATATGGAACATTCGTACGCGGGTCCGACTCGCACTTTACCAGTTTTTGGAAGAATGATTTTTGACTAAAAAACTATCCGCCATATTATTGCTTAATTGTTCTTTAATATCCACCTGAGTTTATATCCTGGTGTAATCCGACTAAGTTAAAAAGCAAAGTTTCCTGGGAAAGAAGTAACAGCTCTTTGGGAGTAGTCACCCTCTTCTAATCCGCCGTGTAGGCCTGATTGTTCTTAGTAGTCACCATCTATGACGTAATAGGACTCGTTTGCAGCCGCCCACGCCCGCACTCGACAATTTCACAATGCGGCTACTAGCGGTTCTCGAAGCCTTATCACTTAACACTCGAACTTGTATTCAATACTCGGAATTTTTGTAAAAGAGAGCGTCCTCACCACGAGCCTGTAATGTTACAAAATTTATATGAAAACTAGCCGCGCCGCGTGATGTTACCCACTCATCCCACGGGAACTCTACATTTTTTCGGGATAAAAATAGCCTATATGTTAATCTAGGGTGTCAGCTACGTTCATAACAAAATTTATAAAAATTGGTCAAGCCGTTTGAGCGTCAAGTAACAAACATACAAATAAACACACTCACAAACTTTCGCCTTTATATTATTAGTTTGATGACAAGAGTCAGTGACGCCACTCCCTAACAGCAACCTTAGGCAACTGCAACCGCCTAGGACAAGGATAGCAACCCAACAGAACGCTCACAATAATACTTCAAACACGTGTACATTAGTTTTTCGCTTAAATAATGTGTCTTATTTTATTACACGTAGAATAAAAAAAGTTTTCCATCTTTGAGTTTCTAAGTCCTTGCACACACCCCCGTGCAACTACCACACAAGTAAAAAAAATGGGCAAAGTGAGTCAGTTTGTATGATTTAACAGTTCATTTGCTTGGAAGAGTTAGCGTGGTTGGACTCTAAATGTCCTTGACACAAAAAAAAATATTTCACGTGAATAGTGAGTGAGAACTCTACGATAAACAATGGTACCACACTGAACAGACCATTGGTCGAATAATAATAATATATGACCAGTTCATTTGGAATACGTCCATTGTATTTTTTACGTATGGCAACTATTTGATAGATAGTATAGCAGTATTTCATTTGGACTCCGTTACATTAAAGCTTGTGATTGGGCGCTTTTAAAGCTTTTTTTAAGTGTAGGTGTTAATGTAAATACGACACAGAAGTCCGTTAGCCGGTTGCGAAGAAATGTGGGGTACAATGTTTATATGATAATGTGATGCTTACATACATACAAATCATATAATACATTAACCATGTGCACAGAGCTTGTATTTTCTTACGTGTCCGCTATTTTACTGTCGACAGTGTTTTGTTTTGTATGGTATTACCCGATTACGATAAGGAAAAAGAAGGATTTTGCAGACAAAGTTGCACCTTCAAGTTGTTTATTAAATATTTTCAATATGCATCAGACATTTCATTTTATAATTTTGCTAGCGATCCGCACATATACACCTTTCTCTTGGAAGTCTCACTCACAACCACTATCTTTAAAAAAACTGCATCAAAATCCGTTGCGTAGTTTTAAAGATCCAAGCATACATAGAGACAGACAGAAGGAAGCGACTTTGTTTTATACTATATAGTGACAGTGATGTATGACAACAGTTTATCTCGGCAAAGTGAAGTTTGCCCCTAAATCAGTTAGATCAATATTCAGTGCTTGCATAATTTATACGGGGCCCTCGGTACGCAAGTCCAACTCGCACTTGACCGGCTTTTTGCTTAAAAATTACTCTTAGACTAGAGCCTCACTAGCCTCAGTACATACAGACAGACGCACGCTATTGTAGCTCTTTCTCTGTTTGTATTTTGCTACTCATAAGAGTTTCATATACAGCATATTGTGAACGATATGCAAGTTCGGATTTAAAGCTGAACAGCCCAAACAAATAGATTAGAAAAACTTGCCATTACGCAGTCTCATACATATATAATAAGACCCGTTTGTCCGTATGTAGAAAGTTGCTCTCGTTGCTCAAGCCGCGACGTCACAATCAATGCTGACAGATGTCACTATGACAAGCTCCTATCTTACGAACCTTGCAAACGGGACCCTATAGAGTTGTGACAAGATACGATGTTGTTGGAGTAATTTATTCGTAACGTCGGAACTTTTTTAAGTTTTAATAGATCAACTAATACTGACAGTGGTTGTAGAGCGATTGTTTGAGCGTTTTAACCGTCTCATTAATATGTCCACAATATTGGCCAATCCATAAAAGCAATCAACATATAATTTTGATAAAAATTGTAACAATCCGCGACTTCTACCGAGAATGGCACATTAGTTCATAGGTCACACAGACGATATTGCGAACATATTAAGGTTTTTATTTATCTATCTAATATAGGCGGTTAAAACGCTCAAATAATAACCCTGTGGAGCAAATTTGAATTATTATTTGTTATTAATATAACTTATTGTGGTATAAAATTTCTCTATAGTATAATATTATAGGTCAGTGTTGCCAGCGCGAGAGTCAAGTCGCGAATCAATCACGCGTTTCCGCGAAATAACGGACCAGCTTCTTATTGCGTTCCTTTTTCAAAATTTCGTAATTAACCCGTTTTTGCGGAATATCGGGGGAATGCGGGCGGGTGGAAACAACAGACGATCAGCGAATTCCACGCCGAGAAGCGATAGCATTTGTTTCGCACTTAAGATTAAACTTAGTATACCTACGTACGTATTTGCCGAATGGTATAGGTAGTTAGATATTAAAAGTAAACTAATGCGAGTAAATACCACCTGATACAAAGATAAAATACTCCGGTGGATATAGCTTTTAAAGTATAAATATAGTAATAATTGCCAGCTTTGAGCTTTTTTTACCCGGCGAGATTTGTCCGTCTATAAACTTAAATATATCAACTTCTTGACGCGGCATAGTATATTAGAAGGTGCTCATTCGAAGTACAAATTCGTTGCTTCATTGTAGTCAGCAATAACCCTGAGCCGTTCTTTGATAATACTTAGCTAACAGTGTATCCTGTGTACCAAATATCTAATTGTGATCCTTATTATAGCTTTGATTCGGCGTGACGACGAGAAGAACATGACTGAAAATACAACGTAGCTTCAAAATAAATACAAGCTTGCTTGCTTCGCCCAAGGGACAGCAACAGGTGAATTTTAAACGTCTGCAGCAAGTGACCGTGTCTTTTTAAAGGACTTATCTTTGTACAGTTACCATAGAGACATAAGACCTTTTGTAATGACACTCAAGTGAAACGAACCAAAAAACCAGATATGTTTCGTAAGACAGGAAAATGAATCATTTCGTCATAATTGTTGCTCGTAATTTGTAACCTACTTTTGTGGGCTACTCGGAAGCGAAGTTAATCAAGTGTCATAAAAACCTCCTTAAAAAGCTTAAACTGCTATTGTATTAACAATTATAATTAGTAATAACAACTCGAAAATGAGGTGACGTTGGCTGAATATATGAAATCATAATTACCATCCGCATAAAAAAATGCATTGATGATATATCAAATTTAATGGATATGCCAGCCGCTGCAGATTTTTAATTCTTTCTTTTAGTTAACCCGCAGGTGTATTATATTGTGTCGGTTTATTTACCAATGAAAAATCACTAATATTTATAATAAAATATAGGTATGTAGCTATAAATATGGAAAGAAATAATCACCAATATTTTTCACTATTTGGCGTGTGTAAAAGCCAATATCAGTTATAATTGACCCACGTTCGAGTGAATTTTCAATCGCACTCAAAAACTGCGTAAATAACGCTACGAGTAATCTACTCGTACAGTAATTTCGGTTTATTCTCTGTCACAGGAAGTACCCTTAATTTTGTCTTTGATTTCGGCAATAAACTACGACATAACTAAGTACATAAAGTATGTAAATACTTATTTATTAGATCACTCTTGCGCAAAAACACTTCGACCTCTTGTTCGCTTTTTGAATTAAATTTCGAACTTCATTAGACAAATAGAATTCATATTTCCGGATGGAAGGCTGGCAACACGCGACCCCCCGCCTCTCGCCCGCGGCTACACGACCAATCGCCGCGCATTCTTTATTCAAAAATTCAAACTGCTTCTGCAACAATGGATTTTCATTTTTCTTTTGATCGAGTAGTTTTAAATTCTAATTGGCCAGTGCTTGTTCGATATTTTTTATAAAGTATTATTAAAAATCCTTTTTATAAGTACCTACTGGAACCATTCTATTATAATTTCACAAACTAAATTATAAACAGCATATTATATAAACCTGTACCAAAATTTTATACTATATAAACTGAACTGAATTCGTTGTACAACACTTTTCAAAGAACTGAAATAATTTAAAAAAGACATCAGTAAGTACCCTTAAAAAATACGCTACTGTTTCGTCCAATTGGTTGACAAAAATATACCAATCTCAGGGTAGAAAGTCGATAGTTAGCGAGAGCATCTTGGTACGTTTATTCTTATAATTCTACTGCTCCTATCTATATATCGATCTTAATCTTATCTGTATATCAATTCTATATACAACTTCCCCCTATATGTGAGAGGGTGACATGCGGATATTGCCAAAACTCAATCAATTGACAGATCATTCGTTAATAAGTTAGGGGAGCAGTGTTGCCATATATGCAAATGAGAAAATCACTGTAAGCAATATATGCCTAGCGTAAAAAAATGGGATGTAACAAAATCATATACATTCATCTTGTACAGTCGAGTTCATTTACATCTACACACTTACGAGGACAAAAATATTTGAACACGATTTTATGCCCCTGACAATAGGGTCGTGATCAGATATTTTTGTTCTCGTAAGTGTGTAGATGTAAATGAACTCGACTGTACATTAAAAATTATTTTGAAATGAGTACCTGACGGACACCCAGCTACTAAACCGGCGGTCCTGGTTTCGGGTCCCGACAAGGTTTGTTTGTTCCCGGGTCATGGATGTTTAAATTGTTCTCAAATATAAAAAAAGGTTGTACACTTCCATTGCTGGACAAAGGCGTACGGAGCCCTCATCCAACGCCTCGTGCGATCCTGACCTGCTAGTTGGTCCACCTTGTTGCCACGATGCGTCATAATATATTTGTTAATTTCAAAACGTCTGGCTGAGACACGTATTTTATTCTATACTGTTTCACTCACTATATCGTTACTTGTACATAGTAAGTACCTTAAAAAACCGTATGTGCCATAGAAACTCCTATAAACCCATAGGTTTAATCCTACTCCATGCTAAAAAACGTCCTAAGTGCCGTAGAAATATTATGAAGTTGAGTCGTTTTGTATCGGCTCTGTTGTGTTCAGCTCGATGGTCGCCAATCGGCGCGCGCGGGCAATACCTATTAATTAACGGAGGGAGGGGCGCGGTACTAGCGAAACTCGATGGAAATTGAGAGGCGAGATCCTTGCGAAAACTGTGCGCGGCTTTCTGACATTACTGGGATGTACTCTAATTTTTCTATACATATCCAGTGTCGAAACCGGAAATTCCGGTTCTCGCCATACAAATTCAGAACCGGGAGCGAATGTTTCATCAAGTCCGATGTTGTCTAAGTAGTACAACGATCATGAAGGGACCAATTCAAATATAGACATTGGTGAATATTTAACCGATATGTATGTATTATAATGCTGAGCCAACGAGTTACATGTCTAAAACTGGCGCAGGATATGCAGTTCATCAAGATAGACAAGAAGACTTTTAGGGAACGAAATTCTCTTCGAGACCATTGAAGTAATGAGCCTTCCGTAGTGATAAATTAAATTATATTTAACTGGGTCCTGGCAAAAAGCTATGCGACAGTTCAAAAACAGTTGTGGAACTTATTGGGAAAGACTTTTATTAAATCATGTTATGAGGGTGTTAGTGATATTTTTGATCATATTGTGATAAAGTATACAAATAGTGTAGGGACTTAAATAGTTTAAATGGATTGAATAATAGAGTTGATCAACAAGCATTTCATTAATATATATTTATCAATAAAATAATTCACAATTTCTTAATAAAATGTTGAAATGTAATAACGGTTTTCACGGCGGATGTGGCCAATTTCTTACTAACGAGAGCAGCGCGTAAATCACCTATGATTATGTTCGTAAGCTTTCATTTAATTACGGTTTAATTGATTACACTTCGCTTTAACACCCTATTAGCAAACGCGAGTTATCACTTTTAAGTTTTAGAAATTTGATTACTGTTCTGTAAAAAAAATATATTTGACCAAATTAAATGATTTCACCTCAAATCCCAAACTGAAAAACCAAATGCTAAGAAAAAGTTTTTTGTGTAAATATCATCCTGCTTTTTTATAAGTTCCACAAGTTTTACAAGTTAACAACAATGCCATTTTCAAAGATAGACATAGAAAATGCAATTATTAAGCTAAGACAAGGTAACATTCCGTATATTAACAAAAGAAACAACATCAAAAGTTGAGTCTTAAAAGATGGAAGTATATATCGTACTGTAAAAAAATTAACCCAAAATTGTATTCTGCCGATGGTGACTAACTGATTATTTTTACAACTCTAACTCACAGGAACAGTAGTAGCGCAAACTACTACAAAGGTCACAACGTAAGGTCGGTCGAGAATCGAGAACACATGGTACCCCGAGGGCGGACGCCCTCGGCAGTCGGCTATGAACACGCGGCGCGCGCGGTACTTGTGACAATCTACCGTTTTTCATACTGGCAACATTCCGTTTTCGCGGGAAATCGAAAGTGATCCTTATTCAAAAATCGATTCGATTTTTTATTTTTAAATTTAAATTGGCGTTCGATTTTCGAAGCGTTTCGTTAAGCAACATCATAATATTGCATCAATTAAACGTCTTATTTATATTATTTATGTTTTTATAATCAACTTTTTAACTATTTTGATATATAATGGTTTTGAAAGCTTAATTGGATCGCCAATCAATGTACCCGTTAGTGCAGATTGAATAATTACATCTTAACTACTAAAAATTGATCTGGTTCACTAGTTAAAACTATTATAATAGTGGGAGTAGATAACTTTTCAATATAATCTCTTCATATTAATTGTTAAATGATGCCGGCACGTGTTGAAATTCAAGAAATTTTAATTAATCGAATATGAATAGTGAGGTTCCGATGAAGTATCGATATTTCAATACAAGCCCAAATTAAACCTTACGGCAATATAATTTGACTAAACTGATATTGTCCAACGTAACTTAATGAAACATATATGTACATGTATTTATTTTTAAAATGTATATCGCAGGCCCTAGGTAATCCGCGCTGTTCTCCAACAGTAACTCTAAAGCTAATGTATATTGCGACTTCGAATCAGTTCTGTATTGCCTAGTAATTAGGTTCGAGCATCGACTGAATATCGATAAAACATTCCAACTGTATGAAACGATTAATAACGCGCGCCGTAACCGAAATCGATCGCCCTAAAACGGTCCGGTAATTATCGTAATTCCGATTTACATATTGTTTTTACTGTATCGACTTTCACTCTATTCCAAATATCGATTAATTCACTGACTTAGGTAGCAGCACTATTTGCCGTCACTTCGTAGAGTGAATCCATGCCGTTAATGTCTATAAAAAAAAAAACTAACATCATTGGATACTAAATTTGTCAACGTACACAATACTGTAGTTTGTGCAAATTATATTGTCACAAAAAAAACGCAGGGTACCTACTTTAATTTTAAACAGTGATACGGTTGGGCTATACAATGTAAATAAAATATAAATATAATTATATTCAGTATTTTTTTTGTACTTAAAAAAACCGCTTAGTAATTTAATTTTAAGCAGTGGTAAGGGTGGGTTAAATAATCATATTCAATATTATTTTTATTTTTAAAATAAAATCCCGAATCATTACATAACGTCGAAAGATAAACGCAATGAATTAAAAAGTTGAATCAGTGTGAACAGCTACAAAAACAACAGTTTTTATTGTGAAAAGTGAACAACAGCCCTGGCGCTGGCGTACGTGGACTTATCCAGCGTGATTGAGGTGCAGGTAAAGTGATTTGATCCTTATTAACAAACATGTATTTATATATAAAAAAAATTAATGTACCTAGTACATACTCTGTACATTAAATATAACCTCTAAATTGAAAAAAATATATATATTTTTTATTTAATCCTTATTGCACAAAAAAAATACAATTGGCAGACTTTATGCCATATGTTTTCAATCGACTGGTATAATACCAGTTTTTTTTAATTGTTTTAAATGTGTTTGTCTTTTCACCGCCTCGTCCCGCCAAAACGGTGGAACGCATCCACAAAAGCTTAATATGATACTTTTACCGGACTACGGCAAAGCAAGGAGAATTATTTTATTTCCCACGCAAACAAAGATGCTTTGATAATTTCTATCGCCGCGTCTTCGTATACCGCAGTATTGTGTTTATTTTGACCGTATTGCTGTGTGATTGATATAATAATGTACATTAGTTATTTGTTTCGACATTCTTCAGAAGTGATCCTATATATGAGAACAATCAAAAGCGTTAAATAATTAAATTATTTAAGAGAAAATTTTAATTTCCTTTAACATCTGGCAGCAAACGCTTCCACACTAACTGTACACCAGCTGAAATCCCAGAC
The DNA here is from genome assembly GCA_932273695.1 of Apotomis betuletana. Classification (NCBI taxonomy): domain Eukaryota; kingdom Metazoa; phylum Arthropoda; class Insecta; order Lepidoptera; family Tortricidae; genus Apotomis; species Apotomis betuletana. The sequence continues at coordinate 8,104,714 of OW026318.1, read as the reverse complement.
CATGTCAAATTGCCATTGTAAAAAAATCTTCTATAATTAATATGTTTTACTTTTATTACGATTATTACGAAGTACCGTTCTGAATGACTCTAATATTTCCGACTCCCAAAAACTAAGGCAACCAATCAGAATAATAACAAACCTATCGACGTTTTTAAAAAACTCATATATTAAGCTTTAATTTACATGTAAAACCAATTTTACACGTATAAAAATAAGGTTTACACTGGAATAAAATCAAAAACCCTAACACGCGGTTCTGTAACTAGTATAATTCCTCTAATTGGTAACTTACTCAGGGATCATAAACCTACGTAGGTATTCTAAAATGGCGGAATTTAAACAAAATAACGGTCAAATAACGTGTTAATTAAGAATCGGCAAACGTAATAAAATCGAATCGAGCGAGCAATAAATCGATTAGGTGTCGAAGAGGTTCACATGTCAACTAGTAGAACTTGAAAAAGGCAGGTGAAGTTTTAACATGTTTAGTCCCAATCCCAATCAAATATTTGCAAAACTGAAAGAGACACTAATGATACTATAATGTAAAACTTGAATTATTCGTTATCCTTTAGTGTACAATGAGCCGCAGAATTGCATGGGACATTTATGAATGAATCCACATTTGTATTCGATTAGTTAAGTAATTTCGCGGATAACTCGTAAATTGTAAGAGATATATATAAGTAGGTTAAGTTACGATGGGGTTGACATAATCATTAAGCATTCAGTGCCCCTTAAAAATAAAGAGAAAAAACCCTCAAATTAAGACTTCCTTAAACAATATAACTAAATCACAAAACTGTCAACAAGATCATAAAAAAATCAATTCGATAGTTTATGGACTTCATTCAACGTCGGGTTGATTCTCACAAAATAGCTTTTTTCTCATTTAATTTTAGTGCTAAATCTGACCTTAAGTTTACAGCGTTACGGTACACTTTAAGAATAACGAATATTTTAAAGCAATTTAAGAGGGCTTGAATACTTATTTTCATATCAAATTAGTTTTTTTTTAAATACTGGAATGAAACTTCGTAGATTTCTGTTCGTGCTCTTTAAATTTTTATACTAAATTGGCGACCCGCCCCGGCTTCGCACGGGTGCAATGCTGAAAAATTATGCATGTATTATACATAACCTTACTCTTGAATTACTCTATCTATTAAACGGATTATATCGCGTATATTAATTATTTGAGCCTCCCTGACGTGTCGGTACCTTTACAGATACCGTTGTCAAAGGTTGACAACGAAAGAGGAAGAAAGAGAAGAGGGAGAAGGAGTCAACGACAAAATTGTTTTATTTAAATGTGTGACAGTCGCGGAAACCGAAGAGTTTATTGCACAATAAAAATGGCGCATTTTATTTTATTTTACGCTGGAGCTGAATGTTATAGTGTAATGGTATTTATTTAAATTCATATGAATTGTTCATTTATAAAGTGCTTCATACGTAAGTCACTGTAAATTAGTTACATACACTAAGACAAATTACCTAATGCAACATTACACAAAATAATTACTTAATTGTTACGCTAAACTAATATAAAAGCATGAAATAGTTCAATATGTTGAATGAAATTAACCATGCTCCTGCTACAATATTGATACTATGATAGGTACAAAGCATTTAAACATTTCTGAGGCCACTTAAATCCGTAACGTCTCACTAATGAACTGTTCTGATTGTATTTTATGTATCGATAATTACAGCCAAAGAGGCGCGGCCCTATCAACTAGTGATGCTTGAGGAGTATCAGAAAATGACATAAGAGTAAGCGTACCAGTGAATGAACCCTTAAGGGGATTTCGAACTTTAAAAAAAGATGTTGGCCGAATTTAAAGTCTAATCGTCAGTTATTGCGGGCGTTATATATTGAATAACTATTCTAGTTTACTGAGATAACATTTGTTTGATCATTAGACTATACAATTTAAACTTACATCGTTTTTTACTTAAAAATACCCGAAATCACCAGTGAATGAACAGAATTTCCTAGTAAATGAACAAATACAACTAGTGAATGAACATTGTCTTAACTATTTATTAAAAACGAAAAAAATCAACATTTTGATCACTTTTTTCTTTTATTGACTTAATCATAACTAACTAAAGTAATTCAGTACACCTCTGAGATCAGTTTGATAATAGGTAGTTTCAATTATTCTTATGAATATAGGTATAAAGTAGGTAACAAAATAGTCAGTCTTGGACTCATATCTTATTATAAAATAAATATATCTTTAACAGCCAAGTATTCTTATACAGTTATCTACAATATCCGCCTTATCATTTGATTTTTCTGTGTGCCATTACAATAATGTATCCTAAACAAATAAGTTATAATGAGTTATGATTATGATAAAATTAAGTAACTAAATGGTCAGTCTCAACTCTTCTTAAACATTATTTTACCATGTGTCGTAATACAATATCTGTAAAATTCAACCTCTAAAAAGTAAATACGTTTGCGTTGGTTGAGTGTCATTTAACAAAATAGTACACCTAGGACATTTTTATTCGTAAACATAATTTCAAGAACAATATTCTTTTAGTTATCAATCACTATAATTAAGTAATAGGTAGCTCTTAATTAGCAACACAAAAAATAAATATTTACCTTAATTATTGTTGATTATCATTTCTATTATTTTTTTGTAGTACGTATGTAATATTCAAATGAAAAGAAACTCAAAAACGATTAACCGATAAGTTTATCAATAACTTATGGGGATAAAAGATCTCATCAAGGAGGTAGTTCATTTACTGGAAATTTTGTACCAGTGAACGAACCCTCCATTTAAGCTTGTGTTCGAATACTGGCCAAATGATGAGCAATGGATTAATAGTTAAAACTCTGAAAATGAAACCTTAATACAATGACTGAAAAACAAAATATTGCCTAATCTGTAATTCACGCGGTTCTAGTGAATGAACACCGTAGTTCATTCATTGGTTTTAGTGGTTTTTATGTTCTAGTTATAGAACATTTGCTAAAAAAATATAATGACTGGAAAAAACACTAAAAAAGATATGTAAAGAACAAGTATATATCGTTAAGATTTTAAATAAATACTCACTATGAATCATAGTTGCATGAAATAAGTACAGTATCACATGAAACACAACGTTACTTACCAGTCTCCTTAATACTGCTTCATACAAAAGAAACACTTCCGCGACACGTTCACTTTAGATGACCGCCATTTTGCTACTGATGCACCTAGGTTGGAACCAATGCTACCATAATATCGCAGGTAATGTTGTCAGTATAAAAAAAAATACTTTGCATGAAGAAGACACACCAAATTCTTATTTTACGAAAAAATGCTCAATTTGTTCATTTACTAGCACTGTTCATTCACTGGTACGCTTACCCTAAGTGGATGTCAAACTATTCTGCCCGTTCATACTGACTGATAAATTATTGTAACTTAATTATAATATTCCTAAATTCTTTCTTTGTTTTATTTTTAACCCCCGTCGAAAAAAGAGGGGTGTTATAACTAAGTTTAACATGTCCACACACATCCGTGTGTCTGTCTGTGGCATCGTAGCTCGCAAATGGATGTACCAAATTGAGTGTGTTTTTTTTTTAATTGAAAGACTTGCCACGACGATTGTCATAATAAAAATTAAAGTACCACCCGGGATGTATTGAAAAAAGATATAGAATATGTAATCAGCGTAATAGATGTGGACTCATGTTAAATTCTCCAACATACTCTAATAATAATAAAATAAGCATGTATGTATGTATTCGTTTATGCCGGAAGTAAATTCAGATTTGCCATACTCGCCTTCGGCTCGTGTCATAAAAACACTCGTGTTTCAAGTCCTCTTATTATGTAACAGTGCATAAACTACTACTCTCTGTATATGTACAGCCTGGGTATTTAATACGGGCACATATTGAAATGACGATTAGTATCGGACCCAGGGATCCTATTTACATTGATTTCTTTAGAAAATTAGAGTATATTTTTTCATACGAAATAATGGAACACGCAATGTATTTGCATCCATATTAATTATCGTACCTAAACGTCATGACATACCATGTTAGCGTTCATTTGTTGGACTACGTACATTGCTGCTTGGTTGGACTTTAAAAAATGATTACACCTAATTAAAAACACTATTTAACAAAATAATTATGCCGTACGATTCCTATGATCAGATACTATAACTGATTACATTATATGCCCGTATTAAATACCCACGCTGTATAACATGCTAATGCTGTGGTCATGTAAACTGTCAATTTGCATATATGTAATTAATAAATAAATAAATAAATGAGAAATAGACTATAGTGTAGGAAACTACTTATTACAGTCTGACAAAAAAGAGTAGAAATTAAAAAGTGGCAATACTATAGTATCGTCCCTGTTTTCTTAGATTGATTAGAAACGGACACTATAGTATTGCCACTTTTTTATTTCTATTTTTTTTTGTCAGACTATAAGGAGGTACTTCTTGCTCTATTCATTATAACCTCTAGTAACTGGATCCGGCCAGTTGAACCACATCCGGCCTCCGAATAAATAATTAAACTGGATCACTCGTAATCGATCTCCGTTGTCATTTGCCAATCGATCTTATGTGTTACGATTATTTTAATTAGTGTAGTACAAGTGTGATGGTGTAATGGAATAGAATACTGAATGAGTCAACTTCTTAAAATTCGAGCACTATTTCATCACAATCTGTGGACGTTTATTAATAGGCCGGTTCGACGTCTGACACTGACATCTATCCTAAATCTCACCCATGGACCTAGCATGCACTACATAATTGCTCCGGGTGCGTATCATTTCATAGAAAAACAATTAACATATTTTCATATAACCGAACTTACGTTTGGTAGAAATTTCAGATTGTATAAGAACGTTTCATAGAATGTATATTTCATATATCGTTATTTCGTAGAAGCACTATTGATAGAAAGTCATTTCTTATAACAATCATTTGATAGAATGCACGTTTAATATAATGCACTTTTCTTATAACATTAATTTCATAGAATGTACGTTTAATGGAATGTACTTTTCATAGAATGTATGTTTAATAGAATGTACTTTTCATAGAATGTACGTTTAATAGTACTTTTCTTATCATATACTTTTTATATATATTTAAGCACTATATTACTGAATTTAGGCTGCGAAAGTACGAATCTAGGGCTCTCAATTTAGGGCAAAAATATTTGGCAACGAATGTTTGGCATACTGTTGAATGGCATACTACTCGTTTATCATATACATTTTTAGCACATACTCATTTAAAGTCCTAAAGCATGTAGGTGTGAAGTCAGAATCGTTACGTATTCTACCTTAAGGCAGGTCAGACTTCGGTTAGGTTAGGTACGACGACGAGCGAAGCGAGGAGGAGTGTTAGGTTCAACTGCGATCCTAACGAGCGAGCGAAGCGAGCGAGCGATACGCCAGAACCGAGTTTTTTATTCCCCTCGTTTTAGATAGAACTGCAACACCACATTGAACTGCTACAACTTGTTTATACTAATATTTGTTATCATATATTTTCTTACACTACTAATCTAACTCATAATCATCAGAATTCATCATCACCCGAATTCATAAATTACAAAATTTGAACGAGCGAGTGAGCGAAACGAGCGAGCAAAACCTTTAAGAACAGATCCGACGTGGCCGGGTTAGGTTATTTTTTTTTTGCGTACCGATAAAAGTTTTGCGATTATTATAATTATTATTTACGTACCTTTCTATTAAGTGTGTATTATGTTATTTGTTTATTTTATTAAATGTTTATTGTATGAAATGCTCATTATATTAAGTATGTATTATGTTATTTGTTTATTCTATTAAATGTTTATTATATGAAATATTCATTATATTAAGTGTTCATTATTTTTAGTGTTTATATACGAAACAAGCAATATATCAAGTGTTGTTATAAGAAATGGAAATATATGAACTGATTTTCTACGAAATGATAATTCTATCAATTGATCGATTCTATGTGTTGAAATTATATTATATGTTATGCGATGTGATGAACGTTATACCATTTGTTGTTCTATGAATTATTACACACCCAATTGCTCCATGAACACACCAGTTTCTAGTTTAGCATACTACGCTATGCACGGGCTAGTCTACCTTTACCACTAGAGGCTCTGTGAGCACATATAGCACGACTGTGACACGCGACTCTTTCTTGTGCGAGAAATATTACCTATCTCTTTCTTTGCTGTACTGTGAGAGAGTGACAGGCGATGCTATGTCGCGCGACAAGATTCGCAAGCGTAGTTGTGCTAGAAAGCGTATAGACCTCGCGTTTTTTTTTAATGGTTGAAATGTGTATTTTTCACGTTTTCAACCCCACGAAAAAAAAGAAAAATGGAATCTACATACTAAAATATTATTTAGGTATATTTATTGAACCTGTTCACAAAAATTCCCGAATTTCGGTTGAGAAATGCGACCTATATGTATCGTATATAAATGCCTATTACTAAATTGACGATATACAAAAGCTCTAATACCTACTGTATATGCTTACCCAGCTTATACATCTATCAATTAGTATCAATCGAACTGTATCACTTATGAAAATAATAATTATTTAGACTGGAGAAAGGAAACATGAACATGACACTACGCCCAAAAACCAAGCACTAAATCTTGAACAACATTTCGTGAACTCTGTTGACAGATGGTATCAAAACATTAAGTAAACCCCGTACATTAAACCTGATTTATGACCAATTTGTTACGAATTACGATTAGTCACTTAATATGTTATTTTCACCTCGTATAAGGTGACCTTCTTTAAATACAAGTTACGCAAACTCTTTACAAATAGATAGTATCAGTTTTTGGTTGCAACCTTAAAGGGTGACAACAATATAAATTATCTATATCTATGCATCGTATAATTGGGAACTAAAAATATTATAAATTGTATTTAAATAATGTTTTTTCTATAGCTACCCAAAAATAATGAGAGCAGTAATTCTACCTATTAAAAATTCAACATTTTTGACAATTTGAATGCAATTCCATTCCCCATTGTAAGTTTTGTTGTATCATATCAATTTTTCAATTTCACACTATTAAGAAGCTAAAAAAGAACATAACAATCATTTCAAGCAATTGAAGAACATTATATGCATATGACAGGAACTGTGCTCTCAAGGAGTTTTGAAAATACTTGGTTTTCAGTTAGATCTCTGTCGAAACTGTCTACGAACTTGGCATATTTTCACATTTTTGTTTTTGAAAGAATAAAGTATAACAGCAATTTAATCCCCGGTTTCAACCACAGGAGATATATATTTTTTTAAACTACTGAACCGTCAGCCTTTGTAAAAAAAAATGGATTATTCTTCAAAGAGCATCATTTCTAGTGGTTTCAAGGTCGTCCGTTATTTTTTGTTAAATAGCGATGATACCTACTATGAAACCTAGGTTAAAGTATTTTCCTCGATCAATGGAAAGTTAAACGCTATCAACAATTTTTTTTTTAATTTATTGAAAGGGCTTTGTCGCTAAGCGACCACATCGCCCCCTATCAACAATATTTGTGACTTTTCTAACAGTCCAAATACTTACACACAATCTCTGTATCGCTATACATTATAAAGAATGCTAGCAATCAAATTAATTCAACTTCAAACTAATTCAAAGTTCGCGTGTGCCAGAATATCATTAAAATGCTTGTCTATTCGGCTCCATACAATTAAATGAATGTCTTTCATGCGCCGCTAACCTGTGCTCTAATGTACTGATTGACATTTGGCTGTGATGGTACCGTTGCATAATGCAAAAGTTTCTCTTAAGAATTGTGGGGTAGGATTTTAGGAGTAAGTCTGGATTTCACCAAACTTTTAATCCAACAATAACACTTACTATACTGCTTACTGGGTTAGTAATGTCAAAGTAATGTGACGTTTAACGTTACTTCACTATCCGAGAGTAAGCGTTATTCATGGATTACTCCTAAAATTCTACCCCAGAGTTCTTAAGATAATGGAATCTTGGTATAAAATTTTGTCGATACCAGCCTTGCTTTTTTTTTTATTAACGCTAAACATTCAACGTTTTCAGTAACACATTCCCGACATAAGCTTACTTGCGATAGTGATGTACTTCTACTTACTTTTATTTTTTTAACAACATAATTTTTTTTTTGTTTAGTGCGATAGTGATAAATTGTTAAATTGATTTATGTCGGCTTTATCACACCAATATATCCGTAAATTGGCTAATATCACCTCACCTACTATGTAAAATGACAATGTAAATAATATTGGCCTTTTGTGTATTTTATCAGAGTTAAGTTTTATATACATTGAGAGCTCAATTTTATTGCACCCAAGTGTATTATGAGTTATGCTCTTATAACCCCGGAAGGCTCAACGATGTCCAATTTATTACACAATAGAAGTGCGTAAATTACATTACATCAAACTAAAGAGCCGATTTGATTTCAAAATTACAATGTAATTAACCTTTCTGCCTCTTAATATGGCAACGAAGACTAAAGAGGCTTGGTAATTATGATTGGCCTATAAAGGTGTGAAAGGAAAGGAGTGCGTTATTAATGTTTTTTGTGTGAAAATCTGAGTGACATGCATTGAAAGCAGCATCAGCTTTCTTTAAGTTTATCGCTCCATAGGACAAGCAAATAATAACTGCTCTAAAAATCAAAAATCACCGTCAATCTTCAACATTCGTACGGAGCGCAAAAAACGCTCCATACAAATGGCCTCCTAATCGTGACGTCATTATATTTTATGGGTACCAATATTTATATAGACTAAAGACCAAAACGCGTTACTACGCGTTGTGAGTCGTGCTAATAGCGTAAACACCGGCGTACGCCATGGTACTTGGCTCCGCCTTCCACTTTTATTCTGACCTCGGGCGCGCGTTCACACCACTCATTGTAGCACGTCAGTGAATCGTGTCACCAGACCCTACGTACAGGCCCTGTTAGAAACGATAATTCACTGATAGATTGACAGAAGAAGCCCCCAGCGAATTTGTTACATCATGTATCTAATATTGTATTATCTCTTGATCAGGAGCGCCTGGGCGGCGGCGGGCTGGGCCTCGGCGGCGGTGGGTTCCGCGGAGGCGCGCAGCCCTCCCTCGCCGACTTCCAGCCGCCGTACTTCCCGCCCCCCTTCGCCCCCGCACCTCATCCGGCCAGCCCACATCACCAACAACAGGTACAGGTCACTATCAAGGATTCTCTGAAGTACCTATTACTCCTTGCAGCCCGAACCTTCAGCACCAGGTTCACTATCCTACTTTCATGGTTCTGCGGAGGAGGTTCTTCCCAGCCCGCTTCGCTTCCGCACTTCATCCGGCCAGCCCACATCACCTTCCTTGCAGCCCGAACCTACAAAACTCATAATTTTATGGTTCAGCGGAGGAGGTAGGTACTTCATCCGGCCAGCCCTCATCAACAACAACTAGTACAGGTCACTATCAAGGATTCACTGAAGCATAACTTATTTGCAGCCCGAACCTACAGCCACAGGTTCACTCTCATACTTTCATGGTTTCTCGGACGAGGTACTTCCCGGCACGCTTCACTTCCGCACTTCATCCGGCCAGCCCACATCACCAACAACAGCTACAGGATCAAGGATTCACTGAAGCCTTCCTCGCAGGCCGAATCTACAGCAACTGATATTCACTCTCATGTTTCCGCGGAGGAGGTACTTCCCGTCCCTCTTTGCTTTTGGACTTCATCCACCCAGTCAACATCACCAACAACAGGTGCAGGTCACTCTCTCTCTACTCTAGACTCTAGACGACAGCGCAGGTTGTCTAGTTGACTTCTAGTTCATCATGGTACAGCTTACCCTCAAGATTCCTTGGAGGCGCCCTCCCTCGCAGACTTCGCCTTAGCACACCATCCCACTTGCACTCCGCACACATCCGCAAGTACAGCATTAAGTTACAGGATTGTCATGGTACCTCAGAGGCGCATACTTTTTGTAGGGAGCCTGCCTACGACACGTCAGCTCAGACACATAAAGCCTCTACTTGGACTACCTATCATTATATCAGCCGAAAGACCGTATACAGCCGGACAATAATCCCCCTTAAGGATTTTCATAGCCACAACGACATCGTGGTCGTAAGCTATCTTCTCTAAGAGTGTCCTACGATCTAAATCAAGATTCTTGATTACCCTATGCCCTTCTAGCACAACTATGCTCTTGACTCTTGACTATGACTCTTGTCGCGCGACTTAGCTACACCCGTTACTCTCTCACAGCACTGTACAGAAAGAGATAGGTAATATATCTCGCGCGAGAAAGAGTCGCGTGTCACAGTTGTGCTAGAGATGCAGTTTTCTAACCTATGTCTATCTCCACAGAGCCATGGCATGGAATACAGCGGCGGTGGCGGCGAAGCCTACGCCCAGCACTATGCGCCGCAGCAGCTGCTACCCCGGCACCACGCGCATCACGAGCCCCACGCACATTTGCGCCACCACCGCGACCATCACGACATCCATGCGCACCATGTAAGTACCCTAACTCCCACATAATTAGTTATAATTATAACATAAATGTAATGTAATTGTTTACGAAAAAATTACGTTGAGTTTCTTTCGGGTTTCTTCTCAACAGCGGTCTCTTGGAAAATGCCGGTAGATTCACAATCTGACTTGTAAAAGTGCCGTTGTGGCCTACAAACTTACTGAATAAATAAATTCATTTCATTTTATTTCAACTACCAGCGCCAAGAAGCATTCTAGGTGCATATAACATGAACGACTGGTGTTCTCATTTAGGCTATACAAAACTGTTGAAGAGACGATAATAAGGCTAGGCAACTAAACTAAATAAAACGTGTCCTTCGGCCTCGGACAGATCCTATTCATTTCATTTCATCGACTTTTTTCTTTTTTAATTGTGCTAAATTGTCACGTTTTGATTTTTCCATAGCCTTATTTAAACTCTAATACCTAACAATTTGTTTCTATTAATCAACAACTTATTTAAATTGTAATAACAATTTTTTCTGCACTAGTTAATACATCTTAAATAAACAACTTCCGCCTAATCTCCGAATAAACTTAAGAAGCCAATCGTTTAATAACCATAACGAATCCAAACTATTCCCCGCGAGTTTGGCATATTCTCGGCTAAACTCCCCTCGCAAATATGTTATTACTCGCTTCAAAGGGGCTGGTTTGAAGAAATACTGCTTACAATTTATCGAAAAATTATTAGTGGAATTAATTAAAATAACTAAGGCTGGATTTAGCTAAACGGGAGAAATGGTTATTCAGAGATTAGGTGGCAAAATGAACTACGAATTTTACAAAACTTAATCACAAGCCTTATGAACAAAAAATCGAATCAAACCTGAAAATGTATTGGATATCAAATAAAATAAAAGCCGGCCAAGTGCGAGTCGGACTCGCGCACCGAGGGTTCCGTACAAACACTTTCCATCCCTAAGTGGTTAAGTTAAGTTTGCACCTGGTATGTATAGCGCCCCATATAAATTAGGTGCAAAGTTAGGTATTAAAAAAAAAAATTATGGTTTTCGTAATTATTCCTTTATCTATGCTATAAGACGTTGCTTCGTACCAAATTTCAAGATTCTGAGTTCACGGGAAGCACCCTGTAGGTTTTGATTCCCTTGCAAGTGTCGAAAATTTGCGGCATAAACGGCTGTATCTTTTGATTGCGTTGGCTTAGAAGTTTGATTTTTTCACAGCTTCAAGGGACAGTAGACCTGAGTAATTGATATAAATTTCAGCTTCATACCTCCACGCGTTCCTGAGAAAAAGGGTCTTGACAGACGGACAGACGGACAACAAAGTGATCCTATAAGGGTTCCGTTTTTTCCTTTTGAGGTACGGAACCCTAAAAAACATATCAAATTAAATTCGAATGAACGGCTAGGAGTTCGCAATAGGAACGCTATATTTTTAAAAATGGAACGTATCATTTTTCGGCAACAATGCTCTGTCACAAGCCAGTGGTCCGTTATTCAATAAATTTAACCAATACATGCGACTATTAGGCTCTGTGTAAGGTTATGGCACTTTGGCAGATTAGCCGGGCTAATGTTCCGGTTCCGCCGAGACGGGCTGGCAACACAAAGAAATCTACTTTAGGCGGGAAACTCTATGTCATTTTGTGATTTAATGGCGATTGAAAGAAGTAAAAGGATATTTTTAGTTGTCGACTTTGCCTGGTATATATACTTCATGCTATTAATAAAACACTACTTTCGAATAGTATAACAAGAACAAACATCGATCTATTTATAAAGATCTACCCAGATGTAAACTACGTAGAACTTTCCGTGGTAGCGATTATCTCACTCGATTTTTTTTTTCAATACCTAGTGCCTAAATACAAATGAATATTACTATTAATCTTTTTTGTACGAGTTAGGAAAGCATTTGCCTCATCTTACCAGTTGGTTGCTTACTCAGATAGTGCTTACGCTTATTCCCTCTCGAAGAAGGTCGTATAACATTATTCAAGGAAAATATAGCTTTAGACGTCGTATTGACGAGTATAAAGGGAACTCATTTTAACGATGATAACGACTCGATGATAATTTTTAATGATCGGAATCCAAATCTACACATCTTCCGATAATAATGAAATTCTCAGCCTTTTCTCTGGTAACATTTTTTTTTACAACAGTTGGGACACAGCGGTTTCGGATACGGCGGCGGCGAGCGGCGCGCAGACTACGGTGCGCGGGAGCAGCACGAGCTGGCACTGCACCACGCGCTGCACTCCGAGGAGACGCCGGTCAGTCTACGTCGCATGTTTTATTGTTATAGTCTGGCTAATGAAATATTACTCAAAGTTTCGGCGGGAAATTTAAAAAATCTGCGGCTGGTCACACTTTGTGTAGTAGGAATTATAGTTTTGATACTAGAACATATTTTTGATTTTCTTCTTGCACACGTAGGTACCTAAAGAAATAAGTTAAATATATGTTGACGTGCACTCATAGTCAACTCACATAATTTCTACCACCATGTACAGTCAACGACACACACATATGTTTACACTTTCTAACCATATACAAGGCGAAAAATTAAATGTAGTGTAAATAAGACCTAGCTCGATAATACAATTAATAATCCGTCACTGTCAAAAATGACATAAGTACTATGCCAAATTTCAACTCGATCGGAATGTTAGAACTAGTACATAAAGTATCAAAACTATGTATAGAGGACCCACCTACTATACGGTTTAAATCATAGACAATTGGTAATACCACAAGGAAATATCTGTCGACATTATTTGGCTAGCCAGACTAGCATATCTTACCGCGAATTCGCTTGTCGCGCGACTCAGCATCATCTGTCACACTCACACGGTATTGAAAGGAAAGTGACAGGTAGGGTAGTATATGTCGCGCGACAAAGTGTCGCGTGTCACATTTATGCTAGAGGTGCTGGGTTCGAATCCCGGCATGGGCAAATATTTGTGTGATAAACTCGAATATTTGTTACTGGGTTATGGATGCTATCTATAGGTGCTATTTATAATTGTATATATTATGTATATATCGTCGTTTAGTACCCATATTACAAGCATTGCTTAATAATCTTATTCAAACTTTCGTGAGACATATTTAATTATTGTATTAAGCGGTTTACACTCACGTGAAATCGTCAGGAACGGCCCGACATGTTTCGAACTCGTATGGAGCTCTTCATCAGGGACGGCTACCTGTACACCGCCGAAGCAACCTCGTCACTTTGATTTGATTGCTTAATAGTTTGTGGCTAGGTCGATTTGTGTAGGATTCCACCTTAATATTTATTTATTCATAGTCGCCTTCACCGTTTTCACGTTTGCGGAACAGACATATCCTAATCCTAAAGTTTAGAAACTTCGTGTAGTGATTATTATAATTACTAGTTTAACTGTTACTACTTATACTTAATCAGTTTTTTTAGTTGGCACGAATGAATCAATAATAAAAAGTGGCATTCCACTATTTCCTTTAAATATCACTCTTGTGGCGCGGAGACAACCCTATTTTACTGGATTACACTCCCACATAAAGTCCGCCTTACTGGTAGTGATGGCTAAAATGTGTAAAAAAACGTGTAAATTTGTTAATGGAATGAATTTTTCAATTTGACTTATTTCTACTTGGAAAATGCTCTAAATAGATATACCTAATATAGTTTGATTCTTTTTAACATTCTACTAAACAATAATAAAGTCATGAAACGCTGATCTCCCTCGGTCATCGAAATATGTCCGCCAATACAATAGGAATTTAATAAAGCAAATTAAGATGAACCTAACATCGGAATGTCGGAATTTTCCCATACATTTTTCCCTTCAATATTTTCTTAATATGTTCCTATAAGATTAGGTAGTATATACTGTAACAGTGCCATAGATAATGTAGTTTTTGTTTTCAGAATGCCGGCATGGATGATACGACAGGGTTCATGACTGACCTTCCTTTATTAAAAAGTAAGTAGTATTTTCCTATTACAACTGTTTTTTTTAATGTTTATTTAACAAAAATTACATTATATTTTGTCAAAGACATATGTATTTCTTAGCACACTGATGGTCTCTTATACGATATATGAATTAACGAAATATTTGTGCAACTACCTGTAAGAAAATAGAGGGTTCAATATATAATGATTTATTGAAACCCCCTCCTTTCTTTTTCCACCTTGTTTTCTTTTATTGTAACTACTGATTTGGTTCGTTTAAACTACCTGAAACTACCTTATGCCATTTACTAGCGAGTTTAGGCCTATAATAATAAGGCTAAACAATAATAAACAAAAAACTATATTTTGACTACAATATACACTCGCTTATGTTGTCGAAAGCCTCGAAGTTCTTCTTAGCCACTAAAAAAAGTAGTGTTGCCATATTAAATGTATAATTAAGCGAGCTAAATTACCAGTGATGGCTGACGACGCTTTTTGTCGACTCATAGAGTACAGACAGGAAAAACCTATTGGGATCATTGGTATGGAAAAAAAAATAGATAATGTATATTATACTATTTTAGCTGATAGATATTATTTTCACAATAATTTGAAAATCAAATTACTAATTAAAAAAATACTGTAAAGATATCAATGATCTTAAAAGCCCATTAAAATGTACATTCTAACCGTACCAGAATAATTCAGATTACACGTACTTAGTTCGATAAAATAAATACATATTATTAACTTATCAAATATTTCATTGTTACCTTCTCTATGATGACCCGCTAAAGATAAAACTGTAATTAGGCCTCATACCGCACTTATCGGATAGGTGTATCGATTTTTCTAAATAGATTGTAAAAAACCCATCTCATCTCATGCAACGGGCCAATGAATCGATATCGACAAAATAAAACTATCGATCAATCAATCTATATTTGAATAGAGCATTCGAATTCGGAAACGATACTCGTAAAAACTCGATACCCTAGTTATAGAATTTTTAATTACACTTCCAAATTTGAAGTTGCATTCCAATTTCGAAATTCGAACGCGTTAAAGTGTAATTGGCTGTTTTTTTCTTTTTCAAATGGCAATGGCAGGGTGTTAAGAGCCAGTATGGTGCAGAGTTAATGACATACTAATGTTTATTGTATTAGGGTTGCCATAAAGAAATATTACAATGTGAATAGCTCACGCTGCGTTCATGTTTGGGGCGTGGCAGACGCGGGGAGTGCCATTGTCGAACACGGTGCCCAGAAATTTGTAATCACCCGTATTTTTTGTCCGAGATACGCATTTATTAGCTGTATTTGTATTGTAGCTGGAATTATTAATAGGCGCACTTGTAGATGGGGTCTGCCGATACTTTAGGGTACATTGAATGATATGCAATAAATCTTAGAACTTGTTTTGGAGTAGCTAATAGTTTATTGTTTAAGATTTGTAACGACAATTACTTACGTTTCTTTTTTAAATCGAACTGTATATTTATTGTTCCGATCGTCATGATATTTTGTAGATTATTTTTGGGGCAAATATAATGCTAAATTGAACATTATGAGAAACTGTTTACATTAACAGTTTTCTACCGCTACATACAAATATATGGAGATGTAGGTTCATTTGGCTTGTCCTGAGCACTCATAATATTTCAGTCCCTTTACGCAACCAAATTGTTATGGTCTGTACAAATTTACTTTAATTACTTTTGGGTTATCACGAGCTCCTGCTACACTTCAATCACCTAACCAAACTCTTCCTACAGCGATAAAAGGCCGCGACGGCCTCGGCGGCGGTTCCTGCGCACCCAACGACGTGTTCTGCTCAGTGCCAGGACGGTTGTCGTTGCTGTCGTCAACCAGCAAGTACAAGGTGACGGTGGCAGAGGTGCAACGTCGCCTGTCGCCACCGGAGTGCCTCAATGCCTCGCTGCTCGGTGGTGTACTACGGAGGTGAGTGTTTTTTTTTATTTTTATTAGACTACTCTAAGGAAAAGATGAATGGATTGTATGAAAGATGGTATGATTAAGAAGGAAGACGACGAGATGACGAGTGATAGGGAAGAATGGAGAAGAAAACATGCTGCGCCGACCCCAAGTAAATGCACAAATATTAACGCTTCCTCGGTAACTGAGCAAATTTCTGGAATAAAATATATATTATGCTAATTTTGGTTCCACAATAAACACACAAAGGATCTATATTTTCGCGAATCTTCGGATACGCGCTACAATATAATTAAACAAACATTTTTAAACGTTTTAGTACACTTTTTATATGAATTATTTCAAAAGAATTGTCATGTGTACCTACTAACAAACTATGGACCTAAGTTGTCTAAAAAAAGAAAGATACATATATATTTTATTATTATTTTATCAATTACATATGCTTTCATTGACACATACCTAATTATGATCGAAATTGCGAGTGTCGAAGTTCTATTAAGGCTAAAGTCGTGCAAATATGTGCCTGTGCCTGGATATCATAAATCCTCTTCACGTTTATCTTAAAAAAACAATCTTAATTCAATAAATTATACAGACGTTTGTGAGGCTAACTAAGTACTAAAGAAGATCGTATTATTTCATGTCTAGCTTAGACTGACTCAAGTGGTTTTGACTAGACAAGTCATTAAGATGAAGTCCATTTAATATTGTACAAAAGACAAGGTCAATCTTGATTATATGAATAAACTCATTCCTACCTATTTAATACTCGTATAGGTAACTACCACATGTCATGGAAAAAGGTAATTTATACTTTTTAATGTATACAAAGAGAAACAGTGTTTTCATTCAAGAATAAGTAGTTAGTTTAGTTCTAAATACGCCGACCTGAATTTAACGGCTGAATTGATCTTCGTCTTAGTTGTGTTTTTCATTTATTTTCGATATTACAAATAATATACCATAGATATAGTTTGCACAGCGTTATCAAAGCTACCAAACATTAATATCCTTTCATACATAAATCTACATACCCCCATCCCATAAAAAACACAATACGCACCTGACGTCAGCCTATTATAATAATTTCTACGATAAACGCTAGATAATATTTCAGTTAACTTCATGCATAATGGAGTAATTCATAATAAACATTTTTTAAATACACGCCGCTTCCGAGCGACTCATTCAGGTACTATAAAACCAGAGACCCACTGCTAAGCGAGCGTTTTTTTTAAGCACAAAGAAGTCGACCAATTCAATCATGGTATTGTTATCAATTATGGTATTTTTTATTTATTGATTTTGCACCAAACGTTACAAATAATCAAAAGCCCTGAAAAACTGTGATGTCGGCTTGTCAGCAGGAAGACTTTTCAAAATCTAAAAATTTAATAATCAGTATCATCTTCTTAAAAATGTAACTATGGCTGTATATCTAATAAATTTAACTTTCTTTCAAATACACGTACCTATATTTTTCTCGAAACGGATGTCCTCGGGTAAGCTGTTAAGAATATATGGCAGGCGTTTTTTTTAGTGTCCTGTCTACGTAATAGTTTTTAATCCTAGGCACATCAAACTTACCCGCGGAAAACGATCCCGGGCCGTAACTGCTCCTTTTTTTAAGCAAACATAATACATACTTGACGGCCGGATTAGGATCGCGGGCAGAAATCAGACCAGCTCCATATACACAGGCCATTGCCTGCTCTTCCAGTGAGAACATTTAAAATGCCTATTCTCACGAGCGGGGAGCCAGAGGAAGGTTTTGGAGGTTCAAACCCTCTCTGAAATATGACCTGACCAACCCTCATTCTGGTAAATAATTGTGCCGTGACTAGTACTTAGCGGAGACATATACACCGGTAATTAGCTTAACCCACCGTCGCCAGTCGCGGCGTGGATGTTGTTTTATCACCGTAAATCCCTCCCTTACCATGCCTACTCTGATCTAAAACCCCGTTCAAGCCACGAGTCTTCGAGCTGAGTAGCAGTGAACGAAGTCCATAGCTCATAGAACTGATGACTATTAAGGCAGACAAATTATTGAGTGGCGATCAAATAAGCAGACGCAGCGTCGGAATGCAACCATCAAAGTGTCAGACCAGAATCTGTTCAAAATTGCAGGGCAGGTTAGAATAGAAGGGACGAAGACAGTGATATCTGAAAGATCCTTGGAATCCCCAGTTTTTTCTAACAGTGAACATCTTGAGATTACTTGGTGAACAAGAAAACAAAACTGAAATCATTCAAAAATGAACGGTAACGAGACGAGACACGATTTCTGTCGTCGAGTAAGTACTTATAAGTTGAAATTTATAATTTTACTGTCTACGTCGACCATCGCATCGCACAGCAGTGCGCGACCTGCTGTCATATAACCTTTTTTTTGCTCGGGCAACACTGTGTAGCTCGGTTTGCGGCCAGCTCGGCCCGGCCGCTATTACACCGTTTTTGTGTGCGGTTGGATCTGGGTCGTATTTAAACGGAGCAGGACTTTGAGACAGGACCAGGAGCCGTCACACTGTGACAAAGGTCACTTACAGGTCTAATCTACTTACTACTCTACTTACAGGTCACTAAAGGTCTTGGTAAATGGCTCGACAATGGGCACAGATCTTACACCCGTTATAACAAAATTATAGGCTGCTTATATTGAGGTTTTAAAAAAATTACCTAGTTGAGGATATGGTAAATTATTTGATGTTCTCTAAGGGACCTAAGTACCCCAAATTTATCTAGAATAAATTTTTGGATTCTTGATCAAAATAAAATGGCAAAATAAAAGCAGTAAGTATGTTAAACCCACGTACACGAAGTTGTTGTTTAAGAATAAATTGTAAATCTTGATGGATCGTTTTTTGTTTTACTGACATTGATTCCATATTAAACTATCATGTGAATATTTCAAATATAATTAAAATCGTATAATTTCTATTGTTATTATGAGTACAATAGAGTAGTTAGGTTAGTTGTCGGTAAAACACACTACACTAAACTCGACAGATGCAGTATAAAGTAGCGCTTTAAAAAATAACAAGCCAAAATACTTCACACGTGAATAAAGAGCCCATTTACTTAATAGGGCCACATTAATTGAATGTAGCTGTCGCGCGACAAAGGTGCGCGGGGCGTGACGTGTGACACGAAGATTGAGCTCTGCTCGAATAATTGTTGCCAATAAAGCGGATAATTTACGGCCGAGCGTCCTTGTAACTGACGATAAGGGCGAGTCCAGACAGTCAGGACTTCAGGCGGTGCAATGCCATGTAAGTAACGCAAATTCTATGCAAAGAGTTCAACTCGTCGAAAATATCGGTAGACCTGCCCCTCTACCAAGATTAGGTGCGATTTCGTCATTTCTCAGTCACTGAGCCACTTCTGAGTCACCAGCTTTTCTCACACGGTATTGTAATAGAGAAGATAGATAAATATAAATATATGTCGTGAGGGAAGAGTCGCCTTTCATAGTTATACTAGAGGTGCTATAAATACAGAACATTGACGCTGATC
The DNA here is from genome assembly GCA_932273695.1 of Apotomis betuletana. Taxonomy (NCBI): domain Eukaryota; kingdom Metazoa; phylum Arthropoda; class Insecta; order Lepidoptera; family Tortricidae; genus Apotomis; species Apotomis betuletana. The sequence goes on along the minus strand of OW026318.1, from coordinate 8,084,768 downwards.
CTTAATTTTACGTTACACCCATCTGGAACCGGCTTTAGGATAACGGATGTCTTTCAATGTTGATGAAATTGAAATTGTGAGTTTGTTGTAAATGTGTTGAGGTACTCGCTCCCGTTGTAGTAACTTAGGTATTTTCAAGGCAAGGTTGAATATGTTGTTTGTGAATAGCCACGGAACGTTTTAACCGCCCTTTCATCTTCATCACCAAATATTCATATAAACTACATCTAAAAAATGCTTTAAATTTAAATGAGAATATAAAAATCGACTACTATTCTATATATTACACAAAATCTTATGCATTATTTAATCGTATATTTGGTAACGTGCGGTAAAAAGCGGTAGAACGCTTCGCAGACATACCTCTTATATGAACTATAATCTATGCGCGTTTTTGTTTTCATCAAAATCTGTAGTTTTCATGAATGGTGATAATGTTATGATCATCGGAATTGGATGCTGAGTACCAAAAGATTGTTAGATCTCTTCTCCCTATCTCTCTCCCTTTCAATTAATTATTGTACCTCTCTCTTGGTTTGATTTCCAATCCATATAACACTAAATTAGAAAGACTTAATGTCAATACATCAATTAAAGCTTGTTTTTTTGAGGATCCTTCTTTATTAACTATGCCCAATTATATAACGCGAATTATTCTCAATAAAGTTAGCCTTACTGCCTCACCGAGCTACAAAATCATAATCGATAACTCACCAACTTATTTAAATTAAGAACTTCAGTCGGTTTCACTTTATAATCGCTCGGCAGTCACGAATCATTCTATCTTGTTAGTCAATGCTGGCAACACTCGGCCGATAAGTTTAACAATGGTTTATAATTTTATGCTAATACTATCGCGAGTGACACGTATGTGACATAACTATTGTAATCAAGGCTTTAAAATGGTATAAGATTTCGACATATGAAACTTTGTCAAAACCTATTTGAAGGCTAAGATAAAAGTATCGAAGGAAAATTTATAAAATAGGATATAATACTTGTACTGTGAAATATTATATAAGTATATCTATCGCAGTATACAATGTAATGTACTAGAAAACGAGGGAACAAAAAATTATAACCCTCTTTATAACTTTTCCATAGTCGGGTAAAATTTATTCTATCCCATCTCAAAATACTTACCAATTTATGTTTTTTTGTAAAATATCTTCAACGTATACCATGGACTATAGATATTTCAATTTTACTGTTATATTTTAATGTTGCTACTTGTGATAAATACTTACCTTGTTTAAAAATAATAATAACGAAGTCGTACATAAAAGGCCTTAACATTGTAAATAAGAAATTTAATGCAAGTTAATAAGGTGTCTACGTAAATTGGCAAATAACTGTTGAACAACTACTCGAATAACTATTTTATTCCATTACTGTCACCGCGTAAAACGTATTTACAATTGTACTTTACATAAATACATTTTACATTACATCAAACTTGAATAGGTCATCACATCATCAAGTAAAAAGCTCGATACAATTTCAAGATTAACATGAAAATTGCCATCTTAACACGTAAATTTGCTACCGCGCGACATTTCCCCTCTTTGCATATATCGTTCGCTTAAATTTATTAAATATAGCTGTAATTACCTTAAGACGGGGCCAGAGAATGTGAAATATTCGTAACAATGTCAGTGCAAGCAGCTGTTTTCCCGCCATTAAAGTGTTGCCAGGCATAAATAACTAAATGAGGAATATCTGCGTTTTGACAATCGCCGCATAATGAGGGCAATTAAGTGCGCGTTCTAAATTCAATTTTAAAAATCGAACGTCGGTTATTTATTGTGTGAAACGGTTCTTAATTTGTAATTGCCGCTGCTATTATACGGATATTGCATGAATTATGAATACCGGATAGATAATGTCATTCTGCGTAATTTGCCTACTTTTATTGCGTACACGCAATTTCTACGTCGGCCTCTTGATGCGCATAAATCTCTTGTTAACATCTTTGTTTTTTAGAACTAGTTTGTTAAATGGTGGCGTTAATAATTATTTTACATGTAATTAATGTCTTAAAGACTGAATTATTATATCATCTTAGAGTGTAAACTGTAAAACCCAAACTGCCAAATACATCTCTATAACGTATTTGCAAAACATTTATATCTTTATTTTATTACCATGAGTGACGATAAAATTTTGCAATGAGGTGTTAAATATTGAAAAAGTAACTTTTAGACCATGCTCTACTTACGTTATCACTTATTAAGTACACACTCATTAATCAAGTTAATTAGATGTATAATGAAAACTAAATGAAATGGTAAGACATTCTTACCAACAAGTCATATTAAAGCTTTTTATCTATCCAAATAATCTAAACCCTCCATGATGCGTTCAAGAACCGCACATTATGACCACCATAAAAATAGAATGTTTTGCTTTTGTTAGAACAACTTTCTTATCTGTAAAAATGTTATTATTGCTAAATAATAACATCGATTTCGATAATATTATTCATTCAAATTTCGAACATCTCTGAAAAATAAAGAAATTTGATTTGACCTCTATTCTATTAGCAGTCGAGATGACGTTTAGTTCAAAATGAATTGTCAATTTGAAATGAAATTTGACAAATGTCGCACGTAAGTAAGATATCGAACGTTATGATAGTTGGGGCCGACTCTAGTTTGTCTCTGAATTAAAAAAGAACTATGACAGCTGCCAGAAAACTTCACTACCGCCATTACCGGGTAAAGTTTGTCATAATGTGTGGCTCCTGAATGGATCATGGAGGCTTATCATTCTTGTGGCTAGATAAAGTAGTGTATGTAACTGTACATAATTAGGCATAAAAACACTCGTGTGATGTTATTATGAAACTTGCCTTCGGCTCGTTTCATAAACCCACACTCGTGTTTAATACCCCTCATTATGTACAGTCACATAAACTACTATTTTTAACTTGGTATTCTGTACCGCAAAAGCAATTGGTTAGTTATCCAACATATTGATTTAATCCACCTGACTATACGCTCTTAGATACCATTTTAGGACAACGTAACAATATACCAAGTACCTACATTGCATACACTGACACCTAATTAACATTATTATCTAGCAAGACAGTTATAAAGAACTTGAAATGGTCCGTAAAACCGCCGTCAAAACAGTACAGCATCGGCGTCATTATTTCGAAACCCAACACAATGTCTCGTAAGTAGGCACGCCATTTCGATTTAATCAAACGTGGATTATTAATGGATCCTAAGCTACACAATATAAGTTACTCATACTATTTTTGGCTATTGATATACGTTTTCAAATTAATTGAACGTGAAGAGATGCCGGACATATACGCGCCTAAAATTGAATAAAGAATCCGTAATCCGAAGCGAGCTTTTTAAAAACGGAACGCGATACGAATGTTTTTTTTTTTTAATAATCGCATTCGTGGTCAATAATCTCTTAAATCAGCCGCTCGAATCGATATGTACTGGCCATTAGTTTGTGATCTGTCGATTCATCCGATTTAGTTTTCCATTGATTCTAAATTCAAATTCATTGTTTGGCTCGTTAGTCGCGGCCGGTTGGCTCTTTTGTCGCTGCTTAAGCGGACGTGTGAAAATATTAACGATTCGATGTAACGGTTTTTCTATAATTACGGTATTTTGTATCTTCTGATATAAATAGTGCGAGGTAAGATACTGATCTTACTTCTATTTAAATCATTTATTTGTTACGATAAACAAAAAAAAAATTTTTAACAAAAAAAAGAACCGACTTCAGTAAAACTAAAAAGCCAACAATAACCCGTTCAAGTACAGATTACATTTGACTCACCCTTCGAAGTCGATCCCAAACCACTCAGTTCTTATATTTATATATTATAGTTTACGCGAGGTTTGGCACCGACTTCGAAGGGTGAGTCAAATGTAATCTGTACTTGAACGGGTTATTGTTGGCTTTTTAGTTTTACTGAAGTCGGTTCTTTTTTTTGTTAAAATTTTTTTTTTTGCTTTTTAGTGATTCGTATGTGTTCATCATCAGTTTCCTTACACCAAATCCTATTTACTGAATGTAAATTCTTGACTTTATCAATAAATTACCGAAAGCGCCGTACATGTCCCTATAACATTTGAAGAGTTCCCTCGATTTCTCCAAGATTCCATCATCAGATCCCGACTTAGTGCCAACGGGACCAACTCGGAGTTATACCCTTTCGATTAAAAAAAAAAATTGAAAATCGGTTCACGATTCTCGGAGATATCGAGTAACATACATAGAAAAAAAAAAAAAAAAATTAGGTCGAATTGAGAACCTCCTCCTTTTTTGAAGTCGGTTAAAGAGACTTGTGGACTAACTTCCAGAGTCCCGAAATTGTTAGAACATATACTTGTTTATTATTAGGCTGTATATAAGTATGGAAACCATCATGAAAATATTACTCGTTGATAAAATCCTATCTACAAACAAATCTTACCTCTTACCTAGGAGAGAAATCTATTCAGGTTGAAGATTATACGATAAACACATTCTAGCGTTTGGGGATAAACAATAAACTTGCTTGATTATTATCATAGACAACAATAAAATGTCTAACGGCTAGACTAGCCATTTTATTGGCGGAAGTAATAAATAATAATTATGTCATCATTTACTCATAAGCGCTATTTTAAAACCGCTAAAATAATCCAATTTGTCTAAGACTAACATTAAATTAGATATAAAAATAAAAATCAAAATTAGATGACAGTTTAAAACTTTATTAATTAATAGGAACCGGGGAAACCTACCTACCTTTCGACGCGTTTGGCTCGGTTCAGGGCAAATATTTGTGTGATGAACTCGAATATTTGTACTTGGGTCATGGTTGTTCTATGTATTTAAGTATATATTTATCCTTATAAGTATGTATATCGTCGTCTAGTACCCATAACACAAGCCTTCTTGAGCTTAATTTGGGACTAGATCGATTTGTGTGAGGTTGTCCTATATTTATTTATTTACCTATCAGGTATCTGCGAGAGTGAGGCGTCTTGATGTATTTTATGCAGGATACAGCAAGGATAAATTTAAAAAGCATAAAAAACAAAGCCAAGTGCGAGTCGGACTCGCGCACGAGGGGTTTTATACCATCAAATATATAATATTCGTATTTTAGCATGTTATGATAGTGGACAGACAGACAGCGGAGGCGTAGTATTAGGTATCTTTGGGTACGGAACCCTAAAAACGAGTAACTTTTGTTAGGGGTCATATTATTTCAATAAAATTACTGCTTGAGTACCGATAACCCTATTCCTCGATTTCATTTTTGAATTGCTATTTGTCTAAATTGATTAGGTAATCCGTAGATAGTCATAAAGAAACCTTTAGGCAGCATCATACCATACCATACCATACATACCTAGAGGACGGTATCACCAGATCGCAGGTTGTGGCCCGAACCGATGGTGAGAGCCATAAATATGCGATCTGGGGCTTTACGAATTACCGCCCGTGGTTTGTCTAAAGTGTTACGTCTTGCCTTCGCCAGAAAAATAGATTTTCTCCACACGCGCGTAGCGGGCAGAAAATTCCAGTTACGGCCTAGACTAAACTGCATCGAAATAGGTTCAGTAATCATTAAGATTCGCAAACAGACAGATGTGACCAAAGAGCTCATAATATAATACGTCGGTTCATAAATTCTGTCAAATTATTTTTACTTTAGGTATAATAAACTAGAATCGTTCAGAATGCGCTTTAATTTAAATCAATCATAATCTACAGCACATTCCGCGCCCGCTTATTCCGAAACTTCATCAAAGAAATTTATCGAAAACAATTTCGTTAACGAGCCTTTATACAGACGGTTAATACTGGTAGCCAGTTTGGGAGTAACTATACATCCGACACACATACCGACAAAGTTAACTTTTCACGTATAAAATTAAAACGTAGTCGACTTTAAACCATATGACATCGATACACACGAGATGTAACTAAATTTTTTATGGCGTGAATCCGAACAGCCCCGAATAACTTTCTATGCGTCAATCAACTAAGTACATTTGGCGGTAATCGATAGTTTATCCGTAGCTCCATCTAGCGGGCAGTAGCGATACTACACGCGACCTGTCAAAAGTTTGACAAACGTCATTTTTTACTTTTTGTTTTTACTGGCCCCGCGTGGGGTCAACGGCTTCTGAATGGCTTTGAGTAAGTGGTCTACTAATGTGACATTTTGTTTAAAAAATCAGTCGTACATCATACACGTGAATTGATTTATAGTACGCATTTGATTTGAAATTAATAACATTCTATGCCACGCTACCTACGCTTCCAACAAAAAGTATGACTATCAAAGCCGCTTAGCTTTTAGATAAATTTATTTGAACAAATAATTTTAATTTATTCTTTTACGATGTATGCACACCAACGTTACATATTCCGTTGAAAAATTCGTCACTGTAAGACAAACTAGTGTAAGTACGTAGTTATAAATCCATTAGTTCAAATTTCATCGACCTGCACTAATATGTTTGTTACTCTATCAATAGTTCGTTAACGGTCGCGTCAAAATATTTTGTTTGTAAATAATTTCGCGCCATCTTGCATTTCTATTATCTCACCAATTAAATTTCCTATTGTAGGCTGAAAACTTATGTGAATCATTTATCGATTTGGTATCCCTAGCCGCTGGTTCTACTCACGATTCGTATATGTTAACCCTGGTCATGCATTAGTTAGGTACCTATACCGGTAAATTTAGTTGGCAACTTACTATACTGCCGGAAAATAAATGTAGGTACCGGTATTAAAGTCTTGTTATCCATTAAGTTGCCTAGACGATAAATTGCTACAACTACCATAACGAAATAGAAGTAGAGCTAAGACTAATGGGCCTAGCATATAATATAAGTACTAGTAGGAGTTGGAAACCTACTTATATTTTGTATTATTACGTGTTGTAGATAGTAACCTTAGTTGTGTCTAGACTTTTTAATAATTAAGTTTTTTATAGTTATGTCATATTTTAAATTTTCTGTTACACTTTCGAATATACATTTTAACCATCAACATCTTTTTCTAATTTCTATTTACCAAAATCCTTAAATAAATATACTCTTCAAGGCTCTATACCCCGCGTATCCCAACACGTTATCAGCACGAAGACGCAGAAGAGTAAAAGGATTTGTGTAAAAATTGTGAAAAAGTTGTGGTTTTTCGGAGTTTTTTCATTGTGACTGAAAATAGTAATAGTAATCGAAATGTCACATGAAACTGGAGACTCCTCGAGTGTCAATAAGTCGAATTCCCCTACGAGTTCATCTTCAATTCCATCTTTTTGTATAAGAAATAAGGATGGATATCCTACCTGGAAATTCAAGATGAGGAATTACCTTTTACATGAAGACCTGTGGGTAACAATATGTGGTTATCCGGAAGATGACACGACCCCTGCTTCGACAAAGGTACGAAACGATGCAAAAGCGCTAGCAAAAATTTGCTTAACAATTGACGGTGCAGCTATCACGCACGTCAGATGTGCCAAAACTGCAGCCGAAGCATGGAATTCTTTGCAGAAAGCTTTTGAGGATAAGGGAATAGGTAGAAGACTAGCTTTAGAACGAAAATTGTACAGATTAAGCTTGTCGGACTTTGAAAACATCGAACTGTACATTAATGCAGTAATGTCAACCGCACAGGATCTTGCGGATATAGACAAGGTTATTGAGGACACATCGCTTGCAGCCATACTTTTAGGAGGACTCACCCCAAAATATGATCCTCTCATTATGGCACTAGAAAATTGTAATGTCGACGTGACCACTGACTTGGTGAAGACAAAACTGCTGAACGAAATGTCTAAGGACGCAGCTTTACCTAGAGATTCGGTTTTACTTACTAAGAAGATGCCTAAGTCAAAGAAGAAGGAAGTTATATGTTACGAATGTAAAGTGCCTGGCCATAAGAGACCAGACTGTCCGTTAAGGAAGAATAAAGAGAAGGTTAATGTAGTAAAAGTAAACGACGCCACATTTACCGCTCTTAACACTTCTGGAAGCTCAAACAAGGACCAATGGTACGTAGATTCAGGTTGTACAAAACATATGACGTCACGATGTGATTGGTTCCAAGATATTACGGCTCTCAATAATGGTAGCGTTACAGTGGCTAATGGTGAACAAATTAAATGCTGCGGAATTGGAGACATTTCACTAAACACACCCAAAAATGTTATCAACAAGATAAGTGATGTTGCTTTTGTACCAGATTTAAAAGCTAACTTGATTTCTGTAAAGAAAGCTGTTGATAAGGGTTTTATTTGTGTTTTTGATACTACTGGTTGTAACTTTTATAAATCTAATACTTTTCGTTTTACAGGTGATTCCGTTTTACATGCCTCGCCCTGTGGTGGATTGTACGTTTTAGACGGTACTGTTAATGTTCCCGAGAATGTGGCGAATAATAATTTGACACAAGATGTGCACTCTGGCTGTCAGGACAATAGTTATAAGCTCTGGCACAAGAGGTTAGGACATTTGTGTCGTATAGGCATGAATCAGCTGAAGAATCACGAGGTAGGCGTAAAGTTTAGTAAAGTAGACAAAAGTAGTTGCATCGCTTGCGTGGAAGGTAAACAAGCAAGGAAACCTTTCAAGAAAGTAGCGCATAATAGAGCTACTTCTCCTCTAGAGTTGATCCACATGGATTTGCTAGGACCGATCTCTACAACCTCCTTTCAAGGTAATAGATATATGTTGACGATTGTAGACGATTTTACAAGAAAGGTGTTTGCTTATTTTGTCCCTTCCAAAACTGAAGTTAAAAATAAATTCTGTCTGTTTCAAACATTTGTTGAAAATCAATTAGACAATAAAATTAAAGCGGTTAGGACTGATGGCGGAAAAGAGTTCGTTAATAAAGAGTTTGTCGATTATCTTGCTTCAAAAGGTATCGAACATCAAACGACGACGCCATACAGCCCTCAACAAGTTGGAGTCGCAGAACGTACTCACCGTTCCATTACTGAGAAGGCGAGGACGTTGTTGGCTGAAAGCTCACTGCCAAAAGCTTTCTGGGAAGATGCTTTCCAAACTGCCGTATACCTAAAGAACAGGTCTCCTCATCGAGCTTTAGGTGGACAAATTCCATATGACAGATGGTGTGGTCGTAGAAGTGATCTTGAACATCTGAGAGTGTTCGGATGTAGAGCACTTGTCCATGTGCCTTCGTGTCACCGAAAGAAATTGGATGTCAAGGCAAAGGAAGCGATTTTCGTCGGTTATTCTGAGAATCCAAATACATACATGTTTAGGGATTCAGCTAATCCTCGAAAAATTATTACTTCCAGAGATGCAACCTTTTTTGAAAATAGTTTTACAACGTTGAAGCAGAGGCAGAGTGAGCCTGTGGCACAATCCGACTCCGTACTGATCTTTGAAGAAAATGAGCTCCATACTGAGCACGAAGATCCTCAATTCTTCGACTGTATTGGGAATACCGAACCTGAGGCTGGACCATCTTCAAGAGTAAATCTAGAGAGTGCTGTAGAGTCAGCAGATATGGACGAGCGTGAGTCAATTCATGAGCTTCCTAGTTTCGATGAAGAGCCAGAACATTTGGAAGAGGAACAATGTCTTCCTGAGCCAAGGTTCCCCTCAAGAAAAAGGAAACCACCTGATTTCCTGACTTATAATGTATCGTCGGTTGGTGATAGTGAACCTGTGACACATTATGGAGGACATACAAGAAGTCGAAACAAAAGTTTTTATGGAGCAACCCCTTGGCTTTAGAGAAAAAAGCAAGAAAAGCAAGGTTTGTTTGCTGAAGAAATCTCTTTATGGCCTTAAACAGGCGCCCCGTGCTTGGTATAAAAAGTTGAACGAAACGCTTTTAGAAATTGGTTTTACAGGAACTCCTTCCGAGCCTTGCGTTTATACGAAACTTTTTAGAAATGAACTTATTATTTTGGGTATTTTTGTCGATGACATAATTGTCTTTTATAAATCAGATTTGATTTTTGACAATGTCAAGAAAGATTTGTCTACATATTTTTCTCTGAAAGATCTCGGACTATTAAAATGCTATTTAGGTTTAGAAGTGGAAAGCAATTCCGAGTTTATAAAAATAAATCAGAAGAATTATTATTCTATCTTTGCTCGAAAAATTTAATATGAAGGATTGCAAGACTGTGGACACTCCTTTAGTAAAAAAGACTATGGAACGACGAACTGATGGTCAAGTTGGTGAGTCATATCCTTATCAGAACTTAATAGGATGCCTCATGTATTTGACGGTAAACTCACGACCCGATATTGCATACGCAACAAGTTATTTAAGTCAGTTTAATACGTGTTTTACAAAGGAACACTGGAATGCTGCAAAGCGAGTCCTGCAGTACCTGAAAGGTACTTTAAACTATTCTTTGGTTTATTCTTTGGTTTATAGGAGAACAGGAGAACCTTTACGAGGTTACTGTGATGCAGATTGGGCGAACTGTGTAATTGACAGAAGGTCATACACTGGTTACACTTTTAAGTTAAGTGGCGGTCCAGTATCCTGGGTCCAGTATCAAAGAAGCAACCGACAGTTGCGTTGTCGTCCGCGGAAGCCGAATACATGGCACTAGCGTCTGCTACAAAGGAAGCTTGTTACTTACGTCGCTTTATTTATGAAATAACGGGTAAGTTTTCTTCAATTAACTTAGCTTCTGATAGCCAGAGTGCCATGAATCTCGTTCGAAATCCTGTACACCACAACAGGACGAAACATATAGATACGAGATTTCATTTTATTAGGGAAAAAGTATCTAGTAATATTGTTAATTTAGAATATGTGCAAAGCAGTGATATGCCTGCAGATGTCTTAACAAAGCCACTTGGGCCAATTGTACATAAGCGATGTATAGTTGAGTTAGGACTAGGAACTTAATTTGGTTTTAGTCTTTTTGGCACAACTTCGATTAAGGGCGGCTGTTGTAGATAGTAACCTTAGTTGTGTCTAGACTTTTTAATAATTAAGTTTTTTATAGTTATGTCATATTTTAAATTTTCTGTTACACTTTCGAATATACATTTTAACCATCAACATCTTTTTCTAATTTCTATTTACCAAAATCCTTAAATAAATATACTCTTCAAGGCTCTATACCCCGCGTATCCCAACATTACGTATGTTATTTCTTCTTCTTCCTCGTCTGTTCCCGTTACGCGGCGTCGGCTTTCCTAATCTTGACGATAGGTGTCATCTACAGCTAGGCCTAAATCCTTCATGTCTCTCTGGATATTCGTCATCCAATTAGTTTGATTATTACGTATGTTAGTCTGAAACATATTTGTCTATGTTCCTACAGTCAACCCAACCACTAGTTTTATGTACCTAAATAAATAATATATGTAGACTCAAGTAATTTTCAATTTCAATAAATAATTGCGATAGTTTTACGGGTAATTTCTAATATTTTAAATACTGCAACCATACTAAATCTACTTGCAAGTCTTACGGAATGCGATCAAGAAGGCTTAGCCCATCACCAGTTAAGTTAATGTCTATATTAAACATTATGTTTTTTTTTTTCAGAGCGAAGAGCAAAAATGGCGGTCGCTTGCTCCGGGAGAAACTGGAGAAGATTGGACTGAATTTACCGGCGGGGCGGCGGAAAGCTGCCAACGTCACTCTACTCACCAGCCTAGTCGAAGGTATGTACAGGTTACATGTGTTTACTGTATGTCAAAAGAACATAGTAGTGATGCGACGCGCAAAAAGTTATTTCTCAAACATGCAATTAAATGTCGTCATAATGCGCGTTATGACGTGACGTGATTCGTTTCGAAGTATCACGTTTCGGGCGGAACAGCTCGAGAGAACTGTAAAGGAATTTCATACAAAATTGAAAGCCTAGGCCGGGAAGTATGTTTTTTTAAACATTGCGTCTGTGTTCATGAACATTTTAAACAGCTGAATTATATTTCTTTTGAGTGTCGTATTTTTTTTATTTCATTGCATATGTTTGAGAAAAGCACTATAGATGCATGCCTTAACCGTAAAAAGGCTTCTTTCCTGGCGTCTACAGTAATGTACTATTGTGATTAGAGACACCTGAAGCTAGGTAATAGGCGATCATAGGTAATTAACCAACATAAATACTCCGAACGTCCGAACCATTGTTACGTTCTATCTATCTATCTATCTATCAGCCATAGCCGTTCACTGCTGAACATATGCCTCCCCCATAGCTCGCCACATGGCGCGATCCTGTGCAGACAGCATCCATCAACTCCCTGCGACCCTAACGAGGTCATCTGTCCACCTAGTCGGGGACCGTCTCACGATGCGCTTTCCTATACGTAAAAACATCAATTATGAAATGCTTTCATTTTAGGTATGCTCTAAATAAAAGCGCCATCCTCACCGATAGTTTATTCCAATTTTCCTGATGTAAGGTTTTTTATTTATTTTACGTACGTTTATTATATGTTATAATATAGTATGCTAGTGAAATAGGAGTTATACTTATAAAGCCATTCTTTATTTTAGCGGAGGCGGTGCACTTAGCGCGAGATTTCGGCTACGTGTGCGAGACGGAGTTCCCTGCGCGTGCGCTGGCGGAGTATTTGGCGCGTCAATACGCAGAGCATGACGCGCGGCGTCGCCGTGATCTGTTACAAGCCACCAAACAGGTCAGTTGTAGATTATTTTTCAGATAAAAACTATTCGTACGTTCTGTGGTGCTCTAAGGCTGAGATTGTAAAATGATTTTTAATTTTGCATCTTGTCACATGAAGATAAAGTTCATTTTGGATTTATGCATTTCCACGACACGACGTCGCATCGTAGCACGATGTGGCGTCGTACGACAATGCGATGTCGTATCTTGTAATTGTGTTTTGGCCCCTGAGCTACGTGTTTTTATAGACCATTAATAGTTCTACTTCTTTTCTTTAACGGTATGGGCGTTCGATAGCATTTTTAGGACTTGTTTTCGGGATCAAGATCAATTAACGTGAGCACAAGCTTTTTCGGTAAAATAATCCCGCAATGTTAAAGAGATTGTTAAGCTAAAGTATCTTACCTTAATGCATAGACATCATCAACACTAAGTTCCAATAACATATCGGCATTTATAGCTGTAAAAAACGTTTTGGTTTCCTCACTGCCACTAAGCGTCGGACCCTATTTAACCCTTTGTATGTTATGTCACATATTTGCTAATCTAATTGAAACTAACTTATATTTTAACGGAAAGTTCAAATGTCCCGCTCTGATCAGTGCATATGACGGGTTAGGGGCATTGCTTCGCTTAAATATATAGACGTTTTTCGAATGAGTTTGTTAAGCCTATGTATTTTCAGGTGACGAAGGAGCTAATGGACCTATTGAACCAGGATCGGTCGCCGTTGTGCAATACGCGGCCACCACACCTGCTGGAGCCGGCCATCCAGCGTCACCTCACGCACTTTAGTCTTATATCACATGGCTTCGGCGGGCCTGCCATCGTCGCCGCGCTCACTGCCATACAGGTGAGTCAATAGAGCTAGTGGACCAGCTGAACTATGGACCAGCTTCCCTGCATTATCTCACGCACTTCAGTCTCATATCAGACGGCTTCGGCGGGCCTGCCATCGTCGCCGCGCTCACTGCCATACAGGTGAGTCAATAGAGCTAGTGGACCAGCTGAACTATGGACCAGCTTCCCTGCATTATCTCACGCACTTCAGTCTCATATCACATGGCTTCGGCGGGCCTGCCATCGTCGCCGCGCTCACTGCCATACAGGTGAGTCAATAGAGCTAGTGGACCAGCTGAACCATGGACCAGCTTCCCTGCATTATCTCACGCACTTCAGTCTCATATCACATGGCTTCGGTGGGCCGGCCATCGTCGCCGCGCTCACTGCCATACAGGTGAGTCAATAGAGCTAGTGGACCAGCTGAACCATGGACCAGCTTCCCTGCATTATCTCACGCACTTCAGTCTCATATCAGATGGCTTCGGCGGGCCTGCCATCGTCGCCGCGCTCACTGCCATACAGGTGAGTCAATAGAGCTAGTGGTCGATCTGCTGAACCATGAACCACCCGTCCAGGATTATCTCACGCAGTTCTCACTATGTCACATGGCTTCAGACCTGCTATTGTCGCTACCATACAGGTGCTTAAGGTACTTTAAAAGTAGTAGTAGTAATACGCCTACTGTCATCGTGGTTTTTCGTATCCCAATATCCCTGAAACTAGAACACAAACCTAGAACTCCGCAACTGATTCCACCTTCTCTTTTCCACCACCAGACATTGAGACGTGCTGCGGATAGCAATTCACATTCTCATTCAACTTGTAAGCGGTCCAGATATGACAGTGTCGAAATACCTTCGTCTCTATTTTCGCCCAATTTGATAGAGTCGCAGAGTACACAAATAGGTGTCTTTAGCCCTGCTTAACTGTTAGCTTCAGACCATCAAGCAGAACTGAAGTCTAGAACTATTCTATTTAAATTATAAAAAGCCCTCTTTTTATTTGTAACTCGATCGAATATTCTAACTGGTTTATTTCTTTTGCAGAATTTCCTAAACGAGTCCCTGAAGCACTTAGACAAACTATACCCCCAAAGCGGGATGGTCTCGTCATCAATGGACAAAACCAAGATGGACCCCGACATCAAGAAGTAACACCAACATAACGACGGAAACGTCGGCCCCACAGAGTGCGCGAATGAACGGACAGTGACCAAGGAACAATGCATACAGACGAGTATTATTACTGTCTTAAAATCTTTATACTGCCAACATGGACTTGCCATACCGTTATTTTTAGTATCTGCAATACCGGTATTGACCTTCCTGAAAATACGGTATTCAATGCCCCACTGCCAATATAAAAAATGTAAATGGAGATTGCGTATTTATTTTTATGATCTTCGTTTGTGGCCCGCATACAAATAAAGTGCAATTATAATACTCAAGATTGTGAGATTTGTAAATATAGAATTAATAATAGATACCCATAGTATTAATTAGCATTTAAAATAGATTTAATTTCTCAGGCCATGATTTCGTGCTTTCGTCGAGACGAACTATTTTTATTACGAGGTTACAAATAATGCATTCACAAATACCGCAATAAGTGACACATATCAATATGTAAATAATTTATTGTACAGTATGTGCGTACATACTAAGGGATAACATAGCATTTTCACGAATCGTTCGAATTTAGAGAAAAACCTCTTTAGTTAAGATTAGGTATAATTTTGCTAGTGAATCAATGTGAAAGTGTGCCAATTAGTTTAAAAAAATGGATACTAGTGGGTTTCCAACGATTAAGTATTTAATATTTATTATTATTGTCGCATGTATATAATAGTTACGAATACTGTTTTTCTGGGATCAGGCTATTTGTTCAGTTGTAAAGGAACCGTGCAAAGTTATGGGTGACAGCACTAAACCCTGGTACTTCTAATACCGGTATTTTTTTTTATTTTCAAAACCGGGATAGAGTTTTAACGGTATCGGTATTGTCCCTGTGTTCTCTCAAGGTTAATATGAACTTACTTTTTATGTTTACATTTGACACTTCAATTTAACGATTTCTGAAGTTAAAAAAGGACATGATACTGTTTTGGTTCACATCTTTAATAACGATTATTTCACTTTGTACGGTTCCGTAATATAACAAATGTTACAAATTGAATTAAATGACATTTCGTGTGAAGTATAGCACATTGGAAAAGTGGTGATAGCCAGAATAATAGTTCGAAGTGTCAAATATATATTTGGATTGCCTACGCTAATTTTCTACAATTTAATAAATGACAAATCAAATTACAATTATATCTAACATCGCGACTAAAGTTCACAATATAAAAATTAAGTACTATCTTAACTACTATTTGGCCAGCCGTACCCTTTATACGGCAATTTAAGTATAACTTCACATGAATTTGTTATTTACTTTGCTGCAACCTAGTAAAAATTGTTTTTAAGGTTTAGATAAAATGGAGACCCAAGTTAGCATTCTAAACTGCCCTCCTAGTGATAAACGCAGTAACTATGGTTTAGCGGTCAAATAAATTTGCAGCTCATTCCAAACGAAAAAGCATTTAACTTCTTAATTGCAGTATCTGCTATTACTGCACTTATCACTGCAGGAGGGCGGACAGTAAAGACCGTCAAAAAAATATGGAGCGTACGCACAATGCAATGGATGGCTTTGGTGGCCTTTTTTTTATCTAAATCTTAAAAATAAAGTTTAAACCAAACAGAGAACATTAAGACAAAAAGCGAAAACTTTTAAGTATTTTGTGATTTTATTTTAACATGTCGTATCGCTTGCACTTGCTCAACAAATTTAAAAATATAAATGGATCTGTAATCATGTGCCAAATGATTAAAATGTATTTAACTTCAAATAGGTAGGTATTAATGAGTTTTTGTTACTTTTTTAATCACAAAGACTACCTTGTCTATCTAAGACAGTTGCCATATTGAAAAAGTCAGAATTACCGTATAAAATAAATTAACCTTTCAACCAATTTGCAATTTGGATATAAACAATATCGAGGTACCGGTATTGAACTAATTGACCATACTTATAAATACCGGTAATTCTCGTACACAAGTGACGTATTTGATGATTAACTTGAAATTTCCGTATTCCACGACTTGACGCCAGGTGGCATTACTGGCATTAGGAAAATCATGCCATGATTTCGGCGAATAATTGTTTTCTTTAACGTGATGCGAGGACAAAGGAAATTATGAAAACAGACGGCGCCAGGTTGGCACGGCGCCGCCCGCCCATGGCCCGCCCATGTACTGGCTGGGCGATACATGAAATTTGAATTTCGAAAGGACTTACACTGCAGTTGAAAGGTTAAAATTAAATGATCACCCTAGCTCGGCCCACAGATAAAAACGCTCAATAAATGAGTTTTGTAAATAAATAATTCTGATATTAATTTAATGATACATTAGTTTAACTTAGTTGACATCATCTGTGTTTACTTTTCGCTGATTACCTCATTGTCACCTAAGGCTTTGTGAACTTTTTGAATCAGGGTAAAATTGTGACGCACATTTTATTAAACGCACTATGTTACTGTAAAGGTAGCGGTAGACTTATGAGCTTGTCCGTGGACTTGTGGCTCTACGGTTTAACGGGCAGCATCTCTAGGATAACTTTGACACGCGATTCTTTCTCGCGCGAGAAATATTACCTATCTCTTTCTTCGCTGTACTGAGAGAGAGTGACGGGCGATGAAATGCCGCGCGACAAGAGTCGCGAAGCGTAGTGCTAGACTGGAAATCGCGCGAGCCAGCGGTGCGAGCGGTGGCCATAGGTAGGATCGGAGAGTGAGCGAGAAACTGCGGTCCGAGCGCAGTTTCTCGCTCACTCTCAAAGCCGTCGCTCGCGGTTCCGCCGGTCGCGTGAAGTCGTGGCCGGGCAGTTAGGGTGCTATTTCACTGAGTGAGAGCTGGGCGGATCGTTGCTGATCAGACCCGATTTGACCACTCACATTGCTCGAAATCTGCGAAGTGGAAACACGATTAGTCAGTGGAAACACACATACACACACACACGTGCCCGCTTTAGATCACTGGAAACCAAAATCACTTTTTTTCAGCATTTGGAAATGTTATATTATTTCTACTCTCATGGGTACCTATACTCTTCATCTTACTGTATAGGAGAAAAAAATAGTCAATTAATTCCATGTTCTATTGAAAAAGCGGAACCATAAAAAAATTGAATGAAATTTTTGGGCTACTTTTCTTTCCCCCACAGTTTCTCATGATTCTGAGTAGCAAAAACTTAAATTGCAAAATTAAAGAAAATTGGTGGGATAAGTCAAAAATCAAGAATTAATTAGTATCTAGGGTACGCGCAGGGCTCGTGCATTCCCGGTTATGTGTAAGTGCGGTTCCTACGGCTTTTTTTTGGGACATTACTTGAACTGTATCAGGGCTGGTTAGCCCTCACTACCAGTAGTCGGGCTTTGTGTAGGAGTAGGTATAACGGGAATGTATAATAATATACTATAATAATAATATAATATACCCGCTAATGGGATTATATACGGTTCCTGCGGCGATTTCTGAGCCGCAAGTAACAGGATTACACGAAGTTACTCATAAGTCTGTCACTACCTTCACTCTGTGTTTGACAATTTTGAAATCATTCGGTTGTGTGTAAGAAATGACTGTTTGTCATCTTTGTAAAGATATTTCTTAAAAAATGTCGATATTGTGTTTGTTTCATTTCCGGGAGTAAATGAATGATGTTACATCAAAAATTGTTTAATTTATCTCCTCTTTACTTATAATTGCTTGGTAACGATTATGATATTATTGCCAGATTGCTCAATAGTTCGTATGATGAATGATGAACAAGTACAACAGTATCTAAGAATTAAGTACACTCAAAGTTTAAGTATCATTGACGACGCGTTTGGCTCGGTTTGTAGACACCTGCCTACTGAGTCGGCGGTCCCGGGTTCGAATCCCGGCCGGGGCAAATATTTGTGCAAATATTTGTTCTTGGGTCATGGATGTTATCTATATATGTATTTATATATTATGTATATCGTCGTCTAGTACCCATCGTACAAGCTTTGCTTAGTTTGGGACTAGGTCGATTTGTGTATGATTGTCCCTTAATATTTATTTATTTTATTATTTATTTATCATTAAAATGCGTGTAGAAGGTATAGTTGATTTATCATAATCATATATTTATTGTAATATTGTGAGTACAAAAAGTAGGTCTTATATTATATTATAGTTCTTCACAATCTACCGATAACCGGCGTACAATTTTTACAATAACTTAAAATAACAAACTAGGTACACATTAAAAAGCCTTCGACTGCGTA
Source organism: Apotomis betuletana (assembly GCA_932273695.1). Taxonomy (NCBI): domain Eukaryota; kingdom Metazoa; phylum Arthropoda; class Insecta; order Lepidoptera; family Tortricidae; genus Apotomis; species Apotomis betuletana. The sequence continues at coordinate 8,065,947 of OW026318.1, read as the reverse complement.
CAATGGGACAAACTGTGGAACGTGCTACTTGAAATGGGAGTTCCGGAACACCTCGTTGCTTTAATCCAGAGTCTGTACACTGGGAACCGTTCTTTCATCAAGATAGGCACTGAATGCTCCAATATGTTTCAAACTAAAAAAGGAGTGCGACAAGGTTGCATTTTGTCCCCTGCACTTTTCAACATATATGGAGAATATATTATACGGAAGACCCTTGAAAATTGGGAGAAAGGTTTCCCTATAGGTGGAAAAAGATTATCAAATCTCCGATATGCCGACGACACCATTCTTCTGACAACATCCATGGTAGACATGACCGAGCTGTTCCGAAGACTTGAGGTAGAAAGTGGTAACATTCGTCTCACGGTGAACAGAGCTAAAACCAAAGTTATGATAGTGGATCGAGCTGGAAAGCTGGACTAGTGTCACCTGCAACATTCCGGGCATTAGCATCGTCGATCGCTATATCTACCTAGGCTCCCAAATCTGCAATGACGGCAGCTGTGTCACCGAGATTAAAAGGCGAATCGGGATGGCAAAGGATGCTATGACCCGTTTGAACAACGTCTGGAAGAAAAGAGGAATTGGTATCAAAACCAAGATCCGTTTGATACGTGCTCTGGTATTCCCTATCTTCCTGTACGGAGTGGAAACGTGGACAATTCTGGCCCGAGAAAGGCAAAGGATTGATGCATTCGAGATGTGGTGCTGGAGACGTATGTTAAGAATACCATGGACTGCGAAACGCACCAATGCATCGATCCTGAACCAGCTCCAAATAAAAACTCGCTTGTCCACCACGTGCCAACAACGCATTCTTTCCTATTTCGGCCACACAATGCGCAGAGACGACGAAAATCTCGAAAAACTGATCGTGACTGGGAACACCGAAGGCAAAAGATCGCGCGGTCGTTCACCAACAAGATGGACCGATCAAGTAAAAGACTCATCAACCTCCAAATTCTACTCGGTTGTAAGAGACGCGCTGGACCGAAACCGGTGGAGGCAGATCATCCGCGCCAGATGCAACCCTGAAGCTGACCACGATCCTCAGACATGAGGGACCGACTCCAGAGAGAGAGAGAGACACATTAAAAAACCGGTCAAGTGCGAGTTGGACTCGCGCACCGATGGTTCCGTACAAACACTTTCCATCCTTAAGTGGTTAAGTTAAGTTTGCACCTGGTATATATAGCGCTCCATACAAATGAGGTGCAAAGTTAACGCAACCAATCCCGTTTGTTGTATGGGAGCCCCCCATAAATATTTATTTTATTTTATTTTTAGTATTTGTTGTTATAGCGGCAATAGAAATACATCATCTGTGAAAATTTCAACGGTCTAGCTATCACCGTTCTTGAGATACAGCCTGGTGACAGACGGACGGTTTCTGGACGGATGGACAGCGAAGTCTCAGTAATAGGGTCCCGTTTTTACCCTTTGGGTACGGAACCCTAAAAACTTACGTCTAGCCGTGTTGGCGCTTTGGGCGAGATAAGACTGCATGTTATTTTGATAAGAGATGGTGGTATAAGTAATCAATGCACAAGTAAAACAAAAAAAAAGTGGTAAGATTTTTCCTTTAATCACGTCCCCTTTCCATAGAAATGTATATAATAGCGATACTCAATAAAAAAAACTCACTCTCTAAGTATAGTACTTGTCGTTTGTCGTAATGACAAAATTTACAATATGCGACACCAACTTTTCCCTGTATTTTTCTATAATACAATTTGCGACAATAGGAACTAATGCTCTTTTATTGAATATGCAATTATATTCTTCTGTAGTTTGTAAGTATTGACCATAAAGCCCAGAGACGCAATAAAGAATGTGAATGAATAAAACAGATTTTTTTATGCTATTTTATAGAGTGTAATTGAAATAAAAGTATTTCAAATCAATTTAAGTAAATTAAATACATTTCTAAATATGTTTTACCAACCAACATTTAGAACATTAGGCGCAAATTTTGGTATCGTTTGTGTTAGGCCTAACGTACTAATAAGGTAGCGAAATGTATAATAAACGAAAAATATACGATGTATTTAGCCACAATTTTGCATCTATGTAGTTTTTTTGTATATAAAATCTATTCAAAGTAATAAATATCAGTCATTCTTTATTTTTAACGGTGTGTTGAGATTTTGTTCTTTTCCGCTAGATGGCGTTGTTACTTTGGCAAAATCTCCATACTAACGGCTGCATCGCGCTGTTAAGATTTTTCCTGAGTTAATAACACCAGCTCCATACATGTTGGCGCTATCGATGGGTCTCCTCGACACCGAGGCCAAGGATTCACGCACGTCGTTGCTTGCCTGTGGCCACGATTCGCCACAAGCTAGGGTGTAGCTGTGATGGGTTAACCTGGACTTCCAGAATGACTATCGAAGTTGTTGAATATTGATCGCATACCTAATATAAGCAGCAGTGTATCAGTTATTGAGAGCTGCTGCTCGACAAAGTATGCATTTTGTATGAAAAACAACCATGATTCGAGACAAGACAAAATTATTAAATTTACGATGTAGAAAGGATTTCACCTAGCCGGGATTTGAACCCAGAACCTACTGAAATAATAACCGTGTCATCTCATGCGTTTTCCTTTGCTTCCTTATTCATTATACCACGGATAACAAAACACGGGCCTCACGCCATCACGTATCCGTTCAGTGGTGCTGTCGCCATTATTGACGTACGCTCGATTGAGTTAAGTTGGCACCTGAATCTTATGGCGTTACTTAGGAAATTATTATGACAGGTTATATTATTATATTAGTATCAGTACCATTGTAGACGAAAATAATTTATTGTCATCTTAATAGATGTCATTAATATATGTTCAGGTAGGACTATGAGCTAATTATTTTTCAAGGTGCTTTGAATAGTTATCTACAATAAACAATAAATATTCAAAACGATATATAAACATAAGTCTAGCCTCAATTTAAACTAAACCAAGATGATGTTCACAAGCGTAGCACCGAAGGTGCGGAGCGTTCTAGGAAAGTCGCCCACCCACTAATTTAAGTAGTAACCTAATGCGAGGCCGTAGGCCGAGCTCTACGTAGCACCGAAGGTGCAGAGCGTCCCAGGGATTCCGCTCACACATTTAAGCTTATATTAAGTGTGTGGGCGGCCTCGCATTACATTAAGTTTTTTGAATCTACAATAGACAATAAATATTAAAAACGATCTTTTAAACATACCTAAGTCTTGACTCAATCTTAATTAAACCAAGATGATGTTCACAAGCGAAGCACCGAAGGTGCGGAGCGTTCTAGGGAAGTCGCCCACCCACTAATATAAGTAGTAACTTAATGCGAGGCCGTAGGCCGAGCTCCACGTAGCACCGAAGGTGCAGAGCGTCCCAGGGAAGCCACTCACACACTTCAACTTATATTAAGTAGGTGGACGGCTTCGCATTAAGTTATTTAAATCTACAATAAATATTCAAAACAATTTTTTAAACATAAGTCTTGCCTTAATTTTAATTAAACCAAGATCATGTTCACAAGCGTAGCACCGCAGGTGCGGAGCGTCAAAGGGAAGGCGCCCACCCACTAATATAAGTAGTAACTTAATGCGAGGCCGTAGGCCGAGCTTCACATAGCAACGAAGGTGCAGAGCGTCCCAGGAAAGCCGCTCATACATTTTCTTCGGCCTCGCATGACGTTATTTCAACTTATATTAAGTAGGTGGGCGGCTTCGCATTAAGTTATTTAAATCTACAATAGACAATAAATATTCAAAACAATTTTTTAAACATAAGTCTTGCCTCAATTTTAATTAAACCAAGATCATGTTCACAAGCGTAGCACCGCAGGTGCGGAGCGTCCTAGGGAAGGCGCCCACCCACTAATATAAGAAGTAACTTAATGCGAGGCCGTAGGCCGAGCTTCACATAGCACCGAAGGTGCAGAGCGTCCCAGGAAAGCCGCTCATACATTTTTTTCGGCCTCGCATGACGTTACTTCAACTTATATTAAGTGGGTGGGCGGCTTCTTTGCGACGCTCCGCACCTTCGGTGCTATGCGGAGCTCGGCCTGCGGCCTCGCATTAAGTTACTTCAACTTATATTAAGTGGGTGGGCGGCTTACTTGGGACGCTCCGCACCTGCGGTGCTACGCGGAGCTCGGCCTGCGGCCTCGCATTAAGTTACTTCAACTTATATTAAGTGGGTGGGCGGCTTCCTTGGGACGCTCCGCACCTACGGTGCTACGCGGAGCTCGGCCTTCGGCCTCGCATTAAGTTACTTCAACTTATATTAAGTGGGTGGGCGGCTTACTTGGGACGCTCCGCACCTGCGGTGCTACGCGGAGCTCGGCCTGCGGCCTCGCATTAAGTTACTTCAACTTATATTAAGTGGGTGGGCGGCTTCCTTGGGACGCTCCGCACCTACGGTGCTACGCGGAGCTCGGCCTTCGGCCTCGCATTAAGTTACTTCAATTTATATTAAGTGGGTGGGCGGCTTTTTGGGACGCTCCGCACCTGCGGTGCTACGCGGAGCTCGGCCTTCGGCCTCGCATTAAGTTACTTAAACTTATATTAAGTGGGTGGGCGGCTTTCTTGGGACGCTCCGCACCTACGGTGCTACGCGGAGCTCGGCCTTCGGCCTCGCATTAAGTTACTTCGATTTATATTAAGTGGGTGGGCGGCTTTTTGGGACGCTCCGCACCTACGGTGCTACGCGGAGCTCGGCCTTCGGCCTCGCATTAAGTTACTTCAACTTATATTAAGTGGGTGGCGGCTTCTTTGCGACGCTCCGCACCTTCGGTGCTACGCGGAGCTCGGCCTGCGGCCTCGCATTAAGTTACTTAAACTTATATTAAGTGGGTGGGCGGCTTTCTTGCGACGCTCCGCACCTTCGGTGCTACGCGGAGCTCGGCCTGCGGCCTCGCATTAGGTTACTTCAACTTATATTAAGTGGGTGGGCGGCTTCCTTGGGACGCTCCGCACCTACGGTGCTACGCGGAGCTCGGCCTTCGGCCTCGCATTAAGTTACTTTAACTTATATTAAGTGGGTGGTCGGCTTTCTTGGGACGCTCCGCACCTACGGTGCTTCGCGGAGCTCGGCCTTCGGCCTCGCATTGACTTACTTCAACTTACATTAAATGGGTGGGCGGCTTTCTTGAGACGCTCCGCACCTGCGATGCTACGCGGAGCTCGGCCTTCGGCCTCGCATTAAGTTATTTCGACTTAAATTAAGTGGGTGGGCGGCTTCCTTAGGACGCTCCGCACCTTCGGTGCTACGTGGAGCTCGGCCTTTGGCCTCGCAATAAGTGTAATAAACGTATGATATTGTGTTTACGCGTGCGAAGCCGCGGGCAAAAGCTAGTTTTATATATATCTCATAATATACCATACGAAAAAAAGAGATGGATATAATAAATCAGCCCCCTCCTAGGTGGCACGATGCGTTTGACAAACTCTATCACGAAGTCGACCGAGGTAAAGTTAGCCGAAGTATGGCTTTCTCCATCGAAGTGCTTTCCATACTATACTATCATATTCGATCAGCCTCGGTCAACTTCGCGAGTAGTGTGGCAGCCGAGTTATTAATGGTATCCGAAAGTACTGCACGATTTTCTGAACGAACAGAGAATGTCAAATCAATCAAATGTCATAATGACAGCTAATGGTTTTATTAGCGAAAACAACCGCGCCGGTTCGTAAAACTTTATCACAGCTTAATAACTACGAAATATAATAAATTTCTAAAACCATGAGTGATATGGACGTATGTGATGAACTGACTGAGACGAAGAAATGCTTTAAAGTTGAGTTCCTATTACTAGACAAATTAAACGTCGCATACAACGCATCGAGTTCAATGGTCATCTTCTGGAATAAATATCAGTTATTTTTATACGAAAATTTGAATTTCGAGATCGCTACACGGATGTTTACTCCCGAGTTTATTATACATCAGATTATAATATCTAATAACTACTTAGTTTGCTTAGACTGTAGTGGCAATATTCACGTGACTTCCCTCAAATTCAAAAGCACACAGAAGCGATTGAAAACGAACTTCCAACCACGAGAACAGAACATTGTGGCGTTCGTACAACAAGACGGATACATTATTAGTTTAAAATTAGAATCGGAAACTTTGTGCCTTTGCTTAAACAAAATTGATGGAGAATTTAAAGGAAAAAGAAAAATCCCATTAAAATATAAAGGCGAGCCGTGGCCTCTGCCCACAACACAAGCCAAATGCTTGATATCCACTCATAAGTTAACTGGCAACAATGAAAACTTTAAGGAAATGTTTAATTTGAAAGATAACATTCCAGAGGATTCCTGTATTGTAATATTAACTTTGGATAAGCTAAACATATTTGTATGTCTATTCAGTCCCAGTATGGTGCATGAAGAAATTAGACTGATCAAGCTGTATGCGTGCCCATCAGAAATAAACAATATTTACATCATACAGTTGGAAGATCTTAATATAATTATAGTTCTTAACTCTGGCTCTGTTATAAAATTGCCACTACAAAAAACACCACAACCACCTACCCTTGTTCATTTAAACACTGCAGTGAGCAAGTGTGTGTTCTTAAAAGACTGTTTAATATACACAGATGGTGCTTCAATGTGGAAAACAGAAAATACATTCACAAAAATAAATTTCAGACAATTTTTTCTAAGACTTGTAAAGGATTTTGTCAGGTGCGGAGACCATATAATTTGCACAACATATGCAAACCTGATATATTCAATTCCAGATGAAGATACAAGCTATTTGATTCCGGATTCACATCTATACTGTCCAGCTGATAAATTGCTAAATAATTCTGAATACTTATATAAGTTGCTGGAGGAAGTTGAAAAGAACAATGAATTGATTGAAAGACTCAATGAAGAAGGAAATCACATCACAGCGTTAGCTTTGTCCAATAGACTAGACTTAATGGATGGTGTTTTGAGAAACAGCGTGCTTGTTTATGAACACTATGAGGATGCTATCAGAGATAACCCAGATTTGGCAATAATAGAAGACTTGCAAGAGTATTTCAAAGCAGAATCCATATACATTCTTGTAACAATAAGAATTGTACAAATGGAACACCTTGTGAATCAAATACTAGCACAGTTGTTCCATAATTCCAAATTACATATTTCATTATTTTCGGAACTAAAAGTATTAAAAACTAACAGTCTGAACATATCTGAGTCATTGAGTAAAATCAATATTTTAATACCTTTAGAGCATAAACTCATGACAAACACCTCTGTCATAAAAACAAATATCAAAATTGTCACACATGTCCCTGGAGCATTTGATTCGAAAGAACCTGTGTGGATGACATTGTACACGAAAGAGATAATATTGAATTCTGAGCACTTTATAAAATCAGATCTGATTTCAAACAGAACCAAATCACTGAAGGTACCTCCAGAAACAATTGAAGATTTAATTTCGAAAATCTCCACCAATCAACATGGGACTATCTTTAAAATTACTGATGCATCAAATGATACTGATTCTAAAGTGTTTTCCACATATGTCAAATTACCTGCGAATTACAGTGACATATTTAAAAACCAGGAACTTTTCAGTAACCTAAATGCAAGGAAAGCTGATTATCTTTCAAAACACTTGTCATCTGAAGAGTTTTTGACCTCAAAAAGTAACTTAACATTTGAAATTGGCAGAGATAAAGTGGACATTGAAATAGTTGCAGAAGAAAGCCCTCTGTTGAGGGTAGCCAGTAAAAATGTTGGCAAGGCAATGAGTTTAAGAAACTTCTTTGCAGACTTACTGTACAATGATCTGAAGTCTGCTGGGACAGAAATACAATTTACAGATTACGCCTTTTATACAGCTGTTGAGGTACCTACTCATATTTTGTTTATTTTTTTTTACATTTCGATTCAGGCTCAAGAGCGTTTTTTTAGTGTACAATTTTTTGTTCAGATTTTTTTTTTAGGCTCATATTACTCAATATCATTTAAACATCACAGCGTAGAAGTACACTTAAAAAAAAACACTACATGCAGTCTTGTGTGAATAAGGGAGAGATCCACAAATCACACTTTTTTTCATTATTTTTAACCTATCCCCACCCTCTAGATCTTTGTAATTTTAGAGATTGAATGGGTATGACGAAACATTTTTTTTGAGGATTACAATTGATACTTTTTTTATTGGAATCAAAAGTCTATGTCTAACTAAACTTAGACTTCTCTAAAAATCAGAAATGACCGTCAAGGTTCAACATTCCTACAGAGCGCCAAAAACGCTGCATACAAATGGCCACCTAATTGTGACGTCATTATGTGTTATTGGTCTTCGTAATTTACCATTTTCACCGCGAGAAGTGCGTTTTAGTTCATGGTTGTCATACAATTATTGTTTTGTTACATTGTGGGGATTCCGAAAACAATTCCAAAATTTCTTAGGGATAAAAAAAAAGCATAAAATTAGCGTACCTTTGGAGTCCGAAATTTCTCTTTTTGTGTGTTGTTTATGCCAAATTCGAAACTACTTGAACGTGAGGCGTGGCGACGCGAATATGAATATAATTATTTTATTTCTTTTACAGAATTTGCAAAAGGCTATCAAAGACAGTTCAAACTCTGAGGACCTCCACACCTTAACCGAGCAGTTTCAGAAGACTATTGCTGGTGCTTTGCCTATCTAGGATCCCTTCGTAACAAAGTGTGATCCCATTCTGTGATGTGTTGTTTAATTTTATGAAGAAACAATGTGCATGTGATATTAGAATTAATTTTAATTAAATATATTTCGAATTTACTTGGTTTCTTTGACATTTGTAGCAAGAGCTCAAAGCATTTTAAAAAAAAGTAGGTATATGTACGTACGTTAATGCGTATTGATGTTCTTTTTCGGCAGCCGCCACAAGTATTGTTCGGTTAAAGCACGCACAGGACGCCAATGTATACTCGTAAAGCCGCCTCAGAACTACTTTATCATTATTACTTGTTTGTGTCAAATTTGACGCCATTGGTAGTGATGCCGACCGGTACGGAGGGCTACGATTTGAGCTCGAAACAACCTCTGTGCAGAGCATCAACACACCGCTGCTCAAAAAACGGTGACAGTGCGTCAACGCAGTCAAATTGTAAAGATTCCGCGACGCAAACTTCACGCGTCAATTATTTTTCATACATTCATAATCATAACTCTTAATTTATATTTCATTGTATTTGTTTGTGCAATAAATACATTTTTATCTGAAGTGACTGCGGTAACGCACAGCCACCGTTTTCTGAGTGGCGGTGTAGTCGACCCTAAAGAGACTCTCTCTGACTTTCGTGCTAATTTCCTAAAATAAAATCATAGCCCTTTAACTCAGCCGTAGTCGGATAAAAGTTACAAAATAAAACGACGTAATAGCCTTAGAATATGTATTTATTTAGACCATCCTCCTAAGCAGTTCATTGATCTTGTCTTCGCGGTTACCGAAGTCGCCTCCGTCCACGTAATGGATGGTCTTCTTGCGCCAACCCCCGGTCGGGTTGTTCAGCTTGAACGGCCACAGGAAGTTGCTGGCGTACTGGAAGAAAAGGTTCGGTTAGTAAAATGGTAGCGGAAAACTCCCAGTCGAGATAGCATGTCGAGTCGTCGGCGCTAAGGTCAAAAATTAGGTTCCGTACGTTCCGTGACCGTAATAGTCCCGAGGGTCTTATTTGGACAAAATAAAAATTAGAGACGGAAGGAAGTAAGGTATGGCCACGAGAGTTGAGTTCACGTACACATGACAGAAATTCAATTCAATTCCTGCGCCTGCGCCAAGAATGACAGCGAGATTTTGAAATTACTGTTCTTTTTTCGTAGGGATAGCGAGTTCATCAGCGACATCAGCGTATTTTAACATCGACAAAAAGTTTGTTTTAGGGGTTTTCGTTAAGAATTATTTTTTACTCAAAAACATACGTATTTAAATTAAAGATATACTATATCTATTAAAACTAGATATTTAATATCGTCACTTTTAAATATATTGTATAGTAACTCGACGGGTAATATTGAGGCATCTCTATTCCAAGGCATGTCTTAATGTGTATAAAACAAATGTTCGAGCGCTAGGAAAGTTGACACGCATGCTGCGGGGCACCATAGGGGCGCTCGATTTACTCTGCGCTCCAAAATGCCGGACTACACACTGGTGCAGGCGGCTCGTGCGGAGCGTGTATTAGAAATACCGATACCGAGAAACAAGAATACGTAGAATCAGCGGTTTAATTCGAAATTCAATATTATACATATATTCAATGCTGATATCCAATAATATCAGCATTATATTTATATCTACTTTAGCGCAGTGATAACGGGGCCAGCGCTCCCAAGCACCTGGTTTTCACTTTTCTTTTGCACCAGTGCCCTTGATCACCAACACCTCTAGCACAACTGTGATACGCGTCTCTTTCTCGCGCAAGAAATATTACCCGTCTCTTTCTTCCGTGAAAGAGTGACCGGTGATGTTCGAAGCATAGTTGCGCTAGACGGGTTGGCTACTGCTTTAGCGATTAGTCCCATAATGTAGCTCGAAGGGACGTGACATTGCCACGCGACGTCCGTTACGCCGCTAAAATAGTTATAAAGTGGCAAGGTCAGACTCCATCAGTTACCTTGAATTTGTCTCCGACGGTGAAGATCTCGTGGATGAGGTCCTCCACGCAGATGATGTTGTTGTTCTTGCCCAGCTTGTCCTCGATGATCTTGTTGCTGGTGATGGGCACGCGCTGCCCGTCAATCTTGGCGAACCCGCGCTTGTAGATCAGCTGAAAATGCAGTACAATATTAGAATTCAAATAGTCCACTATATTCGTAATCTTATAAGTAAAATGCTAGAAAACCAGGTACACTGGCATTAACCCTTTATTTGACAAAAAATTGCGGAGGTTGCTAGTTCAAGCCTCGTTAAGGTAGAATAGAGCAAAAAATTCTGATTTGAAAAAAAATAGAAAAGATGGTGTAAGAATGTGTTCCTCCTGTGGTACACTGCCAAATTAAGGGTTAATAGGTCCGTTAGCGTTACACGACTTTATTGAAGCGTACTGGATAAGGCAATCCTCTTGTCGTGATTCCCCCGTTGCTGGGTCATTATACGTCTGACTGTGTTTTGCCACTTAGATCTGTTCTTTGCTTCATGGAAAGCGTTGTGCAGCTTGATATCCAATTATGAGCGGATTTCAGACCATCGTCATTGTCAGACCATCTCTCAGCGGTGATCGAGCCCTAGGGGGCGCCATCGACCATGAGCTATTCTAAATTGTGTCCTACCTTTCTAGCAATATAGCCGAAAAACTCCTTTACTCTACGCAAACTTCGGGCTTTTATGTGGAGTTTGTGAAGAATGGACTAGTTGGTGTGTACATAGCCACATAAAATGTTTATATATTGTAGTAGCACTTTACATTCGTATTACTATAGCTGAAGTTACTGCTTCCCATCAGTGTAAATTTTCGACATTTCTTGGAAAAATTTATGGAAAGTGCCTTACCTCGCGCACGCTCTTCAGGTTGGGATAGCCCCAGGTGATGTGGGGCTCCGCAATACGCATCATGTTGACGGTGGCCTTGTTCAGTCTGACGAACACACCGTTGTTGATCTGGCGCAGTCTGAACAGCTGGAGGACTTTGCGGACCTGCAAATATATGACAATAGTAGGGAAAGCTACGTACTGTACGTACGGGCTGCAGAAATGCACGAATGAATGAATTCATCCAAAAATTGGCCATGCAATTCTGCGGATCATTGTACATAGTGCGTATATTTTAATTTTCATGTTGGGTTTAGTCAACTTGAAAAGTAACATACCAGGTACTCCTTTTAGAAGTCTAAGTATAAAAAAAATTTGGAAATAAAAAACTGCTTAGATTACATCCAAAAATAGTAAAAATCTAAATACAAGGTAGAGCCATTACGTTAATCTTTCATCTAAATATGGAATGAATTCAGAAAAAATTTAGTATCCTTTTGAATGGGAGTGAATTTTCAAAAATCTATTTTTGTATAATGGAATTATAAAAAAAACAGTTTTAGATTCTCGCATTGATTTGATTTAGAGATTTTGGTCATAGGCTTGGAATGAGGTCTAATAAAAATAATGTTAGAGTGCTAGGAAGGTGCGACCGCAAGTCGCGGTGTACCATAGGGGCGCTCGTATGCTCTGCGCTGCCAATGTGCCTGCCTCCACAAGTGGTGGACGCGGCTCGTGCGGAGCGCATCAACTCAACCATCACTTCAATTATCAACTATTAAAAAGACCCTAATTTAACTTCACTTCATACTCCTATATCGGGGATAGTGCAAATCCGCGTAACTAGCGTTGGTTAATACCGGTAATAGGAACCAAACACCCGTTGCAATTTACCAATAGCGAGATCAATTTCTTTGTAAAATAGGACAAACTAGCCTTCAAAATAATAGTTGCAACGTTTTAAGATTCTCCTGTAAAGTTTGTTGTTGTGTAGATACGCAGTATTTCATACCAGTGCTAGTTACGCGGATTTGCATTATCCCCGACGATATCATATTCTAGTATTTAAAAACATTTAAAATACTTAGCGAACAGATAAAGCCACCTCTCCCAATTTTCGAGTAGTTGCAATTAATTCAATGTGGTTAACAAATTTCTTACTAGGTACAAAATATCATCAGTTCTGTTTCATAATAAGTAGAACCTTCAATTTAAATTCTGATTGACTGACCTTGGGGGAGACCTGGTTGATACCGCGGATACGGATGACGAAGGCAAGCTTGGCCTCGCCGGGCACATAGTAGTTGCCGCGGTTGCGCGCCTGGAAACATACATTAAAGTATTAAACAAAATAATACTAAAACAATAATAAGAATCAGTTTCAAGTCACTGTTCTGATCAGGGATCGATACCGTTATTTTGCTCCATACAAAATAGCACAAAATAACGTTATTATATTCCGGTTTTTCGCTCATTATCACACATGTTTATATTTTAGTGGGCTAATTTCAAGGATCTATATCTATAACGAAATTCTACATAACACAAGGCTTTCACATACGAAAAAAAACGCGAAATTAGAGCGTTTTTATGAATACCGGTATCGATCCCTGGTTCTGATGGACCTTACGCCATAAGGTTATATTATCCAAATTTATTTATTTCATGGAAGATACATCAAGTTGTCCCAGCCAGTAGGATAGTAAGAACGGAGCTTAATCAAAGCATAAACAACATTGAGATCTCATGTGAGATAAATTTAGTTTACCAACAACCAAGAGACTAAAACTATGCCAAAGAAAACAACTAATTTATTAGCAATAGTGGTGTATTCTAGAATAGCAGTTACAGATTTTAATCAAGGCATGTTTTTGTCTGTAAATTGCTGGTTAAATCTCTGTATTGCAAGTTATTTCGTATAAATGTACGAGTGCTAGGAAAGTTGACACCGCATGCTGCGGGGCACCATAGGGGCGCTCGATTTACTTTGCGCTCCAAAATGCCGGACTAAACACTGGTTTAGGCGGCTCGTGCGGAGCGACTATTGATACAAATGATCCACTATCTTAACTCATTTAAAAGCATATTATATGAGCATATATAATGAGAAATAAATCTATTTAAAAATTGGACAATTTACAGATACAAAACTAAAGAATCTAGACAATCACCAGAAATTAAATTTGGTATCTAAAAAATATAATTAGAATATAATAAATGTTCTTTTCTCTATTTCATTGCATAAGCTTAAACATATATAAAATGGAGAACCTAAAGATCAGTTCTCCATTTTATATATGTTTTTAACGTATTAGAAATCGACATTTTGCAAAGCAAGATGGTTGTGGATTTTTGATATGTTGTAAGGATCAGTTTGAGCAATGTAGCACAAGTTCATATGAACTTTGAGAAACTCTGCACAAAAATGTGCGAAATTTTAGGACTTTTTTACTTACAGTCTAAAAATCATAAATCATGTGTTTGTGCCAATCCAGGTTCAGGAAGTCTTAAAAGACCATTCAATTTGCTACAATTTCAGCTACATTGTAGCTGTCTACATGCTATTGGGGACGAACAATAGCTCTTCAAATACAGCCCACTTTTTAAATCCATAACTACATTGTGCTTTGCAATTTTAGCCTCGATTTTTACTGGGTTATATTGGGTGTGCAATAAAATTTACAGAAACAAAGATTAGAAGTGGCAATATACGAAACAATAGGTATAGAAAATAACACTTAACTAAAGCCTTAACAAAGTTGAAATAAAACAATATGCTTGAAACATTACCTGTCTGACCAGCCTGATCTCATCGCGCTCCCTGATGCGGTATTCCTTAACATACTGCTCTGCCCTCTTGAAGATTTCCTTCTTCTTCTTGATGGCAGCTGAACGCCTCTTGATCGTGACCTATTGATAAATTACATTGTTTAGGATTGTACATTGAGAAGTAGTTTCACGTTGATACCGAAAGGAACTCAGATTATAGATTAACAGCATCTTAGTCAGATGAACTATGCCTTTAAATTGTGTATCATCATTAAGATAAGTACAAGATGATTAGAATAAGATTGATTAAAATTATCACATATGTAGTAAACCAAATTATTTAAATGTTAAGTGGCAAAATTTAAGGGGTTAATAGGTGTAGCTGGTACATTTACACTATATTACAACATATTACTTACATATCCTAAATACAGCATCTAATAAAAATTATAAAAAAAAAAACAACAAAACCAAAACACATGAAACATGACTAAAAATATTCTATGCAGAATTGCCCATATCCATTATTCATGCCCATAGGACATTGATTTCAATTTGAAACCATGAAACCATATTCATGAATCAAACTGAACATCCCCAACAATATCACTGTTATAAGTTTCCGAAAGGTCCACATCTTATATGAATTGAATATAACAGATGTACTACATAAACATATAATTTTATGAAAATAGTAGATAAAAATGTAATACCTGAACACGTCTGGCACGGTTAGCGTCCCTCCTCTTGCGGTGCTTCAGCACGGATTCAGGGACAGCAGGCAGCTTCTTGCTATCCTCCTTGCCCTTCACGGGCGCCTTCTCGGCCGCAGCCTTCTTCTGTGTCGTGGCAACCATCGTGCTGAAATAACCACATTCATGATGAAAATGCTGACTTCTTTACTGATGATCAATGTCTTGTTTACATATTTTTTATTGTGAATAGTTAAGATAGACTAAAAACAGTTTAAAAGATAGGTCAGTGACATGAAATCCTCCAATTCAAATCAATGATAAGTATGCAAAGTTAGCAATCATATATCTAAAACAACGATAAAACTTGAAGAAATAAGATTCGAATTACGGGCATCTCATATATAAAAAAAAAGTTATGGATTAACAACTAAATTTTTGATATTTTGATTTGATATAACAGGAAGAACGTTGAATGAAGAATAAATAATCTTCAGGCGTGACAACATTGTTTTATAGGTTAGGTCGAACTTGGTAGTTCAATTTATAATCAATTTCTAGGAAATGGAAGCAGTAATTGTAATTATTTAAGAGTAAGCAACTCGTATGATGATTATAAATGCGAGGATGCAAAATTAAAACTATAGAAAACAGTCGTTCACAGCGAGGCGGCATGTCAACCCTTCACGCGATCCAACGTAACTTTTACACTTTTCACTATAAACACATTGGAATTTCTATATACAGACCCCCGCAATGATATATTAGTAATATTGGGATTACAATTTGCATGATTTATAACAAAATTAACAAATAATTATCAACCTGCGAAGTAAAACTCCACGCGGCACGTGTGTCAAATTATCAAAAGAAAGACAGATCAGAAATCATAGAGAAGATAGATTTCCGGCGTCGGCCATTTTTAGACGAGTTTTTGTAAATAGCAACATTAATAAGAGCTCGTTCGAGTAAACAGTCTGAAGCTGAAGTTTGATAAATATTTAGCTTTCCTAGATAACTGCAATCCGGTACAAACGAATAGAATATTCTAGAAAAAAATAGTGATTTCTTTAATGAATAAACGTTGGAGATGAAATATTTTATAAGAACTTGTTCGTCAAGTTTGTCTTTGGTCTCATACGGATTTCCGCTGGCGCGTAATTTAAAAATAAGAATTTAGTTTGAAATTATGCGCGAAGTTTGCATTAATTTTTAATAAAAACCGATTAACCCCCCTCATTCCTAAAAAAAAAAATTAACATTGTCCTGTAGCTTTAGAAAACCAAAAAGATGAAAACATTTTTGCTCGCCTTTAACGGTAAGCCGCAGCCAACGCAACATACAACAGAATGCACATGGTAACTAAAATACATTATAATAGGGCGGTCGCCCACGGCGACTTTTTGTAGCGAATCAACGCGCTACAGCATCGCGACTGTATCGATGCAAACGCGCGTTTCGTAAACGCGCGACAGCATCGCTACTAACACGCATTAGTCGCATTTGCAACGCGCTACAGCATCGCGACTGTATCGATGCAAACGCGCGACCGTGTCGGACGACATTGGGGAGGGGCGGAGGGAGGGTGGCGCGGTAGTGGAGAACTGAATCGCTTTTGCTTCGCGACTGAATCGTGTTATGTGGGCGAGGGCACACAGCTAGCGACCGCATTGCGACTGTATTTATGCAGACGCGCGACAGCATCACTACTGCATCGCTACAAAAAGTCGCCGTGGCCGCCCTAAAGTCGAAGTTGCTGTCGGAAAATTATTCCCCCACCTGCAACAACTTGTCGCGATACACACGCGCGTTAGGACTGATAGAACTAGGACTTCTACAAACGAGTAAGTATCAATATCCGCGTCTAACAGTAATAGTCGGTCTGTGTGGACCCGGCTATTATTCATCAGCGCGTTTGTGCCGCAACAGCTAGTGAGGCGATGCAGTCGCGCGTTTGTATCGCTACATAAAGTCGCCACCTGTAATCGGCAGCCACGATTTCGCTCTTAGTCCGCGGTACGTGTCTTACCAAGTCTTACTTATCCGCTCGCCACACCGCATACTGCCAAAAGTCACGTCATGCTCTCTGGAAACCCTTGTGATTTATTAAAGGGGTAATGCTGATGTACACAATATGTACTGGAGCCATAGCTAACTCATACAACGGTAAAAACAGTAGTACAATTTTTTTGGGCCTCATGTACAGAAAAGTATTTACGTGAATTTTATTAAATAATTTTTTTGGGTTGCTGGGGAGATACACTACAGCAGGGTTTTTCAAACTGTGGGTCGCGGCATATATTCAGGGGGGTCGCGAGGACCAGCATCGAGAAAGTCTTGTCACTACAAGGAATGCAAATTTATTATATTTTTACGGTTTTTATATTTTCTGCTAAACAGTAAACTACCTTCTGAATTTGTGATAAATGCAGGTAGATTGAATGATAGATGGGTGCGTTTTCCAAAAGAGTTGGGTTCTAAGTATAATCGTACAAACTGGGTTTTAGGGGGTCGCGAAGGAATTTTGATAGTCATTAAGGGCCATGACACCAAAAAGTTTGAAAAACACTGCTCTACAGCAACTCCTAATTCAGTTTTTTGTACTCTCGAAATATTGAGGTACAATTTTTTTTAAGTATGTATGTACTAATAGGCTAGTTGACTCATGTCAAATTATAATAAACTAATGTTTATTCCGTATAGTATTTAGCAAAGGAAACCTAAATATATATTTTTCAATTCATAAAAGTGAAAGATGGCTGAAAAAATTTAATTTGAAAATATGGTTTTTAATCTGTATTTTGAAATGCTTAACACGCTGTCCGCCATTTTCGCTTATGATAGTGACGTCATTGGTCATGTAAACAAAACTGAGTCTACTTTGACGACTTCGAATAGTGCCGTCCCTCTCGATCTCCTGTCAAAGTATATTTGGAGTGAGCGGAATGGCATTATACGACGGTCGAATTTCGAATATTTACAGGTAATACTACGACACGCCACAGATTAGCGAAAGGGAAAAATGGCGGACGGCGTTTTTGACTGTTTATGAAATTTCTAATTTTCAATTGATAAAATTTAGCTTTCTAGCTTTCAGAAAAATACAAGACATTTTTTTTAGAGCTAGTAAGATCATTATTAACCATTTCCAATATATTTCGAAACCCTTCGTTACCCCTGTTACAACCCATCTTACTACCAGTAGTAACACGGGAGTTTTTTTTTGCCCGTGTTACCACTAACTGCTCTGGTAGTAAGACGGATTTTTTTTATTTCCCCTATTACTACTGCCCATTATGATGGCTAAATCCTTCTTCCTTTTTTCAAAATCATAGAGTTTTATGATCATGACATAATTAAAAACAAAATATAATGAATGATGACTTTGACTATTTGCTTATTATAATTATGGTAATTTTTCCCTCCGGTCGACTTTGTCCACTTCCTAACTTGTCTCTTTCCTAACTTGTCTCTTTCCTAACATGTCTCTTTCCTAACTTGTCTCTTTCCTAACTTGTCGCTTTCCTAACTTGTCCATTCCTAACTTGTCCACTTCCTTCTCCTTCGCTGAATATCATATTCGCAAAACATGATATTCTCAAAACACGATATTAGCAAAATATGATATACGCAACACATCATACTAGCACAACATCGTATTCAGTAAACAGCATACTAGCGAAACATTATATTAGCAGGTTATGACATTCGCAAAACATTTCAGACAAAAGTTGGTTGCGTACTGTATCACCGTGCACCGATTACTAACTCTGGGATGACATAATAAATTAAACAAGTCTAAAATAAAGGTAACTAACTTAAAAAAAATTAAAAAAATGTATGGACAGCTTAGGAATAGACTGAATAGGAAGTAGACAAATAGGGAACTGACTGTTTAGGAAGTTGGCAACATCGGAATTTAAAAAGGGTCATTTTAGGAAAAGGACGTTTTAGGAGTGGACGAATTAAGTGGACGATTTTGAAAATGGTCAATTTAGGAAATGGACGAAGTCGACCGTAGGGGTTCTTTTGGCCTTGAATTATAAATCCGAGTTTAGAAATTAGGTATTCATGACACCACGCCGTGGTTTTCAATGTTGTGGAGTAATAAAATCCATTTGTTTGTTTTTTATCTTGGATTTTATTTATTTAAAAGAGTAAGTTGCAAAACAATGTTAACTGAAATTGTATCCATGAATAAAAATATAACAATAATGTTTTACTGTCTTAAGATAAATACTTAAAAAAATATTATACACATTACTTTAAATATAGTTTTAACATGTCACTGGTAAAAGTGTCATGTTAAAATTAAGTAATTTAAAGTCATCTATATAATTTTGCGAGACCCGAAAAAAAAACGTAATTCTAGGGAAAATATCAATCCGTTACCAACATTACACGTACGTGAACACGCACACATAAAACAGAAAATGGCTTCACTTCTGGCATTCAGCATCGGTCTATATGTCCGTGAAGTTGGCAGATCAAGTTCCAGCAGATCACAAAATTATTGGAGTTCTATTCGCTTGCAACATAGTTCTATAGTTCCTGATACTTTTTAGAAATAGTTCTGTTGTAGTAACGAAAATAGAGCCCATAACAGTTTTCAACCAAATGATCTGTTAACTTCACGTAGCAGATCAATTTCCTCCAAAACAAGCCAAACAATGTTATTATGTCAAATTGGAGGTATCTTAGAGTTCCTTATACTTAAAAAATTGTTCACGTTGTTAAATAAAAATAAAACGTATCTTTCTTAAAATAAAATATAACTACTTTATTTAAGTATAGGTGCGATCTGCTGAGCGATTTCCAGGAGTTCTAGGCCAGTGTGTGGCCTTAAACGATAGCTACGACTCTAAACTAATAAAAACTGAAGAGTTCTCTTTACTGCTGGCACTTGGAACTCATGAATTATTTTTTAATACAAAATACGAATAATTTCGAGTTTACCGAGTTAACTCTTGAGTTTTTATTAGTTTAGAGTTGTAGCTATCGTTTTAGGCCACACACTGGCCTAGAACTCCTGGAAATCGCTCAGCAGATCGCACCTATACCTACTTAAATAAAGTAGTTATATTTTATTTTAAGAAAGATACGTTTTATTTTTATTCAACAACGTGAACAATTTTTTAAGTATAAGGAACTCTAAGATACCTCCAATTTGACATAATAACATTGTTTGGCTTGTTTTGGAGGAAATTGATCTGCTACGTGAAGTTAGCAGATCATTTGGTTGAAAACTGTTATGGGCTCTATTTTCGTTACTACAACAGAACTATTTCTAAAAAGTATCAGGAACTATAGAACTATGTTGCAAGCGAATAGAACTCCAATAATTTTGTGATCTGCTGGAACTTGATCTGCCAACTTCACGGACATATAGACCGATGCTGAATGCCAGAAGTGAAGCCATTTTCTGTTTTATGTGTGCGTGTTCACGTACGTGTAATGTTGGTAACGGATTGATATTTTCCCTAGAATTACGTTTTTTTTTCGGGTCTCGCAAAATTATATAGATGACTTTAAATTACTTAATTTTAACATGACACTTTTACCAGTGACATGTTAAAACTATATTTAAAGTAATGTGTATAATATTTTTTTAAGTATTATTTATTCATGGATACAATTTCAGTTAACATTGTTTTGCAACTTACTCTTTTAAATAAATAAAATCCAAGATAAAAAACAAACAAATGGATTTTATTACTCCACAACATTGAAAACCACGGCGTGGTGTCATGAATACCTAATTTCTAAACTCGGATTTATAATTCAAGGCCAAAAGAACCCCTACGGTCGACTTCGTCCATTTCCTAAATTGACCATTTTCAAAATCGTCCACTTAATTCGTCCACTCCTAAAACGTCCTTTTCCTAAAATGACCCTTTTTAAATTCCGATGTTGCCAACTTCCTAAACAGTCAGTTCCCTATTTGTCTACTTCCTATTCAGTCTATTCCTAAGCTGTCCATACATTTTTTTAATTTTTTTTAAGTTAGTTACCTTTATTTTAGACTTGTTTAATTTATTATGTCATCCCAGAGTTAGTAATCGGTGCACGGTGATACAGTACGCAACCAACTTTTGTCTGAAATGTTTTGCGAATGTCATAACCTGCTAATATAATGTTTCGCTAGTATGCTGTTTACTGAATACGATGTTGTGCTAGTATGATGTGTTGCGTATATCAAATTTTGCTAATATCGTGTTTAGAGAATATCATGTTTTGCGAATATGATATTCAGCGAAGGAGAAGGAAGTGGACAAGTTAGGAATGGACAAGTTAGGAAAGCGACAAGTTAGGAAAGAGACAAGTTAGGAAAGAGACAAGTTAGGAAAGAGACAAGTTAGGAAAGAGACAAGTTAGGAAAGAGACAAGTTAGGAAGTGGACAAAGTCGACCGGAGGGAAAAATTACCATAATTATAATAAGCAAATAGTCAAAGTCATCATTCATTATATTTTGTTTTTAATTATGTCATGATCATAAAACTCTATGATTTTGAAAAAAGGAAGAAGGATTTAGCCATCATAATGGGCAGTAGTAATAGGGGAAATAAAAAAAATCCGTCTTACTACCAGAGCAGTTAGTGGTAACACGGGCAAAAAAAAACTCCCGTGTTACTACTGGTAGTAAGATGGGTTGTAACAGGGGTAACGAAGGTTCGAAACTGGGTCAACTAGCCTATTCAGTACATATTGTGTACACACATCAGCATTACCTCATAATAAATAGCAAAACAGACACTGGGGATTCCAGGGAGCTTGACGTCAAAAGTCGTGGCATGTCCGTAATATGTTTACAATGACTATACATACGTTTTACAGGTCTCAAATGTGCTTGTAATAAATAAAATTCAAGTGATCGGTTTTTTTGGTTTTAATTAGAACTTAGACCTAGAGATTAGCTCGAAGACTTCAGGTAGTCTTTAAGCACGTCAAGCGCTGGCGTCTCCTCACCAAAGTCCTGGAAAAATAGAAAATACATTTTGAATATGTGATTTTTCCCATGTTTAATGGTGTACGACTATATACCTTTTCCCAAGTCGTGATAATAGCATACAACTATGTATAATACATATGCATCTCTCATTTCTCTCTCTCTCTCTCATCTCTTTCATCTCTCGCTCTCTCTCTCTCATCTCTTGCTCTCTCTCTTTCATCTCTCGCTCTCTCTCTCTCTCTTAATCTTATTAGCTCTATAATGACAGAAGGACGCCACAGAGCTGCAACATTCCTGACAATTCCCGGAAAATATTCTGTTTTCTTTACATTGAAGCGCGAAAGTGCTTTAGTATTTTCTTTATGCTTTCAGTTTTATATAGGAAATGTTCTCGAGCACGTTTTTGCTCCATAGTTCTGCAAAGTAACCGCTAGGGGGCTCTGTACTGTTCTCCATACAAATAATTTACGCTATCGCTAGCGAGTACGGTCACGTTAATTCGTGGTAATGGTACAGTTATATTGTGACAGTTAATGTGTACGAACGATTGGACAGTGGCCTATGCAAGAACACGGCACTGTAGTGATCGCTCGCGTACTTTCGCGCTAAGTATCGGCACTAGAGACGAGTAGACGTCAATAGCGCTCGCGCTTAGCGCACTACATATTAAGCAATCAGTCATTTATTTTCAGGCAACAGTGACCTGTAGATAAATACCTTAAAACTAACATAAATATATGAATTAAAACAATAATATAAAAATAAACAGACACGTTAGTTCGGCGACGTGCGACTGACGGCAAAACTGTGTCCCGAACACCAAGCTAGCGACACACCAGAAAGCGACAACGACGACAGTTTCCGTCGACTTAGTTTGCTGTCTTTGGCGCTCAAAAGTTAAATAACTAATATAGTAAATCGAATAGATTTACCTTGATGACGACGCACGAGCATCCGACGATCTTCCTAGCCTTGCCGTCCTTGTCGATCTTGCAGAGGCCCGCCCACTCTCCGAGCTTCTTGTTGTTGTCCACCTGGAACACCACAACATGTTGATCATTAGGTCATTTCATAACAAATATGCCGTTAATAAAATACAGGGACAGAGAGAGAGGGAGAGAGAGAGAGACAGCGAGAACAGTTAAACCCGCTTAATACGCTCACGTTACATTTGCGTTTCACGTCTTTCTGCGCCGAGGCTTGAATTAGATTTTCATTTATTTTGTTACTTTTCAGGTTAGAGCACTTTTTACCAGTCACTGCAAGTAAGTAGTAGTGGTATTTGTCCCGTTTAAGACGCATTTTTTGCCTGATCCTTTCAGAAAAGGGTCCTGGTCTCTTAAGCTGGTTTTACTTTATAAGTAGTGGCCTACTTGCAGAATACAGTTCATTATTTAATTATTAGAGAGGGCAGCAAATGGCAACAAGGTTCTCGAGTAGCGCTTACGTACGCAGCGGGGCAGGACTCCTACAAGCTGGATCAATAATCTAATGAAGGTGGCAGTAGCAGTTGGATACAAATATAAGAAGATTGTTCGTTCATGGAGATCCTCGAGGGAGACCTTCGTATAGCAGCGGGGCACATATATATTTTTAACAAGTTCATGCTGCGTTTGTCCCTCGGACAACCTAAGCATTTTTCTATGAAACTATATGAAGATGTCACTTAGACAACAGGGACAGAGTAAACAACACAAAAAGTTGATTCACCCATAAGCACTATGAGAAATTTCCGTCTGTAGACGGTGCCAGTTTTGGGAAGATAGAAGTCGCTGTCCACAGACGTGATGCCAGATCTTTTTATCGACTCTCGACGTGCTGTCTATGAAAGTGTTAGTGTACGAGCGCTAGGAAAGTTGACACCGCATGCTGCGGGGCACCATAGGGGCGCTCGATTCGCTCTGCGCTCCAAAATGCCGAGCCCTGCAATTGACAGGGTTGGCTCGTGCGGAGCGCACAGTACTTAACAATTGGGATCATTAAGTTTTCCAGGCAATTTAAGGAAAATTTGGTACAAAACTTGCCTCTGATGACAAATGGGGGTGATAACTGCTGTTACTATACTAATTTAAATATTAAATATAGAGCAGTGGCGTTGCTACAAACAAATCTCTGTGCCGTCCGGGCTCAATTCAGCTTAGCTTATCTACAAAAATAATAAAGTATGATACTCAAACATTCTAAAATAATAAAGTTTGGTCGGAATCAGGTTTTATAGGTGTGACATACATAATTATTTAAAGGTATTGAAGTGCCAAGAATTTTTGCATTGTATTTTTCTTTTCCTTTTGTATTGGAATGCTTTCAGGACTTTCAGCAATTGTTTATGAAGTTACTGCTTTAACTTGAAAATCACGTTATCCAGTGTCAATGGATCTATATATATTTACAGTAGGTCCCTGGGCGCTTTTCTTTTAAGGCGTATTGTATCAGCAGATTTGTATTACTTGAAGACTCAACAATCAAGGGTTAACTATACAAAAGATCCCATTGAGTCGAAGAGTATCCGTAAGGACCCCTATAATAAGATAACTTGAAGAAGCTAGATGATCATACCTTGACAAGGGGGATCTGGTGCTCGTTGCAGAGAGCCTGCACCAGCTTCTTGTAAGCAGCCTCGTCGCAGTTCTCGGCCAGCACGCACAGGACCGCTTGCCTCCTGTTAATGCACAAGCATGATTTAAAAATTAATCGCCTCACAATTGAAAATCACAAGACCCTTTGTATCTTCATTGGTCACCTGAAATGTATTTCTGTAATTTATATATAGGTAATTTAAAAATATATTTTCGAAAGTGCCCGCAACTTTGTTCGCATAGGTATATTTTTGCTTTACCATACACAAAAACTATTCTATAACCATCTTTGGATGTCTAGTTATCCCTGTACTAAAATCCGTCTACCCGTTTCGGCGTGATGGTAAATGGATGTGGAGTAGGGACGCCCAGCCGGAGACAGGCAGCTCGTCGATCACTTGGTTGCGTTCATTCACCCAATAATTCGGTTCAGTGTGATGATAGGAAAAAAGACAATTTTACTGAGAGATGGCTGCAACGCGATGTTATTTTTCTCATATAATAGGGTTGTAGCATTGTTAATCTATGATCAAATATTTATTTTTCTCATATTATAGGGTTGTAGCACAATTGGGAGGCCACAATTATGCAAAAAGCAAGTACTGTGGTACTATGTATGTGCGTTAATATTGGCAACAGAATGTATCAACCATCACTAGCGTCATGACTGATATTTCCACACAATGTGAGACTAAAACAGCCCCACACTATGTGAATATTAAGGAGGCTTCCATTGCCCATGATAAAACATGTATCATGATAAAAGATTAATAAAACAATGAGTCAAAATTTTATATGCACATGTTTAATTGACAACATTGTTTTTTTTTCATGAGATTAGATTAGATTTGTCATGTAATTTTTTTCTTGTTGATGTGCAGTTTTGTATTGTATTGAATGAGTAGGTCATCTACAAGCTCAATGGTTCATTTATCTATTTGAACATTGACATTGGCAAAATACTTTTATATAAACATTGACATTGGCTAAAAAAATAAAGATTAAATAGCAAGAAGTGAATCAACTTTTTCACCAACACTTTTAACTGTCTGGTATAACTCAAAATATCTCTGAAGTTACCAAGAAATCAGGCTTCCAATATACATATTTTCGGTTTATTAGGTTTAACATCTAAACATAGAATGTTTTAATATAAACCAAAAAGAGAAGCCATTATTTAAAGGTGACATTTTACAGCATACATAGTTTAATTGGGGTCAGATTTGAAAATTTTTACTCACCCAAATATACATAGGTAAGAGATTGGAGTTTTAAAATGTATTGATATCAGGGAACTAGTTTATGATAAAGACCTGGTTGAAATCTTACTTACTTGTCAAGAGCCTTTGCAGCCTCATGGAGACCGTGGACAAGACCCCCGTGGATGAGGGCAGTCTTCAGCACCTCTTGCAGGGCGGTGTTCACATCCATGGCACCTCCGCTCAGGACGGGGTTGTTAGGGACCTCACTGAAAATACGTTATATAATATTTAGAGTATAACATTGATACTTTTGAATGCCAAGCAGTAAAGCAATTCACTTGAGTCCCTGACACCAATACAAAAAATAGATTAGTGCTCCAAAATTAACAGAGATTTTTAAGTACTTCTAGCAGTTTCAATTACACATTTTTAAATCATTGAAATTTTGACACCATTTAATGACATCGGCGCACAATTTACAATGACGTGATTTAACGTCTTTGGCGTTCGAAAGGCCTACATGTTATAATACATACACTTAAGTAATATACTGACTTATGTTTTTCAAAATGCTTAATTTCCCGATTGTTTTCTTCATAAAACCAAGGTGTGAAGTATACTATGAGATGTGTTTGGAAAAAATGCTACACACAAAAAGGTAGTGATCCTCACCCTCAGATGAAAAATCAAATGATATGCACTTGCAAGTATACCATCAACATTATTTCATGAGATTTGTCTAAATGTTTCATTAATGTATCAACCTATATTTATTACATCGTTAATAATACATTAGAATAAATAGAACAACAAATACTAAGTCCTGACGTGTCACATTTATATTTATACAAAAATATTAATGATTCAGTTAAGCCTGATGTATTTTTAAAGATTATGTATGTGCAATGTATAAACTACTTCATAATTGGTTCATGGAACATTTAGCACAGGCAATTCTCCTTTCCCCTTTGTTAAATGATGATACTTCTAGGGATGAATATATTATGATTTAAATCAGTCTCCAAGAGCATTGAGAGCAGAACTTAACCTCAAACTTAGAGGTTATGTTGATGTCATGTTGATTACAGAAATAAAATTGAATAGAACTCAAAATCACAAGGCCGTCAATTAGAAAGGGTTTTTAATCTCTCATATAGTCTACAGTTAATAGAAAAAAGAGAAATTAACACAAAAACAAAGGGCACTTACACATCAACATCAGCCATGGTTTTTGACGAATTATGGACCTGAAATATGAAATGTATTGGTTTGAATGGCGTCGAAACATTCTTAGATTATATTCACAGCCACTTGAAATTAAATGATCACTGTAATAATTGACGATATACAAAAATTCACAGCGAAACGTTTGACACTTTACCTCTCGTACCGGAAAAGACTTCAAAGGACGCCCCCTGGCGTTGACAAACAGAAACTCACTTGACGTTTGCGGAACGTTCCATTCCACGGCTATTTGAAAACATAAAACAAGTTAAAAGTATTGAACTCTTTGAGTATTTAAATTGTCTAAGCTCTAAGATTGAACTATACATGTACAAAGGTTATGAGTTCAGAACAAGGTTCAGAATGTTTATATCGTTTTTTTTTTAATTACTGGTGATACACAAATGTCAATGGCCGACGCATTTAAGAAATATACTGGTTTGATGTCACTTTAATATGTCCTTTTGTAAATTTCTGCAAAAAATCTAAGTATTTGAAGTATTTTCGTTATTTTACAACGCTTTTGCTAGTTTATGTATTTAATATTTCATACAAAATGTATAATACAATAAGTCTAAACAAGTTATTGCTATTGCAATGATGGCACGGGCAAAGGATGTTGTGTATATGGCTGAATATATCAAAAATGTATTATATTTTGCTACTGTGAGAGATAATAAAGAAATCAAAAGTTCACTAGACACACATTATTTTTGTATCGATAACGAACTAATATATGAAAATTATTATCAAGACTTTGGGCCTCTTAATATAGGATGTGTTTATAAATACTGTAATTTGTTGACTGAGAAATTAAAGTTGTACTTAAATAAGCAAGTTATAGTTCATTATGCGTCGGTGAACCCGAAAAAAGCTGCGAATGCGGCGTTTCTTATGGGATGTTACGGAGTATTATACTTGGGTTACACCCCTAAAGATGCCATGAAGCCCCTTACAATGAATGGATTACATAATTACAGGTTAGCAATACTGCTTTCACTAGCCTTTTTATTTATTGACGGACCGAGCGAAGCGCGTCTCCGTTTCAGTGCAAAATCCTTTTGTATGTCCGGATTTTAGATTGTCTAGATGCTTTCCGACTGTTCTCGCCTAGAGGCCGCATTTCTCAACAGATTCTCATGAAATTTTGTGGATATGTTCGTTAATTTCTTACACTTAGTTTTTTTGGATTCAGTAATTTTTAAATTTTCAATATCGCATAAATATGAGGGTTGAAACCGTACAAAAGGGAAACATCGCGATCAAGACGTTTTGTTTCACTTGCAACTTACACTTGAGGCTCTTATCACAGATTCGTGTTCTTCCGGGGGATTCAAATGTGATTTATGTTATGAATGAGTAGGTATGATTTTTAATTTTGTTACCAAACTTTATTTTTCAAACTCTGTTTTTTGATTCAAGACCGTTTCAAGATGCGGTTCAAGGAGATTCAACCTACACAATAACTATTCTGGATTGTTTAAAAGGCATCAAGAAAGCTCACGAGTTAGGATTTTTCGATTTCAAAGATTTTAACTATGAGGAATACGAACGATTGGATAAGATAGCTGGAGGCGACTTAAATTGGATAGTGCCAGGTACTTATTGATAGTTTAAGCGATTACCACTTTAAGAGGGCGCCGAGCGTTAGCGACTGAACCATAGAGCGCGGGGAATGCGTATTTAGATCGGCGCGCGGCCGCCATAGTAAAAATGTATGGAGAATTAAAAGCACTTTTTGATAAATCTGTACCTTTAATACCAAACAATAATTGAAATATTTGTTGCGGACAAATTGTAATGTAAACATTCATCTTTTTTTTGAACTGAAAATCAGAATAGGTTTCCATTGTTAAAGTATAAAAAAACACTTAACGCCTGCTTACGATTTTACAATTTTCGTCCAACTTTACTTAGTTCTCTAGGGTAAAATATTAATAATCTTATAATTTTTCTACGGAGAAGTTGTTAACACATTCTTCGAACTGCTAAATATATAGTTTAGAAATGGATTAAACAACTAGTGTTGACGTTATATACTTAACGGCAACTGCCTATTTTTTCACATTTCGCTCGGTGCAGTCTTAACGGTTATTTACGCTCAGCAACCCAATTCGTAGTCATTTACTTATTCTAAAATATGGTGTCTGAACATTTCAGGAAAATTTTTAGCATTTATTGGACCTGTTGACTTCAGCGTATCGCTCTACCATCCACCTGAAATGTATATCGATTATTTTCTAGAAAATGATGTGAAAATAGTCGTCAGATTAAACAAAAGACTTTATGACGGAAATGTGTGAGTTATAACGATCTTTTTGATAGTCCCATCATACAAATGCATTTGCACGCGGTCTGACATGGGTCTGACACACGAAAAAGCGTTTTTGGCATATCATTTACGGTCCGTGTGATTGGAGCCCGATGTAAAATTTTATTAACTACCTAAAACCTATATCTATAGGTACTTATGTTGAGAAGAAAGAATGCATTAATTCTGTCGATTTGACACTACTACGCTTGTAAACTTTCAGAACAGTAGAGGAACTTCCAAATTTAAAATTCGTGTAACGAAAACTCCAAATTTCCAAAAAAATCAACAACTTTTTAAAATTAAAGTACTATACTAATTTCTGTTTTTACATCAGATTCAATAACGTTGGAATATGTCACCACGACCTGTTCTTTGCTGATGGCTCCTGCCCGCCTCGACACATCCTCTTCAAGTTCCTGCAACTCAGCGAGGACTCGGAGTGCGCTATTGCTGTACATTGCAAGGTTACGAGATTCCTCATCAGTACCTATAGCACCTCAGCGTAGCACATTACAAAATAATTAAAAAAATCTTCCACGAAATTGCGAAGCATCCATAAAGTTTTGTCTACACGAAGCCAGAAGTACTAGCTTCCTAGCTTACTAACACTAGCTTGCTATCCTAGCTTGAAAAACTAGCCTCGTGTAGCCCGGACATTATATTTTGTTCTAAGAGAAAAAGTAAGCCAGTTTTCTCCGATCTGACAAGCTAATGACAAAAAAGTCTCCTCATAATTATTAGCGTCTTAGCTTGTATTCTTAACTTTCTGAGTGGTGACATAAGAACACGCAAAAAAATATTCTCCTTTCTCATTGAAGTAAGAATAGCTTAACAAGCTATTATTGATGAGAATCAGAACTTGTAATTTTGATTTTGGTTTTTGATTATGGATTTGTTTGATTGATGATTATGGACCTAGGCGGTTACATACATTACCTTATGGATAAAACGGCTCTGTGTCCGTCCAGCACCGGACGTTTTTCAGCTGATGATGATTATTGATGTAGGATTTGTTCAGGCAGGTCTAGGGCGCACTGGGTCGCTGATCGGCAGTTATCTGATCAAGCACTATCAGATGAGCGCCCGGGAGGCTATTGCATGGATGAGAATCTGCAGGCCCGGCTCCGTCATTGGGGCTCAGCAGGTAAGGAACCCAATGAACCCATGTCCTGATACCGACGAATCGAGGACCGTTATTAATCGTAGTATTACAAAAGCCTGAACTTAACCGTCCTCTCTCTCACCCACCTTCCTTTTTTACAGGGTTGGTTGGAGGAAATGGAAGCTTGGCTGCTGAAACAAGGCAATATGTTCAGGTAAATAGATAAGTTTCTTTGCTACTGTTTTTTTTTCTCTAGTTAGAAACTCGGGCTCAAACGTCCCCGATTTTTGGAAGGCCTTTGACTATTATATTTTTAGTTACAAAATATCTTTACAATAACCTGCGATTTTGGAGATGATCTAATACTTAATACTAGGTACGAGTCCTATGGTGTATTGGTGTATGAGGTATAAATATGTTTGCCACGTTATTCAGGCTATTGCAATTGGAACGGTGTTGAACTTTCTAATATTTACCGAGATTGTATAATAGAGCATTTGTTGACTTTAATGAAGTTTGTGATAGGAAAAAGCGCTACAATGATGCTAGGCGCATACCGATGCATGCTTATGGAATATACTCGATGGCCAAGAAACACGCGATAAAAAATGCGGTGTTTATTGAGAAGGCCAAGAAATCTCCACCTCCCATACAGAGGGCCATCCGGTTGGACGTTTCGCCTACGCCAAGACCTAAGGCCTCTAGGTTCCGGGAAGGTATCAACACTATGTCTATGTTTTACCGTAGATAGTTATGATTTATTAGCATGGTAGACCAGTTGCTTCATTCCTTAAATGTTACATTAACGGTAGCAGGCTGTCAGGGTCACAAGATAAAATAGGACTCTAGTATACGATGTAGATATGAGATAGATCCTGAATAGGATTTAGGAACCGTAGCAAAGAGTTGAGTTTGTCCTTGAAGTCAAAATTTTTAGGAGCTATTATGAATTACTATATTATTTAGTCCTTTGCCAAGAAACTTGTACCTGGATTTTTATTTTAGTTTAACTGTTAGATTCAGTTATTATGTAGGATTAACGAAAACGATTGTTTGTAGACAAACAGTGTTATTAATAGATGTCCTAATCATATGCTTTGTGTTTATTGGTGTTTTACATTTGATTTAAAATAACACTGTTTGTGCTTAAACGATTGATATCTAAATTAACTCTTCGCACAGCTATCTCCAAAACTGAAACAGTGTTGTTTCAAATCTGGCCTTCCGATTAACTTCTTAACTCGTTTAATTTTTGCGAACAGAAGATGTAACTGAGAAGGTCCACCTCGACTCTTCTCATCTAAGAGCTACGCCTCAAAGTGATAGCCAGATTAAAAATAATACTACATCAGTGGAGACAGCTGACTCGCAATACTCAGTAGAGCTAGATGAAGATAGTGGTGAAGACTGCATGTGGAATTTTGCGGTGGGATGTGCTAATATCATTCCAAAGAAATGTCACAGCGTTTGGCTTTGCTTATGTCTGCATGGGCTTAGTAAAACATACTCGGGGACAAATTTAAGGAAATAAATTAAGATAAGGGAGGGCCTGAACTGAACCTAATAGTATAATCGTAAATTCAATAACCAATTTTGTCGTTAAACTCGTTCATAACAAAGGAACTTAAAGAGGTTTAGGTTATATTACGAGGGGCAAACCGAAATGATCGGGAATTTAAAAAACTATGTGCACTATATACATAAATTATATTTTATTGTTTTTCGAAGTATTCTCCGTTACATTCAATGCACTTTTGCATTCTTTTAAACCAGTCATTAAAACAATAATTCCAGTTTGAAGTAGGCATTGCCAAAATGGCCGATTTATAGGCTTCCACAGCGGCTTCTGGGTTCTCAAACCGCTGACCACGCAATAAATCTTTAATTCTAGGGAACGTAAAAAAATCATTTGGACTCAGGTCAGGGCTGTATGGAGGATGGGACATCAACTCAACGTTTTCGTCGTTCAAAAATTTAGTTGTTTTGTGGGCGGTGTGGGAGCTCGCATTGTCGTGGTGTAAGATGACGCGGCGTCTCGGGTTCCCTTGGCGAAGTTCGGCCAGCACCTCCGGCAAACAAACTGTGATATACCAATCAGCGGTAACGGTTCTTTGTTCTTCTAGAGGAATTGTGGCAACATGCCCCTTTTTTGAGACGAACGAAGCCACCATCTTCTTCGACACGCTTCGAGAACGCACAACTTTCGTTGGTTTGACCTCGTCATCGAAGACCCATACTGCCGACTGGTGCTTTCTTTCAGGCTCATAAGAATAAATCCAGGATTCGTCACCCGAGACCATATTATAAACGGCTTTTGACTTTCCTCCATTGTAGCATTTCAGAATAGATCGGCACCAATCAACACGAGCCGCCTTTTGCTCTTCAGACAAATTATGGGGTACCCATCGGGAAATCAATTTTCTGACACCCAATTCACCATGCAAAATAGTGTGAATTGAAGTCATTCCAATGCCTATGGTTGCCCGAATCTGCTCGTATGTCACATGTCTATCTTCTTTTAGTAGTTTTTCCACAGCCGCGATGTTTTCAGGCGAAACCGCCGTTTTCGGCCGACCTGATGAAGGTACGGTGCCAAGAGAGGCACGACCCCGTCGAAACTCAGCATACCACCGATATATTGTCGTCTGACTAGGTGCTTCAGTGTCGTATATAGTAACAAGCTCATTGCGACATTCATCTGGAGATAAGCCACGACGAAAGTTATGGTAAATAATTGCACGAAAATTTTCACGCGTCAGCTCCATTTTGTTCATCGAGTTGTCAATTTAAAAATGGAATTAAAAAATTATATCGTTCTTTTTTTAAATTGTAAAAACGGCATCGTGATTGTAAGTCGCCAGTATGCATGTGACAAAAAAGGATTTAATGTAACTCAGTTTAAAGTACTCTATTCCCGATCATTTCGGTGTGCCCCTCGTACAAACTTTTTGTAACATTATGATAAGATCAAAAGAAGAAATTATGAAGCGGTGGTAGCCTAGTGGTTAGGGCATGTGACTTTCAATCCGGAGGTCGCGGGTTCGAACCCGGCCCGTACCAATGAGTTTTTCGGAACTTATGTACGGAATGTCATGTCATCTGATATTTACCACTCGCTTTTCGGTGAAGGAAAACATCGTGAGGAAACCACCTAAGCCCAATAAGGCCTAGTTTCCCCTCTGGGTTGGAAGGTCAGATGGCAGTCGCTTGCGTAAAAACTAGTGCCTACGCCACATCTTGGGATTTAGGTAGCCGACCCCGATTGAGAATTCATTCTGAAAAAATGGGACAAAGGCTAGGAGGATGATGGATGATGATAAGATCAAAAGAGAGAACAAATATTCTAGAAGCTAGGGATAAAAGCCAGGCTAGGCTACCTCATTTTTTCTCGTAATTACTGAATAATTTTGGCTAGTTTAGGGCTTACTTGATTTGTTCAATAAAATCATCTAGTATCTGATGGGATGACGTCTTTCCCAGACGAGATTATATTTTATCTTAAATTATTATTAAATTTATTTTCAATTGGCTCTTATTGTGTTGTGTTTGACTTACTAAAGATGCACAATTTTTACTTTTTCGGACCAGCTCTTAACAAGACCCAGAAGGACCACCAGTGGAGCGTGAGAACGCCTAGGGACGATTTTCAGGAGATTTTAAAGAAACGGTATGTGCTTGTGTAATCAGTCTACATCAGCCTAATCTTTTAGCTCCTTGTTTAACTCCTTGGCTGCAAAGAACACCTAAAAATGTCGTGTGTAAGCGTCCAAAAAGTTAACCGTCGGCGCATCAACTAAGAACTGAGTTATGAAATAATAATGAAATAATGAAATAATGAACTTTATTCTGCAAGTAGGCCA
Source organism: Apotomis betuletana (assembly GCA_932273695.1). Lineage (NCBI taxonomy): Eukaryota > Metazoa > Arthropoda > Insecta > Lepidoptera > Tortricidae > Apotomis > Apotomis betuletana. The sequence continues at coordinate 8,031,799 of OW026318.1, read as the reverse complement.
CAAGGGCACTTTTACATGTCTGAGTCTACCGGCATTTCACAAGAGGAGACCACTGTTGAGAAGAAACGCCGAAAGAAACTCAACAGTAAGTAATTTTTTCAGAAAGCATAAGTAGTTACTTAACTATTACAATGATATGAACTTAACTATACGTAGTTCTACAAGAAAACATATTAAAAGTGTATTTTAAGATATAAGTGAGGAAAAGTGCAAGAATAAAATAGAAACTACAAGAAAGCCTGACGGTTTATCACAATTTATGTACGTTTGATAATATGCTTTCTTATTAGAACTGTCAACTGTGTCCCTTAAACTAGTTAGGTACAATCTAAGAAGGAGTCAGCTACGCGGTTTCTGGTTCAGGCCATGCATTTTTGTCTGTCAGATAGTCCTCTACTGTATAATATGCTTTTGACATTAGAGATTTTTTTAAATAATTTTTGAGAGATGGAAAGGCTAATTTTAAAACATGATCAGGTAGTTACTATACTTAGTACAAAGAATGGAGTTTCTATACTTAGTTCTATATGTTGGATCTGTTTTGGATTGGTTGGTATCAGCAATAATTTTCCAGGGACCAACACGAAAGAAGTCGAAGTATATCGCGGCGTGGTAGCGGCGCTGGGGAGCCTCGTAATTCATCATCTGTGGGTACCAAACAGTACATCCCAGGAAAAAGCAATGCCAACAACAAGTTAGATAATGGTACTCAGCAGATCGCCAGTAATAATGTTAGTAAAATACTCAATAGTTTATTGTGCATAATGATTTTACAGATGGTAATGTTACAAATCTGAGATTTCATTATGTACCTTTGAAGCGTGTATGTGCTTTTGAAGCGTGATTAGATTTCGTCGGGTAGATGCTGTCTTGTTTTATTGCACCATACCCTGGGCACAATTTTTAGGCTTGTTACAATTTTTGGACCAGTATTTTTTTCGATAGTCTTTGCGGTAAGCAACCTACCTACCAACCTAGTACCTAACCTAAAGCCCTTTAATTTTTGATTCCATGGTTTCGCCAAAATATATTTTTTTAATTGACATATACTTAGAGCACCTATAGTCTCCTACTCCTATGACAATCAGGGTTTGGTTTTAAGTGTGAAAACGCCGGGGTAAGCCTAATGGCACAAAAATTGTCGGTGCATGAACCCACTGCAATGCATGAAAAGTACATAATTCATTTTGGAATTCAGAAGTTGTATGCGGGCCTTAGGAGGGTATGATGAGATTCAACCGCATTCTACACCTAAGGGTATAAAGGGACCTATTACGACACACTTAACACTAGTGCCGCTGTAAGCTGTAGATCTTTCGAGTATGTTTCGAAATTTAAAAAAAAATATGTTTTCAACCCACATATCTCCGCCATTTAAAAAAAACTGGAAACACTTCGTTCGTCTGTTAATAAAACAATGGCACTGAGATAGATATCAGACAAAATTTGGCCACGACGATCATGATGATTTGTGCCCGTAAAAGCGGTCATCACATTTGAACTTGAAAAAAAAACCTGACTACTAAGCACTCCGTTGCCAACTTTCATCCAAATGGGGATTCTTCGAAGATGAATTGTTCAGATTTTAAGTTCGTTCCAATTATTTTTTCAGGGCACATTCATTAGAAGTGTACGAGGCTCCCGTCCTATACCAATGTCTATGTCACCTGTAAGAACAACAGTACCGGACAACAGGGTAAATAATACGTATTTAATAAAAAGTAAATATTATGGGACAATATTACTTACACAAATCGACTAACTAAGCAAAGCTTGTACTATGGGTAGACGACGATATACATAATATATAAATAAATAATATATGTAGATACTATCTGTGACTCGAGGTCATCACACAAAAATTTGCCCTGGCCGGGATTCGAACCCAGGACCGCCGGCTCAGTAGACAGGTGCACTACAAACTGCGCCAACCAAACCTGCGTCGTCACAAAAATATTTACAAGAACTTCTTTACTTCGCCAAGACAATAGTTTTGTGTAACACAGAGGATCACCGTGCCCTTATTATAGGGTCACAAGTCACAACCTCCTCTGGCCATGCCTTCGCGTTACCACAGAATAGATACTAGTAGTTTTTTTTTCCTTGCGGGCCCGAAGGACCCTTTGCATTGGTGTACACCTGACATGGCTTGTCCTTTGGGACGAGCCACCGAGGTTAGTAGTAGAGCGGCGAGCGGCCACCATATGTGAGAATGGAAGGTCCGAGCGCAGTGTCTCGCTCACTCCTATGGCCGCCGCTCGTCGCACGATGTCGTGGCTGGGCCGAGACCATAGAGCCGAGACGGGTACAACTACACCTTCTATAGTAGAAAATATGCCATAGAGTCGCTATTTACTTAAATTTCACTGTTTAAGCAAGAATGAAATAACGCTTTAAAAACTTTCACAGAATAGTCAGCTGAGGGGCGCAGACTCAAAGCGTACCGGACAAAAGAATGAACGAGTGACTCGCGTAAACCAGGCTTTCACTGTGGCTCCACATAACCTCTACAGACTACCTGTTGTGACGAGAGATAGGACTCCTTCATCATTTAGTACAGGTAATAAAATTTCAGCTTTGCGCAAAAAATGTTATAAGCTTGATGCGTTATTTATTAAATTTTGATATTAAAAAATAGAAAATGATTTAACTATGTATGGTTCTTATGTTTATTTGAAGGGCAGTGAACCTATTTTATTCTTCTGAGCAACGGCCCTATTAAGCTGAATTCACTTTCGAAATTTAACAATTTATTTTTAAGGAGCCCTATAATTACCCCGGATTTTTTGAAAACTTGTTTATAGAGATGCAACGAATATTCGGTTACTATTCGGTATCCGGCCTATCCAGCCCTTATTTTAATATCTGGCCGGATACCGGATAGCAACGCATTATCCGGCCGGATACCGGATAGTAAACTTGCTTGATTTTGGGGTAAAAATTTAATCTACTGCATTACTACTACTATCTGCACGTGTACTATTGAAGGAAGTTACTCCGTAATGACATGATAAAATTCTCGAACCTAGAGATGTGTCCGCGCGAACGTTCACTACGAAACAAGTCAACCCGCACGATGCGCACTTGCTAAACTCAACATGTAGGTATGGTTCCGCCGGTCGAATATTCGCCGACCGAATATTCCACCGGTGCTCAGGTCGAATATCCGGCCAAACAACTATCCGTTGCATCTCTACTTGTTTACTTTGATGTAGCGGCATCAAAAGGCTCAATCAACCAGGCGCCTCGTCGAAGGCTCGGACGCAGCCCTAGCCCCAATCCGAGCCCGTCGCGTGCCCCTGACCAGAACCGCACCACCAATACGCCGACTTGCAGCCGAACGCTCTCCAGGGACAAGACAGCGCTGAAAAAGGCTATCTCTCAGTTGAAAGGTTAGTGCAGGCAGTAAAGGGTTTTTTTTTATTAGGCATTCGATTTTATTTATATTTTAATTTTTTAGTCATGTAAGATTTTGGTGTGCTATATTCAAAACTACGTAGATCGTAGCGTAACTTCTATAATGTCTGTGGTAAGTATTCACGTTCCGTTTCACGCTTTTCTTTTAAGATGAACATTGGTACCAGCTGGCAATATGACATGTATATTTAAAAAAAGATACGTATTGTCAATGTCAAAGTAAAAATATAACCTAACTCGAACTCACGAAATATTGTGAAATGTTTATAATTTTTATTTTTAACAAATAACGACTGCATAGCTTTATGTAGTTCTATTTATTTATAAGTGCGTTGTTCTATTGCCGCCTAAGATGGGTGCTTTAGCGACGAAAGCTCTACGTCCTATAAAATCCTTTAACATCGAGAATCGAGCTCATCGGGTGATTTCGAAAGAAAAGCCAACGCCGGCTCCGCGGTATCCAGCTAACATGGAGGATATGAAGCGAGCAATGGAAGCTGATCCTAATTTAGATGAGAAACTAGACATAAAAGATCCAGGGCTAGACACAAGATTGAAGAATGTTTATGTAACCTCGTATGGTAAACCTGAAGACGACATCACTCGAGAGGTGCAGCAGAAGAACCCAGATAGACCCCTACCCCAAAATCGCGGCATAGTTGAAGATTTCGACTACGGCTTTAAAGAACCAGAAAGAGTAAAATATGGGCACACAACACTCCGGAATGCTGTAGAGTTTATATCTGCTCACCAAATCAGCCCTAAAGAGGTAACTGCGTCGAAAATTGCGCTCGAATATAAGATGAAGGAGGAAGATGTAGCTAATATACTTAAATACTTCAAAACTTATGAAGTTTACTTACCAGAGACAAAGAAAACACCGGCAACATTTGCTGGGCCTGCAACAATGAGGAGACAGTTAGAAAAAGAGGAAGTAAAAGAAATTGAGGGAGAAGAAATTGAACCGGAAAAGAAGAAGGAAGAAAAAAGTAGCATATTCAAATATGAAATTCAAAACAAGGGCAGATAGATCAACAATTGAGTTTTTATTTCTCGATTGTTGAAAGCAAACTCAAATTCTAGTGCAATGTAGAGTTAATTTTGAAAGTGTAACTTTCCTAAGGGTTTAATGCTATTTCCAGCAGCATGATCAAAAAACCAAGGTCACACGGACACTTAGACTAACGACTCTTACTAATTGCTGCTTTGTAGAAATCAGTAGACAATATCCAAAACAAAACTAAAGCAGGTAGACAAAAAATTATAAGGAAAATAATTCATCCATCACTCATTCCAAAATAGGGTGTGCTCCCGGTACTCATGTTCGATACAAACCAGTACTGGATCCAGGAGGTTCTCGCCATATGAAATCAGAACCCGTAGAATGCCCTATTTCAAAACGGATGGGCATGAGATGATGACGATGATGGTATCTTGTTATCCTTCACCAGGCACATAAGGAGTTTCCACTTGTTGATCTTGCGATTGCCTCCTGGCCTCTGGTCTGTTCCAGTTGATGCCAGTTGATACCACCTCTTTGTTGACTGTGAGATTCATACTCTTTATTCTTCTACTGCACAACAGTAAAAGAATATTGCATACTTTACATTATGAGAAATCAAGAAAAGTAGATTTGATTTTAAAGGTAAAAGTCACAGCTGTAGAACACAGTAATATATATATTATTTGTATTTTCTTCCAGTGATCGAACAAAATATATGACAGATAGACAATAGATTATTATTAATAGTTTGGCCATACTTACATATTTTATTTTGACATTAGTGTCAGGCATTAAATTATCTGACACTCCTTTAGTGCTGATTTCCTGGAAATTGAATTTTGTCTGTCATGAAGTGACACTAAGTACCAAATAACCAAATACCTACTTAAAATAAAGCTTGCATCTCCGTTTACAGTGTTACATGGCTTTTTTTTACTTTCTTGAATAACAAAATAAGAATAGTATAGTATGTACAACACTACTTTGCAAGTTTTGTTATGGGATTACCTTAATATAATTAATAATTTAATGTAATACAGTAAAGAATCCCAGCTCATAATTTTCTACACTGAGACTTAATACGAGAATTCTGGGCACTAAATTAATAATTTTACTTTTTCAAAAGGTTGTATTTGATAAAAAAATTAGTAAAATTTGAACATGCTATGTATTTTCTTCTGTTTCTAAGATATATAAATATAACCCCTCATTAATTTATTAGAAAATGGCAGGTTATTCAGTTTTTCTATTGTAAGTGAATAGGAATCCAACAAGCTTTTAAGTTTTTGTAAATATTACTAATATTTATGAATTACTCTTACTTGAGTGTGAAATAATTTCACAAAACTAATGTGATGTAGATTTAGTTCAAAAGAGAATAAAACAAGTTTTGTTTTACGCAACATATTATTTTATTTATTTCAATGTGCAGCGAGAGAAGCGAGTGAAATATACGTTGCACCTCCTCGCTCGACGTCGCTGGCGGCACGTGCCGCGGGACAGTTGTCGCCTGCACCTCTAGCACAACTGTGACACGCGACTCCCTGTCACTCGACAAATACTACCTGTCACTTTCCTTTCAATACCGTGCGAGCAAGACGGGTGACGCTGAGTCGCGCGACAAGCGATATCGCTGCTGCCCCTCTATCACAACTGTGACACGCGACTCTTTCTCGCGCGAGATAGTTACCTACCTTCTTTCTTACACCTAGGTGTGTGTTAGTTAGTTCCGGTATGGAATAAATCGAGTTAACCGCACATACAAACCGGTTAATAGATTTCCTTATAAGGGCCGCCACAGACGTTCGGAAATTTCGTTCGGTTTCCGTACGGAATGACATCAGCAAGCGAGACATCGCCATATCACTAGCAGAGTTGTTAATCCGCTATTTTATAACATAATTGTGCGCATCGGGTTACAAGCATGAAATTTCCACCACAGATAGTGTCGCGCGGTGATTATTTTCAGATTTGGAGTGTTGGTCCTATTCACCCCGCTCTCCCGCCACACAGGGGACGAATCTGACTTCCCTCCACATCCACATCCGAAAATAACCACCGCGGAACACTATCTGTGGTAGAAATTTCATGCTTGTTACCCGATGCGCACAATTTCGCGGCTTAGCAATTCTACTAGCTGATGATAGACAATCTCTGACGTTATTCCGTACGGATACCGAAGGAAATTTCCGAACGTCTGTGGCGATGTTAACCCTTTGTATGCTACGTCCGTGCAGGACATTTCAACTTCACGTTAAAATATCAGTTGGATCAATTGTTGACATCGCGGGGTCACTGGCGCCAAAAAATAGGCCCGTGTTCTATTCCGCGCCAGCGCTGGCATGCCGCGAAAAAATGGCGCGGAAAGTGTTTATACGGTGCCTTTTCGAGGCGCCGTAATTTAGGCGTCTCAAAATTGTCTTCGTCTAAATCAGCCTTACGTCCCCCGTAGTGTTCACTCGGGATGGGTCAACGGGCGCGCAGTCGTTCGGCGCGGCGTCGCTGGGCGCCCAGCGGGAGGCGCCCGCGCCGGCGGCGGCGCAGCGCGCGCCGCGCGTGCGCTCCGACGAGCGGACCATCGCCACACAGGGAGATTTGCTCAACTCTATTAAGGTAACCGACTCATTTATTATTTAAATAAGTAAAACCCGCTCCAGACCTTCCGATCCAATCGAAGCAATCGAGAGATTTGCTCAACTCTATTAAGGTAACCGACTCATTTATTATTTAAATAAGTAAAACCCGCTCCAGACCTTCCGATCCAATCGAAGCAATCGAATAATGTGTAGTGCAATTGTCCGATTTATTGGAAGAAATCGAATAATGTGTAGTGCAATTGTTAGGACATTTCTTCCGATAAATCGGATGATCTGGAGCGGGTTTTACACAGCTTCACGGTAACATAACCAAGGGACTGAATTACGAAAATACATATAAACAAGACTTAAAACTAGTTAGATTTAGGCGACATAACGGCGTGGCTCGTTAATGAAATGGACGTAGTTACGCAAAAACGATCCAACCCACACGTCACTTAAAATTGAATTTGGGACTTATTGACATAATGGGGTACTAAAGTTTATATTAATTTTTCAGCGACTTGGAGGTTGGAACGTATTTGAGTAAATACGTCCAAATAGGGCTTTTATACTCTCTTATTTACATGAATATGGTTATATAACAGATATTATCGCCTAGTGACAATCAAAACTCACTAAAATTTCTGTCACTACTCTTCAAAACCTCGTATCTAGTGTTTCTATTGATAATAAGATACGAGCTTTGCTTTAAATAGGTAAGTATTTGTTAGGTACTTGATGATCTTTGGTTGTAAAACAGATGTTATATCAAGGTAACTACCTATATACTTATATAAAATTCTAGATATGTATTGAAAATAAGTTTTCTATGGAGGGAGGTCATGATTTCAGGGAAAATAAAAATCTTAATAGCGCGATGCAGAATCGTCTTTTGTTTTGTATGGGCGCGCGACGCCATGCCAGTCTGGCGCTATCTGATCTTGGTCATAATTTCTTTGTAACTACTCATCACCCCCAATCGGCTGGACAAATTTTAATCAATTTTGGTACAGGGATAGCTATTAGGTTACACATTCAAATATGCCTATTAGTTAGTGCTTTCAGGAGCTTTACGAGGAAGTGAAAGTTACCTTCTAGTAGGTATAGGTACTTAATTAAAAGAATATTTGCTCTTGAGGGCTAGGTAATCCTAATATTTCTTTATTTTCCAGTTCCAGCGATGGCTTTGTGAAAATAAGTCTATTGATGCCAAAATGAATAAAAACTTCCACGACACGTTGTGGTAATTAATAATGTAATCTTGTACTTACAAATTTCTGTTATATTCTTCTAAGATTTGCTATTTTAAGTAACTTAACGCAAGACCTAGCCAGGTTGCATATAGGCTTCGTATTTGTGAGTTTTTCAGTGAGGCAATACCGTAGTGTCGTCCCTCTTTTCTTAGATTGATGACTAAGGAACGACACTACATTGCCACTTTTGAATTTCTATTATTTTGTGTCGTACTGTAAAAGGACGTAAAGATAGACGGAATGGCTACTCCGACGTTCGAAATTTGACCGCCGTATAATTAGGTAGTGCCGTCGCGTTCACCCAGTATGTACTTCCACGGGAGATACGATTTTCATATTTCGAACATCGGACCAGCCCTTCTGGTTATTGGTATGGCGATGGAAAGTTGGAAACGAAATTTCGACATACCTACTAACAAGCAAGTGGATCCTATTAGTTGAAATTGACACATTTTAGACTAGTGGATTTTGTAAGCGGCATTAGACAGCATTTAGCGCCACTTGATTTATATTACAAGATATGTTTATTTTAGCTCAAAAATAAATAATAAGGAAGTCATCAGAAACAGCAGCGCAGCGAAGTGGTCAGGGAATGACAATAGCAGCACCATCAAATTAAAGAGTCGCAAGTACGTCACTTTTTAGAAGTAAAACTTTAAGTAACCATATTTAAATGAGCCATGGTCCAAATTAACTCGAAAATTACTCATTAATATTTCGCCTGGTGACAACCAAAACTTACTAAAATTAGTCACTGCTCTTCAAAACCTCGTATCTAGTGTGTCTATTGATACTATAAGATACGAGCTTTGATTTAATTTCTACTCTTTATTTATCAGACCGTAATACTAATAACTATTAGTAATAAGAACCTACTCGAGTGGTCCCTTGACGTTAAGCACTTATTTTCAGCACGTCGCGGGAAAAGTCTATTCCTTCCAAAACCGGGTTGAACGCATTCAGATCTAGTTCACCAAAGGGAAAAAAGAATCTCTACAATCCATATTATTGAACTTATTTCATCCAAAGTACCTACAAATGCTGACGGTGTACTGTAGTTGGAAAAAACTTCGGGTTTAAATTATGAGTTATTTTTACGCTAACCGTGCTATGTTATTGTGAAAAGGCTACTATTAATTTAATTATATTTTATCTTTGGTACTAATGGCAATTTTATTATTTCCTATTCTAGAAATATATATTTCACTCAAAACCTTGTTTGACCTTATTTTCTGACCCGTAAAGAGTAAGTAGGGGAAATACGGACAAAATGACATATACGGACAAAACGACATAGTGGGCTTATTTCGAATTTGGCGGGCTGTAGGGACGTCTTGAACCTAGTAACACGCGGCGGCGGCCATGTTGGCAATCCTGCGAGGTGCCCAGCGCCATTCGGTTAGTCTGTTTGAAGTTACGAGTAGTAACGTGTTTCGTCTCGCAAAAAAAATATTTATATAGGTATGGATTACACCGGGTTTTTGGTGAGTTTTATGTTATTATTTATTATTTTGTTTACTAAATTTGAAGGCTTATGTTATAGGCTTGTGATTAGTGTTGGTTTTAAAAGAAATTTCAACTGTTTTATTTACTTATGATATTAAATGTTTCTTGCCTACATTTGGGTAAAATGACATACCTATATGCTGGACAAAACGACATAGGTATAGTGGTATAGTGGTACATAACGATATAGTGGTAGAAGCACCAAAAAAAAGACAGATGCCAAAGAGGCAGCGTCGAACTGCTCAGACCATCGATTCCAGCTCTGATACTGAAGATATTGCAGCCGAAAACGAGGACGACGAAGACTGCCCATGCATTTATTGCAATGACCTTTATTCGCGGTCCAAGCCGGGAGAAAGCTGGTTACGGTGCATGAGTTGTTTTCGGTGGGCTCACGCTTCATGTGCTGATGTCTCAAGGAAGACTAAGAGATTTATTTGTGAACTTTGTTCGTAAATTTGTGGTATGTCATTATACCCATAGTTAGTGTGTCATTTTGTCCGTACTATACGGACAAAATGGTTTTTTTGATTCGTCCATTGTTTTCTTAATATCTAATTTGTTATCGTTCCTATGCAAGTATAAGACTGTTTTAATGTTAGTCAATTAACCTAGGATGATTGCAAATGTATGAGACTGATTATAATTACAATAAATAAAGATTTATGATTAAAAAACAAAACACCCTGTCATTTTGTCCGTATTTCCCCTATAAAGACAGATTTTTACTGAACCATTTTTACATCTTGTATCATTTGTGTATAATATAAAAAGGTGAAATTAAACAAGTGATTTATGTATGAAAATATTACTTATATTTTTCAGAAATGCAGTTTAAACCAAATACATAGTTGTAATACGCATCAACATCTTCAAGATGAGCAAAATTAGGGCCTACATATAAAATGTCCACGTCTGGCAAAAATACGAGCTCTCAAAAATGTTCGTCAATTTTCGTGGGGTGGGGGTGGAAATTTCTTCGACAATGGGCGCTCTCGATTTGAAAATACACTCTAAACGGGTGTAAATGCTCGCGGTGAGGACTCAACTAAATAGTGATTTTAATTAAACTCAAGTAAGTATAAAACAAATGACGACTTCAGACTCCACACGCATATTTAAATGAATCTAAAAAGGATCGCCGGATGCGTCCCTTGAACCGTACTCAAAACACTTCGACCCCGAATCTTCCAAGAGCTTAAACGTGCTGATATCGATCCCCGAGTGCAGGCAGTACCCCGCATCTCTTATGACATCAGCTGACGCTCTATCCATCAAAATTATCCTTCTACTACTCATGTTCTCAACAGATGTATCGATCACTTTCCACTGATCAGTATTCAACCCCGGATTGTAACGCTGTAACACTCTGAAAAGCAACTTAATATCTTGGACACCAACAATCTTTGTTTTCCATGCCATTTTGATTGGCTTCGGAAGGTCTTTTGCGTCGACGACTTTAAGGTTGAGGCCAGCGATTCTTCTATCACTGATCGTCGCGCTGAGCCAGTTTACGGAGTCTTTTCCAAGGCAATTGAAGAATAAAGCACCCCCTAAAAGGGCACCACAGGTCACGTGAGGTAGAGGGTCCGGGGCATCAACTAGATGCATGATAACCGCCTCCTGTATCGCAGCAATGTGATGTTGAACTATTTGCTCAGCCGGAAAGTTTACGGGTATAATAGCAACTTTCTCATTCGCAGGTTCCGCTTGGGGCTCCATCTTCGTCCTTTTGACTTCGCTGTCTGTCTGCGAGGAATCTGCAGTCATGGCTAAAGATCTCTTTCGGCCCGAGCTGCCTGCCTCTAGCGGCCCTGGTTGACATTGCATCGTTTTTCGTGTGTTTTGTCTTCTTTTTTGCCTTTTGCTTAGCTGGAAATAGGTAGCAGGCATTTGTGAGGATTTTTGGGGATATGGTGTGGTTTCGTCAACGATAGCAGCAACATTAGAACCATCAATGCCTGGCTCGTTGTTGGGCATGTTGAATGCACTGACTTTCCCAGCACCGTCAGAAATGATCCCCATTTTCGGAGCATTGGTTTCCAGTGGTGATTGGAAACGGCTACTTTGATCTTCCCATAAGGCTCCCATGACAGGTCCAGCCTGTGCTTCCTCGGCATCGTATGCTGTCTCACAGCTCTCAGCGCTAGGCGCCATCGCCTCATCCGTTGCGGGTCTCTCTCTCGTCGTATTGGGTTTACTTAAATCCATAGTAGATCCAAATATGGCTTCATCCAACTAGCTCCCCACCCTCCTCGGAGCCTCAACTGGGGATGTTTTGAACATCAGGGATACCAGCCGAATATAGCGGCCCGGAGTGAGTTATCCATGAGTCCGCACGGCGCCAAGACCGTCGTCACCTCCACGGGCGACTCAGGAGTCGTGCGCCGCCGACTACGGACCCCATCACTTTAGGACGCTCGCCCGCGGCCATCGGACTGGACGCGACAGCCGATTGGTCATATCTGGCTAGGATATGACCGCCCGTATGAGATGAATCCCGAGCCGAAGCGGCGTGTTGCCTTCCAAGGGTAACGACTCCGACCCTTGTCCGACTCAACCTACCAGGATCTCGTTCTCCATCCGTACGGGTCCCCGCGCACGGCACAAACACGCGGGTGGCATTCTACCGCTAACCATCCTTCTTAGTGGATGGAAAGCCCGCTGCGACATGCCACGTCATCGCCTACGGCTGATTGGGAAGGAAAAAGGGAAAGGGTAGGTAGGGTATTTAAAAGGAGCGTCTGATCGTTTCGGTTCTACCTGTTTTACCGGTAAAACAGGTAGGTAACGGGCGGCAACCTCGAGAAGGCTCACGACCAGTCTTGCCTGGGGTGTCGTTGCAACTGCGAGCTCGCCCCAGACCTGCGCCTTGCTGGTTGTCGGACAGACAACCAACAAAGAGGTGGAGCCAGTTCAACTGGCGACCGGTCGCAAACTTGCGTTGTTTTGGCCCCGCCTCCGCCCAAAGATGGCTGAAAAGTCATAAATAATACGCAAGGTTTATATACCGATAGTTACCACTATGTTATATCCATTTTTATGATTCAAAAAAAGCACTCTTGCTTGTTTTACAATTCTGAATTCGGATAAGATGTTTTTCTTCATAAATTTCATAATTTAGAGTATAAAATAAATATTCGCGAATGCAAAGACACCAAAGAAATAGTAGGTATATTATGCAGTGTAGACTATTGATAATAATCGGTACTTTATCCAATAAAATTTCGTCATTTGTTTTATTAATAAAATTATTATATCATTTCATACATAAAAAATAAATATATGTATTACTTAACCAAATTCAACGTTTAAGATTTGAATTTTAACTACGGCTAACACATCATTCACTCTTACATATAACAGCTTATTGACTATATTTAATATGTACACTAATTCTTAAATCTAGGTTTTATGACATTCAGAGGTCAGACTTTACTCAGAACAGGATAGGGATATTAGATAATTGTTTCAATTGTTTTAAAGTCATCCTGCTATGAAAAGATTGACCTATGAACGTATATTTTTGATAACAATCCATTTGTCAGGTTATGCATTTCCCGTGAGTGTACCGGCATCTTACAGACAGGGTAATCACGAAGCTACAAGTTACTAATTACAAGCGGTGGTCTCTTTCTAATATAAAAAGTTGAAAAGGGATTTCGGCTTGTGATTTGTAACTTCGTGAAATAGTCCCTGGTCATGTCTACACTCTCGTAGGAAGGTTACAAACAGGGAATTTCGGATTCCTATTTTGTAGCCAGTTACAAGTTGGTTACCAAACGGCAACAAAAGGCATCTGTCCGATCTCAAGTCTTGACAGATCTATCCTGATAGTGCTGGGTTACAAAATTTGGTTACCAAACGGCAACAAAAGGCATCTGTCCGATCTCAAGTCTTGACAGATCTATCCTGATAGTGCTTGGTTACAAAACTTGGTTACCAAACGGCAACAAAAGGCATCTGTCCGATCTCAAGTCTTGACAGATCTATCCTGATAGTGCTGGTTTTGTAACTCGCTTTGGGTCAACCAGTACATCTACTTGGGTGCTTAGGGCTATGCAACAACGAAGGCTAAGCCAGTCCAGGCTCAGGCGGCGGCGGCGCCATGCAATTACCGTCCGGATACCGCTTCTTGAAGGCGGCTATCAGTTCCGGGTCCACCATCCGGACGCCGTCCACCTGGTTGCCCAGGGTTATCCTATCCAAAATAGTACATTACAGCAGACGCCAGGAAAGATAGGCTTGCCGGGTGAGTAGGTATCACAGACAACCCCCACTAGACGGAGCATGTAAGGCGACCCGCGCGCACCAACGATATGGTACGGTAGAACATTAAAGTATCAACACGGCGGCCACCGTTTAGTTGCGTCCATGTTTATGAGGTCTCTCTACACCACTTAACACTACAATTTACCATGTTATATAGTTAATTTCTTTTTTCGTTGACGTACGCATGGATCATAAACAAGGACGCAACTAAACGGTGGCCGCCGTGTTGATACTTTAATGTTCTGCCGTACCATATCGTTGGTGCGCGCGGGTCGCCTTACATGCTCCGTCTAGTGGGGGTTGTCTGTGGTAGGTATAGACGTTACGGGTAGTGTTACGAAGCCGGCAAGCCCTTTTCACGGCTAAGGAATGTATGGTGCTTTTCTCAAACATGTGCAATGAAATTAAAATAACACCACGCAATAAAATATAATTCAGCTGCTAAGCCTGTTCATGACAGACGCCATGTTTAACATTGCATATAAAAAAAAAAACAATTTGGATAGATGTTTACAAATCAAGCGAAAATTGAAAAATTTAATGATTCGGACAGGATTAAAAAAAAAGTTAAAAAATAAAGGTAAGAATTAAAAATAAGTAATTTGGATAGACATAATATTTAACTAACAGATCAGTCAACTCAACAGTAGTACTAGTAATATTATATTTTATGTACCTATTATGTATTTGGCTGCGTTTCCACCAGAGATGATCGAGGATGCGTAGCGAGGGATGTGTTTTTGTTAACCAATGGAATAACTTCATTTACTTATCCTCGCTCAGCGCAACTGATTCTATAGGTTAACAAAAACACATCCCTCGCTCTCGCTACGCATCCTCGCACTGGTGGAAACGCAGCCTTATATCGTCTGTTTTTGCATATCTCTCTCTCTTTTGGTCTTTTCATTTTCATGTATAGTATTTTTCATGTATTTTTTTTGTATAGTTTTCCTCCGTCGTATTGTACATGTTGCTTGGTTTGTCAACCATTTACATCATTTACTCAAAGGTTAACTGGAAGAGATTCCTTGTTTTTGTGTACAATAAAGTGTTTAAATACATACATACATAAAATAGCATTAAAATGTAACCTAACCAGTGTGATAAGAACTAAAGTTAGCTCACCAGTTAGGCTGTATGTTGTGTGGGCGCCCGAAAAGCTCGATTTTTCTCGTGCCAGGGCTTAGTCTCTCTGTAAGAAAATGCATGATATACTTCTAATACAACAATACTTGCACACCAATAAAAGTTTACAAAAGGGAACAGGACAAATACAATTTAAAAATAACGGTAGACAACAGGCGGTCTTATCGCTAAAAAAGATCGGCCAAGAGAATGTTGGGCCACGCTCAGTGTAGGGTTCCGTAGTTGCCCATCCTTCACAATAGACGGGCTTCAAGGTTTAAATAACGAGAAAGATTTCAAGCTCTATAAAAAAGGTCGTCAAACGTAACTGTAATTACTTATTACCTTCTGGAACTTATCGATTATACGCGCCAGATTGAGCGGAATGTTTTAATACAGTATGGCACTTAACTGATACTTGTAACGTTCGAAGTATAAGGACACCGCGCGGCACTTACGTCATTTTAAAGAAAATTATGAATTTTTGCTATAACTCAAAAACGGCTCGACGTCATTGTTTACCAAAACTGATGTTTTTACTTTATCAAAAAATGATGTTTAAAGACCCCTATTTTTTTTAAAAGAACTATTCAACGACACCCCACACACAAGTGTTGGAACGTAAATCACCCCCACTTTAGGTGTAGGGGAGGTACCCGAAAAAAAGGTTTTCTTTTAGTTTTTATTTTACCGTTTTGTCGGCGTGATACATACACATACTCATACCAAATTTCGGCTTTCAAGTACTAATGATCACGGAGCTAAGCCGCGGACGGACAGACAGACAGACAGACGGACATGGCGAAACTATAGGGGTTCCTAGTTGACTACGGAACCCTAAAAAGACCTCAATAGTAACCAAACATTGTATGAACGTTTGTTACCTACTTATTCGCGGTTAAACGGCTGGACAAATTTTAAAATTTGGTATGGAGGTAGCTGACACTCTGGATCAACATAGGCTACTTTTATCCCGAAAAAAAATAGTGTCCCCGTGGGATGAGCGGGTAACACCACGGGGCGAGTTTGTGATTTTGTTAGTGTCACAAAAAGCCGTATCTTACTATGAAAACCATATAAAGATACGACCTCTTACCATAGCACGGCACACTCCGGGCAGGTGCGGCCGGCTAGCCCCGCCCCCTGCTACTTACAGACACTCGGATGCAGCCATATTAGGCTTCCGGCTTCCCAAAGAAATAAAAAAAAAAAAAAAAAAAAACAGCACGGCAGAGCACACTGCTACTTACAGACACTCGGATGCAGCCATATTAGGCTTCCGGCTTCCCAAAGAAATGAAAAAATAAATAAAATAAAAACAGCACGGCAGAACACACTGCTACTTACAGACACTCGGATGCAGCCATATTAGGCTTCCGTCTTCCCAAAGAAATGAAAAAAAATAATAAAAAAAAAACAGCACGGTAGAACACACTGCTACTTACAGACACTCGGATGCAGCCATATTAGGCTTCCGGCTTCCCAAATGAATGAAAAAAAAAAAAAAAAAACAGCACGGCAGAACACACTGCTACTTACAGACACTCGGATGCAGCCATATTAGGCTTCCGGCTTCCCAAAGAAATGAAAAAAAGAATAAAAACAGCACGGCAGAGCACACTGCTACTTACAGACACTCGGATGCAGCCATATTAGGCTTCCGGCTTCCCAAAGAAATTAAAAAAAAAAAAAAACAGCACGGCAGAACACACTGCTACTTACAGACACTCGGATGCAGCCATATTAGGCTTCCGGCTTCCCAAAGAAATGAAAAAAAAAATAAAAAAAAAAAACAGCACCGCAGAACACACTGCTACTTACAGACACTCGGATGCAGCCATATTAGGCTTCCGTCTTCCCAAAGAAATGAAAAAAAATAATAAAAAAAAAACAGCACGGTAGAACACACTGCTACTTACAGACACTCGGATGCAGCCATATTAGGCTTCCGGCTTCCCAAATGAATGAAAAAAAAAAAAAAAAAACAGCACGGCAGAACACACTGCTACTTACAGACACTCGGATGCAGCCATATTAGGCTTCCGGCTTCCCAAATGAATGAAAAAAAAAAAAAAAAAACAGCACGGCAGAACACACTGCTACTTACAGACACTCGGATGCAGCCATATTAGGCTTCCGGCTTCCCAAAGAAATGAAAAAAAGAATAAAAACAGCACGGCAGAGCACACTGCTACTTACAGACACTCGGATGCAGCCATATTAGGCTTCCGGCTTCCCAAAGAAATTAAAAAAAAAAAAAACAGCACGGCAGAACACACTGCTACTTACAGACACTCGGATGCAGCCATATTAGGCTTCCGGCTTCCCAAAGAAATGAAAAAAAAAATAAAAAAAAAAAACAGCACCGCAGAACACACTGCTACTTACAGACACTCGGATGCAGCCATATTAGGCTTCCGGCTTCCCAAAGAAATGAAAAAAAAAAAAAAAAAAAAAGCACGGCAGAACTCACTGCTACTTACAGACACTCGGATGCAGCCATATTAGGCTTCCGGCTTCCCAAAGAAATGAAAAAAAAAAAAAAAAAAAAAAAACCAGCACGGCAGAACACACTGCTACTTACAGACACTCGGATGCAGCCATATTAGGCTTTCGGCTTCCCAAAGAAATGAAAAAAATAAAAAAAAAATAAAACAGCACGGCAGAACACACTGCTACTTACAGACACTCGGATGCAGCCATATTAGGCTTCCGGCTTCCCAAATAAATGAAAAAAAAAAAAAAAAAAAACAGCACGGCAGAACACACTCGCCCTTGTAACATTAGTGCGCTAGTCTCACCAATGATCCCGTATATCTCGTCGGGCTTGTGCGACGTGGCGCGGACCTCGGCGACGATGACGTCACAGTCCAGGCCGCGGTTCAGGTTGTCCGGGTTGCCCTTCATGCCGACCTGGGACAACATTATCCATATCCATACTAATATTATAAATGCGAAAGTGTGTCTGTCTGTCTGTCTGTTACCTCTTCACGCTTAAACCGCTGAATCGATTTTGATGAAATTTGGCATGGAGATAGTTTAAGATCCGAGGAAGGACATATGATAGTTTTCATCCTGGAAATTATCCCTAAAAAGATTGAAAAGTGAGTAAGTAATTCATGATGACATTGATGACCCTGTAGAAAATGTAATGATTAAACCAAAAGCACAGTTGCTCTTACATTTGCTTAGGCGCCCTTTTATTATTTAAGGTGATTCGGTGGATATCTATTATCTATCGTGTTGTACGAAGTTGCTTCCATACTTCCAAGTTCCACGCAGACGTAGTCGCGGGCAAAAGCTAGTACGTTATTGTTGAGAATTGATAGGTTTTTACCCACTGGCCACACAATCAGTTAGTTCATTTTTCTTTCACGGCGCTGCGAGCGCGCGCGCTGTCGCCAGCGGACGCGAGCCGGCGCCATTGGTAATATTGGTTTTTAACGTAACGGCTCTTGAACATTATAACCTCCGTGGTTTGGGAGATATTTTGGAAGTTTTACGCTTTAACGGAAAGTGTTGAAATACGGCACAATTCCTTGTACGGTGGGCTGCTTCGGGCGCCCCAAGGATTGTTATTTAGAGTGATATAAGGACTACTACAGTGTGAATTGTGTTTGGCGTGTTTGCTGACGAGATCGGGGCGGCGGCGGCGCAGACCGGGACGTCGTTTATTGGTGCAAGTAAACATACATACACTTTACACAAAACAGAAACACAACCTTGCAGCCAGGAAGATATTCGGCTGAACTCCAGGTTAGCAAAGTAGATCAAGTTAGGTTAAGTAAATAGGACGCGTATCGCGTTCCATTGTTTCGCGCTAGGCAAGATTGCTTTGGTAATTTGTTCTTACATGGGCCCGGGATAAATTCAATTTGTGTCTGGCGCAAACAAATTTTGGTAGCAAAAGCGTGGTTCATATCCACAGAAAAGATATTTGTTTCATTTACGTTCGGATAAGTAATTTAGTTAGCATCAAAGTCATAATTGAAATTTGAGGGTGGATTGCGCTTGGTTCGCATTCCAATCTATTAACGTTAAGTTGCATTTGCGTAATTAAGACTAACTAAATTATAAGAATATTAGTTATAACTTTCAATTGAAATGTTAGTTGAGTGAATAAAGTAAATATAGTTTCGTTTCGATACGGAGAAACGTATTAATAAGTAATTCATAATTGGGGTTCCGCTGAACTATTATTCACTCAAAATACATTTAATTTAAAATAAATTTAGTGTTGTTTTCCGTTGCGTAATATTGGTGTTGGGTGAATAACTTTGAAGTTGTCGCGTTTGGTACGAAAAATAAAAACGGATTGTTATTGTCTAAAATCGGGGTTCCACGGACAAAATTATTCACCCAAATTTATTAATTTATTTTTAAAAATTTATTTTATTGATCCGCGTTATCGAGGTTGGTACCATGGCTCCCTCAGTAGTTAAAACGGTCGCGTCAAGGGTCGAATCGGAATTAAGATGGTTTTCATTAGTCGTTACGTTAATTGGTCGTACGGATCGCGAGGACGCATTATTGTCACGCGCGCGACAGGTAGATGAAAGGTATGACGCGGTATTGAAATTGCATGCCGAATATTTGGCCCGTATTGACGAAGAGGAGACCGGGGAAAGTCGGACCCAGGCTGTTGAAGTGGTGCAACGCAATGTAGACCAGTGCGGTGATATGGTGATGAGTATCATCCAAGCGGCAGCGGATATCGAGCGCGCCCGAAAAGGGGATGTTGGGGTAAGGCGTGCACCCAGTGGTGTGGCACTAATGGCGCCGTTGCCACCAGTGAATGTCCCGGAATTTGGTGGTGAATATGCCGACTGGCCGAGGTTTCGCGACATTTTTAACAGCGTGGTGCACTCGCGCACGGATTTGACCCCCGCGTATAAAATGGCGCAGTTGATGGGGAGATTACGCGGTGAGCCTCACGATATTTTGACTCATTTGGAGATTACGGATTCCAGTTACGAGACGGCATGGGGCCTATTAATTGACCGATATGATAATCGGCGATTAATTATTGATGGGCTCATCGAAAAAATATTTAGTATATCGAAGGTCACTAATGTACACGAAATACGGTCGAAAATCCTTAATCCCGTCACGGTGGCGGTGAATACGCTGGAGCGACTCAAGTTGTCACTAGGGGACAACAAGTACATTGTTGTGAACCGGGTTTTGCGCAAGTTACCTAGCGAGGTGGTGGCGCGGTTTGAGCAGTTACATGGGGGTGATTCATCGAGTCACCTCCCAACATTTGACGAATTGAGGGCGTTCCTGGAGGGTGAGTGCAGGCGGGCGGATTGCCAAGGGGCAACCACGCCGCAACCCCCCACGTCACCCCGGCGTACGGTTGGGCCCAAACCGGTGGAGCCCCGTCGGGGAGGACAGCGGTACAACGCCCTCCAATCGGAAGTGTGCCCCTTCTGCCGGAAGGGGGGACACGCGATCATCGCGTGCGCGGATTTTGGAGCACAGCGGGTGCAGAGGCGCAGGGGGGTGGTCAAGCAGCGAAACTTGTGCTTCCGCTGCCTAGGCGCACACTATGTGCGTGAATGCAGTAAGACCACCAACTGCCGAGTATGTGGAGGAGCCCATCATGAACTTCTCTGCCTGGCTGAGAGTGGGGAGCGGTACGGGGCCTCATCGGGAGGCCATCCTCCCTCTCCTACGCCAGCCTTGGGTGGACGGTTGCCCCCCCACCGGGGAGGGGGGTCACCCAGAGACCAGCGGTCGCCCCCTCCTCGGGGAGGGGGGTCATCGAGGACTCCGGAGTACCGCCGGATGCCGCAGTCTCCTCCGCGGGGGGGGGATCGGCGCCGAGATTCGGGCGGGTGCCCGGAGATGACCCATGGGGAGTCGGGTTACGCGACTTACTCGGCCGCGCTGGGGGGCAGGTTGCCGCCCCCGAGTAGTCGCTTCTCCCCACCCCTCGCAGAGCGCCCACGCTTGATGGCGCGTCCGCCGCAGATGGGACGGATGCCGATGGGCTATTACCAGCCGGCGCGCATGGCACCGATGGGTCGAGGGGTGTACTACCCGGGGTGGGACCCATACCTGGGCCAGGGGCCCTCTCCTCCTCCAGCAGAAGGGGAGGGAGGTGCCCCCTGCTAGCAATTAGCGGTCTGTTCATCCGTCGTGCCCACCCCACCAGTGACGGTATTATTACCGACGGCTAAGATTACCGTCAGGGGTACGGATGGACGGCCAGTGCCAGTGAGGTCACTCCTGGATTCGGGGGCACAAGGTTGTATCGTGTCCAGCCGCCTAGTGGCCAGGCTGGGCCTCAGGTTGGAGCCATCACGGGATGGCGCAATAGGTATAGGTGGCAATCCGGTGCCTCAAATCAGGGGTCAGACGGACCTCCTGTTTGAGATGGGTGACTCGGCATCGATCACGCGGGTGAAGGCCACGGCTATTGTTTTAGATGAAGTGGTCGGGGTTCTTCCTTCGGTACGGTTACCGCCGGCGGTAACGAAGCTGACCAAGGGATTGGAGTTGGCCGACCCTCACTTCGCAATTCCCGGACGGGTGGACGTCTTACTTGGAACTGACGTCCTCGGGAAGCTGCTGCGGAGCGGTAAGCGGGAGCTGCAACCAAACGGGTTGGTGGCCGTGTGTACCGCAGGGGGGTACGCATTATTGGGCCCAGTACGGGGACCACAGGACGCAACGGATTATAGCAACATATACTACGGCAGCGTGTTATCGGAGGTCCTGCAAAGGTTCTGGGCAACAGAAGAGCCACCCACAGCTCCCAGGACAAGCCCACTGGACGAGGAGTGCGAGACATTTTATCAGTGCAACACGGTGCGCCTCCCTTCGGGCAGATTTATGACACGGCTGCCGTTTCTATCGACGCGACCTCCACTGGGGAGCTCCAGGGACCTGGCTGAGAAACGGATGATGGCCATGGAAAGGCGCATGAAACGGGACTCCAACTTTCGGCGAAAGTATGTTGAGTTCATGCGTGAATATTTGGCTTTGGGTCACATGTCGGTATCCAGGGTAGACTGGCGTCGTGAGGAGCACTACGTATTGCCTCATCATGCAGTCCTGAAGACACCTGACTCCAAGATCAGGGTCGTGTTCGACGGGAGCGCGGCGACATCTAACGGGGTGTCCCTGAATCAATGCCTGCACGCTGGTCCTAAGTTGACCAGAGACATTGCAGACATTCTAACGGACTTCAGGAGACACCAAGTTGTCTTCGTTACGGATGTGAGGATGATGTTTCGCCAAACGGAGAT
This sequence comes from Apotomis betuletana, assembly GCA_932273695.1. Classification (NCBI taxonomy): domain Eukaryota; kingdom Metazoa; phylum Arthropoda; class Insecta; order Lepidoptera; family Tortricidae; genus Apotomis; species Apotomis betuletana. Next base: position 8,009,388 of record OW026318.1, on the reverse strand, counting down.
CCATGCGGATGACCGTCGGTTCCAGCTGATATTGTGGCGAGAGAGCCCAGAAGAACCGATGATCACGTATGAGCTTAACACGAACACGTACGGATTAAAGCCCAGCCCGTATGTAGCGATGTGGACGCTACGAGAGCTGGCTGACCAGGAACGGCTGCGCTTCCCTCGCGCAGCTGCAGTCATCGACCGGGATGTCTACGTGGATGACATTTGTACGGGCACGGACAGCATTGAGCAAGCGCTCATCCTAAGGGATGAATTGGTGGCGCTCATGGCCTCCGGTGGCTATGAACTCAGGAAGTGGCTGTCAAACTGCCCAGAGGTGCTGGCAGGACTACCAGCTGAGCACCAACAAGACCCGCATTTGTTTGAGGACTCGGATAATCCTCATGCGTTGGCAATTTTGGGGGTCCAGTACCGACCGACTCAGGATGTCTTCACATACAATTGTGAGGCCGAATTGCTGTCGAAGACCTGGACCAAGCGATCAGTCCTTTCGACTATCGCACGAACGTTCGACCCAAATGGTTGGATCTCTCCGGTCACGTTCATGGCAAAGTTCTTCATGCAGAAGCTTTGGTTGGCTGGGATGAGCAGCTCACGGACGAGCTGCTGCACGAGTGGACGGCATTCGTGACCACATTGCCGCATATTAAAGAAATTGAGATCCCGCGCAAACTGCTCCCTCAGGCGGGAGCCAGGGTGACCCTGCATGGGTTCTGCGATGCTTCTGAGAAAGGGTACGCGGCCGCGGTCTACCTGAGAACAGGTGAGACTGCTGGCGAGGGCGTTGTACGCTTGGTCATGGCCAAGAGCAAGGTTGCGCCTGTTCGGACCCGGTGGACGATTCCGAAGATGGAATTGGCGGGTGCCGCGCTCCTGACCCGCCTCCTAAACCATGTGGCGCAGAACCTGCGTGGCACGGTGGATCTGAATGACACGGTTTACGCATGGACGGACAGCCAGATCGTGTTGTGCTGGCTGCAGACTTCGGTCCATACGCTTGAGGTATTTGTGGCCAACCGAGTGTCACAGATAAATAACTCGGAGACTCCTCTGGTCTGGAGACATGTTCCAGGTGAAGTTAACCCGGCAGACTGCTCGAGTCGCGGCTGCCCGGCGCCTGCTCTGGTTGAGCATTCTCTCTGGTGGGGGCCTCAATGGCTGGAGCGGCCACATACGGAGTGGCCTTTCAATGACTGCGGACGCCAGCCACTACCCCCTGACCAGGGTCTGAGAGTCAATGTGACTACAGTGGAGTCTGTGGCAGTGGACCACACTCTTTTGGAACGGTATAGCTCACTAGGGAAGCTACTTCGAGTCACGGGATGGATAATGCGGTTTTTCCATAATTGTCGAAGCCCTGCGGCACAGCGCAACCTGTCACCTGTAATGGGACCTGAGGAGCAGCAAAGGGCTCTCTCACGTTGGGTGGGGGTCATTCAGGGGAATGAGTTCCAGGATGAACTTAGGATCTTGCGGACTGGCGTGGGCAGAATGAAGAAGAGCCTTGTCCGCCTCAACCCGTTTATTGATGAGCACGGAATGCTCCGGGTGGGAGGCCGACTACGGAATGCCGAATTGCCGTATTCAGCGCGGCATCCTTTAATTCTTCCCAAGAAGGGAGCTCTGGTGGAGCTGTTGGTTTGGGACCGTCACATCAGGAATTCACATGCAGGCTGCAACACACTGCTGGGCATTTTGCAGCGGGAGTTCTGGATTTTGTCGGCACGGAGAGTGATACGGAGCGTTGTGTTTCGTTGCTTGCCTTGTTACCGGCTCAAGGCAGCCACAATGCAGCCACAAATGGGAGATCTCCCGCCCGACCGAGTTACGGAAGCTCGGCCGTTTGCTGGTGTGGGGACAGACTTCGCGGGGCCTTTCATGGTCAAGACATCACGCCTTCGCAACGCGAAGTCGGTTAAGGCATATTTGTGCGTCTTCGTGTGTCTGGCGACCAAGGCCGTTCATTTGGAAATGGTAGCTGATCTCTCTACGGAGGGCTTTTTGGCAGCGCTGGACCGATTCGTTTCTCGACGAGGGATACCGGCCTTGATCCGGTCGGATTGTGGTACCAACTTCAAGGGCGCCGATCGTTGTCTAAAGGAAATTGTATTATTTTTAAGTCAAAATGAGCGAGAGATCGGCACGGCCATCGCCAGTCGGGGCATTTCGTGGTATTTCAGTCCACCTGGATGCCCCCACTGGGGTGGAATATTTGAGGCAGTGGTTAAGTCTGCCAAGACTCATTTGTATCGGGTCATCGGCTCAACGATCCTCTCCTTTGAGGAATTGTCAACGGTGTTCTGCAAAATTGAGGCAGTTTTAAATTCGCGCCCCTTGTGTCCGTTGAGCGCTGACCCGAATGACCTGGAGGCCATTACCCCAGGTCATTTTTTGATTGGCCAACCACTTAACGCCTTGCCGGAGTATCCGTATACGGATGTTAAGTTGTATAGGTTGTCACGGTATCAGATGTTGCAGCAAATGACTCAAAATTTTTGGAAGCGATGGTCGCTTGAGTATTTGCACATTCTTCAGCAACGCGTTAAGTGGACGGACAGGACGACCCCACCGTGCGTTGGAGACCTCGTACTGGTTAAGGATGCTAACCTATCACCGTTGTGTTGGCGACGGGGGCGTATCGTTAACTTGATAGCGGGCAAGGATGGGTCTCCACGGATCGCTGATGTACAAGTGAGGGACTCGATCCTTAGACGGGCGGTTTCAACGCTATCCCGACTACCGGGAGTTTGAGCGGACCGACGACGGGTCGGTCCGGGGCGGGTGGTTGTTGAGAATTGATAGGTTTTTACCCACTGGCCACACAATCAGTTAGTTCATTTTTCTTTCACGGCGCTGCGAGCGCGCGCGCTGTCGCCAGCGGACGCGAGCCGGCGCCATTGGTAATATTGGTTTTTAACGTAACGGCTCTTGAACATTATAACCTCCGTGGTTTGGGAGATATTTTGGAAGTTTTACGCTTTAACGGAAAGTGTTGAAATACGGCACAATTCCTTGTACGGTGGGCTGCTTCGGGCGCCCCAAGGATTGTTATTTAGAGTGATATAAGGACTACTACAGTGTGAATTGTGTTTGGCGTGTTTGCTGACGAGATCGGGGCGGCGGCGGCGCAGACCGGGACGTCGTTTATTGGTGCAAGTAAACATACATACACTTTACACAAAACAGAAACACAACCTTGCAGCCAGGAAGATATTCGGCTGAACTCCAGGTTAGCAAAGTAGATCAAGTTAGGTTAAGTAAATAGGACGCGTATCGCGTTCCATTGTTTCGCGCTAGGCAAGATTGCTTTGGTAATTTGTTCTTACATGGGCCCGGGATAAATTCAATTTGTGTCTGGCGCAAACAGTTATAAAGCCTGACCTGACCAGAAATATATGAGGATGCGCCATATTGCGGAATTTCACTGGAACTAATTTCTTACAAGGGCAATGATTTTATGATGGTTTGTCAACAATGTCCATGTCATTCGTGGTGATTTTTTTAAAGGACAAATATTTAAAATTATCCAAAGAAAATGCCGAAAACAATTCAGTCGTGTACCTGAGTCATGTTATAAATAAAGTGTACACGGGTTTACGAAAAACAGTCAGGAAAAGAGTGCATCCATTAAATGATATTACGAGGTTACCATATGAACTGACAGGTATTTAAACTAATGTCATTACAGTGCGGTTGCGATAGGTTGCAAAATTGTTGCCATATAAATCTTATAAATAGCGCCCTCTTGACAATCCTCATATATTTCTGGTCAGCCTTTACTTACGTAACAACTACGCGTAACCGTTGTTACGGTTTGGACACATCATTGAACATCGATCAAGTTAAGAATATCGATACATTTTATCACTCGGAACTGAGATTGGGATACTTGGCATTGCTTGGCATCGATATCGAATACGATAAGTTCTTGAAATACAAATTTAAGTTTTAAAGAATAAAAAAAATAAAAAATAATGTTCAAAATTTTGTGGCAATTTTATTTTATTCCCTTTTATAATTTACTAGCTGTGCCCCGCGGTGTTACCCGCTCATCCCAAGGGAACACTAAATTTATTCGGGATGAAAAGTATCCTATGTCCTTCCCCGGGACTGACACTATCTATATACCAAATTTCATCTAAATCGGTTCAGCGGTTTAAGCGTGAAGAGGTAACAGACAGACAGACAGACAGACAGACAGGCAGATAGACACACTTTCGCATTTATAATATTAGTATGGATATGGATTTTCACTATAATCAAAAACCATATCGAATCTGTTGAAAAATTGAAACTGTGGTGGGGATATGAATATTTTTCAATTTCCTTTTTGAATCCATACTAATATTATAAATGCGAAAGTGTGTCTGTCTGTCTGTTACCTCTTCACGCTTAAACCGCTGAACCGACTTAGATGACATTTGGTATGGAGATAGTTTGAGACCCGGGACATAGGAATGGAATGAAAAGTATCCTATGTTATAGACAGGACATAGGATACTTTTCATCCCGAATAAATTTAGTGTTCCCGTGGGATGAGCGGGTATCACCGCGGGGCACAGCTAGTGTTAAATAAACTCACTAAGCAGTGTTCCTTGCCATGGTTGAGCCAATGCCCCGTTCTCCCCGTCCTTATGATCCTCTGCAGTTGGTTGGTCTTCACCCAGATCAGTTCGTCCACTCGCTCGTAACCCCACAGCTTGAGGCACTCGCGTCCGAGCTCCATGGCTCTGGAAATGTCATTTGGAATTATTGTCCCTCGTTTATGCAACGTTGAACCACTTCAAAATCCTGATTATGGCATTTTTGAAAGGCGGGCAACTAAAGTTTGAACGGTTGATAAAATATGATTTTAGCGTTAATCCTTTCCCAAAGACAGCAAAACCCCAGGTCTAGCCTTCATATGCCTTTATGTAGTTTAATTTCTGGTTGCCGTGGAAACCCATCATTGAATTTTCGGTATTACACGATATCTTATCGTTTTATTGCGCTTTAGCCATAACAAACTCCCTGAACACGGCCCTTTAATTCCTGTGCCAACTGCGTCGTCAATGTTTTCTTCTGCTTGGTATAGGTAGCAGATTAAGTCAAAATGCGGACAGCATGGCCTCTTAGAATAAATACTCCTAGAAATCTAGTCAGGGCTTGAATGTAAAGCCAGTTCTGGTAAGCCACGGCCTGTCACGGGCTTAGTTTCCTCACAAGTAAAACGTCTTTGATTATTTTAAAGCGGCTTCTTCTTATTTGTTGTCCGAAGACTCTCGTTCTAGGCGTATTTATACTAAGCTCGGCCTCAGGTTTGATGTGAGTGTTACCTGCCGGTGACCCAGAGGAAGATGAGGCCCTGGTCTTGTAGCTGCGGCACGCCGAGACAGCGCATCTCGTCGTCCGACATGTGTCGTGCGGCAGCTCCATGCGGATGTGAGTGTTACCTGCCGGTGACCCAGAGGAAGATGAGGCCCTGGTCTTGTAGCTGCGGCACGCCGAGACAGCGCATCTCGTCGTCCGACATGTGTCGTGCGGCAGCTCCATGCGGATGTGAGTGTTACCTGCCGGTGACCCAGAGGAAGATGAGGCCCTGGTCTTGTAGCTGCGGCACGCCGAGACAGCGCATCTCGTCGTCCGACATGTGTCGTGCGGCAGCTCCATGTGGATGTGAGTGTTACCTGCCGGTGACCCAGAGGAAGATGAGCCCCTGGTCTTGTAGCTGCGGCACGCCGAGACAGCGCATCTCGTCGTCCGACATGTGTCGTGCGGCAGCTCCATGTGGATGTGAGTGTTACCTGCCGGTGACCCAGAGGAAGATGAGCCCCTGGTCTTGTAGCTGCGGCACGCCGAGACAGCGCATCTCGTCGTCCGACATGTGTCGTGCGGCAGCTCCATGTGGATGTGTGTTACCTGCCGGTGACCCAGAGGAAGATGAGGCCCTGGTCTTGTAGCTGCGGCACGCCGAGACAGCGCATCTCGTCGTCCGACATGTGTCGTGCGGCAGCTCCATGTGGATGTGAGTGTTACCTGCCGGTGACCCAGAGGAAGATGAGGCCCTGGTCTTGTAGCTGCGGCACGCCGAGACAGCGCATCTCGTCGTCCGACATGTGTCGTGCGGCAGCTCCATGTGGATGTGAGTGTTACCTGCCGGTGACCCAGAGGAAGATGAGCCCCTGGTCTTGTAGCTGCGGCACGCCGAGACAGCGCATCTCGTCGTCCGACATGTGTCGTGCGGCAGCTCCATGTGGATGTGTGTTACCTGCCGGTGACCCAGAGGAAGATGAGGCCCTGGTCTTGTAGCTGCGGCACGCCGAGACAGCGCATCTCGTCGTCCGACATGTGTCGTGCGGCAGCTCCATGTGGATGTGAGTGTTACCTGCCGGTGACCCAGAGGAAGATGAGGCCCTGGTCTTGTAGCTGCGGCACGCCGAGACAGCGCATCTCGTCGTCCGACATGGTGCCGTAAGGCAGCTCCATGTGGATGTCCCACGGCGGATCAGCCATTATTACAGCAAATTTACCTGGGGAATATCCATACTAATATTATAAATGCGAAAGTGTGTCTGTCTGTCTGTTACCTCTTCACGCTTAAACCGCTGAATCGATTTTGATGAAATTTGGCATGGAGATAGTTTAAGATCCGAGGAAGGACATAGGATAGTTTTCATCCTGGAAATTATCCCTAAAAAGATTTTAAAGTGAGTAAGTAATTCATGATGACATTGATGACCCTGTCGAAAATGTAATTATTAGACCAAAAGCCCAATTGCTCTTACATTTGCTTAGGCGCTCTTAATAATCCCTTTTATTAAATAAGGTGATTAGGCGGATATCTATCGTGTTGTACGAGGTTGCTTCCATACTTCCAAGTTCCACGCGGACGTAGTCGCGGGCAAAAGCTAGTAATGCATATAGCTCAGAGGTATGGCACTACCCTTGATAAGTAGAGGTCGTGGGTTTTTATCACCTGCAATGTGGGTTGCGTAAAATGTTGAATGGATTTTGTCTATAGATTGATATGAGTCATGTTCTTAGAGAGTTTTGACTTATGATGTACTGATGGAAAGTCTCCAAAATTTCGAAATTTTCCACATGGAAACCACATTTCAATCGGGTTATTTCCTATAGGAGATAGTCAGAAAATTTCAGGGAAATTCCCTATTGAAATATTCTTTTAAATTCTTGTGAAAGTTTTCCAAAATTTCCGGAATTATTCCGCTTTTTGGAAACTTTCCGCAACGTACGAGGGGCAAACCGAAATGATCGGGAATTTAAAAAACTATGTGCACTATATACTTAAATTATATTTTATTGTTTTTCGAAGTATTCTCCGTTACATTCAATGCACTTTTGCATTCTTTTAAACCAGTCATTAAAACAATAATTCCAGTTTGAAGTAGGCATTGCCAAAATGGCCGATTTATAGGCTTCCACAGCGGCTTCTGGGTTCTCAAACCGCTGACCACGCAATAAATCTTTAATTCTAGGGAACGTAAAAAAATCATTTGGACTCAGGTCAGGGCTGTATGGAGGATGGGACATCAACTCAACGTTTTCGTCGTTCAAAAATTTAGTTGTTTTGTGGGCGGTGTGGGAGCTCGCATTGTCGTGGTGTAAGATGACGCGGCGTCTCGGGTTCCCTTGGCGAAGTTCGGCCAGCACCTCCGGCAAACAAACTGTGATATACCAATCAGCGGTAACGGTTCTTTGTTCTTCTAGAGGAATTGTGGCAACATGCCCCTTTTTTGAGACGAACGAAGCCACCATCTTCTTCGACACGCTTCGAGAACGCACAACTTTCGTTGGTTTGACCTCGTCATCGAAGACCCATACTGCCGACTGGTGCTTTCTTTCAGGCTCATAAGAATAAATCCAGGATTCGTCACCCGAGACCATATTATAAACGGCTTTTGACTTTCCTCCATTGTAGCATTTCAGAATAGATCGGCACCAATCAACACGAGCCGCCTTTTGCTCTTCAGACAAATTATGGGGTACCCATCGGGAAATCAATTTTCTGACACCCAATTCACCATGCAAAATAGTGTGAATTGCAGTCATTCCAATGCCTATGGTTGCCCGAATCTGCTCGTATGTCACATGTCTATCTTCTTTTAGTAGTTTTTCCACAGCCGCGATGTTTTCAGGCGAAACCGCCGTTTTCGGCCGACCTGATGAAGGTACGGTGCCAAGAGAGGCACGACCCCGTCGAAACTCAGCATACCACCGATATATTGTCGTCTGACTAGGTGCTTCAATGTCGTATATAGTAACAAGCTCATTGCGACATTCATCTGGAGATAAGCCACGACGAAAGTTATGGTAAATAATTGCACGAAAATTTTCACGCGTCAGCTCCATTTTGTTCATCGAGTTGTCAATTTAAAAATGGAATTAAAAAAATATATCGTTCTTTTTTTAAATTGTAAAAACGGCATCGTGATTGTAAGTCGCCAGTATGCATGTGACAAAAAAGGATTTAATGTAACTCAGTTTAAAGTACTCTATTCCCGATCATTTCGGTGTGCCCCTCGTACGTGGCAAATACTGCTAATGAAGCATTTAACCGTTTTTTTGAAATTTTCGAACTTTTTTATAACCTGTGTTTCCCATATAGGCGAATAAAACTTACATCTGTTAACAAGCCGAAATGGATAACCAAAGGCATAAGGAGATGCTGTACAAGAAAACGAGCTTTACTTTGGAAGTGTAGATTAAACTCTAATCCATCTGATCGTAGTTATTTCAAAGAGTACGCAAAAAGGCTGAAAAAAGTGATATCTTTAACTCAAAAGGCGCAAAATAACTACTACATAAAAAATGCTGCTAATAAATCGAAAGCTATGTGGAATGTAATTCATGATACTAAATCGAGATATCCAAGAAGTAACATAGCACAAATAAACGATGGAAATAAAATTATTACGGATCCTAATCAAATCGCACATACATTTAATAATAATTTCATTGACCAAATTAATTCTAAATCACATAATTTACCTCACAGCTCGACAATGACATGCAATTCAATAAACTCTTTATTTATGACGCCAACTAATCCTTATGACATATGTATAATTATTAACTCGCTGAAAAATTCCAACAGCACTGGTCATGATGGGATAGCTACAAAGGTCGTCAAAAAAGCTGTTCTCGAAATAGCTGATCCTTTAAGTTATATTATGAATTTATGTATAGAGCAAGGGTCGTTTCCGGAAAAATTAAAATTAGCTGTGGTCCGACCACTTTTTAAAAAGGGCGATAGAGAAATACTGTCCAACTATAGGCCAGTAGCGTTACTCTCAGTATTTTCTAAAATCCTTGAAAGAGCTATATATAATAGTTTGTACCAATACTTGGAAAAGAATAACTTGTTTACCCCAGAACAAAAAGGGTTCAGGAAAAATAAGTCTATAAATATGGCCATATATGATATGCTGGCAACAGTTATGACTCAAGTTGACAAACGGATACCGGTTACAGCGTTATACATGGATATGTCCAAGGCTTTCGACTTTGTCGATCATAGGATACTTTTGTCGAAACTTCATAATTACGGGATACGGGGTAATGTATATAATTTAATAAAATCTTACTTGTCTGGTCGTAAACAATGCACAAAAATTGACCGAATATGTATAAAAACAAAGAAAGAAGTCACCTACTCATCTGACTTCAGAGATATTAGCTATGGCGTACCACAAGGAAGTGTTCTAGGCCCCCTACTCTTCCTTGTCTACATTAACGACCTTCCCCAAGCTATTAACCATCCAATGGTATTATTCGCCGACGACAGCACTGTCATATTTACAGAGCGAGATATGCAAGTGCATCAGGACAATATCAACAAGACTCTACATTTAGTTATCGAATGGCTCAACAGAAATAACCTGCATGTAAATATTGATAAGACCTTCATAATGAACTTTAAATTACGAGCCAAAAATGTATCAAACCTTACCATTACGTACCAAGACAAAAAAATTAATGAAACTGACTGTACAAAATTTTTAGGATTAAATTTAGATTGTAATTTGACATGGGCGAATCAAATTGACTGTATTTGTAAAAGACTGAACCAAATTAGTTATGCATTATATAATTTAAGGAAAAGAGTTGACCATTCAGCAGTTCTGACTGCCTACCATGCGCATGTTACGTCCACCTTAAGATACGGTATAATATTTTGGGGGAACGCTACAGACCGCGAATACGTGTTCAAAAGTAAAAAAAAATGCTTGAGATCAGCATGTGGTATAAAACCTACTGATTCTTGCAAACCGCACTTCATAGATTTAAAAATACTGACATTACCTTGCCTCTATATATATGAAATATCGCTTTACGTCAAATGTAACTTAAACCAATTTGCATCATTTAATAGTTTACGACATCAATCAAAAATTAATTTTAGACCATCAAAGACTGCTTTTCTATCAAAAATTATTATCGGAATGGCACCAAAAATATTTAATAAATTACCGACATCAATTTTAAAGCTGGAAAGCATTATTGAATTTAAAAACTCATTATTTAAGTTCCTAGCATCTAAGGCGTATTACTCGATTCAAGAATATTTAAATGATATTATTACTAATTCATAAATAAATTATGCATGTGACACACATAACATATTGAAAAATTTGCATGTCTCTGTGACGAAACATGTTGTTCTATAAGTAGATTTAAGACCAACTGTATGTACCATGTTTGAGCAAATAAATTACTGATTCTGATTCTGTACCATCCTTAAATTTCACATCATACAGTATCGAGTGCTTTTTTCAGTCAAACGTGGTTTTATGGAGAAAGAGTATTAATTGATTATAAGTATTATAACAGTTCTCAAGCTGACGATGAACAATGTCAATAGGGCAGTGAATAGACTAGTTGCCTGCAGGTCGCACAACAACCCTCATAAACACTTCCTGAGCAATAGAGTTGTGAGTGCATGGAACAAACTCCCCGAGGATGTAATCTCAGCACTTAACGTCAATAATTTTAAGAATAAATTAGACAAACATACCACTGAGCAACGATCTCAAGAGGCCTTATTCCTTTTAAATGCTGATTGTTTTAGCATTTTTCTCTATGATCAAACATGTTTCTTAACATATTATTAATGTTACTACCTAGAACAGGGCTATTGGAATTTATTGGTATATATTTGAAACCAAGAGTTTGAATTTTTCATTGATAATTTTTGTTTCAAAAACTACTCGAAATTGACAAAATTCACACGGAAAATTAGTATTTTTAATTTATTTTCGACTGCACGCAATGAAAGCATGAAAAAGCTATGTTACTACCTAGAACTCGGGGAAAAGTATTATTCACTTCAAAAAGTTGGTTGAAATTATCAATACATTTGTCATAATATGAAAAAAATAAATTTTAAAAGGAATAAGGGCTCTTAAGACACAGATCACTGGATATAGGCATTATCAGTTGTTAAACTGCCTGCCTCATTATAAATAATAATAATAATAATAATATTTCGTGAAATTACCTAAGAACGTCATGTCCAAGTACCGTAGATCGCACTGTATCCATTGCGGAGGCGTCAACGTCAACACTCCGTCCGGTTTCGGCGCCACAGTCACTCCTGGAATAAAAGTAGAATATTTCTATGCTATATGTATGTACTATGGGCTGCAGACATGCATGGCTCATTTATGAATGGATTCATTCATAAATGGGCCAAGCAATTCTGCAGTTGTACAAACGTTAAACTTTTGATACAAAGATGACGACGCGTTTGGCTCGGTTTGTAGACACCTGCCTACTGAGTCGGCGGTCCCGGGTTCGAATCCCGGCCGGGGCAAATATTTGTGCAAAATATTTGTTCTTGGGTCATGGATGTTATCTATATATGTATTTATATATCATGTATATCGTCGTCTAGTACCCATAGTCCCATAGTACAAGTTTTGCTTAGTTTGGGACTAGGTCGATTTGTGTATGATTGTCCCTTAAAAAAAAAAAAAGATCAAAGACTAATTGAAATGCGTAACATGGCGGAAGAGACCGGGCATCGAACCCGGTACCTCTGGATTACCGGTCCAACGTGTTAACCTCTCCACCACCCTAACGCCAGATAACCCTTCGATATTTTCCTTATGCTTTGTGTGTCAATGTTTGCATTCTTTGAAAATAGTGAAATATGCTTCCAAAAATGTTACCTACCCGTTACATATGTAATAACATATGTAACTTATTTTTATTAAAGCAGTAACGTCTGCTAACGTAAACTAAATATGGCGCTACGATGCCACCCTAAGGCATGTCGAAGCAACTGGTTGAAAAATTCAATGACTCTGACATCTGATTCGGTGGTCCGATTGGGAGGACGCCAGTGTTGGCCCGGAAAGCCGTTGGAAACGCAGGTTCGAATCCTGTCCGAATCATTAAATTTTTCAATTTTCGCTTCATTTGTAAACATATGTAACGATTGTACAAAAAAACATACCATTCTGAGAATGTTTCTGTGCCGTATCAGCAGTGGTTTTAGCCGCAGTCACATTCGGGTCTGCGTTGTCGACCTCATAGTGTACGTATCTGTAAAAACATCAATAAGCAGCGTAAATATAATCATAAAAAAAATAAAAAAAAGCCTTTTGTGTCTGGATTTTTCTGAAATACCTACATTATCTAACTTAACATTATATGCTAAAGTACTTATATCTACACAAAAACTAAAGTTTTACAATAATAAGATTTAAGCAATTAATTCACAAATTTGTAGTCTTTTCTATATAATTTATCACCGCACCAGAACCATCTATAAAGTCCTTCAGAGATCTCCACGCATTTATGTCCTGGGCTCTCCATGCGTCTGTCAGTAAATATAATAATTACAATATGTATTACATTATTAGTAGAGATTTGAGGAAATTGGTTTAAAAACGAGATTTAATTTAATAATCACACTTAAATTATAAAGGCGAAAATTTGTGAGTGTGTTTGTATAAGATAAGATGCTTTTTGCATCGCCTACTCATCTCATTTCATTTATATTAATCCGCTACCCAAAGGTTGTCTGGAAGAGATCGCTTTTTAGCGATAAGATCGCCTATTGTTTGCCTCTGTTGTAGTGTTAAGATTTAGATTTATTTATTTCATAATAACAAATTACATTATAAATTTTCTAAGTTAATTTACATGAATCTTGATATTATGATCGTCAATAAAAACATATAATAAGATAAAATAAGTGTCGTTGTATTTGTATTTCTTTCTTCTTGACGTGTGCAATAAAGAGTATTCTATTCCATTCTATAAGATATTTATAAGACATTCTACTTGGCAAAAAATGACACGCGTTACTTCTTTATCAATTATCATACTTCTAAATAGATTCGGACTCCACAAATAATTCCTACTATAGGATGTATTTTAAAATGTAGACTATCTGATATTCTACTCACTTGCAGCTGTCCATGTGGAAGCACGTATTTAGGAAGGAGCAGTCTCCCAGCGACTCGTCCGTGTGCGACTGTATGATCTTCTTGAAGTGTAGTTTCTTGCACGCGTAGTTCTGGTCGGCTTGCGTTTGCGCGTGGAATGCGCGTGCGCACTCCGCCCGAGTTCCGTGCGGGCAGAACTCCATCACTTGGGCACCTGTCATGGAATGATACATGGAATAATACTTTAATAATCGACAATAACAATAATTTTTATTATTATTATTAAAAAAAAAAAGTCCGGTAGAATGCTTAACTAATAATAACAATAATACAGAAATTAAAATACTAACTATCTCAGAAGTCTCAGAACTAATCTAACTGAAATATATGCTAAAACGGAGTAAATTTAACATTAAAAAAGAATGGAAATTAATTGTCTCAAACATGTAATGAAATCTCGTCATAACGTGCGTTATAACAGGCTTTGAAGCTCCACGTTTCGGGCGGAACAATTCGAGAAAGCTGTAAAGGAATTTCATATAAAATGAAGGTCTAGGCTGGGAAGTTTTTTTTAAACATGGCGTTTGTGTTCATGAACAGGCTCAACAGCTGAATTATTGTTTTTGAGTGGTGTATTTTTTTATTTCATTGCATATGTTTGAGAAAAGCAATGTACATGCCAAGCCGTGTAAAGGGCTTACCGGCTCCGTATCACTATCTATATCTACTACGTGTACAGTCGAGTTAATTTACATCTACACACTTACGAGAACAAAAATATCTGAGCACGACTTTATGCTACTGACAATAGGGTCGTGTTCAGATATTTTTGTTCTCGTAAGTGTGTAAATGTAAATGAACTCGACTGTACGTCTATACCTACTCACCCGGCAAGCCCTTGTTTCTCGGCGTCTGTATAGTCAAAATAAATCTAATATACTAATAATGATACTGACCTCCTTGACTCTTGAACTTGTCAGCCAGAGATTTCTCCTTAGCGGTGGGTTTGCTCAGCAGGTCCATGATCTCTTCACCCACTCGCTTCACTGCCTTCTCCCTACTCGATGGCATGGCTAGTAGAGACTGTAACACAACAATCTAGCATGAAATAATAGCAAATCTATTGCATAAGTTGTATGCAACTCTGTGCAGTAGTTGATAGGTTAGGGATCACTAAAAAATCCGAAGTTTCATTTATCTGAAACCATCATTATGCCGAATTTTCAAAACTCCGAAAGTGAAATAACGCGAAACGGTCATTTTCGCCATGAATCATATATTACATACTATAATTAGGTTAGGTTAGGGTTATATGATATCCCAAAAAACGTCTAAATATTTTATCAGAATATGGTTTTCGGAATGATGATTCATACGGACAAATGACACTTCGGAGTATTGTAGTACCCGATAGGTTAAGGTCCTTGTTTTACAACGTTATCATTATCTACTGGTATTGATTAGTACATAGCATACCTAGGGCGGTCAATTCTTGTGGCCATCACCTTCGGTTCGGACCATAAATATGCGATCTCGGGCTTTACGATTTACCGCCCCTGGTTTGGTTAAAGTTTAACATCTTGCCTTCGTCAGGAAGTGAGATTTTCTCCCCACAAAATTCCACTTATGGCTTAGGGTGATGTAAAAAATATTTTGCTTACCATCAAGTCGGTGTCCTTCTTTGCTGCCTTCTTTTCTTCTGTAGCACTCTTTGCCTGTTTGACCTTAGTTCCCTCATCAGGAATGCTGTCACCTTTAACAACGCCATTATATATTTGCAAGAGTTCAGTGTAACACATCCAGGGTCAGGACACAATAACTTTAATTGTCTGTGATAGGAAAGGCCGAGGCCCCTGCCCTAAGCGGCATTTTCAAGAGGCGCCAAAAGATATATCGTCGGGGATAGTGCAATACCACGTAAATAACACTTGTCGATAAAGTTCTCATTTCAATAAAATACTTAGCATTTGTTTGAATGTAAAGAAAGTGATTTTATAGACACACTGATATTCTTCATTCCTCCATTTATATAAAAAAATTACAATTCACTTTCAGACAGTAAATGTGTTAAGAATGAAGTTGAGTTTACCTTTTCTCTTAGTAGTGGAGTGCTCCTCCATAAGGGCTGCAAGGACTGCAGCGAGCCTCACCGACTCCGCACTGACTACTTCAATACCGACATCTGTGGTGCCTTCTGGTCGTTCTCTGATGCTGTATATGAATTAAATCATAAAGATTATCAAACCTTATTCACACGTTATTGTAAGTTTATATTACACTAGAGGGCGGCCGCAACTTCGTACGCGTATTTTTTTTTATACCGTAGTGGGGTAAAAAGTAAGTACCTATCCTATAACCATCTTTGGATGTCAAGCTATCCCTGTATCGAAATTGGTTAAGATTTGTCCAGCCGTTTCAGCGTGATGAGAGGACAAAGATAAATCAGATGGCGCCAGACTGGCATTGCACCGCGCGCCCTGACGATCCTGCATCACGCTATTAAGATTTTTCCTGAAATCATGAACCCTCTCCATAGAAAAATTATTTTCAATACGAACCTAGAATTTTATAATAGTATAGAAGATAGGTATGGGTGATTCTACAGATGTTTCAAACGCCGTCAGCCTGCTGTCAAAAATATTGAAAGTATGAGCTACACCAAGCAGCCAACTTTCATACAATGGAAATGATATACTTACTTTAACCATACTTCTTAACATAATTGAGATAATTTAAAGCATATTATGGCCTATTGATATTTATGACAGTGGACTGACATTGAAACACCTGTAGAATCACACATATTAGAAAAGAAACTTTCAGATTCAAGTGAACATTGCTAAGTAAAGTACATCATAAGGTGTACCAAAAAAAAAATTGTAAACTTTGTTTGTTCCACGTATCAAATATCTAAAGAAATAAAAAGATCTACAACATAATTTAAATCTATCCATTTAATTAAAGTAAGCCTCGACGAAGCCTGTTGCGGATGTCACGTTATTGGTGTTTTGTTTGACAAAGCATCTCGCTAATTAGATTTTGTATTCTCTCTGACGATGCGTGCGTTGCGGATTTGACTTTTGTTTTATGCATTATTTACTGTTGAATAAATGATTATTATATTAAAATAATAATCACAACCAAACTTATGTGCTTGCAAGACTTTCCATATAATCTTTCAAATAGTTATATTAAAGCTTTTCAAAGGTAATGGTAAGAAGCACTAATAGGAGTTTCATAGAATGAAATAACAAACTTACGTGATAAGCTTCTGTGTGGCAAATTTTTGCAGTAAACTAGCTACTATCTCCATATCAACATCTCCGAGACCAGGCAGTAGGGCGCTAGCAGTTGCAGGCAATTGTAGTTGCATGTCGGACAACACTTGGAGCAGACGCACCTCCAAAGAGGCTGATGGAACCACAGCTTTGGGTTTTTCTGCTGTAGATAAATATCACATGAGATAGGATATGGTTATTGTTAAATTTACATGCCTATGGTTATTGTATGTTCTATGTTAAACTTTATGGCACAGATCAAACTAGTACAAATGGTGGAGTTAATGCCATAGCTTAGTCCTCCTAAATGCGATACAGATACAATGCAGGGCAATTTTGGCCCAGCTAGGGGCCCCAGTCCCAGAGGTAGGACGTGCACCATACTTATTTTCTCCTTATCGTTTTGAGATAGGGGAGGGGGCCCCAAATGCCCTGGCCCTCTAAGTAAGTGGACTTCAACGTTTGGGAACCGATTTTAATAATGACGTTTAAATGAAATGTGTTATTATTATTATAAATTCAGTATTACCTTCGTGTTTGGTAGGTGCCACAGTGCCGGCACTTATCCTCTCTTTCCCGCCCGGAGAACCCTCCGCTTTATCTCCACTAACAAGAGAAGATCCTAGAATATTCTGGCGTTCTTTTTTACGCTTCTCCAACTTCTCGCGCAAACTGTTTCTTTTACTTTTCACGGCTTGAATCTCTTCCCAAGCATCAGACATTTTAGAAGGTTATGCTTATTTAGAAAACTATAATACTTTAAGTAATACGCAGAATTTGGTTGATACGAACAAATAAGCACTATATTTATAAAGGATATATATTTAATTAATAATTAATTTACATTCATTTTATTAATTGTTTATTTTCAAAAAAGCAAATGAATGAAATGAACAAATGAACGAAGAACGAACACCACACCACAGATAATGTGCAATACACACATGTTTTATTTCATTCATTAGGTATGCAGCAAACTATCATTCACAATTGTCAATTTAGTCAAGTGGTGTGTATCTGCCAACCAGACTAAAACGTAGTACTGGCAAGTATACCATATGTTTGAAAAAAGCAAAGACTTCAATAAAAAAGATTACTGTTTTCAACTTGATTCTTCTTCTTGTTTTCTTGTATATTCTTTCAATTGAAACATATTCAACGGTTTCATTTTACAATAAACCTAATTAAATTATCAATTATTATCTAGTTCTAGTAAATATTTGCAAATATGCCATTTACACCGGAACTAAGGACTCATGCCCAAAAAGTGTGTACATTATATAAAACAGCAATGCGACTAATTGAATCTTATTACGTAGCAAGGTAATGTAACAACGCAAAGTAGGTGGTTTATTATTATACATATGGCTAGTACTTTGATGCCTAGTATTTTATCCAAAAACGATTTTACTAACATATAAAACCGGTTGTGGATCCCCTAGTGCGTAGTTTACTTTTGGCGGGAATAGTGCACTAAGGTAAATTCTATGCAAAAATCAACCGTTAGCTTTGTTGAGAGTGTTGAGAGAAATTAGGGCAAATAAACAAATTATCTTTGGTTCGTATGTATGCTTAGTTTTGTTGTTGTCGGTGGGCGGTGCTCTCATCTTCATGAAAGTAACAAAACGTTTAATTCATTCGACAACGCGTTTGGCGCACTTTATAGAGCACCTGCCTACTGAGCCGGGGGCCCGGGTTCGAATCCCGACCAGGGCAAATATTTGTGTGATGAACTCGAATATTTGTGCTTGGGTCATGGTTGTTCTAGGTATGTATTAAGTATATATATATATATTTATCTATATAAGTATGTATATCGTCGCCTAGTACCCACAAGCCTTCTTGAGCTTAATTTGGGACTAGATCGACTAGTGTGAGGTTGTCCGATATTTATTATTAATAATAATAATAATAAATATCGGACAACCTCACACTAGTCGATCTATCTTTTTATTTTATTTAATGGGTTGATGAAATAAGTAGTTGACAAGCAAACTAAATACTCAAAGGCAAATGTCTACTTTTTTTAAAAATAGAATGACATTACATCATTCTAACACTCTAATTTTTATTTGTGCTAGATTTGTCGTGCGGTACCATCAAGTTATTTTAAGAAACGAGTTCGATAAAAATAGTAATGTGACGGATAAAAAGGATC
The DNA here is from genome assembly GCA_932273695.1 of Apotomis betuletana. Lineage (NCBI taxonomy): Eukaryota > Metazoa > Arthropoda > Insecta > Lepidoptera > Tortricidae > Apotomis > Apotomis betuletana. The sequence goes on along the minus strand of OW026318.1, from coordinate 7,990,552 downwards.
AACGTCGATTACTGTGGGTCGGACAGCACGAGGTGTTCTTGAAAAAAAACCCTCTTCCACCAGCTAGATGTAAGTAATTTACTTTGCTGTGTTCTTGCATGAGCTATGGGAGTCAAAAAAGGCCGAATGGATTTCTACGGCTTAACTTATTTTTATTCTTCTATATTTGTATTTTTTTTTAAACAAAGCTTTTATAATTTATGCATTGTATGTTGTGTTCTTTTAGTTCCTTACTCTCTGGGATTGGCGGCAGGAGTAGCGTATGGCCGCGAAGTAGACCCACCTGACTGGGTTCTTGATTACTGGCATCCCTTGGAAAAAGCACGGTATCCTGAATATTTCGCGAAACGGGAATGTAGGAAACAGGAGTATATTAAGCTCTGGGAAAAGGGGACACTACGTTAAATGTCTTTATTTTTATTTACGTTGCATGTGAATTGTTTGTCTTTATTTTTATTTACGTTGCATGTGAATTGTTGTTATGTTAATAAATTTACTGTTTCAATTTTTATTACGAATTCAAATTTTTTCATTGAATCTTTGAACGATTGAGCTGTGTAACGTAAGTTCCATTCTATCCATTCATTCATCAGCACGTCAACGTCATTTATTGTCATTTGTCAGTGTCACTGTCACTAGTGCCTAGTGCCAGTAATTTATGTCAGTGTCACCCACGCGTGTTGCGTTGCACTCCACTCGCGTTCGCGTGTTGTTAGTTATCAGTTAGTTATCACTGCCATGCGCTGCAATGCATTTTCAATCAATACGCTATAAAAATACAGTAAATATATATAAACTTGCCCGGGACAACATCAGCATCCTGCGTAGCTCGCATTAAAAAGTTTGCCATTAAAAAGTTTTTGCTGTTTAAAAGTAAGGTTTTATCGCTAAAATGGCTGAAGCTGCTCCCGAGGAACCTAAGAAGCCTATGACGGACGAGGAACGGTTGGCGCTATGCCAGAAAATGGACCAGGAGTTGGATGACTTCATCAACAGCCTGGAGAGGAAGAGATACACCGAGGGATGGTCCGAAGATAAGTGGGAGGTAAGATAAGAGTAATAAAAAACAGTAATCATAAGAATACCAAACTGCGTGCTGAGGGTTCAAGGCCAAAACCCATTCAATTCAATATACTAGGAACAAGCACCAGCCCTGACCCTTGACCAGGGTAGATTGAGATTTTCATCCAACGCTCCTCTATCATACCTTTGAAAAAGGAATGAAAATTTTCTGTGGCATTGCTACATGGACAAAGAACGAGTGCTCACTCGTCCTTAGGGTTGCCAGTGCTAGCAACATGTATATAATTGAGTATGAAAATTTAAAGTTTAGTAGTTAGTCAAACTCATGTCCTTAAGAGCAGCACCACACAACTTGCGAAGTTGCCCAAGGTTGGGCGAATGTGATAGTGGAGGGACACTTCGCTGCAGAAACCCATACTTCTGACTTTTCCTTGGCCAACTTTGGTCAACTTTGCGAGTAGTGTATAGGTAGGGTAAAACCGTATTCAGCCAATAAGCAGTGGCTGAATACGGTAACAGCTAAGGTCTAGCCTATTCGTAATCATTGACAGGTTAGAGCCAGATTGTCATTCTGCCTGCACTTTTTAGTTATACCACTGTTGTTTTTTAATAATAATATATAATTATCATATTGTAGGAAGAGATGGACAAGCATCCATTCTTCATGAAGACAGTGCCAGAGAACGGAGAGATGTCAGCCCTGGCGGAGGGATTGGCGAAGCTGAAGTATGATCCAGAAGAAAACACACCGTTGGAACTGGCCACTAGTTACAAGGAAGATGGCAACTTCAACTTCCGTCATAAGAACTACCGCATGGCTATACTTGGGTAAATTATTAGACTACTAATTACTATCATCATTCATAATGCAATTTGAAATATATGCTATATAAAAAAAAACTCATGTTATTGTTGTCTTGTTTGTGGATATGATATTGCTCCTGATGACAATGCAAAATTAGAATGTAATTTTTTTTTTTAGATTCAAGCAATTTCAACCCTTAAATGCAGGTGTAAGATGCAGCTTACATAAACAAAAATTAATTACTGGTTGAAAACAAGAAACATTTATTTGAAAGAAAATAATATTTTATAATATTGTGTTTTTTTACCCTTTACCGCATATAGAAAAAAAATAGTTGTTTGAATTTGAACCTTGACTTGTGCCAATAAGGTCCAAGTTCATATCTGCCATATATGGCTTCGTATGCGGTAAAGGTTTAATTCATGCATTTAAGGGTTAAGTTACCAGACATAAGCTTATGCCATTTATAATTTATAATTGATCATTAATTGAATAAGATGAATATACCATCAAACTCAAAACTTATTAAAATACAACAAAACGGGTTTACTCATGTCATAGAAGATAGAAGTCAAATATCGCTTGACATGCTTTGAAATATTTTTTTCAAACGAATGTAGCTCCTGATGATGAATTATGCATTTACATTTTAAGACATACCAAGACACATAACAAGACTACCGGGCCGTTTGTAAGGTCACCCCCAGTTCTTTAGGGTCAGCTCACACCGAGACGCGACACGACGCGACGCTGCGCGCACATTTCAATAGAGCGACTCAATCATCATCCTCCTAGCCTTTGTCCCATTTTTTGAGTAATAGAGCGACTCAATATTATACTTTATTTACTACATTAAAAGTGACACATTTCATCGTGAGAATTCGAAATACGTTGCGCCACGCAGCGCTGCGCCTCGAGATGCCTCGCGGCCTAGAGCGACGCATCGCGACGCAGCGGTGCATCGCCAGTACGCGCGGCGTGTAAGAGCGGCGCTGCGCCTCGCGACGCAGCGCGACGCCGCGACGCGCAGCCTGAGGCCGCCGTGGCGACTTGTCTCTACTATTTCCGTCCAGTCTTCGTGTAGAATTTATGCAGTTCGGTCGAGTGCTTAGGTGAAAATATAATGACGGCGAGTAGACACGTTCCGCTGCACCGCGCGGCGTCTCGCTGCGCAGCGAGGCGTCGTGCTGCCGACGATTTTACGATGCGCCTCGCTACTTTGCGATGCGTCTCGCGGCGGCGCGCGGCGTAGCGCGAAATCACCGGCCTCTTCCAGTATCGTCGCGTCTCGGTGTGAGCTGACCCTAAGTCTCTATTCACTGAACTACTATCCGTGTTAAGATTTTTCCTGAAACAATAACCCCTCACCTTAGAAAACTGATTTAGAATTCACTTTTCTAATTATACACCAGGATTTTTGGTGCACGAGTGAACTGACGCCAACTGTACCGTAATCATTTGTATACCCCTAAACCCTGGGATATTTACAATAGTGAAGAAGTTCAATTTTCTTTTAGGTACACGGAAGGCATCAGGGTCCAATGCAATGACCCGAACATGAACGCCTTCCTTTACAACAACCGTGCCGCAGCACACTATCATCTGAAGAACTACCGTTCCGCCATGCTTGCCAGCGAACGCGCACTCACCTTCAAGCCAGACCATGCTAAAGCACGTTTCAGGGCTGCCAAATGCGCCTTTGAACTAGGCAAGTATGAACTGTGTATAGAACACTGCGTTAAACTTCTCGAGGACAACCCTAGTGATCAAGAAGCTGCCGATTTGATCAAGAAAACGAAGAAGAAGATCGTCATTCAAGCTAGAGACAAAAGAAAGCAGGAGAAGCTTGAGCATAAACTCCGGGAGCAAAAGGATGCAGTTGTGAAAGCTATATTAGACAGAGGCATCCGTATCGCAAACTGCAATACTGAAGATGACTTGGAGCTGTCGAAGTTGGAACCGAGTATGCCCGGAGCTCATGACAATATGGTCCATCTGGAGGAAGATAAGCTACATTGGCCCGTTCTGCTCTTTTACCCAGAGTTCCATCTTACGGATTTCATTGTCGATTGCCCAGAGGATGTACCGTTGGTTGAGCAACTGTCTAAGATATTCCCTGCTCCGTGGGATACTAACAAGAAGTATTCTATCGACAAGGTAAATGTGTACTCTGAGGGTCATAACAGGCTGCCTCATGTCATCGATGTCTCCATGGATTTGGGAGACATTCTTAAGTTGAAGTTCTTTGAGGTAAAAGGCGGTACACCAGCATTTGTCGTCGTGCCCCGCGGCAGCACAGTTGAGAAGAAATTCCTCTCTGGATATTTCCCTTAACTTTTTTGCGTTTGGTATTAAAAGGGTCCTTGTGTATCGATTTCCGAATTTTGTTATTTCTTACATCGGTTTGTAGAAATGTTTATTGTTGTTATAATTCGGTCGCTATCTGCAGACTTATCCTTAAAACTGTCAGTCACGGAACATTCGTCCATTATGCCAAAATAGGTAGGAAAGTACGTAAATAACTACGAACTGTGCGAATCTTATGGACAAACCAAAGCGAAATATATTTATGTGAAATCTGGTAGTAAGTTAACAACAACTTATGGAGGAAAAAATAAAAATATAAATTTGTATCAAAGGACCATTTTCTTCTCTCTTCAAGGCGAACAATATTCGCAAAATTATTCTATAAAATCTTAAATCGACCTTGCTTTGTCGCACAAAAAAAGATTTGATGTATATAAAAAAAACCGTCCGAGTGCGAGCCGGACTCGTGCACGAAGGGTTCCGTACCAAAAACGGCCAAAAATCATGTTTGTTGTATGGGAGCCCCCCTTAAATATTACTTTTATTATGTTTTAGTGTTTGTCGTATAGCGGCAACAGAAATACACCCCCTGTGAAAATTTCAACTCTCTAGCTGACTTGATACATGTTGTTCATGAGATACAGTCTGGTGACGGACGGACGGATGGTTGGACGGCGGGTTGTTTATATTCAGGACGAACAATTTTCGTACAATTATTTAACACTATAAAAATAACAATCAACAGTCCTACTGCGCTATTTTAGGTGGCGTGGCTAGGAACCATACTTTCTGCCCACGCCACTAATTTTGTTCAAAATCTCCAAAACCTTTATCGTACTTTTTTTTTAAATGATGTACAAATTATGTACATATCTTGAACATTTGTTTACAATAATCAGGATTCAAATTGCGTCTGTGGCGTGGGCAGGAAGCATCACATAATTTTTGCATAATTAAGCCAAAACTATCCAAAGTGATGAATGTCAAGTTTTTTTCAATAATATTCTGTAAGTATTTATTTCGCAAGAAGTACGAAGTATTGAGCAGCATTCCGGTCAACAATGTTTAGAATTTGATTAATGACAAATCGCTACTGAAGTTTAATAATTTAAATATATGAATATGACGTATGATATTGCCATATGAAAGCTGTTTGCAGCGCCACTATCCCTGGGGCAGGCTGACACTTATTAGGCTATAAAAGGTTCAGATTGGTGGAACCAGTTGGCAGCATCTTCGTTGTGCAAAAGAACGTGCAGGAAGTATTCGCGGCTCCACACTCGCGAAGTTGGCCAAGGTTGGGCGAATATGATGCAGTGTGTAGTAGCACTTCGCTGCGGTAACCCATACAGTCTGACCAAAAGGAGTAGAAATTAAAAAGTGTCAATACTGTAGTGCCGTCCCTTTCTAATCAATCTAAGAAAACAGAGACGACACCACAGTATTGCCACTATTCAATTTCTACTCTTTTCATTTCAATCTGTACTTCGGCTAACCTCGCCTCGCCCAACTACGGGCAACTTCGCGAGTAGTGTGGGCTAGAGGCTAGGGGCTAGGGTATCGAATCGATACCCTAGCCCCTACTATACTATCGATAGTACTATCGACGTCATTATGAAGATAAAAGATTACAGAGTAAAAGATATCGAGAATGTACAAAAATAAAACAGTATTTTCTGAAAATAATCCAGTTTATTAAAAAACGAGAGTCGAACCCGCCAAACTGTAGAGTAGATCTAGTCTAGGTCGGGGTCTTGCTGGTGCGGGTAGACCACAGCAGACGGCTCCAGCATGCTCGGGTCTAAGACCTCTTCGTGCTTGGACGGGTATGGATGGTGCGGCATGGCCCCCTGCCATTGCGGGTACCAATAGAGACCCTGAAAAGGTATTCGTGTAAGTCATGTGTAAGTAGGTACTTAGTTTTGTAAAATTCATAAACCTTTTGATTAAGATTACCATTTTTATACGTATAATAATTGTGTCTGTTGCTGTGGAATTGCCTGTGTCTGTTGCTGTGGAATTGCCTGTGTCTGTGGCTGTGTTTGTGTGTTTCTGTGTCTGTATCTATGCTGTTTCTGTTGTGTCTGTATCTGTATTTTTGTCTGTGTCTGTATCTGTGGCTGTGTGTTTATGTGTCTGTATCTGTGTATATGCTGTTTCTGTACGGCTTATTATTTTCGCGGCGACAGAAAAATTAAAGAGCAGCAAACTATTTGCAACTAAAATAATAACTTGTCAGCGATTAAATATTTTGGCAATCATTTATATTAAATGAGCTTTAAACTAAGGATATTTTAAAATTCAAATAATGGCAGCTACTTTAAGGTAGCAGAAATAATAAACAAGATTACTGAAATCATAGGCGAGGTACTATAAATAATGACTTGGCGACTAATATTAGCAGAAGGATAACAAACTTTATATTAGTGGCAACTACGGGTCTCCATCTAAAAAAGCATTTAGGGCTTTGATTTGCTGGCAGCTTAAATATTAAAATGGGTACTATATAAAAGTAATGGGGAGTTATTTTTTTAGTTTTCGAAACCATAATTTAATGAAAACGGCGATAAGCGTTTTTTAGGTAAAAATGTTTTGCCCATACAAAACACGCTTATTTTAGTCCGAATCTAGCTAAAACACGCTACGCTAAAATAAGCATTGCATTATCATAAGACTTGCCTCAGAACCGAAGCTGTCAACCCCGATTCCACGTGGTCTTGTCTGCCCTACCCCTAGAGTGTATATAAAAAGCCGGAGGCGCGGAGGGAGAGCAGCCCTCGCCCGCCGTGACAAAGCTCGGGAGCCGTGCGGAGCGGAGCGGCTGAGGCTGGTCGCCGAAGGCGACCAACAAGCCGAAGCTGCGGAACGGAGTACGGGCGACCGTGCTTTGCCACGCAAGGGCGGAAGGGCTGCACTTCCCGCAGCGCCGGAGCTAAGGCAGAGTCTGACACAATATCCAAAAAAATATTGTCGGTTTTAGGAGTCCATATCTCGGTAATTATTAAGTTTAGAATAAAGTTGTCCATACAAAACACGTTTATTTTAACGTATTCTATACGATAGAATCATAAAAAATAGGTGTCAATATGACATCACACCTGACGAAAAATTTACCAAAATCAGAGCCACTAAATAAAACTATAGACCAAAATTATTATTTATACATGCAATTTTCAACTTTGATTAAAGCTCTTAAATTGTCGCACAAAGTATTTTTTTTATGACCTTGATTTATTTTATATGTAATCTCCATTGAACAATTAGAGTAGGCCATTTTCAACTTTTTATCCGCTGTCATGTTTCCGCTTCATTAGTTAATTCAGTCGCCAAAACAATAACTCGATGCTAGTTTATATTGAAACAAAGCCGAAAATTGATTACTTAGCTGCTAATTTTTACTTTAATAGTCTCCGCAATTAGTCGCCAACTTATTATTTTTGCTATCCCCTTTAATTTTTTATAAATCCCTAAATCTGATTAATTTGTCGCCGCGTTAAATACATGCCTTTCTGTACCTGTGTCTGGGTCTGTATGTGTCTCTGTGTGGTGTTTATATCTGTGTTTGTGTGTTTCTGTGCCTTTAGCTGCGTCTGTGGCTGTGTATGTGTGTTCCTGTGTCTGCGTCTGTGTATGTAGCTTTGTGGGTCTGTGGCGGTTATTGTGCCTAGGGCTGTGTGTGTGTTTTTGTTTATGCTGTTTGTTTATATTCGCTCAAACGAATGTTCCTAAAACTATAAAATATTTCCCATGCCGCTCTGATTGATAACGATTCCTAAATATGAATGCTGGATAAGTATTATCCTTAAGAGCCGATACAGACTCAAAAATCGTATGGGCACAATTTGTACGGAAACTGCACAATTGTTGAATATTGCTGTCCGTAAGTAGATATTGGCATTAAACCTTAAGGAAACCACGCGGGGAATTTTCATGTTTTTTTTAAATGTAATGTATGTCTTAAATTTTGAAGATGATTATGTTGTCAATAATTAACTACCTTATTTACAATGAAGCGAAAAAAATTTTTTTTTGGGAGTAGCACATCGTTACTATCGATTCTCAACATAATTTGAGTCGATGGTGCCTATCATGAAGTCTGAATCTTTTCGGTAGATGGCGCTGCAATGCCACCCTAAGCCATGTAAGACTAAGAAGCAACAGGTTGAAAAATTCAATGGCTCGCGCATGGTTCAGTGATCCAAGAGGTGGATGCCCGTGTTGGCCCGGAGAGCCGTTGGAGATGCAGGTTCGAACCCTGCCTGAACCATTAGAATTTTCAATTTTTTGCTTCATTGTAAATATTTGGTTTACGCTAGCAGACGTTACTGCTTTAATGAAATAATATGCCTGACCAGAAATATATGAGGATTGTCAAGAGGGCGCTATTTATAAAACTTACATGGCAACAATTTTGCAACCAATCGCAACCCACTATAATGACATTAGTTTAAATACCTGTCAGTTCCACTATGTTAACCTCGTAATATCATTTAATGGAATGCACTCTTTTCCTGGCTGTTTTTCGTGCAGTAAACACGTGTACCTTTTATTTATAATCTTACGTTCACGATTCTAAATGGTTTTCGGCGTTTCCTTTGGATAATTTTAAATATTTGTCTTTTAAAGAAACCACCACGAATGACATTGACGTTGTTGACAAACCATCATAAAATCATTGCCAGTGTAAGAAATTAGTTCCAGTGAAATTTCGCAATATGGCGCACCCTCATATATTTCTGGTCGGGCTCACCTTATTGCCTGCAGAGCTACACGTGTATCTGCCATCATGCATATCCACAGCGTCCAGGTAGCTCTTGCCCGCGATGGACCCGTAATTTGGTGGGTAAACGAACAGGCAGCCGTCCAGCGAATCTGGGAACCAGACGTAGTGGAAAATAAAAAAACTGCCATATTTATAATAATACTTATAATAAATAGTGACAAAGTTGAAACCTGAAGCTTTGGTGCCAGGACGCGAAGACCAAGGAGTGGCTGATGGGTTGGATCGGGTCAGCCACCCTAGAAAACGGAGACCGTCTCGTAGGCAAGAGGGAGGATGAGATGGTCAGGAAAACCAAGTGCGGCATCCTGATACTCTCGCTAGAGGACAACCTCACCAAGGTCGGCAGGGTCCTCAACTTCCAGAACCCGTGGGCCGAAGTGAGGAGATGGACGCTGCAGCAAGCTATACCGCTGAAAAAGAGGGAATGTACACTCCTGCTGGTGGGAATTCCGGAGGACGTAGTCCCTACTGTGCTGGAAAAGTCCAGGAAACTGAACTACCTATGTGGGACAGTCTACATTCGTTTCCAGCACAGTGGTGGGCGTTTCAAGGACTCCCCGCGAAGATGAGTCTGTACTCATCCTCCTCTGTAGGAGCAAACCAAGCCTGAGGAGGAACCCGCCACTGCGGAGAGCATAGACTCCACCTCGGCTATGGATACCGAAAATGCACCCAACGATCCCTCATCGGATATCGAAGAACGCTGGACTCCGACGATGAAGAGGGATGCACGAAGGGAATCAGCCGCCTGGACCTAGTGGAGAAGGGAGCGGAAGGGGTATCGCCCGATGGCTCTTTCCCTACGGAAGGTGCTCCAGGCGAACCTCCAGCATAGCGAAACTGCAACGGCTCAACTTCGCGTATGGCTGGAGGCTAACCCAACATCAGTAGTCCTGATCCAGGAGCCGTGGATCAGAAACACACGTATAAACGGCCTCAATAACATCAGAGGTAACTTAATTTACAATAACCAAAACAAACCGTAGTATGTTCTATGTAGTATATTACATATCTCAAAACATAATAGCACAATCACTAACTGAATTCTATTCCAGAGACGTGTGTGCCATAAAACTCCTCAGAACACAAAACTCGAGTCTACCGGAGATAGTTCTTGCCTCCGCCTACATGGCGGCTGAGGACGAAACACCTCCAGCGGAGCTGAACAACCTCATACGCTACTGGCTACTGCGAACGTGAAAGGCTCGAGCTGGTCATATCAACGGACTGCAACGTGGCCGTTGCAATGTAACGATATTGTTGAATACTTACTAACCCCTGACCTGGATATCCTGAACAAAGGATCCAAACCTACTTTTGTTACTAGTAGATGTAAGACCATAATCGACATTACTCTAAGCACAGGGCTAGCAGCTCAGCACATATCCAACTGGCACGTGTCGGACGAGTTGTCCTGCTCCGACCACAGGTGGATCCGCTACGATCTGACTGCAGACGTGCAGACACCAGAACCCATAAGAAATCCGAGGCGCACAGACATAAAGGCGTACAAAGAACTTCTGGTAGGTAAACTAAAGAACTATACACTTACACACAGGCCACAAAACGTGGATGACCTAGAGGAACAGGTAAACTCACTCACTAAACTTATAATACAAAGCTACGAAAAAAACATGTCCACCGTCCACACCAGCTCGTGGCAACAAAACACACGGTAGCTGGTGGGGACCGGAGATGGAACGTCTCAGAACGAAGATGAGGAGACTTCTGAATAGACCGATGAATACAAAATCTGCAGAAGACTGGGACGAATATAAAGCAGTCAAAGCAGAATACAAGAAAAGGTTACGATACAAAAAATCTACCTCATAGCGGAATTTCTGTGACAACATAACCACCAGCACACAAGCGAACAGAACAAGGAAAATACTTGCCAAAGAACCAAATCAGCTACTAGGCACCCTAAGGAGGCAGGACGATAGCTACACCAGTTCGCCTGCTGAGACAGAAAGTCTACTGGTGGAAACTCACTTCCCAGGATGCAAGGTAATTGATAAGAACAAATGGGAACAACAAAGGACGAATTATCAACCCACCGTGACTGAATGGAAGATAGCGGAAAGCATAACAGAACTAAATAAAACCACCAGGGCAACAAACAGTTTTGACAATTTCAAATCACCAGGACTAGATGGAATCTACCCAGCCTTATTAAAGTGGGGAGGACCAACTCTTACCGTACTAATATCCAAACTTCTCTGCAGCTGTATTGCCCTCCGATATATACCTAAGCAATGGAGAGAAGTTAAGGTAATATTCATACCAAAACCCGGAAAAAGCGACTACACTGACCCGAAGTCATTCAGACCGATCAGCCTAACTTCTTTTATGCTGAAGATACTAGAGAGACTATGTGACAAAGAACTAAAGGATACTGCACTCAAAAACATAAAAATCCGCCCAAACCAACATGCTTACAGTCAAGGCAAATCAACAGACTCAGCACTCCACGCAGTGGTAAGCCATATCGAAGTCGCACTAACAAGGAAAAGCTCATGCCTGGGAACCTTCATTGACATAGAAGGCGCTCCCGATAAAACAAATTTTAGCAGCATTAAACAAGCTCTAGAAAGACATGACACAGAACCATTGCTAATAGAATGCATAATGAACATGCTAGAACAAAGAATCATAAGACTAGCAGAAATCGTGAACGCTGCAAGCGAAAAAATATTCACTCATAGACTAAAACTATTGTTAATCGACCTCGCTTGCTACAGCATAGTGGAATTTATGTCGAGGTAATAAAATCTACAACACACCTTGTTTTTGTGTATTAAATTAGATAACACCCTACATTATTCGCTAAGAGGTTTGGATGTTTGGACATAATATGGACAACAGATAAATGTTAATTGTATAATTATTAAAATGAAGAATTATAATTAAACACTAATAAAAATGAAACCTGTAAATAATTTATATGAATATTAATAATTTCATTGCATAATATAGAATTTTGTAAATGAACTTACTTATATACTATTTATGTTAAATAATGAACTGACATGTAAAATTCTATAATTTTATCAATAAATATCTCAATCTCAATCTCAAAAACAAAGATCGGCAAGCGCTAGTCGTGATCGTGAGAGGATGCCCGCAAGGAGGAGTCCTCTCACCCCACTTATGGAACCTAGTGGTAAATGATCTGATAACAAAACTAAACGAGAGTCATTTCACGACCATAGGATACGCGGACGACCGTGTCATACTTATCAGTGGACTGGTAATAAGCACACTGTGTGAACTCACACAAACAGCACCTATCGGTAAACCCCAAGAAAAGTGACACAATTCTGTTCACTCACAAACGTAAACTGGGGTCATACGAAATACCAAGCCTTTTCGGTACAAGGCTTACACTCTCCAAACAAGTAAAATATTTAGGGATAACCTTAGATGACAAACTGATCTGGAACAAGCATCTTGAGAACAGATTAAACAAAGCCACAGTCGCCTTCTGGCAATGTCGAAGAATGATAGGCAAAAGGTGGGGTCTCGCCCCGCACATAATTCTGTGGCTATACAAAACGGTAATCGTACCTATGATCAGCTACGGAGCAGTAGTATGGTGGCCCCGAACGCAACTAGCGTGTGCGATTGCCGGCCTGCAGAAAACACAAAGACTAGCATGCACGGCCGCAACAGGTTGCATGAGGACCACTCCTACCGCAGCACTAGAGAATCTAGAGATGATCCTAGGTCTCACGCCATTGCACATACGAGTATATATACAAAGAGAAGCAGCCGCTACGGCGATACGACTAAAAAGCCTAAACCTATGGACGAATAGTAATACCCAACACACAAAGATCTACAGTTAAATGATCACAAAATTCCTTACAATAGAAGCACCAATTGACAAGAAACCTAAGACATTAACCTGCAAGAAGGAATACGTCATACTCCTAACAGAAGACCCGAATGAGGGGCTCAACCTAGAGGACCTGAGAATCTTTACGGACGGGTCAAAAACTGAGAAAGGAACAACCCCTAGGTGTACAAAACACGGTATTCCAAGCTGAATGCGTAGGAATAATAGAAGCCTGCAACGTTATAAAAAGACGCCAGGTTCAGAACACAAACATACGAATTCTTTCAGACAGCAAATCTGTACTATAAGCACTAAACAGTGAAACCTCTGCTCTAATATACGAATGTCATCGCAGCATCACAGACGTGTGCGATGATAAAAATACGGTAACATTACAATGGATAAAGGGACACAGCGGCTCGAGAGGCAATGACGCAGCGGATGAATTGGCCCGTAGGGATCGGAGACGGGCCAGAGCCAATAATACCCCTACCACAATCTTACATATATAACATAATGAACCAACACATATTATACCAACACCAAAAATACTGGGAAGACATAGGAACGTGTAGACAAACTGAACTCTGAACAAACACCTCTTCAATTTAGGTATAACAGACAGCCCTTTATGCAGAGCATGCATGGAGGCAGAAGAAACCGCCAATCATATTCTACTAGATTGCAAACAGGTAGAAGGATACAGAATGAAATACCTAGGATATCCAAGTACCGTACACGAAGCCATAAGCAACATCAAGGCTTTGCTTAGGTTCGTGGAGGAGTTGGGGTGGTTGTAGTAGCGCTACCCCCTTTTCACGCAAAATAGGCACGTTGGATGTCGACTTGTGGAAAATGCCCAGCGCAACTAACTAACTAACTAGTGACAAAGTTGCCGCGCCGGTGCACAGGTCCCTAATGAAGAGCTCTATACGAGTTCGCTCCTGACAATTTCACGTGAGTGTCAAATTAATACAACTATTTAGGCCGATTTCGAAAAGACTGGTTGACATCACGGGGGACCGAAAAGCTGTCAGCTTCCTCGCTCAATGCATTAGCGTTGCTATACAGCGAGGAAATGCTGCCAGAGTCTTCGGGACCATGCCAAAGGGGTTAGTTTTTTTAAGTATTTGGTGTTGCAGGTGTTTATGGGCGACGGTAATCGCTTTCCATCAGGCGATACGTTTGCTCGTAGTTAGTTAAGTTCTTCGTTTATAGTTAGTATTTTAATTTCTGTAGTAATCTGTTTATGCGTTGCATTATCTATTGTAATTAAATGCCAATAAATAATACAATAATTAAAAAAAAAACTTCCATAGAAAGGATAAGTGTTTAGAACGTTAGATTTAGTTTGAGCACTTTTCTCTAATTGCTCTTTAGAAAAGAAGTTATTCGATCCTGCTTAACCTTGGTCAGTTTTGTCGCTAGGCTAGTTCGGTCGTCGTGGTCTCCAAGCAACAGAACATCAGGCTTCGTCAGGCTTTGTTGTGGTCTCCACGTAAGGTGGTACGGGGATTATATCGGTACCAGAGTCACAAGGAACAGGAACGAAACACCAAGAAGAAGAGACTCACAAGGCACGTCCGTGATGTTGTCGTCTGGCTCTGGTTCTTCAGGCTTCGTTGTGGTCTCCACGTAAGGAGGTATGGGGTCTATACCGGTACCAGGGTCTCCGGGAATTAAGAACGGTCCTGTTGAAGCAAAGTTTTATAAATGTCATAGAGTCACCTAAAGCCTGACCAGAAATATATGAGGATTGTCAAGAGGGCGCTATTTATAAGATTTACATGGCAACAATTTTGCAACCAATCGCAACCCACTATAATGACATTAGTTTAAATACATATCATTTAATGTGTAGCTACGCATAATCATTCCGTCTGCATAGCTGAAATACATTCATATACAGCAGCTGATGCCGGGAGGCCTGGCGCACGCAACGTACGGCAGCCGCGCCGCGCCAGCGCCGATGGCAAACTAACTGGAAATATAGCTATGTTTCGCCGAAGAACACGTGTAGCTCGAAAGATATCGACAAGCTCCGCCCACATCGCTCCATCCCTGTCATCTGTACGCGCACTGTACGGGACAGAAGACCGATTCGACGAAGACATCGCGTGATGGGGCGCGGATTCCGTAGAAATCACCCGCGACGCCAGCATTTCCTAGTTTTAAGTAATAAATCAAAATTTGTGTATAAAAGGCTGTGTATTTGTAAATAAAATTCATTCCGACTTTGCATCTCGACTTATCAATATATAGGGAGAATCCCTGCTCGACAACCCATCGACCATACACTCCCTAAAAATGGAATGCACTCTTTTCCTGACTGTTTTTCGTGTAGCAAACACGTGTAGGTACCTACATTTTATTTATAATCTTACGTTCACGACTGTAAATGGTTTTCGGCATTTTCTTTGTATAATTTTAAATATTTGTCTTTTAAAGAAAGCACCACGTATGATATTGACGTTGTTAACAAACCATCATAAAATCATTGCCAGTGTAAGAAATAAGTTCCAGTGAAAGTCCGCAATATGGCGCACTCTCATATATTTCTGGTCAGGCTTTACTAGTCCATTTTAGTCCGTTGTTGGATTTGGATAGAATACTTTTAGGCGGGTTTTAGTGTCACGCGGACCGTCGCGCAGATCGCTTCGCGCGGAGCAATATGTATGGCGCGTCCGCGCGAACCCGTCCGCATTACTCTAAAACGGTCCCTCTTAAATTAAACATCGTACGTGATCCGCGCGGACGGTCCGCGTGCGGTCCGCGTAGGGTTGCCAGGTGTCCCGACTTGCGCGGGATGTCCCGATTTCAGGGGTCTAGGGACGCGTCCCGATTTGCACCTGATCGGGACGTTAAATGTCCCGATAAATCAATACTCTTATTTAAAAAAATATATTACTTTAGTCACATTCACATCACTATTTTGAGTGCTATAATACGTTCAAAATCGCGCATATCGTATCACTACATTGTTGTCTCTTTCTCGCTCAGAGTTACTACGTCCTCTTTGTCCGTCAGACTCAGACGCGAGCGAGCGACCGACGCGATCAAGTGACCGTATGTCAAGTCAACTTAGTCATTTGGTCTAAAACACGAAACCGCTTGACACTCGTGCAGTGAATTTTATAACTAAAAATCAAGGCAATCCTGAAAGCAGCGAATAGTAATGAAAAATACAATTTTAATAAGAAATAGATTACTTAAATCCCGAAAGCCCTCCAGCCAATAAAATTGCGAACTGTAATGTCGAAAATCAAGAAATTATTTAGGAAAACCATGTTATTAATCCAGTAAATAAAGGGGTTTTACCTTACAAACGGTCCGGTAGTTTTGAATTTTTGATATTTTGTCTAGGATGGTTAGTGAAAAATGCAAAATGCGTAATTCCCCGGCCAACGCGCCCGCCGCGATTTTTGCTATACCTTCGTTTAAGAGCATTTTAGCTAGAAAAGAGCTGAGACAATGTTGTAGGTAGACAATTAAATTTACTATAATTTACATTTAAATTTTGTTTCAAGGGCAGATAGTTACGGAGATATGCACATTTCCAGAAATGTATCAAACTTCTGGCTTATATCTTCATTTAAGAGCATTTTAGCTAGAAAAGAGCTGAGACAATGTTGTAGACAATTAAATTTACTATAATTTACATTTCAAATTTTGTTTCTAGGACATATGATATGTAAAAAATAAAGCCACAATTTCCGGAAATGTATGTAAAAAATGTACATGCGTTTTATAAGCAATTAAAATTTCTACAAGTTTTATTTTGATACTTGATTTCCTAGACTAGTCCGTAACTGAATTACAGCGTTCAAAAGCCAGAATTTTGAAAACTTTCCGGAAAATGCTACTTACAGTTTTTTAAATGTGCATATCTCCGTAACTAACCGTCCTTGAAACAAAATTTGAAATGTAAATTATGGTAACTTTAATTCTCTACAACATTGTGTAAGCTTTTTTCTAGCTAAAATGCTCCTAAATAAAGATATAAGCCAGAAGTTTGATACATTCCTGGAAATTGCGTTTTTTTTATTTTTTTTTAATATGCATATCTACGTAACTATATGTCCTAGAAACAAAATGTAAAATATAGTAAATTTAACTGTCTATAACATTGTTTCAGCTTTTTTCTAGCTAAAATGCTCCTAAACGAAGATATAGGCAAAAATCTGAAGAAAGTGCCGGTTTTTTCAATATGGTGGCGAGGGCGGAAGGGGGAGAATTGTGCATTTTGCATTTAAACACTCACTAACCATCCTAGACAACATATCAAAAATTCAAAACTACCGGACCGTTTGTAAGGTCACTCTCACTCCTAGTACTTTAGTCTCTATTCATCGAACTATATGAAAAAATTAAAGAGCTGCGGTTGTAGGTCCTTATAGCAAGAATAATTTATAGTTGTCCAGCGTTTTAAATACGAGTATTATTGTACAGTCGAGTTCATTTAAATCTACACACTTACGAGAACAAAAATATCTGAACACGATTTTATGCTCCTGACAATAGGGTCGTGTTCAGATATTTTTGTTCTTAAGTGTGTAGATGTAAATGAACTCGACTGTACGATTAGTTCCGAAAAGCAATAAATGAAGTATTTATAAGAAATTGAAAAATATTTTAGTTGTCCCGATTTAAAAACCTAAATCCCGATTTGTATTAGCATTTGCCCCGATTTTAATCCGATCGGACCTGGCAACCAAAGGTCCGCGTGACACTAAAACCAGCCTTAAACCTATCCCATTCAGTTCTGGATGGTTACAAAAACAAAAATAACGTTACCATTATAAAATGGTCTTGTATCATATCATATCGTATTATTCCAACCTGATTCCAACATTTGCTTTCACTTTACTTTGTCGTCGTGTCGTGACCCCTTAGGTGTCAACCCTGAGCTTGCTCCTAGGATCTGGTGATGTTATTGATGATGAATAAATAAATATCTATTATTTTTATAGAATATTTTTATCGATTCTATTTTTTTTATGTGGAAATACCATATTTTTATTTATAAATATTGACACAAAGGTAAATTATGAAAGAAAATTTTAATTTTATTTATTTATTTTAGGGATAACAAACAACTATACAATATGTATCACAATCAGAGTTACATTAAGTAAGTATTAAAATATGTATAGCCAACAGCATTTTCCACGGGTTACTTTTAAATAGGTTAGTTTGTCAAAAGTGGAACAGTTGTACAAACTTAAGGATTAGAATATTATTAAAGTTGCTTTACTGAAAGGAGAAAAACAAGTACAAAATGCGAACCTGGTTATCTGATGTGAATTCTGTGTGGTACTCGCTCCACCAAGACGTATCTACTTCTCTTCTTTGTTACGTCGAGTGGGACAATCGTTAAAAGTGAACAGGTCGGCACGTCTTCGCGTAGTGATCACCGTGTGTTCCTACCTGGCCGGACCTCGCAGCCTGATTAGGTTATAATTGCAGTAATAATATGTACCTACCAATTGTGTACCTTATGTACCAGGTCGGAAATCGTATGTATCTCCGTAGTTTTGAAGATATTGGTCATTAAAGGTGGTCCGGCTGCAGATTACACTCCGCAGCCGGACCCCGCCCGCAGCCGCTGATATCCACCGCTTTAAGATATGATGTCGATAACAGATTTATGTACCTATCATTTAACTTCGGAATAAACCTTTTGTTGTAAAATGTGGCTTCACAAATTATTATGATCATTAAATTAAACTTTTTGCGTATAAGTGCCTGTGACAAACTAATAGCAATTTATGCGCACACTAGTGAAACGCCATATACATTGCTATTATATTCTTATAGGCGCCTGTATGCAAAAAGTTTAATGTATGATTATAATAATTTGTGAAGCCATTTTTTTCTACAAAGAAAAGGTTTATTCGGAAGGTACATGATAGGTACATAAATCTGTTATCGACATCATATCTTAAAGCGGTGGATATCTCTGCAGCCGGGCCACCTTCAATGACCAATATCTTCAAAACTACGGAGGTACATACGAGTTTCGACCTGGTACATAAATGGTACATAATATTACTGCAATTATAACCTAATCAGGCTCCAGGGAGGAACACGTGTGATCACCAACAGCAGTTATTAAACGTGATTGTCTTATTGGGTGAATGGATATTAAATAGGTAATTAATATATAAACCTATGACATAAAATAAAGGTAGGTTTGATGTATCAAAACAATTCTTCTTAGTTAAGAGCTTGTATGATGGCGTGTCTATATGTAGTAGTCGATAGGTGAAAAATTACTATTTCGAAATGAAATATTGGTTGTATGAAGCGAGAAGCCGGTGTTCAACTACAATCTAAACAGGACTCGAACCTGCGACCCCTAACTTTCCGGCTCTCCCAACGGCCAACTGAGCTATTAGATCGTTCAGTCAGTTAAATATCTAAATTAAATCTGATGATTGATGGTTCACCTCCATAATGGTTTGTGTAGTTCCACTCGCAGACGTGGTGGTCGCAAGATAGCGGCGACTTTTCCTCCTTAGTGTAAAAAAATTGTCCATTCGGGATTATCTGTATAAAAGGAATACATTTTCAAATTTATGCCTATGTTTATATTTATGTCTGTCTATGTCTATTTAAAGATTTCCTCTTAGCTTAGTAAAACCAAAAAAAAACCGGCCAAGTGCGAGTCTGACTCGCGCACCGAGGGTTCCGTACAAACTTTCACTTATCCCATCGTAATTGGCCTGGTTGAGTTAAGTTTGTTTGAACCTGAAATGTATGGCACCGCATACAAACGAGGTGCAAACTTAACGCAACCGAGTTCTCCAAATATGATGTTTGAAAAGGACTACCTAGGTATATTTTTTAAGATTTTATGACAAATGTATAGTTTTCAGATTTTTATAACTATTTGTAGTATGTGGCGATATTACTTGCCAAATTTCATAGTTCTAGGTCATCGGGAAGTACCCTATCATTTTGATTCCCCTGAGAGTGTCGAAATGTACGTTTTTTGCGACATAAACGGCCGTATCTTTTGTCACGTTAACGTAGAAGTTTCAAGGGACCTTCAAGGGAGTGTAGACCTGAGTATATGTTGTTAATTTCAACTCGATACCTCCACGCGTTCTTGAGATAAAGGGTCTTGACAGACAGACAGCCCGACGGACGGACAACAAAGTGATCCTATAAGGGTTCCGTTTTTTCCGATTGAGGTACAAATACCGTGAAATAAACAGCTGTGTCTGTGTCCGTGTCTATGTCTGTGTCTGTGTTTGTGTCCGTGTCCGTGTCCGTGTCCGTGTCCGTGTCCGTGTCCGTGTCCGTGTCTGTGTGTCTGTGTCTGTGTCTATGTCTGTGTCTGGTCAGTGTCTATGTCTCTAGCTCTATGTCTATGGTTATGTTTATGTTTACCAGCATGTAGTCGTAGTGCCTGTAGCGCAGGCCCTGTATGTTGAAGTCCAGGATAAAGGAGCCAGAGCTGATGATACAAGACGCAGCGGAGAGCGGTGGTAGCTTGTACATCACCAGACCACATTTCACTATGGCCTTCGGGAGCGTCACTACGTCACGTTCCTGTTGCATCACCTTCTTGAAGGGAAACCTGAAAATGGGAGTATATAGGCGAGAACTAGTGAAAGTGTGTCTTCTACCGTCTATGAATGCTCACTGAAAGCGTCTCTCTGAGACGAGTGGCGATATATTATACGGGTCACTCAGAATTCCACGAGTACGAGTAGGAACATAAATACTACTTTCAAAAGAGTGTACCGAAAAAGAGGAAGAAGGCAAGAACGCGGTTTTTATTTTCTCTGAGTGCTTTATTAAATGTATAATTTTTTACTGTTCTCTATTATCTTATGCTGTAGTTCGTAATGTACCAGCCGCTTCGCTAAATAGCAACACGTGTGTTCCTGAACCATACAAAAACAACGTTTTTCAAACTTTTTGCTGTCACGGCCATTAATGACCATCAAAATTCCTTCACGACCCCCTAAAATCCAGTGTGTACTATTAAACTTAGACAGAACCCAACTCTTATTTAACAGATTTGGTCTATTATTCAATTATCATGCGTATGCGTTTTGGAACGAAATCTACCTGTATTTATCAGAAATTCAGAAGGTAGTTTACTGTTTTGCAAAAAAATGCCTACAGTTTGAAAAATACTGATGTAGCGAATAGAATTTGAAAGACTAACCGAAAGATACAAATGCCATTATGGCACTCCAAGCCGTGAATGAAGTTGTCTGTCGGGAACGTGATGCTCGGGTCATCCATCAGGTAGTACTTCTGTTCATCATGGAAGTGGAGGAAGCCCAAGAACGCGAACGAGCGATCCTTGCAGAAAGGCGCCGGGCCCCGCCCCATGGTGTAAATGTCGCTGTAGAGCTCTGACACGAAGATGTACACGTTTTTGCCACAATAGTACTCTGTGAAGAAGACAGGTTTGATCACTAACAAATCTCTTGACACAAGAATCTACAGATATTGTCAGGCAAGAAATTGGTCTACTAGGAGCAGAACTCATTGAAGTGATCTCCACGGATTCTTGTAGCCGCCACAGTACACTTGTCTATTTTCCACGCTCGAAGTGAGAAAAATAGAGATGTACTGTCGCGGCCATAAGAAGCCGTAGTATGCGCTGGCTTCAAGGCCGTCACTGGTAGTCATTGTCATATGTCATTTCAATGGATTTTGGTCGCATTTTACGATCCCTGTTCATGAGTGTTGAGGTCCATAAGGGGCTGGTAAACCACTTTCTTGGCTGACTGTATCTATGTCGACAAAATCGTGTCTACGTTACAGTCGCGTGGCGTAAAATAAAAACTTGGGGCAAGTCGGGGTAAATGCCGCTTACCTACTTTTATTTTAGAAGCAATAGTTAATGGTGCTCAATCGTCCTGAAGTGGAAATGAAAATGTGGTGGCCACGCTACAGCTACGTCAGACCCGCGCCGTAGACCTTAACATCGACATGAGTGACTGAATGTACATTACATAGGTACTTAGGGCGGTGAATGTCCCAGATGGCAGTTGTTTGTTGCCCGAGCCGAAGGTGAGCCCCTTATATCGCCCGTGGTTTGTCTAAAGTTTTACGTCTTCCTTGGCCAGGAAGTGAGTCATTCTTCCCGTAGCGGGCAGAAAATCCCACTTAGGGCCTAGGGTGACGTAAATAAACTTATTAAAGTACCAAGATGGACTCCAGCTTGGCCTTCTACTTTTGTGCGAGCATAATCGGCGCGTGTTCCTAGCCAGCCGTGTGGACGTATCGGTCGTTGCCACGCTCCAAGATCAAATTGCGTCGCATTTTACACTACAACAAATAAAATATAGTTTTCATGGGGCTATTGCAAATATCAAAAGAGATAACCTTCTATAATCTTTAATTGTGTGATGTGCGTTGCTTGACCTTAATGACCACCACGGCTAGCATAACTTTGACACGCGGCTCTTTCTCGCGCGAGATATATACTACCTGTCTCTATCTGTACAGTACTATGAGATAGTGACGGATGATGCTATCTCCATATAAACACCAATACCTGTTCGGCTCGCTACAAACGTGCAACGATTTTGCCCCAAAAAAACAAAAGTGGAAGGCGGAGCTGGTACACAGGCGTGTAGCCTCAAAGCAAACCTCGTGGCGCGCGGCGAGCTCGATTTGCTCATGTAAGTTATTGGCGGGTTTGTAAAATGCGAGCAAAATTCATTGAAGTGTCGTCACTGGTTGTCATACGTCATTACAAACCATTTTGCTCGCATTTTACGGGCCCTGGTACCTTGGCTTAGGTAAAACTCCATAGGCACCGGTCCACCCACAAAAGTTGCCTGCCTTTCTGCAGCTATGGAGTTGTGGTTCTCGTACATGGTCAGCATGTTGTCTATGACATCGTCCAGCGTTATGAGCAGCACCTGTTCATTGTCAACGATATGTTAATTATGTACCTAATACATAGTAAAGGAGTTCCTTAATCGTGTATGGCAATCCAATGTCTTTGATCTGGCAAAAAATATCCTTTTTGTAGGTACTGAACATCAAGAACTCAACAGCCCCAGCGGCCCGACCGTCTGTTTTACAGAGAAACTCCGAGCTTAGCTTTCTCCAGCTCAGATAATTATATGACCTGACCTGGTGAGGATAGCTACAATTTGCTGGAATCGGGTGGCGCGGAGCCGGACATGGAGGTGTTTTTAGAGAGGGCTATGTCCATCTCCAGCAGTGTGCGTCATTTGGCTGATGATGATGACGGTGAACGGTAAATCACTTCTTTGTTAGTAACTAGCAAAGGCAACTTAAATGCCACAACGTTAGTGGTATGCACGTTAGTTGCTATATTGGGTATCTGTAAGGACCTTAGTAGTCGGTGACAGCGGAGCTCGTATACATATAATGGATGGATTTTATATTTAAAAATGTATTTGAATATTTTAATTATGTGCGTCCTTGTCACACACCTAAAAAAGCCGGATTAAACAGTTATATTCAAGTCCCAATATAAAATATAAACAGCGGGTGCAGCCAGAAAACAGCCAGTGATGGCTGCTTTTATCACGAGATAAATTAAGTGACAAAGCATCCGTCACGTTTTGACAAGATGCGAGTGTGAGAGACAGATGCTTTGTCACTTATTTATCACGTGATAAACGCAACCATCATAGGCCCCCTGAAAGCAGTCATTTACTTTACCACCACTAAGCTGCACCCCGCTATAATTGGTGGGGGTGCGGGGTAGTACCTTTAGCTCTTTGATGTGAAGATTTATGAAGCGGCCCAAGTGATCGGCAGAGATGTGTACTCTTTCGTTGATCAGGTACTAGAAATACATGATTATGTTGGATTAATTTTCTTGATTTTGAGCTACACCTATTAACAAAACACAATGGGTTTCTGTTCATTGGTCACAAGTTAGCATGGTTCTGTGTATTGGTTCTGTTGGTATTGACAGTTAGTTGAAGAATCAAGTCCAGACAAATAAAAAATAAAATTAAATAGTTTAAGCAAACGATAACGATAAAATAAAACAACTTGGGATGTCCAGAGAAAAAGTGTGGCCAACAGGCATATGAATTCCAGAGCAGAGCCGAATTATCTGACTGTGCTTAATGTACAGACATCATATAATTGAACCTACGAGCAAGTAGTGTTTAGTTTAGCTGCTAAACTTTAGCACATTGTGTTTTGTTACTTGGTTAAGCTCTAAAAAAATGTTTAATATCAATATTATCAATACGAGCCCGCGGCTTTGCAGGCTTGGTCAGTAAAACGCGGGCCATATTATGCATAATACAATATAGGAAAGTCTTGGGGCCTAACCCAACTGAGGGATGGGTCATTCTCCGAGCGTTAAAACCGCGCGTCATTCCTTTTTCAAGATTATTACCACAACGGAAGAGCCAGTCGTTTTAATTATGATAACTAAGACCCCACTCGGGAGTGGCTTTGGGATAGGTACCTAATTACATAAAAAATCGACTTCCGACAATCATCCATTTTAATAATATTTGCAGAAATGGGAATGACGAAAAAAACGCCTTACAAATGCTGAATATTCACCCGGGTACCGCGGCCTACCTTGTAGCAGTTGTAGCTATTGTCAGTGTACCTGGTCCTCAGCAGTTTTGATAGCCATCATCTCGGACTGGTACAGCCAGAGGTGGTCCAGCTTGTCGGTGGGGTCGTGGCCGTAGATCTCAAACGCGTCTATGATCATGGCCAGCGTCAGGTTCTCGCTGGTGCCCTGACAGCACGGGTGGTTGCGGATGTTGTACGGGAGCTGTGGTGCAATCGTGATTATCTTTCGTCTACGTCGTTCTAAAGGTTCTTGTGGTAGTTTTTGGAAGTTTCGGCTTATTTGGACCATTTTGTTTCTTACTAGCAACCCGCACCGGCTTGCGCGGTGCAATGCTGATAAATTATGCATGCATGTATTATTTTACATATAAACTATCTATAAAAAAAACGCATCAAAATCCGTGGCGTAGTTTTAAAGATCTAAGCATGCAGAAGGAAGCTTTGTAGTGATAGTGATTGTACACCTAAATTTTTTTGGATATATTAGGTATTTTTTTCTTTTTTTTTTTGTTTTTTTTCTTTCGATCTAATTTGGAGAAAAAAAGTGTTCCAATATTTTTCCGTTCCATTCCTTTACTATTTCCATATAACCTACGGTAGTGATAACGGAATGGAAATTTAAACAAAAAATATATGAACATTTTGGGGCACTTTCTTTTTCCTAATTAGATCGAAAAAGCTCATAATTATGATTAGAAAATACCTAAAATATCCAAAATCTAAAGAGTAGGTTACAACAAAAAATAAAATGGTCCATATTTGCTTACGAATTTTTTTATTCGTGTAAATTGAAAGCTTTTTTATATATCATTACTTGGTTGTGTGTTTGGAGATTCCAGTGTGATATACAGGCATTCAAATAATTTGTCTCGTTCGCGATAATATCAGATGTTTAATCCCTGACTTCACTCCAACTTGGAGACTATTCTTGTAATTAATTAAAATGTATTATAGTTACTTTTCGTTTATTATTTGTCTTAGTTTTATTATTAGTTATAGCTTGTAATTGTAGTTAATTTATAATGTATGTAATGTAAGTATTTACCGCCATCTGGAACCAGTACAGCCATATTGCGAGCAGCGCGCATGCGCGAATGTGCGCGTCCATTTTGGTCTCATCTCGGTGCCCGAAGAACGCATACGCAAATAAAATAATTGCCAATTATTTTCAACCTTGGCCATAACTTTTTAATATCTATACTTCGTTATTTTTATGTAGGTGTACTTACTTAATTTGTTTTTTTTACGGTAGTTGAGTAAAAAAAGTACCTATCTATAAGTACCTAACCATCTTTGGATGTATGATATGTATATATACCTATGTACATATATGATATATATGTATATGATCCTGCGATCTAATTCGAAAAAAAAGATCTATTGAGTGTAGTATAATAGGTATAACATTTTTATTTTTAGGTTCTGTCTTTTCGTCCCTAATTTCACTTGTTACGTGCTTCGCTGCTGTCCTTCCTCTAAATTCCTTTACTCAAAGCAAACCTGGAATCCATTCTGAACGTTCAGCTCGAGAAAACTCAGGCAGATATCTTCGTTATTTACGGTTTTGTGTTTTTGATGAATTTGATGATGCACTCATATTTTTTAGGAGTCTTAAAAGTTGGTTAAGAGTATTTTTGGAGTCGGGTGTTACACTTAGCCAGATAAGGTTGCCCGATCGAATAACCGTATTATCGGGAGAAACAACATTTTTTTCGGGATTTTGTGACTTTGGTCGGGAGAAACAAAAAATTATAAAAAAACAACGCCGTTCACTGCCGATAAAAATGTGTACATAAATAAATACTACCATAAAAAACAAATGGTTTTCTCATTATTATAATTTTATCTATTATGTACAAAAATGTAATATGTTTATGAAAAATTAACAGTTGTATTTCCTTTTAAAATAATAGTTTCATAAAATAAAGTTGTTTTCGGGAGATTTTTCACTTTGTCGGGAGTCGGGAGGACATACCTACAAACATTCGGGAGAATCCAAGCATCTGGCAACCCTAACCCTAGCGCAACAAGGGATAAGCGCACCTAAGATAAAAAAAACCGGCCAAGAGCATGTCGGCCACGCTCAGTGTGGGGTTCCGTAGTTGCCCATCCTTCACAATAAATTACGAGAGAGATGTCAAACTCTATAAAAGGGTCGTAAACGCCAAAGTAACTGTAATTACTTATTACCTTCTGGAAGTTGTCGATTATACGCGCCAGATTGAGCGGAGTGTTTTAATGCAGTATGGCACTTAACTAATATGTGTAACGTTCGAAGTATAAGGACACCGCGCGCCTCGGCCGGGATTCGAACCTGCGCCAACCGCGTTTGGTTTGGTTTGGAATTTCACAGAAAAAAAGAAAACTGAAGTCGATTAACACTTTATATTTATATTCTTTAAAATACACATCTAGACTTGTAGATTTCATCACAATACATGTATTTAAGTATATTTATACAACATTATTGCACTTGGATACATTTCTAAATACATTTGAATATACCTAAGCGTTGTCAATGGTAACAAAAATTACACAGGATATCTACCCAGTTATTGACACTTTGACTTAATATTGACACCAATTTATAGAACGTAGGTATGTAATGTACTCATCTCGTTAAATCATAATTAACTGACATATATGTATAAGGTCAGTTGGGTCAAGTGCGCCAACGGGAAAGCGCGGATACCTTGTCGAAATATTGAAAAGAAAAATAGTATTATACCTACTCAGTGTTCTGGTATGCTATTTGAGGTGAATGGCCTTAAATGGTATATATACCTACTCAGTGTTCTGGTTGGGTGTGCAATTTGAGGTGAATGACCTTAAATGGTATACTTAATATGGATATGCTCCGGGAATTCCCGGAAAATATACATATAACATTTTTTTCCAGTGAATTTTTGGGCAATAGACTATAGACAAGGCTTTTGTAAAGTATATCGTTATTCAATTTGATGACGATATCAACGACGACGGATAAGTACAGGAGTAGAAAAAACAATATTATTCATGCCTGTATAATGATAAGTATATATAGGTTATCGCGGGCTAGTTTTCCGCCGCCACTCGACGTCTTACAATGCGCCAATTTTGCGTGATATAAGTATATATATATATATATATATATCTTTTTGATAACTGAGTAATATATTGAAACGAAACACATATTTTATTTTAGCTTTACGATTATCATCCCAGGATTAAGTCATATACTTACATATTAATTATACGTTAGGAAGTCCCGGGAAATTGCAGGTCCTAAACCGAACACTGGTTATACTACTAACGCCATCTTACACAAATGGCACATAGGTAAGAAAAATTTAGGCGTAGTTAGCCTTAGAAAAAAAGCGATCGGAAAAGTTCCGTTGTGCGACAAAAATTAACGACACAATAATTAACCTCAAAACAGTACCTTAAGGTACATTATTCGATGGTTAATTTGTCGTCGTACAAGGGAAAAATGGATACAAATTTTAATTGAGGTAAGGTAGCAAACTTTTCGGTCTTCACCCACAAGCCAATTAACTATAGTTACTCAACTAGTAACTCAACTCAGGCTGTAAGTTGTATCTATATTAGTGGTGTTAGTATCTATCCTTTTAGATGCGCCTGGCCCGCTGTGGCACTTGCCCCGACCTTATTAATACAGTCTGTGGTAGTTAACGCTTCACGATTTGCACCAAAACATGTCTAGCAATATTCAAAATTAACAAATATAATTTAATATAAAAATGACTGATTTTCGCTTTCCCTACAATTTAAATAATTGTCAACAATAGAGTTATTTCCTCTACGTAAAATATACAATATGTATACCTACAGGGGTACTGAATACATATTAAATTTTTATTGTCCGTTGTTTGTTCGTGCAACTTTATGATATAAAGTTACCGGCATGGTCAAATCCATTTAAAATATTTGTTAGAATTATTTTAAAAATTCTGATCAGTGACAAATTTCGCATTCCATCACGTTTTGAATTGAAGTATTGCTTTTAATAGCGTGACCATGATGACTACATTTAAAAGTGGACACTTGTTTCTTCAAAAATATTGTGGTTTAAAACAGCTCGAGCCTAAATGCAATTTTCAAACTTCAATTGCTCAAGACATCTTTCATAATGGATCCACTCAATCAAATTAAATCAATCCTTCTTGCCATGAGTATTCGTATGGCTAAATTGCTTTCGTGTTCCTTCTCTTATCATTATAATCTCTACTTGTTATTATTACGTTCATGTTGCTTACTCGCACCATTGTGTAATATAAAATATTTGTCTGATTTTTGAAAGCATTTATCAAATTTTATACGTAGTTACCGTGTGTGTGGTTCGTATATATATAAAAAACAATAACGATGTTTTTCCTTACATTGTATAGCACATAAAAACACTGTCGTATTTTCCTAGTTACGTTTCAAAAATCGAATTTTCCATACAATATTTGATGCATCGATCTTGCCCCAAATTAAGCTTAAGGAGCTGTTGGGTGCTAGTTGGGAATATACATAAGTAAAAATTAACTTAATTTCTCCAAGTATACTCTGAAACTATTTTCCATACAATGATACCGTGGTGTAATAGAACCACAGAATTTACACAAATAATTAATATTTACCTTCTATCTTTTTAAATTCCATCTGTGCCAAAAGCTTGAAAGTGCACGATTATAGTCGAATAATGTTTCTAACTACTGCCTTGCTAGTACGTATAATGGAATTTTTGAAAGGCTTGACATTTTTTCTAATAAAAAAGCATAGATATTTCAGTGCTTAAATTTAGTTTGTTTATCTTTAGAACTAAATCTAATTAAGAAAACAAGTACATATTACACAAGATAGTGCCTGTACCAATCATATTGACTGATTATTTTATTTATTTAGTCTCTGGGTACAAAACGAAATAATGCAAATAAAGGGCTAACGGAAAATTAGCCAAGTCCTTTTTTTCCATTTTTTTATACGACATTTCCCAGTTCATCATGTGCCTATCTAAAACAGTAGTATATCTCGCTAGGGCCCGATATTTTTTTATATATTTTTACGAACGCCATACAGCCATTTTTACGTACGCCATAAGATGATTTTCAAACTTCAATTGTCTGTACGTAACTTGGCTAGTGTTTCTCTTAGCCCTAAAAATGTAACGCCAAAAGACCTACGAAAGCCTGACCCGAACGACGTTGTCAATGGACAGAAGTCAAACATGAATTACAATACCATATTGTTTCGTTAATGGGATTAGCAATAAAATACAAAATTCCATACCGCCTTGTCTGTTCGGCCAAACAACTAGAAATATAACTGGGAATCCATTGACTGAAGAATAACCTAGCAAGGCAGACCGCTTGTATAGACTAGAGACAAACATCCTTATACTAGTTATTTTAATACAAAACGCCAACTTCTGGAAGCCCTTGATATTAATTATAGGTATACAGATTGTTAAGGATATAATTATCTAATCTCGCACATATTATATAATGAGAATATTTGACTCATCCATCCTAGTGGCAATAGATGGCGCTATAACTAAACTTGATACAATAGAGTTCACGGCTATTTGACACGAGAGACCCGTTATTGTTCCCTCTTCACCAAAAAATAACGTTCCTTGTGACTCAGTTGGGTAAAAATATTTAAACATCATACATGATATAATAAACAAATTAAAATATCAGCTGTTAAGTATGTATCAAAATGTCTATATCTATGCTTTCCGTCAATATCCAAATATTAATCCGGATTTTTTCAAGTTCGGAGTTGCCAACTTGCCATGCGTAAAAAACACTTTCCAAAATTTTTGAGATATTCACTCACTCGATTAGTCGATATACACTATTCTGCCTATGCCTACATGCTAAATGTTATCAAAATCATCCCGGAATAAATTCTTAATTTTGTCAATGTCATAACAATCTGTTTACCTAACATTAGTAAAAGATATTTCACACTTCATATATTATTCCCTCCATTCATAGTACACATATATAATGTAGCTAACATGTATAATTATATCTTCTAAATATCAACAACAGTTATTTTAAAATTGTTATGAAATGTCAATGGAAGACTCGATTTCGGTATAATAAGGAAATTAATAATTTGTATATGTTTATATTTTTTAACAACTTATAATTTGGAATAAAACTATCAGGAACGATGCTCTAAAATAATCTTACACCTTTTTATATACAAACAATCGTGTCATTTACTGAGATATCTTGAATTTGAACATTTATTTCATTTGGACTTCCCAGATGTAGTCCTCTCTATCTACACACTGAACATTTTTATAAACAGCATACCTGTCGTGTTTTTCACCACTTATATGATTTTTAATTCTTAATATGCGTCCTTTGTAAACGAAAAATAAGTGTAGATATATATTATTTTACGTACATAAACACTGATATGGTAGGCGCGTTTGCCCCATTGACGCACTTATCCCGCTATTGCACTTGCCCCGGCTAACCTTTAGTGGTAGCAGGTATTGTCATAGCATAAAGTAACTGTGAGTATTACTTTTCAATTGCGTAGAGTTCAATCACCATGATTATTTTTGCTAAATGTTCTCATACAATTAAGTGTGCCTAGTTGTATAAAAAGTACGCAATATGTTTGTTCAACGTTCAGATTTTTCTTCAAGATATCTCGGTTTTTTACAGAACATTCTAAATTGGCAAGCGTATACTTTCTGACTATTTAAGAAAAAAGCCTACATACATTACTACAATTCCGAAGTCTTTTTCAAATATTAATATTAAATAGGTATATGTATTGTATAGTTATAATAATCTGCATTCAAATATAATAATATACGAGTACAAGCAATTATTAGCTAGTCAGTTTATCAATAATTGGAAGACTTCGTTGTTAAATAACATCGAAAACATAAGCATCATGGAAGACGTTGAATTAATTAAGTATTTATCCGCTATTACTTATAATTTTCTAAGTTTTTAACTATATATTTCATTGGAAGACAACGTGAACAATTTTTAATTTAACACAAAATTACATAGCTTTGCGTTCTTAAATACTAAACAGATCTAGAATACAAACATTATTGATCACATCTCTAAATGATTACTCGTTTGAACATTATGAACCCGCGAATGATGCGACAAAACGGTTTTATACTCGTACGAAGTCTGCGATTATCTAAAAATAGTTCAACAATTACCTAAATCTACTTCTTATTCGAAATTAGAACGGCAAACCGATCTTGAAAGCCTTTATCAGGGCGGAACCCGAATCGTACATGCCGATAACCCCGAACAAAACTCCTAAACCTATGATGAAGTAGTTATAGGCAACTGTGGAGCTATCTAGTTGCGGGCCTTTCAGTTTAAGGTGGAAATACGCGGGCCAGATGAAACTCAACATAGTACCGGTGAAGCTTCCGATGAAACCCATCAGAATAGCGAAATGGGGGATGAATATTGCCATCAAAACTGTGAACATAATGACACCAAGCCGCCAAGCGAGCCCCCAGACTTTTAGCTCGCCATCCAAAGCGTAGATCACAGGGAATAGCGTCTTAGGCTTACCTCTAAAGAGGGCGCGTTCCAACAGATCGCATGCTGCGTAGTACGGTAGTGGGTAGCTGAGAATCGCCTTGACCACCAGGAAAAAGTTCACGAGGCCCTTAAACCCGGATGAACGCAGGTTGTTCGTGATGACTTGTTGAGTGTCGTTTTGGAAAGTCAGGAAACACATATAGCCGAAGATGGACTTGAAAGCGGCCGCGGCGATGTGCGACCATTTTAACATCCATTCGAACTTACCAGGGTCCTCCATGTTACCTTCTAGAGTAGGCAAGAATATTTGAGACGTGTAGGAGAACACGATAACACCAAGACTGATTGGGAAGTTCTCGAAGTCGAGACTCCATTTCACCTTGCCCCAACCCCAGTCGCCGATGTAAAGGAGGCAGTACCCAAGCACTATGGCGTTGATGATTAAATGGCTCATAGTACACCAAAACGATAGCATACTGACGCTCTGGAGAGATTTAAGGAAAGCTAAAGGCAGGAGGAAGATTCCTGTCAACATCATCCAAGAGCGAGTGTCTATAGAACCATCAGGGAAAGTTCCGATCATCAGGTCGCCACAGACGACCACGTAGAGAATGCAGGTCATGACTAGTTCAATTATTTGAGCAATATTCACGATTCTAGCACCATATTTCCTACCGAAGCACTCTTTTGCGATGCTGACGTAGGAGTCGCGGACTCGTATGCGCTTCCCAGAGACCGGATCGTCTTCATACAGGCACTCTACTAGGATCCTACCAGTGTAGCAGCAGATGTGGGCGATGCCAATCATGGCAGCGATAGCCCAATATCCTCCTTGGAGAACGGCGAAAGGCAGTGATACGACGAACATGCCCTGCGAAAGAAAATGGATATATAAAATATTGTCGGAACTAAATTTTCGATGAATTATTTGTTTGTGAATATACCTGGA
The DNA here is from genome assembly GCA_932273695.1 of Apotomis betuletana. Taxonomy (NCBI): domain Eukaryota; kingdom Metazoa; phylum Arthropoda; class Insecta; order Lepidoptera; family Tortricidae; genus Apotomis; species Apotomis betuletana. The sequence goes on along the minus strand of OW026318.1, from coordinate 7,957,762 downwards.
TGGCATTGGTGACGTTCCAGGCGGCTTGGAACTCGTTGATCTTGCATCCAGGCTTACCGCCGCCCTCTTCGAATCCTCCCTCTTCTGACGAGGCGTAGAAGTCAACACTCTGCATACTCTGAGTTCTGAAAGTATATACATTTTCATAAGATACTGTGTCTTATCAATCGTGAATACATATATAGGCATGGTTAAATTCAGTCAGATCGTCGTCAGAAGTTCAATTGCCAACGATTCATTTTTTAACCAGCTTGTTAAATAGGTTAATTTCCAAAGAAATCAACAGAAGAAAAAAAAAAGCTCTTTGTATTAAAGGCTTAAATATCTATCTCATTAAAGGAGCGTTGGAAACAAGTGACTTCTTTCACCGTGGCACAGCATCTTGCTAAGGGGACGCGATCTGGTAGCTGGTGAAGGAGTCTTCAGCCTACAGGTCGCCGTAGGTTGGTCGACTGGTTAGTGATCTTCACCAGTTCGAACTCACTCTGGCGCAGGATCTTGCAGAGGGAATGTGTTCTGGTAGCTGGTGGAAGGGTCTTTAGACTACAGGTCACCGCTGATCGGGTTGGTTGACTGGCTAGTGCTCTCCGTCAGTTTGAACTCACCGTGGTGCTCCATCTTGCTGAGGGAACGTGTTCTGGTAGCTGGTGAACGAGTCCTCGGCCTGCAGGTCGCCGCTGAGGAAGGGGTTCGTCGGGTTTGTCGACTGGTATGTTGGTGATGTCGTCTCGTTCATGGTAGACAGCTCACAACTTTCCCCCATATCTGTGGAAAAAGGAAGGAATAATGGACGTTTGCAGTGGGCAGAAGAGGCTCTTGAGTGGCGATCGATCTATAGTTTACAGAAAGTCGCACGGGAAGGATCCCAACAATGCGGATCGACGACCTGGTCAGGATCATGGGGAGTCGTTGGATTAGGGCGGCGCATGACCGATCGTCGCGGAAAACTTTGGGGGAAGATTTTCATCCTGCAGTGGACATCTTTCTTATTATTTTACTGATCTGTCTTTGTAGCAAGTTTTTGTAAAAAACATGTATACCTACGTATTATTGTTGACTATAACTTTATGCACAAATCACAAGTCAACTAAATTAAATAATCTAAATCCAAAATCGATGGGATTATTATTCAAATAGGTACACATGACCACCTTCCAGCTCCATCATCATTTCAGTTCAGCTCTAAGATGAGTTCGATTCTACTATTGCATTGTCATCCTGTCCGGTCACATGCATGTATGCACGTGAGATCAACCGAAAACCGGGAAATGGCGGAAAGGCAAAACCAAATGAAAGCTAGAAAACTTTAAAAACGTTAGATCTACACATGCAGATGTTTTACAAAACGAGATGTCAGATTTTATTATATTTAATGTTTTATGTGCAGCGAACTAATATATTTATTTATATTTTATTTATTCGTTCGTTGCTTATGGGTTGTTATATTGAAATTAGCCCAGACGTTTTTGCGTGCTAACGCTGCAAAGACACGTATTAATGAGTCTTTCCAGCCTTATCTTTAAAGCAGTCATAGCGCCAAAACAGCTGTACCGATTCCTGGGCATCCACGTATGTTATGTTTATATGATAATTTTCTCTAATCCGGTCAAGCAAAAAAAACAAATCGATCAAGTGCAAACCAGACTCCGTACCACTACAACGCAACATACCTAAATACCAAAAAAACAATGTAAGCTATAAACATATCAGCAAAAGTGGGTATTACCTGCTTCTAGGTGAAAAAGGAGTTCTTTTTTTTACAAAGAAGTATCTATAATAGGTTCTGCTTCCCTTGTCTTGACAGACAAACCGAAGACGCAATGAAGTTAGTAAAATCTTAGGGTTCCGTTATGCCTTTTGATGTACGGAACCCTAAAAGGAACCTAAAAATTTTGTGGCAATCGCCAATTAAATAGCCGCTTTCTCTTTTATGTTTTCTCTACTCAGAATCATGAACACTGTTCATCCTGATAGGAAAAATTAAATCTCCCGAAATTCCATTCCACTTCCGTTACTTTATTGTGTAAAGATTGCAACATGTTCTATAATAGAAAATAGGAGTAGGTAATAATATCTCTTACATAAAACACAACAAACACTTCTTTCTCTCCTGTCAGTATATCTAGTACCAAATTTTAAGAGAAAAAAGTGGAGTTTGCGTTTTGCATAAAAATGCTTAATTACGAAGAATACTTAATTAAAATCAAGGTTTAGCAAATTTCTGGATGGAATTTAATGGCGCCAGTAACATGAAATTTGGACATCTTGGACATCTCAACATCTTGGTAAATTATAAATGTAACTAAGTATAAGTAATAAAAATGAACCGTATTTCTTAAGTGTAAACGGAACCCTTATAAGACTACTTCGCTGTCTGGCTGTCTGTCAAGTCAAGGAAACCATAACATGTGAAGCACTTCCCTTTGACCTAGAATTATGAAGTTTGCCTATAGAAGCAGTCTTAAAGCACAATTGCAGGAAAAAATCCGAAAACCATTTTGCAGTTACATCACTAAAAAAATTCCTTCTCTGTTGTTGTGGTACGGAACCCACGATGCGCGGGCTCGCACTTGACACTAAGTGACTTACCTTGGTTAGCGAATCTAACCGCCTGTGGAGGACGTGGTGGCGGCCCTGCCTTGTCAGGCATCTGCTGCCGAACCGTCTGCATCGCCACCTCCAAAGCATTCTTGATCGGTGGCAACTTGAACCGCCCCAAATTCATACTGACGTTTATTTAACACACTTAATATGGAAGACCTTTGACTAACACTAAGCTTAACTATTGGAAGACTTCTTTACTACACTAAGTTTGTTGCGACCCTACCGAGCGGCCATTTTATGATATTCTATTTTCCATTTTCAAATCACTTCACTTGTTTTTTCTTTCACGTCGGTCACTGTGATTGTTATTTGGCTTTTTAAAGGGTTTAGGGTTGTTATTGATGGGGTTTTCCCATTTTTTGGGTATTTTCCGGTGGGTTTGGCCGCTCGGGTCGGCAGATGGGGGCGGAGTCAACGGAGGCTGCGCGATGTACCGGTCGATATCTGGACGGGTACTAGGCTACCAGAAAAGGGAGTAACGTAGTATGAAGTTCATACGTACTTAAGCCTATTTTCGTACTATGTTAGTGTTACGCTGTGATGCTCATTCCCTAATGCTTTTGGGATTGTTTGCGTCATGGTGCGAGGAATATTCGACATTTGTCTCATCATAATTGTATGCGAGAACATTTTTAATACTCATTAAATTGGATGCATGTAATGATTGAACAATAAGTGACTTGGCTGAATATTTGATATACTTACATACATACATATGACATATTTTTTTATCCAAAATTCTGATAAAATCAATTCAGAAAGTTTTACTACCGGATTTAATAATTATCGCCATTTTTATACAAGAATCCTTTGAGGGTCGGTATACGTTGTTTTTTTTTTAAAACCTCAAGTGGTTGAAAGATACTGTTTTAAAATGTTCGTGTCATTCGTGTGTTTATAATTTTCATTTTCGCAACCATCATATAGGCCCGTATCGTCGTTTATCACGCGACAAATAAGTGATAAAGCATCCGTCACTTTCACACTAAGGGCGATTGTGCACTACAATGAATTTTACTGTCCGGCAGTCCGATTTTTTACGGTCCGATATGGCACGCCATTAAATGTATATAGTAGTTTGTGCACTATACGTAATTTTACCATCCGACATTTTACTTTTCCCCATTCCGGACCGTTTTTTTCCACCACCACCACCACCAACATCATCACCACCTCCTTCATCACCACCACCACCACCACCGTTACCACTACCACCACCATCACCACCACTACCACCAACACCACCATCATCATCACCACCACCACCATCATCACCACCACCTTCATCACCACCACCACCACCACCACCACCACCATCACCACCACCATCACCACCACCGTCACCACTACCACCATCACCACCACTACCACCAACACCACCATCATCATCACCACCACCACCATCATCCACCTTCATCACCACCACCACCACCATCACCACCATCACCATCACCAGCATCATCATCACCACTATCACCATCACCACCACTACAGTTGTCGTGTGGTTGTGATAATTTTCTATCTTTATTATGTCATATTTATGTGCAACTAAAACACCAAAACACCAACTAGTGGTTGCAATGCGTCTGAGGCAGCCCTGTGCGTGTTACACACACACATTGACGCTGACATTCAAGTTCAGTTTTTAGTAGGCAGTGTCCGCCCTGTGCCTATACTCACTAAACAACTCACTCGCTCACTCATTGTACAAATACTGTATAAACTTACCTTAACGTTACTGCAAGCATTTCATTTGGTGGTACACCCAGCCTAAATTTTGTACCATGCCTCTTAAATAAATAAATAATAAATAAATATCGGACAACCTCACACAAATCAATCTAGTCCCACAGTAAGCTCTAGTAGTAGGCTTGTGTCATGGACACTAGACGACGATAAACATACTTATATAGATAAATACATACTTAAATACAAATAACATCCATGACCCAGGCACAAATATTCGAGCTCATCACACAAATATTTGCCCTTGCCGGGATTCAAACCCAGGACCGCCGGCTCAGTAGGCAGTTGCTTAACCACTGCGCAAGCCGCGTCGCCTCTTGATCCATGTGCTTAAGCGGTATGGCAAAAATCATAACAAACTCATCCATCATTCTTAGTGAAAATACGATTGCGTGGCGTGTAGTTTCAAAGAGAGAGGTAACCAAAAACTGCGCCGCACCTGCGAGTAAAAAGACGGACAAGTGCACAAGCTAAAACCGTTTTTTTCATGCCATATCGACCATGAAAACTCGGACTGCCGGACAGTAAAATTCATTGTAGTGCACAATCGCCCTTACCGTTTTTTTCATGCCATAACGGACCGTAAAAAATCGGACTGACGGACAGTAAAATTCATTGTAGTGCACAATCGCCCTAAGTGTGTCAAAACGTAACAAATGCTTTGTTCTTTATTTATCACGTGATAAACGTGACCATCACGAGCCTTTGGAGATGATGATTTACTTTCGTTTGATTGTTGCTCTGACACTTAACTAAAGAGGTACCTATATCTAATATCATTGATTTCGTGCAAAAAGTTGGAACTAACTTCTAGTACCTATTTCATTTCATCTATACAATACAAATACAAAATGCTTTATTGCACATCAAAAAAAGTTTACAAATTAAACACAGAAACAATAATAGCTTCAGAGGAAGACAACAGGCGGTCTTATCGCTAAAGAGCGATCTCTTCCTGACAACCTTTGGGTAGTGGAGTTGATCAGTATAAACCACGTACACAATGATAGGTATCTATAATATTATAAAATTGTACTGAAAATTCGTTTTCTTTGGAGAGGGGTCATTACTGCGGGAATAATCTTAATAGCGCGATCCAGGATTTGTACAGCGTCATCTGTTGGTGAAATTTTCTTTTTCCACTCATCACGCTGAAACGGCTGGACGGATTTTAACCAATATCTGGGCACCCAAAGGTTATAGGATACTTTCTTAATGAATTACGGTAAAAAAACCGGTTAAGAGCATGTCGGGCCACGCTCAGTGTAGGGTGGTGTAGGGTTCCGTGGTTGCCCATCCTTCACAATAGACGAAAATTACGAGAAAGATTTTAAGCTCTATAAAAAGGTCGTAAACGCCAAAGTAACAGTAATTACTTATTACCTTCTGGAAGTTATCGATTATACGCGCCAGATTTAGCGAAATGTTTTAATACAGTACGTCACTTAACTAATATGCGTAACGTTCGAAGTATAAGGACACCGCGCGGCACTTACGTCATTTTAAAGAAAATTATGAATTTTTGCGATAGCTCAAAAACGGCTGGACCAATTTTATTCAATATAGTTTTCATTGAAAGTACTTATAAGTCCTCATTTTCATGAATTGTCCCATAATTTTTTGACGCGTGGTTGAAAAGTTAGAGGGGGGGGACACAATTTTTTTTATTTTCGGAGCGAATATTTACAAAACTACTAACTTTATCAAAAAATAATGTTCCGAGACCCTATTATTTTTAAAAGACCTATTCAACAACACCCCGCACACTAGTGTTGGAACGAAAAAAAAAATACCCCCACTTTAGGTGTACGGGAGGTACCCGAAAATAAGTTTTTTTTTCGTTTTTATTTTACCGTGTCGGCGTGATACATACACATACTCATACCAAATTTCTGCTTTCTAGTACTAATGATCACGGAGCTAAGCCGCGGACGGACAGACAGACAGACAGACGGACATGGCGAAACCAACCGCTATAGGGTTTCTTAGTTGACTACGGAACCCTAAAAAATGCGCGGGCGAATTTGCGGGCTCCTTCTAGTATTAGTATTTCATATTTATTTGCATTTGTCGTAAACTATATCAATTTGAGCCTTTGCTTGATTGGTCGTTAACTTAACAATTAGATTAAAATAACGAGACGCGAGTTTCGCCTTTCGAATGCAGTTTTCCGCGATATGACTGAAACCGGTAGACTGTTTGGTTTTATTTTATTTTTACAATGTTTTATGAATGTGGTAAGTTTGAACGAATAACTAAACTTTTACACATTAAAAAGAACAAACACAGAACAGTATAGCGTAAAAGTATGTCTTAGATGGTTATCTAAGACATACTTTTACGATATACTGTCAACTCGATTAAATTTGATTTTAGGGTCAGTTATAGGAAAAAACTTTAATAAAGCACCTTTATATGTACCTACCTAGTTGTGACCTGTTCGAACAGACAACACGTGTTTGAAACCGGCCAAGTGCGAGTTGGACTCGCGCCCCTAGCGTTTAGGTACTTTGTTGAACTACAATTCTCAATATAGACCGTTTACACTGTCGCTATCGAGTACGGTCACTGTAACTCATGCATTCATGGGTATGTATAATGTGTGAGATGTCAATGATATCGGGACGGGACCCTATTACTGAGACTTCGCTGTCCGTCCGTCCGTCCGTCCGTCTGTCACCAGTCTGTATCTCAAGAACGGTAATAGCTAGACAGTTGAAATTTTCACAGATGATGTATTTCTATTGCCGCTATAACAACAGATACTAAAAATAAAATAAAATAAATATTTAAGGGGGGCTCCCATACAACAAACTTACAGATAATGGTACTTCGTGCGCGAGTCCCACTCGCATGGGGCGATATTTTATTTGCCATTGGTAGGCATCGACGTTGACATACCTCAGGCTGCTACCATGAGTATAAAATGATCGCACTCGCTAGCGACTGATTTGTATAGGGTCTACTATATAATTCGGTGACGCAGTCGCTCTAATGCCTTCAGACTTTGTCTGATGCCTTTGATTGACCCAAAGCTTAACCTAAATTATTGAAAGTCCACTTATATACCGTTATCACTGAACCCGAGTGAAAATTGAGCACTGACGACGTGGTTGGCGCAGTGGCACCTGCCTACTGAGCTGACGGTACAGGGTTTGAATCCCGAACCCAAAGGGAATTTGTGTGATGAACTCGAATATTTGCTCCTGGGTCATGGATGTTTTCTATGTGTTTAAGTGTGTATTTGTCTACGTAAGTATGTTTATCGCGCGTCGTCTAGTGTGCATAATACAATTCGCAAGCCTACTTGAGCTTACCGTGGGACTAGATCGATTTGTATGAGGTTGTCTAATATTTTATTGATTTACTCTGTTTGATATTTTGGAATTATCCTGGTTCCCTTTTGTCCACTCCGTTTACAGTGTTTTCATTAATGCGAAGCGGCCATTTTGATCCTTCGCTCACTTCTCATCTCCGCTACGCACCACAGCTCCGATACAGTGGAAATGCACCCTAACGTCTCCTGCAGTTCTTGGATACCTATCGTATCAGGTGTAACAACATGAAATATCCCCAATTCAGGGGGGCTCGTATTGTGTTATCGTGGTCGGCCTCGCTCCATCGTTAAGCCAATATATTACCGATATTATTTAACCTTCGGTATTCTTCGATAACATTTTTAACTGTCACAGTATCGTAAGGTCGGGTTACTTTGACCCTACAAGGTTACTTTGCCCACCCACAGAAAACCATGACTTGATTTGACTAATCTACCATTGTACGGAACCCTCGGTATGCGAGTCAGTCGCACTTGGTGGATTTTTTTTTAAATTTATGTTCTCGATAAAATTCATATGTTTTTATGGATAGACAAAGTAACGTTGTAGGGTTAAAGTACTCCGTCCTTACGGTATTGTATCTCTCAGTATAGAGTTGAGCTGGCTCAGTTGAGTGGCTCTGTGTGCTTGTAGACTTTGACATATGTTATGGAATTCTTCCGTACCATATGCCACCTTACAAATTAAACTGAGCCTTAAGAATGTTACAATTTCTTGTAACAGGTTTAAGTTTCTCGCAACAAATCGTGGCAAAATTTACGTCTATTTGTTATTTCAGTACTCATACAACCCGAGGTACCACCCATGCTGTCAGGAGAACGGGGAGAACCTGACGCTGGCCATGATCATAGACGCGTTCGAGATCTACGGGCACGACCCCACCGACAAACTGGACCACCTGGCGCACTACCAGATCGAGATGATGAAGATCAAACGAGCGCCCGACCAGGTACTTCTATCAAGGCTTTGGTTTAAATGACCAAATCGCTATTAAAAGAAAATTCGGGCGGCCAGTAATTTTAACGTAACGTTTTAACGTAAAATAACGTATAGGAATTGATAGATAATGAATGGTATTGATGAAATGGTTGATACTTTATGCCCGACTACGCTTAAGAGAGAAGACAAACGAAATTGCGAGCATCTTCCAAAACTGATATGTAATGTATGTAATGTATGTATGTAAACACTTTATTGTACATAAAAACAAGAAAAACACATTACAAAAGAATAAGCATGTACAAAGGCGAACTTATCCCTTTAAGGGATCTCTTCCAGTTAACCTTTGAGCAAATGAGTGCTAAACAAATGTAAATGTATATGTATAATGTAGGTATATTAATAATGTTATTATATTGTTTATAGTTTATCATTAATGAGCACGTCCACATCGCGGTGGACCACCTGGGCCGGTTCATCCAACTGCACATTAAGGAGCTGAAGGTGAGATATTTTCTGTTGCCCATACACTACTACTACTACTACTACTACTAGGGTACTGACCCTTACCATGAGTTTACAGTGACTGCAATTGCTAGCGACTACTGCGAACACGATTTGTATGCAGAATTGTAGTTCTACAAAGTAACCGCTAGGGGTACCTACTGTCACTAATTTTCCATACAAATAGTTTCCGCTGTCGCTAGCGAGTACGGTCATGTTCCATCTCCATCTCATCTCCATCTCCTCTGGCGCAGCGACCCGAAGTGAGTCTTGGCCTCCAATACGAGTTCCCGCCAGCGGTCTCGGTCTTGTGCGGTTTCACGCCAGTCGACGGCTTGGAGCTCGCGCAGATCATCTTCGACCACATCTGCCCACCGATATCTGGGGCGGCCTACCGGACGACGACCTGTCGGTTTACCATGGAACGCTCTACTAACTGCCCGGTCCTCTCCCATGCGCTCCAGATGTCCAAGCCAGCGAAGCCTATGTGCTTTTGTCACTCCTAATATGTTAGGTTCCGCAACCAGCTCTTCGATTGCGGCGTTTTTTCGGATTCTCCAAGTTCCATGCGCTCTCTGTTTGGGTGCCAGGATTTTGCGGAGAATCCTCCTTTCGGCCACCAAAAGCTTACTCTCCTCCCTAAGTGTTAGTGTCCAGGCTTCACAGCCATACATACGTTCATGTTAACTCATGGTAAAGGTTCAGGCACCGAAAAGAAGGACTGACTACGCACAGCGCGTGGCGCTAATAGCCTATGCACCGGTGCACCTGCACACCTGACCTCGGCTTTGCACTGTCTTTGTTAGTTCAAAATCAGCTCGCGTTCGCACCTAGTCACAGTCACAGCAACACTCACGCGCCGGTCAATCTTAAGTCCACGCCTCACGACCAATTAAATACTTCGTACTTTACACCAAAAACCAATACTGCCGTGCTACAGTAAAAGGCGACCTATTGCTATGGAGCTTCTTACAAAAAGGTCGCACGGCAGGATATACGACCTTTATTACGATATTAATACAACCAACTATAATCCCCTTACAAACGGTCCGGTAGTTTTTATTTTTGATATGTTGTCTATATAGGATGGTTAGTGAGTGTTTAAAATGCAAAATGCACAATTCCCCCTCCTCCGCGCTCGCCGCCATATTGAAAAAACCGGCAATTTCTGCAGATTTTTGCTTATACCTTCGTTTAGGAGCATTTTAGCTAAAAAAGAGATTAGAGAATGTAATTAGAGTAGACAATTAAATTTACTATAACTTACATTTTACATTTTGTTTCTAGGACAGATAGTTACGGAGATATGCACATTTCAAAAGATGTAATAAATCGAAATTTCCAACTCAAAAACCAACTTCTGGTTTATATCTTCGTTTAGGAGCATTTTACTGAACTTAGTGTACTTAGTGCAGTATTATTCTGTGTTTTAATCAAGGTATTTATTTAATCGCAGGTGCTTCTTATAGCGTTGGATGATGCTATAGACAACATGCTAACGATGTATGACAACCACAACGCCATCAAGATGGAGCGAGTCGCCACATATAACGCGGCCGCGGGGGGTGCCGTGCCTTCGGAGTTTTATCTGAGTCAAGGTACTGACGGGTCATACACAGTTCTGACCCTGTACACAACATGCTGACGATGTATGACAATCACTACTCCTTCAAGAATGAGCGAGTAGTCACGTACAACGTGGCAGCTGGCGGTGCCGTGCCTTCGGAGTTTTATCTGAGTCACAGGTACTATCAGGTCATGCATGCACAGTTCTGAACTTATAGACAACATGCTGACGATGTATGAAAACCATAACGGCATCAAGACTGAGCGAGTCGCGACGTAAAACGTGGCCCAAACGTGGTATAAAAGTTTCAGGCATACGTGGCTGATATAAAAGCGGTGGGTTCCCAAGACATTCTGCTCTCATTAAAACTGAGGCGCGGATCCAGGACTTTGTTCGGGGGCTTCTTTGCCGCTAAATCCCGACCAAGAATAAAATTAGCTCAATATGTCATGAAACAAAGAAAATATAGAAACGTAAAAATATTTTTTTAATATATGTGACTTCAGAGGGACGAAAATTTAATGATTTATTTATTTACCCCAAAAGAAATTTGTTTTTTTTTAGAATCCTCAATATTTAACAAGACAATAATTGTATGACAATCATGACGCACTTTAACGCACTTTTTCACGGTGAAAATGACAAATTACTTATTTTCTCCATACAAAACGTCATACGTAGGTAGGCCTTTTATATGGAGCGTTTTTAATCCTCTGTAGGAATGTTGAACTTATACGGTTTTTTCAAACTTTTAGAGCAGTCTAAGTGTAGGAGATATTGTCCGATATTTTATCTGCGCCAATATATTCCAGAGTATTACTGCGGGCGTAACGTCTACATATTCGTGTCAGAGCTCTACAGCGACATCTACAACATGGGGCGAGGACCAGCGCCCTACTGCAAGGGCCGCGGCTTCCACTTCCTGGGATTTGTGCACTTCATGGAAGATAAGAAGTACTACTTGGAGGAGGATCCGGCTGTAGCGTTCGCGACTGATAACTATATACACGGATTGGAGTGTCATCTGACGATTTGTATCTATAGGTGAGACCACATCTATACTAGGTATTATTTACTCTCGTGAAATTGTCAGAATTGTCAGAAGAATCAGTGACACAGTTGCGCGCCGGTGTACGAGTAGCATTCTCTGATGAAGAGCTCCATACGAGTTCGAAACATGTCGGGCCGTTCCTGACAATTTCACGCGAGTGTAAACCGCTTCATAGAATAATTAAATATGTGTCATGAAAGTTTTAATCACTATACATAGTATAAAACAAAGTCGCTTCCTGCTGCATGTCTGTCCCTATGTATGAGTAAGTATTAGATCTTTAAAACTATACGCAACGCATTTTGATGCGTTTTTTTAGGGTTCCGTAGTCAACTAGGAACCCTTATAGTTTCGCCATGTCCGTATGTCCGTCTGTCCGTCCGCGGCTTAGCTCCGTGATCATTATTACTAGAAAACTGAAATTTGGTATGAGTACCTATGTTTATGTATCACGCCAACAAAAAGGTAAAATAAAAACTAAAAAAAAATTTTTTTTTCGGGTACCTCTCGAACACCTAAAGTGGGGGTGAATTTTTTTTTTCGTTTCAACCCTAGTGTGTGGGGTGTCGTTGAATGGGTCTGTTAAAAATAATAGGGGTCTCTTAACATTACTTTTAATAAAGTCAGTAGTTTTGTAAATATTCGCTCCGAAAATAAAAAAAATTGTGTCCCCCCCCCCCCCCCCTCTAACTTTTCAGCCACGGGTCAAAAAAATATGGGAAAATTCATGAAAATGAGGCCTTATTAAGTACTTCCAATGAAAACTATATTGAATAAAATCGATCCATCCGTTTTTGAGTTATCGCAAAATTTCATAATTTTGTTTAAAAGGACGTAAGTTGACTTCCATAAGGTAATAAGTAATTACAGCTACTTTGGCGTTTACGACCTTTTTATAGAACTTGAAATCTTTCTCGTAACTGAAACCTCGGGCTTAAAACCGCTGTTTTAAGCCCGTCTCTTGCGAAGGATGAGCAACTACGGAACCCTACACTGAGCGTGGCCCGACATGCTCTTGGCCGGTTTTTTTTTATACATATTAGAGTAGGGAGATTCAAGAGGAAGGATTATATGTATAATATATGCATAGTATATTTAGTATCAGCATTGCACCCGTGCGAAGCCGGGGCGGGTCGCTAGTAAGATCATAAAGTACTGTTGTAAACGAAGTCCCTTTAATACCGAAGTTGTGTATTTCGCAACCAAGCGTGCCAAAATACATTAGCGCGACCCTTGCTCACCGCGCGCAGGCCAGTTTACATCTGCCAAGCCTGTGGTCGCGTGTATCGTTCTCGTATTGGCTTGCATAGCCATGAAAAGCGTTGTTTTCCTTCATGACACTGTCTTGTATAGTCTGTAAAAGACTGAAAGGCCATTGATTTGTGTATTTCGTATGGCACAGGTTTCCATTCAAGAAGAATCTACAACATGTCCGCGACGTGCCCACACTGCCGAAGGCGATAGTGAAGTGTGGCACAGTCATGTACAAGCTGCCGCCGCTCACCGCTGCCTCGTGCATCATCACCTCCGGCTCCTTCATCCTCGACTTCAACATACAGGGCATTCGGTACCGCCATTTCGACTACTTCCTGGTAAGCAGTGCCGTGTTTACCCCTAGTCTAGGGAAGTGCTGTTCTCGAAAACGTTCTTTCCCCATACAAATCGGATCACATATAAATCTATACCTGGACCTAGGTCCACAAGGCCCGGGCCCAGGGCCCAAGCCAGTCTAGGGGCCTAGTCCCAGTTTGACGACGCGGTTGGCGCAGTGGTTAAGCAACTGCCTAATACTGAGCCGACGACGGACTTGGGTTTGAATCTCGGCAAGGGCAAATATTTGTGTGATGAACTCGAATATTTGTGCCTGGGTCATGTCATTTGTATTTATCTATATAAGTATGTTACTTGTATGTATCCTCTATTGAATGTTACTTGTAATCTGAATTTATTTGTTTTAATTCAGAGTAATGTGCCGGTATACTCTGCGCATTGACGTGGACGACATTGACATTTTTAACGGATGAATTGAAAGAAAGTTGCAGTTGTTATTTATTACTACCATGTTTATTAAGAAAATTTGTTTTTTGACGATGCGGTTGGCTCGGTTTGTAGTGCAGCTGCCTACTGAGCTACCTACTGGCGGTCCTGGGTTCGAATCCCGGCCAGGGCAAATATTTGAGTGAAGAACTCGAACATTTGTTCCTGGGTCATGGATGTTATCTATACATGTATTTATATATTATGTATACCGTCGTCTAGTACCCATAGTACAAGCTTTGCTTAGTTTGGGACTAGGTCGATTTGTGTAAGATTGTCCCTTAAAAAAAAAGGCCCTATGTCCCAATATTTTTTTTAGCCATTGTAGGCATCGACATACCTTAGGCTGATCTGATTTAGTCACTGATAAAAAAATATATGTGTTTGGGTGACAACTATATTTTCGTGCCGTTTGCGGTAGAGACTCTAGGCCCATGGGGCCCAGCCGCTCATAATTTGTTTGATTCCCTTAAAAAAAAGCTAATACGAACTACCTGTGATCCCAGAGCTGGCGCGTTTCTCGGGCAAAGGCTCAGTATTGCTGTGCAGCGGGGAAACGCCGCCAGCATCTTGGGATCATTTCCGCCAATGAGCGACCTTGGCTAGAGTTAGGTTAGTGTAGGTTTTAGGTTTTTAAATTGTTTTACCACTTACTAAATAATAAACGTCACTGATTATGATTGTTATATTCAGTTGTTGCCGAACGGACAGTGGTATTACTCGAAGGAGAAATATTCACCCCTCTTCTGCGACCACCATGTTTGCGAGTGGAACAACACCAACTTCTATGGAGGTATGTAATCTTTAAGAGGCCTTGAGTATTCCTTTTCATTTTTTTTTCATATTATAAATATATACCTATATTCAAAATTACAACCAAGTTTTTCAAGTCAATAATAGTTTTCCCAGAGGTCTTGATAGTAACATAGCTATTTCATTTCATGCTTTCATTGCGTGCAGACGAAAAAAAACAGGTTTCTGCGTGAATTTTGACAATTTTGGGGCCAATTTTTATTTTGTTGTCGATTTTTTTTTTCTCAGATTTCAATAAAATTTGGCGAGTGGGTAAAGTTGCTTCTTCTGACCATGGTAAGCTCAATTTCACGATATGTCCTCCAAATTTTTCCCCATTGAGTTACACAAAATGTATTACAGTAATTGGCCCATGAGCCAATTTTTATTTTGTTGTCGATTTGTTTATTTTTCATTTCGAGTTCCTAATTTTGTACTAAATACGAAATTTAGTTTTGAAAGAGCCAAACATTTTTTGTAACTCAATGGAAAATTTTGTAGGACATAGCGTGAAATTGGGCTTACCTTGCACAGTATGATTTTTGGCCTCAAAAGCGGTCATCCAAATTTTATGCCTTCATTAGGTGGAATTATCGAATATATAAACATAATACTAAAACTCCCGAGTGGTAATCTATCTATATATTACGCGAGGCCGATTTTTGTACATCCCATCAGATCTACAGTTATGGTCCGATTTTGATAAATGATATGTCATTAGATTCGTCTCATGCTGGAGAGGTGCATAAAACTCTTGGATTTTTAATTTTTTCCTGAAAAAGTACTGAAAAATGGATTTGAAAAAACTACTGTGCGCTAACCACGTGACTTGACCACGTGACCTGTGATCCCTATTTTGACATAAGATGACCAAATAATAATAAGCATGATTTGCTCACAAACCTGTAGTAAGTTGTTCAGCATGATGAAATATTATTTTTGAGTCGGCAACATAATATCCGCAACACTTAAAACATGTACGGATATGCAAAAATAATTTTACAGTTTGTTGACAATGAATGACAGTAACCATATTCTGTCAACTTTTAATGTATTTTTTATTGGGGGCTATTATGTCAATGATCTAAATTGCCAGGTTGTTTTTCTTTTTAAAATGTTGATATGAAAACTTTTCTCGCATACCTGTTAAAAATGTGGAGGAAAAAGCCGGTTAAGTGCGAGTTGGACTGGTGCTCGCAAGACTAGAAAAACTGACCGTCATTCAAGAATAGATTATTTTTATAGGCGAGTTTTACAATAAATCAAAGCAGAAAAAATGTAGTAAAACTAATTTAAACGTCATTCAAATCGTAATATGGCATGAGTTATGGTAAATTAAATGGTATTTTACTAGAAAAAACTTAGTCCTTCCGCTTGCATGTCGACGGGATGGGAATTGTGGTCGAGTTGAGAATATGGACCACTTGACAATGTAGCTAAGTTGGGAATGTATCTACATTGGTAATATGGATGAGTTGGTAAAATGGCCGAGTTGGAAATGTGGTCGAGTTGAGAATATGGAATGGACGACTTGACAATGTAGCTAAGTTGGGAATGTATCTACGTTGGTAATATGGATGAGTTGGTAAAATGGACGAGTTGAGAATATGGACGAGTTGGCAATGAAAACGACTTGGTAATACGGACGAGTTGGTGATATGGAAGATTTGGCAATAAAGACGAGCTGATAATAAGGCCAAGTTGACGAGTTGGGTGTATCGTCGAGTTAGGAATATGGACGAATTGGAAATGTGGATGAGTTGGCAATGTGGATGAGTTGGTAAAATTGACAAGTTGGGAACATGGACAAGGGGGCAATGTGGACGAGTTCGCATTATGGACGAATTGGCAATGAAGACGAGTTGGTAATACGGACAAGTTGGTAATATGGACGAGTTGGAAATGTGGACGAGTTGAGAATATGGACGAGTTGGCAATGAAAACGACTTGGTAATACGGACGAGTTGGTGATATGGAAGATTTGGCAATAAAGACGAGCTGATAATAAGGCCAAGTTGGTATTGTAGACGAGTTGGGTGTATCGTCGAGTTGGGAATATGGACGAGTTGGAAATGTGGATGAGTTGGCAATGTGGATGAGTTGGTAAAATTGACAAGTTGGGAACATGGACAAGGGGGCAATGTGGACGAGTTCGCATTATGGACGAGTTGGCAATGAAGACGAGTTGGTAATACGGACAAGTTGGTAATATGGACGAGTTGTCAATGTGGACGAGTTGGGAATATGGACGAGTTGGCAATGAAGACGACTTGGTTATACGGACGAGTTGTCAACGTGGACGAGTTGAGAATATGGACGAGTTGGGAATGTGGATGAGTTGGCAAAATTAACAAGTTGGGAATATGGACGAGTTGGCAATAAAGACGGGCTGATAATAAGGACGAGTTTGTATACACGAGTTGGGTGTATCGTCGAGTTGGGAATATGGACGAGTTGGAAATGTGGACGAGTTGGGCCTATGGACAAGTTGGAAATGTGGACGAGTTGTATTTGTGGACGAGTTAGCAATATGGACGAGTTGGCATTGTTGATGAGTTGGAAATGAAGACGAGTTGGCAATGTAGATGAGTTGGTAATGTGGACGACTTGGCATTGTGGACGAGGTGGGAATATGGACGAGTTGGAAATGTGGACGAGTTGGCATGGTGGACGAGCAAGTAATATGGACGCGTTGGCATTGTAGATGAGTTGGGAATATAAACGAGTTGGCAACGAAGACGAGTTGGTAATACGGACGAGTTGATAATATGGACGAGATTGGCAATAAAGACGAGTTGGTATTGTAGACGAGTTGGGTGTATGGACGAGTAGGAAATGTGGACGAGTTAGCAATATGGATCAGTTGGCATTGTGGACGAGTTGGGAATATGGATGAGTTGGCAATAAAGACGAGTTGGTAATATGGACGAATTGGCATTGTAGATGAGTTAGGTTTATGGACGAGTGGGCAATGTGGACGATTTGGCATTGTGTACGAGTTGGGAATGTGGACGAGTTGGAAATATGGACGAGTTGGAAATATGGACGAGTTGGAAATGTAGACGAGTTGTATTTGTGAACGTGTTGGCATTGTGGACGAGTAAGTAATATGGACGCGTTGGCATTGTGGACAAGCTGGGTATATGGACGAGTTAGCAATATGGTCGAGTTGGCATTCTGGACAAGTTGGGAATATGGACGAGTTGCCAATGGAGACGAATTGGTAATATAGACGAGTTGGCAATGCAGATGAGTTGGGCGTATTGAACGAGTTGGCAATGTGGACGTGTTGGGTGTGTGGACAAGTTGGCATTGTGACCCAGATGGGAATATAGACGAGCTGACATTGTGGACGAGTTGGCAATGTGGAATAATTAACATTTTACCCTAACACGCGAAACTTGATGGTAGAAATAACCTACATATGATACAAATTTCAAAAAATCGACGCGCTCAAGAATAAATCATATTTGAATTAATGACGTCTGGCTGATCATTTTTATTCTCATTCAAAAGAAAATTTGACAAATTCTGCTGTCAACAAAACAAATTGATTTTATGAGGCTTCCGTTTTTACCGACTATGGTAAGGAACCCTAAAATTAGGTTTTTATTTATTACACATATTTGACACATTCTTTTTTTTTTAGGTGGAGTATTGTTGGTCAGTTATTTATTTAGATTAGTAAATAGGGTTTGATTAAGTATACCTAGCATAAAAATTTCAAACACAATGTGTAATTGTTATTGAATAAATGATTGATGATGATGACATGGCAGCACCTATATTAAGAAAATTTGCACGATCTATTGAATTCCATTAAAAAAACAGGCATTGATAATAGGTATCTATAAACGTTTTATACTCTCTATTTCATACAATTGAGTTTATGTAACATTTTTTATTATCACTATTTTTAAGTATTTACGATTATAAATGAATACATAAACAGTTACGCACTACATGATTTTTTAAAATCTGCGTAGTGAGTGCCCAAATCTGTCGTTTCGATTCATGTGCTATTTCTGGAAATTGATAGAAATCGATCAAATCGATAAATTTATGTCCTTAAGAAAGAACAACAAATTAAAATTCTACCAATCTTATGTTCGGTCCTATGAAAATATGTCAATTATTTTTTTAAGATATGGGATTATTTTTATGAATAAAAATTTTCCATAAACCGAATAATATGCATTTTATTTTTGAAACAGATCAGCAGATCACATGTCATTAATGCACAAGTTATTTTTACAAGAGTTGAAAAAGTTGTCACGATGAAGCTGGCTGTTGGTTATCAGGCCTGGCTCTAACCTGGCATGTTTTAACGTTTTTTAAAACATCATTTTAACGTGTTTTTTTACAGTATTTATTCTTCGTTCGCCAAAAACTTCTTATCGATATAAGTAGTTATTTTCTGTAACACTACCGGATTTCCATATTCTAGCGGCGGTTCGACGCCGCAACGGGCCTCTAGTTATGCATAATACTGAAGTAGTGATTTTTTTTTCAACATTTCTATGGATTTCCAGAAATATCATAGAAATTAATTTAGCTTGAAAATAACCCAGTCTTGTGTAATATTTCATATGTCTTTAGATAAAACTATTGTCCGGGATAATTTGGGAAAAAACTCAGGACTTTATTTCAAATATCAACAGAGTTCTGAATAATTTTGTCTATTTTGGTTTTTATTTTTCTATGGCAACATAGTAATGAATTTGGATTCCATTGCAAGATTATTTATTTAATTGAGACACTCTTAGCCTCTTCCATAAAAATTAAACAGATATTCCAAAGGACCTTCGAGATATTCCACTGTCAATATTTTGAAGCTAGGGTTGTCAGTTACTATAAAGTAATACATTAAAAAAATTGTTAATTTACTGTGCATGTAGCTATCTTTACTTGTAATTAAAACTTACTATACCGATATAATGATAACGGACGACGCGTTTGGCTCGGCTTGTAGACACCTGCCTACTGAGTCGGCGGTCCCGGGTTCGAATCCCGGCCGGGGCAAATATTTGTGCAAAATATTTGTTTTTGGGTCATGGATGTTATCTATATATGTATTTATATATTATGTATATCGTCGTCTATTACCCATAGTACAAGCTTTGCTTAGTTTGGGACTAGGTCGATTTGTGTATGATTGTCCCTTAATATTTATATTTATAATGAGATGTTTTTTTAGAATTCCGTACCTCAAAAGGAAAATTTGTTGTTTTTTTTTTTTCAATATAACGCAATACATGTAACATTTTCCAATGAAGAGTATTATGTGGTACAGGGAAGGGGTCCGCCCTCGTTAGGTTTATACTAAAACCCTGTGCCAATACATAATGCTCCAAGGAACGGGGGTGAGAACGGTTGTAAACGAAACAAAAAAACGTATCCAAGAAAGAGTACGAAAAGAACTTAAAGTACTGGTGGATGTGGTTCGGCCGAATTCTGGAACAACAAATGACGGGAATACGGCGCGAACCCTGTTATCGGAAAATAACCGTTCCAAGTTTGCTGAAATATTAGGTATCGAGCACTGGTTACTGGATGATCTTCACACGGTCTTAATATCTTTGAACTGTGGATTACCTATTGACTCTGATAAATTCGGCGAGTTCTGCAAAACGATAGCAAATAAATATGTAGCTGATTATGCGTGGTATCCTATGACTGTAACCTTACATAAAATATTAGTACATGGTAGAGATATTATACAATGGTCAGCTTTACCTATCGGTTTGTTATCAGAACCATGAACCACAAAAAAAACCATGCTGGATTTGTTTCACAGGGCATTGGAATCGTCCGATCCCTTGATTTCTAACGTACGGTTGCAGCACAGACTAAAAAAAGTTAAAAATAATACCTTTGCCGCCCACGGTTTTAAATCTCTTGAACCCATATGAAGTATCTAAAGAGGATGATTCTGTTCCCGTAGCAGAAGATTATACTTAGCAAATTTTAGACGGATATGATGCTGAATATACAGAAATATTAAGAAGCGAAACTTTATAAATATGTATAATTTGTAAATATTATGTAAATAAATTAAATATTCTTGTTAGTGACAACCCTAAAATCAGAATAATCTGAAAAAACTTTGAAACAGAATTTCTCAGAGGTCTTCAGTCCGTTTAGCTTGATTTTTTTTTCGGGCAAGAGCACAATCAAAACAATCGTTTCATGTTAAAATTAAATCCTAATACTTGTAAAATAAGCTAAAATAAATAAATAACTAAAATGTATAAAAATACATTTTACTCAATTTTCTTAATACCTAGAGCTGTGCTACTTTCTTATATGTACTGCTTGTAGTTAGCATTATTTGATATTGCTAGGAGCAATATTAATTATTATTAAAAAAATGGGAAAAACGAAATTTTAGATTTTCATATATTTTCACAATTTATTTTTTATTTTGAATTGTGAGGCGTAATTGCCACTCCGGAGTTATAGTCTTATATCTGTGTTAAATAATTCCGACTAATGAAGGCATAAAATTTGGATGACCGCTTTTGAGGTCAAAAACCATACTGTGCCTTGTTCAGAATAAGCAACTTTACCAACTCACCAAATTTGATTAAAATCTGTGAAAAAAGGAAATCGGCAACAAAATAAAAGTTCGCCCTTCGAGTATTTTTTTAAACAAAAATTGTCAATAAAAAATTCAAGCTGTAGGTTTAAAAATACCTATATGCCAATAAATCGCAAATCGCCCTGTAATAATATTATTAAAATATGTAGTAATAATCCATACTAATATTATAAATGCGAAAGTGTGTCTGTCTGTCTGTTACCTCTTCACGCTTAAACCGCTGAACCGATTTAGATGAAATTTGGTATATAGATAGTTTCAGTCCCGGGGAAGGACATAGGATACTTTTCATCCCGAATAAATTTAGTGTTCCCGTGGGATGAGCGGGTAACACCGCGGGGCACAGCTAGTATTAAAATATATTAAGAAACATGTTGGAACATAGAGAAAAATGTCTAAAGTAGGTACGTTTCCTACTGACCGGGCGGAGTCGGCGCGCGCTCAAGCACATCTAAATAGTTGCCAAAGGAATGTAGAGCTTCTATACAACAGTCAGATCCCATATTCGAATATTTTTCGCTCCGCTGCCGGCGGCCGCGGACGGAGGTTGTTGGGTTGTCGTGGCGCGTAATTGGCTACGTTCGGACTGAGACATTCGAGCAGGTCGCCCTAGTAGATTTAATCGTGCGGACGGACGAAGTCGGCTGCTGCCGGGCGCTCCAGCGTCCGCTGGAACGTGGCAGCAGCCGACCCCGCCCGATCTGGTCACTGGACGCGGTCGGCCGCTGTGCCGGCTGCCAGAGCGCCCGTTGCGACGCGGTGGCAGCTGACCCGGCCCGGTCCGGTCAGTGGGAATCGTACATAAGGAGCCTTAACCAAGGATTATAAACCATTGTATCAAAACACAAAGAAAAATTGAAATGCGTAACCTGGCGGAAGAGACCAGGAAACGAACCCGGTACCTCTGGATTACCGGTCCAGCGTGTTAACCTCTCCACCACGTTAACCCCATCAGATAACATTTAAAAAAATTCCTTATGCCTTGTTCGACGCACAAGTTTCTTTTTTTGCATTGTTTATTTAAAAGGCTTAGTCGTCTCCGCCAGGTTACGCAGTTCAATTATTCTTTGTGCTTGAATCATTAAATCAAGGTTCAGTATAAAAAATGTGGTGTGTATCCACATTAAAAATGATGAGATATTTCTGAAGGTCTACTCCGATGTCGTCCCTCTCAATCTCCTGTCAAACTATATTTAGGTGAGTGTGACGGCACTATACGATGGTCGAATTTAGAAAATCGGAGTAAGCCCGTCTGATTCATATAGGGATGTGCTGTCGCTGCCCGATTTGTATGGAAAATGTCCTCGAGAACGTTCTTTCCCCATACAAATCGGGAAACTTTCGCGAGAAAGGAACATCTCTAGTTTCATAGCGAGGTTTCTGTCCTGTATGGACGTAGAAAGCCACCAAGTCAGTCGGGGCACGCCAACGGAGTTAGCGCAGTCGACCGGATCACCTCTGAATCTTAGAATAAATACGCCTAGAACGGCTAGAACGATAGCACCAAGTTATGTTTTATGACTATGGGACCAACTAGAAAGGTAGAAAGTAAACTCTTTCGAGCAATAAAACAAAAATAAAAAAAATATAATTCCGTTGTTTCGCCGGCTTATGAACACTGACGCCATGTTTAAAAAAGCACTTCCTCTCGAGGTGTTCCGCCTGAAACGTGAAATTTTGAAGCCCTGTTATAACGCACGTTATGACGACATTTCATTATCATTGCATGTTTGAGAAAACATTATTTCAATGTAAATTGTTATTGGTTTGGTGTTAAGTTTTGTAAAAGGTTGTGCTCTTTTCTGTTATAGCAGCAGTGATTCTATGATGATAAGCATGCTCTTTGAATACCAGGTCCGTTCGTGATCCCAGGTGACCCTGGCGATGGGTTGGCGCCCATCCCGCCCTTCATCGAGCGCACCACCGAGAACCCCTACATCTATTCCACCACACCTGGCGGTAGTGACTACGGCGGCGGCAACATTACTTGTAAGTATATTATGCTACTGTATACTCTAGTACAGTCTGACCAAAAAGAGTAGAAATTAAAAAGTGGCAATACTGTAGTGTCGTCCCTTTCTAATCAATTTAAGAAAACGGGGGCAACACTACGGTATTGCCACTTTTTCTCACGTTAACTCATGGTAGGGGAGCACCCTTACCATCACCTCGTACCTTACCACTGCTAGCGATAGCGTGAACGATTTGTATGGAGAACAGTACACGATACTAGCGGTTACTTTGTAGAACTACAATTCTCCATACAATTCGTTTACTGTACTGTATGCCAGATTCTTACTACTTCGGCAAGTGGTAGTGGTAGCATTTTTGTTGTGATTCGCTGAATCCTCTTTTCGCCGAATCCTTTTTCCTCTAATGATTTTTACGCATAACATTTAATTGCCGAAAACCTATCGTCTGATTATGTTTGTTCGAGTTCGAGATCGCAGCTCTATTCAACCTAACCTAATCTACCTTTTCTGACAGCAGCTTTTTATTGTCAGTGGTCGAATTTACACCTAACTAAAATTCGGTAGGTAGGTACTTAAGTAATACATCATTATGCGTTTCAGTCAAAAATTCATCATGATTAACCCTTTGAGCGCCAAGCGGCAAAGCAATTCACCGTGCCACTGACGCCAAAAACAAAAACAAAAAAAAGTGCTCCAAAATCAACAGAGATTGAAAAAAAACTGATAGTGGTTTGAATTAGCATGTTTTTGACCATTGAAATTTTTGACGTCAATAGGCGTCGTTGGCGTCAGTGGCACGAATTCCCGATGACGTGATTTGCCGTCTTTGGCGGTCAAAGGGTACATTAGACGGAAATAGACATTAGACGGAATGCGAAACGTATTCGCCAAATATGTACGTAAACACTATACCTAATGTATTGGAACCAATACATGAAGTAGGTACGTTTTAACAGATCTCTAGGTACAAAGGCAAATAAGTTACGGATATTAGAAAATATGCGTATAAGTAGATAAATAAATAAATGTTAAGGGACAATCTTACACAAACACAAATCGACCTAGTCCTTAAGAAAAGCTTGTACTTGCATAGATTACTTAATAGTACTACATAACTATGGGGACTAGACGACGATATACATACCTATATATACATATGTCCTCGATGACCCAGGAACAATTATTCGAGTTCATCACACAAATATTTGCTCCCGCGTCGAGCAGCCGCGCGGACAGGGCGCATGCCCGCAGTGTTCGGTTGGCCGCCGCCGCGACTGATCGTCTCTCCTGATGATGAATCGCGTACCGATTCGAAACATGTTGAGCGTTATTAGACTTCTACGACGTGAGTAAACCCGTTTAAGTATTTTAATATTTGCTCTGGCCGGGATTCGAACCCAGGACCGCCGGCTCAGCAGATTACAAACTGCGCCAACCGCGTCGTCAATGACAGTTAGATGGTTTCTGATATTTTTATTGTTCGCAGATTCGCTGGACGGTTGTTGGTACATATTCCCGCCGAACTACGGGTCCATTGCCGGCATCAGCTACCTGGACCCGCTGTCCATCAACGAATACCGGTACACATGCTCAGGCACCGCCAATAAGGTATATCGAAGTTTTTGCTACGCACGTACGTCATATGGTTACAGGGATCTTCCAGAGTTCAAATGAGAACTGCATATTACGCCATTGCTGACGTGCGAATACCTATTTATTTAACTGGCTTATAAGAATCCTTATTTACTAAAGATTTCATTACTAGAGTAAAGGGGTCGGTCTAATAGCCGTATGTACTTACATTTGTGTTGAACCTTTTTTTGATCTTATTACCACCGAGGATGCTAAAGTCCGGGCGATGTGAAGAATAGCCATACAGTGACCCCGGGGCTTTAAAGCAACTATTAAGCGGGAAAACACTCAGATGAGATATAAAATGTTTCTTCTCTAACATACAATGGAATGTCGTCATAACGTGCGTTATGCCAGGCTTTAAAGTATCACGTTTCGGGCGGAACAACTCGAGAACTGTTAAGGAATTTCATAGGTACAAAATTTAAGGCCTAAGCCGGGTAGTATTTTTTTTGAAACATGACGTCTGTGTTCATAAACTGGCTAAACAGCTGAATTATATTTATTTTGAGTGGTGTATTTTTTTATTTCATTGCATATGGTTGAGAAAAGCATTATACATGCATTAGCTGTGAAAAGGGCTTGCCAGCTTCGTGTCACTATCCGGTCTATGCCTACTCACCCGGCAAGTCTTTCCGTGCCGCGTCTGCGGTAATGTGATCTGACCAATTGTCGTCTACGCATTTTTAGAATGAAGAACGTTTTAAATGGTTTTTTTAATCATAATTTGGGATTATTAAGTTTACACCCTGACAGGGTCCTTGTACCTAGTTATAAGTATGTACTTGGTTGCAATAAATATATTATTATTATTAGTCCAGCTGACTGCGTGTAAAAAAGTGACACATACAAACTATCGCTTTTAATATTAGTGTATCCAATTGTGTCTAATTGCAGGGTCTGTACTGGTATCCGCAATGGATGGGCGCGCCGCCGGAGCACCCTTACCGGACGTCGGGCGAATCGCCGAAGCACCAGCCGGTTGGCGATACATACTATCCGCACCAGCAGGGGCCTCAGCCGCCGCCGCTCATCGTGCCCCGGCCTAACGGCAACTAATATAGCTTTATAAATCACTGGCTTTAGTTTTATTTTTTGACTCTGAAATAGGTAAAAAAAAATAAAGAACTTCGAGAAAGAGGCTAATAGAAGAATACTGCTGAAAACTTCGTCGGGTCTTCACATCGCCAATTTCACAATGTCTGAAGACGAAAGTTTTCAATCAGTGCGTCCTACGGCGGATAAAGGCTGACTATTAGGTTCCTGGCTGACAACTGGTGCCTTTACCCTATGTAATATCTCGAACGAAAGTGCAATAGGTGGACGAGTAAGTTCAAGGGCCGTAACGTACCTACTCAAGCCTCTACAACAATATTCTGTATTAAACCATTGATACAAAGATCAATGCTCAAAGAAAAAAAAAAGACCTATGTTTCATAGATTTATAAATCATAGCGCCCTCTTTCGCTTACTCGTTGCTGTAAAGTATAGTGCGGTAAGATGTGAATATTAACGTATTCACATAGAGGCCGTAAAGGTATAAAGCCTTTAACACTTTCAACACTGGGAACCCGCTCCGTGGGCGCTGTGCTCGTAGTGAATTTTCGCTACATACACGCATTTCCCCATGTTATCGGCTACGCGCGGAGCGCTACGAAATCTTTGGCAGTGAATGTGTTAAATGAACAATGCAAAGATCGACACACGAAGCATAAGGAAAAAAATCGAAGGGTTATCTGGGCTTTAGGGTGGTGTAAAGGTTAACATGCAGGACCGGTAATTCAGAGGTAGGTTTGATTTCCGGTCTCTTCCACCAGATAACACGTTTAAAATTTTCTTTGAGCCCTGATCTTTGTATCAATGGTTTAATATAAAAAATAGTGTAGGTATTCCCACATTAAAAAAACATTTAGGCATTACATTATTTATTTCATAAACTAACTATCTTCGTGTGTTCCTCCCTGGCCGGACCCCGGAGCCTGATTAGGATATAATTGCAGTAATAATATGTGCCAATTGTGTACCTTATGTACCAGGTCGGAAATCGTATGTACCTCTGTAGTTTTGAAGATATTGGTCATTAAAGGTGGTCCGGTCCGGCTGCAGAGTACACTCTGCAGCCGGACCCCGCCCAGCTGATAAACACCGCTTTAAGATATGATGTCGATAACAGATTTATGTACCCATCATGTACCTTCCGAATAAACCTTTTGTTGTAAAATGTGGCTTCACAAATTATTATAATCATTAAATTAAACTTTTTGCGTATAAGTGCCTGTGACAAACTAATAGCAATATATGCGCACACTAGTGAAATGCCATATACGTTGCTATTATATTCTCATAGGCGCCTGTATGCAAAAAGTTTAATGTATGATTATAATAATTTGTGAAGCCATTTTTTTACAAAGAAAAGGTTTATTCGGAAGGTACATGATAGGTACATAAATCTGTTATCGACATCATATCTTAAAGCGGTGGATATCAGCGGCTCCGGGCGGAGTCCGGTTGCGGAGTGTACCTACTCTGCAGCCACCTTCAATGACCAATATCTTCAAAACTACGGAGGTACATACGATTTCTGACCTGGTACATAAGGTACAGTCGAGTTCATTTACATCTACACACTTACGAGAACAAAAATATCTGAACACGACTTAATGCTCCTGACAATAGGGTCGTGTTCAAATATTTTTTGTTCTCGTAAGTGTGTAGATGTAAATGAACTCGACTGTACATAAATGGTACATATTATTACTGCAATTATAACCTAAGCAGGCTCCAGGATCCGGCCAGGGAGAAACACGTACAATCTTCTATTGAAATTTTCCAAAAAGTTAAGTGATTCTTTAGTGTCAACCCGGGTTACAAAATTTCACGAGTAATGGGTACCTACTGCAGAGGAGAAAAGCCGGACATATGGAATTTCGGACATACGAAAGTATTTTTGTAAGAGCTGAAACGGCAAAATTTGGGGTTCGCTCGGTAAATGACACCAACATACAATTTTTAATAACTTTAATTCATATTAATAATCATAATTTACACAAACATAACGAAATCTAATGTCAACTCATACAATAGGTTGATAAATTACATCTATGTATTAAACAATTTAAATTATATGAAACCATTTTATTGCACATAACTGTACGGGCGCCAAAACAACCTTAAATTATGTATTGTCTGCCAAAATACATCAGTATTCAATATTGTGACGTCTAGCTAGTCTTAGTGAAAGAAATACAAAAGCTGTATGTATACCACTATTAAACTACTTACTACTATCATGGACAAAATAATACAAGCATTTCTAAGACACTTATGTTCACGTAAAAAGGTTTTATATTGAAACGAAGATGAATAATTTTATACTTTGAGAGGGATTCGACGTTCCTGCTATAATAACATTTCACAAGTTATAAATTTATTCCACTTAGCTTTGTGCGTGTAAATCTGTCATCTTATAACATTTTAATTGAATTTAGGTTATGGGGCTTCTGAACGGGCCATATATTTTACTGCAATTTATGGCCGGCAACTATGGCCGTCCCTCTCTGACACCCTACCCTAGAGCAAGATGCAAATAACATCCGGCCACAAATTGCAGCAAAACACGGCCCTTTATATAATGTACTGGGAAGACACATGTCACACGCACACAGCTATATTAAATAGAGTATAACAAAAAAAAAGTAGTTCCGTTACTGATGCAATAGTGCCATTTCTTTAGAAATGCTTATTATAGAACTGTCAATTACTATACAAAAGTGACACAGATATAACAGCCAATCATATTGACTTTGTCCCTTCCGTAAAACCTTATTAGTCCTCGCTTACACATTGTTAGTTTTAATTGCAGCGTAAAGATAATGTATTTCAACAGCTAAAAATACATTTTTACAATTTAAATACATTATCTATGCGCCGTAGCAGTAAAACTATTAAAAATATCAGTATGTAAGGGTGTGCCAATGTTATATGGAAATTCCGAAGTTAACCCGATTGACTGAAATAGTTGCTGCCACTTTCGCGTCAGATATTTTAGTAAATATTATAGTTGACAGTCTGGTTTTATTTCGTCGTCTACTATCTAATACTATAATTATATTTATTTTAATTGGATATCACACTTTTACACATGTCACTGAGAGTAGTGGCCGACAATTCTTATCAGTGAAGGACAAAGAGGTCCGACATCGTAGTCTGTAACTTCGAATAATATAAATACAAATATACAATGAATATACTTTTTAATAAAATGTAATCGTTAGTTATTTCACCGCTTGGGTGAAAATCACTAACTACAAAATATGCGTTAAAATAAAGTCAAAATAACCTTTTATATCCAGATATTTATAACACAAGTTACAATAGATGTCACTAAGAAATTATAATGATTTTAAAATATGAAGAATAGGAACGCCATATGTTGTTTTACTTTCATGGTCATCATCATAAAACAGGATTAGGGTGATATTAGAGGGTGGATTTTTCCAAAGCCTTATTCATATTTTATTGTACAAAACAAGTTAGTACAAAGGGCGATCTTGATGCCAAATAGCATTTATTACAATTCATCCGAGGACTCTGACAAAGAGGACATGAAGTTGGATAAAATGTAATTGTCGAAGAAATAAAATAAATAGTAATATTTGTTTTACGCTGCGTATCTGCGGCGTTTCATTTCGCTTTAAAGACGCTCGTAAACCGGCAGTGTGATAAGGCTGTAAATACAACTAAGAGGGAAAAATAAATGCAGTATCAAATCTTTAAAAATGAGGTTTGCGGTCTGTTATCGTGACAATGGATGCAACATTTCATTGAATGCTTAGAAAAAACAATGTACAGGTTGCGTTAGTGGCGCCTCTGGCGGTGAAAATTTCCAACAACAACGGTATCGGGAATTGTAATATAGGGATAAGTCGGGACAAGCGTACTTACATCGAAAGATGTTATACTACTAACGCCATCCTATATTTGCCAACTGCATTTGCGTGATTGTAAGATGGCTTTATTAGTATAATATCTGGACTTTTCGATATTTCTACATGGTAGGCGCTTTTGGCCCGCTGGCGAAATAGTCCCGACTCATTTTAGTTATAGCTAGTATACTTAGCTTCTGATGTTACATTGTAATTTATCATCTTACTGTTGTACTGTGTGTGGTTGAATATATTTATATGAAAAAAAGATTGACAGACGTATTTCATGTGTGACAAACTTTTGAAATAGGTGCACTTATTCTAAATCAAGTCATATATTTTAATTAACCGATCTGATTAATATTTAACACTATACATTTCTTCGTGATGATTAACTCGTAACATAACGTCCTAGAATACAATCCAAAAACGCAAGATTTCCTAATATATTTTATAACATACCCAGTCCTAATAAAATTGAATAGTACATACAGTTTAATAATGGAATAT
The DNA here is from genome assembly GCA_932273695.1 of Apotomis betuletana. Taxonomy (NCBI): domain Eukaryota; kingdom Metazoa; phylum Arthropoda; class Insecta; order Lepidoptera; family Tortricidae; genus Apotomis; species Apotomis betuletana. Next base: position 7,927,543 of record OW026318.1, on the reverse strand, counting down.
TTTAATTAACTGTTTTTTTGAGCCTGAACCTATAGAATTTGTCGTAAATTGTGCTAATATTGGGAAATAAATGTTTTTGGACCTTACATACCTGAATTAGAAAATCGATTTCGAGAAAGTTCCACTTCAAGGCATCCGAAGTTACTCATAAGACCTCGTACCAAACGTCTCTGGTAGGTATATCACGTAACTATATAATCTATAGAATGGCCGGATTTATTTTTCATCGTCTATTTCAAATTCCTTCTCCCAACTTTCATCTGAATTTGCGCTGGCATCATCTTTTGTTTCCTTTTCTCCAAAATAATCCTCTACCAAATCGTTACCGCAGACGTCAGATTTTACCGCCTTTATCGGGGAGCCGCCATTTTTGTTGTTCACATTGTCTCTGGTGTGCGATTTTTTAGTGTTGCCAGTGTTCGTGTTTTTATTTTTAGTGTTGTTATTGGTTATGTCACGGGTGGATGTCTGTTTTGTTTTCTTGTTGGATATTTCCTTCTCGTATTCTTCTAGGAGTAGCGTTTGTTGTTCCTCTGTCAGTTCCACGTCATTCGCAAAGTCTTCTGTGAACAAGAAATGATCATTATTACAATGTATATTAATATGTTTTACCACGTATGTAGCGCGATAGTTGTTATTAAATCTTGCAGGGTTTATTATCCTTTATAAATATTGTTTTTAGGGTTCAAAGAGGTAAAGCATGGATATTGGGAACATACAAAAAATTTCTTTCTCTCGTGTCACCTTGTCTGAACCACTAAAATAACACATTATCTAACTAGTAATGAACCCACCCTACCTTAATCTGACGCGCTCGAGTATGTCCGATGATCATAATCATGTGAATCTAAAAATCCCCTCTTCGGGGCCCAGCCTGTAGCAAGTCATCGATAGCATACACCTTCTCCCCAGGCGACGACGTCGGCCAACTCGGTCGGCTCGGCCAGTTCGGGATCGTCGACAACTTCAGAGTCTCCTGTCGCCTTGAGCGGGTAACATGTTAGCCGTAACAAGTAGTTAAAAACTTACCGTCCTAACAGGCGACGACGTCGGCCGACTCGGCCAGTTCGGGATCGTCGACAACTTCAGAGTCTCCTGTCGCCTTGAGCGGGTAACATGTTAGCCGTAACAAGTACCTAGTTAAAAACTTACCGTCCTAACAGGCGACGACGTCGGCCGACTCGGTCGGCTCGGCTTGCTCGGGCTCGCCGACAACTTCAGTGTTGATACCATTCGCCTTGAGTGGGTGACATGTTAGTCGTAACAAGTAGTCAACAACTTACTTACCGTCCTTCCAGGCGACGACGTCGGCCGACTCGGTCGGCTCGGGTTGCTCGGGCTCACCGACAACTTCAGTGTCGATACCTTTCGCCTTGAGTGGGTTACATGTTAGTCGTAACAAGTAGTCAACAACTTACTTACCGTCCTCCCAGGCGACGACGTCGGCCGACTCGGTCGGCTCGGGTTGCTCGGGCTCACCGACAACTTCAGTGTCGATACCTTTCGCCTTGAGTGGGTTACATGTTAGTCGTAACAAGTAGTCAACAACTTACTTACCGTCCTCCCAGGCGACGACGTCGGCCGACTCGGTCGGCTCGGGTTGCTCGGGCTCACCGACAACTTCAGTGTCGATACCTTTCGCCTTGAGTGGGTTACATGTTAGTCGTAACAAGTAGTCAACAACTTACTTACCGTCCTCCCAGGCGACGACGTCGGCCAACTCGGTCGGCTCGGCCAGTTCAGGCTCTTCGACGACTTCGGTGTCGATGCCGGACAACACTTTCTTGGGGCTTCTGCAATGTAAAATAGATAGTTATAGTTAGCTTGTAAATGTTTACACAAACTTAAGCTAGTATGATAATTCGATTAAATTCATCATATTTATTGTATATGAAAGCGAAAAATTGTATGCCTCGAGCGGGATTCGATCTCGATTTACGCTAGCAGTCGTTACTGTAAAAACATAATTATCTTGATTGGCGATTGCTACACTTTAGGCCAATAACTGCAGCAACATCCCTACATGTCCTACAGCAAAAAATAAGCAAAAGTACAATGTGTGATTTGACAGAAAGTCATTCGCGTTAAATACTTATCTCGCTCACTCTAACGCGATCCAGATAAGTACCTCTCAGTTTTCACCCAAATCCGAATCTTAATGAGAGCTCTCGGACCCTACTTACTGTTGCACGGGCGTGACGCACTACTGTGGCGCGGAACAGGTCCTGCATTATAATTACCCGCCACGTTCTTGTGCAGTAATGTGAGAGAGTGACGAGTAGAGCTATGTCGCGCGACAAGAGTCTCGAAGCATAGTTGTGCTAGATGTCCACCAACAGCGCCACGCTCCACTCCTGCTGCTGACTGTACTTACTGTAGCACGGGCGCCTCGCACTGCAGCGGCAGGTGCGCGAGCACGGGGTCAGTCTGTGGCGCGGGCGCGGGCTGTACTGCTGCCGACTGTACTTACTGTAGCACGGGCGCCTCGCACTGCAGCGGCAGGTGCGCGAGCACGGGGTCAGTCTGTGGCGCGGGCGCGGGCTGTACTGCTGCCGACTGTACTTACGGTAGCACGGGCGCCTCGCACTGCAGCGGCAGGTGCGCGAGCACGGGGTCAGTCTGTGGCGCGGGCGCGGGCTGTACTGCTGCCGACTGTACTTACTGTAGCACGGGCGCCTCGCACTGCAGCGGCAGGTGCGCGAGCACGGGGTCAGTCTGTGGCGCGGGCGCGGGCTGTACTGCTGCCGACTGTACTTACTGTAGCACGGGCGCCTCGCACTGCAGCGGCAGGTGCGCGAGCACGGGGTCAGTCTGTGGCGCGGGCGCGGGCTGTACTGCTGCTGACTGTACTTACTGTAGCACGGGCGCCTCGCACTGCAGCGGCAGGTGCGCGAGCACGGGCGCGGGCTGTACTGCTGCCGACTGTACTTACTGTAGCACGGGCGCCTCGCACTGCAGCGGCAGGTGCGCGAGCACGGGGTCAGTCTGTGGCGCGGGCGCGGGCTGTACTGCTGCTGACTGTACTTACTGTAGCACGGGCGCCTCGCACTGCAGCGGCAGGTGCGCGAGCACGGGCGCGGGCTGTACTGCTGCCGACTGTACTTACTGTAGCACGGGCGCCTCGCACTGCAGCGGCAGGTGCGCGAGCACGGGGTCAGTCTGTGGCGCGGGCGCGGGCTGTACTGCTGCTGACTGTACTTACTGTAGCACGGGCGCCTCGCACTGCAGCGGCAGGTGCGCGAGCACGGGGTCAGTCTGTGGCGCGGGCGCGGGCTGTACTGCTGCTGACTGTACTTACTGTAGCACGGGCGCCTCGCACTGCAGCGGCAGGTGCGCGAGCACGGGGTCAGTCTGTGGCGCGGGCGCGGGTTGTACTGCTGCCGACTGTACTTACTGTAGCACGGGCGCCTCGCACTGCAGCGGCAGGTGCGCGAGCACGGGGTCAGTCTGTGGCGCGGGCGCGGGCTGTACTGCTGCCGACTGTACTTACTGTAGCACGGGCGCCTCGCACTGCAGCGGCAGGTGCGCGAGCACGGGGTCAGTCTGTGGCGCGGGCGCGGGCTGTACTGCTGCTGACTGTACTTACTGTAGCACGGGCGCCTCGCACTGCAGCGGCAGGTGCGCGAGCACGGGCGCGGGCTGTACTGCTGCCGACTGTACTTACTGTAGCACGGGCGCCTCGCACTGCAGCGGCAGGTGCGCGAGCACGGGGTCAGTCTGTGGCGCGGGCGCGGGCTGTACTGCTGCTGACTGTACTTACTGTAGCACGGGCGCCTCGCACTGCAGCGGCAGGTGCGCGAGCACGGGGTCAGTCTGTGGCGCGGGCGCGGGTTGTACTGCTGCCGACTGTACTTACTGTAGCACGGGCGCCTCGCACTGCAGCGGCAGGTGCGCGAGCACGGGGTCAGTCTGTGGCGCGGGCGCGGGCTGTACTGCTGCCGACTGTACTTACTGTAGCACGGGCGCCTCGCACTGCAGCGGCAGGTGCGCGAGCACGGGGTCAGTCTGTGGCGCGGGCGCGGGCTGTACTGCTGCCGACTGTACTTACTGTAGCACGGGCGCCTCGCACTGGAGCGGCAGGTGCGCGAGCACGGGGTCGGTCTGTGGCGCGGGCGCGGGCTGTACTGCTGCTGACTGTACTTACTGTAGCACGGGCGCCTCGCACTGGAGCGGCAGGTGCGCGAGCACGGGGTCGGTCTGTGGCGCGGGCGCGGGCTGTACTGCTGCTGACTGTACTTACTGTAGCACGGGCGCCTCGCACTGGAGCGGCAGGTGCGCGAGCACGGGGTCGGTCTGTGGCGCGGGCGCGGGCTGTACTGCTGCTGACTGTACTTACTGTAGCACGGGCGCCTCGCACTGGAGCGGCAGGTGCGCGAGCACGGGGTCGGTCTGTGGCGCGGGCGCGGGCTGTACTGCTGCTGACTGTACTTACTGTAGCACGGGCGCCTCGCACTGGAGCGGCAGGTGCGCGAGCACGGGGTCGGTCTGTGGCGCGGGCGCGGGCTGTACTGCTGCTGACTGTACTTACTGTAGCACGGGCGCCTCGCACTGCAGCGGCAGGTGCGCGAGCACGGGGTCGGTCTGTGGCGCGGGCGCGGGCTGTACTGCTGCTGACTGTACTTACTGTAGCACGGGCGCCTCGCACTGCAGCGGCAGGTGCGCGAGCACGGGGTCGGTCTGTGGCGCGGGCGCGGGCTGTACTGCTGCTGACTGTACTTACTGTAGCACGGGCGCCTCGCACTGGAGCGGCAGGTGCGCGAGCACGGGGTCAGTCTGTGGCGCGGGCGCGGGCTGTACTGCTGCTGACTGTACTTACTGTAGCACGGGCGCCTCGCACTGCAGCGGCAGGTGCGCGAGCACGGGGTCGGTCTGTGGCGCGGGTGCGGGCTGTACTGCTGCTGACTGTACTTACTGTAGCACGGGCGCCTCGCACTGCAGCGGCAGGTGCGCGAGCACGGGGTCGGTCTGTGGCGCGGGCGCGGGCTGTACTGCTGCTGACTGTACTTACTGTAGCACGGGCGCCTCGCACTGGAGCGGCAGGTGCGCGAGCACGGGGTCAGTCTGTGGCGCGGGCGCGGGCTGTACTGCTGCCGACTGTACAATGTTGCGATGTATCGGTCGCCTTCCTTTGCTGACATTGCGCCTTTTATTAACTCCCTTGATCACAATATTAGAAATAGTAAGAAGACTCCGTGCAAGGTAATCGCAGGTGACATTAATATAAACATTTGCCCCGACAACAAACTAGATATCAGTAATAGGTACCTTTGTCTCATTGCTGAACTGGGTTTAAGTCCAACAGTCACTATGCCAACGCGGGGTGACTCATGCCTGGACCATATAAATATCACGGCCACGTTTTATACTGAATCCGTAATATGCAAAACTGACGTGACGGACCATGACGCCGTTATCGCAGGAATAAAAATGAAACCTTTTCAATTAAAAAATAGAAATCGGGTTAACACGAAATTGAATCATGAGGCTATTGCAGCTGACCTACAAGAATTGGATTGGTCAAACGTTACCTCTAAAACGTCCCTGAACGAGGCTGTGGCAGCCTTTAGCTCAACTCTCAGCCAAATTGTCAGCAGTCACACAGAAGAAACCCTTATGAGTCGGACTAAATTCACTTTTCAACCATGGATGACTCCGGGCTTATTGAGATGCTCCAGACACAAAGATGCTCTCCATGCACGATCTCGAAAAAATCCAGAAGATGTCACTGCCAGAACGATCTACACCCGCTACCGTAATTTCTACTACAACCTGCTTCGAAAACTGAAAAATGAACACGAAACAAAGGACATTGAAAGTAACATAAACTGCCCTAAGAAACTCTGGAAATGCATCAAAAAAATCTCTCACACTAGTAAACCCAAGCTAAACTCAACGCAACTACTAAAGTCAGACAAAACTGAAATCGAGTCCTTAAACAGATGCAACGAATATTTCACTGATGTCGGTCCAACCCTTGCTAAAAAAATCCTCACTCAAATCAGTAAAACACAAAATGACCTTGCTAAAGATACTAAATTAAAAGATCCACAGCCTAACTCGTTTTTTATGCAACCAACGGATGAGATAGAAATCGGGAGGATTATTGCCAACCTAAACCCGGACAGTGCACCTGGACTAGACGGATTAACTAACAGGCTTCTGAAAAATATTAAATCGTACATCCTTGTGCCGCTCACGTTTATATGCAACATGAGTTTAGCTGAAGGTATTTTCCCGGAAGCCTGGAAAGTGGCGGCAGTAACCCCTATCCACAAAAAAGGAGATAAAAGTAGTTGTAATAATTACCGACCAATTTCTCTATTAGGGTCCCTATCAAAGATATTAGAAAAACTTGTCAATAAACGCCTCATTAATTTTCTAAATAACTATGATATATTATCGTGTAGGCAACTCGGCTTTAGACAAGGTAAATCCACTGAAGACGCAGTTACACTGATAACAAATCTTATTTCTAAGCATCTAGACCAAAATGAAGCGTGCGCTGGAGTGTTTCTTGATCTCGCCCGGGCTTTTGATACGGTTTCTTTTCCTATACTGAGTAGAAAGCTGGAGACCCTGGGCATTCGGGGAATTCCATTGAAATGGTTTCAAAGTTATATGTCAAACAGACGGCAATGTGTCAAAATCGATGGTAGGGTAAGCGACTTAAGAAAAACCACTTTCGGGGTCCCACAGGGAAGTATTTTGGGTCCGACCTTGTTTCTCATTTATATTAATGACGTTGCTACGTTAGATATTTTAAAAGCCGAAATTGTATGCTATGCTGATGATACCGCGGTTATATTTCATGACTCGTCGTGGGACCTGCTGTACTCTACCATGGAAAGTGGCATGTCGCGTATAGCTAAATGGTTACAAAACAACCTTCTGACTCTAAATATAGAAAATACCAAGTTTTATGTTTCCACAAAACTGTAGTGTCGGCTCCTACTACTACATTCGATTTAAAAAATTCATACTTGCTTATCAAATCTGAATGATACTGTTTGTGACTGCAATGTAATCCAAAGAGCGCCCTCTATCTGTTACTTAGGGGTAGTACTGGATGAAAAACTCTCCTTCAGAGAGCACATTTTAGTTACGGCCAACCGTGTTAGAAAGTTAATATATATATTCAAAAACCTGCGCGGTGTTATGGACAAAAAACTGCTGAGATATACATACATCGCCCTTGCCCAGTCCATAATAACGTACTGTATTCCAGTTTGGGGTGGGTCGGCCGGCACCTTTATGATGCTCCTCGAGAGAGCCCAACGTTCGCTGTTAAAAGTCATGCACTGCAGACCTAGAATGTATCCAACCTTCGAATTATATAGGGAGAGTGGAGTGCTAAGTGTACGTCAGCTTTACATCCTACGGTGTACTGTTGTCGCTCACAGGATCGTGGTAAACTTACCCGACTATAATGAGCGATTGCAAAAGCGTACATTTATTACTCCCCTACCAGAAGTCGTTTCTAGATTCGCAAAGAGACTCGGTACCTACAAGTACTTATCCATATATAAGAGAGTAAACGGTGTATGTGACATTAAAACTTGTTCCATAAGAGAGGTCAAAATTAAAACTCAAAATTGGTTAAGAACCTTGAATTACCGTGAGACGGAAAAAATTATAACATCCCCACCCATATAACACCCACCCCCCTCACGTACCTACACACACACACACTCTAATACACACACATATGTACACTTGTACTTGAGCGTACCTTTCTGCTTGGAACACCCCGGGTTCTTTAGTCTTTAAGTTTTATTACTTCGTTATTTGGTAACTGGCATGTTTTAGATTAAGTTAATACTAGCTTAGTTACATTCAATTAATTAATAATTGCTACACATAAAGTAAATATTTAATAACTTCTTGTCAAAACTGTGTAATTCTTTAGCGCCAGATAAACTGAAATTGTCAAACGTAAAATTGTGTCAACCTACGAGACAGGCTGAGCCTAGTGTAGGGGACACGGCTACTTCTGCTGAGGTGTAAACATTACCAAACAGTGTTCATTGAGTTCTTATTTCCTAACTATATGGTAATTCATCTGTAAAAATGTCACTGTATCCTAATAAACTATTTGAATTTGAATTTGAACTTACTGTAGCACGGGCGCCTCGCACTGGAGCGGCAGGTGCGCGAGCACGGGGTCAGTCTGTGGCGCGGGCGCGGGCTGTACTGCTGCTGACTGTACTTACTGTAGCACGGGCGCCTCGCACTGCAGCGGCAGGTGCGCGAGCACGGGGTCGGTCTGTGGCGCGGGCGCGGGCTGTACTGCTGCTGACTGTACTTACTGTAGCACGGGCGCCTCGCACTGCAGCGGCAGGTGCGCGAGCACGGGGTCGGTCTGTGGCGCGGGCGCGGGCTGTACTGCTGCTGACTGTACTTACTGTAGCACGGGCGCCTCGCACTGCAGCGGCAGGTGCGCGAGCACGGGGTCAGTCTGTGGCGCGGGCGCGGGCTGTACTGCTGCTGACTGTACTTACTGTAGCACGGGCGCCTCGCACTGCAGCGGCAGGTGCGCGAGCACGGGGTCAGTCTGTGGCGCGGGCGCGGGCTGTACTGCTGCTGACTGTACTTACTGTAGCACGGGCGCCTCGCACTGCAGCGGCAGGTGCGCGAGCACGGGGTCAGTCTGTGGCGCGGGCGCGGGCTGTACTGCTGCTGACTGTACTTACTGTAGCACGGGCGCCTCGCACTGCAGCGGCAGGTGCGCGAGCACGGGGTCAGTCTGTGGCGCGGGCGCGGGCTGTACTGCTGCCGACTGTACTTACTGTAGCACGGGCGCCTCGCACTGCAGCGGCAGGTGCGCGAGCACGGGGTCGGTCTGTGGCGCGGGCGCGGGCTGTACTGCTGCTGACTGTACTTACTGTAGCACGGGCGCCTCGTACTGCAGCGGCAGGTGCGCGAGCACGGGGTCGGTCTGTGGCGCGGGCGCGGGCTGTACTGCTGCTGACTGTACTTACTGTAGCACGGGCGCCTCGCACTGCAGCGGCAGGTGCGCGAGCACGGGGTCGGTCTGTGGCGCGGGCGCGGGCTGTACTGCTGCTGACTGTACTTACTGTAGCACGGGCGCCTCGCACTGCAGCGGCAGGTGCGCGAGCACGGGGTCGGTCTGTGGCGCGGGCGCGGGCTGTACTGCTGCTGACTGTACTTACTGTAGCACGGGCGCCTCGCACTGCAGCGGCAGGTGCGCGAGCACGGGGTCGGTCTGTGGCGCGGGCGCGGGCTGTACTGCTGCTGACTGTACTTACTGTAGCACGGGCGCCTCGCACTGCAGCGGCAGGTGCGCGAGCACGGGGTCGGTCTGTGGCGCGGGCGCGGGCTGTACTGCTGCTGACTGTACTTACTGTAGCACGGGCGCCTCGCACTGCAGCGGCAGGTGCGCGAGCACGGGGTCGGTCTGTGGCGCGGGCGCGGGCTGTACTGCTGCTGACTGTACTTACTGTAGCACGGGCGCCTCGCACTGGAGCGGCAGGTGCGCGAGCACGGGGTCGGTCTGTGGCGCGGGCGCGGGCTGTACTGCTGCTGACTGTACTTACTGTAGCACGGGCGCCTCGCACTGCAGCGGCAGGTGCGCGAGCACGGGGTCGGTCTGTGGCGCGGGCGCGGGCTGTACTGCTGCTGACTGTACTTACTGTAGCACGGGCGCCTCGCACTGGAGCGGCAGGTGCGCGAGCACGGGGTCGGTCTGTGGCGCGGGCGCGGGCTGTACTGCTGCTGACTGTACTTACTGTAGCACGGGCGCCTCGCACTGGAGCGGCAGGTGCGCGAGCACGGGGTCGGTCTGTGGCGCGGGCGCGGGCTGTACTGCTGCTGACTGTACTTACTGTAGCACGGGCGCCTCGCACTGGAGCGGCAGGTGCGCGAGCACGGGGTCGGTCTGTGGCGCGGGCGCGGGCTGTACTGCTGCTGACTGTACTTACTGTAGCACGGGCGCCTCGCACTGGAGCGGCAGGTGCGCGAGCACGGGGTCGGTCTGTGGCGCGGGCGCGGGCTGTACTGCTGCTGACTGTACTTACTGTAGCACGGGCGCCTCGCACTGGAGCGGCAGGTGCGCGAGCACGGGGTCGGTCTGTGGCGCGGGCGCGGGCTGTACTGCTGCTGACTGTACTTACTGTAGCACGGGCGCCTCGCACTGGAGCGGCAGGTGCGCGAGCACGGGGTCGGTCTGTGGCGCGGGCGCGGGCTGTACTGCTGCTGACTGTACTTACTGTAGCACGGGCGCCTCGCACTGGAGCGGCAGGTGCGCGAGCACGGGGTCGGTCTGTGGCGCGGGCGCGGGCTGTACTGCTGCTGACTGTACTTACTGTAGCACGGGCGCCTCGCACTGGAGCGGCAGGTGCGCGAGCACGGGGTCGGTCTGTGGCGCGGGCGCGGGCTGTACTGCTGCTGACTGTACTTACTGTAGCACGGGCGCCTCGCACTGGAGCGGCAGGTGCGCGAGCACGGGGTCGGTCTGTGGCGCGGGCGCGGGCTGTACTGCTGCTGACTGTACTTACTGTAGCACGGGCGCCTCGCACTGGAGCGGCAGGTGCGCGAGCACGGGGTCGGTCTGTGGCGCGGGCGCGGGCTGTACTGCTGCTGACTGTACTTACTGTAGCACGGGCGCCTCGCACTGGAGCGGCAGGTGCGCGAGCACGGGGTCGGTCTGTGGCGCGGGCGCGGGCTGTACTGCTGCTGACTGTACTTACTGTAGCACGGGCGCCTCGCACTGGAGCGGCAGGTGCGCGAGCACGGGGTCGGTCTGTGGCGCGGGCGCGGGCTGTACTGCTGCTGACTGTACTTACTGTAGCACGGGCGCCTCGCACTGGAGCGGCAGGTGCGCGAGCACGGGGTCGGTCTGTGGCGCGGGCGCGGGCTGTACTGCTGCTGACTGTACTTACTGTAGCACGGGCGCCTCGCACTGGAGCGGCAGGTGCGCGAGCACGGGGTCGGTCTGTGGCGCGGGCGCGGGCTGTACTGCTGCTGACTGTACTTACTGTAGCACGGGCGCCTCGCACTGGAGCGGCAGGTGCGCGAGCACGGGGTCGGTCTGTGGCGCGGGCGCGGGCTGTACTGCTGCTGACTGTACTTACTGTAGCACGGGCGCCTCGCACTGGAGCGGCAGGTGCGCGAGCACGGGGTCGGTCTGTGGCGCGGGCGCGGGCTGTACTGCTGCTGACTGTACTTACTGTAGCACGGGCGCCTCGCACTGGAGCGGCAGGTGCGCGAGCACGGGGTCGGTCTGTGGCGCGGGCGCGGGCTGTACTGCTGCTGACTGTACTTACTGTAGCACGGGCGCCTCGCACTGGAGCGGCAGGTGCGCGAGCACGGGGTCGGTCTGTGGCGCGGGCGCGGGCTGTACTGCTGCTGACTGTACTTACTGTAGCACGGGCGCCTCGCACTGGAGCGGCAGGTGCGCGAGCACGGGGTCGGTCTGTGGCGCGGGCGCGGGCTGTACTGCTGCTGACTGTACTTACTGTAGCACGGGCGCCTCGCACTGGAGCGGCAGGTGCGCGAGCACGGGGTCGGTCTGTGGCGCGGGCGCGGGCTGTACTGCTGCTGACTGTACTTACTGTAGCACGGGCGCCTCGCACTGGAGCGGCAGGTGCGCGAGCACGGGGTCGGTCTGTGGCGCGGGCGCGGGCTGTACTGCTGCTGACTGTACTTACTGTAGCACGGGCGCCTCGCACTGGAGCGGCAGGTGCGCGAGCACGGGGTCGGTCTGTGGCGCGGGCGCGGGCTGTACTGCTGCTGACTGTACTTACTGTAGCACGGGCGCCTCGCACTGGAGCGGCAGGTGCGCGAGCACGGGGTCGGTCTGTGGCGCGGGCGCGGGCTGTACTGCTGCTGACTGTACTTACTGTAGCACGGGCGCCTCGCACTGGAGCGGCAGGTGCGCGAGCACGGGGTCGGTCTGTGGCGCGGGCGCGGGCTGTACTGCTGCTGACTGTACTTACTGTAGCACGGGCGCCTCGCACTGGAGCGGCAGGTGCGCGAGCACGGGGTCGGTCTGTGGCGCGGGCGCGGGCTGGCGCCGCGACGCCGCCGCCAGCCGGTCCTGCAGCAGCGCCACGCGGAACAGGTACCTGCAACCAATACCCCATTCCTTTACTTCTCTTCTTTGCTCTGTAATTGATGATCTTACATCGATATTGGGGTCATAGAATCAGACCTTCGCTTCTGATAAAGTCGCGAAATGATAAGGTTCGTCAGTTTTAAACATTAACACAATCACAAAGTCGAAAAGCGACGAATGTTTTCATTCTCCGATTACACCTACTCGGCAAACAACACCCTTTCTGCCGTGCTAAGCTAAAAGGCCACCTTATTGTATGGAGCTTCATAGCAAAAGGTTGCCTTTTACCGTACCACGGCACCATTATCCCGGCCTCTGTAGTATTTTTTTTACTTCATGGCATTTATTTGAGAAAAACACTATACACGCCTTAGGGCTTACCGGCTTCGTATCACTATCCGGCTTCCCTACAGTCGGCCGTCGTTACCTACCCGCCCGGCAGACCCTACATTCCCGGCGTCTATTTTCTCACCTCTCCCAGAAGTCGTCGTCGGACACGTCGTCCGACACCAGCTTGTGGTGCATGGCGCGGAGCGTGGCGCTGGCGCCGGCACCAGGTATATCGCGGCCACGCGCTGCAGGGCTTACAGCTCTTTAGGTACAGAACCCTAAAAACGTTTTCCATCAGGCGATACGTTTGCTCGTTTGCCCCCTATGATATAAAAAAAAAAAAAAAGTCATTTTTCTCACCTCTCCCAGAAGTCGTCGTCGGACACGGCGTCCGGCACCAGCTTCTGGTGCATGGCGCGGAGCGTGGCGCTGGCGGCGAGGCGGCGCGCGGCAGCGGCGGGCGGCACGAGCGGCAGGGCTTACAGCTCTTTAGGTACAGAACCCTAAAAACGTCATTTTTCTCACCTCTCCCAGAAGTCGTCGTCGGACACGGCGTCCGGCACCAGTTTCTGGTACATGGTGCGGAGCGTGGCGCTGGCGGCGAGGCGGCGCGCGGCAGCGGCGGGCGGCACGAGCGGCAGGGCTTACAGCTCTTTAGGTACAGAACCCTAAAAACGTCATTCTTCTCACCTCTCCCAGAAGTCGTCGTCGGACACGGCGTCCGGCACCAGTTTCTGGTACATGGTGCGGAGCGTGGCGCTGGCGGCGAGGCGGCGCGCGGCAGCGGCGGGCGGCACGAGCGGCAGGGCTTACAGCTCTTTAGGTACAGAACCCTAAAAACGTCATTCTTCTCACCTCTCCCAGAAGTCGTCGTCGGACACGGCGTCCGGCACCAGTTTCTGGTACATGGTGCGGAGCGTGGCGCTGGCGGCGAGGCGGCGCGCGGCAGCGGCGGGCGGCACGAGCGGCAGGGCTTACAGCTCTTTAGGTACAGAACCCTAAAAACGTCATTCTTCTCACCTCTCCCAGAAGTCGTCGTCGGACACGGCGTCCGGCACCAGTTTCTGGTACATGGTGCGGAGCGTGGCGCTGGCGGCGAGGCGGCGCGCGGCAGCGGCGGGCGGCACGAGCGGCAGGGCTTACAGCTCTTTAGGTACAGAACCCTAAAAACGTCATTCTTCTCACCTCTCCCAGAAGTCGTCGTCGGACACGGCGTCCGGCACCAGTTTCTGGTACATGGTGCGGAGCGTGGGGCTGACGCCGGCACCAGGTACGTCGCGGCCACGCGCTGCAGAGCTTACAGCTCTTTAGGTACAGAACCCTAAAAACGCTTTCCATCAGGCGATACGTTTGCTCGTTTGCCCCTATGATATAATAAAAAAAAAAAAAAAAAAAGGAATTTTTCTCACCTCTCCCAGAAGTCGTCGTCGGACACGGCGTCCGGCACCAGTTTCTGGTGCATGGCGCGGAGCGTGGCGCTGGCGGCGAGGCGGCGCGCGGCGGCGGCGGCCGGCGCGAGCGGCGCGCCGGCCGACAGCTCGAGCGCCGCGCGCCACGCCGACAGCTCGGGGCTGTGCGCCGGCACCAGGTACGTCGTGTCCACGCGCTGCAGGGCTTTTAGCTCTCTGGAGTGTACAATACTTCTTCTCACCTCTCCCAGAAGTCGTCGTCGGACACCAGCTTGTGGTGCATGGCACGGAGCGTGGGGCTGGCGCCGGCACCAGGTATGTCGCGGCCACGCGCAGCAGGGCTTACAGCTCTTTAGGTACAGAACCCTAAAAACGCTTTCCATCAGGCGATACGTTTGCTCGTTTGCCCCCTATGATATTAAAAAAAAAAAAAAAAAAAAAACCCCGTCATTTTTCTCACCTCTCCCAGAAGTCGTCGTCAGACACGGCGTCCGGCACCAGCTTCTGGTGCATGGCGCGGAGCGTGGCGCTGGCGGCGAGGCGGCGCGCGGCGGCGGCGGGCGGCGCGAGCGGCGCGCCGGCCGACAGCTCGAGCGCCGCGCGCCACGCCGACAGCTCGGGGCTGTGCGCCGGCACCAGGTACGTCGCGTCCACGCGCTGCAGGGCTTCTAGCTCTTTCTGGAGTGTACAATACAACAATACTTTATTTCACAAATAAATATGTTGGAGACGGTCATGAGTATGGAAGCTTAACGAAACCAGCGCGTCATTGGAAGGCGACAGTAGCGCCCCCTTGAACCTGTTTTGGCGCGCTAGACAGAGTCTTGGCGGTTCACTCAGCCAACGCCGAACACACTTCGCTTTGGGTCACCGTCGAGTGCACTACTGCCTTGGAACTGTCCCGTTTCGTTGTGCTATACCAAGTTTAGAGTCAGTGTTATAACCCCGCAATGTGCCTAGTGTTAATTTAATAAAGACTATTCTGTTCGAGACTTCGATAACCTAGCTTACAGACCTCTGTGCCAGGAACTGTTATTTTGTGCTTCATTGTATAAGGAATAAATCAAGTTAATTGTATCTGAAGTGTTTCATCTCGCTCGAACTACCTCCTCGTCCACAACTATATCGAATAGCTCAACTAATGTGCAACACACCACACCGGCCATCCAGACCCTGTCCCCGACAAATAAATAAATGATAATAAATAATAAATGATAATAAATATCGGCCTCACACAAATCGATCTAGTCTCAAATTAAGCTCAAGTAGGCTTGTGTTATGGGTACTAGACGACGATATACGTACTTACATAGATAAATATATACTTAAATACATAGAACAACCATGACCCAAGCACAAATATTCGAGTTCATCACACAAATATTTGCCCTGGCCGGGATTCGAACCCGGGACCGTCGGCTCAGTAGGCAGGTGTCTACAAACCGAGCCAAACGTGTCGTCAAAGACAAAGTTATGAAACATGCAATGTCTCATTTTTTTTAATGTGGGTACACGAGGTGTAAGAAAAAAACTGTTAAGAGGGCGCCGAGCGTTAGCGACTGAACCATAGAGCGCGGGGAATGCGTACTTAGATCGGCGCGCGGCCGCCATAGTAAAAATGTATGGAGAATTAAAAGCACTTTTTGATAAATCTGGACCTTTAATGCCAAACAATAATTGAAATATTTGATGCGGACAAATTGTAATGTAAATCCATCTTTTTTTTTTACTGAAAATCAGAATAGATTTCCATTGTTAAAGTATAAAAAAAACACTTAACGCCTGCTTACGATTTTACAATTCTCGTCCAACTTTACTTAGTTCTCTAGGGTAAAATATTAAAAATCTTATAATTTTTCCACGGAGAAGTTGTTAACACATTCTTCGAAGTGCTAACAACTTCTCCGTAGTTTAGAAATGGATTAAACAACTAGTGTTGACGTTATCTACTTAACGGCAACTACCTATTTCTTCACATTTCGCTCGGCGCAGTCTTAAAATAAACAATGCAAGGATCGACACACAAAGCATAAGGAAAAATTCGTCAGGTCTGGAGCTGGGGTTGCGAAGTGGTTGACGCGCTGGATCGGTAATTCAGAGATGCCGGGTTCGATTCCCGGTCTCATCCACCAGGTAGTTCCTTTTTCAATTTTTCTTTAAGCTTTGATCTTTGTATTCATGGTTTTAATACTTTATTTATTTATTTGATCCTTATTGCACAAATGAAAAACAGATCGTAGAAAAGGCGGACTTAATGCCATTGGGCATTCTCTAACAGTCAACCATCGGGCAAAACAGATAAGTTGTGGGCGGTGCAACTAACATAAATAGATAGGTTTTAATAGATAAATACTTAGATAAAAAATATTTATCTATTAAAACCTATCTATGTTATATTACATATACATATATAAATAAATACTGACTAAAAAGCAAAACAGATATGCTAAGATTTCTTCATCCTGCTAAAGAAGAGGTCACGCAAGGATTTTTTGAATTTAACTTGTATTGCATTCCATGAGAAATCTACACTATACAATGGTAGAGGGAAGCGCGTTTATTCACATAACAATTGATTGTCATAACGTATTGTTTGTCATAAAATCATTAGCCATAATTCTGAAATTATTAACTTTACAAGTTTTTAAAGAAAAATTAGCTTAGGTTAGGTTTGTATTATATCAATCCTCAAAAGTTATTTTCTCAAACATGCAATAAAAGGTCGTCATAACGTGAATTATAACAGGCTTAGAAGTATCACGTTTCGGGCGGAACAACTCGAGAGAACTGTAAAGGAATTTTATACAAAATTGAAGGTCTAGGCCGGGAAGTATTTTTATTTAAACATGGCGGCTGTGCGTCAGAATTATATTTTTTTGAGTGGCGTGTTTTTTATTTCATTGCTTATCGTCGTATGCTTAGGCACAGATCTGTACGAGACATTTGAAACGTACGTTAAAATATCAGTTGATTTTAATTTGATTATAACGACCTACCAAGCCCGGAACCGAGCCGCTACACCGACCCCAACGTCACCGCATGACTTCAGCACCGGTCGTCACTACCTGACGTCACCACAGCGGCTTAGCACTACGTCACATGATTAACAAATTTTCGACATGGCATAAGAGGGGTTAAAGAGTGACCCAGGGGACATCGATGATTAGTTAGGGAATGTGTGTCAGCTTACCTTGTACGTAGAAAGCATGGTGGTGTCTCCCGAGGATAGGATGACCTCGGTGTCATCTTCATCGTCTGGCTCGGGGTTCAAAACTGTGCTCACTTGACCTGAAATCATAGTACATTTATTTTTACATGTCTTGCCGCATGACGAACGAACTGTAGACTAAGAATACCACGGACTGGATCCCACCTAATAGAGTACGGCGTCGCGGCATATCACGACGGGCATGGCGGGATGACCTAGACACATTCCGAAAAGATTGGTCTGTTGCTGCTTTGAACAGAGACGACTGGAAGAAAGAGAGCGAGGCCTTAGCCCAGCAGTGGGACTGCACAGGCTAAAAATTATAATAAATAAAAAGAGTTCAGTCTTCAGAGAGTTTTCCAAAAACAAGTGAAACTGAATAACACTGTTACTTGATAGGAAAAAATTTCAGATTTTTCTGTCGCTTGGAAATAAAAGCGGAATATTTTTTCCCTCGCCTTGTACAGGCATCGTGCGGAAACCTGAGGTGATATTATCACATTAATATCGATACCTTAGTTCACACTCGTACTAATTACAATTTTTTTGCCAGTGAAATTGAAACCACATAGAGTTGTGCACTAATGTCCTAATTGCAACGACTTTTTCGAAAAGTTCGTACGATTGTGCACTAAGGTATCGATATTATAAAGGCGAAAGTTTGTGTGTTTATGTGTATGTTTTGTTACTTCTTCACGCTCATACGGCTGGACCAATTTTGATAAATTTTGGTATGAAGGTAGCCGAAACCCTGGATTAACACAGGCTACTTTTTATCCCGAAAAAAATTAGTGTTCCCGTGGGATGAGCGGGTAACACCGCGGGTCGCAGCTAGTAATTCGTTAACTTTTTATGATTAAGGTCATTTATTCCATTTTTTTTCCATCCAATCGTCGTTCCCTCAGTGATGAAGATCACGACCACATATGTTTCCGCTCAGTGCGGTTATATGCTGCGTGGACCGGCCACTGCCTTCTTCACTGTGTTAGACCATGTAGTAGGTGTCCTTCCTTGCGCGCGTCCTCTAACAATCTAAAGTGTAAATAACTAGAAATACATAATAGTGGCTTACCTATGAAACTGCTGAAACTCTTTTTCATCACGTTGGCTGGTGACTCCGGTTCGTCCAACTAAATATGAAATATGAAATATTTATTAGTTTGCGAAATATAGGTGGGTAACATAGGTATCACAATGTTTATTATAAGCGTTGTTTTCCATATTCTACTTATTCAGCATGCAAACTTTGGTGTCTAAAATTTTTTTGATGTTTTTCTAAATCAACAAAATAAAGAAGTCTACATATTCTAAAAGTATAACACAAAAATAATTGACAACAAATCATTACTTATTGTTAAATCTGGTATTCAGAAACTCTCTTATTGAATATAGGTTTAAGTCGCGTACAATTTTTTCTTGAACAGGCTCAAGGTAAGATCTTTTATATCTTTAGAAAGTTTGTTGTATATTTTAATGGACATATAGTAGGGACTACCAGCTGTTTGTTTTAGACGCGTTTTAGGTACTTGTAGCAGATTACCTTGCCAAGACATACGGTTATTGTATGTTATTACGTCACAGTTTTTTTAAAGTAGTGTTGGTTGCTATGAACAAATATAGCTGTTTCGTATATATACAGTGCTGGTAATGTCAAAAGTTTATTTTTCTGGAACACTGGTTTACATGAGTCCAAAGGTTTCAGTGAGAATATGGCTCTAATACATTTTTTTTGTTTGAGAAACGCTTTTGGCCTATCTGTAGATATGCCAAAAGCGTATAAAAATAAAAGTAAGATGTTTAAAACTAGGTTTAGCTGAGATATTCTTGATGTCCAACAGCTTGTGTAGTAGGTACACTAAGGCAGATACCAGATTACAGTGCCAATCGGACGTAGTTACGCTCGCTAAAAGGATGCAATCCTTGCAAAACTAAATACCTATTAGAATGGCAAATTATGCCCCAAAACAATAAGTTGAAATTTAAATTCCTTTTTTTGTGGGACTTAGACAATTCGGTTTGTATCAATTCGATACTATTGACACAGAATACTTAATAGTACTATCAAGTATTCTGTGTCAATAGTATCGATACTCTTGATGCAAATGGTAGAATTTGATTAGAGCCAGCAGAGGCTAATAGGAAAAAGCAGTAGAATATGTTGATTGCTGAGCCCTGGAAAGTAGAGATTGCGACAAGGTGTTACAAGGCGAGCTTAGTTACCTTAAGTGTTTTCCCCAGTGCCGTGGACGTAGAGGTAAAGACATGGCTGGCTTCGCTCTTCACCGCCGACCCGATCTCGTCCAAGTCTTTCTTCACCATCGAGTAGACCTCCGCTGACTGAAACATAGGGCGGGCTATCAATATGCATTGAATAAATAAAAAAAAATACTCGGTCAGAGTATAGCAAAGGCGATTTTAGGACAGAAAATTTACGACCAAAAAATTTTTTCTTGTTGGTTTGAGCTTAAAATAGTTTGAATCTTGTAGATTACGCTAAAAGAAGCATATTTTATTCTTTAAACTTTTTCTCTCAGATTTACCGAGATATTGGGGTTCAAATGCATAACATATTTTGATGTAGGTACCTAATAGTAGATTATTTACGAGGGTCCATGTAAGCAAGCATTTTGACGCTCCGCTCGCTTCGCTCGCTCCGCTATACATGGTCACAAAACAAACCTAACCTAACCTACAGTTTTCGGTTTTCAACCCATGTACCATATTTTCAGCAAGCATTTTTACCTTAAAAACCCCAATATCTCGGTAAATATTGATCTGAGAGAAATTGATTACATAACAAAACATGCTTATTTTAGCATGTTTTAAAGGATACTTTAATAAAAATGAGGTGTTATATTGACATAAATTTCACGACTCCGAAATTTTCCAGGGTGGTTTTGTCCCAAAACTGGCCCACCTTTCCTATACCCCAATTCTGCAATCCAACGGGTTTAAGTCGGGGCTTGACGAAGGCCATTCTTCAGTACTAATAAAGCTTGTTAAATTCTCTTTTAGCGTTGTGTAGATTTCGCTTCCCGCCATCTTGATAAAGTATGGCAAATAATCGTTTTTATTTTTTTCAAATACCCAATGTTCCAAATTTAAAATTCAAACCCTCGAAGCAAAGAATATACATACTAACGTAAAAAGAAACGACAGCGACACTTGTGTGCAGTAACAAAGCTCGCGGCTATGTGTGCGTGTCGCGGGGCGAGCGGGGGCGACCGCGGGACGCGCGAGGTGGGGAAAGGCATTCATATGAATGCCGAGTCGAAAGGTCGCACCCAGTGTTAGATGTTGTACTATAATAATAGTATTTGTACTATATTTTTATGTCTGGTACTATACCTATACTATCAGAACGACAAGATAGTACGCCAAAATACTATAATCATAAATTCTCTTGACCATATCAACCAAATTTATATGACATGGTTACTCTCGCGTGAGGCGCCACTAGGCGAGAGTGTACCCGGCCGGTGTTAGGCTATGCGCGCACAAGCAATTCCCGTGGCGCTACATACATCCCTTCTTTTCTCACTTCAAGCGTGCAAAAGAGACAGATGTACGTGATTCCTATAATTCTATTTCCATTGATTACAAAAAATACATAAATTTATGTCTTTCGTGTCTTGTCGTTAGCAAAACGTACCATATTTCATTGGCAAATACTATCTCTTTCATTTCCATAGACAATAATTTTTTAAGAGCTTGATTTAAAGTAAGTCACAAAAACAGAATATATATTAAAGTAAGCAATTTATAACATATGTGAACACTATTATACTAAATATATTTTAAACCTTAAATAAATAAACATCTTTCATTAAGTAATTATCATTTTCTTGTGTCGCGGTAGCTAAACCGCCAACCCTACGCGTAGACGCGGCATTACAAGGTCACCGACACCCGAGTTACACCGATAGGCCGTTGTCGCGCCTGTGCTCGAAGCAAGCTGCTGGCATGTTCTTATTTCAAATTAAACTTTAAATTGGTCTCAAAACTTATGAACTCACGAGGTATAATTGAACATCAGTCTACACCCCTGTTCTATCATGAGTTAATTAAACACGGATTGATAGAGGAAACTCCGGCAAGAGCATAGTTTGGTGTCAGAGGCCAAGATCCACTTTGGGTCTCAATCTCAGCAGTTTTGGGCGCCAGAATTGTAAAGACCTAAATACCAGGGATCGATTCATTAAAATGTAATTAATTATCTTTCTAATTTCGCATTTTTTTTCGAAGATTATTAAATATAATTTTGTTAGGTATAGATATTGATCTTTGAAATTAGCCCACTATAGTTTATAAATGTGTAATTGTATTTCGCTGCACAGTCTCTTTATGATAATAACTCAAGTAGTAACGCAGTTATACAGCCTTTTGACCACAAAGTTCAGAGCCCAAGAGTTTAAGCTTTCAATTCAAAAAAACGCGCCAAACTTCCGAACGCAGCCATGATTCCCGCGCCCTGACTTGTCAACTTCATAATCGTTTTTGTGCAGCCTACGACCATGTTACGATTTTTCGTATTTATTATAATAATGTAATATTGTATTGTGTAAGGTGTTTAATACTATTTGTTTTTATAAAGACGATGTTGAGACATCGTCGAAGTGGTTTGATAGATAAAGTGCGACAGGAATTCCGTCTTTTTGAGGGACTCGGGGCGAGGTCCATATCGACGCGTAGGTGCCCTCGACTCGGTTGGCAAGCCAAAGTCCCTAAAGGGATTCTCGGCGAGCGATATCCCGGGCATAATGGTCATCTTGAATACGTCCTCGATCACCAATTGTCATCATCGAGCAGGCGCCATTCGAAGCGCGATTCTGGTGGCGAAGCCACTTCATGCCACACACAGCATGAGAGATGACAGAAACGGAAAAACATTATGCTAAGACGATCCTAACAAAGAAGGTAAGACGAGAATGGTACAAGTTTGGATCGTTACCTCGCCGGTTTTCCAGAATGCCGCAACATGCATAATCTTAGCAGCGTGTGCTGCTGGCGCATTAAAATATATTTTTAGTCACTAGCATCTTGAAGCAATGTGGAGTGCTAACTAACGAGCTGGTTGGGTACTCTCCTTGCTCATTTAGTATTGTGGTGCGCCATTAGTGGGTACTTTTGTAGCTTTTAACAAGTTATATTTCGTACTACTGTGGGTTCACTCTATGCTTATTATCTTAGCAAACGTGGTGAGTTATTCTGGATTCACTTCCTGCCGGCTCTGCTGAGCAGAATGGTGTATCAGTTGGATTCACTCGTTGCTTTCTATGCGCAGAAACTACATATGGTTTTGAGTGCTCATGTCACACTAGTCCAGTTCATGTTAAGATCAGCATTCTAGTGCACCATATTGGGCTCACATTCTACTGTTTTGTGCCACACATAACAGTCTGATATACATATGTCTTACTACAGAAAGCTCTTTAAACAGTGCTTATAAGCACTTGTTCTTACTCCAGCGGATGAAGTAGGAACACATCAGCGCAGAGACTGGCCTTACTGGTTGAAGCTCTAGAAGTCGACAGTTGGTCTGGACCCAGTGAGTGAGATCTGCTCTTGCGGAGAACAATAAGAATAATTCCCATTATAATCAAGAATGTAATTGAAAGAGGGGAAAAATTAAAAGGTACACCATTCTGGACTATTACAAATTGGAGGATGCCTCAAGATTAAATAGAAGCCGAAGTGGCTAGTTGATATAAAGTGAAAAATGTAAGGCAAATAAATGCCAAGTATGACTAGGTCATATGTCTGTGTCTTATAGGCATGGAGACCAGGGCTAAATATACATACACTTTGTAAATCACCTGGGAATTCTGATTCCCATGATCACTCTGCTGAGCGATAGTGCTTTAAGTACTGCTTAGTAAAATAGCAATTTGTCACTTAATAACTAGATAGTTATAAAATCTCTTTTACAGCAATGATGCAACAGCGAGTAATTAAAAAATTAATTCTGAATTAGATATTTTTCAATTGAAAAAATTGTAAATGAGATAAGATCTATTACTATGCAAGCAGTTATTATTAATTGCTTACCTTGCATAGTCCAATATTTACCTATGATCATTTCTGTCATAAGATCTAGAGTCTTATTACAATTGAAGGGAATTAAATAACCATATTGCAAAGCAACAAGCAAGAGGTGTCTAGAACAGCTGTAATTCTTATGCCTCCCAACTGCTATATTGGTACTTAAAATTTAAAATTAAAATCTTTATTCTGCAAATAGGCCCCGAGGGCATTTTTACATGTCTGATTCTATGTCATTGAATAATAATAATGAATATGAAATTACAATTATAATTACATCACAATATAATAGTAAATTTATGGGCACACTTTACCCGGAGAGGTATATTTTATCCGGGTCTATTAAGGCGACTCCGTACGTGGAATGGTGATTTTTAAAGTCCTAAGGCTCGTAATATAGCCAACGGAAAAATCTGAAAAAAATATATGTTATTTTTGACTATTTCTCCTAAAAAATTATAGTTGGATTTTTTTTTAAAGCAATAATTACTATGGAAAAAATAATGTTGAAATAGGGTCGTTTTCAATTTTAAATTCCCTAAGGCTTCTAAACTACAAGTGATATTTACACGGCTCTTTCGCAAGAACATTGACAATTCATTGATCTTTAATCGTATTGTTTAAAAATTAGTAAAATGGAAATTCGGTCTAATAAAGCATCAAAAAAACTGAATTTCCGCGAGCGCGGCCGTGCCGGGGCTGCGAGCTCAGTGTAAATCTAACCGTCGAAGGGGAAGGCTGTGTCACTTGCTCTCGCGATCCATCTAGTTACGGAAAATTGTTATAGTACCGGATCCCGCGGAGGTTCGATCTGTCTTCGTGCGTTTGAAGTGTATTTTAAGAGAGTGTAGTTCGTTTTTTCACACGACTACGCTATGCGACATAACAAAAAGCACTCATTTTCATATATAATTAAATTCAACTGTTTTTTTTTCGTATTTAGGTATCTATTAATTTTAAGTACTTATAAAAAAAATTGTCATTGCTTAGCATTCCCGAACACATTTGGATACTTAGATATTCTCAGTCATGGGCCCACACCAGACATGATTCCCAGAAAATAACACTTTTGGTATGGGTTTTAGGGCCCTTCTCTGCGTAATATTAGAGTACCTTAGGTATTTCGGTTAGTAAAAAAAATCTGATAATACAGATATTTAAGTATGATAACGTCTAATGATCTTTATGAATTCAACCCTAAGAGATATGAATATCGTATTGCAGAACAAGTATTATTCGTTTGAATACCATTGTAATATTCGGTAAAACGCTAATTTACGTATACGAATATTTATTGTAAGTATTCACATTCGTTGCGTCACTAGTACAGTACATGGCATATGATATAAAAATACATTATCAAAAATTACAATAATTTTCTAGTCCAAGAAGGCAAGTGACAATTTTGGCATGAGGGCTTATTTATGTAAATATAGTCAGAATACATATTTGCATCAATAAATTTCCCACTTCATATTTAAATCTAAATGAGCGTTAGTAATTATTGATATATCCGCCGGGCCTAGCTAGACATACCTAGCCTGGCCATAAGTTCTGTTCCAATTGTTTACCGTTTATAAAATAAAAACTTGATTTTTATTACATATCGTTTAAAAGCCATATATTAATGATCGGATTACAGTTGAATTAATGAAAAAATATATAACTTTATTTAGACTCATCGAATGCCCGGACTTGATTTTTGACTAATGCTCAGAACTTTTCTCTCTAAGTTTGCCAGAGGGCAATGAAACGATCTTGGATCAAATTAATCGATTGAAATTAAAACCGTCTACACGTCGTACTTTGGTCTACAGTCCCTTGAAGCTGTAAAAAATCGAACTTCTAAGTTAACGTAAAAAAAAGATACGGCTCTTTATGCCGCAAAAAAACGTATCTACGCTGGAAAGGAAAATTATCCAAGAGATACGGAGCTAACTTTACAGGAGATCTAAAAAACTACGACCTTTTTCAAAAAAATAAAAAGTTATTAAATATTCTGTGGACCTACTTTTTAAATGAAGCATTTTATAATTATAAACAACATCATGTTCTCTACATGTCGCTTTTGTTATTTTGTCTATTAACGGAATAATTTAAAATTTAGCATCGCTTACGCAAAATGGCTGTCAAAATAGAATTAGGTAAAATTATCTAAACGACACGTTTCCCGATATATTAGTCAGGTAAAATAGTATAATCTACATTTTACACAACAATCAACACAGTAGGTAAACAATATCTATGTGCGTAGGTACGATGCTCATTTTATACATCCCGTTCTTCTTTTTTATATGACACAACCCATAATCTAAAGTACAGTCTGACAAAAAAGAATAGAAATAAAAAATGCCAATACTGTAGTGTCGTCTCTTTCTAATCTATAAACAATATCATGTTTTTTACATGTTGCTTTTGTTATTTTGTCTATTAATGGAATATTTTAGGATTTAGCGTCGCTTACGCAAAATGGCCGTCAAAATAGAATTAGGTAAAATTATCTAAACGACACGTTTCCCGAGAAATAAGTCAGGTAAAATAGTATAATCTATTACACAAAATTTCAAAACAGTTAACAATATATATGTGCATGCTCATTTTATAGTCAGGTAAATATATAAATGTGCATAAATCAGCATGAAATAAATCAAGAAAAATTATCTAATCACCTTTGTAGGAAATATTTCAGACATGAAAAGCTATTTATCGTACAATAAAACCTCACGATTAATGTTTTAATTAGAGGAAAATATTTATTTTCAAACATTAAAATTAATGAAGTGACATTTAAAGTTCTCTAAGACAAAAACTTATGGTCCAACTACGCAAATACAAAAAAAAAACTGCTTTAGAAATGTCAAAGATTTATTCATCAGATATCACGTGAAATTTCAATTTTATCAATTTTTATGTGTGATCCTGATCTGCTGAAAGATTTCCAGTAGTTCTAGACCAATGTATGGTAGCAAACGATAGCTATGACTAATGAGAACAGCGCAAGAGTTCTCAAGACTGCAGTCACTCGGTACTCATTAAGGAATTTTAAATCACGAACTACGTGAAATTTCAAGTTTTACAATTGCAATGAGATAATATCCTATCCTAACAAGAATAACAAAACTACCTACAACTCTGTGTGGTATAAGTGACGTCTCGTAAGACACTGTTTGAGTGAGATGGCGTTTGGTTCCATCAAGCGAGTCTAAAGTAATGCCTTAGCGCCACAGACACAGATTTACACCGCAGGTGGGCTTAACGGCCTTTATAAATATATTGAATTACTACTAAATGTGTGATATTTTATAAAACAGAACCGGTAAAGTTGTCTAACTACCAATTTAAATGTTTTTTTTTGTACATTCTATGCGACAAATACGACTCAATTGTCATTCAAGCAATTCAAGATAAGCGACAGTAGTCGATCAAAGTCATATCAGGTAAAAAAGGATAAGCGACAATGGTTTCATAGTATCAAAGCAGGTAAATTTGGATAAACGCCAATAGTTAAGATACGACAATCAGGTAATTTAATCTATGTTATTTTTTTTATAGAATCTTATATCGATTCTGTTTAATAATGTGGAAATACCACATTTTTACTTTTTGGCTAATGCGCATAAGCATTTTAAACACACATGACACAGAGGGCGCTCCAGTAGCGAAGAATTATGAAATAAAAGATTTAGTGTGATTGACGTAACGATATGATAGCTCAGTTGGTAGAGCACTACGCCGGATTCTTAGGGTCGCAGGTTCGAGTCGTGCTTACATTGCAGTGGATCACATTCAATGTTTCTTTCATAATTTACCTTTATGTCAATTTTATCATAAAGACATAGGTAAAATGTCTCAAACGACATTAAAATATATTTTACGATCAGGTTAGTTGCAATAAAGAAAAATTATCCAAGTTGTTTGATCTGTTTTGACAAATAAGTAAAAAAGCTCTAAGGTTCATTATTATGCAAAAAACTTTTTATTTAATCTCCATTTTGCTAAAAAAACCTCAAAAATCAAGTCGTTTAGTACAAAAAAAAGTAGAGATTCTCTAAATCACCGACGGGATAAGCGACACAAAAGTCGTCAGACAAATGTATACGAGACCCAACCCATTCGATGCAGAAAAATCTGCCGATCCCAACAGTGTGTATAACTCAATATCCCAAGAAATGTCGCTTAGATAAGTTCTCCTTTCCAGCATCGGCTTATTTTGACACTCAAGTAAATTAATATATATAGGGTATCCATTGACCTTGAACATTGAAATTTGGCAAAAAATTCGTCTAGTAAAATATCGTCCATATCAACAAGTATAGGGGAAAATCTGAGAACATTACTAATGTAGTCATAAAAAACTATCACTGTTTATAAGTAGGTAAAGGACGCAAATCCGTTTTCCAACGGTAAAGTTGAGTTTGTCGCTCTATTATTTATAATTTATCTTTTCATTAGAGCAGCATGACCCGGGGGATAAAGCTGTGCCTCCACTACTATGTTAAAATATCGGTTCATCCGCTGGGTCACGATATGATTTATTTATTAAAAAACGATATTTTTTATTTCTGCATGATTTTACACGTATAATCAAGAAGCTTGTCGGCATTTTAACTATTTTTGGTAGGTACCTACACATACAAAAGAAACTAAAAAGTATTTTTCGATTCGAGACTTCCAAATGGCCAATTTCACTTATTTTTTTGGAAAATAGCTTTAACGCATTTTATTTTTAATACTCTACTGTAGTAGGTAAATAGATATTTAGTAATCCGAAATAATTATATCATTGTTTAAATGATTTATTTTACTTCGAGATTTTTCAATGCCTTTAAATAAGGTATAACAGGTTTGTTGATCTTCAACTCACGCTCGGACTATGCGAGTGTATGAAGCTGCTTGGACGCCACTCAACGAGATTATGAACGAAGTAATGTTCCGGGGGCGCACGGTCGGCGGGGGGAATAACGTTAGGCTCCGCCCAGATCCTCAAGGACGTTGGGATTAGGAGTCGCCTTAATAGAAGACTCTTAATCTAACTATCAGAGATATAAAGGGTATATTTTCTAGGATTAACACATGTCATCTAACGTTTACACAGAGTTGCTTAAACCTGTGATGCAGTTCTCTGATTGATATTAGGTTTGTGATTGATATGTGTAGTTTTTATTTGGTTGGGGGAACTACATATAATGTTAGTAGGTACTACCTACATTATGTTTGTTCTGTACCAATAGGTACTCACACTCTGACTTGTTTTGTGCAGTAAAGCTAATAAACAAATCAAAATAAATGAATGCTTTAATAGCATACAGATAACTCTAAAGTTTTAGAGAATCTAGGTTTTCAGTGTAATTTTGGAAATAAATCAATAAAAATAATGAATGCTGTAATAGCAGACAGAAAAATGTAAAGCTGTGACAGAATCTAGGTTTCATGGTAAACTATAAGATTTTTTGTCCAAATTTTTGGGTTGTGTGTCAGATCCTGACAATTATAAACTTTCTTGTGAACTAAAAACCTCTAAAGCTTTTTAGCTTAATTAGATTATATTTTTTTATCCAGATTTACTAAATTATCAATGTAATAAACCAGACATTTTGCCTATTTGACTGGGTTGCTTGTGCTAGTCTGTTCTGCCACTGATTTTGGCTTGATGCTTGAGGTTCACAGAGTTAGAAAGGCATAAATACATATTTCCTAAAGAAATATCAAAACAATTATGTCAACTCCACGCCAATTTATTTAATGGTAAAGAATGAGCTATTTTGGTGGTTATTATTGATTTACTATAGTACTACCTATAGCCGAAAGTCTTGGCTCTTGGCTCCGACTTAAAATAACTGTAAGATCTTTTAGAGGATTGCTTAAACTTCAGATTATCTCATACATACATAAACTGAATTCAGTTTCAATTTATACTACACCCACATTCTATTGTAACACAAATCTGGCAGGGGTGTGAAAAACTAATGTTACCTACATTTTTCTTTATATATAAAATGTAATCATTCAAAAATAGGGAATCAGTCAGAAATTGAATGTGTTAAGCTACATAATCAATATTTTAAAATATTAAGTTGACTTGCATTAAAAATGTGTGTGTTATATGTCATGGAAAAAGTAACCATAATTGATTTCTCAGACTCCTTCACATGTTGAACTATTGATACAGACATCGTTCACATAAATATATGTATTTATTATACACATAGGTATATTATATTTTTTTATAGCAATCTGAAGGCTCTTTTGTGGCACCTTACTGGTGTTTTTAAGGCTACCTGGTAAGCTCTACATGTATAACAATTGTTGTAACTCAGATTTTATCAAGTTACTGTTGGTTGACGGTAGCAGTTCTTGGAACGCTTTACCCTGGTTATGGTGGTGCTGTGTTATAACCAAGAGGAGTGTCCATCAGTCTCAGCTCAGCTGACATGATGCTGGCTTGCTGCGCGGTAAGACACATACCGAAAAATGCTGGTATCTTTTTTGTTTATTTCAAAACATTAATAATTATTTAGATGAATCAGTCCTTCAGCACAAATGTTTAAAACAATTTTTATTATTATTATTATTTGTATCTCGCTATCGAGTCTCGGGCTCATACGTCCCGGTCTTTTGGAAGACTTGCGTGGGGATATGGATCCTACATGTAGAGGAGGCCCCTTGGAGAAATTTACTATTATTATTAATATTTTTTGTTTAAAGCGAGTTGATATAGAAGTGGCAACTGCTATAAATCTGCTCTCTCTCTTCATTAGGTACAAGAATCTTGTGTGATAACAGAATTAAAAGCCTTGTGAAGGCTGCTTTTATCCATTATAATATATTAACCAAAATATAGTGTAACTTGGGACCCACAATTAGTGGTTAAATTACTTGCCATCATTGTCTTCAAAATCGTATCTAGTTTCTCCTTAGAGGAACTAAGCAAGAAATAATTACCTTGCTAATAAGTACCACTGTACAGTGAGTACAAAAACTGTCTCTTATCTTAATTATCTAATATTTTCCAATAAATGGATTAAGTTTTGAATTAAATTCTGGATTTAATTAAGACATCTAGGCAGGTTTCGAACAAGCCTCTACTCTCGCTGCCTTTTCTTTAGATACAAACCGGAAGTTGGTCTAATAAAAGCCCTGTTGTCATATGAATAAGGATATGCATGAACATCATTATGTCATTTTATTTTTATTATTGTTTAAATAATAACTTAAAAAGAGAGATAACTTCTCAAATGCTTAACTGGCGCATGGACAAGATAATTTACAACACAAGTCACATAAACAAGAGCGGTAGTACCTATAGATACTCTAATATTCGCCGCCCACTCCACCCGGCCTGTCCGGGTCTTTGCTGTGGCTCTGCTATGGGTTAATATTGATGTTATAGGGTAGACGGCAGGCACCTGCAGGTTTAAATGAAACTTAAGAATAATTTCTCTGTTTTATGAGAGGCTTCTAGTGCCGCCTAAAGTTTTGCTAATACCTCTCGAAGATATTATAAATTAGTCAACTAGGTAATATTATGACGAGTAACACTTACGAGTTACTTGCAAGCTAAAAATAAACTTTGATTTGACTCTGAACATCTACTTGAGTTATTATCATAAAGAGACTGTGCAGCGAAATACAATTAGAAATTAAACGAACTTACCTGAAGTGAAGTTCTATTTTAATTGTATGAGCTGCACAGTCTCGAAATGATAATCCCCCCCACCCTATACCCGTTTCAAAGTTTATTTTCCAGGTCATTTCTAAAGTTTCTGTTTTCTCAGGCGTCACGCCAGGAAGGGGAAGTTGCTGTAAGCTACTAAACTCTAAACTAAATGAAGTTGACAAGTCAGGGCGCGGGAATCATGGCTGCGTTCGGAAGTTTGGCGCGTTTTTTTGAATTGAAAGCTTAAACTCTTGGGCTCTGAACTTTGTGGTCAAAAGGCTGTATAACTGCGTTACTACTTGAGTTATTATCATTTCGAGACTGTGCAGCTCATACAATTAAAATAGAACTTAGAGGTAATAGGGAGGCTTAGATAGGTAATAGTTCTCGCGCCGGAAGAGTCGCGTGTCACAGTTGTGCTGGTGGCAAATTGGAGCGGCTGACAGTAAGAGTATAAAAACAGTAGAGTTTTATACTCTCACTGTTAGCCGCACCAACTTAGGGCCGTAGCATGCTGACAGCATTGTTGATCTGCAACCCAGCTGTAAAATTTCAGTTCGAGGGCAGTTCTGATGCAGTTGGCGTGCAGTGGGGCCGACTGCAACTGAAGTGCAGCAGTTGGGTTGAAAATCAAAAGCTGACCGTCGTACGTTATTTCGACTATCCTGGCAAATTCCTTCGTGACACATTCATGGCTTACGGGCGACGAAGGACTAAACTGTAATAGGCTAGTTCCCTGGCCGGTCGAAACATCTATTTTTTTATGAAAATGTCAAAACTCTGAAATACTTACTTACTTTAATTGTATTTGTCTTGTTTCCTTTTGTAAACTTTTATTGGTGTGCAATAAAGTATTGTTGTTGTTGTTGTTTTATTGTATTGTACTTACAAGAAAATTTAAAAAGAAAGGCTGATTTAGACGATGCCAATTTTGAGACGCCTAAATTACGGCGCCTCGAAAAGGCACCGTATAAACACTTTCCGCGCCATTTTTTCGCCGCATGCCAGCGCTGGCGCGGAATAGAACACGAGCCTATTTTTTGGCGCCAGTGACCCCCCCTCCGCGTCTCTCGCTGCCACTAATGACTAGTACTGAAAAAAAGCACTGTGTAAACACGACTGGCGGCGAGATTTAGGCGGCTGAACATAGTCATTGTCTAAACGGTCGGAGGTGTGCTGTGCGGTAATCACTGGCGCCGTAATTTAGGCGTCTCAAAGTGGCATCGTCTAAATCAGCCTGAAGAGTGAGATAGCGATTACGTCACTGTCCTTTACGATCAATTTTATATTATTGTATTTGGTTTTTGGCAATATCAAAGTACTTAAATAGGTAAAAATTATTGTATTTAATATGATTGTTCCGTGTATAGTTCCGCTAATTATATTCAGTGGTTTGTGTCGATTAATTTGTATCGCCTTCAGGAAAACAAGGCCGGCTTATAACATGCCGGGGCCGGCCCATGACACTCCACAACTAGGATCGGTTTTTCTAGTCATCTAGATATTTTGTTGAGTGGAGACCCCCCACGTGACACTAGGGGGCCTGGGCACGTGCCCGGAGCCTAGTGGGAAAGAGGGGCTTCCAGTAAAATAACCTATTGCGTGAGCTGAAGTTTAGGAACCGCTGATTTAACACGAGCCAGTTTCGCAAGGTTCGGTGAACCGCGAACCGTTTATAATGCAGTGTCTAATGGAGCATTCAGCAATTAATGTGGACTCTCCTTTTGATCCTTGAGCTATCATGGCAATAACCCTTACAGTGCGTGAGTAGTCAGAATACGATTCGCATTTTATACCTGTCTCGCTCGCTTTTAGGCGATCCAGTTAAGAGCCTTTCAGTTTTCACCATCAGTTAAGGTGACCGTACTAGCTAGCGACTGCTTCTGTAGCTTTTAAAAAACTTAGTTGACTCAATAGTACTGTTTGTAGGTTAAAGTAGTCGGAAAATAATAATAATAATAATAATAAATATTTTTTTATTACACGACAAAAAAAAGAGATAAACACAAAGGAAATAAACAACAAGAACATACAAGGTCTCCCAAAAGGTAGGGTAATGCAAATTAATTTTAAGGCAAGTTTTTACCCACCAAATTATAAGTTTGAGTAACATAGTCATTTACAAAGATCTATTAAAAAAAGGGAGTGTCAAAATTGAAGTTACGGAAGTGATTAACTTTGCAATTAAATCATACGATCAATCAAGTAAAGAAAGAGCAGAAAACTTGCCAAGTCGCACTATTGTGTAGTAAATAAAATAACATATCAAAGCATTTAAGGAGCTTTGAAAGAACCGGGTTTTCAATTAAATCTCACATCTTTATTTGTGAAAACTTTTACGAACTTGTAATTTTTTCACATTTATGTTTTTTGATTGGATTCGTTCTATTAGACGCCATTATGTCTCAAATGTTTAGTCTACGAGGTCGCTCGATACTGCCCAGACTTTCTAGACTTGGCTTGTCGCCAACTTGCGATGAAACTGACGCAGACCTCAATACAACTTGATCACAAGCCGATGAGATTAATAAAAACATAAACTAGTTTTGAAATCTGCTGTCACTGTAGGTACATATTTTACAACCAAAACTAGCGACCCGCCCCGGTTTCGATCGGGTGCAATGCTGATAAATTATGCATGTATTATACACATAAAGCTTCCTCTTGAATCACTATATTTATTTAAAAAAAGCGCATCAAAACCCGTTGAGTAGTTTTAAAGATCTAAGCATACATAGGGACAGACAGACAGCAGAAAGCGACTTTGTTTTATACTATGTAGTGAAGTGAAAAAGCAATTTGAAGATCGTTGAATAGGATTTTTTTTCTATCACAGTAATATTATAAAGTGGGAAGTTTGTATGTTTGTTATTTCTTCACGCCGGCTGGGCCAATTTTGATAAAAATAGGTAGGTATGGTGGTATCTGACAACCTGGATCAACACATAGGTACAGTCGAGTTCATTTACATATACACACTTACGAGAACAAAAATATCTGAACACGACCCTATTGTCAGGAGCATAAAGTCGACTGTAGGCTACTTTTTATCCCGAAAACGATTAACGCAGCGCTGCGCAGCTAGTTTTGAAAACAGTTGTATGGGCACTGAATAAAACGCCATTTATTGCGGCTACAGTTAAGAGAAAGATAACAAAATGATACAATTATTAAAAAAAAATCAAAGCTAGCTTATTAGCAAAAGCGCGTAAGGTATAGGGATAACTGGACATCCAAAGATGGTCAATGTTCTTTTTAAACATACGGTAAAGAAAAAAAACGCGGATGAAGTTTATTTAAGTACATTACACTAAGAACAATAGAGAAAAGTGAGAAATACCTAGCCCGTGAGAATCGGGTTGTATGGATTATTCATCACCAGGTCACCAGTGTCAAAACAACTGAAAACTATTGAAAGAAACGTGACCATAAAACATAATTACACGTAGAGTGTGACGGAAATGATAAAAAAAAATTATATAAAATAATATTGAACAGCAAATAGTACCATAAATTCTACAATGATTTGACTATAAATTTCAATATACCTTGGTTTTCGCCGATGAGATCCAAGAGTCCCACCAGTTGCCTGATGGCTGCTCCTCGATGGGAGTAGCGGCTTTGCTTGTCTGCACATCAGGAGACCTGCCAAACAAGAAACAAACACTTTATATCGTCCATTGACAACTAAAATTCACTAAGTAACCAATACCTACTTAAAACATAGCTCGTATCACAGTATCAATATACGAACTAGATACAACGTTTTGAATAGTAGTGACAGAGATTTTAGTGAGTTTTGGTAGTCACCTAGCAATATACAAGTTTCAATGTAATAGGATTCAGAAGACCACTTAAGACATAAATTTTTATATCACTATATTTGTTACTGTTTTCATGCCAAATTAATTGTTATGGACCCAATTTTAGTCCTTCAGACTCACTATGACACTATGCCATACCCATACCCAGCACCGAAAGATCAAAACGTTGTACTTAATAAGGTGGTGAACAGTGTTGGTCACACATACTGTATACATATAATTATAAGTTACTTTTAGTTGATTAGTCAATTTGTAGTGACTGTTTGTTTACCTAAATAAATAAAAAATAAAATTTACATAAAAACTATTGGCGTATTTCAAATTATTACCAATCTAGGGTAAACAAACTAACTGCACATCATACACTGATTATGATTGAGAGAGGAGAGCCGATTTGGGTGCACCCGCTATAGTCTTTGAACCTCTCATATGACCATGCAATCCTTTCATTTAAAATGCTTATACTTACACAAAAGCCATATTTTGTATTGTACTGTTTTTTATTCTATTAATAATAAGTATGGAATGAGATGTAATGTCCCTGGCACATTTAGACTCATTCCACGCTTTAACTCTTTCACGATTGGACAAAAAATTGGAGTATCATTGGATAAGGTAATAGAGACATTTAAGAAGAATATGTGTATGTACTGATTAATAGATAGATTAATCATTGAATATATTTAATACATCAATTGTGCGAAAAAACATGGACAGTAGCAATGACAGAAATCAACAGCAACATGCAAGCCAGTTACATGTTTTTTAGACCGCATGAGACCCTTGATTTACTTATATGTGTACCGTGACTGTTTAGTCAATAAATTTTGTGACTTAGTATCAGACATAGTTCTTACAGTGCAAAAACAATTTGATAGAAATATTTACCAATAATGATGACTTTCTATTATGAAAATTACCAGCTAAAATTTCCCAATTTTAGGAATTAAAACATAACCTGCTATTATAAAAGTATGTTATGTTCATTTACTTGTCCAAAAAATCATAAATGAAACAAATTTGTTACAGATATTTTTCTATTTTTATAAAACAGAAATGTTGCTTGTTTTTTTATCTGCATCTGAATTGATTATACATCCGAAATAGGAAAAAAGGTAAAAGATCTGTTAAGTAGTAGCTAATAAAAAGTTTTTTACTAACAGGCATAACTACATTTGCTACTGAATGTGACCTTTGCTACCTAATTACAACATAATAACTAATTTCCCATGCAACAAATCACTTGCTATTGATTTGTTCTTGATATTTACTTGCATAAAAACACTATTGAGGCATGTCTAAGTAGGTATAACAAATTGATTTGTTATAGAGAAAATAATTGTATAATAAGCATTTCCTGTAATTTTCTTTCTTAGTGATAAAACCTTTAATTTGATGAAAAAAACTATAGAATGATTGTCAATTAACAATAAAACATTATGTTAATAAAATAACAATGAGTAATATCCTGTAAGAGTGCAAACTCTACATACAGTTAATGACCCATTTAACATGTACATCTGACTTTTGTCATTCCTTAGCCATAATAGAACTTAATGGTATTCTGAAGGGCATACAATAAAAGCCACTGGTATGCACTTGACATTTCCAGTCTGTTAAATAACTCGAACAATAAGCGGAACTGAAAATGAACTGATATGAAAGAAATAATTAATACGGTATCGTGGCCTTACATCTTAATATGCGCAGCAGAAACTTTGATAAATTCGTCAAGAAACTCCTCGGAGAGAATTTGTTTACAAAATAATGAGCGTTAACTAATTAAAAACCTATAAATCAGCTTTTATGATAAGGAAAGCATGTTGACATCAACAATACAATGTTTTCAACAAACATCAAACAAAACACTTACTTTTCAGCCATCATGAAACGGATTCACAGAAAATGGAAATAAAAGGGGCACATGGGTTTATGCACATGAAATTTTGTCTGATTTAGGATGTTTTGTTACATGAAATTTACAATAAATGTTGACATAGTTTTGTTTGCGTTGACATAAGTGAGTTTTTTCTGTGTTGAAAAGAATTGTGGCGCTGACAGCGAGGCTTTATGCCTGACAGCAATACCGGTTTCATTATGTTGCCAGCGGAAACGTTTTTATTGAGTGGTGTCAATGTCATAATGCGCGGGGAATTTGAAGTTGTGACTTACAGCCATTACAGCAAATATAATCTATTTATATCTATCGCCAAATGTGTCGCTAAGTGCTAAATTCGGGAACAAGTGGATCGTTTTATTAAGATTGGACAAAAATAAAAACGTCGTTCAGTCCGTCATCTTTATTCGCAGAGCACTTTCATAGACAAGAAAACACAGGAATGTAGAAATGCATTCTAACTTCAAACTATACACTACAACAGGTGGCAGCACTGGCCACTCAAACTAAATTGTACTTGTCTTTTGATACAATCTCATCACAGCCCCTCAAGTTTATAACGAAAGAAGCTGAAGTTAAAACTTGCAAAACAACTTAACTTTTATATAAACAATTATAACTAAGTTTACATAACTTGATGTAACTTGATATGACTTGATACATTCAAAGTCAAAGAAAAAATTATGTGTCTACTATCTAGCCCTACGATCAAAGTCTTGGGATCAGTCTGCACCACTAGATAATAAACAACATAACAACAACATAATTATTATGTTTTACTACACATTAATTAACATAAGTTCAAATGTCATATGAGTACATTGAGTACTAGCTTAATACATTTAAATTGTTTTATTTTAATTACACAGAAATTACTATACTAAATTTAATTTACTCAAGAAATAATTATGTTTAATACAAGGTAAAGCTTTTGTAAAAATATCAGAAATATTTTCATTTGTTGGTACATAGAACAATGATATGAGTTTCTTATTTACTATATCTTTCACATAATGATATTTAATGTCAATATGTTTTGACGCTTTACTATTAATCTGGTTTTGAAACAATTTAATAGTACTCTGGTTATCAATAAATAAATAAGCAGGAATATTTGTTTCATTACTTGAGAAATCTGACAGAACACCCTTAATATGCATGAGTTCACTTACAGCATGTGCACCTGCCACAAATTCTGCCTCAGCTGTTGACAATGCTGTGCATGTCTGTTTCCTTGAGAACCAAGATATAACATTTTCACCTTGATATATGACGCAGCCACTGGTGCTCTTACGATCTGTCTTGTCTCCTGCCCAGTCTGCATCGGAGTAAGCTCGAAGTGTGATGGCCTCCTTTGACTTCTTATACAGCAGCCCCTTTTCTGCAGTCCCTTTAAGATAACGCAAAATTCGCTTACCTGCTTTCCATAAGTCTGCTGTCGGTCTGTCCAAAAATCTACTCAGATAGGAAACAGCATAAGTGATATCTGGTCGACTGTTTGTGGATATATATAAAAGTGAACCAACTAATTCTTTAAATGGTACATTAATTACCTCTGACTTGGTGTCTGCGCTGTAGTTGATTTCCATTGGAGTACTACTTTTCTTACAATCTTGCATATTGAATTTTTCTAGTAATCTGTTTATCATGTCTGTCTGTTTAATTTCCATTCTGTCCTTCTTTCTTGTAATTTCCAGTCCTAAATAATTCTTTACTTCTCCCAATTCCTTCACATTAAATTCTTTTTTCAGTTGGGTTATGATAAAATTTCCATCACCTAGTATTAAAATGTCATCTACATACAGTAATATCCAGGTTTTTCCTTTTCTGTACAAACAATAGTCATATTTTGATTGTATGTATCCTTGTCCTGTAATAAATTCATGAAATCGATTGTTCCAGCATTTGGGTGCTTCCTTCAGTCCATATAACGCCTTTTTTAGTTTCAATACTTTTCCTTCTTTTATTTTCAATCCTTGTGGACATTTTATATATACATCCTGGTCTAAAAATCCGTTTAAGAAAGCTGTGGGAACATCCAGCTGTTTTATTATTTTATCTTCTTGAACTGCTATGCTCATCATTAGTCTCATTGTTGATGATTTAGCTACTGGTGCATAATTGTTGTATGAGCTACTCTGTTGAAACCCTTTAGCTACAAGTCTCGCTTTCTTTATTCCATCTTGCTTTGTTCTAAAAATCCACTTTGTATCTATAGCTTTACACCCTTTTGGTAAAGTCGCTTCTTCCCATGTATCTAATTTCTGCTGTGAGTTCAGCTCTTTCTTTATTGCTTGTTCCCATTCTTCACTTTGTATGGCTTCTTCAAAATCTTGTGGGTCACCTGATAGTAAGCAGTATGCTGTATAATTTAAGTCATATTTTTCAAGTAATTCCCTTGGTTTTCGCACTTGTCTTCCCGATCTTGTATGAAATTCCTCACTTTCTTGTCTTTGTTCTTCGATATTACTTTCCTCTTCAGTTTCTGTAAAATATTCATCATCCTCTTGATTCTTTTCAACATTTTCTACCTGTTTCTCTTGCTCTTCAGACTGTGTTTCCTTTAATTTCTGGTCATCTTCTTCATCATATTCATAATACCTGTATCTTACCTCTTCATGTTCTCGCTCTGACTGTTCAAACTTCACTTGTGTCTCATCAAATCTTATATCTCTTGTTACTATGATCTTATCCGTTTCTGGATCCCATACACGATAGCCAGTAGGTGCATATCCAACAAATCTCATTGTTTTCGCTCTCTTTTCAAGTTTGTCTTGCCTTGGTAATATATGAACCCATACCTTACATCCAAATATTCTTAGTCGTGACAGATCTCGATGTCCAAACATCATTTCAGCTGGTGTATGAAAACTGATGGCAGCTGAAGGACATCTATTTATTTGATAAACGGAGCATCTTACCGCTTCACCCCATAATGTTTTTGGTAGTTTTGTTTCGGCCAACAATGTTCTTGCACGGTTGTATATGGTGCGATTCATCCGTTCTGCAACACCATTCGATTGTGGGCTATAAGCAATTGTAAATTGTAAAATTATACCTTTTCTATTGCAGAAGTCTTGCATCACTTGATTTTTAAATTCTCCGCCATTGTCTGCCCTAATTTTTCTTACTTTATTACCTGTTTGTGTTTCCATTTTATTTATATAATTAATTAATTTTTCTGTTGCTTCGCTTTTCCTCTTCAATAGATAAATTTCGCAGAAATGAGTGTAATCATCAATTATTGTTTGGTAATAAATCTCACCGTTAGCTGTTGGAGTGCTGACAGGACCAGAGAGATCAGTATGAATTAATTCTCCTATATATCCGGATCGGGGCTTCGGAGTGGTACAAAATGGTAATCTGGTAGACTTACCTTCCATGCAGGCTTCACAGGGTTGGTCACTATATGGCAGCTTCATCATCCTCAAGTGTTTTCGATTAGCATGCCCTAGTCTCTGATGCCATAAAAAGTCACTGTTGATATTGTTAGTTGCTAAGCACCTGTCATCATCTAATTGCATAGGTATAACATACAAATTTCCAAGTAAGTTTCCAAAAATTTCCTGAGTTTTATTTTTAATTGACACATTTTCTTTATTAAATTGAACCATATAACCTTTTTGTAACAATTTCCTAACAGACAGTAGGTTGTGTGACAATTTAGGTACTATCAAACCCTCTATATTTACTGAAACATTCCCACATTTTAAATGTAATTTACCCCTTTTGTTACATGTCAGATATTGACCATTTGCTACAAACACTTTTATTTCTTTTTCTAATCTTACTACATCTGTCATATTTTGCTCAAATTCAGTTTTTAGCAAATGTTCAGTTGCGCCAGAATCTACAATGAAATTTATACAGTCATTTCCATTACTCACATTACAATTATTTGCATTAAATGCAGTGAATGATAATACATCCTCATCCACAAGTTGTACCATGTTGCTAGCTTGCCCCTGATAGTCACGATGTGGCATTCCCCGCTGTCGACTGGAATAGCTTCTGTATCTGGTAGGTCCACGATAACCTCTTGTCGCTGGTCGTCCTCGGTGAGTATTGTTGTGAGTGTAGGTCTCCGGTTGTTTCATCCTACAGTCCCTGATGATGTGTCCTTTCCGTCCGCAGCCATAGCATACAAGAAATGCCTCCTCCTTTGTGTCCTGATGAGGTTCTTCACTTAATTTTAGTTCCGCGTCGAGTAATCTTGCTTTGATCGATTCTATATTTAGCATTTTCTCACTGATCATCGTTTCAATTGATGTTATAACGTTGTCATAAGCAGATGGTAGCGCTGCTAGTAAGTAGCAAATTTTATCAATCTCCTCAACTTTAGACCCGATTGCATTGAGTTCTCCGAGAAGAGAATCAAACTTTAAGAAAAAATCTTGTAATTTCTCCGTTGCACCGCATTTCAACATGATAAGTTGTCGTTTTAGTCTTAACTTGTTGCAAATACTTTTCCTTTCGAAAATGTCTTCTAGTTTAGACAACATGTCCGCCGCAGTTTTCGATTGTTTCACTATTTCGATATATTTATCACTTAAACATTGCACGATTATGGATCTTGCTTTCGCATCACTGATGATATCTGCTGGCTTTGTACTATCGAAAGACTCTTCTAATAATACTTTATGTACGCCTTTTTCTTCTAATATAAGTTTCACTCTAAATTTCCAATTCCCAAAGTTACACTTTTCACTCAATCGTATTACATTATATTCTGTTGCCATTTTGCGCTAATTACTTATTTATTTTATTATTTCATCTGTTGTTTTACAAATAGCGCAGTGGAAGCGTATTAAGATTGGACAAAAATAAAAACGTCGTTCAGTCCGTCATCTTTATTCGCAGAGCACTTTCATAGACAAGAAAACACAGGAATGTAGAAATGCATTCTAACTTCAAACTATACACTACAACAGGTGGCAGCACTGGCCACTCAAACTAAATTGTACTTGTCTTTTGATACAATCTCATCACGTTTAGGTTTTTTTTCATATTCCTTGAAGTTAAATGAAGATAAAAAACGAAAATGCTGAACGTCGGGAAAAGAGATGAAACACCTTTTTTCTTTTCCCAAACGTGCTGCTTAGCTTTTCACAGAACGAACCAAGGAAGCTTGAAGTTAAAGTAAAACAACTGTATTATGACTACGTAGAGCTATGTAAATATCTGCAGGATATAATAAAGTG
Organism: Apotomis betuletana; assembly: GCA_932273695.1. Lineage (NCBI taxonomy): Eukaryota > Metazoa > Arthropoda > Insecta > Lepidoptera > Tortricidae > Apotomis > Apotomis betuletana. The sequence continues at coordinate 7,885,902 of OW026318.1, read as the reverse complement.
TAAAAGCTTACAAATAAACAATACAAAGATCGACACACAAAGCATAAGGAAAAAATCGATAGGCTTTGGGAGTTAGGGTAGCGAAGTGGTTAACGCGCTGGACCGGTAATCCAGACGTACCGGAATTCGATTTTCGGTCTCTTCCACCAGGTAACGCATTTTTTAATTTTTCTTTATCTTTTGATCTTTGTATCATTGGTTTACTACTATACAGCAAAACGTATAATACCTTACCCAAATACCCACTCTTCGCGGTCCCACGATTAACTCGAACTTTCTCATGTTCATCAATCTCAAACCAAAAACCGTTTCATTTGGCAAAATGTTCGAATAATTACATTAATTTCCTATACAAAATATTAATTTACGTCAGGATGGCGCTATCGCGCCATCGCTCCTCGGCGTGGGTTATTCAATAAGGTATTGAGCGTGTATTTTTATAAATATATCCTGCCTTGGTGTAGGTTTAACAGAGATGTCGGTACTACGATACAGTGAGTGTTTGTTTAAGGGCCATTTTTTATTTTGTTGTACCATTTCCGAAAAATTGTTTTCAATTATATTTTGCAAGATTTGAACAAAATAACACTACTTTTGAGTTAATTAGACACTAAAATACATAAAATCTATATGATTAAATAACATTTTACTAAGATAAAAGAAAAAAATTGAATTTAGTCGGAGTTTCTGGGGTTGGGTGATCCACTGAGTTACGAAATAATAAACGCATGAAGACCATATAAAAAGCCATATATTTATGAAATCTCTTATTAACAAGATAAATCGTATCAAAATAGTCATTATTCAAAAACAAGCATTTGAAAAACATAAACAAATCTTCTCAAAATATCTATCACATATCCACTGAGTGACCCTATATTCAAAAGAGGCACTTCGTTTTCACTTTTTCTTTGATAATTGTCTGAAATATCAAATAGAAACTTTTACACAAGGTAAAGATAATATAAAAGTTAATGTTAAACAACTATAAAAGTTGAATAAAGTAAACAATAGTCTTCAAAAACCTAATATTATGTCTAGGATTACCTGAGACAATTTCTCAGTGGAACGTAACAAAAAAGTAAGGAAGCGTCTTCATGGTTCCTAATTTGGCTAAGCCAAACAAAACAAAACAAGTTTTTTATTGTCCGTAATTAATAAAATTACGAAAATACTAATTTTATAACTAAATTTACATCTTCAGTTCTAGAATTGTAACAAAGATACATCCATATATACTATACTTAAAATATGCTATTTAGAATTGAGAATCGAGATCAATGAATCCAAAATAAACCTTAATTTAAATTATATAAGAAAGCGTCAAGTAAAAGAGGAAGATGTGACGTTCTAGTAAACATTACTGAGTTGAAAGTGGGCCGTCAAGTGGCACATGATCGAGCACCTGGTTCCATATCTTCCCCTTTTGTTTACATAAATCAATGACTTATACGTATATTATATATATTATCCTTTGTAAAACAGATAAAATCAAAACTTTTTCTAACAATCTTATTTTAAAATGGCACAATAGAATGTTTGGTATAATAAGCTGTGTATGGTATACCTCCTTAAGTACTAATTATAATCATTTAGCCTTATATTAACACCGAGATCATTTAGGAACTTAGTTTATTGTGCTTTGTTAGAACACATATCACAAATATAGCCATTAGAATCTATTTTACCACTGCATTTTTTACAGAAAAATAATTTACAAGAACAGCATTGGAACATGCCTATGTTAAAAAGAAAATGCTTTTTGCATCTATTACAAGGCAGTGTGCGTTTGATCGCAGTTTTAAGTGATTTATATTGCAATTGTTTAGTTTCTTGTTTTATCTTAATTACTTTATTTGTAACATTTACATCTCCTAGAATTTTAATTTTTTTTGAACTTGTTGCAGCACAGCTGTCGTCGTATGGTAACAACTCATGAGAATTATTTAGTGGCACACCTTTGGTGTTTTCACTTGCAGTACTGACCAATTCAACGCTCCGATTACGGTTATATGTTTTTTGCTGGGGTAATATAATTTCGGCAGTTATATTATCGACAGTAATCGAAGAGTGCTTTGAAGTAGTGTCAAAGTTGTTATTAATATTTGAAACTGAGATCTCGTTAGAGTTACTCGGGGTTTCTGATTGAATTTCGTCATATTGTAACAGATCGATGTTGTGCATGTTTTCTTTTAAACTTGCTCGCGTCGGTTTTCGGACGTATTTGGAGCATTTCGCGTAGCTGTGAATATCAGCCTTAACAGATATCATCGCATGATCGGCATTAACATTTATTGCTGCTACATTAGGAGTCAAATTGGCTTCATCACTTAAATTCTGTGGACCAATTACATGTTTTTTAGGGTTAAAACATTGGCAAAAACCCTTTTGAGTGCCACAAAAACATGAGAGTTCCCTGTGATTAATTACATTTATCCCAGAGGATGAAACTTGGTGTATTTTCATTGTACCAACAATAGTTTTCAAATTTTCTGGCGTATTTTTTTTCATGTTTTCAATATCAGTACTAGGAATTACGAATAATTTTATAGATTTAACTTTTTTAGAAAGTTCTTCAATCGCTTGTGAACAGTTCTCAATATCGTTACCATATGCAACTTGACGGTCTAACGTCCTCTTTATACAACCGCCTATACCGTCTGCCACACCTTTACCGTGCCCGGCCTCAGAAAATGACCAAGTGGAATAGTCAAGCCCCATTTTTTTTGTAAATAAATTTAGCAGATGAAAATTCTTCTTCTGCCGGTACTGAGAAGTAGGGCCGTCCGAGAAGAAGTGTATGACTTTAGTCAGTGGTTCAATTTTTTTGGCTTCCTTTATTACGGGCAAAAGATGAGCCCAAATTGCTGAAGGGTCATGAGCATTATTATCGGATATAGTGCAAAACGACTGTGACTTGTTGTGCCAGTAGATCATACCAGTATGCAATGTGATCTGGTTTTTAGAAGCACCAAAATGTAGTGCTTGGACTTCTTCACCCATTTTGCAAGTGTAATTTTCGGAGAAGTCGCATATTATCAATGCCTCATTTGGTTGTAGCTCGTTGATGCACTTCTGATATTGGCTTTGCTGATGTAACCAGTTAAATTGATGAATTTTGAATCCTTTTAAGTTTTCTTCAAAAGCAGCCACAAGCTCGTTTTTGCACCCAACTTTAGTCAATTTAACAGTTTTTTTTGTAGTAACATCCTTTGTAGATTTTTTTTCTTTTTTACTGTACGTGTGATTGACAACAGCCCACTGTTTCCACTCTACTTTATCTTCTGCTGCATTATCCATTTCCATGTAATTTATTGTTTTATTTTTACATGCGTTACACTCCCCATACATGCATTCTTTTGATCGTGTATCGCAACAAAGGTGTTTAACAACGTCCATTACTGTTCTGAAATTCTGCAGGATTTTGTATTTTTTCATAGCCATTAAAAGCATTTCATTGTTTGAGTGTTTGATACATAAGCATGTCTCCCTATTCTGTACATTAGGGGAAATGACATAATAAGGTTTGTACTTGTAGAACGTGGAGAGGCTGTATTTTCCACCTTGTTTTTTGTAGAGGCTGTGCAATTCGGAGACAGTATCAATAAGGTAGCGTATTTGCTCCTTTTTTTTGTTGAATGTACGACATTCCTTCTTCCCAGCAGTCATTCGGCTGACATCATTACGCAGGTAGAATTCTTCGATTTCTTTTCTCACAATATTTATCTTTGGGCTTGTCGTTTTCATTCTTGGCAGTCCTTTAAGTCCTAATAATTTCTTGACATATGCTTTCTTTACTATTTTCTTAGGGTCCTCAACCATTTTCTTGAAAGTCCTTTGTTCTTTATAATTTTGAGTTTTTTGATACGCCGATTTTATCGTTGTTTCTAGAATTTCTCCTCTTGCTTTAAGCTTTAATACTTGTTCCTCAAGCTTTTGAATCTTTTGTTCCGTTTCTTTCCTTTGACGATACAGCTTTTTTCTATAGACATAGATAGCTCTTTGTAACTTTTCTATTTTTTCCGTTGCGGCGTTGTAGTTTTTTAGTAAACTTCTATTATTACGGTTCTTTCTTTTCGATTTTTTCTTCAAATCTTTTTTCCCCTGAATTTCAACATTTTTTTTCCTATCTTTCTGCTTTCTTTTCTGAGATCTCCATTGCTTTCGACGTTTTTCTTGTTCTTCTACGGTGAGGTCTTGAATTTTTTTACTTTTTGACTTGACGTAATCAGCATGTTTTTTTTTTACCCTTTCTAATCTATCAGGATCGTTTTTCAATTTTTCTCGATACCTTTTCATACGTTCTGCCGGTGTTAATGCCATTTCTCAGATGAATCTAAAACAAATAAAAAAATACATACACGGTGAAATTTAATTAGTGATCGCGAATTACATTATCTGGATCTATTATTATTAGTGATTACGTGCAATTTCTTCTATGGGCCCACAATTGAATTCACAAAAAAAAAAACAGATTCGAATATTAATGAATGTACCATTTGATTGTACTTATAACGCGGCTTTACCGTTACACTGAGTTACATTTCATTCCGCTGAGAAACGATATTTCTCAACTGAACGTAACGGTTGTGACCTTCAAGTAAAAAATGTAAGTTGTAATTCAAAATAAACCGAGTTTCCGTCGCATTTTTTTATATTTAGGTACTACATAAACTAATAAATAGTATAAACAACTAAATTCCGTATTAAAACATGTACTTACCTTCAAAATCTCAGTCACTAACTGGAGCACGATAACTTCCACCTTTAAACGCAAGTTTGGACAGGTCCACTTTTCGCGAGTCGTGCCGCGTGACTAAACAAACTACCAATATGGCGGACACGGCACAGCATTGACAGTGTTGTCAAACAAAAAAAATCCTACCACTTTGGTAGTAAAATAAATAAATATTATTGCAAATTATCCGTCACTCAGTAGGAATTTCCGCCGAGTAACATTTATGATTTAATATTGTAACACATTTTTACACAACTTATTACCATTTATTGAAGATAATGTATGATTAAAAGTAAAAATGAATATAAGCGTTTAACACTACGTCATGTAAGTTCATACCCTGGTACAAAAAAAAATGTTTAATTACGTTTTAAAGTTGGTCACTTTATAGTAGGACATAGTAAAATCAGCAATTTATTCATTTTTAAAATGTGTTTTTGTTAAAGAAATCTATTTATTTTTACTGGAATCCTATAAATTCTAAAAGCAAATATATCTAATTATGCATACTTATCACACTTTTGTACCAAACTGTTCAAGAAGTAATCTTAATTTATAAGGAAATAGGTAGGACATGCCTAAAACGACACAGTACAACAAAATAAAAAATGGCCCTTAAAGCGTACCCTGGGCAACACAGCTTTTACTTTATAAATTAAACTTTATTTGATACTACTAGCGCCATCTATATTTTTATTGTTCACAAAACATTCAAGGTTAATGGTACCCACTAATGATGGTTTTAATAGAAGTAAGTTTAAGATTATGTTATTTAGATTTGTAAAATGAGTTGAATAAATACTATTTAGTTAAATCGGGTAATAAGTTATTTAATAGGTACGAAATATTTCATTTATTCCATAAGCACTCCGGCCGGCGACCTACTTAAACTTCGTTATTTAGAATTAGAATGAGAGTTCTATGACGTCACATCAGAACTTAAAATAAATGGAATACCTTCACAATTTAGTTTTATGCTGATGTAACTACTATGTGGGTTTGACGTAATTGTGCAATAACTTCCAACTATGTTGCCACCGCGCTAGCACAACTGGCAGGGAATTCTCATGTCGACAAACTAAGTGCACATGGTTTCATTGCGCGACAAATAGTCGCGTGTCACAGTTGTGCAGCGCTTTTTGTCATCACGTTCATAATTTCATAACATTCCAGTAGATAAGCTTATCAAATAGGTACCATATTGAAAATACAGACATTACATTTCTACGACTGTATAGTAGCTATCTATAGATTTCGCCCACCGTACGCCAAGTCGCAAATCCGTGCACCCCCACAGTACAGGCGCGATCAGATTTTGTGCTTTCTTCACGTTATTAATAAGAGCTCGGACGGAGCGGTAACGGACGGTATGCATGCACAGGGTGTAGTCTATGATTGAAATAATGTACGCGGCTGTTTACGTTAAATTCCTTTGCTTATGTAAAAAAAAAGTAATGAAAGGAAAAGTTAGACGATCAATGGCAACTGTCAATGGTATGTCACCGAAATTATCATAACCCAATACATTTTTTTTCTCTTTATTTAAGAGCTTTGTCACTGAGAAACCCCAAAACATAAAAGCGACCACTTAAAAAAAACTTAATCACAAGGCACGACATCGCATCGCGATTCGTGGTACCACGCGACACGCGGTCACACCTCAAGTTTTTTTTTCTGCGGGCAATGTGCCTCGCCTTTTGCCATGAAAACAAGTCCCTGACGAGAGGGATGCAGCAATACTAAGGAGTGAGATGGAGTTATTTCCTTACGTGTCTCACATATTGCTGCATCCCTCTCGTCAGTGACTAATTTGGAAAAGTGTATAGCCGCATAAGTCTAGCAACTCTCTACAGGCAAACACACAGGATTGGAGTGTAGAGGGGAGGGGAGGAGCAGGTTTTGGCAACTATAATTTACTGCTTACCGCTTGACACTTTTTCAAATGTTCCCCTATGAAAGATTTTTTTTTTTTTTTTTTATGTCATAGGGTGCAAATGAGCAAACGTATCGCCTGATGGAAAGCGATTACCGTCGCCCATAAACACCTGCAACACCAGAGGAGTCACAAGTGCTTGCCTACCCGGAGGACGAAGATAGAATGCCTCTATGCTAGTAATTTCACCGGCTATCTTACCCCCACACCGAAACACAACAATGCGAACATTACTGTTTGGCGGTGGGTTAGCAGATGCCATTCCTTGCCTTCTACACTCCAATGTACACACAGGGAAATCGAGAGTAGCTAGCTCCGTTGCTATTTGAGTAAGTTTGGGCCTTCGTATATGCCTCATTGTAAGTGACCACGTGTCTTATACCGGAACACACAGCGTGGAGAGGTAGACGATGATCGGTTGTAGTGAAGAACCTTGGATTACTATGCCTTTGTCTAGCAGTGGATAACTTTACAGACGAAAAATTACGGCGGAGACGGCACGGATCGTTTTCTGAATAGGGTATATTATACCCAGTTTTAAAAAGTGTCTCAATTCGATTCTGTTGTGTTAGTTAATAAACAACCAAAAAAACATTTTTTTTATAAGCGCCACAGTTTTTCATTCTCAAATTTCGTGCGTAATGTGAAGAAGAGGTTTTTAGTTTACACAGCCGTATGACGCTTTACCATGGCGGCTCCTTAGTATAACATAGTGTTAAAAACTGAAAATTTTGAATTTAGATATGCATGAAACTTATATTATTATCATATGAACTGAAACTAATAAAAATCCTCTTGGTTGTTGCTTAAGTTAGGTATCTCAATAACATCTACTTAATTAATTCATTTTCATATAATTATTTTATACCTTACTCTTCGCATTTTCCAATCATACTATACCAAAAAATCTGAATGGATAATCCCGAACCTAATAATAATACTGCAAATCGACGCTCAAAGTTCATCGCTCAATCAGCGTGCGCCCGCGGCGATGACGTCACGAGTCGTGACGGGACACGCCCGCCAGATGGCGCTCCGTGTGTGGGGGTGCTTGAACTGGGAGGATGGAATAGATGTTGGCTGTATGTTCGAGTGACGCAGTTGAAGCTGCCTGCTGAGCCGATGGTCCTAGGTTCAAATCCCGTCAAGGTCAAATATAATATGTGTGATGAAGAAGATGCGAGAAAAGCTACACTGTCAGTTTCCAGTCCTGCTGCACTCTTACCACGAGTTAACGTGACCGTACTCCAAAAGACAGTGCAAATGATTGGACAATAGGACAGCGCCCCTATCGGTCACTTTGTAGAACTACAATTCTCCATACAAATCGTTTACGCTGCCGCTAGTGAGTATTGTCACTGTAAACTCATGGTAAGGGTGCTGGTACCTTTACGATTCTACGGTTTTGGTTGCCTATCGACCATCACTCATCTTAGTTGCCTTTTGTGTGAGTCTTCGAGGGCGGTACTACCAAGTAGGTACTAATGAACTCTTCGGCATTTAGCTACTTAAACCATTTCGCAATTCATTTAGCATCCTTTCAATAAGATAGTGAAGGTTACTTTTAAGAGGCTTTAGAAAATTCAAATCGTTTTGTTTTTAAATTATGATCAAAGTATTGATTTTTGAAAACATAGTACCTACCTTTAGGCGTATTTTCTTCTAAACTTGAAAGTAATACCTAATGTAATAAAATAATACTCTAGATTATGACTAGTTTGCCAGGATAGTATACTTCAGTTAAGATACCAACACGAAATATTAGTATGATCATGATCGTAGTCATGTTCTCCATTCTCCAGACCCTGAAAACTAGAAAGACAATTTCGGTTCCGATATCATTGAAATTTGGTGTTTGAAAAGTACTATGCAAAGAACCTATATACACGATAGTATATCATGCGAAAGCTGATTAAATATAGGTACTGCTCTAAAGAAAGAAAATGCCCACTTGAGTTTTCACACACTTTCTATAGAAAATTGTGATTTTCATATGTAACAAATTTAAACAAGGGAACAAATTCTTTGTCTTTTTCCTTCATCGTGTATTTAAGGAGTTTATTATCGGCATCAAAAGTTACGTGGCCCTTGGCCCTTATAATTATTTGAACAGAATACTAGATAATGATAATCAACTGCGGATGCTTGATGCTATTTATAGAGTGACCAAGTTTTCTCTGAACTGAAGGGTGTCGCCACAATCTTCACACTCAGAGCGCTTGAACGCAGACACCGACAATCGTATGAAATTTCAGCAACAGTCGTAGTTCCTCACCGTTTCACAGATAAGTTGGTCGCACTATACACAGTTTTGACAGGTTTTGAGAAAATGGCTGCGATTGTTTTTTTTGACAAAGCTACTTGCGCCAAAAATGGCCCGTTTACCATAGGCTTTACTTATGTCTAAGGTAGGTACTAACCGAACATGGGCGCCAAATTTGAATTCATTCGAACGGTTATAACTATACAATTTTGAAGTGGGCTATCTTAGGAACCGGGCCATCTTTGGCGCAAGGACCTTATAGTCTTCGAGCGCCTTAAATACAATCGTATTTTCTTGCAATAACTACCTTGTTATAACCAGAATAAATAACATGTATATTTCTTTAATAGTTTTAGTCTGGTGTGTTAGTAAAGCAGGCTAGGAAGTCGGTACGATTGTTTCAGTGCGATTGAATGAGTGATTGGAAAAGCGTGCTGCGCAGGCGCTCGGGTGGGTGTGTGTGGATTCTTTAAGGCTTTAGACCAACTTTAGATGCAGAATAATACTTACATAATAAGTAGTACTAACATACTTTAGGGCCACGCCACGATACACTAAAACTAGGCTGCGTTTCCACCAGAGATGTGTAGCGAGGGATGTGTTTTTGGCAACCAATGGAATAATTTCATTTACCTACTTGTCCTCGCTCATCGCTGCTGATTCTATTGGTCAACAAAAACATCCCTCGCTACACATGGTGGAAACGCAGCCTTAGAACGGTTTCAAAAATCAGGTTATTTGTTGTTTGCGGCCAAATAATACGGGTCACGAACCATATTTGAAATATTACGAATTAGCCTGTGTATGCATGCACAGAAAATAGAGGGGTGTTATAACGTGTGTATGATTATTTCAAAGTCTGTTTGTTTTAAAGAGTATTCTGGTTGAAGGTGTTCTTACTACTTAGCCTTTACATGAACCACGAAAATGCAGGATATTGCTCTGGAGGTTGCCAGAAGTGTTAGTGGGCAGGGCACATTGCTCGAAGACCAACAGGGCAGAAAATTTTCTTCAGTAGCATCCGCGTATTTGTTGACACAGCGTGGGAAACTCCCAGCAAGAGAGGACTAGTGATCCGGTCTGGATGAATTTGTAGATGGAATTGACCCTACTTAATAACGGATTTTCTTTGTCCGCGGATATCATGACAATTGCCTAAACTTGCGTGTTTCTTGATTCGACCCTCGCTCTGTTCTTTCTCTTCAATTCTCAAAGCTTGTCCGATCAGATAAAGTAAACAGAATTCCGAAATGATGGGCGCATCAACGTGGGCGAATAAGTGTAGGCGCATCCCATGTGATGCTCGGTTGTTCCTGCAGTTTATATTTCAAATCATTTTTCCAGACATAAACTTTCCAAATAATAAACAAATCAACCTAGTCCTGAACTAATCCAAAGCCAACCTACTAGATATGGGCACTCAACAACGATAGATATACATAATACTTATACAGCGTGTACCTATATTTGATATAATCGTAAACTTTACGGGGTCTTAGTATAGGCACTTATTAATAATCTTGATCAGTAAATTATTAAAAAAATCGAACTTTCTTTTCCATATAAAATAATTTAGCAGGCAATGTATTTGTTTGTTGTTATTTGTTGACACTTAACATAGTGATGTTTAGTAATAACTAGGCCATACATTGCTGCTCAGAAAATTAAAAAAAAAATTACTTACGCTATGGCAGTTAACGCTAAATTAATAATTATTTTTTATAAATATCATATTATAGCACTAAAATCTCCGTCTGGCGTCAATTTGCGGTTATATCAAATATACACACTGTATAAATAGGTACATAATATATATAGATAACATTCATGACCCAGGAACAAATTCCAGACCACGTATTATATTATACATCATGTCACGTGATCACATCACACTTAGTTGGGCGCGACCGAAATTACGCGACTCAAATTACACTCGTCTGGCTTCACCCTATACCAAGTTTTTCCATAAGCCGGCAGAGGAATAGATTCATAATAGAATTCAGTCAATGCGCATTTTGGATCTGATTCCGATTTATTGCAGCACTAAATATTAATATCGTGACTAAAAAGGTTGGGATTGAAGTTGGCATTTGGAGTTGTGAATTTGAAGCTCATTAAAATGTTTAATAGCTTGTTCTTTAACGTAAGTACTAGTTAACTGCTTTGGATTCAATAGAGCCGTGATGTGTTTCATGATGTTTCGATTAATATTCAACTTTAATTCTGATAAATACCTAATAATTCGTGGAGCCAATTGGTTTGCCATTCGTACCTACAATTAAGGCTCCATGTTCCAAAAATGCTGATTGTTTCAGACATTTTTCACTATGATAAACATGATTTAACACATTATCTATGTTACTAATTAGAAGAGAACTATTGCGATTTTTTGGTATATATTTAAAATCAATAGTTTGATTTTTCATTGATATTTTTGTTTTCAAAACTACTCGAAATAAACAAAATTCACGCAGAAAACTATTTTTCTTTTTTCTACTTATTTTCGCGCAATGAAAGCATGAAATAGCTATGTTAATTTCTAGAGCTCAGGGAAAAGTATTATTCAATTCAAAAAGTTGTTTCAAATTATCAATGTATTTGTCATACTTAATATGAAAATAATACATTTTAAAAGACCCGACGACCCTCAGCATTGAGGATATCGATTAAAGGAGGAGGAAGGCACGAGTCCATTCACACTTGATCCTGTGCGATACCTATATCAGTTTGTGCCAGTGATATGAAAATAATAATCGCCAAATCTTTAAAACTCTATAAACTTTACAAACTGTTCACTCATGTTGATTTTATCCAAGTCCAGGGGCGTTTTTAAAAACGACACTCATTTCCTTCCAAACACCTATCCATCAACTGGCTGCTACAAATAGAAAAAAAAGTAAAAAGTCATTTACGAATAAAGAGTTCCATATTCAAATTGTGGCGCGAGACGATTAGCATCCAAGATGGCTGCTCGATTTTCGGCCAGTGATACCGATTTCAATTTCCTGTGTCGGTTATCAAGAGTCTGTCATCTTGGTTTGACAAATACGTTCGTTTTGATGGGTCTTGTGATGGAGTAGTTAAGGTGGAGTGGTGGAAGTCATATTTCATTTTAGGTACTGATTTTTGGGTTTGATGTTATTTAAAGGGCCCATGTTTGATTTCGTCAGTGATGTATATTTAAATATGAAGCAAAAGTATAGATTTTCCATTAGTAAATAGAATGGGTATGTATTTGAGACATTAACCCCGACATGCTAGTAGACTGAGAAATGGATATGGGTTACTTAACAAACAGTATTTACTATGGGTATGGATCAGTATTGAAGCGTTACTCCTGTGTCAGTTTCATCTACACACATCTTTTTGTAAAAATGCCTGGAGATTTTAACACCAATTCAAATTATTTCTCAGGTCTGGGATCTCTATTAAAGAAGCTTCCAGAAAAATGTGAGGTTGATATTCTCGAATTGCTCGGAGGCAGTGGAGACAGCTGTGCCTTGAATGATGACTACGGTAGGCCAAATTCACTTCGAGAAGTCGATAACACCGATGGTTTATTAGGCTTTCTGGTAGAGTTAGTTGGCGAAAGTACTGTAATTAAGGCGTGTAACCGGTAAGAAAAATTGCGCAAGTAAGACTTCGAGCTGCTCTTTCATTCCTCTTATGATCTCAGTTTTATAATAACGTTCCGCGTTGATAAAAGGTAACGTAATGGATCTAGGATCCCTTTAAACTTTAAATGGATATTAACGTTGATTCACTTCTTAAAATTAAGGGCCCGATATATCGGCCATATCACGGTAGGTATTTCATACGAAGGGCCTAAAATGCGTATGAAGATGTCAGTCGTTTCTTATTTTGATTGCAGCTCGATAATAACGTTCCACGTCCTTAAAAAGTAACGTAATAGATCTATGGTCCTTTTAAACTTTTAACGGCTATTAGCGTCAATGTTTCGCTACTTAAAATTGGAATAAAGCGCGCCGCCTCCACCCGCCAGCGAACAGAAATAATTGCGCCTCGGGCTCTTAAATCGGCGCGCGCGTCATTTGTTTATTAAGGAGCGGTGCCTTTTAGCGTAAATACGATGCCATCGCTAGAATAAAGTTACTCCTTCACTGCCACACTGAAGAAAGGTAAAAAGTAAAGTTAGAAATTATTTGAGTCCAGAATTAAATTTTAAAGAAATAAGAGATAATGTTGACGCAATTCTCTTGAAAAGATTCTGGTGTCAGCTGGTAACGCAATATAATTCCTAAGGCATATCCTACGAACTAGAAGCCACCGGGGCAGGTAGGACACGGCTTTGCTAAACCCGCGAAGCCCGCCTCTGGAAGTCTGGATAAATAGCAACACCCGATTTCCCATTTCTTGGTCGAAGATTGGGAGATCTTGATTGATTTGTACGTCGGCGTTCGGATTTTCGATCCAAGCTATAACCCTTGAACCAACAAAAGTTCAACCACAACGTTTAAATCATAACAATTCACAAAAAGTAATAATTAGTACCGCCCATGGGTTGCACGGCGAAAAATTGATTTGTAATTTGTAATCTGAGCGGATACTCCAACGTTTGAAATTCGAAAGATCTTAAAATATCGTTCACTTACATTTAGGGCCTCAATTTTAAATTCGACACCACTATATTTCTACTTTAGCTATATGCATTATTCGACCGTTATCGTAAATAAATATTAATTCTAACTGAGATAAAATTTATTTTATTTTGATAGCGTAAAATTCAGGATGTAGAGGTACATTAAACATTACAAAATAGCGACTCGCGTCATTATTAAAAGCGAGAAATATTGTGTACATATATGTAGTTCATACAAACAAAAACTACTTTCTCCCATCTCTATTTTAAAATTTTCAGCTTATGTCACTGGATAGAAAGGAACGATGCTGTACGAACTTTTTCTCTCGTTTGAATTTCGAACTACGGAGTAAACCCAGTGTTGCCCGAAAAATAAATACAGAGCTCTAATCAGGGAATTAAATCTTAGCGGGCAACACTAATGGAGGTTTTATGGGTGGGGCTTGTAAATAAATTCGGTCTTCGATCTTAATTAAGGGGTCGGTTTAAATATGAATTATAATAATTAAATTGTATGATCGTGCGGTGTGTATATCGCGTACAAGAGCTTACCTACTTCTCTGCCCTTATAAGATTATAATAATGAAAAGTATAAATTAAATAATAAGAGTATATTTTGCGGAACAAGAATAAGTTTATTTGTTTTTTTTTGTAAGTGGATGTTTTTTCGGTTTCAGTAAGGCAAAAGGAATAGAATTTTCAATTCTTTTATAAGGCTTTCAATGATCCTACACCGGCAACAACTATTACTAGTTTGGATGACTGATAAAGAATACCTTGCGACATTAAGACTACAGTATAGCATCGCGATCGTAACGAAATAGGTATTTACGAAAACGCATGCTGTCGCTCTGAGCGCTCATACCCCCCGGCATCGCGCACAACACATACAAATCGCCTCACGCACACATCCGAAGCAATGACACAGCGCCGCTGCTACTGCTGCTAGGCTAGTTTGACGATCGGATTGACAAGCAAAATATTGCGATAAATAAAGGTGGACTGTTTTGTTTTCTTGCGTACCTACGGATAATGAATTGTTGTGGTGCGACTGAAATTCCGATATTATAAAGAAGTATTTTATTTCTTTATGTAATTATTAGTAACGAGTATGTACCTACAAGCTAAATAAATTTTTGATAAATCAGTTTGTTCCCGATGTACCGGTAGGATGTAAACTACTGTCATTTTTTATTGTAATATTATTTAGGTATTTCAAAGGTATTTATATAATGAGTTACTTACTGATATTTACGAAACAAAACATTTTTTATTTGACTTTGTTATTGTGTACGAAAGTAGATAATTTTTATACTTAGGGTAGACTGGGGTCAATAGAAACACGTCATGATTGAAACAAGTCAAATTTCTCGAAAACTATAATACCTACGCGTCTGACGCAAGACTCAGAACACGCAGTCGGCCATGTTTGAATCTTTGGCCAGTAGCGCTCGAGCGAGGGTGCAAGACGGGGGTGTTCACGAGGCAAATCAGTTTTTCGCGGTAAAAAGTAAGGATTTGCGCTGTCTTATATTTTCTTATAACTTCGTGTACTCTTGTATATTGACTGATCAAATTGTTTTGAAGTTATAGTTAGGAATAAACGAATGTTTTTAATGGCCGTTGATCAGCATTCGAGTCTTTTTTATATATATTATTTGACCTTAAAGTTAAAAACGTAGTGTGGGGACGGTAGAAACAACTTGCTTGTGGACGATTGAAACGTTTCAAGCGTTTTAATTGTCCCCAAAAGGAACCGATTTTAAAATATGTATATCAGAAAAAGTTTAGTTTGACATATCGCCATGTTTTTGTTTAGTAATATAATTGAATTTGATTAGGTATTTATTGTGTCATTTTACATCCCGACGTTTGCAACACTATGTCACAGGGTAGCTACACGGAATGGTTATGATTGAAACATTGTCATAGTTGAAACAAGCACTTGTATGAAACATGATTATGCTTGTGTTCTGAAATTCAGTATCTTTATATCTTATCATTGCATTAAAACTACTTTGGCTAAGCAAAATGAATAAGATAGCAGCAACAAAGAAAACTAAAAGTAAGTAGTAGTTTTTTTAAAACGCTTTTTTGTATTGAGATTTTCACATGCTCATAAATTGAGAAATGTTAATGTAATGCTTGCGATTTTTTTAGGATCTCATTGTATTCCGTGGTAGTAATGAAAAAGATTAAAACAGATATAAGTACTTTCATGGTGCCGAAGATATTCGAGTGTTTCAATTGACCTAACATAGTGTTTCAATTGACACTCATGTGAGGTCAATTGAACCATTCTGTCCCATTCTCTTCATTACATGATTGTCAAAAAACTATGGATTATAGACCAACCAGGTGCGTTTTATTTAGGAACCAGATAACTAACCTTGAAATATTTGAGTGTACATCTTTCTACTCATAAAAATATAACCGTTACAGGCGGTTAAAGGCAAACTGTTTCTATTGACCCCAGTCTACCCTACTTATAATGTTTACATGATATCGGAGTTACTATGTCTTTCTAGGGTTCCGTAGTCAACTAGGAATACTTTTTGACACAATTTTTGTGGTATATGTTTCTAGTGCCTTAGCAATAATTGACTGTGTGGGAATTGTGTGCAAGACGTGTTAAAGGTTTCCTTTTTTAAATATAAAGTTAAATTGGAAGTAAATAATACGTATATTTTTAAAATATTTTTTTAATTACTGGTTTTTTTGGTAATTTGAAAGTCACCAAAATTGCTTGATGCCACCAGAATTGTTAATTTTGTATGTCATTTCACATGTTTTATCGTCTTTTTCGCATTTCCAAAACTTTTGACTCGGTGAATTTATTTGAAGTCAAGAATTAACAAAATACATCTAATATAACAAGCTGTCGGTGAGGGTAATCTTAGCTTAGATATTATGCTGGTAGCGGATTTTATAGCTCCTATCCTTTCCTATATTACTATTTTAACCCCTATAAAACTCCTAATCCGTCGTACTTTTCGCAGTATCGTCCTATATGTCCATTATTCCCGTCTTATCTAAAATCATTGAATCCTTTGTAAATCGACGTCTCTCATCACATCTAAATAGACTTAACTTGTTTAATTCTTTAGCACAACCACCGCTTTGGTTAAGATCACCGACGACATTCGTCTGAATATAGAATATAGAAAAGTGACTATATTGGTGCTCCTTGATTTTAGTAGTGCTTTTAACACTGTTGATTTTGATATACTTCTCAGTTTACTTAGTACTTTAAATATATCTTCAACTTCACTGTCCTGGTTTCGTGATTACCTCTGTTCCCAGCGGGTTCGAGTTGATGACCGATTTTCTAGCTGGTGTGAACCGTCTGCTGGTGTCCCCCAAGGGGGCATACTCTCTCCATCGGAATCACCAAGTCACTCTCCTCCTCGTTCCATCTCTATGCAGGCGATTTGCAGCTTTATGCGGCGACCAGAATTGAGGATTTTGGCTCCTTGGTTTCACATATCAATTCAGACCTAGAATCAATCCGTGCTTGGGCTTGATCCTTTGGTTTGATGAAGAATGCTAAGAAGTCGCAGGCTATTGTCGTTGGAAGCCCACATTTTATTTCCAAGCTTTCAGATCAAGCTAAGCCACTTATTTTCTTTGATGGTACGCCTATACCTTGCTCTTCTACTGTAAACAAATTTGGCATTACCATGGATCAAACTTTGTCATGGGCACCTCTTATTTCTGAGATCAGTAGAAAACTTTTCGCGTCCTTTCATTCATTGAGGTGTCTGCAGAATTTCCTTCCTCTTCATACGAAGATCATGCTTGCCCGCTCACTTTTGCTTTGGTCTCCACAAGATTGATCATGTGTCTCAATACCGCGCTCAACTTAAATGGCTTCCGATCCGTCAGCGCAGATACTATGTTCTTTGTCTTTTGTATAATGTCCTTTTCATTCCTTCTTCTCCTCCTTACCTTGCAGAGAAGTTCTTTTACATGGCGGATGGTAGTGGCCATCGCCTGCGGTCAAGTGCGAATCTGGATCTATCTATCCCACTGCATAGATCTCATGTTTACGATGTGTTTTTTGCTGTGCGCGCCGTGAAATTATGGAATAAATTGTCTCCCGCCCTAAGGTAGACGCAGTTCGTAGCATCACTCAAGGGGAAGTTACAGAAATTGTGGCTGTCGAACGAATGATTACTTGATTAGGATGCTGTTTTTGTTATAATTATGATTATATTTATGTTATATGTATTTATATAGATATTACGTAATATGTATTATATTGACTGTTTGCCTATCTCTCTCTCATTTGGTTTTTGCATTTTCATTTATACTATTGTAAAGTTATCGTATTGTACATGTTGCTTGGTTTGTCTACCATTTACTTGTGTTTAATACTGATTTACTTGAAGGTTAATTGGAAGAAATCCCTTAGAGGGATAGGTTCGCTTTTCGACATGCTTATTTTTTTGCAATGTATTTCTTGTTATTGTGTACAATAAAGTTTAGATACATTACATGCAAACAATTAATCTAAATTATTACTTTTGCTTTTCATAATTTATTTATTTTTTAGGATGGCTAGTCGCAAAAAAAACAATCAAGAGAAGAAGTCCTCGAAAAGAAAAAAAATATATTGTTTTTATAAACGAGTTAGTGATTGTATAGATATTTTGGTATAACTAAAAAGATTAATAAAACATTTACTTTCTTTAAATTTCCAGTAGGCAATTTCATTAACTAATATTAATTTTTAGCACAAATAACTAATTTTGGTGTAGATGTACAATTTTGGTGGCCAAAAAATCTAATATTTGCGGGCACAAGCAATTTTGGTGGCAGGCAAATTACTAAAATCATAATAACTTTATAACTATTATGTATAACAAAGGGCCATTACTACACAATATTGGTTATGACTTGATTCGTATTATTGATATGTATATAATTTTGACTCTAACATTAAAAATAAAAAAAGCCACCAAAATTAGGTAAATTTTGAGCCTGAAACTATACATTTGTAATATAATCATAAAAAATATAGTCCTTTTCAAATATCATGTTTGGTGAACCTGGTTATATTAAGTTTGCACCTCATTTGTATACGGCGCCATACGCACCAGGTGCAAACTTAACCAGGCCAGTTAAGATGGCATAAGTGAAAATTTGTACGGAATCCTCGGTGCGTCGGTGGCTCACACTTGGCCGATTTTTTAAATTAAATTGTAATATAATGATAATCAACCGATCGATCTTTTTCTTGAAACCCAACTAGTGTTAGTAGAAGTTCCTACTCTACTCCCATAATTTTTGAAACAGATTTAGATATCGATTACGCGGGTTAGGATCCTTTTTACTTTTTCATTAACATCCTTGTAAATACGTGATACTTTACTTCCTCCCCCGACCCGCAATCGTGCGATAGAGAGCGTTGCAGCTTGCGACTGAGAATAGGTACTTTTTTGATGAAATTTGCGTTACGGGAGAAAACGTTTTCCACTAACTAAATCTTAGCAAATCACTTCGATTTTTATGTCGATCGCTTCAGCATAATATAATCTAGGTTTATAGGTTTCGCTTTTTTTTAAAAAGTGCATTGTTTTTATAATACAAACGGTTTCATTCAACAACGTTTTAATCACAAAAATTAGGTTTTTCAGCTACCTTTAAATTAGAATCTATAGCAAATTTTGAAAAAAGGAAAACCTACAAACCTAGTTTGTCACTGTGTCAATAACATACTAAAAAATTATGGAGATTGGAAAATATTTAAAGGTGGAAAAACGTTTTCTCTTTTTGTATGGACGAGTGCGTACTATACTTCCCTCTTAATCAAGCAAGATCACCATTTTGTACTACCTATGTATTTCGTATTGTGAATCTTGTAGGTATGTGAACTATTATAAACGTGAAAGTTTGTGAGAATGTACGATTCACTTAAACGCAAAATCAACGTAACAGATTTTTATAAAACTTTTCTGGGGATTAAAGCAACGCTGGAGCCCCCCGCCTTAAAAAAAAAACCTTATTACACTTTGGGACGTAAAATATATAATTTTAAGACTCATGGGGACTGATGCAACGCGATAATACTGCTTATAGTTAACAGAATAGGATATCAGGCTACAAAAAGGATATTCATTCAGAAGAGGGTTAACAGGAGTTGAAAGTTAGTATATAGGCACTTTTCTTTCTGCTGCGCAAGCGAAGCCGCGGGGAGAAGCTAGTAATTTATCTTATTAGAATTTAGTTTATTATGTGTGCAAACAAAGTTCTGAGAACAGCATTTGCATTAACCACATTGTGACATTTACTTTGAAATGTAATAGTAGTTAGTCAGTTGAATATAAGTCTTATTTAATGGACCTAAGTCACATGTATAGCCGAATCAGAGTAGATTTAGGTATAGCGTACACGCACATACCAGTCATTCCTGGCTTCTCTATTTACCTAATAAGGTTCATAGGTTACCATTAACATACCTATTTGCCTTCCACGCTGACAGTGGGTATTAGGATTCGAAATTCAAGTCATTTGGTGAATTGTCTATTCAGGACAGGACATACACAACTAGCACACATGCTGTATATAAGAGCTTAATGGTTGTCCCTTACACAGCTGAAATAAGTCGTATAAGGGCTGCACAACCTCTTAAGCAGACTGTGTGCTACGTGGGTAATCATTAAGCATAGTACAGTTGCCATCAGACATATCGCAGCATATAAGGCGTTCATAAATATGTGAACATGTACTGTACTGTAACGCCCAGTCAATAAGAGTCGTGTTCAGATATTAATGGACGCCTTATATGCTTCGATATTATATCTGATGGCGACTGTACCTACACCCGCGTCACCCTTCCCAAGTCACTTAAGTATATGACGCGGAGACTTAGGTACCTACCAGTTGCTTGTACTCACACATTTTGACTCACTGATACAGTTCAAGCCATGCTTTAAAAAAGTCAATTGTTTTATGAAAAGCTATTAAAGCAACTAGAAGTCATTGCCCGCATCTGTTTTGGGTGATTATTTGAGCATTCTAACCGCGTCTTATTAGAGTCATGTGGGGCAAGTGTACGCAGTGGGTAAGTGTGCGCAAACCCAATATATCGGACTGAAATACATGGGTTTAACTCTACCTAATCTTTCTCCGATATTGATGAACTCCTGAAATAATTACCCTCCTCCATGGAAAACCGCTTTTCTATACAATTTTTGAATAAAATCCTGAAAGCTTTGTTCTATGACGGTTGCGATCACGCGATAAATTTCAAAGCATTCGTCACCCCGGCACTCATATTAGTGTTCGAAAGAGACAGGTGTTTAGACCCTTTCTATCGCGTGATAAACGCAATCATACTTAGGCCCAAAGAACAAATTTCCTTGAAAAATGTGTCTCCAATGTACCAACAAAGTAGTGGGCAAAAGGCAAAGTGTATCTATGTATCAGCGGGGATATAAATCAGGAATAGTTGAAACGGCCGCGTCGTGAGCTACGTAAATAATTAGCGATAGGACTAATTAAACGTATTTTGGGGGCCGGTGGGACTCTCTTAACTGGGGTTTAACGAGCGAGGGTTTAAAACTGAGCAACAAGAACGCAGCGCATCTACCATTACTATACGCAACTCTTGTGGCATGAAATAGCGTCAGCTGTTACTCTCTCACAATACTGAGAAAAAATAGGTAATATAACGCGTGCGAGAAAGAGTCGCCTGTGACAGTTATGCTATAGGTACAGTAAGGCTGGAACGCAGGAGAACCAAAATAGTGGCGAAAACTCAAAGATATTTAAGTGGCAGTGGATTGGGCACTGAATGATATTATAGAGCCGATGGTCTTATTGGTCATTAGAGCAGCTTCTAGAGTGGCGAATGCATACCTCAACGCATGACGTGGGGGAAGACTCCCCAACAATCTAAATACTCATAATCTAGTCAAGATAATTAAAAACTGTTGATCAGTTCTGGGGTTGAGGGTTTGGAACTACTTATTGATGGTTATTAGGGCTGCTCAGAGAGAACCCTGACAATGAGCGCCATATCCAGGATTACTGCATTCTGTATCGGAACCAAGGTTCAGATACAGAAGAATCAAGATCCAACCAGCTAGCGAATTTACTCTTAGTGAACTCTATTTTGTTAACTGATTTTTAAACCGGTTTAAAATTCAGTTAACAAAATAGAGTTCACGAAAATGTTTCCGGATTAGTATGGGAAATTTTCTCGAGAACATTCTTTCACCATACAAATGGGGAAACGTTCTCGAGAAAGGCACAACTCTACCGGTGATGAAATGACAGTTAATTTTCCGGTATCTCCGGGACTGCCGAATGCGGCGGTAATGTCCACGGCGCTGTGCGCTGCGCGAATTGTGCGAGCTCTGCGCCGGAGCATCTATAAATAAATAAATAAATATCGGACAACCTCACACAAATCGCCCAAGTCCCACAGTAAGCTCTAATAGGCATGTATTAGACACTAGACGACGACAAGCAAATAAATGTTTATTTACTAAAATATTCGTGCATGAAGAAATATATCAAACCACTCCTGGCTACAACCTATCAAATGAGATGTAAAAACATTTTCAGGATTTATGGCACTTCTAAGTCCTTATTATGAATTTTATGTACCTATTTAACAAAATGTCACTATTTATTCCACTAACAGAAAGTAACACCTACTTATTATTATAAAATAAATACGCCTTGAACCGTGTTCAAGACGTGGCGCAATTAAAAAGGGGCAGTAATAGCCGATAATGTTAGAAAAGTACTTTTAAAAATGTATTGCTATAAAATACAATATTATCTATTTATTTAATGAAAGAACAGTTTTGCCTCGGCGCAGAACTCTCCTCAATACAGTAAGTTAAACAAATGTAACATTCGACTGCGAACGTAGATTCCCTAAACCCAAACCAAAAAGCCTCATCCACCTACCCCTCCCAATCCAAAACCATCTTTAAAAACATCAAGATTAACTTAGAAATCGATTGTGAACTGTTTCGGATCACAGCGGTAATACTGCTCATTTAATTCTCTGTTATCTTTTATAGGATTAAAGTAGTTTTTCGTTTGAGACCCAGAAATGAACTTAAAGGATAAGATTAGATAAAACTTTTGCCGTCCATAGAAGGCTCCGAATGGTCAGTTCGCTATGTTGGCAATGCTGAGTACAGTACGCGCGTTCCATATGCGAAAAATAATGAGATGCGCGGATCGCAAACTTATCTGGTGCTGGTGGATAGAATTGGAACTAAATGGTATAGTATTA
Source organism: Apotomis betuletana (assembly GCA_932273695.1). Classification (NCBI taxonomy): domain Eukaryota; kingdom Metazoa; phylum Arthropoda; class Insecta; order Lepidoptera; family Tortricidae; genus Apotomis; species Apotomis betuletana. The sequence goes on along the minus strand of OW026318.1, from coordinate 7,863,109 downwards.
GTTTCTAGGGCTTTATTGATGACAGCGCCACTGTCGCTGGAATGAAATATTTGGTTTTCGGACAATTACACTATTGGCATTTTATTTTGTTCACCTTTTCGGTGAAATCAAAACTTGCAAAAATCATCACTCTAGGAGAGTTCATGGGACAAATAGGTAATTGAAACTGATAGTGACAACAGCTCGCGTACCTAGAGAATCATAGATGGGCTGCTGATAACTAATTATTGCAAATTTGGTAGGTATATAATCGCTAAGACTTTCGTCTTCAGCTTCAGACACTAAGGACTTTACAGCGAGAAGATATGACGTAGATCGATAGGATTTAGAACCTCAAAAGTCAACATTTCATACAAAAAGTTGATGATTTGCTTTATCCTAATTTGAAATTGCTCTCCTTCTTAAAGAAAATTAGGGGTTCAGAACCATCAAACGCCGAAAAATTAAGCGAACACCGACCAATATGCGATTTTGATTAACCAAATCAGGAACTGAAAAATTACTCTTGATCTAGATCAACCAACTCTTATAGTTTTATATAGAAATTCGATGAAAATTCTTTATTCATTAGATCGCAGTCGGTACTTTGATCGTTGCGTCTAAATAAAAACTACGCAGCAATACCCCACCGATTTCCATATGCGCAGCATAAAATAAGGTATTCTTCTGAATATGCGCTTCCGACTAAGACGGCGTGCTGCCGCGACACTAAATAACAGTGTCGCCCGGCTTTGCCGCGCCGCCGGACCCGCACTGCAGAACGGAACCAAGAAACATTTCCATTAAAGAAGGTATTCTTCTGAATATGCGCTTCCGAATGCGACGGCGTGCTGCCGCGACACTAAATAACAGTGTCGCCCGGCTGTGCCGCGCCGCCGGACCCGCACTGCAGAACGGAACCAAGAAACATTTCCATTAAAGAAGTTATTCTTCTGAATATGCGCTTCCGAATGCGACGGCGTGCTGCCGCGACACTAAATAACAGTGTCGCCCGGCTTTGCCGCGCCGCCGGACCCGCACTGCAGAACGGAACCAAGAAACATTTCCATAAAATAAGGTTTTATTCTGAATATGCGCTTCCGACTACGACGGCGTGCTGCCGCGACACTAAATAACAGTGTCGCCCCGCTTTGCCGCGCCGCCGGACCCGCACTGCAGAACGGAACCAAGAAACATTTCCATTAAATAAGTTATTCTTCTGAATATGCGCTTCCGAATGCGACGGCGTGCTGCCGCGACACTAAATAACAGTGTCGCCCGGCTTTGCCGCGCCGCCGGACCCGCACTGCAGAACGGAACCAAGAAACATTTCCATAAAATAAGGTTTTATTCTGAATATGCGCTTCCGACTACGACGGCGTGCTGCCGCGACACTAAATAACAGTGTCGCCCCGCTTTGCCGCGCCGCCGGACCCGCACTGCAGGACCGAACCAAGAAACATTTCCATAAAATAGGGTATTCTTCTGAATATGCGCTTCCGACTGCGACGGCGTGCTGCCGCGACACTAAATAACAGTGGGCTTTGCCGCGCCGCCGGACCCGCACTGCAGAACGGAACCAAGAAACATTTCCATAAAATAGGGTATTCTTCAGACTACGACCTACGACGGCGTGCTGCCGCGATTTAGACTAATGCAGGTACTTATTTGATTTCTACCGGCTTTATGTTGTGTGTATAGTGAGATACCTGTTTATTTTATTATTCATTTATAAAAACTTAATCAATTTAAAATGTGGCAATACCAAATCTATGACTCATTGGAACCGTTACTTTAGTCCGATTTCTAATAAAAAAAACGAGGTTGACATTACATTGTCAAAATTTAAAATTGTTGGTTTGGTATGATTCATATTATTGATCTATTAATTATTCTGGATTAAATAGTAACTATTAAACTTACATCAAGATGGTCTTCGCAGATAAATTTGGTCTCTTTGGCACAAACAATTTCCCCACTGCTCGACAATAATCTTCTTTATTTTTATGTGGCACACGAAATAAATGTTTATCGGGTGTTTTCGTCGAATCATTTTTGGAGTCCGGCACAAAACAATACTTGGTATATTTTGGAGGAGTATATACCTACTCAACCCATACGGGTGCGAGTCTATCCATTTTTGTAAATTAATCCCAGCACAGACGTAAGTAATTAAGTAAAACGGTTTGTTTTTTATTTGAAATCTCGTTATCAAAATTCGGTACATGCATCTGTCATCTGACGTCAAATTAAAAAAAAAGTTATTTTTTCACTGTTTGGTCTAAGACTACAACTATATTCAGGCCTAATTGTCTTAGGTTGTGGTGATTTTATGTATTTTCTTATATTTCTTTAAATACAGAAGCATAAATTCAAATTTATTTTTGTGCGCGTACACGACACAAAGCCCTGTCAATCTCTATATTAATTTCCACCTGTTAGAAATATGAAATGTTGTCAATTGTGAAAAGTTATTCGATATCTAATTAAACCGTGGTGAAAGGCGATCTACGACATACTGCCGCACTGCACGCGTGCCTTCAATTGTATTTCTGCGACTAATGAGCTTGTATGATTTCTGCTGGATCTTAGCATGTAAATACACGATGGAACTTATAAAAAAGTTATAAAATTGTCAGCACAGTTAGTTGATAAATAAAATTCAATTGTGACTGGCGATCTTTTGCATACTTCCGTCCTGCGCGCACGCCTTTTTGCTCGCTCGTATTTCGGCGCGCATTTATCTCCGCCTATCGCTATATCGCATCGCGGTACAGATACCGGCTGATTAGCCGATAGCTATTGATAACCGATAACGCCTTTTACCTGTCAAAACTTTAAAAAGTTCAGTCAAATGTTGCAAAAGCATTTAAATCGGTATCGAAATATGCGATTATGTGAACTATGGGCGCGAATATGATATTTGGTCGATCCTGGCCTCGTCTTTTAGTACGTGGTCTCAGTTTTTTAGACCCTATCAATCTTTTGTAATACCGAATGTACGGTTAAGTTTTTCCTTGAAAACTGCGGCATCTATCTTTTTCTTTCTTAACAGTCGATCATTTGTTATGTTTTTTAGCCTTAGCGTTATTTATACTGACATTTTATATTATGAAATAAATAAATCTAATCTAGTCTAATCTAATCAGTAATTGTGGTCAGAATTAGGGGACTTTGACTTGCAATGCTCCTTAAAATACTTATAATAATAAAAAAATTAAGGGACAGTCATACACAAATCGACCGAGTCCCAAACTAAGCAAAGCTTGTATTATGGGTACTAGACGCGACGACGATATAAATAATTATAATTATAATATTTATAATTATACATCGATGACCCAGGAATTCGAGTTCATCACACAAATATTTGCCCCGGCCGTGATTCGAACCCAGCCGGCTCTCTAGGCAAAATGCGCAAACTGCGTCTACAGACTGCGCCAATCGTGTTTTAACTAAATGTAAAATATTCTGAAAAACTGGGTGCTTATACTAAGTATTTTACTATCCCCTCACGGTCACTGCAAGTTCACTTTTATTAATCCACAACTTAGTTACAATGACTTGTCTCTTTTTGCTTGACTTAGCCACTACCATGCCCCTACAGATCCAGAAGTTTCAAGCTGCATTTCAAAAACGTTTTGACAAACATCGAGCATAAATCAATCTACTTAAATTTATCGATTCAATCGACAACGTAATACCTCTTCAATCCTGGCCGATGCTATCGCCACATCAGCCCGATGGTATCTTGACGGGTACAATCAAAGTACAATTAATTAGGGATATACGGACAATGAGATCATGGGATCGACATGCTTACAATAATGCTGGTCTGTATTTGACACGCGTTGAAGATACGTCGAACTGAAGAGACCGAGAGGCAGGCCTAGAAAACGTTGGAGGGACTGTGTGGAGGAAGATCTCAGGAAGATGGGGAAGTTTACCAGCTGTAAGAAGGCGGCCAGGCATCGTGACATATGGAGAAGATTGGTGAGGAGGCCAAGACCCACAATTGGTTGTAGCGCCAGCAGAAGTAAGGAAGTAAGTGAAGATACGTCTTTCTAGCAGAACACAGATAAGCAAGTTCCTAATAAGTTTTTAATCATAATATGAACCGATAGACGTCCACTGCTGGACAAAGGCCACCCATAAGTTCACCACAACGATCGGTCTTGCACCACCCTCATTTTTACCCGCGATCCTAACTAGGTCGTCGGTCCACCTTGCTGCGTCTTCCGGTCCGCGGTCGCCACGCAGGAACCTTTCTGCCCCAACGGCCATCGGTTCTACGAGCAATGCGCCCCGGCCACGGCCTTTAAGTTTGGCGAGTGTGAGTTTTAAATCTAAAAATACTTAAATATATGTACTAGTAGTTTTAGATAAATATTCAGTTTATTTTTATATTCCTACTGCTGGGGAATTTGGCGTTTCTCAATTCTGTTTTTGTGAGAGGTAGATGTCGCAGCCGCGTAAGACCTCTTAACATTAAATTGGGGTCTTTATATTTTTCAGAGAAAAATTTATCTATGAAGTGAAAATTTAAAAAGGTGAAGTGTTTTTTCTATAAAAAAAGAGGATCCCAAAAATGTCCTACCCTTACCCAGGTTTATTATTGAGGTAGAAATATCAATGGCTCGCGTAAGCTCTCTTAAAGTGTAATACTTGTACTATAAATATACGTGTATAGTCGCATCGGTAGCCTGTCTCGCGCATGCGCTTTGAGCTTCCCGCTGCGCGCCGATGTCGGGACTAAGTAGCGACATGTCACGTAAAACAAAAGAACGCGAAACAAAATCGACGCACGCGCTTTCCTCGACTTGGGTAGCTGGGATACGTTTAAAAATGGAACGATTTTGTTTTGAGACTTGGTTCGTTTTAGTTTTAAAGTGGAGGTTGTATAGTAGGAAAAGAGTCGTATTATTAATGGACGAGCTTAAAGATATTGTTTCAGTATTTTGGGACAAAGAAAACTTCTTATATTTGTACTAGTGTTATAACGTTGATATCAATTATGTAATTATATGCTATCCTGCCTAAATATATGCTTAAAATAGTAAACTTTGAAAACTAGAGGCGTAAAAATATAATATAGTATTTTTTACGGTAAACGTCAAAAAAATCTATATAATTACCCGGCCCCGGGTTCGAATGCCGGCTAGAGCAAATATTTGTGTGATGAACTCGAACATTTGTGCCTGGATCATGGATGTTATTTGTATTTAAGTAAGTATTTATTTTTATAAGTACCTATGTTTATCGTCGTCTAGTGTCCATAACACAAGCCTACTAAAGCTTACTGTGGGACTAGATTGATTTGTGTGAGGTTGTCCGATATATTTATTTATTTATTTATTTACCGAACCGACTCACAATATTTCTCTAGAATCGGTTGAGAAATGAGCAGGACATCCGAACATACCGTCGCGCACGAAGGGTTCCGTACCATCAAATAAAAAAAACGGGAAGAAATCACGTTTGTTATATGGGAGCCCCACTAAACTATTTATCTTATTCTGTTTTTAGTATTGTTCGTTATAGCGGCAACAGAAATTCCTATAACGAGTCTAGTATGAATTGAGTGCTATAAAGCCAGTATTAAGCTACGGGACATCTCCATCTGCGTCTACCGTCGAAGCGCCGGAAATCAATTACGCAATAAATCCACTCCCGCGCACCACATTTACATTGGGATGCGCAGGCGCACAGTACGCAGGAAACGTGGATAAATAGCTTACAGGTTGTTTGACGGCGCTTTCGATTTAGAAAATAAATTGCGTAAGAATATGTGAGGTTTTGTCTATCTGTAAAGTTCGTCACAGATGTTATCTTGCGTAAACTAAATACCCTAACATCCCGCGACCCTCAAGGGGTCAATTGTCTTTGGTTTCTGTAGTGCTCAATAGGGTTTTCTATCGGGATACTTCAATAAACACATTAATCGGGCTTTCAGTAAACCTGCAGTGCGTCCGCCACCGGTGACGTCTGTCAATGCAGTGACCGATAGCTGGCGGATCGAGGGTACATTTTATTATCTATAAGAAAGAAAGAAAGAAAGAAAGAAAGAAAGAAAGAAAGAAAGAAAGAAAGAAAGAAAGAAAGAAAGAAAGAAAGAAAGAAAGAAAGAAAGAAAGAAAGAAAGAAAGAAAGAAAGAAAGAAAGAAAGAAAGAAAGAAAGAAAGAAAGAAAGAAAGAAAGAAAGAAAGAAAGAAAGAAAGAAAGAAAGAAAGAAAGAAATACATTTATTCGTGACGAGACATAAAAGGTGTGACAGAAATTATAAGAAAATAAAATAAAACAATAAGCAACTATTTTTATGGCTGTGCCACGAAAAGGTCCCACCTCAGCAAGATGCTAGCTCGAGAGCCAGCGCTGATCTTCCGTTGGGACCATAGGTGGCGCCACGGAGACGCTATAAAATGTCTATATACTACAGTTTCCACTATTGTCTTCACTTAAAGTGCGACCAACTTATTTGTGGTCCTACCTTAGCATTAACGCTAAGCCTTAGCAATAATATTCACATCTTAGGGCCTTATCACAATTGCGATTTGCGAGCGAGTTTTTTTATACTTACAAATAGCGTCGCGGCGTGTTCGCCTTCATACAAAATTCGCTCGCAAATAGCAAGTGTGATAAGGCCCTTACATTTCATTACCTTACAGCAGTGAAGGAGCAAGCGTTTTTTTTATTTCTTTGTGATTTGTATCGAATTTTTTCTTGTCATTAGGTTAGTCAAGCAGACCTACATAATTTGGTTTCTGTTGACTCAGGTAAATTTGCAGTTTCACGTGTATTTTCTATTTTTATCTCCAGTAATAAAGCGAATAAATCACAACTACACCGTCCTCCACCCCCAAAAGGGACTAAGTACCGAAATTCCCTATTAAGTTATGTTGTTTTGGAATCTGCGTTAGCGGGTACACCGCATCGCGGCAGTGTCTCCCGGCCTCATTTACCTGGCCAGTGGCCATCGCGTATCGCTGCCGAGATATCGCCAGATACCGCGCGCCGATAAATAAAATATTGACGTGTACACCCGCCGGAGGTGATGGTTCGTGCCTTAAAATTAAGGCATTAGATTGTTGTGTTCTTATGGCGAGTGCCGCAGTCCGAATGCGTTTTGATGCGCGAATTTAGATATTTGCGAACTTGCAAGAAAAAATACGTTGTACCAATTAAATGATATTTTCACACGAATTATATGCCCTATAATGACCGATGTGATTAGGGGCCTAAGAACTTCAGAACTTAAGAAGGCTGAACGTTAAAAACTGTATAATGATTAAACCTGCTCAAAATTTCATGGGTATCGGTTGAAAAAATGCGACCTGTATGCGAGCACAACCGGATATCTAAACATCTGGAATTCAACAGACAAAAGAATTTTTGCCCAAGCTAAAACGGGGAAGATGCGCTCGGTCAGTCAAACAGTTTCGAATAAAGTTTTTTTTTTTAATATTAATATTTATACTCAGATGACTTAGACCAACAATTATTACAAAAACGGTTTAAACTCACGTAACAATTGTCAGGACCGGCCCGACATCATTCGAACTCATATGGAGCTCTTCATCAGGGGCATCTATCCGTGCTGCTACGCGACTCGCGGGCCACTCACACGCATAGCTTAGCAGCACGGATAGCTACCCCTGAAGAGCTCCATATGAGTTCGAAACATGTCGGGCCGTTCCTGACAATTTTTACGTGAGTTAAAATCATTTTTAAATGTGTCTCACGATAGTTTTAATAATTTTACTTAGACCAACACCTCGTGCGCAGTGCGCGCCGCCCGCGCCTGCGTCGCCATTAACATGCGCGCAGGATTTCTGCCTAAAAGCCTGCGCGTAATTGCTCTAGTACGCATTAGTCTAGAAAATACTTCAACTGGCATGCGAGGCAACTATCCGTATGTAGCGTGTTAAAGGTATTTTTTAAACATTCAAAGAAATTTCCTCTGCAAGCTGTTAGAGCTGTGCCGGTCTCGAGAACGTTTCCCGATTTGTATGGGAAATGAAAAGCACAACTCTAAAGTAAAGTAAAGTAAAGTAAAGTAAAGTACTCATTTATTGTGAACTGCATACAAAGGATGGTATACAGCAACATGCAGAGTATCAACAGCCGCCCGTTTCGGGCATACAATTTTTGTTCTAAGGACTACACAGGACCTACATTAATATAACATATTCGCATACATTTAATTCTTGTTACATTCATTAAAGAATTCGTTTAAATTATAAAAAAAACATTTTCAATTAACCAATTTCTTAACTTTAATTTAAAACGGGTTCTAATTCTAAGCTGTAGACATCGTGATTTTTTTTAAAGGGCTGAAATTATATCTTTTTTTTTGGTTTCAACCCCTATTGGAGGTTTCAACTCCAATTTATTGAATGACACGGGCAGCTATGAATTTCATGTTCAGGTTTAGAGCATTTTTATCCCGCTCATTAAACACCCGTGATGACCAACTAAGTGTATGGGTTTTTTTTTATTTATTTTGAATTTAGATCATACCACGTTCTACACTAATGTTGATTACCAAAAGTATTTGAAATTAGGCCAACCAAGACGTTCTGCGGGCCTTTGATGGTTGCTTTTATCGCGCGATAAATACAAGCGACTGTCGCGTTTTGACAAAATGCGATCGTGAGTGACAGATGCTTTGTCACTTATTTATCACGTGATAAACGCAACCATCATAGGGCCCCTGAAAAAGACACTTCGCTCCTAGACTTATTTATAGTGAGTATTTACACATATACGGTGAAAATATTCATTTATCGCCTTAGCGATTCTGGAATGATCTTCCACTCCCCATCAGACAAGCACAAAGCAAACTTATTCGCTACGCAAGCGTCTTTCTGAACTGTCTGTCTGATACTTCTGTTTTAAGATGAATTATTGGTATAGTGTTTTCACTGGGTACATGAATTTATATATATGTAGTATATTATGATTATTTATTTGTGTAAATTTAAGTATGTATATATTAGGTATTTATTTCCAAAATATTTTTTTTTATTGTCTCCGAACGTTATAGACCCTGCACCAACTCAATGTTTCTGTTTAGCCTTATGGTTGACTGGTAGAGAATGCCTTGTGGCATTAATTCCGCCATTTGTACTAGTTTGATCTGTGCAATTAAGTTTAAATAAATAAATAAATAAACAAATACGTCGAAAATATCTATACCTACTCACCCGGTAAGCTCTTCTTTCCTTGTGTCCGCTGTAATGTACTATTAAATAGGAACAAACTATAAAGTCAGCGACTATTAAATACTGCAATTTTTATTTCCAGTGAACCTATAGACACAAAACGTTATCTCTAAGTTCATATTGTACACGACAAAAGAATTCGCCCGTATTTAAAAATAAATCCTTTTCTGCACTCGGGTAAGTTTCATTTTGTTCCTTTTGCGATAGAAGATACAATCTTTCGTTCCCAATGAGTTTACAAATTAAGGACACTAATGGGGTATTTAAAAATTGTTTAATTGTGTTCGGAAGGAATAGCATGGATAAGATTGTTTTATTGGCAAAAAGTGTGATTATCAATCTACTTATTTGTACTTACAACTCGTTTATATGTCAAGTACAAACTTCTAAGGTAAGGAAAATTAGATATACCGGGTGATCAATCCAAATGGGTCAGAAGGGTAAAGTCACGAACCATAAAATATACGGAAATCTGTTTTTAGTTCTTATAATTTCATACATAGCCCGGTCAAAACCTTTGTAAAGAGTTACAATACGACGTGCGATTATTACAGAATTTTAGCCATATTCAATATGTATGAGATTTATACAAAAAAAGAATATTGCAGTTTCTATATTAAATCTAAAATCGACGCATGGTTCCTAAGAACAGATTTCCTTATATCTTATTTTTCTTCTTTTAATTTTCCTTACTGACCCATTTGGATTGATCACCTGTATCTAGATACAGTATACTAGATACAGTGTACATATGTTTCGGTATCAACACAACTAATTCGACTTATTTGTAGACTTGAAAAAATAAACTTATTGAAACTGGTGACCGAAGAGCTGGCAACTTCGATCACCTCTTATTCGTACTCTTAACAAAATGCTATTTAAATACAGCTGCTTCTGTGCTCCATGCTGGATCTTAGAGTTACTTTAGCTGTATTCAACTTATTTTATTAAATTTGTATTAAAGTAACGTCTGCTAGCGTAAACTAATTGTTTATATAGAAGCGAAAAAATTATGACTTGATGCTTTGGCTAGTGGCTTTGAAAGCATAATTATGTAATGCACCCATCTGGCTCGGAAATCCGTGGGGATCCGGTGGGTTGAAATCCCGCTCAAAGCATTTGTTTTTAAATTTTTTGCTTCAATATAAATATTTTATTTATTTTTGTTTTTCTTAGTTGTGGTTGTGTAGGTATTTTAATTATTTAAATTGCAATTAAGTTCTACACGATGATTCTTAATCGGTGATCAGGAGGTGGAAAATATTAATATCGAGCTAAAATTAAACTTAATAGGCTAGGTCTCGTGCAATTACCTCACTGTTTAATTAATAAATATTTAAAACATAATTAAAACTATAACCACTAAATACATGGTCATCGTACATAAATTATTGAAGTACGATACCTTACGTCAAGAGCCATCGCATCGCTTTGCCGGGAAATTTTGACGAAATTTTCTACGACTTTCTTTATGTAATGACAATGACAATGCCAAATTATTACTCATAAATTGCCATTGCCATTAAATTATTAAAGAGGTTGTTTGTAAGCTCACAGATACAGATTAGTAGGGTGACAAAAAAATTAGACAAAACTGGTACATAGGTACCAAATAAAAATAAAAATTATCATAAAAAATATTAAAGTTTGAATTTATGTAATTACGACTTCAACGTGACCGCCATCAATTACTGAATTAGAAAAGTTGGTACCTGATCACCGATTAAAAAACATCGTGTAATAAGATTATATTTTTAGTTTGTCAGTCCTCTGATTTATGTAACTAGCAGCTAACATTTGGGCTACTGGTGTAATATATTTAACCAATAAAAAAAGCAAATACAATGTCGTCGTATCCACATTAGTGCACCGATCGTCGCGCCGATCGTTCAGGAAGCGGCGCGATGCGATCGCCTCTTATTTGTACGCTTAACAAATGCTATTTAAATACTGTTGCTTCTGTGCTCGATGCTGGATCGAAAATGCTGTGCTATTGTTTTAGGAAAGGTCTAGTGATTTGAAGTGGGGACAAAAATCCTTACATTGTTAAGACAAAATTCACGCAGAATACAGTTTTTTTTATTATTATTTTCGACTGCAATTAAAGCATGAAATAGCTATGTTACTATCTAGAACTCAGGGGAAGGTATTATTCACTTCAAAAAAAGTTGGTTTAAATTATCAATATATTTGTCATAATATGAAAAAATAATTTTAAAAGGAATAAGGCTTCTTAAGGTCAGTTAGGGTAGGGTAATGGAAACACAAGAGTGAAGTGAAATTATTTGGAATATTATATTTTCTATGAGTAGGTACAATGGTACATAAAATACGTAAGCTATATATGTATAATTAGAGGTAGTACGATCAACCGCAGATATGTACATTTTTTTTACCCATGGCTGTTTCGATTATAATTGTTTCCCCTACACCACTAATACCTACCTTTTTTTTACATTGAAAATGTTTATGTTTTCCTGACCGAGTATTTTTATGAAATTGTGTGCCTGTAGTTTCGCAGATATGATAAGTACGCGGATAGGCGATTATGTCAAAATGTGCGTCTGCCGGGGCGCTTCAAAGTGCAATTTGAATTCCCGTAATCAGTCTGTAACTTTTTGCACTGAAAAAATATAACTGTAAGCCTAACTGTTATGTCAGTGGGATTCACTGATTATTTTTTTTAGTGTGAAATTTTCGAAAATAGGTCAAAATTTCAAAATGTTTTCGCTGACTTCTTTTTTCAGCTCGCTATTCAAGAAACGGAAAAATTCTAAATTTGAGATTGAATTAAGACAAACAATTTAGGCGGTGGCGGTCCCTTACGGGCGAGGTCAGAAAATAAATTTGTCAAATTACATAGAATTGCGCAGTGTGAGATTTGTAGATTTTCTAATAAGCTCCGTTTTCATTAATATGCTTCAGGCGTCACTATCAATAACCGGCATAGTACCTACCACATGTTTTAACAGTTTTGTTCTAATACAGAGGAATGTATCCATACTTATCCACATAAAGTCTTAACAGACAAGACTTTTCTATTAACAAAGGTCTTTATGTGTCCCTCAGAAGCTTATCAACGTTATCGGGGAATCTCTTTTATTTTGCGTGTGTTTAGAAAGTGAACAATGGTCCATAACCGGTGTTTTGGTTTGTGGGACTGGGTAAAAAGGACATCGGCGGGGCACGTGGTGAAAATGTGCACATTGGCCCACTTTGATACTGGTTGATAATTGTGGAAAATTTCCTTCGCTACAATTTTCTACAGGAACATAGGTGTATTTAGGTGCCCAATGTGGTCTAGAGCTGATATAAATTCATTATTATTTGTAGGTCGCACCCGTTCACAGGAAACTAGTGTCCCGGGCCTTTGAGAGGCGTGCGCGGAGCTGATGCCAACGCGTAGAGGCCCTTTTGGCAATTTAATGGAATGTAATGTGTACATCGAGCAGATGCTGTCCCTATCCGTGTCATGGGACGCACACTTACCTCATTAGACAATAAACCATGTTAGTCTTACCTCATTAGACAATCAACCATGTTAGTCTTACCTCATTAGACAATCAACCATGTTAGTCTTACCTCATTAGACAATAAACCATGTTAGTCTTAACTCTTACCCCAACTTACGTTATATAGATGTAAAACGTTATTTTTTTTTATTACATAGTATGTATAAACATAAGAGATGTCGATTCTTCAATAACCCTTTCCTTTGTCATTGAAATAAAAAAACTAAGTGGTTATGGAAATCAGGCTCAACTGCGACAGACGACTAATCGAAAGGAAGTGACTGGCATAAACTGATTTAAACACTTTTTTATCGCTAGCGAAACCTTCCTTGGTAATCATATTTTAATAAGTTTGTGTTAAATAAATTGATGTTGATGGCAATTATTCAGATTACTTATTTTATTTCAATAGAATATAGAATACACACATAATTAAGTAGTACCGACAATTCTTCACAGCAGCCTTAAGTAGCTGCTTATCCGTTCAAAAATGCTAAAGGTTTTAGACAAACATGTTTCTTAACATATTATCAATGTTACTAATAAGAACTTGGCTGTTTTGAGTAGATTTAATGGTATATATTTCAAACCTACAGTTTGAATTTTTTATTGATAATTTTTGTTTCAAAAAACTACTCGAAATTGACAAAATTCACGCAGAAAGCTGTTTTATTTTTCTACTTATTTTCGACTGCACGCAAGGAAATCTCGCATTCAAGTAAAATTTAATTATCAAAATCGTTTCGTAAATTACTAAGATATAATTGCTTTTTGGACTTGATTGAAAAAAAAAAACTTATAGCACCAAAGGAAGAATTCAGTTCGAAATTCGAAAGCAAAGCTATTTAAGCAAGCTAACCTAACCTAATCCAAGTCCTTCATAGGTCGTAAGACATTGAGATTGATGCGAAAATTCAGACAATCTCAACTACCGGTAACTGAACATACGCCTAATAGACCCCTTACTTCTTTCTAAAAAAGGTCATAAGCGGTGTGCGTTTTCTATTAAGTTGTGGCGTTTTGTTTTGTGCCCTTCAGGTCCGAATCGCGGTATGCAAAGAGCGAGTAATAAATGTATCGCCGCTATCTTCAAAGGCGCATCTCTTTATAGCGAAGTCGACGCTCCTGTAGCCATTAGGGCGGAGACACACTGCGGGATGTGATAGTAGGGTTGCCTACTTTTCTGTCAGGAATTAAGTACAGTCTGACCAAAAAGAGTAGAAATTAAAAAGTGGCAATACTGTAGTGTCGTCCCTTTCTAATCAATCTAAGAAGAGGAGGACGATACTACAGTATTGCCACTTTTTAATTTCTACTCTTTTTGGTCAGATGGTCAGACTGTATATTTAGGTCTGAAAAGGAAATTAAACAGTATTTTAGAATAAGTAACAATATCGAATTTTTTGTTTTAAATACATATTTTTAGGGCTTCTCGCACAATTTATCGATTTAGCAAGATTTTAAAAACTGTAAGCCTCAACACAATCTCGTCCCTCTCGGGATGTTAGGTACCCACAGGCTATAGATTTTTTACTTTAATATTATAATAATAATACATTGTCAGATAACAATTTTAAGGTAAATGATACGGATTCGATTTACGTAGTAGCCCTACAGGTCTATGGATACTAAGCCTTATGATGCTGAAAACAGTATTTTATATACCTTATTTTTGTTCAACAGTAAACAGTATCATGTAGTGAAAAACAGTATAATACTGTTTTTAACAGTATGGTTGGCAACCCTATGTGGGTGAAGACCAAAAAGTTTGCAACCTTAACACACCCTTAACTCACTCAATTAATATTTGTATCAAAATCTCCGTTGTGCGACGACAGTTAACCTTTCAATAACGTACCTTAATGTTCTATTTGAAGGTTCCTTTATTGTATCGTTATTTTTTGTCGCACAACGGAACTTTTTCAATTGTTTTTAATTCCTCGCTAACTACGACTTAATTTCATCCAACTTTTTGCTCCTGACCCATGTGATAGTAGCTTGCGGGGCTAGCATATGTAGACGCGACTTCGCTTGTCGCGCGACTTAGCGCCACCTGTCTTGCTCGCACATCACTGACAGGAAAGTGTTTAAAAGTGAAACTGAAACTTCTCTGCGTTTCTATATGGTATTTATTTTCTTAATCACTGTTTATACTAGTTATATTATATTACTTTTCAGTAAAAGTATAGAAACATTTGTCTATTAAACACTTTCTTAATTTAATTACAAACATCTTGCATCGCACTATTAAGAATTGTCTTGAAATAACCGCTCTCCATATAAAACTGATTTTTAATACGAATCTAGAATTTATATAGATTAGCTACAAGCGTGCGCAATCCGAAAGCGATGGTCAGCTCAATATTTATCGTTTCACTAGTGGCCATTACGAGTCGTCCCGACGCCATTTTCGTTTCATTCAGCCCGACTGGCGCGTGCACGATCCACTGTTTATGTGTTTAGTATATATAGGTAATATACGCTGAATTATAACTGTTTATATCTCACAAATGTATATAGGATGTATATAGGACTAGCGGCCCGCCCGGCTTCACACGGGTCTACTATAGTATGCATATAAACCTTCCTCTCGAATCCCTTTGGTATCGTTTGGTAACTAAAAGTTCGTAACCAGCTTCGAAACGGGAAAAAAATCCCATTCTGTAACTGGCTTCAAAACGGGACTTTTCCATTACCGATTCGTAACCGCGGTTACGAAACAGCTTCGAAACGACAAAAAAAAACCCATGATGTAACTGGCTACAAAACGAGACTTTTTCATTACCGATTCGTAACCGCGGTTACGAACCAGCTTCAAAACGGGAATAAAAATCCCGTATTGTAACTGGTTACAAAATGGGAATTTTATATTACCGATTCGTTACCGCGTTTACAAATCAGCATTGAAGCGAGAAAAAAACCCGTATTGTAACTGGTTACAAAACGGGAATTTTCTATTACCGATTCCTACACAAACCTATCTCATAGTAAGTACGACGAATTATTTTAGATTACCACATCCCTAGTTCCAATAGTTTTTTTTTTTAATGTACATACATCTGGTATATTAAAATTATACAAATCCTCACTGAGTTTTTTCAAAGATAGTTGCAATCTACGCAAGCCCATTACGTAACCGGATACAAACAGGGAATTTCGGATTCCCATTTTGTAGCCAGTTACAAAACTTGGTTACCAATTGGCACTATGCAGGCCCATTACGTAACCGACTACAAACGGGGAATCTCAGATTCCCATTTTGTAGCCAGTTACAAAACTTGGTTACCAATTGGCACTACGCAGGCCCATTACGTAACCGGTTACGAACAGGGAATTTCGAATTCCCATTTTGTAGCCAGTTACAAAACTTGGCTACCAAACGGCACTACGCAGGCTCATTACGTAGCCGGCTACAAAATGGGAATCCGAAATTCCCTGTTCGTAGCCAGTTACAAAACTTGGCTACCAAACGGTACCAAAGGCTCGAATCACTATATCTTAAAAAAAAATCGCATCAAAATCCGTTGCGTATGCTAAAACTTTTATTAAAAGTAAAATGAAAATCCACCCCATGCTTCGTCAATTTAAAAATAATGCATTAAATTCACAAAGTACAAGCAACAAGCTTCGCCAGAATCGAATGACAAGAAATAAATCCGCGAAACGAGGAAAACTTACTCTATAAAAAAAATTACTACTACTACTAACTGTAATGTTCACTACGTACATATATATATAAATATATTGGCAAACATTTGAAGTAGAAGAAAAAAAAAATTTAGGCTCCGCTCAGTACACCCGCTTTGCCAATTTTTTCTCCAGTGTTGTCAGAAGCGGCTGTCCTTCGCCATTTATTTACTGTTGCCAATGTTGCCACATACAACGCCACACCAACTTACAAATAGAAGGATTATAAAAGGACACCACCAGCTCTACCTGTGGCATGGTACCCATGACAGTGGCGGCGTTACCTCTGAACTGTAAGGCCACCAGATTTTGGGTCACCCGTAGCGTCGACCAATACGATGACAGGACCTAAGTTGCTTAACGTTCTTGTTTTGATATCATCAGGTACTTCTCTTGCAAGACTTTTATACTTTAATAAAAAACTTTAGGTAACCTATCTCAAACACTAAAAACCATTGACCGAATTTTATTTGCCCGAAAACTATTCGAATTATTATCGTTTGTCCGATGACAGGATTCGTACATTTTTCTTTTCACCATTTTACATTTAGTAGAAGTATCGTTTGTCCGAAAAACTTTTCCCGTCACATTCACTTGCCCTATGAGTTGTTACGTATTTTTTTTCGTAGCCCATTTTTCATTTACCCCATGATACTTTTGGCACTGCATACATTTGAACAAATTTTCAGTTCACCTTTTAACTTTTCCCGCCCCATTCACTTGCCATCTGAATTGAGACGTCTTTTGTTTAATACCCATTTTTTCATTTACCCAATGATATTTTTCGCATTACATAAGAACTGCGACCACAACAACAGCCCGCGAGCCGAACGAGCGAAGCTACCGTGCTGCGGCAGCAGCCGACAAACCGCCAAAACCAACCTGGTTGGGTTAGGTTAGAACTGTGACCACAACAGCCCGCGAGCCGAGCGAGCGAAGCTACCGTGCTGCGGCAGCAGCCGACAAACCGCCAAAACTGACCTGGTTGGGTTAGGTTAGGTTAGAACTGTGACCACAACAGCCCGCGAGCTGAGCGAGCGAAGCTACCGTGTTGCGGCAGCAGCCGACAAACCGCCAAAACCGACCTGGTTAGGTTAGGTTAGGTTAGAACTGTGACCACAACAGCGCGCGAGCCGAGCGAGCGAAGCTACCGTGCTGCGGCAGCAGCCGACAAACCGCCAAAACCAACCTGGTTGGGTTAGGTTAGGTTAGAACTGTGACCACAACAGCGCGCGAGCCGAGCGAGCGAAGCTACCGTGCTGCGGCAGCAGCTGACAAACCGCCAAAACCGACCTGGTTGGGTTAGGTTAGGTTAGAACTGTGACCACAACAGCCCGCGAACCGAGCGAGCGAAGCTACCGTGCTGCAGCAGCAGCCGACAAACCGCCAAAACCGACCTGGTTGGGTTAGGTTAGGTTAGAACTGTGACCACAACAGCCCGCGAGCTGAGCGAGCGAAGCTACCGTGTTGCGGCAGCAGCCGACAAACCGCCAAAACCGACCTGGTTGGGTTAGGTTAGGTTAGAACTGTGACCACAACAGCGCGCGAGCCGAGCGAGCGAAGCTACCATGCTGCGGCAGCAGCCGACACACCGCCAAAACCGACCTGGTTGGGTTAGGTTAGGTTAGAACTGTGACCACAACAGCGCACGAGCCGAGCGAGCGAAGCTACCGTGCTGCGGCAGCAGCCGACAAACCGCCAAAACCGACCTGGTTGGGTTAGGTTAGGTTAGAACTGTGACCACAACAGCCCGCGAGCTGAGCGGGCGAAGCTACCGTACTGCGGCAGCAGCCGACAAACCGCCAAAACCGACCTGGTTGGGTTAGGTTAGGTTAGAACTGCGACCACATTATGTTAATTTGACAAATTGTTGAAAAAGGATACAATAATATTACTAAAATTAAAAAGTCCACTTGAGAACAGTCGAGTAGTTAATAAACCGAATCGTTACATCGGACAAATGAAATCAAAGTCATACAAAAAAAGTCGAGTAGTTAATAAACCGAATCGTTACATCGGACAAATGAAATCAAAGTCATACAAAAAAAGTCGAGTAGTTAATAAACCGAAACATTACATCGGAAAACTGATATTACGGACAAATGAGATTTAGGGAAACGTGTCATTAGTCGAATGAATAAAAATCCTAAACAATTAATGCCCAATCGTAAATTATCGAATTGAATTTTCGGACAAATGAAAAAAAGTTAAAATGATATTTGTCGAATAGTTTTTGTCGAAATGAAATTCGGACTAACGTTTTTAGTGTTTCAGATAGGTAACCAAAACTTTAATATAAAACTGGTGTGAACGACGATGTAGTCACTAGAATTGAAAAAGGGATGCTTAGTTGGTTTGGGCATGTAGAGAGGATGCATGAAAGAAGATTCACGAAACAAATCTACAAGGCGAATGTGAATGTGAATGTTGGAAAAGGAAGGCCTATATAGACGAACGTTTCTTGATCAAATTGGAGACGTTTTGAAAAATGGGCAAGTTAAAAGTAGGTACCTACTCTAAACCGACGAGCATGGAGGAGATTTATGAATGTTGATGAAGCGAAAGATGTATGTCAGGACCGTAGTAGGTGGAAAGATGTGGTCTCTGCCCCGTTTGGAAAAAGGCGTGATTATTATGTATGTATGTATATTTAAAAAACTTCAATAAAACACCCCATAAACCCCCTATGCCACAGTCCACTTTAAACAGAAACCAAATTGAATAGCCAATAAATTTTTATTCCTACTAGTAATAAACAGAACTAACTTCCGAATAATATCTCCATGCAAATCGATAGGAAATGCCATAGACAAGAACGGGAATTGTCTCGGCACGTGCTGTGGATCCAGACAAACTTTCGATTAAAAATAAAATAAAATGAAAGAATTTTGTCTATGCCCAATTTATTGCTGCCGCAAAATTGATACCTTGTCTTTATAACCAAGTATTAGGGTATATTTTCGTATGTTTTCCGTTATTGGTACTGTAATGTAAACGTTGTTTTTTATCCGTGATGAGTATGAGTAAAATCCTTGTAAAGCAAAGGGTGGTCCTTTGGACTTTTTTTTATGAATATTAATGTAATTTATGAGTGTGCAGGTACGTGGCGATGCTTGATGATTTCTGATGATTGAAAATGACTGTTCCTATGAATCATAGTTGTCCCGTGGTTAATATTGACCCTGGATTTAAAGGTACGAAATAAACCAGAACTTACGCGAGTAGGCGCTCATCTTAAATAAACATACAATTTTTAAGGTTTGTGTCGCCGATACGTTAAGTCTAGCCGTCACGTCAATATTGTACAACGTAGGCACGTTATCCTGGCACGTTGTCGCAACGTTGCAAGGTGCGACATCGCATCGCGATTCTGTGGTGTGCCCTAAAGATGCACTAGGAAGCGGAACGGTGTGAGAACGGCGAACAGAATCGATTTACTAAAGCTATTCGAGAAGGAAATGGCCAGGGATATAGGTACTCGGAGTCTATCGACGAATTGAGAAAGTATCAGGGTAACTGCAATAGACTCGATTACGACAAAGAAAACTGAGGGTTACGTGCATGTAGCCGTAGGCAGCTTCTAGTTATTAATACAACCATGTTTTAATTTCTCGAACAACTTAGTCTACTTTCCTCTTTTTACAACTAAGACAACTTGATTGTACTAATTATTCAAGACCCACCAAAGGGACCGAGATCTAGTGCGCCTGAACGCGGCGCTTTGGTATTGAAATCACTTAAATAAACTATTTCAGACTCTGAGTTAAATATGAATGGGCAGTAAAAACAATAAGACAGCTCATGCCAACCAGGCAACCGAACCCGTTACAAAAAGTCTTAACTTTACTAGAATTTCAATGGCTGATACGACTTTTGTTCCTAACAGTCGGTGCACCAAAAGGTCGGTAGGGGGCAGCACTGTTTATTTACTTATTTAAATTTTATTAAGCTGGACAGGTGGACAATGAAATTGTCATTTGTGGTTTTTATTCGGTGCGTTGACTTATTAAATGTATTCGGTAGCGGGACGGACAGATGCGTAGATATAAATACTTACATATATAATGAGTGATTTAGTTGCCGACGGATGATATAGGTTACATAAGCGTGATGTTCGAAATACGAACTCAGTATCGTACCGTCCTGCTCATTCAAATATGAACATTATGTTTGACACAAAATCGAATTAACCAGCAGCATCAGTTACCCATCTATGGACGCCTGCGATGCCCGGAGCACACGCGCGTTGCCGACCCTTTAAGAACATATTCCCTCCCCTCTTGAAGAACCACATGTTGCAGCTCCGGCAAGTATTAAATCGATCTCTATCCAATTCTAACTCGTTATGCATGTCAAATCCTATAGGCATAAAATGTGTCTTCATGTCCCACGACAAAAAATTAATATTAATTTGCATTTCAACAAAATACGGGTTTTCAGGGCACGGATGATTTGACGCCTATTGTCGGCCTAGTAAATCATTTGTGCACCGGAAACCACGGGGTATGATCATCACGTTGAGGCTGTAGGGCATGTAGATGTTCCATCCGAATTTCAACTTTTGTCGCACGTATGATGACCAATAAAATACAAGAAGGCGCTTGTCATCATCAAGGGGGGAAGAAATAGTATGTTTTTTCTTTACTATAGTAAAATTTACATTACATACTGTAGACGCCGGGCAAGCCCTTTCACGGCTAGGCATGTATAGTGCTTTTCTTAACCATATGCAATGAAATAAAAAAAAAAATATACACCTTTAAAAAAAATATAATCTGGCTGTTTAGCCTATTGTTGAACTTCCCGGCTTAGGCCTTCAATCTTCCAAATAGGAACCTCCACCAAACTCACCACCATCTTACTGAGAATCCACAGGAACCAACTACGTAAAATAGTAAGAATAATAACGCGACATAATACCTACTCTGAACAAACACCTTTTCAATTTAGGTATAACAGACAGCCCTCTCTATGCAGAGCATGCATGGAGGCAGAAGAAACCACCAAACATATTCTACTAGTTAGATTGCAAACAGGCAGAAGCATACAGGATGAAGTACCTAGGATCTCCAAGTACCCACACGTACACGTAGTAAGCCACAAGCAACATAAAGGATTTGCTTAGGTTCGTGGAGGAGTTGGGGTGGTTGGAGTAGCGCTACCCCCTTTTCACGCAAAATAGGCACGTTTGGATGTCGACTTGCGGAAAATGCCCAGCGCAACTAACTATAGGCCTTCAATTACCTTTACAGTTCTCTCGAGTTGTTCCGTGATACTTCGAAGCCTGTTATAACCTTATAACGCACGTTATGACGACATTTTATTGCATGTTTGAGAAAAAACCACTTTTGGATACCCAGCTCGAAAGTGTTGAAATCCGTCCAGTTGGGGCGTGATAAAGCCGAAAATACACTTAAAGTACATATAAAAAACAACAACTAAATAATATTATTTGTGGCATTACTAAACCTGTGTCTCAGCGTCTAAGCCGCTTTGCATGTAATACATCAAGCCGGGGCGGGGCGCGGCCCGTAATTACAGCGCGCGCGCAAATTATTTGCCTTTTAATTTTATTTCGCGGCTGCGGGCGCTGCATACAAACGGAATTTTGGTGTCAATAATTCGTATTGATGGTATGGTGCGATGAGAGTATTTACGGTACTCCGAAAGGATTTGCTATTTTCCTGGTTAGGTTTTAGAGGTACTGAGACATCGACTTTATGACACAGATGGGTGTTTTGCTAGTGTTATTTACAGTAATTGAAGAGGATTTATTTTCCTGGTTAGATTATCTTTTAAGGTTTTGTGGTATCACGCGATAAAAAGTGACTTTCGCAGATATGAGACGTACGCAGATAGGCCATATGTCAAAATGTGCGTCTGCCAGAAAGTCTTCAAAGTGCTTTGAATACACAAAATCGGCCGGTAGCTTATTGAGATTTTCTAAAATGTGTTATTATTTAAAAAAAAATTCGCTGACTCGGATCGAGAATTTCCTAATTTTTTTTTTGAGTTCGCTGTTCATGAAAATGAAAATCTTGAGTTTGATTTCAGCTACAGTTTTAGCCATCTTAGGAGGCGGGCGGATACAAAATTTAGACGGTAGTGGGTAACTTACGCGCGAGGTCAGAAAACATTTTTATCAAATTGTATCATGTATACTTACTTTATTTATTACTAGCTGTGCCCCGCGGTGTAACCCGCTCATCCCACGGGAACACTAAAATTATTCGGGATGAAAAGTATCCTATGTCCTTTCCCGGGTCTCAAACTATCTCCATACCAAATTTCATCTAAGTCGGTTCAGCGGTTTAAGCGTGAAGCGGTATAACAGACAGACAGACAGACACACTTTCGCATTTAAAATATTAGTAAATATTAGTATGGATTTTGCCTTGGATAGTTGCGCGTGGTGTGGGATCTGTAGGGTTGTTTTTTAAACATTTTCTTTCCTTTTTATTTCGCGAATATGAGCGCTGCGTACAAACGGCATTTTAGAGTCAATGCTGCAAATTTTTGGACTAAACGTGTACCTAACCTAACCCCAGTTTCGTAGATAATTTAAGCCCTAAGTGAATTTTATAGTCGCAGCACTTTATAGAGATAATTGTGATATGGCTGGAGATAAATTAAATAAATGCACTGAGACTATAATTAATGCTGTATCTCTGTCCGCCAGCGAGGGGCGGCGGTCGGAGTTTAGCGCCGTATGGGCCCGTGTGAGGTATGGATGCGATTTATTGCATAATTGTATGAATTAAGCGATTTAGCGAAATAAGTTTATTTTTTGGATGGTAATGAGGAATTATGAGGTGATGGTGAGAGATAAAAGTAACTTTGCTGTTTAAGCGACGCAAAATAGGGATTTTGTGCTTGTACGTTTAAAGTGCAGTGTGTGTCTGTCGTACCGTTGTTCTTAAACGCGTGGACTATTTTGATTTGACTGGACAACACCATGGACAGATTTCGAAAATCGTTTTGTTGTTCAAGAGTAGGCATCTACAAGTTGAGGAGTGCCCTCGATTCTTCGTCATCAGATCTTCGACTAAATTGTATGGGACTCGATTCGACGAGCCTGCTCTTCTTCCTCTTCCTTGGGCATTTTCCCTTTACTCGGGGTTGGCCTTTCTTGTTCTTTTTAACCGACCTAAAAAATGAGAAGGTTCTCAATTTGACTGTTTTTTTAGGGTTCCGTACCCAAAGGGTAAAAACGGGACCCTATTACTGAGACTTCGCTGTCCGTCCGTCCGTCTGTCACCAGGCTGTATCTCAAGAACGGTGATAGCTAGAAAGTCGAAATTTTCACAGATGATGTATTTCTATTGCCGCTGTAACAACAAAACTAAAAATAAAATAAAATAATTATTTAAGGGGGGCTCCCATACAACAAACTTGTTATAGATTATGGTACGGAACCCTTCATGCGCGAGTCGGACTCGCACTCGCCCAATCTTTTTAGATTTAGTTTAATTTTAGTGTTCTTGTTTAGTTTAATTTTTAGGTTTAGTTTTATTGTACTTTAATCTAAAAATTATACATAGGTAAGGTAGTATACACCAGTCTATTTAATAATTTGTTGGCGTCCAAATCTGATAAAGCTATGCCTTCCAATCTTTCAAGTTGGATTTTTTTTGTTATATTGTTGATTAGTCTCCAGAGTACACGATTCCTAATTATAGTCTGTACTTTTAGGTACTTAAAAGAATGTAAACAAACAATTAAAAGGGTTATTTATAAGGTAACGTTTGGTTCCTGTTAATTTTTTTATATTATAAAGTAATGGACCTCTCACTACTGCAGTCCGTGCCATTTAAATAACATGTGTTATCGCTTAATTTTACCGTACATATACAAATTCACGAATATAAACATAATATTTTTATCACATTTAATAAATATCGAGGGCTTCATGCTATAGGGGCGTATGCGCAAAACCCCTACTTTTCAGGAGAGGCAAAAAACTTAATAACTTTTCGTCGCTTCGACGGATCTTTTTGCAAATTTGCATGGAGTATTTATATTGTCACTGTTTTTATCTAGTATGATCAATTTTACGTAAAGTATTCTAAAAACTAGTAATTATGCGCTTACGCCTCTTTACTGCGGCGCAAATATTCGAAATGACTGTCGATTTTCCTTGAAAAATACATGAAATTGAGGGGCGTATAAATTAAATCTTTTCCTATTCAATTATTCAATGACAATTGGTCTGGGTTCTGTTTTTATATCGAAATACATACTTTCTTTTTACAGTAATTTTCACATTGTTACGAATCTCCTTCAATTTTTCTGATTTTTTTACGCCTGTTTCGCCCGACAAAAAAACAGTGCTAGTGGCTTTTGAGTGTGGTCGTATAGTAGTGATCTAAGGCAAATTCAAGCATTTAGTGAAGAAAGAATATACATTTCACTGATTAAATTATTCGTTTCTTTGATTATAACTTTTTAGAAGAACTTATGACCCAGCGCCGCTCTTGAATCGGCGACATTCTGGGATATTAAGTAATGACGGCAGATGTCGATCTCCAGTCGGCTGACCATCTCGAACGATTATTAACTGAGCACTTCAGTGCTAACTAAAATCTCTCTGTCTACCCGTCGGTCTTTGCCTAGAACAGCAGTCATAAAGTCGTTAAAGGTGTCTTCTTGCGAACTCCAAGCAGTTGAGGTGCCCACTCTCTGATAACATGACAATCTTCTACATTAACGAAGCATTAACCGTACGCCGCGGCGAGTTGATGGCACTACTTTTGCCAACCCAACTCCATCAGAAAGCCCAATTCTAGTAGGAGACCCTTGATGTTGCTGACGAGTTATAAGATAGACTAAGGAAATCGGTTGATGTTGTGCCCACTATTTGTTCACTCGAGGACACCTTAGCTGCTCTCCTGAGGTTCTGTATTCCCGTGGCTGTCAAGCAAATCAACCTCTGAAGTGATTGTAGTTTAGCTTCAACGGTGAATAATTTTGTTCTCAATTAAAACTTATTATGCCGGGTATGCTACGTTTTCTTTATTTACCATGCTCGACAAATTAGAGCTCTGTATTGATCATTTTGGGTTAGTTACCCACAAAGTATCTGTTAGCGAACATTACCAGTTAAGTGTTTTCGAATAAACTCTCAGTTTGTTGTTAGACAGCCAGTGTAGAGCGGGTGAAGTCACATTCACATACCCTTGTGATTACCGCTCGTTAGTATTACTATGTCGCAGGATATGATGACTCTGTGTAATAGTGATGTTCGTTTAGTGTGGCGATGATTTCACAAAAGTGGTGAGTGGACGTAGCTTCGAGGGTTCTTACTTTGCTACCACTGCCTTTTTGAGTGCACCAGTTTTGGCTTCACCAGTTTCGATGCCGATGAATCTCTTTCATTCCGGCTCTTACCAGTGCCGCTTTTATGCTGGTGAATTTTATCCTGTCGATGCCGTTGACGCCCCTTAATGTCTATGAATGTGCCTAAGCATAAGGCACATACATTGTTTTTAGTATTTTGCAGAATACTTTATGTTGCAAGTGCTTAAGCAAAACACTGATTAATCTTCACTGAAGATTCTAACGCCTGAGTAGAAGGTTTCTACCTGGTTTTGTATGACAATTACTTCGACTTGTCTA
Organism: Apotomis betuletana; assembly: GCA_932273695.1. Classification (NCBI taxonomy): domain Eukaryota; kingdom Metazoa; phylum Arthropoda; class Insecta; order Lepidoptera; family Tortricidae; genus Apotomis; species Apotomis betuletana. Next base: position 7,837,095 of record OW026318.1, on the reverse strand, counting down.
CACAGTACGCAGGCAGCCAAAACAATAGTAAATATCTTGATAATTATCTCTCTTCCCTTCTATTCCGTTCGGTTCTGGTAATTTGTATGAGTCAAGCAGTTGAAAACCCTCTGTATTTTTTGTCGCCATTCTCTCTCCGTTGGAGTATTCTCCTCATGGATGAGTGGACCAGCTCACTAACCGTTATAACTCACAGCCCGAGAAGCGAGTCTGTACGAGGGTTGTTTCTTCCGCCGCTGAGCTGGTGAAGGTATTATCTGGCTTGTGTAGGGATCCTAAAACTGCAGTTACCTGTTTGTAGAGGAGACTTAGTTTGGTCTTGACTAATTTGTGCCCGTGCTCAAATGTTCATTGTTGTATTGAGTTTCCTCGTCTTTTTTCTGCTTATCCTAAACTTCTCCAGCTTGACTAGTTAGCTTTGTCCCCGCAGCTATCTGAGATGGATAATTATGCATGATGGTAGCAATCCATAATGGTATATGTAAGGACGCCTGTTAATCTATTTCTTCATCGCCCCCCTGCCCCATATTTCTTGGGAACCTCTGTTTTCAACAAAGTTGGACCTAGTCGGCTCGCATATTATGTGCGATTCATGCTAAGTGGGTTCGTCCTTCGGATGACATCGAGCATTTATGATCTGGATATTCAATCGAATCCACCTGGGATACGAGCAGGATAGTTCCTTAGAAACCTACCAGTTAGATATGTTTTTCGGAGAAAGGTGTGTGGTTCAAGGACTTTGCGCCCATATGGTGCGACGGTATATGAGGCCGAAGACTGACACTATCACTAAAAAGTATGGTAAACATGGTCGTATGTACATACGCCGCTATTGTGCGACAATTTTTGGTAAATCACACAATCGAGTAATAGACGTATCAACATATACGCCTTTATACTCCGATCATATTATGAGATTCCATTACATTACTGCGCTTACGCCTACTGTACGCCTCTTTGGATCGATAAAAAATTATGACCTACAATGATACGCCAAAACATATTTTATTTATTTTAAATAACTTATAATTACGATAAAATTATGAAAAAAATTGACCCAATGTATCGTTATTAGATGAATACGATGCCGTTAAAAACGAAAAATCGCATTTTTGCGCATACGCCCCTATAGTATGAAGCCCTCGATATATATTTTCTTCCAGTAAATCGTCACTAAAAAGTACCCAATCTTGCAGAGGTTTAAAACGCAAGGTTGCATTATACTGGAAGTAACACGACTAAAATAGAAAGTCACAGGTTCAAAAGTAGCAACACCTTACCTTACGTAATTTTTAACTAGGCTGCATTATACTGGAAGTAGCACGACTAAAATAGAAAGCCATAGGTTTAAAGTAGCAACACATACCTTACGTGATTTTTTACTTTGTCGGTTTGACATTCGCCATTGTTTGCTGTCATATTGATGATACGCGTGCGATATTTGTGTTTAAAGCTTCCGTTCATTGTTAATTTACGTTAGTTTTATTTGTTTTTGTTTTATATATTTTTTAAATAGTTTGTTTTTGTCGTTTTGTTACGGGATCGTGTTTTTAACCATTCGAATTGGATCACTATAATTTATTCTGGCCTTAAAAGGTGCACTACCACTGGATCTGTCAAATTTGACACCTCCGGTTTGTTTACAATTTTTTAAATACCTAAAAGTACAGACTATAGTAGACGGTCGACGTTACCGTCATGAGTATTTTAATTTGGACGGTCGTCAGCCAAGTGGCAGCGGTCTTCCACGCCCTCGTTTCTATGTTAGTAAATTTAGAGCTAGCTTCATCATATGGTTGGTCTTCATGGCGTCGTAGGATGAGGAATGCGTTTTTTTTTTTAAATCGCCTTTGTACGTACGGGCTCGTACTAACGAAGGCGATTTTTAATAAATTTGTCAGATATAGGCGCAACTATAAAGCTCCCTGTAATGTATTCGTTGCAAACTTTGTCCATCAGTGTGACAGTTCCAGACAAGAGCATCATGCGCTTTTGGTTAGCATGCAATTTGTTGACATGTTGTTAATTAGTTGTCCAGCATTTCAAGCCATACAAACATCGATGTAGAATAGAATAGGGTATCGTACATCGATGCATACAAAAGAGCAGGTCTTATAGCACTTTGTAGATCTTTCGCTTGACTCTTACAGCTCCACGCTCCGAGCAATTGTTCGAGTCGATTCCTGCCGCATCTTTCCGCCATCGTTCTACGCGACAAATCCTGTCATCCTCACTTAGATAATTGGCAATCCACTATACTGTGCGTTTTTCTAGAAATTTCCTGCCTCGCACGACTGCATTGTGGAATGGATAGTCGCTTGGTATTTCCGGACCGATACAACCTTGAAACCTTCAAGAAAAGAGCGTACTCCCACCTGAAAGGCCGGCAACGCACTTGTGACTCCTCTTGTGTTGCAGGCGCCTATGGGCGATGGTAATCGCTTTCCATCAGGCGATCCGGTTGCTCGTTTGCCCCCTACGACATAAAATAGTTATTTGTTATGCAAGGCTGCAAAGTTGTTATTTGGCGCGAGTGTTGAAATTGAAAGCTGAGCGAGCGAAGGAATCTAAGATTGAACCATGAGCGAAGCGAATGGTTCAAAGATAGATTCCTGAGCGTAGCGAGGCTTTCAAGACACGAGAAGCTAAATAATTTTGCAGCCATGCGGAACACACAACTTTTCACCTCACTACAGCGAGGAAAATTCAAGATTCAAGAAAAACAATTAAAACATAAAAATAATCATATTTAATTTTGCCTTCTATTTAACACATCAAATTTAAAACATAAGACACTCAAATCCAAACCAAATAAATACGAGAGAAGCATACATATTAAAAATTAAAAGTAATATGGCCGTAATTTGTATTATCATCGTGTATATTTTATCGTTGAGAAAACTACTTGACACATTCGTTGTGAATGTGGGAGAATGGCATTCTGGGAAGGATTAGTTGGCCACTCGGAAGTATTTTCCATAACACTTGCTCTGGAAGTTATTGGACGATGGGATCCGAACAAGATTATTTCGGCTTTATCTTCTTTAAAAACGCCAATAGTTTCGGTAAATTACGTATGGTCTCCAAATATTTATAACAAATCCTTTTTCGTTTTAATGCTGGCTTTTAGCATTGAATAAAATACTCCACATTGGGCGTAAGTTTCTTGTTTTCGATAAAGTAAGTAAGACAACAGTATGTATTCTCCACAGAACAAATTTACGTTGTTTACGTGAACTGGGAAAACTTACAACTTTTTAATTAGTTATTTTTTTCTCGGGTGCGTTCAGAAATTACACACTTATGTTCCAACTTTTATAACAAATAAATATTAAAATTTGTGTTGTATTTAATATATTTACTAGTCAAAATATGTAAATGAAACTGAAATACTTACTATTAATATATATAAACATATTCAACATAAAATAAAGTATAAAAACTTAAAAATCTGTAACCACAAACCAGGTTTCTGGACGTGATATTGTAGGTGTATTTTTTTAAAAAGAAGTATTCAAACGTACATATGATTGTAGCCGGCCTGACCAGATCGCCCTTTATTAGCATGCGTTGATTGGTTATTCAAAGATTTGTCGACTGATGAAATCAGTCACGCGTTGAAGGAGTCTTAAATATAAAAAAGTTACATGCACCACAGAGAATCAAAATCGTCGTGTTCGAAATTCAAATGACTTTTGCACGCTAGCGGATAAAATAGACTTTTGCACGCAGATTTCGCCCTATAAACGGAGGTTTTCCGAGCGAGTGAGGTGAAAAAGCTATTTTCCTGTCGCACAATCGCCGGTCAGGTCGTTACGTTTATTTCTGCCATCTTGCGACAGCCAAGCCTTATATTTTGATTATAGTGTACTTATAGTTTGTGAAGTTAGGGCTTGTAGCGTTAGAGCGTGTAGAATCGGATGCTTGACTCTGTATGGGATCTGATAATTTTTTGCCAGTGCGAGTCATATGGTCTCGTCATGCCAACATATTACATGAAAATGTTTGCGGTGGGATTTCACTTAATTTTGTTATTTGTGTAATAATAGCTTACAATTTACATATACATACATACCAAATTACTTACCAGCTATCAGGATTTCCATTTTTTTATCTGTTAGCAACCTAATCCAAGTTATGAGGGTTCAAAAAGAGAAAAAGTAGGTAGTGCCCTTGCGCTTCGGTTCGCTGGTCGTTCAAATAAATTTCTTCTTTGGAGATTTTTTATATTATCATCTAATGAGGCTATCTGTCTGTGTATGTATTATTTACATTGGCGGATCGCTATTGACTATAATTTAATTTTCTTTATACCTACTTGACTGACTTATAGGCTGAGATCGTAAAATGTGAGCAAAAAGGAATGAAATGACGTATGACAACGACAACCAGTGACGGCCCTAGCAATTAAATGAATTTTGCTCGTATTTTACTAACCTTGCTTATAGGTTATGGGCAACTCTTAATTTAAGAAATAAACCAAATTTTGTAGAATATAAATTTTATTGCTCCTTATAAATTTTCTTAAAAATAGGAAAAACTTAATTTCGCAGTGCGAGTGTCTTTTGTTTAAAATTATAATACAAACTAACAACTTCTAACGTTTTAGTACGATATGAGATATTTTAGTTCTTACAATTTATACAGATAATCAAGCTAACTACATTTAAAATATTTGATATAAAAATATTCCTTAAACTAATATCTACAAAAACATGCTACAATGCCACACATATAAAAAAATAATATTTTTGTTGAAAAAAATGCCGCTAACGATCAAGGTCAAAGACTTTTTCGGTTTGTTTACTTTATATTTTTTTGCTTCATTTTATTTTTATTCAAATAAACAACAAAAAAGTTAGTTACACATTTTTTATAAAACAAACAAATAAAATAAAATATAGTGGCAATAATCTTAAACAATATTTAAGTTTAAGCATAAAAATATCGTGTGGCTGTAGCATTATTGGAAGAACCGATTTAATTATTCTAGTTAAGTATTTTTTACTAATTTGGAACTATCGATTATTATCCATCTACGGCGAAGCAAGCAGAGGGTCATGTTTTCAAAACAAAATATTCATTAAAAAAAACAGCTTTCCTAAAATATGCAGAAATGTTTTTTTAAGAATCGCTCTATGCTGTCAAAATGTGAGTTAAAAAAAGGATTATCTATGCGGTTTTGACAAACCCTAAATTCCAATAGAATTTTGAACGAGCCAAAGAACCGATACAGACGAACTGTGTTCTAACTGCAGTTTCGATGCAGTTTTAGTGCTGTTGTCAAAACTGCGTCCAAACTGCGAACCAACGGTGCAGGTAGCTTGCAGTCTGTATGTATCGGCTAGTTTGATAAGCGTTGAACGAAGCTATGAACAGTACAAATGATACAAATAAACGACAAAAAACCCATTCAAACTCTTATCGAGTTGACCGTCACATGTCGGCTTTTTGCAGTTAATTGGATTAAAAAAATGGCAATAGTACTGTAGTGTCGTCCCTTTCGGACGACACTACAGTAACGCCATTTTTACATTTATACAATTTCTTGTCGGACGGCTGGTGAACGGTCAAATTAAGAATATTAAAAACAGTCTCGACAAACACTTCAAGAGACTCGCTAGATGGCTGGATTTAGGGTGCGTCTCGACTGGAGCGGAGACGTGCGGAGTCGACCAATCACACAGTGAAGCGGTGCTGAGATACAGATTTCAACTCAGGTGATTGGTCTATTCCACCTTAAGGGTCATATTCAGAAGGCAATCTTGGACACGGCGCACATCGTAAGGTTCCTCTCTCTGCAGCCCTAACCACCGGTAGCCTGGGCCCTGCCCCGCTGCCGGCGGCACCCTAGGTTAGGTTTTTTATAATGTGTTCATATTAGTAACGATTTTTTTGTGTTTTACTTTTTGTATAAATTTATTGTAAAAAACCTAATCTAAGAAGGAAAATAAATGAGTACAGAATATATAAAAAATAACAACAAGGAAAAAGTTTAGATAATGAGATTTGCTTCAAAATTAGTAAAAAATACTTTCTCTTATAATAGAATTTCAATAGATCACTCCATCATGAGTTATTAATTTCGAAATCCGTTTTATTTTTTCACTAACAAATATACAAGTAAGTTATAAATAAATAATCTTTTACATAGGAATCGTTTTGTTACTTCAATGGTACAAAGATTTGAACGTTGTACCTTCAAAAAAGTGTAGTACTCGGTCATAATCATAATAAAATTCAAACAAATGACATATACATATAAATATAAACCAAATGTCAACTTTAACTTTCTTAGTTTATCTTCATTCACACTGGCCATACGCAACGACGCGAAGAGCAGATGGCATATTTACCTTTTTTGCAAACACATACTTAAAAAAAAAGGGCATGCGTATTTTTTTAAAGCATTCCCCAAAGCATTTCCCAAAAAATATTTTGAGTCGTTCTTAAAGAGCTTGACGTTTTTGTGCTCATCCCACTCATAACAGAATCTATTGCATTTTTGATGAGAATATAAAAAAAAAGTGTACCGAAATTTGTATGGGAATTTTAGTTTTCACTATGCTCGGCCAAATTATAAAAAGTTCATATTCAAACGTGACATTGTAGAACGGGTAAAAATTGAAGCCTGTTTTATTATTATTATTATTTACAACAAAACGCAACAGATTCTGAGCGGGATGAAACCAAAAACGTCATGTTCTGGATGAAACACGGTTTTATTTTTGTTAAACGGCCAGCGACCACGCCCTCCGCGACGTATTGGTTAGCTAGTGTGAAAACTGCCTTAGTAGAGTGCATGAAGTCTGACAAAGTAGAGTAGAACTTAAAAAGTGGCAATACCGTAGTGTCGTCCCCGTTTTGTTAGATTGATTAGAAAGGGATAACGCCCGCAAATCGCCAGTGAGCTAAGTATTAAGTCCCTAAGTGTCAGCACCATTTATCCTACCAAAAGAAGGCGTTTTGAACTGGAATAGGCCCTTAAGAAGCAAATGTCAACGTTATCATACATTTAATATCAATGCTTTGGCCGTATTTATAAACACACTAACAGTCCGTCTTCGCACTGGCCACGGAGTGCGTAACAACAATTTGTTTTTTTTTTCTGAACCACTCGTTCGCCCTGGTTTTTTATACCGACCCTGTACTTTGCGACGTAGCGCGTGATCAGTGTGAAGACCGCCTACATGCTTCTTGGTGATTGCACATTCGTCTATGATTTACTAATGGTCCATTCTCTTCGAAAAATTCCACATGAGAACTGGAAATGTGGTTCCATACCAGTAACAACTTTGAGTCTGAGTAATAAATACAGTCAACTATAATAATTACTGATAGAACAAGCCTTCAAAAAACCTGATATAGTCCTGTAGTAATTTAAGTTAGTTTTCAATTGAATTGTTCTATCTGATATTATTACGACAGTATTATAATCGGCATCCAATTCACATTTAAATATTTTCACAATTAGTATCTAAATCACTGGTCATCGTGCTATATAAACCATAAAAAACTAATTATAAGATCATAAATATCCAGTATATTCAAGATGGTCGCCTATAGCCAGCTATATAATACAAAATTTAGAATCTACCTAAAGTATATGAAACAAACATTATAACGTTTCAGGCATTTACATTTACAAACTAAAGCAAGAGTCATAATTCAGAATTTAATTCTTACTAGGAATTTAAAAATTGATTCGATCACAAAAATGTGGACGTAAACTCTTTGGGCTAATAATAGGAAGTTAAAGGAGGATCAATTGCTATAGCAGGTTTGTCTGACACCGGCCAGGATGACGCTGAACTCGTCATCTGTCCTGGCCTCGGCCAGGGCAGCAGCGGGGGCAGGGTACGGGCCCGCGGGGGGAGGCCCGGAGATCACAGAAGCATAAGGAGACGGATACATCCGCTCTGAGCAGTATTCAGGCCCTGGTGCCTGCTCGGGACAGTACGGCCTGTAACCCTGCTGCTGCTGTTGCTCGTATCTGTACTGATGCTGCTCCAACTGCTCAGGAGCATAGTCCAAATACTTATCAAACTCCCTCGCATCAACATCCGATTCTGGCGACCCAGTCCTGATCTCAGCACGTTGGCTCATGAACTGCTCCGAATCTTGGTTCGCGGGGGGTTCTTCCGAGAAATAACTGCCGCCGGTATCGTATTCTGTCTTAGGCTGTTCAGGGTAGTGCGACTGCGTGACGTATGAGTCCTCAGTTTTGTACATCTGCTCGTACTCGTATGGATGGTACTGGATGCTGTACTCTGCGTTCATCGGGCCGCTCGGAGCGGACGAGACCCTCGGCGTAGACGTGCCTAACGTCTGCTGGTCTTGGGACGTAGCTACTGGTGGAAAGAAGGTCCCAGTGACCAGAGGCGGTTGCTCCGCTAAAGTCCTCTGTGTGCACATGACGTACATTCCATTTGCCATGCCCATAGCGGCGACCGGAGCCGGAGAGAACGATCCAGATGTCCTGTATGTTTTGTATGGAGAGTAGGAATCCGACATGGAAGAAGCGTTGATAGCTCTTCGTCGCTCTTCGTACTGGAAGTTCTCCTTCTCATTTTCTACTGGTGACGCAGCAGGGGTGGGGAGCGGGGCTTCGGCCGGGGCGCTCCTCCGTCCCTGAGGCTCGGGAGACCTCGCCGGAGAGGACTCTGGAGTTTGGACGTGTCCGTTGAACTGATTGGATTGGTAGTCTGACGCGAGTGGGGAGGTTCGGTAAGGGGAGAAGCCAGCGCCTGGGTTGTGGGAGAACCGCGCGTCGGGGGAGTCCGTGTTGGTGGCGTACGGGGAGCCGAGGGCGGCCGAGGTGGGGGGCGCGCTAGAGGGGGGCGGAGGCTGGTTGGGTCGCGTCTTGTTCTGCTTCCGTCGTCGAGGTCTGTATTTGTAGTTGGGGTGCTCCGTCATGTGGATGACCCGCAGACGCTCAGCTTCTTCGACGAATGGCCGTCGGTCTTGCGGAGTCAGGGACCGCCATTTTTTACCTGGAAAATAAAACGTTTAGAGTTAGTAAATTATATAAACAGTTAAAGCCTAACATAACATTTTTTTGGATTACGGGAATAAAATAAAAGATAATCTGTTGTTAGTTATTTTTTTATATTTAAGTATCGTATTAGATGAATCAGTGACAAAAAGCATTCTATTATAGTTAAAATAGTGAAAATAACATTAAACATCGTTAAAAAATATATCAGGACGTATAAATGCAATCTGCATAATATAATCCATTAAAATATCACACCTCAGTAATAATATGTGGATGAAAAATAAAACTGAGTAATCGATAAAAATATCTCCTCAAATCGATAACATACCACGGCGTCGCGTCTCTAAATGTAAATTGTTTGTTTTGTCAGTAGCAGCACTGTCCCTTGATAAATATCCTAAGAGATTGCCCATGATTTTCGATAATTTCTCTATACAACTAACACGTATAACTTCAGTCGATTTTGTGCTCGTCGCCCTGACTTTAGAGTTGGGATTTCATTGGCGAGAAAAAAAACGTTATTTATGATGCATTCATTGCTGGTGTTTGAGAGTTATTTGATAGAACACTATCGTGATTATTTAGCCCGTCTGTGACAGTCCATTTTATTTTCTCTAATATTATTCTCGGTAATCTTGATATTATGGTGTAATATTCGTAAGCAGTGTAAGGTTACGTGTTAGCTACTTACATTAATATTGTCTGATTAATCTAACAGGTGTTTAGCGAAAATGTGGGTATGTTTATAGTAACGGTGTGCGAGTTGATGGATGATACTAAGCACGTGTCAAAGTTGGATATGTTGGATAGTTGTTTGACTGTTTTTGGTAAGTTATAATTAGTGATTAATTCATGCATTAGTCTTTGTGTTCTACAAGTTTATCCGTTATTGGAAGATTACTATGATATATGTATTTATACATATATCATAGATACAATGTTATACTTAATTCTGCCTTTTGATATATTGGTTATGATCATCTTTATAGGCATCTTTTAGGTTTATTTTTAATAAAGTGGCGGAATTACGATATGTTTCTAATCAAATTGTATAAATCTCAATTTTAATACTAGTAGTGTAACTGTGCCTATGAAGCTGTTAGTCCTGGGCCATATCTGTGCAAGGGTAAATATTCGAGTCGATGTTGTCTTGTGTCCAAAATAGTTAGAATCAACGCTTGATTAAGGACTAGGTTAATGTATGAAAGCTATCAATAATGATAATAAACATGAAAATGTTCGCTGTGTGATAATGGCACAATCTGAAAGTTACATTCTTTCGGAATATAAGAGACACTCACGTGGAATTGTTAGGCCCAACATGTGTGTGTGACAAAGTTGCCGCGTGACAGGTAGCAGTCCCTGATGAAGAGCTCCATACGAGTTCGAAACATGTAGGGCCGTTCCTGACAATTTCACGTGAGAAAGTTTTAATAGGAATTCTTCATTTCTATGCCTCATTATGGAAATGATTGTCCAAGGTGCAAGATTCTCACAGGACACCAAGCAAATTTCGCTATCCAAAGGTTGTCGGGAAGAGATCGCTCTTTAGCGATAATACCACCTGTTATTAACCTCTATTGAATGTTACGTGTAATCTGAATTTGTATTTATGTCCTGTTGAGGTGTGCAATAAAGAATATTCTATTCTAAATTATCAAACTTTAATCCAGCTAATAAATCATTAATTATTGTAATGATAACCCTCGGACAGATAACCCGACATCGCCTCTAATGGGTCCCGACGTCTCGACAGGAAGCTTGGGCCCGTCATTTGTCAGCATGACATTTGACATCAGTCACCGGCGTACCTGACTTTTTTGTCAGTACTTTTACGCAAAAACGGGGCTTTGTATGACTTTTATTTGTGCATACATGGTTATCAGGTTCGATGAAAAAAAAATGTAAAAAAAGTGTAACCAGTCTATAGCCTGGCAAAAAAGAGTAGAAATTAAAAAGTGGCAATACTGTAGTTTCGTCCCTTTCTTATTCATCTAAGAGAATGGGGACGACACTACAGTATTGGCACTTTTTAATTTCTACTCTTTTTGGTCGGACTGTCTGTACAATGGTTATCAGGTTCGATGAAAAAAGGTAAAAAAGTGTGACCAGTACGTCTACCATAAGTGTGACACGCGACTCCTTGCCGCGCGAGAAATACTACCTGTCGCTTTCCTTTTAATAATGTGCGAGTAAGACAGCTGATGCTGAGTCGCGCGATAAGCGAAGTCGCGGCAAGATATACTTGCCCCATAATTCGTCGTAGTCATCAGAACCATTACTAATAGCGAATCGATTGACATCTTGTTAAAATAGGGACTTTGAGATATCGCCAAATAAACAATGTCACAGGTATATCTCAGGAATATTGCGTTTAACTAATAAATAAATAAATATTCAGGGACAGTCGTACACAAATCGACCTAGTCCCAAACTAAGCATAACGTGTACAATGGGTACTAAACGACGATATACATAATATATATTTACATATATAGATAACATCCCAGGAACAAATATTTGAGTTAATCACACAAATATTTGCCCTGGCCGGGATTCGAACCCAGGACCGCCGGCTTACGCTTACGTACGCAGCAGATCTACAAACGTCGAAAAACTGACATTAATACGCGATGTTTGCGATTCGTGCAGGATGATATCTATGGCGTCGCATATAAATGAGGCGCAAACTTAACGCGACTGACGGCGCCGACGACGCAATCGCGATCCTACTCGTACCCACGAGGTATATCGCTACTTCGGAGATCTCTTCGAGAGAAGTATGGAATTAGGGCCCGGATGAATAACTTAGGTGCAACAACAGTGCTATGGCTAAGGTATGTCTTGTTATGTATGAATTCCCTAGATAGGAAAACAATAAAAAAATTGGGCAAGTGCGAGTCCGACTCGCGCATGAAGGGTTCCGTACCATAATCTATAACAAGTTTGTTGTATGGGAGCCCCCCTTAAATATTTATTTTATTTTATTTTTAGTATTTGTTGTTGTAGCGGCAGTAGAAATACATCATCTGTGAAAATTTCAACTGTCTAGCTATCACCGTTTGTGCACAACCGTGCCAGTTCTGGTTCAGTTTCAAATAAAAACACCAGTTACTACTTAACACGCTGTATTCTGCTTTCAAAAAAACCACACCAAACAAAATTTTACAAAAGGTCTTGTATAATCTACATCGACATCTCGTTAGCGCGATGCAGCGGCCGATACACTGCCATCTATTGACGAATAGTAGTACTAAATTATATGTATTGCGTCTTAAAGGATCTACGTCGACATATCGATAGCGCGATGCAGCGGTCGGTACAGCGCCATCTAGCGACGGATATTAAGACGATATTTAACATACCGCCCACCAAGGACACAATGTCCTTCATAATCATGGCCGCCCACCGTGAAGGTTCTTATCGAATACGAATCTTGGCAAGATCACAGCGCACACTGATACCATTCAAAATTACAAAATTTTAATCTATCCTAGTTACGATTATAAACAATATTTTAACCAGTACATGCACATACTTATTTAAGCGTTAATTACAATATAAACAATTTTTTTTTTTTTTTTTTTTTTTTTTTTACTTGAAGACAAATTTTAGACAGTAACAGGCAATATACAAAGTTTCGAAGTAGGACGCTTTATAATGGAATTACCACACTTCAATGAGACAACACGAGTAATGTTATCAACGCCAGGATGCTTTTGAACTATTCTGCCAAACAACCATTTTGTTGGAGGTAAATCATCTTCGCGAACCAAAATGACGTCACCAACCTCAGGTTCGGGGGTTTTATAAGCCCATTTATATCTGTGCAGAAGATGAACTAAGTATTCGTTTGACCATCGTCGCCAAAAGCATTGCAGCATCCTCTGAGTCAATTGCCAACGTTTCAATGTCCCCATGTTTGCCCTTTCATAGTTTATTTCAGGTATTGTGACAAGAGGTTCACCCACTAAAAAGTGACCCGGAGTTAAAGGGCTTGGTTCACCAGGACTATCAGGTAACGTTGACAGCGGTCGAGAATTGAGACAAGCTTCTATTTGACAAAGTAGTGTAGCCATTTCTTCGTAGGTTAAAGTTGCCTCACCGATAACTCGTTTTATATGAAACTTTGTAGATTTTATTCCCACCTCCCATAGTCCGCCAAAATTAGGCGCTCTCGGAGGTATAAAATGCCAGGTGGTTCCATTTGTGGACAATGCTTCCGCTATTTCCTTAACCATAGCGGATTTTTGCGAATGAAATAATTCTCTCAGTTCCCTAGACGCGCCCACGAAGTTCGTACCATTGTCACTGTAAAGCTCCAAGCAGTGGCCACGCCTTGATACGAAACGCTTGAATGTCTCTAAGAAGCCTCGGGACGTCAAGTCGCTAACAACATCCAAGTGCACAGCCTTCGTCACCATACATACAAAGAGACATATGTAGCCTTTATGGGATTTGTGACCCCTACCCTTAGATGTTCTCAAATTGATAGGACCAGCGTAATCGACACCGCTCCGACAAAATGCTCTTGCTGGGGTGACCCGTGCTGGTGGCAATGAACCCATCAGTTGATTTTGTATATTCGCCCGATTTCTAACACATGAGATACATTTATGAACATGATGTTTCACCATATTTTTTGCACCAATGATACAATATGTAGTTCTCAGGTAATTAAGCATTAGCTGTGCTCCACCGTGAAGGGTTTTCTTATGCGCGTCAGCTACTAACAACCTTGATAGTGGTGAGCTGTGAGGTAACAGGACTGGGTGCTTAACATTTTCCGACTCATTTGATTCTGCTAATCTACCTCCCACTCGAAGTAATCCATTGGCATCCACAAATGGAGTTAACGTCCAAATTTTAGACGATTTATTTATTAGTCGACCATATTTCCTAATCTCAGCTAATTCCTGTTTAAATTCATGGGTTTGAGCTATCTTAATGCAAGTATTTAGAGCTTCGTTTAATTCCTGTGTGTCCAAACATATACTTCTCTCCTTTGAGTGATCAGGATTTGAAACTCTGGCTCCAAGGAAGCGTCTGCAATAAGCAATGACGCGTATTAACTTCTGCAGCGAGGAATATCTGTGCAATACACAATCATGAACGGTACTGCAATGTGATCTTATGGATTTTTCTACGAGGGTTTCGTTGTCTTTTAACCTTGTGTATATAATAACTTTACTATGTAAGAATTTTGGACCGTTCTTCCATAACGAGTTGAGCATCAGATCTGCAGGCCGAATACCACGCGAAGCGCAATCCGCCGGGTTCTCCTTCGTGGAAACATGTGACCATTGGGAGGGTTCAAGCAGGGACAATATCTCAGAAACCCTATTTGCAACAAATGTTTTCCAACAGCTGGGATGCTTATTCAACCACGCAAGAACGACTGTCGAATCTGTCCAAGCCTTTATATTTTCCCTTGGTATATCCAAAACATCTGAAACTTCAGTTAACAATTTAGCTAAAAGCAATGCGCCGCATAATTCCAATCGGGGTATGCTGACCTGTTTAACAGGTGCCACCCTGGTCTTGGCTGCGATCAAGTGAACGCTAATGCTTCCAGAGGCGCTAACTACCCGAAGATAAACTGAAGCTGCAAACGCCAAGTGAGATGCATCCGAAAATCCGTGCAGTTCCATCACTTCATCATCTTGCTGAGTGTTAAGCCAACGAGGGATGACAAAGTTTGTGAGTTGGTTTAGTTCTTCTCGGTAAGTATACCAATCATGTAATATATCCTTTGTTGGCTCTTCATCCCATCCCGTACCCGCTATCCATAAACGCTGTATAAATATTTTAGCTTTTATAACACAGGGTGCAATCCAGCCCAATGGATCAAACAGGCGAGCTACGTCTGATATAATTTTCCTTTTTGTTACAGGTGCAGATACAGGAGGCAGTTTAACAGAATACTGAAATTCATCCTTCTTTTTGTTCCAGGTAAGTCCCAAAATTTTTACAATATTATCATTTTTAATTTCCAGGTTTCGTTCTTCAGTTCCAATTCCATCTTCATTTTCTATTGTACGAATTTCATTTTGCAGCTGTTCTTTGTTACTGGCCCATTTTTGTAAAATGAAACCTCCTTTCTTCAACAACATTCCCATCTCCTTATAAAGTTCTATTCCTTCTTGGATAGTCTCACATCCTGTCATTAGATCATCCATATAAAATCCTCGAGCTACTCTTTTTGCTGCGGACGGGTATTCATTTATGTGGTCAATGGCAACCTGATTAAGTGCCTTAACAGCAAGGTAAGGCGCTGACGCCGTTCCGAATGTAACAGTTAATAATTTGTAATCCTGTATTTCATCTGTTGAATTATCTCTCCAAACAATACGTTGACAATCAGCATCTTCGTCAGTAACTCGCACCATGCGATACATCTTCACGATGTCTGCAATCAGACATACGGGATATATCCTCCATTGCATTATAAGGTGACGTAACTCTGGTTGTAGAGTAGGCCCAATCATTAAACAATCGTTTAACGATGTACCTCTTTCATTTTTACACGAGGCGTCAAAGACCACCCTAACCTTACTTGTCGATTTATCCTCCCTAATGACAGCGTGATGTGGCAAATAAACTGCGTGGTTTTTGCTTTTATCGGAGTTAGAAACTTGCGTCATATGATTTAAATGTAAGTATTCTTTTATTACTGCTGTATACCTTTGTTTAAATACCTCATCTCTATGGAATTTTCTTTCCAGCGATGTTAACCTTTTGATCGCTATTTCTCTCGAGTGTCCTCCCTTGCAGAGTGGATTTTCGTCGCGAAAAGGCAACTTAACTACATATCTACCGGTTTCATCTCTCTGCGTGGTAGATGCGAAAATATCTTCACAACGCTGCTCTTCTATCGTAAGCATTTTTGAATTTAATAAAGGTTCTGATTCCATTTCCCAAAACCGTTTTATTTCGTTGTCGATATCGACCTGTGCATGTAATACCACTTCTCTTTCAGCTGAACCAGCAGAGCCTACTCGTCCAGATAAAATCCACCCTAAACTGGTGCTTTGTGCAATCGGAGTTCCTATAGGACCTTTTTTAACACCTTCCTTTAATATCTGACCATAGACTTCAGCTCCCAACAACATATCTATTTTGTTAGGTGTACCATATCCAGGATCGGCGAGAATCATCTTATGTAGTTCTACCCATTCTATTGTGTTTACCCTGCGTGCTGGAAGATAAGTGGTGATATTTGGTAGGACATAAGCTTTCAATTCTATTTCGAAATCAGGATCCGTAAGGGACCGAATCTTCAACTTTACCATGTACCTTGACATAACGTTTTGTTCACCACCTAAACCAGATATAATACCGGAACTCGGAATTTTCTTCAAACCAAGTCCTTGAACAGTAGCCTCGGTCACAAACGAAGCTTGGGACCCTTGATCCAACAAAGCTCTATAAACTTGGAATAGACCCGTTTTAGATTCAGCTTTAACTAGAGCCGTCGCCAGTAGAATTTGATGCTCAACTCTACCTTTAGCAAACAAGGTTACTGGCGATGCCATGTGATCTGTTTTACTACCTGACTCATTCCCTGATTCATCAACTTCTTCGGAGGATGCTGCATCTGCTTGATCTACGTGCCCAAAATGTGCAGATGACGTTTGAACACCCTTTGGATGAAGTAATGAATGATGTCGTTTATTACAAATACGACAATTAATGGTTTTTTGGCAGAACCGTACCGAGTGATTTGCACCCAAGCAGTTGTAACAAATACGATTATTAGATACAAACTCGTGTCTTTTCTCGTATTCTTCTGCGGCGAACTTTTTGCAAAAGCACAGTTTATGATTATCCCCACAAAATTCACAAACAATGTGAGACCCATCACTGACATAAAAAGTTTTAGAACCATTGGCATTTGAAGTTGGTGGTTTGACATATACATTTTTCCCTTTATAACTAGGCTCGATAAACTCAAGAGCTCGATATCTACTAGTTAAAAAATCTTTAAATTGGTTGAATGTAGGTAAGTCATTTGCACATACATTTGATGTTACATGCAATTCCCATTGTTTGCGAGATTCAGCATCTAATTTAGCTGATAACAGATATATAACAATAATATCCCAATTTGACACATCTATACCTAAATTCGTCAACGCACTCAAACAATCAGAAGACGTGTCCAATAGTTCTCTTAAATAACTTGCCGATTCTGAATTAGCACTTCGCTGACCCAACAAACGTTTCAGAATGCAATGAGATAAATATTTTTTATTACTATACCTATCTTCTAATTGTTTCCAGCAGCTAGCATAATTCGCATCAGATACCGGTGTATGCCTAACAAGCTGCTCAGCTTCCCCAGTCAAGTATCCCTTGAGATAATGCAACTTCTGAACGTTATCTAAAGCCTTGTTGTTGTGTATCATAGAAACGAACAAATCTCGGAATGTTGTCCACTCTGTATACTTGCCTGAGAAACTGGGTATACATATCTTTGGCAACCTAATATAGCTCGGTTCACTATTGCAAATAGTACTTTCAGGTTTCTTGCTAACGCTCTGTGCCATCTGGGACAAAATAGCCCTTAGTTCACATTTATATTCCATGTAAACATTTTCAGTTTCATCAAAAATATTTTCTTTTACATAGTTTTGTTCTCGCAACGTTGCTCGGTCTACTGTTTGCAAAATTTCCTTATGACCGACTCTAAATTCTGTCCACATCTGTTCCAATAATTCTAACCTTCCCTCAGCATATACCGGAGTAATTCTTTCTTTAGGCGATTTTTTAAAGTTTTTTCGTGCCTTAGTAATACGTTCAGAGAGGTCATCTTGATATAAAATGAGTGCTTCCATAATGAATAAACTTTAACAGATGTCAACAAAATTATTATTATTTATTTAATTACCTGCTCCAATTGATGTGTATATTACTACATAAATAAACCTTAAACAATTGCAAGTGTTCAAATTTCAATTTATAATTAAACTAAATTAAGTTCGCTTAGAAAATTTACAAGTCCTTAGTAGTTGCAAAAATTATAAGTCTTAAACAGTTCCGAAAAAAATACAAGTCTTTTTAAGTTGTACTTCTGGGTGAAATCGGGCATAGATTCCCCGTACCTCCGTTTTCTCTACAACTATTCTAAGTCCTAAATTTAAAGTTAATAAAATTTTCTAAGTTAATATTAGTGTACTAAACTTAAATTATTAGAGTCCAAATTCACTAGATATTAAGTAGCAATTTGCTTGACAAGATTTCACCAAATGTTTAAGTTTTGATCTTCACTGTTATAAGATTCAATTTTGCGTAACAATTTAATAAAGATTGTACTCACGGATTCACATCGGTTATCACTCACACCAGTAAACACTATCCATTCGTGACGTTTGAGCTTCTTCCCGCTGACTTCCTGGGTGGCTGCACCTTTACCGCACAGCCGGTGACTCAGCTTGGCGACCACTAAGATGGCGCCACTGATGCTGCTTCACCGCTATTCCTTCGTATCCCTCTGAACAGCAATCCACTGCTACTATGGGAACGATGCGAGAAGTGATCTCGAACACACTGGACTGACTGAATGCGCCACTAGCGCCAATATCGTCCGGTTCGATGGAACATGTGCACAACCGTGCCAGTTCTGGTTCAGTTTCAAATAAAAACACCAGTTACTACTTAACACGCTGTATTCTGCTTTCAAAAAAACCACACCAAACAAAATTTTACAAAAGGTCTTGTATAATCTACATCGACATCTCGTTAGCGCGATGCAGCGGCCGATACACTGCCATCTATTGACGAATAGTAGTACTAAATTATATGTATTGCGTCTTAAAGGATCTACGTCGACATATCGATAGCGCGATGCAGCGGTCGGTACAGCGCCATCTAGCGACGGATATTAAGACGATATTTAACACCGTTCTTGAGATACAGCCTGGTGACAGACGGACGGACGGACGGACAGCGAAGTCTCAGTAATAGGGTCCCGTTTTTACCCTTTGGGTACGGAACCCTAAAAAACAACTAGCGATATAGCGCCTATTCAAACGTTAAGAGCAAAACTATTTAATTGGGACGAAACCTTTTTTTAAGGAAGCTAACTTTTCTTAAACATACATTTGTTTAATATGCACTTTAAGCATCTATAAGGGTGCCACATTTAAACGGCCCAGTATCAAATTTTTGACACGAATTTAAATTATTTACGTAAAGTTAGAAAAAAAAACGATAATCTTTGATCTTGCTGGATCTTTTCAAAGTTCTATGTATGGGCTAGTTTTACTTTACTTTTGGGAGCCATTTTTTTACCCGTCAACATTCCGCAACCAAAGTTAATAGAATTTGATTGATCCCCGTCATTTACCAAAGTCGGACCAAACGCTCGTACCCCTAGTGTAGGTAGTGTAGTTAATGGCGTCATTTATCTTCTGATAACAACGATTTTGTCATTTTGGGTGCGTTTCTACGAAAATCTGGGAGTGCAATACTGGTCTGCATATTATCTTTAAATCTCGTAGAGATAAACTTCAACTCACGTGATGCTTCTGTCATTATAACAAGTTACAATAGTACATTTTCGTAGAGGCTGGAAAGTAAGGAATAGATGAACGAGTTAGGTCGAGGGCCTACCCGAAGGGGAGGGAAACAAAAGTATTTCCGAATCAAGCTTTTATTATTTAGTTATGGCTTTATTATCAGATCAGTTCCATGTTATAATCATATTCTAATTAAAAATGTCAGTGCTATGAAAAACCGAGAAGAGGATTAATTTTTACTTGATTTGATAACAGACACAAACGGACACCAGGACAGGTGAAAATAAAGGCTTTTTTATAACGAAAATGGAATCGCCTTAAAAGAATTGTTTACTTAATTAGGTACCCTTGAGACCATATAGACGTGTCGCGTCCTAAACGTCGAGGTCTTTTTTTTTCAAAGCCGTTTCTATTATTAGTGAAATTGTGAAAAACTGTGAAAAGAAATCAGAGAAAAACTTAGAATAAAAAACGCTTACATCAAAATTGTTATACCGTGATATAGGTAGGTTTAAGTTGAGCTTACTCAAAAGGAGATAGATCTGAACAAGTGCCCACAATCTAAATAGATGGTCGTTAGTCTCGTTAGCATATTTCAATCCAGAAGCCGGGTCCAAAACGAAAACTCAGCTAATGATAACATTAATGATCCAATCGATCATAATAAAAGGATTTGTTCCGCCTTGCCCCGCCGGATCTCACCGATTAACAAAAAGGTAACGTTCACACAAAAAGGTAACGTCAACATAAAAAGGTAACAAAGAAACGTGTTGTCCTTTTTGTACGGCCAATTGGCAATTGAGATAAGTTTTTTCACAAAACTCATAGGTATGCGCACGCATGAAAGAGGAATGTGTGCCGACATTCAAATTGAGATGCTAAAATTTACGTATCATATGTCAAGAGTTAACACACTCTTTGATATTTCTTTTACTAGCGTGATTTGTTCTATTCGAATCATTTATATTAAATACCTAAACTTTAATCATAATTGGAATTGACATATTGGCATTCCATTTTATTTGTAAGATAGTGTTCCCAGCAAGGCTCATGTTTTAAACCTACCTAGCATGTACTAGTATTTAAGATCATTAATGAACAACCTGAATATTAAAACATTAATTTAATTCTATTTAATTTGATTTGAAAATTGCGCCGTAAGGAATTGCAAAGATAGTAAAAACAACGACAGCTGAGATTTCCTTTCATAATTAAATATTTTTGTCTTAAATTGTATGTAGGTACTGTAGAATGGCACGCCTGGTTCTCATACAATCGGAGCGACTGTGATTTAACTACGAGTATTAGGTTAAAACACGATAGACCAAAGTGGAACACAACTATATGACACGCGGTGGTCCCGGCTCTCGTTCATCATATCATTAATTAGATCGCAATCTTTATCATTAATTAAATAATGATTAATGATGCAAGTCTATTAACAGAGTTTTGGTATACAAATAATAGATTTTACAGTTTTGTTTAAATTGTATTAGTATACTAGCTTTTGCCCGCGGCTTCGCACGCGTAAACACAATATCATACGTTCACTACACTTAATGCGAGGCCGAAGGCCGAGCTCCGCGTAGCACCGAAGGAGCGGAACGTCCTAAGGAAGCTGCCCACCCACTTAATATAAGTCGAAGTAACTTAATGCGAGGCCGAAAGCCGAGCTCCGCGTAGCACCGTAGGTGCGGAGCGTCCCGAGAAAGCCGCCCACCCACTTAATATAAGTTAAAGTAACTAAAAGCGAGGCCGCAGGCCGAGCTGCGCGTAGCACCGAAGGTGCGGAGCGTCGCAAAGAAGCCGCTCACCCACTTAATATAAGTTGAAGTAACTTAATGCGAGGCCGAAGGCCGAGCTCCGCGTAGCACCGCAGGTGCGGAGCGTCCCAAGGAAGCCGCCCACCCACTTAATATAAGTCGAAGTAACTTAATGCGAGGCCGAAGGCCGAGCTCCACGTAGCACCGTAGGTGCGGAGCGTCCCAAGAAAGCCGCCCACCCACTTAATATAAATCGAAGTAACTTAATGCGAGGCCGTAGGCCGAGCTCCGCGTAGCACCGAAGGTGCGGAGCGTCGCAAAGAAGCCGCCTACCCACTTGATATAAGTTAAAGTAACTTAATGCGAGGCCGAAGGCCGAGCTCCGCGTAGCACCGTAGGTGCGGAGCGTCCCAAGGAAGCCGCCCATCCACTTAATATAAGTTGAAGTAACTCAATGCGAGGCCGAAGGCCGAGCTCCGCGTAGCACCGCAGGTGCGGAGCGTCACAAGGAAGACGCCCACCCAGTTAATATAAGATGAAGTAACTTAATGCGAGGCCGAAGGCCGAGCTCCGCGTAGCACCGTAGGTGCGGAGCGTCCCAAGGAAGCCGCCCACCCAGTTAAAATAAATCGAAGTAACTTAATGCGAGGCCGTAGGCCGAGCTCCGCGTAGCACCGAAGGTGCGGAGCGTCGCAAAGAAGCCGCCCACCCACTTGATATAAGTTAAAGTAACTTAATGCGAGGCCGAAGGCCGAGCTCCGCGTAGCACCGTAGGTGCGGAGCGTCCCAAGGAAGCCACCCATCCACTTAATATAAGTTGAAGTAACTCAATGCGAGGCCGAAGGCCGAGCTCCGCGTAGCACCGTAGGTGCGGAGCGTCCCAAGGAAGCCGCCCACCCAGTTAATATAAGTTGAAGTAACTTAATGCGAGGCCGAAGGCCGAGCTTCGCGTAGCACCGTAGGTGCGGAGCGTCCCAAGGAAGCCGTCCATCCACTTAATATAAGTTGAAGTAACTTAATGCGAGGCCGAAGGCCGAGCTCCGCGTAGCACCGTAGGTGCGGAGCGTCCCAAGGAAGACGCCCACCCACTTAATATAAGTTGAAGTAACTTAATGCGAGGCCGAAGGCCGAGCTCCGCGTAGCACCGTAGGTGCGGAGCGTCCCTAGGAAGCCGCCCACCCACTTAATATAAGTTGAAGTAACTTAATGCGAGGCCGAAGGCCGAGCTCCGCGTAGCACCGTAGGTGCGGAGCGTCCCAAGGAAGCCGTCCATCCACTTAATATAAGTTGAAGTAACTTAATGCGAGGCCGAAGGCCGAGCTCCGCGTAGCACCGTAGGTGCGGAGCGTCCCAAGGAAGACGCCCACCCACTTAATATAAGTTGAAGTAACTTAATGCGAGGCCGAAGGCCGAGCTCCGCGTAGCACCGAAGGTGCGGAGCGTCCCAAGGAAGCCGCCTATTAAGTTACTTAAACATATGTTAAGTGGGTTGGCGGCTTCCCTGAGACGCTCGTGGAACTCGGCCTACGGCCTCGCATTAAATTACTAAGGGTTTATAAAATAACTTAGCACCGAAGGTGCGGAGCGTCCCAGGGAAGATGCCCACCCACTTAAAATATATTCAAATAACTTAATGCGAGGCCGCCCACCCACTTAATATAAGTTTAAACGTATGAGCGGCTTTCCTGGGACGCTCTGCACCTTCGGTGCTATGTGAAGCTCGGCCTACGGCCTCGCATTAAGTTACTACTTATATTAGTGGGTGGGCGCCTTCCCTAGGACGCTCCGCACCTGCGGTGCTACGCTTGTGAACATGATCTTGGTTTAATTAAAATTGAGGCAAGACTTATGTTTAAAAAATTGTTTTGAATATTTATAGTCTATTGTAGATTTAAATAACTTAATGCGTGGCCGCCCACCTACTTAATATAAGTTGAAGTGTGTGAGCGGCTTCCCTGGGACATTCTGCACCTTCGGTGCTACGTGGAGCTCGGCCTACGGCCTCGCATTAAGTTACTACTTATATTAGTGGGTGGGCGACTTCCTTAGAACGCTCCGCACCTTCGGTGCTTCGCTTGTGAACATCATCTTGGTTTAATTAAGATTGCGTCACGACTTAGGTATGTTTAAAAGATCGTTTTTAATATTTATTGTCTATTGTAGATTTAAAAAGCTTAATGCGAGGCCGCCCACACACTTAATATAAGCTTCAATGTGTGAGCGGCATCCCTGGGACGCTCTGCACCTTCGGTGCTACGTAGAGCTCGGCCTACGGCCTCGCATTAAGTTACTACTTAAATTAGTGGGTGGGCGACTTCCCTAGAACGCTCCGCACCTTCGGTGCTACGCTTGTGAAGATCATCTTGGTTTAATTAAAATTGACTCAAGACTCATTGTAAGTTTAAAAGATGGTTTTTAATATTGATTGTCTATTGTAGATTTAAATGAAATGAAATAAAATAATTTATTGAATATTTATTGTTTATTGTAGATAACTATTCAAAGCACCTTGAAAAATAATTAGCTCATAGTCCTACCTGAACATATATTAATGACATCTATTAAGATTACAATAAATTATTTTCGTCTACAATGGTACTAATATAATAAAATGACCTGTCATAATAATTTCCTAAGTAACGCCATAAGATTCAGGTGCCAACTTAACTCAATCGAGCGTACGTGAATAATGGCGACAGCACCACTGAACGGATACGTGATGGCCTCACTGATTTGTTATCCGTGTATAATGAATAAGGAAGCAAAGTAAAATGCATGAGATAACATGGTTATTATTTCAGTAGGTTCTGGGTTCAAATCCCGGCTAGGTGAAATCCTTTCTACATTGTAAATTTAATAATTTTGTCTTGTCTCGAATCATGGTTGTTTTTCATACAAAATGCATACATTGTCTAGCAGCAACTCTCAATAACTGATACACTGCTGCTTATATTAGGTATGCGATCAATATTCAACAACTTCGGTAGTAATTCTCGAAAGTCCAGGTTAACCCATCACAGCTAGACCCTAAGCTTGTGCCGAATCGTGGTCACGGGGGCACGCAACGACGTGCGTGAACCCTTGGTCTTGGTGTCGAGGGGACCCATCGATGGCTCCAAAATCTTACATGTATGGAGCTGGTGTTATTAACTCAGGAAAAATCTTAACAGCGCGATGCAGCCGCTAGTATGGAGATTTTGTCAATGTAACAACGCCATCTAGCGGAAAATTGAGTCATTGAGAACAAAATCTCAACACACCGTTAAAAATAAAGAATGACTGATATTTATTACTTTGAATAAATTTTATATATAAAAAAAAACTACCTATATGCAAAATTGTGGCTAAATATATCGTATTTATATTTATCGTTTATTATACATTTCGCTACCTTATTAGTAAGTTAGGCCAAACACAAACAATAAAAAAATTTGCGCCTAATGTTCTAAATGTTGGTTGGTAAAAGATATTTAAAAATGATATTTAAATTGATTCGAAATACTTTTATTTCAATTACGCTCGATAAAATGGCATTAAAAATCTGTTTTATTCATTAACATTTTTTATTGCGTCTCCGGGCTTTTTTATGGTCAATACTACTACAGAAGAATATAATTGCATATTCAATAAAAGAGCATTAATTAGTTCCTATTGTCGCAAATTGTGTTTTTAAAGAAATGTATGTTTTTTTTTGAGCATGAGCCAACTTACAACGAACATTGCACTCATATTTTCGTCTGTGTTGGTCGATAATTGGCGCCATCTTTTCTATCTAACTAAGACGGTTTCCGTAACTCAACGCCTCAAACAACCTTAACCTTATTGTTAATACCGGTGGGCCGCAAGGAGGTATTATTTCGAATTCATACTTTTTAGTTTTTGTACACGTAAGAGCCACGCGGGGGTCGCGTCGTTCTAAATTCAAAATCACAAACGCTGTCATTATAAGGTTACACATTGTAAGGAAAATATTTCATGGAATTTATGTTTTCAGAGATAAATATTAATCATAATAAAAAGTATCCTATAACCATCTTTGGATGTTCAGCTATTCCTGTACTTACCAAAATTGGTAACTTTTTATCCAGTCGTTTCGGCGTGATGCGAGGACAACGGTTTTTTTGAAAACAGATGGCGCCAGGTTGGCACGGCGAAGCGTGTCCATACAAAACAACTATCCGGCTGCATCACGCTATCGAGATTTTTCCTGAAATCATGACCTCCCTCCATAGAAAATTTATTTTCAATACAAATTTAGGATTTTATAATAGTATAGATGAAATTATAAATGAAACAGCTAAACACATATTTAGTATCTTTACGTCACCCTTGGCCGTAAGTGGGATTTTCTGCCCGCTTAGCGGCGAGAAAATCACATTTCCTGGCTAAGGCAAGACGTAACACTTTAAACAAACCGCGGGCGGTAATTCGTAAAGCCCCAAATCGCATATTTATGCACAAACACCTGCGATCTGGGACGTTTATTCACCGCCCTAGGTATTTAAATTACTTATTACGTCACCCTAGGACGTAAAGTGGGATTTTTGCTCGCTATCTACCCCGGGATAGGGATGGATACCAGACGCATAGTACAAGGTTTGCTTAGTTCGGGACTAGGTCGATTCGTTTAAGATTATCCTTTAATATTTATTTATGTATCAATAACTAACGACCCATTTTTTTGCACATCATGGGACAGTTATCGAAGCTTTATTAGGCATATAAACCGAATCAAAATTGTTTCTTAGAAAAAAAGTATAGTCTCAAATCCTGCCGCTAGACGGCGACACCGCGGTTTTTCGCCGCAACGGATGCGGCGCGCACGCGCTGCATTCTAAATTCAAATGTCTCCCGTCCCCCTCTAACTAGATCGGCACGTGTCCAGCCGTCTCTTTCTATCAATTTTTTATTGCATTTCGATTCCATGTGCGTCATTTTAGACGTTTTTTCGTGTGTAGCGGTCTGCGCGCTTTTGTCGATTATAAACTAAATCTCTATTTGATAAAGCGGTAAACGGGTTTGATAAATATTTACCATGTAACCTAAAAAACTGGTGAAAATTACATCATCAATAAATTACCTACTCATTTAGTAAATTAAAGTGTAAAACCTGAGTGAAAAATATTCGTAATTGACTGACTGAGCGAAGCGACTCCTGTACCCTTACTATGAGTTAAAGTGACTACTCGCCAGCGACAGCGTAAACTATTTGTATGGAGAATAGTACAACGCCCCTGGCGGTTACTTTGTAGAACTACAATTCTCCATTCAAATCGTTTACGTAGTCGCTAGCGAGTAGTCACTTTATTTATTTAATAAAATATTTTTTTATGTGCAGGTTCAATAATTATATAAGTATGTAGATTATTTTTTGTCAGTCAGTATTCCGCATTTTTTGTAAATGGCGGAATTATGAGGTTGATACCAAAAAAAGTCATATATCAGCCATTTCAAAAAAAGTGACAGCTACAGGGCCTTAGTAAACGAGAAAATCGAACCATTTAGGATATTTTTCAGCATTGTCTGCGCTTCCCTATTAAGAATATTACGCCTCTCGGGGCGCGCTTCCTACAGTTTGAAAACCGTAGCGTAGTGTCTCAATTTTCATTTAACCCATATACAATCACAGGCAACACCAACTTCAGCATTTCTATTCTATCTATATTTAGCTATTCTATAGTTATAGTTATTTTAGCTACGGGATAAAATTCTTACCCATAATAACCACGGAAAGCAAGAATTTGTCATAAACGTAAACTTACATTACATTCGCATATTGTGCGAAAAGGATGGATATTTTATGCCAAATAAATGCTTCGTGCCGCCACCATACAAAGTACATTCAAAAACATGTAATCTAAAATTACATGTCCAGTAACATACCTATTCTCCAATGCCGTGCGGAAAATACTACTTTGTATTATGTTTAGATGCGACGTTGTTCTATTAAGGTAAGAACAGTAGTGCCAACATACAGTCAACAGAAGTTGACAACAAACGGACTTTATTTAGCTGACCTCAAAACATGGCTGACTAAAAGTGCTATTTTGAGTATTGAGTGAAAAAAGCGGGAAGGCATCGTGAAAATGAAAACATCTGATTTTATAACTTGTGCAGCAAATCACTTATAATTTCTATAAAATACAATAGCGCGACTATACACACCTTTTAAGAGTTTTATAATTATATTAGAACCTGTCGCCTTATGCGGTCAAAATCTGTTTAAGGTCAAATTTACTCACTGTTTCCATCTTTATACTTAATAATAAATAATAATAATAACAACCCTAGGTTAGGTTTTTTATAATGTGTTTATATATTTTGTAATTTCTTTATAGTATTCTACTTTTCATATAACTTTATTGCAAAAAACCTAACTTAAGATTTTAAATGAATAAAGGAGATAATAAATATTGCACAACCTCACACAAATCGATCTAGTCCCAAATTAAGCTCAATACTTATTTGTAGTATACAAGAAATTGTGTTTAAAATCGATAGTGTTTTTAATTTCCAAACAGTTATGAGTTTCCAAACGGCATTTTTGCTAAGTTGTAGTCCAAAATTCCTATATCTCAGTTGGTTTTTGAAGAGGCTGTGCTATTAACTCAAAAACATCTTTTGAGTCTTCAACGGGATTTTAGTTTGAGGATGGTATGAAAAGAATATTCAAGAGTTGTACAGACCTGTCTAGTTATTTCTGCTGCTGACTGTACCGGCGTCTACTTTGTCTAAGTTTTTTGTTTCTCAGAACGCACTGCCAAAATGCATAAATGTTTATTCGGTCTTGCACGCATCTACGCTGGCGGAAACGAAAATTTTATGTTTGTGGTGTGGTGCAAGCTTAAGACTTGTGGCGATTATAATAAACAGTAATATGTTAGGTACTAGAGTTTAATTTTGCCGTTTATCATAAAAAAAAAACAAGATACATTATGCGTTCAGGATGTCTATTGAGTTAAATGCAAACGCAAAATCTATAAATTACTTATTTCTTGTTACGCCTTCTCGCTCGCTGTATACGATCGGCTCTTTATCGCAATTTTATTACACCATAAATCATAATATATAAGTAAATTTTGTTTAAATACCTATAAATATAATTTTCGATACTTCCCTATTTTGGTATATAGTGCCAAAAAGTATTTTTGACTGAAGGACGTGAATTATAATGTACCTACTAGCATGAAATTGCATAACAAACAGAAAGCACTTTTGATAATCGCGACCATTGCATGTGAAAGCTCACCTCGACTTCACGTCCTGAAGGGCTACTACTATGTTCCAAATTCAACCGTCTTATAGTGCCGTTCCACTTACCCAAATATAGTTTGACAGGAGATTAAAGGGGACGGCACAAGATGACGATCGAATTTCGAACATCGTAGCCCATCTGCAGTCATTCAATCTCTTACTCCTACTAAAGTTGCAATTATCAAGTGGTCAGCGAATACCATTCGG
This sequence comes from Apotomis betuletana, assembly GCA_932273695.1. Classification (NCBI taxonomy): domain Eukaryota; kingdom Metazoa; phylum Arthropoda; class Insecta; order Lepidoptera; family Tortricidae; genus Apotomis; species Apotomis betuletana. Next base: position 7,808,353 of record OW026318.1, on the reverse strand, counting down.
TTTCCCCTCTCCCGCCACCGCGACAGCTCCTCCTCCCGCTTCCCGCTTATGCCTCGTCTCCCACCAGATCGCCAGTAATAAAGCCGCCCGCCATAACCAAAGCCCGAGGCATCGCATTGTGATTTTCTTACAGCCGCCCCGCCCTGACGTTTCCACCGAGTTTATAATCTATTTAACGCACAAGACAACCCCCTACGCACAACGACGTAACTACCCGCACTTCACTTATTACTTACGCTCTTCCAGCCAAACAGAACCCTTCGAAAAGGACGTAAGTAATAGGTATTTGCCAGTAAGATGCGGCGTTTTGTGGTAGTATGGGAAATATTGCAAAAAGTACTACCTACCGCGTTCTATGACTATGACCAGTTTTATGGGTTCGCTTGGAAAGTTCTAGTAGATTCCAGAACATAAAACAGTAGAACAGCCATACAATTTTGTCATGTCGTATCAAATCTGCAAGCTGGTATAAACCGAAGGTTGGATTCGTCATCACACAAAGCTACTTATTTTATTCAGATGGTACCAAGTATTTCGAAATTTGGCAAACTGAAAGCAACTTTTTAAGATTACTGTGAAAAAAGAAAATGTGTTGATTATAAGATTATAATGATATTACAGCCGGCTCATGAAATTTTTTAGTATTCTTAGAACAATTGATTCATTTCATTTGTTTCATCTTTGATTTTGATTTGATTTTGAAATTTATTGATGAAAAGGCAATATAATGCTCCATATTTTGAGAATTATCAAAATCATAGGCCATTTGTTTGTTTCTTGGTCCTAAAAAGCTGTAACTATGAATACTGTCTCTATATGAAATAAAGATAAAAGATAGATTTATTTTTAAATAAAATAATTAATATCCTTCTGGCACATGTATAACTGTCTTTACATATTAGGCCCATCTGGCATGTATGTACCTACACTTTTATTTTTAAATCATAGGTAGTTTGCACTAAATGTAACTTTGACATCTAGAAACATAGTATTTTTCTCAGTCAACCTTTGACAGCGGTAACTGGAAAGCTACCGAAACGTCGGAGGTCGTTAAATCGTTTTATTACAATTTATAACTATTATAATTACAACATTACGATCCCATATACTTTTATTTGTTACTAAAACTTGTCCAATAACGATTCGCGTCACGTCGCTTCCAATTTCATTCAAAAATCCGTTTGGAATAAAAAATCTGTTATTCCGTACCGTATCGTTCGATATTTATTTCTCCTAATTTGACTGCATTTCTTAGTTAAAAGTCGTGACCATCTATCATATAGTCGTTTCGCTCCCGCTTGTGTTTATACCGTAAATCTGTCTCGCTCTTTTAGTTTAAGATGCTCTGCGCGTACGCAGCGGTCGCGCTCGCGCGTGCCATAATGTCCTTCTTTTTTATAACAAGAAAAACCATAAAAACGAGGTTGGTAAACGTTAGTTAAAGGATTAGTTTTTGTTGAAAGGTAAAGTGTTAAAGGGTTTAATTAAAGGGCAATTTATTATTCTTTCAGTGTGAAGCCTTTATTGAGGTTCTTAAAGGAAAGGAGAAGTAATTTTTGATTGTTTTACCAACATGATAGAAAATAAAAAAGATGATATTTCTAAGGTCTAAGGCCAAATTAAAATTTAAAATAATCTGTTGACTCTTTCTTTTGCTTTTTTTTTCAGGCTTTTTCTAACTAGCGGCAACTACCTGGTTTAGAATCACACATATCGGGAAATTGATTAGCAATATTTCCGATATAATATTCAATTCAATTCAGTATATTTATTTATTTACAAAATACCTATAGTATATCTGATATAACGGAATTTCATACTCAAGAACAGCTTTACCGTAAAATTTCTACTGACAATGAAACATAGAGCCGTTCCCGACTGTTGAGCATGGGTGAAAACCGTAATGAAACAAGAACCTTCCAGCGCACCTGTTCCGTGAAAAATATGACTTGGATCTCTTCAAGTCGAGAGTGAATAGGCATCTTCTAGCCAAGCATGCTCCATCTTAGGCCTTATTGTTGTTACTTAAACATAGAGCCGTTCTCGACTGTGGATCATGGGTGAAAACCGTAATGAAACAAGAACCTATTTATGTAAAAAAATCGGTTTATATTATATGAGTTCAAAACATGTCGGGCCGTTCCTAGGAATATTTACGTGAGTTTAAACCTTTTTTTTATAATTATTAATGATGTCTCACGATAGTTTTAATAATATGATACATACACCATTTCTAATATTTTTTTTCCTTGAATCATCCCAAGATAAGAAAAGTGAACAGCAACAAGATGTTTCATACAAAAGACATCAACGCACGCATAGAAAGGCATTTTATTGTGACTGTCGGAATTTTAGGTGTAGGTGTAGGTACAGTCGGCATCAGATATATCGCAGCAAAGAAGGCGTTCATAAATATCTAAACATGACTCTTATTGACTAGGCGTTACAGTACATGTTCAGATATTTATGAACGCCTTATATGCTGCGATATATCTGTAGGAGTGTACTTAAAAATTCCGACAGTCACAATAAAATGTCTTTCTATGCGTACAACGTCGTCCACGTATTTTTTTCTTTAACGTAGTCGAGTAAAAAGGATATTTCCAAACAATAACCATCTTTGGGTTACCTATCTGAAACACAAATTTTTGTTTCCCATTTGTAACGTTTCGCCAAGTTTTAATTTGTCCGAAAACCATTATTTTTCTAAAACAGTAAATTTACCAGAATAATCATAAAACATACCTAACCTAATGGGTTCTTTAAAATGACGTAACTCCTGATGATGATGTAATGATTTAAATCCTAAAAATATTTCTGTTAAAAGGAATAAACTGACTTTCGAACAAGAAAATTTAGTGAAACGTCACAGCGTCACACCTACACAATTCAAACTTTTGGTGATCTAAGTACTCTGCTGTCTAAAAGTTTTTTGGAAGAGACAATTATTTTTTAGCTCATGTTTTATATATGAGGTCTGCAATAAAGTGGATTTGTATTGTACCTATATCTTTTTCGTTTCTGAGCAATCTAAACTAAATGGTACTTCAGTTTAATAGAATAGTCCAAAAACAAATCTATTATAAAAGGACTGTCCTTAGTATATGATACTAGTGAGTTACGACGTTTCGCGCCTGGCTGCGGCGGGTCACGTCGCGCGCACGCGCCGAGCTCGCGTCGTGCCGACGGCATTACTGCTACTTACTTCTATCGTAGTGTTACACTATAGTAGTGATGCTATAGATACATCTATATTATACTATATCTATATCATCTTTTTATGAATAAAGATCTGCTACCCGCGGTTTTACCGGCTCATACCAAGAGAAAACTACAGTTATGTCTATAAAAAGTAGTATATGTATTAATCCAGGGTGTGAGCTGAAATTAAAAGAAGAGTAGTAATTAAAAAGTGGCAATACTGTAGTGTCGTCCCTATCTAATAAATCTAAGAAAACGGGAACGACACTTTTTAAATTCTAGGTACAATTTTTTTAGGCTTATTATTTTCGCGGCGACAGAAAAATTAAAGAGCAGCAAACTATTTGCAACTAAAATAATAACTTGTCAGCGATTAAATATTTTGGCAATCATTTATATTAAATGAGCTTTAAACTAAGGATATTTTAAAATTCAAATAATGGCAGCTACTTTAAGGTAGCAGAAATAATAAACAAGATTACTGAAATCATAGGTGAGGTACTATAAATAATGACTTGGCGACTAATATTAGCAGAAGGATAACAAACTTTATATTAGTGGCAACTACAGGTCTCCATCTAAAAAAGCATTTTGGGCTTTGATTTGCTGGCAGCTTAAATATTAAAATGGGTACTATATAAAAGTAATGGGGAGTTATTTTTTTAGTTTTCGAAACCATAATTTAATGAAAACGGCGATAAGCGTTTTTTAGGTAAAAATGTTTTGCCCATACAAAACACGCTTATTTTAGTCCGAATCTAGCTAAAACACGCTACGCTAAAATAAGCATTGCATTATCATAAGACTTGCCTCAGAACCGAAGCTGTCAACCCCGATTCCACGTGGTCTTGTCTGCCCTACCCCTAGAGTGTATATAAAAAGCCGGAGGCGCGGAGGGAGAGCAGCCCTCGCCCGCCGTGACAAAGCTCGGGAGCCGTGCGGAGCGGAGCGGCTGAGGCTGGTCGCCGAAGGCGACCAACAAGCCGAAGCTGCGGAACGGAGTACGGGCGACCGTGCTTTGCCACGCAAGGGCGGAAGGGCTGCACTTCCCGCAGCGCCGGAGCTAAGGCAGAGTCTGACACAATATCCAAAAAAATATTGTCGGTTTTAGGAGTCCATATCTCGGTAATTATTAAGTTTAGAAAAAAGTTGTCCATACAAAACACGTTTATTTTAACGTATTCTATACGATAGAATCATAAAAAATAGGTGTCAATATGACATCACACCTGACGAAAAATTGACCAAAATCAGAGCCACTAAATAAAACTATAGACCAAAATTATTATTTATACATGCAATTTTCAACTTTGATTAAAGCTCTTAAATTGTCACACAAAGTATTTTTTTTATGACCTTGATTTATTTTATATGTAATCTCCATTGAGCAATTAGAGTAGGCCATTTTCAACTTTTTATCCGCTGTCATGTTTCCGCTTAATTAGTTAATTCAGTCGCCAAAACAATAACTCGATGCTAGTTTATATTGAAACAAAGCCGAAAATTGATTACTTAGCTGCTACTTTTTACTTTAATAGTCTCCGCAATTAGTCGCCAACTTATTATTTTTGCTATCCCCTTTAATTTTTTATAAATCCCTAAATCTGATTAATTTGTCGCCGCGTTAAATACATGCCATTTTTTTAGACTGTAGGTAACTCTATATCAAGTTTTATCAACATTGGTCCAGTCTTTTGAGCGTGAAAAAGTAATAAACACACAAACACGCACGCAAAATTTCGCCTTAGTAACATTTTTTGACTACGTATAGTTATTAAATATTAGCACTAAAGTAAAATTATGAAAGAATTTAATGTAATCCACTGCAATGTAAGCAGAACTGTTCAGGACCTATACACGTTTATTGCATGATTTATAATTAAGTTGCCAGTTGGTACTTATGTATATCTATCTCTGTTTGTTCTCCAAATAAAATAAAAGAGGACTGTTGTACCTACTTATAGTCACAAACCGTATTAAAATTAAACTAATATCTAAACTATTTACTCAGGAATGCAAATTTGGTTATTATACCGGGTGTTTCCTGTAATAGGAGCGATAAATGAAAACATAGATACTTCGCTTGAAACTGGGCTACATTTGCTAAGCAACTTCTGAAAATAACGCGTATTAAATGATATTTTGTAGAATAATGTTTAGACAAAGAAGCAATGTATTGCGAAATGTCCGATATTAGTAGAGTGACAGCTATGTCAATGCTCAGGGAATGTCAATGTTGGACGACGTACATTGAAAATACTATTTAATATGTTTGAAATAATAAAATTCTGAAAACTGACTTTTTTTTTAAGTTGCTGAACAAATGTTGTTCCATTTGAAGAGTAGAATCTATATTTTAATTTATTGCTCCTATTACAGGTAATACCTGGTATATCATAATAAAACTGGTCATAATTTATAGTAAAATAACCAGTTTGTCGTTCCCTGTTGCTCACATCTGTACAAACGGTGCATTCCGATTTCCGACTGCACGAGTACTGCACGACTCCTGCGCGTGTTCGATCGGAACCAGCAAAGACACTCTTTAACCCGCCGATACCTGTAAAGCTGTCAAACGAATGTATTCCAGTCAACGTGTGAATACCAACTCGCGGCTACCGTTACCCCACCGCCGCGCATCCTAATGCCGCTTCAAAACGTCCGACATTTTGATATTGTCTATTCTCTATGATAATTGACGCGGTTGGAGCAGTGGTTAAGCTGCCTACTGAGCCGACGGTCCTTGGTTCGGATCCCGGCAAGGGCAAATATTTGTGTGATGAACTCGAATATTTGTGCCTGGGTCCAAGAAGCAACTGGTTGAGAAATTCAATTCACTCCACTTGATTAGGTACTACATTCTATAACAGCCTGCACGCGATCCACGCCAGCCAGCTACATACTGCTTGTAAGAGTAAGAATAAAAATTTCAACTGTAAGAGTAAGAGTAAGTGTAAGTTGTAAGAGTAAGAATAAAAATTTCAATCTTTTGTCACTAATTTCTAAGTTTTAGTTTAGAATTGTTATTAGTTTTTAAGTTTTAGTATAAACTTAGATATATTTTGTTTTACTAAATGTTATACCTTTATGTAGTAATTAGGAAGAGTTTTGTACCTATCGCAGTGGAGACTGGTGGACCTTGGGGCTCGGAGGCCAAGGATTTTATTAAGGAATTGGGCCGCCGGCTTAGGGATAGGGGCTGTGACCCGCGCTCTGGATCGTACCTGGTGCAACAAATTTCGTTGGCCATTCAGCGTGGTAACGCCGCCAGTGTGATGGGTACGTTTGGGCCAGGTACGATTCGGGGCGTGCCTCATTAACGAAATTGACGAAGCCTGTTGTGGATCATATCATTGGTTTGTATTTAACGAAGCCTGTTGCTGATTTGTTGTTGTATCTCACCTGACGAAGCCTGCGATGCGGATCAGAACTTATTGTAATTTTTCCTTTCATGTGTCTTTTAAACATGTAATTAAACAACTTCTTGCTGCATTAGGAAGAGTGGGGTCTCCTGACACAAGTGAATTTGTCACTTAATAGGAGATTCCAATCAACCTATTCTTGTAAACCTCTAATATGTATAACTGAATAAACATTTAAATTTTCATTTTCATAACAATGCAATGACAATCCTCAAATTATCATATTTTTAAAGGTAAATAATAGTAACAGTAGTTTAACTTCCCGTCATCAAGGGGTCTATGATGGTTGCGCTTACCACGTGATAAATAAGTGGCAATGCATCTGTCACACACGCTCGCATCTTGTCAAAACGTGACGTATACTTTGTCACTTATTTACGTGACAAAAACAACTATGATAGGCCCCACATCCAGCCACAGGACAGGCGAAACCAAACGGAAAAGCATATAAAAAAAGCAAATCAATGAAATATTTAAACCTCGTTATTCGAGGTCGGTTGAAAATATTTTACAGTTCCGCACTAAATCGTGGCAAACCTTAAACATAACGTAATTTTATCTCAACTCGACAATACGCGGTATCGTCCCATTAGTCCATAGACAATACCATAAATCGGCAATCTGGCGCGCTCGTGACTATGGTCGGATTGAGACGTCGCCGCTCCTGCATTAAATATGAGGGTTTATTATATCTGATCTTTTGGAACGGAACCCTAAAAAGCAAAGACTTGAGAGTTTATTTTATTTCACGGATATCAAACAGAAACAAGTTAGAATGTATATACAATTAAATAGTAACCATGCATTTATTTCCTAGACAGTTCTCACTACTCCTACGGTATATCTAAGTGCACAGTGTCCAGTTGAGTTGTTATTCCTTCAATTGATCAAAGATTAACTGAAAGAGATCCCTAATGGGGTTCGCCTTTGTACATATTTTATTTGTGATGATTGTATTTTTAACCAGTTGTTGTGTACAATAAAGTGTTTACATTCATACATACAAAGATTCAGATATTCTGAAACTTTCAGAAAATCTCTTTTTCATTGAAATCGACTAAAAATATGTAAATAATTGCTATTTCTAAAAATGTTACCTAAATTTCAAAGGCAGTCTGTTTTTCTGTGTATACTGGAAAATCTCCACTTTTTTGAATGGTGTTTTGGTTGACCATGCTGCTCCTGCGTTAAAAATTAGGGCTAGTTACATCTGATCGAGGCTTTTGGATGTACGGAACATATTAGTACCCTACAAGCGGAGTTAAATACGTTTCGATTTAAAAGAAATTCCAGTAGCTGTTTCTAAGTGTTTGTTGAAATTTTGATATACTCATTTAAAATTATCCACCATTTTAGAAGGTTGGTAATCGGTCGGATCACATATGTTAACTTAATAAAACAACTACTAATAAAATAATGATGCTATAAGTTATTTAAAAAATATATATAACGTCCCCATTCAGGGCATTGAGAAGGGCATCAGAATCAAGTTGATGTCAAGCATCAAAGGTCATTGTCACTTCATTCATCCATCTGTTCCCATACAAGCCGTCCAACGACCTCAAGATTCCACCATTCCATACAAAATTACAGGGCACCTATCGTCGCCGAAACAAATGACATAATTGTCAAAATAGCGTTGACACGTGACAACGCGACGAGCGAGACAGACATATAAGAAAGCCTCAAGTGAGAGAGAAAGAAAAAATGGCGCGTCAGTGTCAATTATAGGCGGGGAGAATATTAGAGAGCGCGAGTCGATGGTTTGAATTTGGAACGTTTTGTTTTTAAATCGATAATGGAAAGATGGTACTGCGTGTGGTCGTTCCGAAATTGAATATCAATAGTCTATGGTATTATTTTTTTGTGAATGAATTTTATGAATGGTGTCAGCCATTTTCCTGGTAAGTGTGGGCTGGAAATGGTTCGGCATTCGCGGAAGTTATTGAATGGAAATACAAGTATTACGTGGCTTACCCAGTAATTTACTTTTTATGTTTTTTTTTTTATAATATAGGGTCTCAAAAAGATACCCATTTCTATTTTTTTATCTGTTTTGTATTTCAATATTGTAGTATATTGTAGTAGTTTCTGTTCCAACTTTTGGTGGTTTCCATATATCCTATGTATGTACGTATATATATATTATGAATGGTTCAGTAAGGCCAGCCACTAGGATCCTTGCCGCCACACAAAAAAAAATATCTTAGAAAGAAAGAAAGAAAGAAAGAAAGAAAGAAAGAAAGAAAGAAAGAAAGAAAGAAAGAAAGAAAATCTTAATACGCTGCAATTAGGAGTACCTACATATTATTATAACATGAATTTACAAGTATTGTGCGAAATAGGAGTCCGCTCAGCACAGTGCCAAACAACGGGGGTTGATTTGACTTAGGAAACTTTCACTAACATTTTAAGTTAAATGTTCACTTGTTCTCTACTATCGTATCATATCATAAGTGTCACACAACAGAGTATCAAAAAGGAAATACAGTACGAGCAATCCAAAGCTCGCCACAATCGGCAAACACTTAAATACAATCGCATAATTATCGTATTTATTGCGAATATCGTCCACATATCACACATTCCATAACAGCCTAAACACCTATAGACTCCAGTCTTTTAGGACATTATTCTACTGAGATAAAATGATTCTCTCGCGAACTTGCCAATTGTAATAATAGCTTAAGCGCCTTCAAAGTTCATAGTGTTTTATGACATTCCGCTAAGTCGACGATGTCCCTTCTACGCCTTCCTAATTATACCCCTCACTTTTGGCGCGAGGTGGGTGTTCAACACGACAAAACAAACTTAAATAAACCACGGCTTAAATCAGAAACTAATACACTCACATACTGATTCAGAAGAAAGCTTTCGATGCCAACGACATATTTAGCTGCAAATGTAAGTTTGTGTTTCGGTATGAAATTATGACTCGAGAATGCGTGACATTTTCTTTTTTTAAACCGACCTCTTTGGATTACAGTCTTTGTGGTTATTAAGTCCGAAAAGTAAACTGATTTTGCGTTATGGGTTTTTCGGTTTTAATTTCTTAGTCGACATGGCTTGGGATAATAACTTTATTAGTTTTTCTTTGTTTTGGGGATAAATAACAGTTGATTTATTTTGATGCCACCCGCGTTCAAAAGATGTTACTAAGATTTTTAGTCTTCCACTTAATTCCAAAACGCGGAGGTTTTCAATTTGGATGTATTTAAAAAAAAAAAACTGTTTGTCACCTCAGAACACCGTCATTCATGTACCGATTTAGAAAAATATTATTTAAGAGATATAGCATGTCCACATCGGTCCGATACAATGTTGGTGAAGATCTAACGAGATTCATGAATCGAAGGAACTCCTTAAGAGGCCTTATTCCTTTTAAAATTTTTTTTTTTCATGTTATGACGAATATATTGATAATTTCAACCAAGTTTTTGAAGTGAATAATACTTTTTCCCGAGTTCTAGGAAGTAACGTAGCTATTTCATGCTTTCATTGCGTGCAGTCGAAAATAAGTTGAAAAAACCACATGAATTTTGTCAATTTCGAGTAGTTTTTCGAACAAAAATTATCAATGAAAAATTCAAACTGTAGGTTTCAAATATATACCAATAAATCCCAATAGCCCTGTTCTAGGTAGTAACATCAATAATATGTTAAGAAACATGTTTGATCATAGAGAAAAATGTCTAAACAATCAGCATTTTAAAAGGAATAAGGCCTCTTAAATATTTTAGACACATCCATGACCATTTTGGTGTTTTATTTCACTTTATAAAAATGTTTTGGTTTAACAAAGCTTAGAGGAATTCTCTAATTAATTAAGAATCGAAGCATCTCGTTCAGTTATTCTTGAAATTACGATATCTTATCTATCATTACAAATTTACAGTTCCAGCACAATAAGCAACCTTCACCTCACCTATAATTATACAAGTACCTAATATTACGTAAAAACACCGGTGACAAACTTGACAGCGCTTTTCTAACGAGATTAGTTATACTCGAATGTTTAGCGATATTCAGTCATTTATTACTACGCACACACCCAGTGAAATATTATTATGGTCTCAAAGGATGACACAAAAATATTCATATAATAAGGATAACTGGGCAATATTTACGGCGTTTAAATAAAGTGGAACGGGCGGTGTGAATGGGCGATAATTTAATTTATCGCTTTATAATGAGGTGTTTACACGATCACCTTAATCTTTAGCGAGGGAGATATAGTATGAGGTTTTGTGTATCGCGGAATGATTTGCACATTAACGGTAAAAAATACAGGCTTGGTGACAACCATAGGTAATCAATTTTTCACCAAAAATAACCGATTTCAAGAGAAAGAAATCATAATGCTGAGAAGAACTGAACGAGTTACCTACTGTGTGTGTATTAATGTGTGATAATTGAGATATTTCCAAGTTTCCTTATAGATCTCGTCATCAGACGTTCCTAAATTTTATGGGACCTATTATAAGATGACCAACTACTTCCAAACAAAAAAAAAACCAGCACGGGTCATAAATGACGGAGTTGATAAGGTAACAAACAAAAAAAAATACAACCAAAATGCGAACCTATTTTTTGGGAAATTGGTAGAAAATTCAGATGCCTTGGTGACAGAAAAAACTTACTAAAAAGGACTGTCACCTGCACTTCAAAAGGTTGTATCTAGTTAGTAAAATAATACTGAGTTACGAGCTTTGTTTAAAGTAGGCTTTATTTAAAGAAATTAGTTGACGATATCTATTTGCTAATTTTAACCATAAAACTTCTTTGCAAGAATTTTTTTTCTGAAGATTTTCTAAAGTTAGAATTTTTTTGCTAAATCTGACATGTAACGACGACTTTTAACCACATCTTAAAGGCTACGCGTCACAAGATGACGTGTAAAAAAACACGCGTTTTGCCGTAATCGATTCATCGAATCACCGCAATTAGAATCGATTATTTCATATTCGATTAAAAACACGGAAGCTGGCTGCAATTATCGATTAAAAAAACTAGATTATGATGTATCAGTAATAGGTGCTTTCGTCATAAATATGTAGTCGGCTATGGGAAAATGTGCGGGGTCAGCTTTCTTTTCTATTATACTCTGCGCATGCGATGTTCTGTATTTTCATAGCTTCCTTATGGGCCTCCTGGCCGGGTGCAGGTATGGTTTTTTATTGCGCGGGAACGATGACCTCTGGGCTACCGAGATTGGTGCTGTTAAACTGAGGTTTAAGCTGTATTTTTATCAATTAAAGCATTACATATTCGATATCACTATATCTTAGTATTTAAGTACAATCGATCATATCCTGAAATGGGAGCTCATGGCTTCTATCAAAGTCAGTTTTTTAAATTATTAATTTCTATTAAAAATGATAAATCAGTCATGCTACGTTATCGGCGGGAAGCCATTGACGCAGTGTTGCCAACATTCACCCCAAACATAAGGTGCGTTCTAAAATACGCCTAACATTATATTATCTGTTTAAAAAGAAACGCAATCAGAAGGGCTATTCCGAAGATCGAAATCTTGTACCACGCCATCCTTAATCTCGTGTCAAACAATATTTGAATGAGCGAGACGGACGGCACGATAAGTTCGAATTTCGAACGTCGGAGTAACCCTGGGACTAACTTTGACGTTTTTATTGATATGCCACTGAGATCTAACCACTGTTCATGTCTACTCTAGTCCACCAGTAACCTCTGCCAGTGATCTACCCCGGGCGTTTTCCGTGACGAGTGATTTAACACTAGGCCGCCAATAGGCGTTAAATCAATCGTGCATCGAAACCCCCGGGGCAATGGTGATCAGTAGGGCCAAATGCAAAATGTGGGACAAAAACCAGATTTTACTCTATATTTTACCATATTTCAGATGCTGCACTATTCAAGAAGAAAAAGGACGTCAGATGTAGAATCGAGAAGCACTGTCAAATTCCGGCCTATTATCGAAGATGTCATTGACAATACATAATTAGATTGTCGCGTCGACTTGTCGCGCGAGATAGCGCTACCTGTCACTCTCTAACATTACTGCACAGAAAGAGACGGGTAATTATTTCGCGCGAGAAATAGTCGCGTATGACAGTTATGCTAGAGGTGCACATAACAAAAAGAAGTAAGAGACGGGATTCTCCTTGTATATTGTATGTATCCTATTGTACATTGTACAATAATCAGGTCCATTATAAGGGCGACGACATAAGGGCCGTGCGTGACAATTCCAGTAAGCTCCGCCCTTTGGGGCAAGAATAATTACTGACTCTCTACTCTATTCAACAAGGATGTCTCCAACAGGGCTTTTCCTAGTAAATTAGCTCTTTAGACGACTGCAATTACACCATCCATCTATGAAAGGGCATAAGAAACAGGGCTTTTCCTGGAAATCAGTTTTTAGGGTTCCGTACCCAACGAGTAAAAAACGGGACCCTATAACTAAGACTCCGCTGTCCGTCCGCCCGTCTGTCTGTCCGTCTGTCACCAGGCTGTATCACATGAACCGTCATAGTTAGACTGTTCAAATTGTCACAGAAAGTATTTCTGTTGCCGCTATAACAACAAATACTAAAAAACAGAATAAAATAAATATTCAAGGGGGCTCCCATACAACAAACGTGATTGGTTGAGTTACCTTTGCACCTCATTTGTATCCGGCGTCATGCATACCAGGTGCAAACTTAACTTAACCAGGCCAGTTAAGATAGGATAAGTGTTTGTACGGAACCCTCGTGCGCGAGTCCGATTCGCACTTGGTCCGTTTTTAGCGAATAACTTCATCTTCTACTCTAAGGAAGGTCGTAAGGAACGAGGCATTTCCTAGGGAATTAACTCTTTAGATAATGAATTACCAAATCTCTCCCGGTGAGAAACGACATAAGAGACGGGAATTTTCCTAGTAAATTTACTCTTTAGCCAATAATTACTCTTTCTATCCAGATAGAAAACGTCGTAACCGCTTGGATTTTCCTATAAGATTCCGCCCTTACGTCCAATATGTCATAGACAACAATTAGACGCTCGCGCAGCGTGACGCGTGAACTTCTACGACCCGCGGGTTCACACGATAGCTTAATGACCACGGCTAACGGGGTGGGATCGCTGGGATTGTGATCCCGAAAACGGGAAGTGGGAATGTGACAAAAATTTACTGGAATCGAATTCGGTTGACATTTACATATCGAGCGATGTATCGACGTTAACGAACGTATGGCAGTCAAGCTGTCTTGGACACCCAGATGTGCACAGGGGACCGAAGAGCTGACAGCTTCCTAGCTCATATTAACGGATTCATCAAGGAAATGCTGTCTTCGGGACCATGCCAAAGGGGTCCGATTTTTTTTTTTCTTTTTTAAAATAAAATTTACTCCGTTTAATCATATATTTTAGTTACTGAGTTCGTAGTTTACAGTTAATACTTAATTTCTGTATGATTGTTATTGTAAACTTTTTTTTTTTATATCGGACAACCTCACACAAATCGATCTAGTCCCAAATTAAGCTCAAGGAGGCTTGTGTTATGGGTACTAGACGACAATATACGTATTTATATAGATAAATATATATACTTAAATACATAGAACAACCATGAACCAAGCACAAATATTCGAGTTCATGACACAAATATTTGCCCTGGCCGGGATTCGAACCCGGGACCGCCGGCTCAGTAGGCGAACAAACCAAACGCGTCGTCAAAAACTTTAAAATGTACACGGGGATGATTTGAGTTGATTCCGCTATCGCTATCTTCAGCATCACGAAATTCGCCGTGGTCTACTACCTTGCACTGTCGATATTACCACTTTGATTCGAAACGTATTCATCCCAAACGCTTTGCAAAAACCATTCTAAAAGAGACGGTAAAAAGTGGAACTGGTTTCCAGCAAATCACTTACCCGAAAATTATAAACAAAGCGTCTGTCACTTTTTGATACTTTTTGTCATTTATTTACCGCGTGATAACGAGATCATCATAGGCCAGAACCTCTAGCACAACTGTGACACGCGCTTTCTCGCGCGAGACATATAACCTGTCTTCTTTCTTCACAGTACTGTGAGAGTGATGGGCAATGCTATGTCGCGCGACAAGTCGCGAAGTCAAGTTGTGCTAGACGGGCAGCTGGAAATCTTCTAATCGAGAGTGAATATACAATTTTACGCTAACAAGTTTCATCGTAGGCAGCCTGTGCACTGAAGCGGTGCGGAAAAAAATTAACCAATTAGGATACGTCTTTGAAGCCCAAAAGTCATTTAAATAAATATCACACAACCTCACACACATGGAATGAGTCCCACATTAAGATCAAGAAGGCTTCTGTCATGGGTACTAGACGACGATATACATACTTATATGGATAAATATACTTAAACGTCACGATCACTCAGACAAGAGTGTACGACTCAGAAGAGAAATAAGTAGTCTAAGCAGACCAGGGCACCCCGAATGGCATCTGTTTACGAAGACCATGCGTATCTCAGCCATTCGCTTCCTTCAACCATATACTCAATCATTTATTGCAATATCACAAAAGTACCGGGACCGCGCCGGCACAGTAGGCAGGTGCACTAACATTAACTTTGATAAATGTGATTTGTCCAGTTTACATATCTCCACTCCTCTCCGCTTCTGTGGACTGACAGCCTTAGGCTTCATCGACATCTGTGTTATCTCTGACAGACGATGTTGAATTGTATGTATATAATTATAAATTTATCCCTTGACAAACTTAATAAGCAGTCCAAAAACAGGGACCCAAATCCAATCAAAAATCCGCAAGCCTGTCCATCAGACCGTTAAATAGAGTCCGATATCCTGTCGGCAATTAGAAAAAAAACGTACGGAGCTATGGAGCATTTCTTTGGGGTCATAGCACCTAACAGGAAGTTAAGTCACGGGTCGTCGCGTGCGCCGGTCTTACGAAAACTGAGCGAGCGGTTCCGTAGGGCGCGAGCATGGTAACGTGGGTTTTTGCTACTTATGATTTAGTGAGGGAGCTAGTTGCTTGATGTAGTTGGTGTCAAGTGTGGTATCAGGAAAAATAGTAAGGTGATAATAAGGCTGGTGGCAAATGTCACAGAACTAAGCGTTTCTGGCAGATAAAATTGAGGTGATTAGTGTGCTGGGAGAATTTGGATGACAGAAGGTTATTGTGAAGACGTTAGCAGTAACTGACAATGCAAATCCTACTTCAACTTAACAAAACATACTAAAATATCGTCACAGTAAAAAGAAAAATATTGCAATATTGTGTCCAGTCAAAGCTGATATTGGTAGAAGTCAACATTATACTTTGCAGTGCAATAACTATTTATTTCTTCTCAACAGTGGTCTCCTCCTGTGAGATGCCGGTAAACTCAGACATGTAAAAGTGCCCTTGTGGCCTAATTACAGAATAAAGTTCATTATTTCATTATTACAAGTGGCATATCGTCGGAGATAGTGTAATACCGCGTAAGTAACAAGTGTCGATACGAATCAATATTCAAACGAATATTAAGTATTTTATTGAAATGAGAACTTTATCGACAGCTGTTATTTACGCGGTATTGCACTATCTCCGGTGATATTAGATATGTATATGTCATTTCTTTTTCCCAAGACAAGTTATGTCCGAGGAACCCCAAAAATAATGATTTTCCAGGTATAACACATAGGCGGCGAGTCGTGTCGTGCGTGCCCGGAATACGACGCGAATTCGTCCGATTCCCGAAAACAGATTACGTCATCTGATAAGCCGTAAGCCGGGAGCTTTGATACTAAAACATGTTGCTAATATTGGCGATAACATGTTACAGATCTGCGACGAAATTTTGAGATGCTATAGTCTACAACAAGATACCTACTTATAATGAACAAGTATAATCCTGTCACGACTCGATCAAAACATACTGTCTCCAAATTCCTGGAACAATTTTTTTGATTTACAGCTAAGAACACTTGATCGAATTACTTTTCAAGCACAAAATATGATGCCACGGTGATATAGACACAACTGAAAGACGATAGGAGTGTTTATAAAATTTAATGGTTCACTCAAAGATTTCTCCAGGGTCATCATTAGATACTGACCTGATGACATGAAAAAGAAGATACCATTTCAAACAAAAGAATATTTATACTATCGCTCCAGTTATATTCGAGCACTCTGGAAACATACAAACAAAAATCCCGACGCCCTGAACCAAATTTTTAGAAGTCAGTTAAATACTTACTGTCTTCTGTTTTCATCGGTACTTAAAAAAATAAATCCTCGATCTCAAATCGATCAAACCATTCGAACCAGAAGTTACACGCATGACTGTGCGCCCAACATGGCAGCACGCATTTATAGCCATCAGAGCAATGCAGAAAGAAGTGCCATATGCATGAGGCGCGGTTCCCATGACCAGCTAACTGTGCGCCGAGATTGAGCTTCGTGATCAAAATAGTGATGCTGATAAATCAAGCGGAACAAGGAAACGTGTTTTGATAGAACACAATATTAATAACTAGAGACAAAGAAGACTCGGCAAAAGTTTGACTGAATCGATAGCCCACAATGACATGACTTGAAATTCAAACATGTGGTCAGGAGAAGAGTTCTGAAATAGAAATAAAAACCAGCAATCTTCAAGATCAGAAGACCTCGCGTCTTATGACGTGTAATGTAGAAAAGTGCCATATGCATGAGGGGCGGTTCCCATGACGCTGAGATTTAGCTTCGTGATTAAAATAGTCGCTGTTAAATCATGCGGAACAAGGACATTTCGAGCTCTAATATTAATAATAGAGTTAATTTGAGCAAGTTGGACCCTAAGCAAAAAAGGCGGAAGCTACTCTTGAACCAACAACCCAAGATTACATCAAAAATCAGACCCCACTCACATTTACTTTAATAAAAAAAAATTCTAGGGCCTAATTTTCTGATGTATGAGTATAAATAACGTTCCCTCTTCTAGAATCCAATGTAATAGCAGCATAACCTAGAATCATACAAGGTCTTAACTTCTGTCTTTTGTTTTTTGAACTGACAGTGACCCGTTCGTCAGTTATGCTAAAAGATCAATGATGATGGCGAATTTCTTTTGAAGTACCTATTTCAAAGACATTTTCGCAACGCTTCACTTAACAACATTTTTCCCAATGTTATTAGTAAAAGCATTTCTCAACTTCCATTATCGAATGCTTTTTTGGATTCTTTAATCTTTTTTCCCCTATTATATTGCCAACCGATCTACGTAAAGATTTATAAATTCCTAGACTTCATTACTCAAGCGAGTAAATTGAATAAAAAAGTAGTGCAATATGCATGAGAAGTCACTCCCATGACCAGCTAACTGTATGCCGTGATTGAGTTTCATATTTATAATGGTTTTAGCATTAATTGCTGCGGGTCAGCGCTCGCGCAGCTTTCTGAACGGAATTAGAATGACGTAAGTGTATTATGGTGACGAGGATAAGAAAACTTTTTGGAGTTAAGGGTAAAAGCGGTAAGAGGCTTGTTTTAACGTGTTTGAGTTTACTTCAAGTGAAAGAGTTCTTTTGCAATTTTTTAAAGAGGTTTGTTTTTGGAGATATTTAAAAAAAACCAAGTCTACTAGTTCCTTAATTGTAATTTACCTGAAATCTTTTCCGCTTTATACTGATTTAGACAGTTGATAAAAACAATTTTACGGAAAATCTTTTGAGTTTCTTTCAATCTTTAAAGTACTTTAATGGCTATCAATATATAAAAAGCCGCTAAAATGAAATTAGATTATGATACAACACTCTTACATGTTTAATTATACACGCTCAAGATGACTTCACCCGAGTTTATACACTTACTATAAACTACACTCGCTTATACTAACATTAAACATTATGATTATCTATCACTATCATAACAAATTAGAAAAACAAGCAAACACTATCCTACCATCGAGTTCACACTTTTTTAATTGCTCCAATTAATTAAACTGACCAGAACCACCTTTTCAGTTCCATAAACCAACCCATTTACATGAAAACTATTCGAAAACTACTGATAACACTTTGGAAATACAGTTTAATTCTCAATGACCACGTCTATCTTGGTCAAGCCCATATATCACAGAATCTTTCATACAAACATTACTCCTATCATCAGCTATCTAAAGAATATTTTCCTCTGTTCGACTTGGATACAACATTGACAGACAGTCCCCTACCTATAGCAGCGTTAAATGGTCAGTTAAATGTACTAATTATAGAAAGAAATGTGTAGAATTTAAACAAAAACTTGTGAATGGTAATGTACAGATGTTGTATGTAAAATGTTTAAGGGCAATTATTCACCTAGATGTTTGATATGTTTGGGTAGGACGGCTTTTAGATGGTATTTAGGGCTTATTAAAGCATACCTTTTAACCGGCTTATTACTTTTTAACGGGTTGAGTTGAGAAGTTATTTTTTCTAAAATGGCAATGGAAAGATCCACATTTGTAACAAAATAAGGGCAAATAATTGAGTTATGTACCTGAATGTTTGTTCCTGGGGTATGGAAGTTTTTCTATGTATCTATATAAGTATGTATATCGTCATCTAGTGCCCGTAACACAAGATTACTAGAGCTTACTGTGGGGATAGATCGATTTGTGTGGAAATGAAATTACTAGCAAAAATTTTGTTACAATTAGTTGCAAGTACACCGGTATTTAAATAAAATAAAACCGTCTCAAGCTACGGAATTCCCAACTTTATACCAAAAAGAACGGTGCCATAACTGTACAAGGCAATTAAAAAGCAACATTAGCTAAAAAGCTCTCGCTTATAAATAATTAAGCGAGTCAGCGGTGTCACCGAGAAAGTTGGCACAATGGGTCCCACGCGGAGCCCCAGTAACACCACATCGGGTATTTTCATATCTGTGGTATGGAATTCTTGTTAACGAGCTCGAACTTCCCGATAGATGGCACGTAAATGGTTACTTTTATCCCGCGATAAACAAGTGACAAAGCAGCCGTCACGTTTTGACAAAATGCGAGTGTGAGTGGCAGATGCTTTGTCACTTATTTATCACAAGATAATAGGCCCGCAAGTAACGATGTGCCTTTTTGTTGAAGAATCAACTTGGGGTAAAAATCCATGTGACTTACGAAATAACCAGTTTAATATTGTCATTGCGCTAATTATTGAGTATAACATAAAATTCTACATGGTGATTTGGCGAATCATATCGTTCCAAAAATACCGAGCAAGACAGAGGTAATTTTCTGAAATCGTGTAATATTCCAAACTATTGTTGCTTGCTACACGTTGTCATTATATTTGTTTGCCGGTTGATAAACTCAGAGATTCTTTAGTAAATAATATTGTGATAAGACCAATCTCCCCCGTGATAGAACATATAAATTAAGGCATTTTGTGTTATATTACATAAAGATCTCATTACTGCTTCAACGGTTTAAATATGTCCAAGTACAGTTTCCACAAAACGATAAAATCTGCCGACAGCTCATTTTCGCCGCTTGAATAATTAACTAAGACTCGTAAACATATAATAGCGAATCTCCCAAGTCTAAACCTCATTAAAATTCACCCGGAAGCAGTAATTTACTGCGTATCTCAGCAATTTAGTATCTGCTCACCCCTGGTACTGGCGCGATGGTGCGTACCGTCACGGGTGGCTGGGCACACAACTGGAGCAAAGGTGAAAGAATACCACCATATACCAGGCTATACAATAAAGAGCTTGAGTACGAAGTATTAGAGACCAGGGCGACTGCAGACGAGCAAAGAGCTGCCAAGCTTGGTACAGCTGAAAGAAGCAATAGTAAACCGTATTGTGAACTAGTAAAGTTGTATTGAGCTTTAAGTGCAAAGGTGAAAGATGACTAAGTTAAATGAGTGGCAAGCAAAGGAAAACCAACCGTAATACGATGGAACAACGATGTATAGAGATGGGGTTACAAAGGTGAAAGAACAACAATACCAAGATCTGAACGCAGTTGTGACGAGGTAAAATGGTTCCTAAATGATAGCACTAAGGTAGCGACACAAAGAGAAACTACAGTTTTTGTTGGGATGTATGACGCACTTGAAAGTAGTCTAAAATGTATCAATTATCACCGCTACATCATACATGCCGGGTTTCTCTCGTATAAATCACTGAAATAGATTAAATACAATCTGAAACAAAGACCAATTAATATAAATGGAAATGATAGTATATATGTTTAAACGAGTACTAGCTATACCCATTTTTATTGTTATAAATTACATTAATTTCAAATGATCAGATATTACGTACTATATGGGCTGCACAAATGCATGGCCCATTTATGAATGAATTCATTTACAAATGGGCCATGCAATTCTGCAGCTCAATGTACTTGCACATATTTGGGATACAAGTTACAGAACATAATAACTCAAAACAAAAATCTATGGGTTTTCTTCATTAAGCCAGAACTTATATTATTGTTGAATATTTAAGAAGAAAGAGATGAAAAAGCACTTGTAAACATGTCATGTTCTTATAAGTTTTAACATGTAACAAGTAGGTGTGTGGTAATGTCCTGAGCAAAAGGAATTCATGGCAATGTAAAACTCAGATTTTGAGTAAACATAGGGTAGTTGTAACCTTAGTGTGTCTTTTAAATATTATATTATAGGATAAAAACCCCGAGGACACCTACACTATTTTTATATGTAATTGGTACAAGCGTAGCCTGTACCGCAGCTATTAGGTCAACCACGATTATAGGATGATTTTATTCAACTGCGCTGAATCAAAAGAATATGCTACGGTATCTTTCCCGTGGATCTTTTAACTAAGAATAAAATACGAGGAACCAATTATGTGATACATGGAAATGGAAAGGTTCGGTTACTACGTTTAAACATTTGAATGCGTTTGGGTAAATGAGGCCAGGTCGGGACCTATGCTAATGCCTTGCCCAATTGAATCGGCGCCCCCGATGCACTGGTTTACATTCATTAAAACGACCCGTTCGTGTAAATTCATGCTAAGTATACTACGAGTACTTATTGCCCTCGTTAATAGTACATTACTGCAGACGCCGGGAAAGTTAAACTTACCTGACAGATAGTGCAGTGATACGAAGCCGGCAAGCCCTTTTCACAGCTAGGCATGTATAGTGCTTTTCTCAAACATTATGTAATAAATAAAAAATAAAAAGTCGGGACTCAACTGGATAATATAAGTGATATAATCCGTTTAAATTATTTTATTTAAATGCCTGACTCTCGGAAACCAAAGAGGAATATTATTGCCTTCGCAAACTGAATAATTTAAAGAACCGCCATTAATATTACAAGACAATCTCTTCCAGCCTATGCATTTTAGTAAAACCTACGAACCTAGCTGACAAGACAAGCATACGATAATTAAATTCCTTATAACCGCGGCTAAATCGCTATCAAAGTAAAGTCGAGTCCACGCGGACTCTGAATACAAAACGGGACACACCTGACGCAATTTCCGGTGTGTTTAAAAACGTGCCGTCTTTAAAAAGAGTGGGTAAAAATATAGGTGCGAATTTGAAAGAATTTTAGGACGTCCAAGTAGCAAACAACCTTTATAATTTGGACATGATGCCATAGACGCCTTATAAGTTGTTAACGATTTTATCATGCCTATCAATATAATAATCTCGATTTTTTTGGAGTCGATTACTTTTTCTCTAAGAAGGAAATATACTTGTTTTATTTCATAAAACACATTAAGATATTAATAAAAACAATAATAATTAAACTAAGAATATATGTTTCTATCAAAATAACCGGTAATGATAATGAATCACACTCTGAATTAGAGTGACCTGATGACCTAACGAGTTACCTCCCCATACAATTAACTAGGACATCATATCAAAACTGCATTTGCGTTTTATTAATAACAAAACGGTACTTAATCGCGTTTGAGGTCTTATACATTTTAAAATGTATTTTTTTCTTATTATGACAAATCGTCGGGGATAGTGCAATACCGCGTAAGTAACAGCTGTCGATAAAGTTCTCATTTCAATAAAATACTTAGCATTTGTTTGAATATTGGTGCGTATCTACACTGGTTACTTACGCGGTAAAATTGCAGTGGTAGGTATTTTCTCTTAAATAAAGAAAAAAGTATTATCAAAACCTTCGTGAGACATATTTCATTACGGGTAGCAGTCCCTGACGAAGAGCTCCGTATCAGTTCGAAACATGTCGTTTTCGGGCCGTTCCTGACAATTTAACGTGAGTGTAAACATCATAAGAGGCCTTATTCCTTTAAAAAAATATATTATTACAAATATATTGATAAATTCACCCAATTATATTGATAAATTCGCCCAATTTTTTGAAGTAATTAATACTTTTTCCTGAGTTCTAGATGGTAACATAGCTCTTTCTTGCTTTTATTGCGCGCAGTCGAAAATAAGTTGAGAAAGCCAGTTTTCTGTGTGAATTTTGTCAATTTCGAGTAGTTTTTAAAACAAATATTATCAATGAAAAATTCAAACTGTAGGTTTCACATATATACTTAGATACTTACCAATAAATCGCGATGACCCTGTTATAAGTAGTAACATTGATAATAGGAAACATGATTGATCATAGAGAAAAATGTCCAAATTAATCAGCATTCTCGAATGGATAAGGATAGCCTTAATACAATAATAATAATAAAATAGTCTAATTTAGGTAGTAGCAGTTACATATTCGTTGGCTAATTAGAAGAGTGGGGCAGATGGCGCGGAGTCAAGGCTGGTGGCGCAACGGTGGCCCGATGGTGGCGCAAACGCATTAATTGCCGGAGGCTGGGCTACAGGGTGTTCTCTTTTATACCGGGTGTGGCCGGTTATAGGAGCAATAAATCTATAATCTATAGGTCTTTGATGCCTGAAATAAACCTATCTGAAACACTAATTATTATTTCTCATCTGTAACGTTTCGCCATTTTAATTTGTCCGAAAGCCCTTTTTTTTACAAAACCGATTATTTTCAGAATAATTTTAAAACAAACCTAATGGGTTCTTTAAAACGATGTTTATAAAATCCTGAAAATATGGCTCGTATTATTTAATAACTTGTGAAATATTATTATAACAACGTGATAGTACGTTCGTTGTCTCAAAGGATTTTGTTATAATAACCACGAATAATCATAGTTTTAAGAGTGACCCAGGAGTCACCGTGGCAACGACCAACAGATACAAGTTAACTGACCCAAAGAACCACCCAATAATGTGCCAAGATTACTATAGTGACACTAACAAGTGACACTTTTACATACTTGACTTTTAAATTTGTGAAAGGCAAACTGTAACCTTCCACAATTTACAATTTAACACCGCATTAGGAACACCCTATTCATAAGAACAGTTAACGGCGTGCGAAAATCAGATACCACGTTTATGTATGTAAGAATATTTTTTCTCTGAACAATAGACCGTGCTGCCATATGTACCGAGTTTTAGCTTAATTGAGCTCTTAATTTAGTTTTCTAATTCTAAATTTGATGCAGTAATCTAATTAAGATTGGGCAACGTCTTGCGGTTTTGAAAGTATGTTTTTTGACGTTAAATATCACTACATAGTATAAAACAAAGTCGCTTCCTGTCTGTCTGTCCCTATGTATGCTTAGATCTTTAAAACTACGCAACGGATTTTGATCTGTTTTTTTAATAGATAGAGTGATTCAAGAGGAAGGTTTATATGAATAATACATGCATAATTTATCAGCGTTGCACCCGTGCGAAGCCGGGGAGGGTCGCTAGTTTTCGATGATAAAAGAGCTCAGGGCTTGCAGTTTATAGTTTTAATTCTTTTGTCACTGTTGTAAATGTTATTCTTTCTTTCTTTAAATTCTGTAGCTTGCAATATTTCCAATTTAAGCATAGTTCCTAAATACTGACATCTTATAGATGTCATTCAATGTAGCTCAAATAGCAAAACGGAATATATACTGAGTGTGACCTATAACAGGAGCAATAAATTAAAACATATAGATTCTACCCTTCAAACTGAACAACATTTGTTCAACAGCAACTTTAGAAAATTACTTGAATTAAATAATAAAATAACTTTATTCAAAGAAGCAATCCATTGCGATGCATTTCATATGTAGCGTGACAGCTATGAAAATGCTATGGGGATGTCAATCGTGCCGGCGTACATTGAAAATACTATTTAATTAGTTTAGCGAACCTCTGTAAACTGACTTTTTTAATGTTGCTAAACATTTCGTTCGGTTTGTACAGTAGAATCAGGCCCACCGGGTATATCCGATATATTTAATGCCGTAATAACTTCAAGATAATGTAAAATTTAAGATTTCGCAAAGCTCCAACAAATTAGACTTAGGATATATCCCTATTATAACACTAGTGGTGTGTTGATGTTGACAGAAACTGGCCATACGTGCACCTAAACTACCCACGATACACGTTGGGATTGTTTGTTTGACTCCATCCTGGAGCAGCTAAAGGTCAATATTCAGTGCTGGTCGTGGTAGGCGCCAAATGCATGCCAAAGCCGAAATAAACTAGCGAAAAATTCAAAACCAACAAGCGAAAAAGTATAAGCGAAAACTACTAATTTGGTGACATATTTTGAGAGGCCTTACGGTCGGTTTTTTGGTCGGTAGGTACTCGAGAGGCTTTAGACCATAGATGTCATTATAGACAACCGCATCAAATAAAAATAAAACCAGCCAAGTGTGAGTCGGACTCGCGCACCGAGGGTTCCTTACTAACACTTATCCCATCTTAACTGGCCGGTTAAGTTAAGTTTGCACCTAGTAGATATAGCGCCGCATACAAATAAGGTGCTAATTTAACGCAACCGATCACATATGTTGTGTTCTCACCTAAATATTTTTTATTCAATTCTGTTTTTAGCATTTGTTGTTATAGCGGAAACTATTACGGTTTATGAGATACAGCCTGGTGATAGACGGACAAACGGACGGACAGCACAGTCTTAGTAATAGGGTCCCGTGTTTTACCCTTTAGGTACGGAACCCTAAAGAAGAGTGATATGTTGGACAGATATCACAAGAAATGTCAAACATTACTTTGACAGACAAATGCTTGCCGGAATCCGACGTTCACCTTCGAGGCCGGTTCCGCTCCGCAAAAACGAATTCCGCAACACATAATGATATTGGACAAAAGCTATATAAAAACGTCCACAACTAGACAATGTTCGCCCTTAGTGGCGCAAGAGTTTGCGCAAACGCATGCGTGCAACTGGCGTGCGAAAAGTTTTCTTATTAAAGCGGTTTTCATTGTCATGTGGCTAGTGTGGGTTTAATAGGGTAGATTGGGCTTATGAGATAATTGGGTGTTTAATTTTGTGTATTTTTGCGGTTTGATCGTAGTAATTTAATGGAAAATTTGATCATAAAAACTTGATCGCTTACAATGCTTACTTGACGACGCGTTTGGCTCGGTTTGTAGACACCTGCCTACTGAGTCGGCGGTCCCGGGTTCGAATCCCGGCCGGGGCAAATATTAGTGCAAAATATTTGTTCTTGGGTCATGGATGTTATCTATATATGTATTTATATATTATGTATATCGTCGTCTAGTACCCATAGTACAAGCTTTGCTTAGTTTGGGACTACGTCGATTTGTGTATGATTGTCCCTTAATATTTATTTATTTAATGGGCCTCATAAGAAGGCTCAAAGTTACCCAAATGGCAATGGAGCGAGCTATGCTCGGAGTTTCCTTGCGGGATCGAATCCGAAATGATGCGATACGCAAGATAACCAAGGTTGTAGTTATAGCTCAGACAGTCGCCAATCTTAAGTGACAGTGGGGCACATTGCTCGTAGAACTGATGACCGTTGGGGTAGAAAGGTTCTTGGTAATACTTGGTGGCAAGTATGAAAAACAAGGTGGACCGACGGACAGATCTGGTTAGGATTGTTGGCAGAAGTTGGATGAGTACGATGCGACAGACAGACACACAGATACATATGTTACACTTATAACTAGTTGACCAAAAAAATGCATACTTTTTATTTTTGACCCCTTTCGAGAAAAGGTGACCGATAGAATATATAAACTGGCATCAGGTATAATTTACATGTCATGGTTTGTGGCGCTGATACGCTGTCGCTCACTATCGTCTTGAAAAGCTCTATGTCATCCAATGAGCTTTTGTTCATTTGATAATTATCAACTAGTATATATATATATATATATATATATATATATATAGGCCCTTGCGGCTATTGCAGACGATTTATAGTGTAATATGTTCGGAAGACACCGTTTTTACGTGGCACATTCTACCGCAGGCCTGACAAGAAAAGTGTTCGACAGGCGGTACTGCGTCGCCTTAGCGACGTCTTTGTATTTTGTCAGCGAGTGCCGCGAACCAGATCTCAACGCATAAGTTGCGGCCCTGCACAACGTGTTTGCGCCAACTCCGTTTCTCCGCAAGCTTTTCCCATTTTCGGTGGTCAATATGGAAGGCGCGGACATGTCCTTCTTTGCGCAATCTTTAAAGCGATTACAAATATTTAATGTGACCTAAGAGATTAGACTAACTATAATATTTATAATGGTAACGACCCCGGCAGCGCTTAGTAGCAAAGCACGGTACTGGTAGCTATTTATGTACTCGTAAATTTACTTGCAAGCATAAAGTAGCAACTGGTTGACTACATTTGTATTTGAGGATCGAAAGGGTTAAATAGGATTGTGTCAATGGAAAAATACGTTCAAGTACATAAAGTTTCTTGACCCTTAATTTAACAAATCAGCAGTAAACGTATTTAATTCCAACATGCAATTACTCTACACACCGTTAATACGATAACATCGTGCGAACCAACATAAACCCCGACAATTCCAATCAAAAACGACACTTATAACTTCAATAAAGAGTTTATAGAGACCGCAGTTTAAGCTCGGCAATTTTCTATACAGACCATGCATTGTGTTGGCAGTGAAAACGTTAGGATTTTCTCACGAAAAAAGGAAAACTTACGGTATGTTGTGTCGAAACCTCTTGCGACACACATGTGTCGTATGGTGAACGGATGGAGTGTATAAATGACCTAGCAGCTGGAATAACTTTATCTATACTATTATATTTTTTTATTTTTTTTTGAAAATCTTATTAAGGCAGATTATCCGTTCAAAATTCCTTATAGGTTTAGAGATTTTTCTCTATTTTCAAACATGTTTCTTAACATATTATCAATGATGCTACCTAGAATGGGCTATTGCAGTTTATTGGTATACATTTGAAACCAACAGTTTGAAGTTTTCATTGATAATTTTTGTTTTAACTAACTTATTTTCGACTGAGCGCAATGAAAGCATGAAATAGCTATGTTACTTTCTTGAACTCAGGGAAAGTATTATTCACTTTAAACATTTGGTTGAAATTATCACAAAAATATGAAAAAAATAATTTTCAAAAGGAATAAGGCCTCTTAAAACATTTATTTGGAGCATCTATACTATTATAAAATCCTAAATTTGTATTGAAAATAAATTTTCTATGGAGGGAGGTCATGATTTCAGGAAAAATCTCGATAGCGTGATGCAGCCGGATAGTTGTTTTGTATGGACACGCTTCGCCGTGCCAACCTGGCGCCATCTGTTTTCAAAAAAACCGTTGTCCTCGCATCACGCCGAAACGGCTGGATAAAAAGTTACCAATTTTGGTACAGGAATAGCTGAACATCCAAAGATGGTTATAGGATACTTTTTATTATGATTAATATTTATCTCTGAAAACATAAATTCCATGAAATATTTTCCTTACAATGTGTAACCTTATAATGACAGCGTTTGTGATTTTGAATTTAGAACGACGCGACCCCCGCGTGGCTCTTACGTGTACAAAAACTAAAAAGTATGAATTCGACAATAATACCTCCGCGCGGCCCACCCGGTATTAACAATAAGGTTAAGGTTGTTTGAGGCGTTGAGTTACGGAAACCGTGTTAGTTAGATAGGAAAGATGGCGCCAATTATCGACCAACACAGACGAAAATATGAGTGCAATGTTCGTTGTAAATTGTCTCATGCTCAAAAAAAACATACATTTCTTTAAAAACACAATTTGCGACAATAGGAACTAATGCTCTTTTATTGAATATGCAATTATATTCTTCTGTAGTTTGTAAGTATTGACCATAAAGCCCAGAGACGCAATAAAGAATGTGAATGAATAAAACAGATTTTTTTATGCTATTTTATAGAGTGTAATTGAAATAAAAGTATTTCAAATCAATTTAAGTAAATTAAATACATTTCTAAATATGTTTTACCAACCAACATTTAGAACATTAGGCGCAACTTTTGGTATCGTTTGTGTTAGGCCTAACGTACTAATAAGGTAGCGAAATGTATAATAAACGAAAAATATACGATGTATTTAGCCACAATTTTGCATCTATGTAGTTTTTTTATATATAAAATCTATTCAAAGTAATAAATATCAGTCATTCTTTATTTTTAACGGTGTGTTGAGATTTTGTTCTTTTCCGCTAGATGGCGTTGTTACTTTGGCAAAATCTCCATACTAACGGCTGCATCGCGCTGTTAAGATTTTTCCTGAGTTAATAACACCAGCTCCATACATGTTGGCGCTATTGATGGGTCTCCTCGACAACGAGGCCAAGGATTCACGCACGTCGTTGCTTGCCTGTGGCCACGATTCGCCACAAGCTAGGGTGTAGCTGTGATGGGTTAACCTGGACTTCCAGAATGACTATCGAAGTTGTTGAATATTGATCGCATACCTAATATAAGCAGCAGTGTATCAGTTATTGAGAGCTGCTGCTCGACAAAGTATGCATTTTGTATGAAAAACAACCATGATTCGAGACAAGACAAAATTATTAAATTTACGATGTAGAAAGGATTTCACCTAGCCGGGATTTGAACCCAGAACCTACTGAAATAATAACCGTGTCATCTCATGCGTTTTCCTTTGCTTCCTTATTCATTATACCACGGATAACAAAACACGGGCCTCACGCCATCACGTGTCCGTTCAGTGGTGCTGTCGCCATTATTGACGTACGCTCGATTGAGTTAAGTTGGCACCTGAATCTTATGGCGTTACTTAGGAAATTATTATGACAGGTTATATTATTATATTAGTATTAGTACCATTGTAGACGAAAATAATTTATTGTCATCTTAATAGATGTCATTAATATATGTTCAGGTAGGACTATGAGCTAATTATTTTTCAAGGTGCTTTGAATAGTTATCTACAATAAACAATAAATATTCAAAACGATATATAAACATAAGTCTAGCCTCAATTTAAACTAAACCAAGATGATGTTCACAAGCGTAGCACCGAAGGTGCGGAGCGTTCTAGGAAAGTCGCCCACCCACTAATTTAAGTAGTAACTTAATGCGAGGCCGTAGGCCGAGCTCTACGTAGCACCGAAGGTGCAGAGCGTCCCAGGGATGCCGCTCACACATTTAAGCTTATATTAAGTGTGTGGGCGGCCTCGCATTAAGTTTTTTAAATCTACAATAGACAATAAATATTAAAAACGATCTTATAAACATACCTAAGTCTTGACTCAATCTTAATTAAACCAAGATGATGTTCACAAGCGAAGCACCGAAGGTGCGGAGCGTTCTAGGGAAGTCGCCCACCCACTAATATAAGTAGTAACTTAATGCGAGGCCGTAGGCCGAGCTCCACGTAGCACCGAAGGTGCAGAGCGTCCCAGGGAAGCCACTCACACACTTCAACTTATATTAAGTAGGTGGACGGCTTCGCATTAAGTTATTTAAATCTACAATAAATATTCAAAACAATTTTTTAAACATAAGTCTTGCCTTAATTTTAATTAAACCAAGATCATGTTCACAAGCGTAGCACCGCAGGTGCGGAGCGTCCTAGGGAAGGCGCCCACCCACTAATATAAGTAGTAACTTAATGCGAGGCCGTAGGCCGAGCTTCACATAGCAACGAAGGTGCAGAGCGTCCCAGGAAAGCCGCTCATACATTTTCTTCGGCCTCGCATGACGTTATTTCAACTTATATTAAGTAGGTGGGCGGCTTCGCATTAACTTATTTAAATCTACAATAGACAATAAATATTCAAAACAATTTTTTAAACATAAGTCTTGCCTCAATTTTAATTAAACCAAGATCATGTTCACAAGCGTAGCACCGCAGGTGCGGAGCGTCCTAGGGAAGGCGCCCACCCACTAATATAAGAAGTAACTTAATGCGAGGCCGTAGGCCGAGCTTCACATAGCACCGAAGGTGCAGAGCGTCCCAGGAAAGCCGCTCATACATTTTTTTCGGCCTCGCATGACGTTACTTCAACTTATATTAAGTGGGTGGGCGGCTTCTTTGCGACGCTCCGCACCTTCGGTGCTACGCGGAGCTCGGCCTGCGGCCTCGCATTAAGTTACTTCAACTTATATTAAGTGGGTGGGCGGCTTACTTGGGACGCTCCGCACCTGCGGTGCTACGCGGAGCTCGGCCTGCGGCCTCGCATTAAGTTACTTCAACTTATATTAAGTGGGTGGGCGGCTTCCTTGGGACGCTCCGCACCTACGGTGCTACGCGGAGCTCGGCCTTCGGCCTCGCATTAAGTTACTTCAACTTATATTAAGTGGGTGGCGGCTTCTTTGCGACGCTCCGCACCTTCGGTGCTACGCGGAGCTCGGCCTGCGGCCTCACATTAAGTTACTTAAACTTATATTAAGTGGGTGGGCGGCTTTCTTGGGACGCTCCGCACCTACGGTGCTACGCGGAGCTCGGCCTTCGGCCTCGCATTAAGTTACTTCGATTTATATTAAGTGGGTGGGCGGCTTTTAGGGACGCTCCGCACCTACGGTGCTTCGCGGAGCTCGGCCTTCGGCCTCGCATTAAGTTACCTAAACTTATATTAAGTGGGTGGGCGGCTTTCTTGGGACGCTCCGCACCTACGGTGCTACGCGGAGCTCGGCCTTCGGCCTCGCATTAAGTTACTTCGATTTATATTAAGTGGGTGGGCGGCTTTTTGGGACGCTCCGCACCTACGGTGCTACGCGGAGCTCGGCCTTCGGCCTCGCATTAAGTTACTTCAACTTATATTAAGTGGGTGGGCGGCTTACTTCGGACGCTCCGCACCTACGGTGCTACGCGGAGCTCGGCCTTCGGCCTCGCATTAAGTTACTTAAACTTATATTAAGTGGGTGGGCGGCTTTCTTGGGACGCTCCGCACCTACGGTGCTACGCGGAGCTCGGCCTTCGGCCTCGCATTAAGTTACTTCGATTTATATTAAGTGGGTGGGCGGCTTTTTGGGACGCTCCGCACCTACGGTGCTACGCGGAGCTCGGCCTTCGGCCTCGCATTAAGTTACTTCAACTTATATTAAGTGGGTGGCGGCTTCTTTGCGACGCTCCGCACCTTCGGTGCTACGCGGAGCTCGGCCTGCGGCCTCGCATTAAGTTACTTCAACTTATATTAAATGGGTGGGCGGCTTTCTTGCGACGCTCCGCACCTTCGGTGCTACGCGGAGCTCAGCCTGCGGCCTCGCATTAAGTTACTTCAACTTATATTAAGTGGGTGGGCGGCTTCCTTGGGACGCTCCGCACCTACGGTGCTACGCGGAGCTCGGCCTTCGGCCTCGCATTAAGTTACTTTAACTTATATTAAGTGGGTGGTCGGCTTTCTTGGGACGCTCCGCACCTACGGTGCTTCGCGGAGCTCGGCCTTCGGCCTCGCATTGACTTACTTCAACTTACATTAAATGGGTGGGCGGCTTTCTTGAGACGCTCCGCACCTGCGGTGCTACGCGGAGCTCGGCCTTCGGCCTCGCATTAAGTTATTTCGACTTAAATTAAGTGGGTGGGCGGCTTCCTTAGGACGCTCCGCACCTTCGGTGCTACGTGGAGCTCGGCCTTTGGCCTCGCAATAAGTGTAATAAACGTATGATATTGTGTTTACGCGTGCGAAGCCGCGGGCAGAAGCTAGTTGCTTTATATGGGTGTCAGGAGCGGATCACGACGCAAGGGGTCCCCAGGGGACCCAAGGCGCTGGAGGCATTTGAAATGTCAGTTGGATGGAAAAAGTTACTAATGAAGAAGTGCTTAAAAGAGTGCAAGAAAAAAGGAATTTTCTGAAAATTATAGACAATAGGAGAGTGAAAATGTTAGGCAACCTTATACGACATGATGCTTTTATAAATAACTCATAGAAGGAAAGGTTGAGGGGAAGCAAGGAAGAGGAAGGCCAAGAATTTTCATTAAACAAATTAAAGAAAAGATAGACATCATGTCGTATAGGGAAGTCAAAGAAGTGGCTATGGATAGAGTAAGCTGGAGAAAACTGCATACCTTCATCAGGTACACCGATAAAAGTTTGACTCTTATATTTATGAGGATTGAAAATCTGTTTTCTATGGATTAATTATTTCAGGAAATCTTAAAAGGGCATTTGCATCTTGTTCTAGCATAGGGTGTCAGATAGGGACGGCCATCTTACCGGCTACAAATTGCAATATAAACGGGCAGGGTTAAAACCTTAGCGTTTACCAAAATACGTTTTGTTTTCCCGTACTTTTATCACAGTTGTAATCCAAAGCGTCATAACTTGGAGGTATTTCCTTCATATAATTCTTAAATAGTGATTGACCCATCACCACTTCAACCCAATCCCACGCGAAACATTCAAAATATTACGGTAATAAACCACGTTTGACCTTTAAGGCCTACGCGTTTACACAGCAAATCTTTAAACTAACTATTACTCATGCATTTGATGAATACAGGTTTAAAACAATAAAATACAAGGAGCTCTAAGATTAATGATGGACGGACGGACGTATTCGTATTAGGAATGCAGTATACCAAAAGGTCATAAGTGTATAAACCGCCCAGAGTTCATATGCCTTTTTGAGTTAAAAGCAAGCATCTGCATATGTGTACGCCTACGTTCGTTATAGGCGCATTTCGCAAGAGTTAGGCAATGGATTTTAAGTCCAATTTGTCTGTTTGATAGCATCTTGACGTTTGTTTTAGGGCTGAAATGTTCTGTGGAATTAATTAATCAACTCTCTTATCGTATAAGCCAAGGATAGTTTCAACGAGGCTATTCTTCTAGACTAGAGCATGATTTGCAAAGGCACATTGAAAACACAAAAACACATTGCATATATTCGACAAAGCCCCTTAGAACTCAATTTCGACTGGGTCAGCTATACCTACTATAGAAAAATATGGTAGCCAAGCATATCCAACTGAATAACTTCCATCCTGTCTTCCTGCTTATCCCATGGGAACACTACATATTTCGGGATAAAAAGTAGCCTATGTGTTAATCCAGGGTGTCAGCTACCTTCATACCGAAATTCATCAAAATTGGTCCGGCTGTTTGAGCGTGAAGAAGTGACAAACATACACATAAACACAAGTGTGATATAATTTGTCTAGATCTTGTAAAGGGCGATGTCACTGTGGTGTTCCAGTGA
Organism: Apotomis betuletana; assembly: GCA_932273695.1. Classification (NCBI taxonomy): domain Eukaryota; kingdom Metazoa; phylum Arthropoda; class Insecta; order Lepidoptera; family Tortricidae; genus Apotomis; species Apotomis betuletana. Next base: position 7,774,316 of record OW026318.1, on the reverse strand, counting down.
GGTAAGGGAGCCATTTGACGAGACATTACCATAAAACGGACATAAGTACAGATAGCCCATAAATTGGTCTACACCGTTTCCACTCAATTTCATTAAAAATGAAAACGGACCTAATATTTTCATTTTCTTTTCATCTTTCTATTTCATGTGCATTGAAGTTCAAATGTGAAAGATCAATTTCTAAGCTTATTGTACAGTCAGCCAAGAAAGTGGTACTTTTGGACCTTAAATACTCATAAAATAGGGTCGAAAAGCATTAGATAATTTTTTCTTACTGCAAAAACGCATTGAATTTTGCTATTCAAGCTGATATTGCCATGTATCATCATCCAATTGACTCAATCATCATGACGAGGGATGTCATTTCGCACTGAATCATTAATAATCATCATTAACCCTCCGTTTCGCTTCGCCTTAGTCGGGTAAAAAGTGTTCTCCGAAGCAGGAAAAACTGAATTTATCTCGTCAGTTGTTTTTGCGCGTTTCAGGGCCTTTGCAATTAAACCATGTCGTGATAAAGGGGCATTATAGTTGATCAACATGTAAAATATTTTATTAGTAAGCTGGTTAAGATAATTGCTTGTCATAATCATAAGACTCGTGGAAGCCTGTCTTAGATGTGTAATGTAAAGCAATAGTTTTTAGGGTTCCGTACCCAAAGGGTAAAAACGGGACCCTAGTACTGAGACTTCGCTGTCCGTCCGTCCGTCCGTCCGTCTGTCACCAGGCTTTATCTCAAGAACGGTGATAGCTAGACAGTTGAAATTTTCACAGATGATGTATTTCTATTGCCGCTATAACAAAAAATACTAAAAATAAACAAAATAAATATTTAAGGGGGGCAACAAACAAACAAACTTACAGATAATGGTACGGAGCCCTTTGTGCGCGAGTCCCACCCGCACTTGGCCGGTAAATGTGATTTTCTGCCCGCTGTAAATATCAAATCCTGGCTAAGGCAAGACGTTAAACTTTAGGGCGGTAATTTCTAAAGCTCCAGATTGCACTTTTATGGCCCTCGCCCTCGGGTCGGGCTACAAACATTCGGAACATGTCGAGCGATAATCGACTTCTACTGTACGACGTGAGTAAACCTGTTTTGTATGTATTTCAATTTGTATCCGTGTTTCAGTAAATAAGCATTTTTATGCATATGACTTGTTTTTTCATTATCGTCATCTTATTAGTAACCTCCTCCTATATTTTGAATAAATGTACAGTAGGTTGCCTGGGAGTTAGGGTGGCGGAAAGGTTAACGCGCTGGCCCGGCAATCCAGAGTTACTGGGTTCGATACCCGGTTTCTTCCACCAGGTAACTCATTTAAATTTTTCTTTAAGCTTTCCTCTTTAGTACATCAATGGTTAGGTATAATATAAAAATTGTGGTATGTACCTACCCACATAAAAAAATGAAACTAATAAATTATACAATTTCGGTGATTTAAAGTATATGTAGCACAATACAACTACCACAATAGTGGTGTACATCGGTGCGTAGCGCAAGAGCGGATCTTGCCACAGCCTCATTCGAGATTCTAGGTCGCAATCGTTAATTAGACGAGATAAGTATTAATTGTACCATTGGAGCTTCGTATCGTGCCATCTCGCGGGTTGTATTTCATACTTGAACGGGTAGTATTTCGGTCATTAAATGAATCTTCTGTCTTTTAACTCTTTCGCAACCGAGGATTTCGTACCGCTACGCGCGTAGCCGATAACATGGGGAAATGCGTATGTAGCGAAAACTCGGTACGAGCACAGTGCCCATGGAGCGGGTTCCCGGTATTCAAAGTGTTAATTAATTACGCAAAATAAACCTGTCTTGAGAAAAATCGGCATAGACGTAGCGAGCAGTAAAAAAGGTTCAGGACCTGACTCGCTCGCTCATGGTATTTTGTATGCAGTCAATACTTCACAATCTGACTGCATGTTAATACATATATAAATACAGGCACATAGGTACTTGTAAGTTTACTACCAAGTATCTGAGTTTTCCTAGCGTAATATAGTAATATCACGACACGCTATAAATAAACAAGTCTGAACCTGCAAGCTGATTGCACAACGTAGATGCATCAATACGTCATCTCATCAGTGTATATATAGGCAGTACGTCACTTTGTAAATATGAAGTCAGAGGAGCGTAATTTGAGTCGCGTCATTTCGGTCGCGTCATACATCATGTCACGTGAACACGTTACACCAAGTATGGCGACTCAAATTACGCTCTTCTGGACTCGCTCTTTGGTAAACTTGAAAAAAAAACAAGTGTTGCGGGTATTAAATATCGGCAGGTCTATGTTTTTCGGTTGCCGCGTTTTCCGCGTTTGTTAATTATTTAAATAAAAGCGCCCGATCGGCCGGCAGCGGAGCGAAAAACATTCGAATATGGGATCTGACTGTTGTATAGAAGCTCTACATTCCTTTGGCAACTATTTAGATGCGCTCGAGCGCGCGCCGACTCCGCCCGGTCAGTGGGAATCGTACATAAGTCCGCGATTATCCATGGTTACTTACTTACCAAACTGTGAAGATCCAAAGCTATAATTAAATTGATCAAATCATCACACTTTTTACCATTCTCCGATGTTCAAAAGTTCGGCAACTTACCTGAAAATAAAATAAATTTATTAGATCTAATATTACTAAAAACGTTTAACTTTATTTAGGGAATGGAATACATTGTGTGTGGAAGTCCAATCTATTGTAGCTAAGTTTTTATTTTTACTTTATATGTTTGGGAACTGATACCGGTTGTCTTTGTCTAAATTATTATGTATTTATTAACAATAGTTAAATGAATAAGTTCAACCACGGATGCACCAATCTAATAGGTAATACACATGTTATGTATTACTAATAGTTACTGTCAGAATTTGTGTTTACTTAAATCTCTAAGCCCTAATGTCTTAGCACGGTCGAAGGCTCACATAATGTCGCTTTGATTCCGTAGCGCAGTGGTTCTCAAAGGTTTACCCTTGTTTTATACACAAATGTTTCATCGGATTTTCAAAATCAGATTTTATCAAAAAAAGTAGTCGACCAGATTGACGATTGTCGACACAAAAATTCCGGGATTAGAAGCCCTAGTTGATCCAATTTTGCGCACCGTAAAGCATGTCGGCGTTTCATAAAGGTTCCGTTCATTCACCATAGTTGTCAGCGTTTTAAAAAGGTTCCGTTCGTTCACTATAGTTTGAGAACTACTGCTCTAGCGAATTAAAACAAAATGTGTGCGTGTGGATTGAGTGAGCACCCTTCAAAAATGAAAAAAAATGTGCTGATCATTTAGTAAAAGTTCTAAAACAATTGTAAAACTAATTGATGAATTTGTAAAACGATAAATAAAAAGAATACATTCATTAACGTATGCTCACTCAGTTCTCACAAGCAACCAACGAAATCTGTGAATCTGTTTATTTAACATATAATATTTATATCCTAATTTTTAGTAAAAATTATGCTTAAGGTAGGTAATAATTTGTAGATCACCTGGTTACGTATTTAAAGTTTTACAAATTATTTCGTATGCTCACTCAATCCGCACACTTTTGAAAACCCAATTTCTGATAGAAAAACTGCAGATTGAAACTTCTATATATGTGTATAATTTAGTAAAACTCATAAGGGAATTTGTAAAATACAAAACAAACCGCTAACGTGACAGATTTTTGGATAATAAATGTTTGTAAGTGCTCACTCAGTCCACACATTATTCGTAAGTTAAAAATGTAAATATCTTAAGATTTTTAGTATCTAGGAAAGTACAAAGTAGTTCAACTTTTAGTAAAATTTTTTACTAAATATCCACCATCTAAAATGTCATATTCGTTGTCTGCTTTTAAAGATATTCAAATTTCATTTTAGAATACAATCTAAGATACAGTCCACATTTTAGATTGTATTTTAAGAAGTGGAGTGTGATCTAAAATGTGGACTGTATCTTAGATTGTATTTTAAAATGAAATTTGAATATCTTTAAAAGCAGACAACGAATATGACATTTTAGATGGTGGATATTTAGTAAAAATTTTTACTAAAAGTTGAACTACTTTGTACTTTCCTAGATACTAAAAATCTTAAGATATTTACATTTTTAACTTACGAATAATGTGTGGACTGAGTGAGCACTTACAAACATTTATTATCCAAAAATCTGTCACGTTAGCGGTTTGTTTTGTATTTTACAAATTCCCTTATGAGTTTTACTAAATTATACACATATATAGAAGTTTCAATCTGCAGTTTTTCTATCAGAAATTGGGTTTTCAAAAGTGTGCGGATTGAGTGAGCATACGAAATAATTTGTAAAACTTTAAATACGTAACCAGGTGATCTACAAATTATTACCTACCTTAAGCATAATTTTTACTAAAAATTAGGATATAAATATTATATGTTAAATAAACAGATTCACAGATTTCGTTGGTTGCTTGTGAGAACTGAGTGAGCATACGTTAATGAATGTATTCTTTTTATTTATCGTTTTACAAATTCATCAATTAGTTTTACAATTGTTTTAGAACTTTTACTAAATGATCAGCACATTTTTTTTCATTTTTGAAGGGTGCTCACTCAATCCACACGCACACAAACAAAATTACTACCACATTTATCGGTCTCGTTACGAAATAGTGACATTTCCCCTTTCCCACGTTGTGTCGCAGCAGGAAAATGAGTTGAAACAATCAATTCGTATGTAATGATCTTATTATGTTAAGTTTGAGTTTTATGTTGTATCTATGTTGGTCAATTTATAATTAAGAAGTCCTTGGTTCTATCTACTATGACAAATTATTGTACTTGGTAAAAAATACAGCGGAACATTTTTAAGATGCAACGTATTTAATAGAGAGTAGTCTTAATGCATTTACATCATAAAATGGGAATTAGCAATTTACTTTTATTTTGCTTTACCTACTGTCATATTCAATGTTTAACATATGAAAAATTTCAGATTCCGAATGTACATATGTATGGAAGACATATTTATTAGGCTTGGAAAATAGGAAGCAGCAATCGCCAGCATACAATAAGTCTTTGCGAATTTCATCAATATGCAAAACAAGTTGCAAAATTAAAACACCAATAAAACACCCGAAAGCCCATCTCTTACTCAACAGAAACAAAGCTACCGGAAGCGGCCAGTTAACCGGCAAAATTCAAATTTCGAACAGAATGGCGGCGAGAGAACGAGCAATATCCGTTCCATTTGCGCAACCGATACATCCGAGGTGAGGCGTTGGTGCGTTACATTCGAAATTCAAAGGATCTATGGTTTAAAATTCCAACGGTCTGTGGCCTCATTTGTTTTTTTACAGCTCTATATGGCCAATGCTTGTAATTTGTGGAATGGATTTTTACGAAAAAAAAAACCAAAAAATCTTATTTAAATTTTTCGTCTCAGATGTGATATACAGCAGGGTTTACCGCTGGCATTATTTAAGTTTTCAGCCTAGAGAAGAAAAAGGTTTATGCCCACAGACGATAACGTGTCAAACTTTTGTAGCGTGCACGTTTTCAACACTCACTGTTGTTGAGTGCACAGTTTGTCATTATCAGACTTTGGCTATAATTTTTGAATTTTACGTTTTGTTTGCACTTGGTTCCACATAGCCATGAGACCTGAAAATTAGGAAAGTATGTCAAATCCGCAATATGGCGAGGGCCGAAAAGCAAGTTGTCGGGCTTTATGTCGGGATCTTAAGATGAGTATAAAGCCTCACATGGTGAGCGGTCGGTCGCGGGTGGGTGCGCGAGGTGATGGCGCGCCGCGACCCGTGACGACAGTTACTCGGGGCCACTAATTAATATGGAGAAATGACCAGCATACTCTTAGAGCTGGCATGTTTGACCAGAGTCTTCTAGAGGTGACTGGCCAGATGAAAGGCTGCTACTGACATATCTAAAACCTTCCGGAAACTTTTGAGAACTTTCTACTTATCCGTTCAAAAATGCTGATTGTATTAGACATTTTTCTCTTTAATCATATATGATTTTTAACATATTATCTGTATTACTACATAGAACAGGGCCATTGCGATTTATCGGTATGTACATATATATTTGAAAGCTAGTTTGAATTTTTCATTGATTATTTCAGTTTCAAAAACTACTCGAAATTGACAAAATTCACGCAGAAAACTGTTTTTTTTTTACTGTTTTCTAATGAACGCAATTATCTAGAACTCAGAGAAAAGTATTATTCACCTCAAAAAGTTGGTTGATATATTTGTCATAATATGAAAATCTTAAACTTTAAAAGGAATAAGGCCTCTCAAAAAAGTGTTTATTTTTTACAACGATATTTTGGACGTGATTTTACGTTCATTGACTCGAAAAATCCATGATACCTATTATGATAATCTTAAGACTCCTAAAGTCTACATTGAACCTCATCTACACCTCATTTCAGGGTAGGTAGGTTAGGTTCTTGGTTAGTAATGTTAAACCACCATTTGACATTATTATCTGCGAGCAATTGTTATTCTCGAGGTAAAAGTTTTATCAAATCCAGCCTTAGTTGGAATCGGCTTTAAAAGACTCGATTTGGGAAATTATCTAAGGAATGAGGAGAATAATCTTATTAAAACTTTCGTGAGACATTTAATTATTGTACTAAGCGGTTTACACTCACGTGAAATTTTCAGGAACGGCGCGACATGGTCAGAACTCGTATGGAGCTCTTCATCAGGGGTTGCTACCCATACAGCGGCGCGGTAACTTCGTCACTGGTTTTTTATATCAGCGCTTCGCCCTAATAGCCACCGCTCCTGTCAATTTCAAGTGAATGTAAACCGCATAGTACAATAATTGAATGACGGAAACATTTTATTTTTTCGTCAAATATTATTTGACGACGCGGTTGGCGCAGTTTGTAGAGACCTGCCTACTGTGCCGGAGGTCCCGGGTTCGAATCCCAGCCAGAGCAAATTGGTGTGATGAACTTGAATATTTGTGCTTAGGTCATAGTTGTTATATTAAAGTATATATTTACCTATACAAGTATTTTATATGGTCGTCTAGTACCCATTAACACACGCCTTGAGCTTAATTTGGGACTAGATCGATTTGTGTGAAGTCTGATATTTATTTATTTTAACTAACTACACAAACCGCGGATCGGTTCATATAAGTTCAAAGTTTGACATTGGGACTCAAACGAGCATGAACTTCATTGAGTATATTTTATAGTATTTGGAGGTGCCTCGCTACGCTCCGCCGCCGGCGCGCCCTGCCGCCTCCCGATCGTATACAGTAGGATTTTTTACAGCCATAGCTTATATTATTGGGATTTATGGATAAGGAGAACAAAGAGCAAGGTCGGAATTTGCACACGATGTTTTGTAACGTGACAATAGAGATGTGTAGCTCGCGAGTGAGTGATTCAAACGAGCTATATCATTTGATTTAGCTCCTAGCTCTTTCGCTCACTGAAGATTCAAGTAGCTCAGTATCTCATCTATCATCTCAGTATTACTCGCTTGCTATCGCGTTTTTCTCGTCGTTTCGTCTTTTAAATCTAGATTGTCTCTAGTTCTCTACTCACTCTTGATATAGCCTAAAGATCTACTGAGCTAATTGAGCTAAATAAGCTAAATGAGACACATATTTCGGTGACCTAAAGACATATCACTCTTTTCACTTTAGTGACACATTCTGCGCATCTCTATGCTTGCTTCGTCATCAGTAAACAAGAGGCGGCAGACGCAGACGGTTAATATTGAATACGAAGAGGTGTCCGCAACATCGTCCGCGTATATGGATAAAAAGTATCTTTACCGTAGATACACACTTATATAGATTAATATATACTGAAATACATAGAACAACCATGACCCAAGCACAAATATTCGAGTTCATCACACAAATATTCGCCCTGGCCAGGATTCGAACCCGGGACCGCCGGCTCTGTAGGCAAGTGCTTACAAACTGAGCCAACCCAAACAATCTTATAACCATCTCCAGATGTCCAGCTATCCCTGTGCCAAAATTGGTTAAAATTTGTCCAGCCGTTTCAGCGTGATGAGAGGAGAAAGGAAATTATGAAAACAGATGGCGCCAGGCTGGCATGGCGCCGCCGCACGTACAGAACAAATGACGATCCTGCATCACGCTATTGAGATTTTTGTTGTAATTTTGGCGACGCGGTTGGCGCAGTGGTTAAGCAACTGCCTACTGAGCCGACGGTCCTGGGTTCGAATCCCGGCAAGGGCGAATATTTGTGTGATGATCTCGAATATTTGTGCCTGGGTCATGGATGTTATTTGTATTTAAGTATGTATTTATCTAGTTTATCGTCGTCTAGTGTCCATAACACAAGCCTACTACTAGAGCTTACTGTGGGACTAGATTGATTTGTGTGAGGTTGTCCGATATTTATTTTTATTTATTATTATTTTTTATTTAATTATGTCCCCTCATAGAAAACTGATTTTCAATACGGATCTAGAATTTTATGATAGCGAAGTGAGCCACTATAATAACAGAAAAGTATAACAAATTGGTCTGTAGATTTTTTTACTATAAGCACAGTACGAGCACTGTGTCTGCGGTAAAAAAGTCACGGGTTATATCATACTTTCACGGCTAGTGTAGCAAATTTTTAGGGTTCCGTACAGTAGTTGTTCCGTACAGATTTCGCTGTCCGTCTGTCACCAGGCTGTATGTCATGACCCGTAATATTTTCACAGATGATGTATTTCTGTTGCCACTATAACAAAAAATACTAAAAGACAGAGTAAAATAAATATTTAATCCCATACAACAAACGTGATCACTTGCGTTAACTTTGCACCTCATTTGTATGCGGTGCAGTACATACTAGGTGCAAACTTAACCGGCCAGTTAAGATGGGATAAGTGTTTGTACGGAACCCTCAGTGCGCGAGTCCGACTCGCACTTGGCCGGTTTTTCTTCTCTCCTCTTTATATCATCTCATTCCAACCTTTAAAATCCAGTTTTTAAATCAATGTATAAAATATATCGGCCTGTACCACATTGTATAATCATGCAACGTGTGAAATCAACCGAGAACGGAGGACATCCAATTTATGGTTATTTACAGAATAATGAGCGCGTTTTTCATTGGACGGATGTTAATTTCGGTAAATAATAATCTAATCTAGTAATCTAACTTGATCATTGAGGCACAAAACTGCAACACAAAACTGAAAGGCACAAAATTGCAATGTTGAGTAATAAATGAATATTGGTCGGAGTCGGCTTATACTAACTAAAAACCGGCCAAGTGCGACTCGGACTCGCGCATCGAGGGTTCTATACAACTAAATTTTTTTTATCTTTTTGTTTTTTGTATTTGTTCCTATAGTGGAAACAAATACATAATCTGTGAAAATTTCAACTGTGTAGCTATCACGGTTCATGATGATGACAGATCAAGATGATGATGGTGACAGTGTCGAGCAAAAACATCATAATTCACACGTTTGTTGTATGGGAGCCCCCTCAAATATTTATTTTCTTCTGTTTTTAGTATTTTTTGTTATAGCGGCAACAGAAATACATCATCTGTGAGCATTTAAACTGTCTAACTATCACGGTTCATGAGATACAGACTGGTGACAGACAGACAGACAGACGGACGGACAGCGGAGTCTTAGTAATAGGGTTCCGTTTTCTACCCTTTGGGTACGGAACCCTAAAAACGAGTGGTAACTGGTTGACTGGTAGAGAACTAGAGAATGCCTTAGATATCCAGTCTGCCAATAAAAGCATAGATTAGATATTGTATCAAATAAAAATAATTGACATAATTATATTATACACGTTACATCGATCATATTAATTTTCGGACGATAGCTGATGGTGCGGCATAGCCTCGATAGTCTAGCTAGTGGTTGAAGTGCCTCTGTACATCCAAAGAAACGAAGGTTCAAGTCCCGTTCAAAGCATTTTTATTTTCGTTTTAATTTTAATACATTTAGATCTCGTTAACAGACATTACTGATAAAAATAAATAACGTGACGATATGACATAAGAAATGACAAACAGGAAAAGGCGCGTACGAACGCCCAAACGCGCGTTCCATCCAAACACGTTATGTTACTGTGAATGAAAACTGGTACTCAAACAAGGCTTCCATACTATCACAAATCAAAAATGCAATCCAAAAACTGCCTAACCACCTATATGATAAAACGTATGAAGGTTCTTTACAGCCGTAAATTACTATGTTTTGAATGCGCGAGCGTCAGTAACGAAAGGTGATAAGTGGCGTATGTTTTCAATATGGATACGACTTTTTGAGTATTAAAAGATTATAATTGTGTATACTAGTCGATCACTAGCCGATATACATGATAAATGGTTTAATGTCAAAACAGAACGGATTGCTTTGTCGCTGACCGCAAAAAGTCAAATGTAACGTAGGTTCATTCACCATTTTTTATCGTAGTATGAATCGAATTATTAGTCCAATTGAATTTGCGGGCATTGACTGAGCCCATTCACAGATCTGCGTTTATGAACCACGTGTGTAAGAAAGTAAGAAACGGATTCAATGATTATTGAAGCGATTGTTGTCGATCTTATTCAGGTAAAGTAGGGTGACTATCACCCAGGGGAAGGATGCCACTGTCCAATAACTAACTAACTGTTAGTCTCACCCCATTAGACAATAAACTATGTATGTTAGTTACCCTACCTTACCTTCGTCCACACAATTATGTTGAAATTACTATATTTTAATGCGATTTCAAAATATTATTAAGGTATTCGGGTACCCATCAACCATCCACCAATTAGGACGAAATACCATAAAAATCTGCAGACACCTCGATATGCATTTGATGTATTTCATTAGAACATCAGTTAAACCGAAAGCATTTGACGCTATCAAAACTACATCATCATTCGCTTGCCCTTATCCCATTTATTTGTAGGCGCAGCATGTTTTCTTCCATTCTTCCCTATTACTCGTCATCTAAACTAGATCCATACGCTATCAAAACAGGGATACCTACAAAACATTGACGGTAAAAAAAACCACGATTTTATAGTTTTGATAGCGTCAAAGCGTTCAGTTTACGCTGCTTCTGCTGTTTAGTTATTGTAAAGTTGTAATCCTGGAAATTTTCAACATGGAGTGTCTCTAAAAAGTCTAGCTTTTCCGAACTCTCCATACTAAAATGTCCCGGGAATGTAAGACTACTTAACTGGTTTCGGAACGAAACTTTTCAACACATTTCGCAAGAGGCACGTTCAGAAACTGTGCCCAGAAGCCGCGCGACCAGTTCGAGATGTCGCGACCTCGAATACCGATTATAGATAACGATATAGATATTAAAGGCATATCATAGTATCACAATCATTGGCAGCTGTTGTGCTGCGCTGCGGCAATACTAACATTACATACCTAGGGCGGTAAATTCGTGTTTGTGACCCGAGCCAAAGGCGAGGGCCATAAATATGCGAACTGAGGCCTTACGAATTACCACCCGTGGTTTGTCTACAGTTTTACGTTTTGCCTTTACAAGAATTGTAATTTTTTCCCTCACTTACGGCTTAGAGTGACGTAAGATCTAGGGGTGTAGTGTAATCCGTGTGAGGTAGGGCAACATCTAAAATGTACAGGGGCACTAAGATGATTGCATTTATATCGTCTTAAATAATTACAAAGCATCTGTCTCTCACACTCGCATTTTATCAAATGGATACTTTGTCACTTGTTTATCGCGTGATAAAAACAACCATCATAAGCCCGCAAAGAATTGTAATCCTAAGTAGCAAATAGGTTATATAAGAGCCTAAACAACCATTATAACACTTATTTAAGCTGTACATGCTAATTATAAGTGCAGCGTTTTCGTAACCACCCAAGTAGCACAACTGGGTCTAAATAGCTCGTATATCATATCTAATTAGATGCTTAAGTGAAATTTACCACCATGACTAAGTGCTATATAGGTGGCAATAACCCTTATGCCACCTATATAGAACCAAAAGGAGAAAAATTGCAGCCTATTTTTGGTGCTAAATAGAATCCATAAGAGCTCTCACAATTACCTTAAGTGGTAATTAGAACTATGGGTGAAAGTTATGCGTCCATAAGAGATCTCACAATCACCTTAAGTGGCAATTAGAACTAAGGGTAAAAGTTATGCGCAGTGAACGAATGAAAACATTTCAGTTCGCTCAATGAGTGATAAATGAGTCGCCAAATTATCTTTGAGTGGCGAGGCAACTGTCAAATTGTGTTGTGTGTAATACGTGATCTGCCATATTTATTTTGGATTTATACGTCTGTTTGGTGAGTGATTAAAACTTTACGTTATACAAGCATTGAAATAAGCACGAAATTCTTGCGAATTTTTTGTTACTGTGAAACTATAGTATGTTTTCTTTGTAAATTTCGACGGGCCTTTCATTTGATCAGGAATATTAAAAAAGAGAGTGCTAAATTAAATAAGGAATAGATACTGATAAGAAATAAAACTGTTAAAAACCTGACCTAATGATTGTAGGTTACCTACAATGTTAAAGTAACATCGTCAAAACTATCAAAAGTCTGTGATTATGCGTGAGTGTGATAAAATTCTGGTCAAAATAATAAATTTTCATTGGCTTCCATTTGTAAACATGGCGAAACAAAAAAGATCTTACAGTGTTTATTTTCACTTATTTGTTCCTTATTTGGAACTATTAGGTCTAATAATCACTTATTTGTATCTTGCGAGTGGCAAAGCAGTGCAACTATTAAATATATTTTGACAAGGCGCAATAGGAACTATAATAGAACTTTTAGTTCGTTAGTGGTTTGAAATAAGTGAAAATAACTGCTTTTGGTTCTAAGAATCTCCTATTGAGACCTATTTATGCGTTGGAGTGGCAATAAGGTACTTCTTAGGCCTTAAAGTTGCAATATTTTTTGGTTCCAAAAGAGCCGTAAAATTATCCCTTAAGCCACTATTGGTGATATAATTCGCTATTGTACTAGTCATTTGGAACTTTTAGTTCCAAATAAGGGTATGTTGCCACTTATATGTAAAAGTTGCTTATAAGTGATTTTAAGGCCTTATATAGCACTATTGCTTCTTATTGAGTGACTATTTGAACCTGCATGCAACTTTAAGTAGCAAAATCGACTTTATCCCACCATAAGTAATAAAGTAGAAACAAAAAACGTTCCTATGCAACTACAAGTGATAGGATGAACTCATATACAGTTTTGAGTTGTGTTTAGAGCTATAAGTTGCATCAAACACTGTTAAACCACTCATTTAGAACTTAAAGCTGTAAGATAAGCTGCAAAATTCACTAATGTGCTGCTTGGGCAGTGTGCACACGTCGCATCACGGTCGCCACGCCCTACGACCAATGGCGTCACACTTTTCACGAAAAACAAAATAAATACTCAACCACCCGTTTTTTTCGAAAGTCAAGAGAGAAATCCTACTTTATTTCGTGATTTCTAAGGCCAGAGTAACGCTGACTATTGTGATGACTGACAAGAACTCAAACAGTTATGTCTTGACACGTCGTCGGCTGTAGGTATAATATTATGTTAAAACGAATTAGTAAACCGTTGTTCAATTTCCGGGGAGTAAGTCACGAGTCATCGCAGTGGGCGAGAGTCTGCTGTCGGTACATTTACATCACAAATAACTTTTTGTTAGGACTTAATTGTAGCGTCGACAAAAAACTAGGTATCCAACAGAATGGGCTGTCAAATATAAGGAAAGTACATTGTCTAGCTTCTTTTTAAACGAGCTTTGTTAACCTTACGATCACGAATGTCACGATATTTAAAATTTATTTACCATTTCATATTTCTAACAGGTGGAAATTAATATTGAGATCGAGATAGCTTTGCGTCGTGTCCACCTTATAAAAAATCTGTGCATAATTGTCTTTTTTCTTTTCCTTTGTTGAGTAAAAAGCTGCTTCAGCTCAATTTATCTGCTTAGCCCAATGGTTACAATAAGTCCGCATTTTGTATGATAAGTTATTTCTTTTGTGCAATAAAGATTAAATAAATAAATAAACAAGAGTGAAAATGGCACCGAAATAAGAGATATGTCACACATACCTATAGCTCAAGCAAATTAAACCGAATATGGGCAATCAGGGGAAATAATTCGTGTAGTTTTGAAAATTGGTATAGTTATACCTTATGGTGTCTAGATGAACATACTAAAAGTCCTCGAGGGTGGGGGCTGTGCTAAGAGAGTAGGGGGGGGGGGGGGGGTTGAAGGTACCTTTTTTCTGATGTTCGCTCATATCTCAAATATTTGTAGAAATAGCATTATGATTACTTAGGACAAAAGTTTTTACATAAAATTCCCTACAAATTTGAATATATTCATTTTTACTCTACAATCAATACTTTGGGAGCTACAGGATGTTTAAGTTAACCGAAATATCAAAAAATGGTCGTTCAAGAAAACGTAGTTTTTTCATTGTTGCTCATCATAACACGCGAACGTGTTGCAACGTTGTGTAGTTGAGAAATTCCCGTTACCGGTAATTTCCCATTTGGGAATATTCCAAGTAAATTCCCATTGTTCCCGGGAATATACGAGCTTGGTGGACCCATTCCTTTGATATTACGTTTTGAGCTAATTAATTGAATACAAGCAAACCGTTTTCACTTTTTGACTCATCCTGAATCACCACTTAGAGCGAGTATCGTAAAATTTACCTGATGATGGACCCTGGAAGCCCGTGATGAATCGGATCTCAAGATACGTTCAACATAGACATGTGCGGTTTTCGTATTTCAATTCATTTTGATGAGCAGTTAGAGCCGGTATCATTAAGAAAACCTGATGATGGACCTTAGAAGCCCGTAATGGATCTCAGGATACGTTCAACGTAGACATGTGCGGTTTTCGTATTTCAATTCACCTTGATGAACAATTAGAGCCGGTGTCATAAAATAAACCTGATGATGGAATCCTGGAACCCCGTAGGTAATGTATCTCAGGATACGTTCAACGTAGACATGTCTGGTCTTCGCATTTCAATTCATTTTGATGAGCAGTTAGAGCCGGTATCATTAAATTTACCTGATGATGGACCTTAGAAGCCCGTAATGGATCTCAGGATACGTTCAATGTAGACATGTGCGGTTTTCGTATTTCAATTCACCTTGATGAACAATTAGAGCCGGTGTCATAAAATAAACCTGATGATGGAATCCTGGAACCCCGTAGGTAATGTATCTCAGGATACGTTCAACGTAGACATGTCTGGTCTTCGCATTTCAATTCATTTTGATGAGCAGTTAGAGCCGGTATCATTAAATTAACCTGATGATGGACCTTAGAAGCCCGTAATGGATCTCAGGATACGTTCAATGTAGACATGTGCGGTTTTCGTATTTCAACTCTTCTTGATGAGCAATTAGAGCCAGTATCATAAAATAAACCTAATGATGGATCCTGGAAGCCCGTAATAAATATCAGGATACATTCAACGTAAAAGAAAAATAGTTTTTTTAGGGATACGTCGCCATCATAACTTTTTTTTTTAGTTTAGAATAAGCACGCTTAGTCACCTGCTGATCGAACATATAATCCCCATATCGGTCCGAGCGTGCGAAATTACCGTAACGGAGCTGCCACGACTTCGACTTCGGGTTCATGTACAAACGGTGTACCTGTACATTTACTAGAAATAGAAGACGAAGATGTCGATGTCGAAGATGATGACTAAAATAATAAAGGCGATCTGCTGTGTTATTTAATTTTTAAGTAAAATTTTATAACCTTTATTTTGAGTTTTATTTCTTAATTCACCAATTTTCTAAGCTTTTGTTATCTTTAACATCGTGTAGCTCCTAAAGTATAGATTGTAGAGTAAACATATATAAGTCAAATTTGTAGGAAATTTTATGTAGAAACTTTTGTTCGAAGTAATTATAATGCTATTAAAATCTGAATAAAGTACCTTCAACTCTCCCTACTCACTCAGCACAGCCCTCACCCTCGAGGACTTACTGCTCATCAAGATGAGTTGAAATGCGAAAACCGCACATGTAAGTTGAACGTATCCTGAGATCCATTACGGGCTTCCAGGATCCAAAATCAGGTTTATTTTATGATACTGGCTCTAATTGCTCATCAAGGTGAATTGAAATGCGAAGACCAGACATGTCTACGTTGAACGTATGTATCTTGAGATCCGATCCATTACGGGCTTCCAAGGTCCATCATCAGGTAAATTTTATAATACCGGCTCTAACTGCTCATCAAGATGAGTTGAAATACGAAAACCGCACATGTCTACGTTGAACGTAAACCTGAGATCCATTACGGGCTTCCAGGATTTATCATCAGGTTTATTTTATGATACCGGCTCTAATTGCTCATCAAGATAAGTTCAAATTCGAAAACCGCACATGTCTACGTTGAACGTATCTTGAGATCCGATCCATTACGGGCTTCCAGGCTCCATCATCAGGTAAATTTTATGATATTCACTTTAAGTGGTGATTCAGGATGAGTCGAAAAGCGAAAACGGTTTGCTTGTATTCAACTAATTAGCTTAAAACTAAATATCAAAGGAATGGATCCACCAAGCTCGTATATTCCCGGGAACAATGGGAACTTTCTTGGAATATTCCCAAATGAGAATTAGTCGGTAACGGGAATTTCTCAACTGCACAATACAAGTGTTATGATGAGCAACTACGAAAAAACTACGTTTTCTTGAACAACTACTTTTAATATTTTTGTTAACTTACACAGCCTGTAGCTCCCAAAGTATTGATCGTAGAGTAAAAATGAATATATCCAAATTTGCAGGGAATTTTATGTAAAAACTTTTGTCCGAAGTAATTATAATACTATTTCTACAAATATTTGAGATATGAGCGAAAATCAGGAAAAGGGTACCTTTAACCCCCCCCCTACTCCCTTAGCACAGCCCCCACCCTCGAGGACTTTTAGTATGTTCATCTAGACACCATAGGGTATAACTGTACCAATTTTCAAAACTACACGAATTATTTCCCCTGATTTTATTAATTTTCTTAGAGTACTAGTGTAACGCGCGTTTTAGAGCACGTTACATGGGAAAAATAAACTTTGATTTCGTACGCTATTTTCCCCTAGTTTTGACAGCTAGACATTTTAATTTTTTTTTTATTACCTACACTGGGCAGGGCACGCTCCCGGTTCAGGTTTTTATGGCCAGAACCAGGAATTCTCGGTTTCGGTTTTATATAGAAAAAGTATCGGCAGCATAGCCTACTAGGGACATCGCATAACCAAGTAATCGCAAGCATAAAATGTATTCGGTCGCAGACTCCCGCGCTGAAGGCGATGCAGTGGTTGGAAAATCGTTAAGTCGCGCCGTAACCGCATGCGCAGGGTAGCGATAGCAAAACTAATCACACTATTATTATAAAGCCGAAAGTTTGTGTGTTTGTGTGTATGTTTGTTATCTCTTCACACTTAAACCAATTTTGATAAATCTTGGTATGAAGGTAGCTGATTGATTAACATATAGGCTACTTTTTATGCCGAAAAAAAAAATAGTGTTCCTGTGCGATGAGCGGATAAGACCGCGCGGCGCAACTAGTAAATAATAAATATCGGACAACCCAAGTGGAGAACTTTAAGGGAGCCCTTTGTCCAGCAGTGGACGTCTATGGGCTCATATGATAATAATGATGATGACAACCTCACACAAATCGATCTAGCCCCACAGTCACCTCTAGTAGGCTTGTGTTATGCATTATATATACAAACTTAAATATACATAAATACCCTCCATTACCCCTAGGCAGAAATATTCGAGTGCTTCACACACATATTTGCCTTTGCTGGGATGCCGACAATAAGGTAGCTGCTTTAACACTGAGCCACTCGTGTCGTCAAAAAAATTGAGAATAATAATCAAAATTTGCAAAAAATAATGAGCTTCATGCTGCAAGTAGGCCACAAGGGCACTTTTACATGTCTGAGTCTACCCGCAATACAACAAAACAATGTCAAATTAATGTCTTATTTGTCACAGGCTTAACTCGTCCAGAGTGGCATATCACCTTGCTATAATGCACTATAAGAACTGATCAAACATCAGCTTTAAGAGTCTAGAGTAAAAAGTACGCTGAATAAAGTGAGAATGTTAAAGTAGTGAAGTACTCCCGTGAATTTCCGGAAATATTGTTAATTTTGTATGGAAAATGTTCTCGAGGCACATCCGTTTGTTCAGGAGGTAAAGTGTTGGTATAATACGAATATGGACGATGTGAACGTATACAATTTTTGCAGACCATACACCGGTTCCCGGCAATAAACTGTAGTGAAGTCGCATAAAACCTTTGTGTGATTTAGTATGTATTTAATACGAGTGTAGTAGTCGATACACGCCGCGTTCTCGGAAACCGGAGAATTTGCCAGAAGAGATCTTCACCGCGATGACTAATAAACATGTCCACATTTCGCTGTCAAATAATCATAAAATTATAAGTGTGTATTATTTATTTTTTACTTAAAAAGTAGATTGTGCAAAGCATGTCAATTCTTACCCTACCCTACACTACTCGCGAAGTTGGACGAAGTATCCGTAGCGAAGAATATATGTATATACCTACTAACGTAAAAAGAAACGACAGCGACACTTGTGTGCAGTAACAAAACTCGCGGCTATGTGTGCGTGTCGAAGGTTGAGCGCGGGACGCGCGAGGTGGGGCATTCACGTGAATGCCTTGTCGAAGGATTCGGCATTACAAGGTCACCGACGCCCGAGTTACACCGATAGGCCGTTGTCGCGCCTGTTACCGCAGCGAAGTGCCCTCCACACTAAGTAGTGTAGTAGTAATATAATAATAATAATAATAATAAAATAACTTTATTCATTAAACAACTACTTACAAATGAACATCTCTTTCTGGTCTTTACATTTTTAGTAGAAATATGTGGGTAACTTAATAATATTATCTAATAAATCTTTAGCTAGCACTTGTTACTATTATGTAGTTGTTAAGTTACATTCGAAGAGTATAATGATGTCCTTTACTCCCCGTACTAGTTAAAAACTGTATCACGGTGGAGTAAGAATCGTCATCCATAGTCTCAAAATATCATATATATTTATTTTGTGAGAAGAACACAGTACCAGTGATGAGCGCTAGAATCAAACTATAATATATAACAATCGTAATAAGTAGTAACTTAAAATAAAATAAAATTGAGGGTGAAACTCAATAGTCCTCAGGTTCACCGTATGCTGTTGAGTTAAGCTTGCACCTGGTATCCATAGCGTAGCATGGGAACGAGGCGCAAACTCAACTAAATCAATAATGAGCGTTATCTTAGTTCTAAGACGTAAACATGTAGTATATGTAAAAAGTATAGATGGTTTTTATGTCTTATAATGTAAATCATAATATGTATTTAATTTTACATGAGGGATTACTAGTTTATTTGAAAATGAGTCTTAGTAGACAAATATACGTGTGTTAGTGAGGGAGTAAGTGTGAGTGTGTGTGTATCAAGCCATTTATTTTATGAGTTTTTCAGCGTCTTCATAGGTAATTGAATTTAGATAAGTGTTTAATGTTTTTTTACATTGATAGAAACTCAGGTCCCGCAATTTTATGCACTTACTGACGCGATTGTAGAGTAAGGGGCCGAGATATTTTTGAAATTTACGAGAAAAAGCTAGCTTTGATTTGGGGATGGTATAGACTAGGTCAAGTCTGCGGCGCGATGAGCAGTGGTCAGGGTGTTTATGATGCTATACTAATATTTAGTAAGGTTAAGGTTTATCTAAAACTAGGTGTGCCACGCGGTGTTACCCGCTCATCCCACGGGAACACTATATTTATTCGGGATGAAAAGTATCCTATCTCCTTTCCCGGGTCTCAAACTATCTCCATACCAAATTTCATCTAAGTCGGTTCAGCGGTTGAAGCGTGAAGAGGTAACAGACAGACAGACAGACACACTTTCGCATTTATAATATTAGTATGGATTATTATGTTTTCGAATTGTTGAATAAAAATGTGTGGTTGGTAAACTGTAATATAACTAAAAATCCGCAGTTATTCTAGTATTTCATTTAGATATTTAGCAATGTTTAAATTAAAGGTAGCTTTCAATGTGGGTGAAGACCAAAAAGTTTACCACTATCTATCAGCTACAGATGTCCACTGCTGAGCTCGCCACAAGGTGCGATCCTGTGCCGAATACATCGACTCCCTGCGACCCTAAGGAGGTCATCTGTCCACCTAATCGGGGGACGTCCCAGGCTGCGCTTTCCTAAACGTATTAACCACATTAACACACTTAATTTAAAATTTTATCAAAGTTTCCGATGTGCGACGATCGTTAACCATCGAATACCGTACAGGTTATTTTAAGTTTCCTTTTTGTAACACGATGGAACTTCTTCCGATTGGTTTTTCTCTTCTAACTATGTTTTAACGTAACTGTTTGGTCCTTACCTATGTACTATTTAGAATATCTGAAATTAGGAGATGAGAATTTGTGCGAGATGGGAATATTGACCCAATAAAATGACTAAGTGTACGAGTAAGTCCATACTAATATTATAAATGGGAAAGTGTGTCTGTCTGTCTATTGCCTCTTCACGTTTAAACCGTTGAACAGATTTAGATGAAATTTGGTATGGAGATGTTTGAGTCCCGGGAAAGGATATAGGATATTTTTTACCCCGAATAAATTAAGGTTTCCCGTGGGATGGACGGGTCCTCGGGGCACAGATTGTCTCTTATGCTATGAAAACTTAATAATAGTCGAATAGACAGGGATCTAATCTGCCTTCTTATAACCTAATGCATATTCAGCCAGCAATTTTCAATACAAATCTTACAGATATTACAAAGCAAAGCATCTCTTGTAAATTACAATCAAGGTCTACATTTGCATGATGATTGTATTTTTCTGACACGTGACAAAGCAGGCTACATCTGTCTGTCCTTGTTAAATTGAATATGGTAAGCTGTTTTTTGTGGCGCGTTCGTATGATTGAGAAAAAATGTAGGTAATAATCACGTGGACGGCGGCTGAGGTACGGAGTGTAGAAAGGAGGAGTGCTATCTTTTATGAGAGAATATTTGAAATAGAAAGCGGTACTAGCGGTTTAGTGCTGCAAATCGACTGGTGACAACCAAGTCACTGAAATTTGAAAAAGCACATAATTTAGATCACGATGAGTTTTATGACAAACTAGTATTTTATACGATTATACAAGAAAGGTAGTAAGTACTTCATTTTCTATAGATTGTATATTGTAGGTACTTAGAGAAAAATTAAAGAGTAACACGGTAAAGTATCATGATCATGAGTTAGTTCGGTGAATAGAGACTAAAGTACTGGGGGTGACCTTACAAACAGTCAGTTAGTTTTGAATTGTTGATATGTTGTCTTAAGTGGTTAGTGAGTGTTTTAAATGCAAAATGCATGACTTTTTTCACTGGATTAAGTTCCGAAATAAAGGATAAAAAGAGAAATTTGTAATGATTAAAAATAAAATATTGTTTTCTTTTTCAAAATGTATCAAAAGATAAAACAAGTAAAAAAACAACAATAACCAACTTAACCCATCTTAAAATAATATTCATCTGTTTTTTTGTACATTAAATAGCCTGACATAGCAACAGACAATTTCATATGCATAACATGTATAAATATGTATTTATTCGAAGAAGTGTCAAACCATCACTCGATTTTTTTCTCCAATACCGTGAAACATGCCAACTTTGCCCGCTTTTTTCATAAAAACCCGAATTTCTCTCTTTTTTTCTATGACGAGATAAAGTTTTTTTTTGTCTAACGCATCCATCGTATTCATATGCATGCGTTTGTTACGAGAAACAATTTTTAAATCTACATTTAACCAACTTTTTTATCAATTTTCACCTCGGGTAAAGTTATCTAAACTTTTGCCAACATTGCCCAAATTGATTATTTTCGTAACTATAGCCCCTACAACGTTAAGATAAGGATCAGTATAAAATCTGGGGTAATAATGGCGTTCCACGTAAATATCTTGGTCTTAACTATACAAACACGTGTGCAATATGGGTGGGCAATGTTACATAGGTATTTTGTTTTACTCCATACAAGCCGAATCAAGCAGTTTGAAATTGTCAGGGTTGTCACTTTTGGTTGAGTAAACCATCTTTACCAATACCATTATCAAAGTGAAAAATGTATGCTTAATATTGGGTACTAATAGTTATGCGGTTATTTTTTTACTCCAAGTTTGAATAATCTAAATAAAAATTGTCATAATTGAATATTCTATGTTTTTTTTTGTTTTATGGACATGACATGACATGACATGCAGCTACTGCTAAAAGTACAACGGCTTAATAGAAATACAATTTACCTTACCTTAAATACATAACCCTCCTTTATGTACGCAGTCAGGTAAAATTACGACAAGGTGACAACCCTAACCCTTTTTTTAGTCTGGGCAATGTTAGCATTCATAGGTTAGCATGTTACTGGATAACATTGCCCACCATCATAACTCTAGTTTTAATAAGTACTTTTAGTACAAACTACAGTAAAAATGATCTACAGTTCTTATTTTATAACAAGCAATAAGATACATTTACCTGAGGCTTCCCCATTCTGTAAAAACTACACCAGAACTTCACCTAGAATTGGCCCGCCAAATCACGCACCTTATTCGACTAGTCCCAACACGTTACGGAATGAAGTTGCGCGCAAATGTGATTCCCAGTGATACCACAGATATAATCTATTTTCCACTAAAAATAGTAGTGTTGCCATAATCATCTTGAAATTGTCTACAGTAACGTTTCTTTTTTTAAGTAGCGTTTTGGGCAAAGTTCCCTGTGGAGGCAAAGTTGGCGTATTTCACGGTACTAATTCTGATTAGTCAGGACACAAAAAACGATCATCAATAAACCAATAAAAATACAGTTAAACGTCAAATGTTTATAAAAATAAGAGAAGCCTTTTATTAGCATTTTATCCAATTATTTCCATATAAAAGGTTCATACAAAAAATCGATACGTCATTCAAAAGGTGTATTAATATGCTTTGGACATCAAGGGGGTCTAAAATAACGAAAGTCATGGTATGCTGTAAGGCGATTACTTGTTTTTTTTTTTGTTTTGATATCGTTTGTAAAGATTATGCTTTTAAGCTATCTTTCGCAAAAATCTATTATAGATATATTACAAACAGCTTAATGTCTTTTGTTTGAATATGACAGAAGGACTGTAAACATAACGTAAAATTGCTAGAATAGGTAATGCTTATTTAAAATCGTCTGTTAGTGACATAATATGTATGAACGTTTTCAACCAAAAGGGTCTAAATTTAGTTGCATCTTATATACCAATAAAAACACCTGTCCACGTCCAACGCTTGCTAGTGGTTAGTGACAAAGTGGTACCTATCTTAACATGAATTGTCACATATTATGGTATATTCATTGGATTTGGAAAAATGTAGGATTTTTGAAGAGTAAGTTAATCAAATCTTCTCACGTAGAGCTTTAAAACTGAAGTTATTTTTGAAACATTAATATTACAAATACTTAATGGTAATTTTTTAAATTCTGTAGTTAAACCCGTGAATGAAAAACGTACTCACATCATTTTTAAACACGTCTATTAAAACGGCGAGTCCCGTTCGAATTTCAAATTTCGAATCTAATTCGAACTATCAATCCCAATCAATTCTAAATTCGAAGCTCTTTTTCTTTTAATTTCTCACTGGCCAGCAATCAATTCTGTCGCC
This sequence comes from Apotomis betuletana, assembly GCA_932273695.1. NCBI lineage: Eukaryota > Metazoa > Arthropoda > Insecta > Lepidoptera > Tortricidae > Apotomis > Apotomis betuletana. Next base: position 7,750,597 of record OW026318.1, on the reverse strand, counting down.
AACAAGGAGGTCGCTATGGAGTGAGTGAGTGATAAATAGTTCTGGTTAATCCGACCTTATCGTGGCCTCCCGTGCGGTCCAAAAATGAGAGATGGTCCGTGGTGGCTAGATAACGCTTCTGGGTAATGGATTTTATGATGTGTAGAGACGACTGTTTAATAATACGTACTTTTATAATACCATTTCTTCGCCGAAGAGTCATAAACAAACAGGATTCGATCCCTTATTTTTTTGAACAAGTTTACAGCGCGAAGTATTACCAAAATATCAGGCATAAAATGTGATATGGTGGCATGTTATTACAATAGGTATATATTCTGCTACTAGTTATGAATTATGATTATGAAAATTCAGTAGGACATAATAGCTTGTTGGTAGTAGTAGTGTAGCAGACACTACCCAGTGCCTGCTAGTTAAACAAAGTAGCAAGTTTATTCGACTACGATAGTCATTATTACATTATGTTATTAAATATAATTTTTCACTTATTCCCATGTTGTGAAATAAAGTCTAATTAAATTAATTAAAAATAAATAAAAATAAAATAAATAAATATTAAGGGACAATCTTACACAAATCGACCTAGTCCCAAACTAAGCAAAGCTTGTACTATGGGTACTAGACGACGATATACATAATATATAAATACATACATAGATAACATCCATGACACAAGAACAAATATTTGCCCCGGCCGGGATTCGAACCCGGGACCGCCGACTCAGTAGGCAGGTGTCTACCAACCGAGCCAAACGCTTTATTTTACAAAAAAGTGTAGTTTCCAAATCGACATGCTAAAATAAATAAAATTGGTTGATTCTCACTTTTAGAATAAAGAACAGATTAATACTTCTCTATTAAAAAAATAAAATCAGAAGTGGTCTCCGCACTTCCTAGCCCTACTATGACAAGTGCAGTGAATGCCGAGTTAGCGCGACCGGGCAGCGCTATCGACTAATTGTATCGGTATGTGCCTCCACTAGTGATGTGATTCTATCGATATATTCAAACTGAACCCTATACGGCATAACCAAAACGTGTTCTTAGACAGTCGTAGCGGTACACACACTTCAGTCAGTCAGCTGGGTCACCCCACGACCAATTGCGTCCGATCTTTCACAAACAACCAAAAAAATAGTTCTGGGGCGGTTTGGGCAGATCAAAAGAGAGAAAAGGGCACGTCTGTAGTGGTTTATTCTGTGGTTGTGGTTAATGCTTATTTATCTAGTTATTAAGAAAGTTGCTTAAGGCGCACACAATCACGTGTACACATTCTTTATCCGTGTGTATTTGATTCTCGTGCCTCGCACTTTTAAGTTTCAGTTAAAATCAAATATTTTAGTAAGAAACATTAAGTTACATATATATTTACATATACATTCTTCATACATTGTATAACCTCACACTTTGAGATGTTATCAGACCCGGACCCTTGACGGATTACCGAGCATCGACGCGCGGCCGACTACCGACTGTTATCGACTAATCTGCCAAATCGATACGTCATTTTTATCGACATGTTGGTAAAACGGTTCCTTATCAATGATTTAAAGACTTGTGGTCCGAATTCATAATACATTTAACTTTGAGTAAGTACTTATTTATACATTTTTGAATAAGATGTTTACTCTCTTGTGAAACAAATATCAACGAGAAGGAAATAATAATTATTTGTCGTAAATAAAAGCAAAATAAAATGGTTCCATTCTGTACATTAACAAACGTCAAATCTCCGTTACAGTTTGAATTGGAATGCAGACCAATCAAACTTTAAGTAGTTGCAAGCCAATTTTTTCAAACGAATTACTTTCAGTATTGTATACTTATACTTACAGTATCTAAGTAAAAGGGAAATCCATATACTTCCATACTAATATTATAAATGCGAAAGTGTGTCTGTCTATCTGTTACCTCTTCACGCTTAAACCACTGAATCGATTTTGATGAAATTTGGCATAGAGATAGTTTAAGATCGGAGGAAGGACATAGGGTAGTTTTCATACTGGAAATTATACCTAAAAAGATTGAAAAGTGAGTGAACATTTCTGTTGGGGTGCTGTGACCCTGTAGGAAATGTAATTATTAGACCAAAAACACAATTGCTCTTACATTTGCTTAGGCGCTTTTAATAATCCCTTTTATCAAGTTCCACGCGTACGTAGTTGCGGGCAAAAGCTAGTAACATAAATAATTTGTCAACGCGGCTAGCAGAGTAGTTGTGCAGCTGTTTACTGAGCCGACGGGTTAGAATCCCGACATTTTTTGTTCCTGGGTCAAAGTAGTGGGAGATGGGTCGGTGTGTGAGCTCGACTGATATTTATTTAAATATCGATATATTCCCACCCCTAACGTTATTTGTCGACGGTATCAGCGAGCGCGGATCCATCACTGTTGAGATAGCCGCCTTATTAACTGCTACGTCCGTGGGCTACTGAGGGGACACCACACTATTAATATGGAGCTACGTCGTGCTTTGGAAATATCATTAGCGATATTCTGAGGACAATCCGAACCACAACGTTTAAGCAATCAATGTAAAATAAGGTTTCCTGGGTATACAATTTCTAAATTTAATTTTCAAGTAAGCGTATTTGATTGAATCCATCCACGAAATAGCAAAATCGTCACAAATCAAACATTCGAAAACAAGAGAACAAAAACAATCGACAAACGTTCAAATGTAAGTACATCGGAAGCTGTCGCAAGGACGCGCCTAGATGACAGATAAGAACAATTGGTAAACACTGGCCACGTGGCCATAATGGCTGGAAACAATGCTATTGTTCGAAGAAATGGCGCGAAATTTCGAAATTGGAAATTCTCTGGAATGCTCGCGCTTAATTGGTGGATATGGGGTCTTTTCGGAGCGAAAAGAATATTAATTGGGCTGATTGGAGCGCTGGTGTGAGTGTCGCAATTAAGTTCGGTTTTATGCGGTTTTTAGAATGCGATTGTTCGAGTTTGAGGCTGGATGTGTGACTGTTTACGGGGTACGCGGGTAAAAAAGTGATGAACTGAACTGAGTTTAAACTGAAATTGACCAGTAATTTACTGCGAATCGATACTGGTTTTGTGGCTGACGATGGTTGTTACGTAAATATGTCTTAAGTAGAATAAAAACGTTTATTTCACGTATTAAAAATAACGTCCATCTATTTGTCCATACCAACGTATAGATAAACCTTTCAACAAATCCTGGCGATTAGTGTAACATACATTGTTACGAAGTACGGTAGCGTATTTTTAACGACCTAATTTCAAAATTCGAATAAAAAATTGAACTCAGACGTTAAAAACCGTTACAAACTCCACCGGGTGCCGTGACCACACGAAACCAGAGTGTCTCCGTAATATTTACACCATTGTTTGTTACGTAACTAAACACAATACAATTTAATAGTCACTTGACAAAGACAATGCTAAGTTCACTACCACATTCTCTTTCTATCTGAGATAATCTGGATACAAACGAAACCTATTTAAATGGTGGTGAATGACCCACCTTGAGGCTTCTGCGAAACAATAGGGCATTGTTCGTGACGTCACGGATATAGGTCAGAGGCCCAAATAACAGCTGATCGCGGCTCCTGGGTCCGTTGGTGATTATGATCTTGTTTTGATGGCCTTTTGTGAGAATATTCCGTTGTTCAATATTTTTATGCGAACGGATTATATTTATATGTTGGTATACCGGGTGATCAATCCAAATGGGTCAGGAGGGAGAAGTCACAAACTATGAGAGATAGGGAAATCTGTTCTTAGGAACCGTGGCGCCGATTTTAGATTTAATAACAATTACTTTTTTTTATAAATCTCATAGATACATAACTTCATACACAACGCGGTTAAAATCGATGTAAAGAATTAATACGATATGCGATTACTTACAGAATTTTAACCAGATTCAATTCCCGGTTATGTATGAAGTTTATAAACAAAAATTAATGCAGTTTCTACTATATCTAAAATCGTTCCCATGAACAGATTTCCTTATCTCTTACAGTTTTCGTTTTTTTCTCCCTACTGACCCACTCTGTATATAATCTTTGACGATGCGGTTGGCGTAGTGGTAAAGCAACTGCCTACTGTCCCGGCGGTCCTGGGTTAGAATACCGGCAAGAGCAAATATTTGTGTGATGAACTCGAATATTTGTTCCTGGGATAAAACTATTTGCGTCAATTTTATTCTCGATTTCATTTGCGGTCCGTTTTAATGGAATATTTCATATTTTGTGCGTAAACTGCAGACACACTGACGCGTTCAAATGATTAGTCAATGTATTACGTGTTTCATAATTTTATTACGTAATACCTACTTAAGAGGCCTTATTCCTTTTAAAATGTATTTTTTAGGGTTCCGTACCCAAAGGGTGAAAACGGGACCCTATTACTGAGACTTCGCTGTCCGTCCGTCCGTCCGTCCGTCCGTCCGTCCGTCCGTCCGTCCGTCCGTCTGTCACCAGGCTGTATCTCAACAACGGTGATAGCTAGACAGTTTTTCATATTATGACAAATATATGGACAATTTCAACCAACTTTTTGGAGTGAATAATACCTTTCTCCGGGTTGTATACTACCTACAAGCTATTTTATGCTTTCATTGCGTACAGTCGAAAATAAATTGAAAAAACTTATTTTCCGCGTGAATCTTGTCAATTTCGAGTAGTTTTTGAAACTAAAATTGTCAATGAAAATTTCAAACTGTAGGTAATATACACTAATAAATCCCAATAGCCCTGTTCTATGTAGTAACATCAATGATATGTTAAGAAACATGTTTGATCATTGAGAAAAATGTCTAAATCATTCAGCATTTTAAAAGGAATAAGGCCTCTTAAGCACAGTTACCTATCATATTTTGGTGTACCTACACGACGCAAAGCTCTCTCGATATCTATTAAACCACCTGTTAAGTATGAATAATTACCTACATTTGCCAAAAGGGCGAATATACAAAAGTTGGGCAACTTTTCGGGATATTTTGTTTATGATAGTTTTTTAATCAAAATGCTACAAATTCGGGTATATAAGATAGGTAATGTAATGAATATATTGCTCGAGATTGGGCCAGTCACTTTTTTAAGTAGAACCGGAGAAATTTCGGTTTTTCTGAATTTGACTGCCAGGGGACTGACGAGGCTGACAAAGTACTGACAAAATACACAACTTCATAACATATGCTTGATATTTATTAAAATTTAGAAATAAATCTCTTAGGAACTAATCTATCTATTAGCCACAGACGTCCACTGCTGAACATAGGCCTCCCTCATGACTCGACACAAAGTGCGAACCCGTGCAGACCGCATCTATTGATTCCCCGCTACCCTCAGGAGCTCATCCGTCCATCTAGTCGGGGGCCTTCCCACGCTGCGCTTTCTTATACGTGGTCGCCACTCTACGACTTAGCTGCTCTAACTGCCGTTCATTTACCGGGCTACATGGCCTGCGCATTGCCATTTCAACCGTGCAATCCTGTGAGCTGTGTCGGTTACCCTGGTTCTACTGCGGATATCCTTATTTCTGATTCTTTCGCGCTCAGGAACTTCGAGCATAGCCTTTATTGAAGAACTACAGGACCATCTCACTGCTGAGCCATATTCATCAGCTGTTCTTCAGAGTCATTACCAATCGTCTCGCGCACAGTCGATTTCCAACCTCCCGATCAATCCGTATTCCGAAAAGCTTTAGCACCATATACCAAATTCATACACTGCGGCAGGTTGTACAGAAGAGAAAGGAGTATAACCGGCCACTATGTTTGTGAACTATGAAAAGCCTTTGATTCGATCGAGACATGGGCTGTGCTTCAATCTCTCCAGCGGTGCCGAATCGACTATCGATACATCGAAGTGCTGAAGTGTTTGTACTGAAACACCACCATGTCAGTCCGAATCCAAGACCAGAGCCTATCCAACTGCAGCGAGGAGTAAGACAGGGAGACGTTATTTATCCAAAACTATTTACTGCTACACTGGAATATGCCTTCAAGCTATGGATTGGAACGGACTTGGCATCAATATTAACGGCGAGTACCTCACTCACCTTCGATTTTCATACGATAGAAACTATTTTTAGTCTTATTCTTATGTTTTTAGTCTTATTCTTAGTCTTCATTCACTGAAGTAATAATTGAAAAAAACTGTTTAACGTGTAATACTGTGAGAAAGATCTATCTCCACCATTCAAACAGCTTTTTAATTGGCTTTACTACTTTGAGGTAGTTTAACAGTATACATTTTCTAAGTAAGCATCCCTGTTTTTTTATAAGTCACTGCTATTTTTGGTATTCTCTATAATTTTGTATTTGTTGTAGCTTGTTCGAACTTTTTTTTATCTCTATGTAGTTTCTTTTAATTTAATTTAAATAAAACTTCCGCAAAGGCCCTTCTTCACTGTTTCCTTCTTTTCCTTTTAGTAATATCTTCACTCATTTCTCCAATTCTGGTTTATGGAGTTTCTTCCATAGATTTGACAACTTACTTAGACTGCTTTTTGACTCTCCTATATTTTGGTCGATGATTTTTCAGTCTAGTTCTCAGTTTTGAAACCATTGCTTGGTTCAATATTTTTTAATTGCCTATTTCTGGACTTTTTCTGTCTTTTGCTTCATTTGCTCTTTGGTCGTCGTTTATAATAGGTCATTTGTTCACCATCTATTGATTATGCTTCGTGGTCAGTAGTTCTGGCGAACAAAGATATAAGTAGTATGATTCAGAAGTTGTTTTTTTTTTGCGTGTACTCAGATGATTTTTATATTTTTTTTTTGTGGCTAATCGTTGCTCCCAAGGTGTTATTTCCTTAACAAATGTCTTTACCCCTGTTCCTTCTTTTTTTAAGAAGCGGCAGGATGGTTTAAACTGAAATAAGTAAAAATATACAGCTTCAACACGCTACAAATGTCAGTACCCTGGAAACCCGTCAGTCCTTTGGCGCAATATAACACAAAGGACTGACGCCAACGGACTGATGAAAAAGACATGAATTTGGGGTTATCTTTAGAATCAACATTTAATTTGATATTTTCGAACATCAACTAGCTACATTTTAACAAAACAAAGTTGACTGTGTATAAATTCAAGTATAATACAGATTAACAAGGAAATAACGACTTACCATATGACTGATTTATTGACTGGATCGGCACGTGTTCACATGACAACCACAACTCTGGTACAGGCTCAGTAATAGTGGCCGTAAAATGGCTCGACCTGCAGCTAACTTTACTATCAACTTTGAAATTTAACGCGGATTTGAATTTGAGTCGCCGATATTTAGCGCGAAATTCCAATTCGAACAACAGACAGCGGACTGACAAATAAAACTGAACACAAAGTTTCTTATATTTTTTACAACAACAGTGAGAATATTATATTATGAAAGTAGTGTTATACATTATTAAATACATCATAGATTGTACTGAAACAGTAAGTTTTCTTACATTAGAGGTAATATTTAATACACAGCCATTTGATTGCCCACTTTTGAGGTTGTGACATGCCAAAGTACTGACGTTTTAAGGATAAATTGTGGAGTTTCACAAATTTGTATTTAAAATGAATAGCTGAAATTGGGTGACCAAATAAAAGGCTTTTAGTAGTATTCAAATAAAATTAAAAATATAAACAAAATATAACAAAACATTATTTTATTGCCCTATGACATCGAGTTACCCATTTTTTGTAGAATCACCCAAAACTCAGTAAATTAATGTTTCTGTTTTTAAAGAATAACTATATGCCTTTAAGTTATACCATGGCCTATTTATAAATTACATATAGACAATTTTCGCCATTATTTAACCCTACGGCCTCCATATAAAAGCATTCTTATACCTTCTAACCATCTACGTAATTGATTGAGCCCCTTCCTGTCCGCAATTTTAAAAATATTTTAGGTTTAGGTTTAAAGATAAAAGGCATATAACCTAAAAAACCTTAAAACACTCCCGACACAAGTAGCTGGTCATCATGAGACCCTCATTCATGAGTGATATAGAAAATGCTACTCAAACTGAGTATAACTACAAAATTTTAAACTAAACTAACTAACTATTTTGGCTCAGTGACCCAAACAGGATCTTAGCCTCTGAAACGAGAGTACGCCACTTGTTCTGATCCTGCGCAGTTTCTTGCCAGTTTTCGGCTTGAAGCTTACGGAGATCCACCTCCACTACGTCTCCCCGAACCTGGGACGACCAACCGGTCGTCAACAGGTTGGTTGCCCCAAGTATGCTCTAAAATTTTGAATTCTTATTTTCAATATTGGCTGAGATCTTGTTGCAATGAAAGCTAAATATCTTGAAAACTACTGGTCCTATTTCCACCAAACATACCTAAGAACCATCTCGACGGAAAAGTCTTTCGATAAAAAAAACACACTCGAATTGGTCCATCTGTTTAGGAGCTACAATACCACAGAAACACAGATACACATGTTAAACTTATAACATTCTTTTTTCGTCGATTGTTAAAGATGTATTTTTTTATGTACAAATAACCGTGCTACCGTTGTAAACTTGTAACCATTCCAAACTAACTTAACCTGTCTTGAACTCATTGAGTTTTCTCACATTTTCCGTCACCACTCATCAGGGCAACGGTACATTTGCGCCTGAGTATAAACACGGTTGTTTACTGCCGCCTTGAGAAGTTTCTAGAATTTATCGCTTGTAATTATTGTTCAAATATTCAACAAAATCGACGCCACAGCGAGGGGGTTCTACCCAACCTACACACATGCTGTATAGTATAAGAGCTAATACAGTACAGCCCTTATACGACTTATTTCAGCTGAAGGGATAAGCTCTTATACAGCATGTGTGGTGTGTTTTACTGTATGTATCTTTTTAGAGATGAAACGGATAGTTGTTTGGCCGGATACCGGGTACCGAAAATTCGGCCTGACTATCGGCCATACCTTTGCAGGTGCGCGTCGTCCATGAACGTTCGCGCGGACACAATTCTTATTGGTTCTTAACGAATTTTATCATGTCATTACGGAGTCATTATCATTCAATACAAGTAGTACACGTGCAGATAGTAATAGTAGTGCAGTAGAGTAGATTCTATTTTTACCCCAAATGAAGCAAGTTCACTATCCTGTATCCGGCCTATGCCTTCTGGAATCTAGTCATGATAACGTTACGGAGACTTTTTGGCAAAATTACTCCTGTGGCGCGAAGATAATCTCATTAGCGATTTATACTCCCACGCAAAATCCGACTACTGGTAGTGAGGGCTAAACAGCCCTCATACAACAACCATCGTCAGCCACAAAACCAGTATCGATTCGCAGTAAATTACTGGTCAATTTCAGTTTAAACTCAGTTCAGTCAGCTCAAGTCATTAATAAAAAAAAGGTGACTTTGCTTTGCATTTTCGTCGCAATATCCCATAAACGAGGACATAACGTGAAATTGTTTTGGCTCAAATACGATTAACTTACTGACTTGTGTAAAATACTCGCAAGTTTAATTTATAGTTCCTACGCCTGACATGACGTCACATGACGCTATAACTCCTGATATATGGACGGGAGCGTGGCAATACAAAACGTATTTATTTTAAACTGCCACGTTTTACGACCAGTGAGTGTTGCAAGTTTATAATTATGGGGCTGTTAAAATAATTGGAAGACTCCTAATAGACTAAGTTATTGTCATTGAATTAAACAAATTGCGTAATTTTTCACGTGTCTTGAATTTATTTTTCATTCAGTTTGGAATTTTATTGTAATACTTGATGTTGTGATCCAGACATTTTTAATTCAATCAATGTTTGAATGATTTAAATGGATTATATCGCGTATATTAATTATATGAGCCTGCCTGACGTTTCGGTAACTTACCAGTTACCTTTGTCAAAGGTTAACTGAGAAAAACTCAATTTTTCTCTGTCAAAGTTACATTTGTGCTAAGTACCCATTTCATAAATTAAATATGAATAAAAAAATGAAAAGTAAAGGTGTACATACATGCCAGATGGGCCTTATGTCTAAAGACCACTATACATGTACCAGAAGGGCATTATTTAATCCTAAAGTATAATCCGTTTAGATCGTTTTATTTAAATGTGTGACAATCGCGGAAACCGAAGAAAATATTAATCAAATGTGTCTTTTCTATAAATTTATTTAGGGTTTGAACACTTTAAACCCTATAAAATATTGAACGATTTTGATTTTTCTGTGTCATAATATATTGTATTATTAATGAGTTCATGTTCAATTCATGCCGATAATAAGTAAATCCTGACAGCTGTCATCTCAGTACATTTTATAACCTCAAATCGATTTTTAGGTTAGGAAATGTATGGAGATCACTTAGTGTCTGGATTGTCCTCTTATTGGCCAGGCACTGTAGGGCCAATGTTACTGCTTCATTTTAAAAATAAAAAAGAAGTTTTCATGTTGAATCCCCGAAGGCGAAAATTCAACTTTACAAATTCGTTCAGTGGCTATCCCACGATTGAAGCAAAGGCACTAAAACATTTTCACATTACCGACACTAACCGTAGCTATTAAACCGTGACAGCTAAACGTCATACATCGTTGTCAAAACTAATCCATTTTTACCGAAACACGTTCAAGGAAACGATCGAATTATCTCCTGAATAATTTTATGTGTGGTTTTACGAGTGCACCAATGCAATAACGAAACGAATAAGCCAGGTTAAGTTTCTTACGAACTTAGGCTGTTTTGGTAATGGAAGGGTTGTACAACAGTGTTGCCAGCGTTGCAATTCGCTGAGGATGATTTATAGTGAGCTTCGCAATGAAATGGCAATACTGAGTGCGTTCGGATACTTTGTTGGCAAATTTTAGTGATTGATGTTGCAACGTATAATGAGTTAGGTTTATTCGGATGACTGCTTTAGGGCAGTGGCGGGAAATTTGAAACTAATTATTTCGCACTAGTCTGTGTACGCAAAGGCACTTAATAAAATAGGTACATACCTAACATAAAAAAAAAACCTAACCTAGGGTGTTGCTGGCAGCGGGGCAGGGCCCAGGCTACCGGTAGTTAGGGCTGAAGAGAGGAACCTCCTAACGATGCGCGCCGTGTCTAGTCTAGGCGTACCTGCCATCACTTATGTGTTAGTTAAATGCATTGCACCGCCTGCATTTCTTCTGCTTTGCCCTAAGGTTGACTGGTAGAGAATGCCTCATGGCATTAAGTCCGAAATTAATACGATAAGTTTTTTTATGCGCAATAAACGTTGAAGGATAGGATAACCCAGTCGGCGCAATAGTAAAGCAGAAGCCTACTGAGCCGGACGTCTTGGGTTCGTATCCCGGCAAAGGCAAATATTTGTGTGATGAACTAGAATATTTGTGACTGAGTCAAGGCTGTTATTTGTATTTAAGTATGTATTTGAGTATATAAGTATTTATATTATCGTCTAGTGCTCATAACACAAGCCTACTAGAGCTTACTCGTACTATGGTACTAGATCGATTTATGTGAGGTTGTCTGATAGGTATTTATTTACAATTAAATAAATAAACTTAAAGAAATAAAATGGAAGAACTTTGGTCCAAGCTGAACCGGAGACGCTCCGCTCTCTCGATCAATAATGAAATAAACGAAATAACCCTATGGTTTAACCATAGGGTTAGGGTTAAACTATTAATAACCCTATGGTTTAAATAACCCTACAAGCTCTACGATTTGGGAACAGGAAACCACTTCGAAACGGGACCGTTCAGTTTCACATAACACCCATAAGTACGTAAGTATTTTAATAAATCCACCTCAAGCTCATAACCTTAGCTTTCCTTGCAGTAAAACAGTTCCACTAGAGGCCAGGGTTGTGCGCATGCATACTCATCTGCAGCCGCAACGGGCATCCTCACCATATTCACGTAAACTGTCACAATCGTTAATACTGAGATGATACTTTTACAGAATCATGGAATGTTAAACACTTTTTATTGGAATTTCGCGTGCATTAAGAAAGTGCCCTGATATTTACCCAATTTCTTATATGTAAGCCGTCCTAATCAGATTCAAGTATAAAATTATGCGATAAAGATCCTAAAATGATGAGTGAGATTTACCTACTAAATAAATATATTTTACCAACTAAATAAATTTGGCACTTGTACAATCCATCAATCGAGTCGATCTTGTATGTACTGAACAGAAAAATGTGTTCATAGTCGTTTTATATCGTATTAAAAGTTGGACTTGAGATTTGGCAAGCTCATTTAAGAATGCCACGGCATGTTTCAAGTTGTTTACACTCGACATACCATCTTTGCTCCGTTCCCATGAATAAACATGAGCTAAAAATGTGTCCTTTTAATATTAGGATTAATTACTAAAACGAATCATATACATCGAAACGTTTTATTGAATCTTTGTATCGTTTAATTTTTTTGTGGGATTACCACTTTTTTTATACACTAATAATGACACTACTTGGGTCGCAGGTTCGAGTCCTGCTTACATTGTTGTAGATCACATAACATTGTTCTTTCACAATTTACCTTATTTATATTTATAAATTCACATCCGCATCAGAAAACCGGGTAGCATCCCTATCCACCCAGGAATGACGGAAATACAGCCTTATAAAACATCGTGCGGTCACCTCTCTTTAACACATCAGAACATCGACTTTCCGTCTATATTATTACGGTCGATTATGATCGGCTGACGGGGCAGTATAAAAACGTCAAATGGAAAGGGGGCATGGAGTGGTTTTGAAGTAATTTCTTGCGAAAAGGCGACGGGGCCGTACCTAATCCGTTCGTAAGAAAGGTGAGCGTTCACTTAGTTACTGGTTGGACACACGGAGACATCGGTTGGCGAGATCTAGCGGGAACCTGATAGTATAGGAGAGAAAAAAATGTCCATACTCTGCCGGCCTAGGCACATTGAGAGAATGGAAGAGGAGCGTGCCCCGTAAACTTGAATTGACCGGTTGGGCGACCCGAAAGATCTGAGGGACCTTGGCATCGATAAACCACCAAATTAGCACACAGTCTTTATTCAGCTTAAATTAGTTATACATATAAGGGCTATATAAACGCTTATGCAGCTTGTATGCTGCTAGGGTAGCGATCGCTGTCTCAGGACCGAGAAGCGTGGCATAGCGAGGCGCCTTTGTACTCTGATAGTTAAAGTCTTCCACGGGAAAATATAACTAATATAAAACTACATCATTGATGCAAAGATCAAAGCTGAAAGAAAAATTGAAATGCCTGCATAATCTAGTGGAAGAGATCGGGAATCGAACTCGGTACCTCTGGATTGCCGGTCCAGCGCGTTAACCTTTCCGCCACCCTAACGCCCAGGCAACCTTTCGATTTTTTCCTTATGCTTTGTGTGTCGATCTTAGCAATTCGTTGGCTAACTTAGCGGACACGATCGCTGGTGTTGGTATTTAGCCAACGACAGCCACCTTTGGTTTTCAACGAAACAAGATATTTCGATCGGGACATTTGCCTCTGGCCCTAACTAGCGAATACGGTCACTGTAAACTCATGGTAAGGGTGATGCTCTGCGCTCGCGCCGGCCGTGTGTACGGGCCGTAAACAGCGCAACCCGACGCCTCCCGCCATTTTTGAGCAAAATACTGCACGTTAATTTAACACCGCGCCGCGGTCATTTGCGGCATTTTCGCTTATTGCTCTCCGGGCACGTTTGCGGACGTTTCGCGTATAATTATGTGAAATGTTATTATATTAAATAAACGGTGATAGTATTATGGACACGGAATGGCTTATAGCACGTTGACTCTACAAAAGCGGTTGACCGAGAGGCTGCTAAATAAAATCGCGACATCCTACCATCTGGTCCGTAACAACGGCAAAGCGATGCCATGTTCTTCTGCCAGTACCCTGTGGCAACCAGCCCATCTAGCACAACTATTATTTGCGATTCTTGTCGCGCGACATAATGCCCGTCACCCTCTCACAATATTGCACTGAAGGAGACAGGCAATGATCTCGCGCGAAAAATAGTCGAAAACCGTCCTCCAACTAGGGGGCACTGACCATCCACAATCTCCTACTCTGAGGCACCTAGTCTGAGGGCGTCCCACACTACGCTTGCCGATCCGCGGTCTCCACTCAAGAACACGTTTACCCCATCGGTTATCGGTTCTTCGGCTAATATGGCTAGCCCACTGCCACTTCAAATTGCTAATACGGTGAGGTAATGCACTAAACTTTTGAAATCCGTATAAAGTCCCAATGTTTCCCTAAAGACGCGGGATGTTGCTGCGATAGCATCCTTTCACGAGTGGGAGTGATTTACTCGTAAACTTAAGCGTGCAGTCGTAGGCGGTGACTTAGCTGCATACTAACTACTGCAAATATGTAATTGAAAGGAAACAAAAAACAGATACCTAGCTTTTACGAGGTTCATTTACTAACAGTGCCTATAAATACTTAAATATCGCACAAATCTAGTCCCACAGTAAGCTCTAGTAGGCTTGCCTTATGCGTACTAGACTATGCTATACATACTTAAATACATAGAAAATATGATCAAGGAAATTCGAGTCCCTCACGCAATTTGCCCTTACCTTACCGGGATATATGATAATTAATACAACATAGTTAAAGATTTTAGCTACAATTCATAAATCAAAATGGTTTAAATACGAAACTACGAAATGTAATTTTAGTATTCCGAATTAAAAAAAACATAGATCATAAAAGTCCGTTTTTATTAACTTATACAATTAAAAGAGAAATATCTTGGTCTTAATTTTTTTTAACGCAATACAAAAAAAGGAGTTATATAATTTATACATTGCAGTTAAACATGGAAAAACGACTAAGAAAACGTTTAAGCGCAGTCAGACGTGTTTACGATCCAATGGTCTAAGCGTTTTCCTGATCTTTGGTAAATATAAGTAGGTAATAGAACTTGTACATACCTAATCTCACATAAAAAGAGCGGTGTTAAATATATAAATAACTACGACGCATTGAGTTTGACCACAGAATAGATAATAGTACAAGTACAGAAGGCACACTACTTTGATCTTTACAAAAGCCGCTTTTTTTAGCCAAAAAAATATGATTTATGGCCCTTCTAAAGTCGTCGTCCCCAGCGCAAGCCAAACGGAACGTTAAAGCTGCGTGCCAACGGTGAAAATGAATTGGCTCGCTTGCCGCGTCGCCGAGAGCGAGGGCTGTCAACGACTAAAAATAAAAATGTATTTCCTATTTATTTCTTGCATTCAATATAGAGAGCAATATATTTATATTCTTCATACATTATATTAATTATTTCATTATTCAACTATAAAGTAATCAATCTCAGAATTTGGACGAATTGAATCCACCACCAGGCTGCAAAACATTTTAGCTTTATTTTTAAACATTTTAATACGTATAATATAATAAAATAATGCAACGAATGCGTTACCTTAACATGCAATTAAATTCTTGAGCTTCATTTTGTTTTTGCTTAGTTGTCCGATATTTATTTATTTATTCATATATATATTCATCACTACACACCTAGTATAAAACAAAGTCGTTTCCTCGTCTGTCTGTCTGCCCCTATGTATGCTTCGATCTTTAAAAATACGCACGGACGCACCGTGCCGTGCCGTGCGAAGCCGGGCGGGTCGCTAGTAACAAATAAAACATGTACAAAGGCGAACTTATCCCTATTAGGGATCACTTCCAATACATTTCTTTTAACTCATTATTTATATATTTTATATACTTACTTATCAAACTATCACTCAATCGTTTATTCATTACTAGTAATTTTACAAACTTCATATCAAATATTATTATAAAAACCTCTATGATTGTTGATTTAGTAGTAGACATACTTATTTTACTAGAATTTAAATTGACAAATATCAGTAAATAATCAATTCAAAATTACATAAGTACTTAACAATTAAAATTGATCTGAGTAACCAGTGTTAAATATGGAAGTAGATACACCTGCAATATGTTTTTTTATTATTATTCAGTAACTACTTATTATATATTTGTATAGAATCTTTTTATCGATTCATATTTTTTTATGTGGTAATACCACATTTTTTATTTTTATAAATAATGACACAAAGGTAAATTAAGAAAGAAAAATTGAATGCGATCTACTACAATCGAAGCGGGATCATTGTTCCTACAACCCGCTGCGATACAATATCTTTTCGCTGTCTTTTTACTCATTCAAACACTTTATATTATAATATAACACTGGTATCAACAGATGAATGAGGAACGTTCACTTGCGACGTACATAAATCGGAAGAGCGTGCGCGCGAATTTCGTGTACGTGCGTTCCGAGACACAGCATGGCAGCCACTGAATAGTCCCCATGCATGAGGCCACCGGCATGTACTTGTAGCGGGAAAAGTTTATCGCGGAGTGCGCCCCGCCTGGTTTGACACCGTTTTTACTTGAATCCTCATGCTAATACCACAGAAAAAACTCACCACACCACTGGCTGGTAATAAACCCTATTCATTCACTGTTCCGTTAAGTTTTTATACCTTCGCACGCTTATTTAAATATCGAACGTAAATGTTTATAAAACGAGTTACGAACAGGAGCCGTGTTTAGACTGATCTCAAGTGAATGAGCGAAACCCGAGTGTCGATGCGTGTCAGTATGGGAGCGAATGAAAATAGGACGAATTTGGTATTTATAACTGGATTGAATGAAAGGTCACTTTGTCAAGTCAGGCTAAACCATTGATACAAAGATCAAAGCTCAAAGATTTTTTTTAATGCGTAACCTGGTGGAAGAGACCGGGAGTCGACACCGGTACCTCTAGATTGCCGGTCCAGCGCGTTAACCTTTCCGCCACCCTAACGCCCAAGCAACTTATCGATTTTTTTGTGTGTCGTTCTTTGCATTGTTTATTTGAAAGGCTTTATTTACAATTTAGCGTTGGTCTCTCCACCTGGTTACGCATTTAAATTTTTCTTTGAGCTTCGATCTTTGTATCAAATGTTTAATATAAAAATTGTGGTGTGTAAGTACATTAAAAAAATGAGACATTAGGTACATGTTTCACAAAGTTATCTCGTTCTCGTGCTAAGTTTTTTTAGATATCCAGAAAATTATACTATAATTATAAAGTACTAGCTGTGCCCCGCGGTGTTACCCGCTCATCCCACGGGAACACTAAATTTATTCGGGATGAAAAGTATCCTATGTCCTTCCCCGCCTTCCCCGGGACTGAAACTATCTATATACCAAATTTCATCTAAATCGGTTCAGCGGTTTAAGCGTGAAGAGGTAACAGACAGACAGACAGACAGACACACTTTCGCATTTATGGTATTATAGTATAAGTATATATAGTATGGATTCGACATCCGTTTTCTACGGTCATAAGAGGCCTTATTCCTTTTAAAATACTGATTGTTTTAGACATTTTCTCTATGATCAAACATGTTTCTTAACATATTATTGATGTTACTACCAGGGCTCTTGAGATGTATTGGTATATATTTGAGTCGAGTTTGAATTTTTCATTGATAATTTTTGTTTCAAAAACTACTCAAAATTAACAAAATTCATGCGGAAAATTTGTTTTACTACTTATTTTCGACTTCACGCAATAAAAGCATGAAATAGCTATGTTACTACTTACCTAGAACTCGGGGAAAAGTATTATTCACTTCAAAAAGTTGGTTGATTTTATCAATATATTTGTCATAATATGAAAAAAAAAATTTTTAAAAGGAAAAAGGCTCTTAATTCAGGATATTATTTAGCGAGATGCAGGATTTTAGCTTTATGTCGTTTGGCCCTAATAAAGTAAGTAATGTATTTAATGGTTATTAAAGCACACGATTGGCAACTAAAGAGCCATCCGTCACACGTCACACTTCGATAATACAATTATATTTTATAACCGTAAAACATCGCTTAACAACGAAAGATTTACAACATTTCATAATGCCAATTACGAGTATATTTATTAGTAATTTTACATTAATATTTAAATAGTAGAAGATTTTCGAAACTTTGTTCATGTAATCTTTTTTAGTGTTCCGTACCCAAAGGGTAGAACGGGACCCTATAACTAAGACTCCATTGTCCGTCTGTCCGTTTGTCTAGGCTGTATCTCATGGACCATGATAGACAGTCATTTTTTTTACAGATGATATTATATTTCCTTTGCCGCTATAACGACAAATACTAACAACAGAATAAAATAAATATTTAAAATAAAAAAACGTGACCGGTTGCGTTAACTTTTCACTTCATTTGTATCCGACGCCATACATACTAGGTGCAAACTTAACCCGGCCAGTTAAGATGGGATAAGTGTTTGTACGGAACCCTCGGTGCGCGAGTCCGATTCGCAATTGGCCGGTTTTTTTATCATATTCGAGTAAAAAATGCCCTATAACCATTTCAGGATGTCCAGCTATCCCTACATGTAATCAATATCCACCGAACAATGCTCAAAGCACGTGTACAAGTACAGTCTGAAAAAAAAAAGTAGTAATTAAAAAGTGGCAATACTGTTAGTGTCCCCGTTTTATTAAATTGATTAGAAAAGGACGACAGTATTGCCACTTTTTTTTCAGACTATACCATGTTCCGAATTCAACTTTCGACATGAAATCAGACGAGTTGACAGCCACAAAAGCTGACCTCCGACCTTTATAGGCGGCCATTCACAAGCGCATGACACGTGGCATGAATGGGTCTTTGTTGCCGTCTTGTATGGGTTGTATGGGTTTTTAATCGAGCTTGAGATGTGATGAGTAAAAAATTCCTTGTTTAACCATGTGTTTGATATTGTTATACTCTTAATCTTTGTGAGCCTGTTTGGAAATGGCTGAAATATGATATTTTACGGCCTCCAACTCCGCCATTCCAAAAATTTAATCGACATTAAACTATACCTATCCTATTACCTGCACCTCTAACACAACTCTTTTTAAAATTAATTAATTTTACATGTCATTACATTTTTAAAATTAGGTATTAATCACTAAAATAAAAATATTAATAACAACAGTAGGTAAGTTATAAAATCATTTTAGGTACGTTAGTTCATAAAATCTTGAAAATATTAATTTTTTTATTACTTTCGGACAAATGAAAATTTGGCGAAACGTTACAAATGGGAAATCCATACTAATCCATACTAATATTATAAATGCGAAAGTGTGTCTGTCTGTCTGTCTGTCTGTTACCTCTTCACGCTTAAACCGCTGAATCGATTTTGATGAAATTTGGCATGGAGATAGTTTAAGATCCGAGGAAGGACATAGGATAGTTTTCATCCTGGAAATTATCCCTAAAAAGATTGAAAAGTGAGTAAGTAATTCATGATGACATTGATGACCCTGTCGGAAATGTAATGATTAGACCAAAAGCATAATTGCTCTTTGCTTAGGCGCTTTAAATAATCCCTTTTATTAATTAAGGTGATTAGGTGGATATCTATCGTGTTGTACGAGGTTGCTTCCATACTTCCAAGTTCCACGCGGACGTAGTCGCGGGCAAAAGCTAGTATTATAAATGCGAAAGTGTGTCTGTCTGTCTGTTACCTCTTCACGCTGAAACCGCTGAACCGACTTAGATGAAATTTGGTATAGAGATCGTTTGAGACCCGGGAAAGGACATAGGATACTTTTCATCCCGAATAATTTTAGTGTTCCCGTGGGATGAGCGTGTAACACCGCGGGGCACAGCTAGTGGGAAATATTGAGATAGGATATGCGTTCATCATGTGATAAATAAGTGACAATGCATCTGTCACACAAAATGTGACGGATGTCAATTTGCGCGCTGTTCTATAGTAATAATTTTAACTTTTGTGATTCTTGCTAACCCAGCAAGAAGTGAAAGCCACAGAAGGAAAAAAAAACTTTTGTGATTTTATCTATGGACTATTCTAGATAGTATACAGGGTGGAACAGATCGAAGGACTTTTAAGCACACAGGGAATTGTTCAGACTGCGTACTTCATTTTTCACTAATGAACTATGTAAATATTTCTATCCATTTTTGAGACACAGTTTGTGTAAAAATCTGCACATATCAACCCTAGCATCTTTAGAACATCGCTTAAGTTAAAGACAGTAGTAAGTAAATAAAACCTTATATTATTAGGGTTATCACTGATATTAAAATATTTTATTTTGATGACTTTTTTTACTTTTAAATCCAGCTTTACAATTATAATAGGTCGATTGTAGATCACTCAGATATGACACTATCCTGTCAGCTTAGTCTTTACAAATGTCTCACCCTGTATAAGTGAGACGTAACTTTCCGCAGGCGGCTAAGTTCGCGTGCGAGGTCGCCGCAAGGTCAGTCATTCATCAGCTCAATCATCGTCATCACCGATCATTATATGGCGACTGAATTAAATCATTCGTTTCTGTAACGGGAGTGTTCTAATTATGTGAACTGGCTTCTGGACGCGACTTTGTCCGCTTTGGTCAGTCGGGATTTGCGCGAGCGGGGCAAGTGCACTTACCACATAGAAAAGTAAAGGTAAAAAAAAAAAAAAAAAAATTTGAACTGTTGATTTCAATAAACGGACATTAAATTACAGCTTAGACTCTAATCTTAATTTTTTAAGATTATATCGAACCTAAGTAGAGGAAAATATAGTATGTTGACAAATTTGCAATATTCAATTATATACTTACTAATCGGGAAGGCTATCTATTAACATTTTTATATACGAGGTTATAACTTGTTTAGTAGATTTACTATCATAATCGTAATCACATGGAAGTCTGTTAAACGCGCGTGGTAAAAGGCCTGCGTCCATACTCTGTTGCCGTATTCATTAGGTGTTAAGAGGCCTTATTCCTTTTATAATATTTTTTCTGATTTGTAAATATTTTGGTAATGTCAACCAACTTTTTGAAGTGATTAATACTTTTCCGTTCAAGATAGTAATGCTTTCATTGTGTGCAGTCGAATTTAAGTTGAAAAAACCAGTTTTCTGCGTGAATTTTGTAAATTTCGAGTAGTTATTGAAACAAAAATTATCAATGAAAAATTCAAACTGTAGGTTTCAAATATATATATACCAATAAATCGTGCACTTCTTGCAGCTGAACTTATTCGATTAATAAAAAACCATAAACATCGGAATACAATCGAGAAGCAAACATAAAATTTAAGCCGTACGTGTCCCGATGTCCCGAAGCGTCTAGAAGTCTTATGATAAGTACTTACAGCCAGTCTTGAAATCTGGCAACGAAAGGAAAGATCACTTACCTGAAATAAAAACAAAATACGTATATTAACAAATTATAATCATGAGTTACCTATTGAAATAGGTAAGAATAATTTATTTAGTACACAATAATATAATTTTTAAAGAGGCAGCGTGTCCAGCCAAGTTCACCCCAGGAACTGGCGAGCAGCAGCCGTGTGTTATATTACACGAACCGTTTGGAGCCACTTTTGACCCCTATTATTATTACAAGATAGCGCCTAGACGGATTTTAACCACATGGATAATTTTGAACAACTTTTTAACCAAAACGGTAAAGAGACACGTAGGTTTTGAAAGAAGAAAGAAAAACATTTATTCGGTAACAAAACATAATTACATAAATAGTGACAAACAAAAAAAACCAAGAACGAAGTAACTAAGTACATTCCATAATCTATTTTTTAACCCCTGACAAAAAAGATTGACGACGCGGTTCGAATCCCGGCCGGGGCAAATATTTGCGTGATGATCTCGAATATTTGTTCTTGGGTCATGGTATACGCCAGATGTCACGCACAACAAAGCTATATGAAATAGAATATAAGCTTAGCGTATCGTTTAATGAAAAATAACTCGCTATTGTATCATCCAACTTATTCCAAGTACACGCCTTAAAACTCGAGCCATGCAACAAAGGTGTGAATACAGTTTGACAGAGACGACTGTCACTACTGTCAGCTAACAGCTGTCAAGTGTCAAATGCCCGTGAGTGTAGACAAATCTGGGCTGCCGGGCGGCCATTGTTTTCTAGCGGAGTGAATTGATTATGACGTAGATACACGCGCGGATGGCTCATTGTCTACTATCAAATACGGTTCATTTTTAATACCGTAAAACTACTCAACAATAGTCCAATCATCCAACTATGGTCCAAAACAACTCGTTGATTTTTATCAAAATCCATATTCTATCAGTTATTTTATACGTTTTTATTTAAGTTTGTTTAACTATGTTGTTCGCTTTAGAGTTTATTCGTTATAATTGTCATATATTAACGAGTAATTTTCGGATTAAATTGGACCATAGTTGTGTGGACTGAGGTAGTTTTACGGTACGATATTTATTGAAGTTTTCAACGTTTACATATTACGTTTATACACGCGATGATCCTATTCAAATTTAAAATCACGTTGAGCCATTGATGCAAAAGATCAAAGCTCAAAAACAGCTGGACTGCCGGTCCAGAGGTACCGGGTTCGGTTCCCGGTTTCTTCCACCAGGTTTTTTCTTTGAGCTTTGATCTTTGTATCAATGTTTTAAAATATAAAAATTGTGGTATGTACCTACATAAAAAAAAAAAACAAATCACGTTTTCACGAAAGTATCTAGTGAGTATGTATGCTATCAGGGAGGAGCGTCGATCAAAATCAGTGACAAAGTTACCGCGCGGCTGTACGGGCGATACGATTTCGAAACATGTCGGCTCGTTCCTGACAATTTCACGTCAGTGTAATAAACCGCTTAATACAATAATTAGATATGTTATTTAACTTTCAATCTTTCTATGTATTAATGTAGACAGGTCTTGTATTTGTAAATATATCGGTACTTATTATTATTCCGCTAAATACCCAAAGTACAAGTTTAATTGTGGCCTATAACTTATTTAGATTTTTTTTTGACAATATGTACTCATACCTTTTGTGTTAACAATTATAAAAACGGTCTAAACTCCTGTAAAATTAGTCCCCGAGTGAGGGAGTGGGCTGCGATAGCTGCCCCTGATGAAGAGCTCCATATGAGTTCGAAACATGTCGGGCCGTTCCTGTCAATTTTTACGTGAGTTTAAACCGTCTCACGATAGTTTTAATAATATAACTTTTGTGTTATTATTTCTAAATAAGTAGAAGCCCGGGAATATAAGTGTTAATTAAATTTTATTGACATGTTTATACATTCCGAAACTCACCAGCTAACGGGCCTTAAGTAAATACACCGAATGCATACAGAATGGGTGCATAATGACGATAAATATTCATTCCGTAATGCGCGTGTTAATTTCGGTATTTTGGTCGTTTATAGATGTAACTTCGCTCGGAAATTTTAATGTAGCTTTAATAAGATTGTTGGTAAACAGCAACTGTGCAACTGGCACCAAAATAAATGATACTAGTCCCAACTTAAACTCAAGTAGTTAAATCAGTAGATTTTAAGTAGTTTGTTAACAGTAATGTATATAAAAGTAGGTAACAAAAATGGAACCGACTTCAAAATAAACTGCGAAGCCAAACCCGTTCATGTACAGATTACATTTGAACCACCTTTTGAAGTCGGTGCCAAACTCGCTTAGCAACGATAACGCCCACGGTATTTATACTGCTATAATTACCAAATTCTAGATTTGTATTTAAATCTGTTTTATATGGAGAGGGCAATCATTTCAGGAAAAATGTTAATAGCGTGATGCAGGATCGTCTTTTGTTTTGTATGGGTGCGCGGCGCCATGCCAGTCTAGTACAGTCGTCATCAGATATATCGTAGCATGTAAGGTATTCATAAATATCTGAACACGACTCTTATTGACTGGGCGTTACAGTACATGTTCACATATTTATGAAAGCCTTATATGCTGCGATATGTCTGATGGCGACTGTAGGTACCATCGGCCATAATTTCCTTTGTCCTCGCATCATGCCGAAACGGTTGGACAGATTTTAAACAATTGTGTGCAGGGAGAGCTTGATTGATCCCGTCTAGCACAAATACGCTTCGACTCTTGTCGCGCGACATAGCATCGACCGTCACTCTCCCACAATACAGCGAAGACAGAAATAGGTAATATTTGTCGCACGAGAAAGAGTCGCGTCACAGTTGTGCTAGAGGTGTAGAGATGGTTTAACCATATAGAGATGTGTAGCTCGCGAGTGAGTGATTCAAACGAGCTATATCATTTGGTTTAGCTCACTAGCTCTTTCGCTCACTAAAGATTCAAGTAGCTCAGTATATCATCTATCATCTCAGTATTACCAGGCGGGGCGCACTCCGCGATAAACTTTTCCCGCTACAAGTACATGCCGGTGGCCTCATGCATGGGGACTATTCAGTGGCTGCCACGCTGTGTCTCGGAACGCACGTACACGAAATTCGCGCGCACGCTCTTCCGATTTATGTACGTCGCAAGTGAACGTTCCTCATTCATCTGTTGATACCAGTGTTATATTATAATATAAAGTGTTTGAATGAGTAAAAAGACAGCGAAAAGATATTGTATCGCAGCGGGTTGTAGGAACAATGATCCCGCTTCGATTGTAGTAGATCGCATTCAATTTTTCTTTCTTAATTTACCTTTGTGTCATTATTTATAAAAATAAAAAATGTGGTATTACCACATAAAAAAATATGAATCGATAAAAAGATTCTATACAAATATATAATAAGTAGTTACTGAATAATAATAAAAAAACATATTGCAGGTGTATCTACTTCCATATTTAACACTGGTTACTCAGATCAATTTTAATTGTTAAGTACTTATGTAATTTTGAATTGATTATTTACTGATATTTGTCAATTTAAATTCTAGTAAAATAAGTATGTCTACTACTAAATCAACAATCATAGAGGTTTTTATAATAATATTTGATATGAAGTTTGTAAAATTACTAGTAATGAATAAACGATTGAGTGATAGTTTGATAAGTAAGTATATAAAATATATAAATAATGAGTTAAAAGAAATGTATTGGAAGTGATCCCTAATAGGGATAAGTTCGCCTTTGTACATGTTTTATTTGTTACTAGCGACCCGCCCGGCTTCGCACGGCACGGCACGGTGCGTCCGTGCGTATTTTTAAAGATCGAAGCATACATAGGGGCAGACAGACAGACGAGGAAACGACTTTGTTTTATACTAGGTGTGTAGTGATGAATATATATATGAATAAATAAATAAATATCGGACAACTAAGCAAAAACAAAATGAAGCTCAAGAATTTAATTGCATGTTAAGGTAACGCATTCGTTGCATTATTTTATTATATTATACGTATTAAAATGTTTAAAAATAAAGCTAAAATGTTTTGCAGCCTGGTGGTGGATTCAATTCGTCCAAATTCTGAGATTGATTACTTTATAGTTGAATAATGAAATAATTAATATAATGTATGAAGAATATAAATATATTGCTCTCTATATTGAATGCAAGAAATAAATAGGAAATACATTTTTATTTTTAGTCGTTGACAGCCCTCGCTCTCGGCGACGCGGCAAGCGAGCCAATTCATTTTCACCGTTGGCACGCAGCTTTAACGTTCCGTTTGGCTTGCGCTGGGGACGACGACTTTAGAAGGGCCATAAATCATATTTTTTTGGCTAAAAAAAGCGGCTTTTGTAAAGATCAAAGTAGTGTGCCTTCTGTACTTGTACTATTATCTATTCTGTGGTATTACTCGCTCCCTCTCGCTCATGAAATGAATGTTGCCATGCTGCCGTGAATCTAATTCATCGACATCTCTAGTTCTCTGCTCACTGGTGAACGATATAGTCTAATGATCTACTGAGCTAAATGAGTGATAAATATCTCGGTGAGCTAAAGACACATATCACTCTTTTCACTTTAGTGACACATTCTGCGCATCGCTTAATGGTTATACTTACCCGTCTACGGTATAAATATGAGGACGAAAGTTGCGGCACCTCGTAGTCTCCAATATAATCATCCGAGTGCCCCCCTTACCGTCCCTCCCACTCGGTAACGGCACTTTTTCATCCATACATTTTGACATACACCTACGCTCGCTTAATATGCAACGATTTGCATATTTTATTTCGTTTAAACATATAGTTTTCGTATGTGGCTGGTTAATGTATGCAAGTCAATGGCACGAAAAAAGATGGCGTCGGATTCGTGTTATTTGAGACTTGTGAAGAGATTTATATTCTTAATGTTTATTTTACTGTAAATTTATGAAACATGTAAGAATATCTCTTTTTTTAATGTGGGTAACACCACATTTTTTATATTAAACCATTGATACAAAGATCAATGCTCGAAGGAAAGTTACCTGGTGGAACGGTCTGGACCGGCAATCCAGTACCGGGTTCGATTCCCGGTCACTTCCACCAGGTAACGCATAAAAAAAAATCTTCGAGCTTTGATCTTTGTATCAATGTTTTATTTAACTGGTAATGTAATTTGTGATTTTCTGACGTTACTTGAAATAATATTTATATAAAGACTTCTATTTCTATAACGAAGTCACAGACACCGACATACTTGATTTTAATTCTAATTGCACTATACTGGCTCTGTGGCACTGTACCTCACGAGTTAATTTCGCATTTGCTGCAATTTAAAATTGTTTACGTGTTCAACCCCCGTATCTCCGCATATATATTGGAAAATGAATACATTCTGAATCGACAAAAAATGATATCGAACCTACTCACATAATGAGAATCGGTTGTGAATTGCGACTTCCCGGCGAGAACAGTCAGAAAGCATCTAGACATCCAAATATCCGGATATACGAAAAAAAATGGACCAAACTGAAACGGAGAAGCATTGCTCGTTTGGTCAATTAGACTGGATAGAATTTAGGGTTCCGTACCCAAAAGTTAAAAATGGGACCCAATTACTAAGACTCTGCTGGCCGTCTGTCTTTCTGTCTCTCTGTCTGGCTGTCCGTCTGTCACCAGGCTGTATCCCATGAACCGTGATAGCTTGAGAGTTGAAATTTTCACAGATGATGTATTTCTGTTGCCGCTATAACAACAAATACTAAAATACAAAATAAAATAAATATTTAAGTGGGGCTCCCATACAACAAACGTGATCGGCTGCGTTAACAACGCGTCGCGTCGCGAGCGAAGTTGGCCATCTTCTATAGTATGTATTACTTTAGCCATGTGACGATATGGCATTAAGTATGTAGCAGAGTATTCTAATGCTGGCTCTATTTCTATACAAAAGTGAACTTGATATAAGTAATTAGTCAAACTTTATTCATATGTTCGTTGAAAAACTCCAAATCATTCCTATTTTAAAAACCTCAAACGACCTTAGCACTCGAAGAACATATTTTTAATTTCCCTTCTCGGCTGGTGGCATGCGCTTGAGTTGACATTAAAAAAAACACTCATCCACGCCCACGATGGAGGCGTTCGAAAATTCAAAATCCGAACACATTTGCAATTCAAAACGGGCGGTCAGGTGACGTAGCAGGAAATCGGGTTTATGCCCGTGCGCGTGGATTTATGAAAGTCGTTCTTTGGTTATTTTAAACTACATGGATTAAAGTGGTTTTTCAACCTTTTCTAGAAAGTTCCATGCCGCGTTTCCTCGTAAGATTTGATTTTCTGGGCATATATAGTGCAGCTCTATATTTTTTTGGGCGTGTTTACAATGAAATTTGAAACGAAAGTCCCACTTTTCCTTAAGCCGTTAACCCAAGGAGGGTATCCTATAGGTACTAAATACCTAAAGATAATGTTAGTGCCTAAGCGAAGTAATGGAAAATCATTGAATGATGTGCCTTGCAGTAAAGGAACTGACTGAAACCGTCTTTTACCCGAGACTAGGCATTCGCAAAAAATATTAGATCAACGTAATCTATCGTGAAAATTTTGAAGTCCTTTCGACACTAAAGTAAAGTCTTTTAACAACGCGATTTAGTCCCGTTTTGTAATAATAATATGTGGAAATCGTGTAAGTTACAATCGATATATTGTGAAAAATCTGAATTAATATAAGCATACCAGAGTATTTTACACCTATCAACGCAGGTAAGGTGAGAGGTCATAACGTGAGTTCCGACTGTTCCAACGCAAGGTTCAATGACCCTGCACTCCGTCGGTGTTAACATTGCACACAGGTTTTACTAACTTTTTAAATTATTTCATGTAGCGATAGTACTAGCGCGTAGTGCCAGTTTTTTTTTTAAAGTCGGTTCTCTATTTTTTTATATCTATTTACTATTATCAAGCTTTTGTCTGTACATGGAAGAATCAAATTTTAATCCATCGTGTGTATTTCCAGAAAACTATTATTTGGGTCTCTTCATGTTAAGAGTGGATAGGCTATTACTGAACCGGTGAGCTACATCCAGGACCCCGTAGTCACTTACCATCAGGGTGATACCGAGGTCAATCGCCAGCCAGTTTATGAATAAAAAATGAAATTAAAACTATTTATACTATCAAACTTTTAAACACATTTCTTTTCTAAAAGATATTTTACAAAAAAATACCTTCGAAGAGAGAGGATGGAGTGAGCGAGGAGTAAGAGAGGGAGAAGGGACAGAGGTTTCTCTGTGGAAAGAAAAAAATAAATCCGTAACCTAGCGGACCAGACCGGGAATCGAACCCGGTACCTCTGGATTACCAGTCCAGCATGTAAACCTCTCCACCACCCTAACGCCAGATAACCCTTCGAATTTTTCCTTATGCTTTGTGCGTCGATCGTTGCATTGTTTATTTGAAAGGCATCACTAAAAATAATGATCAATGTGGACCATCAACAGACATTTATACAGAGACAACCCTTTATTTACAGCATATTATTCTATATAACACACAATAAAGGACCAAAGGCCCGCCGCGTCGACACGTCGTCAGATAGCACACAATTAGAGCCGCGGAGCAGCCCTGCGATAAAGGGAGACACGCGGACAAAACGCGATGGTATCGCGGGCGCAGGGCTGTCCTTAAGGAAGATACATATCTGATATGGCCGTTTAATAAATGTAATTGACACCGGATTTTTCCGTAAAGGTCACAAGATCTGGAGGATTATTTGTCGTAAATATTTTATTTTTAACATGTTATAGACTTTTATTTTATAATTTCAATCAAAATTTGTGGCAGGTGAATTTTTCTTATTCGAAAAATTATTTAAATGAGTTTCTTGACATTATACAGATATAGGTTAACAGACATTTGTAAAATCAGGCATTTATTGTATAATTCTTTGAATTTGATATGTTTCTAAAAAACAATGTCAGTCTATTATGTATGTCCGGACATATAGATTAAAATTGTTGTTTTAGGATCTCATACCAAATTTAAAAAAAGATTTGTGAGTTGACTGTATTTAATCAACTTAAAATTACACTAGAACTTAGTAGATTATGTTATTGTCGGAAATTGTAATAATAAAAATACGTAACTCTTAGGTAAGCTAAGTATTAATGTATTGCAACATCCCATATTGTGATTTTATTATATTATTGTATCTGTGTTTAATTTGTAAATTTTTTTTGGTGTACAAAGACATCTAGTCTTGTATTGTAAATATTAGTCATTTATTCAGTACACTTATTTTTAAGCGGATTGAAAAAATTAGGCACTAAAACAACAAACCAAACTTAAGATTACATAGATTTAAACCACTTTGCTGTGATATTTTTATTTACTTCGGTTAATCAAGTATGTATCCGATACAGTGGATATAATTATTTTTGAGTGCTATTGACATTTCCTTTTAAAGCAACTCTACAATAATACATTAAAATTGCTATACGTGTTATCTGTGCTAGAAATGTTTGCGTTACCTTGCGGTTTGAAGGGAGAAAATTAGTAAAGCTTAGCAAAGCAAGTTTATAAAATACATAATTTGTATGACACATTACTCAATTAAACCATAGTGTGGTATGATAATGTGAATATCACGTAACTTTAAATCAATACCATCAACCATTAATTTCATCAACACAATATCCAGCAATTACTTAACCCTATATAAATCTTATTATCCCAGCATCCCTGCGCCCGCGCCGGTCATTGGACAGCGGCGCTCACCGCCATTGGTGCGCCGGCGCGTTCAAACGCGAGGGAGTGTCCGGCTGTCAAACGAGCGGTATGAATATGGATACTGGCTGTATTTAAGAGCGAGCGAAGCATTAAGCGCATTTATTCTTGAGTTTAAAGCGTTTTTCGTCGGTATTTTATGGGTTCAGTCAACACTTTAAGGGGCCTGATGATGGTATCATTAAATTGATACCTTGTATTAAGGCTAGTCTATATTTTTTGGCCGGTTGGCTATATCAGTGAGGAGGAAAATAGATGTTGATTCGGCATACGTAGTTCCCGCTGTCTGTCATTTTACTTTTAGACAGGACTTTAGTGAACTTTTATTTTTGCTTTTGTTATAATATCCTGTCTGACAGTCAGGCGAGTGATATGAATATGGATGTCTGTATTAAGAGCGAGTGCGGGCATTAAGTGCATTTATTCTGAGATTAAAGTTTTTTGGGTTGGTATTTTACGATACCTACGTGAAGTGCATGATACCGAGTCTTTGGTGCTCTAAAATGCTAAACTACAATCATTTTTTAGCAGAAACTAATTTTTAGTTGGTTTACGATTTCAGTGAATAGTCTTTTGCTGTTGATTCAACGTGTCTAATAGTAATCTGTGATTATACCTTTAGTTAAGACTTTAATGAGTAAGATTTTATTTTTTCATCTGTCCTGTCTGGCTGTGAAACGAGCGGTATGCATATGGATGCTGCCAGTATTTAAGAGCGACTGTGGGCATTAAGTGCATTCATTCTGAGTATAAGATCTTTGTTCTAGAATAGGAGAGCGTTTTTAATAAACGTTTACTGAGATGATAATGCTTGCCGGTTAATCTTAATATTGAAATAGATCCTGTAATACTGACATTTAGTGGTTTCTAGTATGTGGTTCGTATTTATTGATAAGATTTACAAAATGAAAATATTAAAGCACAATAATGACAAAACGATATCTCTAGCCGGTTAAACAGTATGGATAAAGGTTTCTAGCTATAGATTGACTGCAAAAAGACTTAGCTTAGCTTATTTAAATTTTTCGTTCAAACATAACATAGTTTTAAAAAGGGTCTATATGATTCTAGATTCCATATCGCAAGGAGAATAGGTTTAGCAAATTTTATATGTACATATAAAATCAGCACGAGGTAAAATCTCTATTTGTAATAAAATAAGTACTTAATCGCGGAAAGTACTACTATTTTAAATTTCTGAATTTAATAGTACTTATTGTAGCGAGTATTATACTTCCACGCATGATCAGACACCGTGTGAACCAAAAGACTCGCAACTGGGATCCCCTTCTTTTATAAAAAAACATTTCAGCGAATGTATCATTTTATCAAATTTTCATTTCATAGACATTTTAGTCTGTAATATCACAATATCGGAAATCATGGAGTTGGCTATGGAAAGGGAATATAGGGATAGATCTACAGCTACTTACTACATCAGCTACACCGAAAAGAGTTTGACTCTTAAAATTATAAAGGCGAAAGTTTGCGAGTGTTCGTATGTTTGTTACTTCTTCATGCTCAAACGGCTCGACCAATTTTGATACATTTTGGTATGAAGGTAGCTGACACTTCAGTTTTGATGACCCTTCACTGGAGATGCTATAATTGCACTTACATCTCTAGTCACAAAAAATCTGGACTGCAACAACAAGTGCCTATGTGTTTACCTAGACCTAAAAAAAGCCTTCGACACCGTCTCTGTTCCTATTATTGTACAAAAACTTGACAGAATAGGGGTTAGGGGAGCACCGCTGTTACTATTCCAGAGCTATCTTACAGGCAGGAGACAGAGGGTCAAACTTGGAGATGTTGTCAGTGGGCTTGAAGACGTCGCCTATGGTGTTCCGCAGGGAAGTGTGCTAGGACCTACTTTATTCCTGATTTATATAAATGATCTGATTAATATGACCATTCCAAATGCAAACATTTTTTCATATGCAGACGATACGGCAATAATTTTCACCGGTAAATCTTGGGAAGAGGTTAAGTCCTACACCGAAATGGGATTGGCATACATAGACAATTGGCTTAAAATGAACCTTCTAACATTGAACACGAAAAAGACAAACTACATATGCTTTAGTATTTCGGATAGTACACAGCCCAAAAATGATATGTCGATCAGGATTCATTCATGTATGTCTCCAACGTCGCCTACATGTGGCTGTCCAACAATAGACAGGGTTGCTCAAACTAAATACTTAGGAGTTATACTCGATGAACATTTTAACTGGTATCCTCAACTTGACCAAGTCATAGGTAGAGTCAGGAAATTAACTTGGATCTTTAGGACGCTAAGACACATTGTACCAGGGAAGAACAATCAAACTAACTCGCGTAATATCATAAATGAAATATATACATCCCTGGTACAATCTGTCCTAGTCTATTGTATGTCCGTTTGGGGAGGGTCAGCAAAGAGCCGTTTTATTGAGCTTGAACGAGCTCAACGTGCATTAATCAAGGTCATGTATTTCAAAAAAAGTAGATTTCCTACTGACCAACTCTACATGATCAGTAATCTCCAATCGGTTAGAAAATTATATATTCTACATATTACATTAAAAAAACATAAAACACTACCCTATAACACTAATTATAAAAACAGAAGAAAAAAAGCAGTTGTAGCAGAACATGTAAAAACTAGGACCTCATTTGCTCGCAGACAGTTTTCCTCAAAATCTTCACACATTTACAACAAACTGAACAAACAACTGGAAATTTACTAGAAAGCTTACTACGACTGCAAGAGAGTAATCACAAGTTGGCTTAAGACGTTATCTTATGATGAAACAGAGTTTTTATTATAATAACACACACAAACACACGCGTACGCGCACACACACATACCCATACACACATACATACAAACACACGCACATACACGCACACACACATACATAAACACACACCCCACTCACACATAACACACACACACACACACACACACACACACACACACACACACACACACACACACACACACACACACACACACACACACACACACACACACACACACACACACACACACACACACACACACACTTTGAGAGAGATACACATCTTGATTTTCACTTCTTTTATATACAAATACTTTATATTTGTATAGAATCTTTTTATCGATTCATATTTTTTTATGTGGTAATACTACATTTTCGCTTCGATTGTAGTAGATCGCATTCAATTTTTCTTTCTTAATTTACCTTTGTGTCATTATTTATACAAATACTTTGTTATTATTTTTTCCTTTTTTAAATCAGGCTTTGTCTCAAGATGACCTTGCTTATAATATAGTAGTAGCAAAACTGTAAATAGTCTAGACTAGATTTTCGGTCATAAATTAAATTAGATATAATTAAATTAGTTAAGTTTACTTACAACCATTAACCATTAAATAAATAAAACTACATGTAACCGAAAGGAAGAGCGGTGCCACCCAACACAGGCTTGTTTGCTTACCGGGTGGCTCCATCACCTTAGATCATAGACTAGTGTGTTTTATGAAATAAAGAATTTTGAATTTTGAACACTTGGCATTAACATACAGGCTACTTTTCATCTCGAAATAATGTAGTTTCCCATGGGATGAGCGGGTAACACCGCGCGGCACAGCTATCTATATTTTTTATAAATCTGGAAAATGTCATCTTATAGATTTGGTTAGGTTTGTTTTATAAAAATCCAAAGTATTGTATGGTTTAGAGAAAAATATACTTTCTGTTTAATGATATGTCTATGAAATGAAGCATTCTATGAAAATTTTGTCTATAAAAGAAGAATAAACCCTCGCAACTACTACACATAAATAGACAAAAGTATAATAGATTGCTTTATATCGAAATGCTTTTACCATCACGTCATAGTTCCTCCAATGAGTAATAATCAAAGCAATGCAGTTCGAGTAAAAGGTATGGACATAATTATATTAATGGCGGACACCGAAGTGCACTCAACTCGTGTTGAAACTACTATTTATTGCCATCGGGTTACAATCTTGATATCTCGACAACTTTTGTCGCCGACTTCGGTTGCTTGGGTAGGGACTATGGACCCTACCCATTTGAATGGCTGTGTTGCCAATTCTGATGTATGGAGTAGAAGCATGGACCTTAGAATAAAGCCGCAATGGACAAAGTTAACGCATTCGAAATGTCTATAGAATAATGTTAAAAATTTCATAGGTGATATAGAAAATGATACTAAAACTGAACTGAACATAACTACAAAATTTGGAATTCTTAGCTGCAATATTGGCCGAGATCTTGTCACTTGTTCAAATTAAAGTTGAATATTTTGGAAAGAACTGGTCCTATTTCCACCAAACATAGCTAAGAACCATCTCGACGGACAAGTCTTTCTATTAAAAACGCACTTCAATTGGTCCATCCTATTGACTACGATGCCACACTGACACACAGATACACAAATACACAGATGCACATGTTAAACTTATAACACTACGAATACATAAATATTCCGTTTTCAGTACCGATTTCATATTTGAAAAAGTCCCTGAGACACATCGACATGGCCTAAGTAAAGAGTTTACTTGCTGGCAAGGAACCCTAATAAAACCACTCATGTAATTATAATAAGAAGGAAAACCTCAGTAGCCTCTGCTCATATCAATTGGAGGTACTAGGAACTCATAAAAAAGGAGGGAAAAGGATCCGTGTTAGGTGACTCATACGTACGCGGTACGTACATTATATTACAGGTGCACGCTTCCTTCGGTTATGTCAGTTTCAGTTGACAGTATCCATTATCATTTGACGCATTCTTTCTAGAGATAAGTTCATAGCAATGGTAGTCAGATTCTGAAAGGTACGACATATGGAGGAGAATATTTGTCAAATTAATTCTTTCAAAGTGGGACTTCTCCGCAACAACGAGACCCAGAGGAAGATCCCGGAAGCGGTGAATGAACTGTGTCTAGACGGTATAAAAATGCATAGACAAGATTATATTATATAGCTTAGAGAAGAGAGCCCAGGTATTATAACAAAATGGAAAAAGACAGGCATAATTTGTGATTATACCAACTTTGGTTGTGAGGTTTTAAGTTTTTATTCGTAAGTAGAAAATTTGAAAAAAATAAAGTTCACTGGAGAGGTAGGTACCTACTAGAAACTCATGAAAAGCAAATAACATCCTACATGACCGCTAGGTGTTGGAATATGTAAGGGGGATACTGCGTTTGACGAGCCCAAATACCGGAGTTAAAAGTCAAAAGTAGTAATCCCGGTGTACGGTGAGATGAGAAGGTACTAGAGACTCATATGAAACCCAAGGATGAATGTACGAGTCGCACAGTAACGCTGTTATGAGTAGGGTTGCCATCAGTAATTGAGGATTTTATTTAATTGTACTCGGTAAGTACAAAAAATATAGACATGTCCGCCCGGCAGGGTTCTGAGCTCCGAAATCCGTGGTTTTCACGTGTCTTGTCCTGGTAGCCAGGTTTCAGAGATGGCAACCCAAGTTGGGGATCAAATTGTGGAGGTACTAGGTCCGATACGTCTGTATTTGGCGAGACAAAAGTCAACCGAAGGAGTTTTCAGTTTACTGTGACATTAAAAGGTACTATGAATACATATAATGCAAGGAATATCGTACGATTCGTTCAGGATCATTAGGTATGACTCAGATCAGATGGTGTAGGTACGATACGATACTGTGTTTGGCGAGGCCAAATGTAAATATCGTCGTTAAAAGTCAACCGAAGCTGAATGTTTTCGGTGTAGTAACTGTATATTATATTAAACGTCTCATAACACCTGTGCAAGTTACATTAATTAAAGAACGTCGAGCTAATAATAAACGATAAAACTAAATGTCAACGTTCGTTAATCGGAGATCCAAGCGTTTATATAGAAGAATAACCAAAAATTTATAAATTTATGCTTTGAGCGAGATTTGTACCGCTTTCCAGGCCTGACAGGTGCATTACCAATTATGCTATCAAAGCCACTAGTCATAGCATCGAATTATGCATATTAACATTTAGTTTACGGTAGCAGACGTCATTGCTTTAATAAAAATCGAGGATCCAAGCCATGGGACATAAAGATTTTAAGTTTATTAAGTTTGACGTTACTTTTTAAAGACAAAAACATAATGACACTCACATCACAATTCATTTTTTACATAATTAAGCACGTTCGATGTAATATACATCTCTTTCCACTGGCTACATACAAAAGCACACGTATTGCACAGAAACACGTAAACATGATGTCCACAGCACGTTGTCGGCTAGCAAAGTCGGGTAAAACAATGTCTATAGTGGGGCCAAAAATCTACAATAAAGTACCCGTCAATATCAAAGATATTGAAAATAATGTAACGTTTTTCAATGTATTAAATAAATGGCTAACAACCAATGCTTTTTATAATATCGACGAATTTAATAATGAAATAATATAATAATTAATAATACTAGATAATAATGTAACTACCTATTCCAATTTTTATTTAATAATTACTTAATTTTTTTTATAATAATTTGTATTGTGAAATTTAATAGAATTTTTATAATTGTATTGACTTGTAAAATGTTGACATTTTATTAATAAATGAGTATGAGTATGAGTATACCTCGAAGACTGTGTTTAATATTACTTTGACTGTAACCTATATTTAATCCTGCACCAACTACATATTTCTGTTTAACCCAGTGGTTATCTGGTAGAGAATGCCTTAAAGTATTAAGTCCGCCATTTTTATTTATTTTGTGTTGTGCTATAAAGTTGAAATAAATAAATAAAACTCAATGGTATCCTAGATTCTGATTAACTTTCTTTTGTCTGAAAAGCAAGTTGATCGGGAGTTTTTTTTCAGCCACAGAACATAATCAAACAGCTATTTTCCAGGTGTTCTTATTTCAACCATTACTTGTTAGACTTGTTACACCTATTAGATAGCAGTTCCCAACGACCTTATTTCTTTAGAACCTTTAGAGTAATCTAACACCTATTACTCTTAACCTTAGCCTGGATGTAAAAACTCATCTCTTACGTCTGTTGTGTCCTTCATCAGCTTGCGTTTAATAAACATGTAAATTTACATCAATGAATTCATTACCAACTTCATTAAGCTGTTAGTTTGTACCACCTAGTGTTGGCGGCGGGTGCAAGTACATCATCAGCATTGCACCGCCGCCAGTGGCGCCATCTACTCGTCAAGGATGAAGTCGGGGTCCCACCACGGGCGGTGTAACGGCGGGGATTGAGAATCAATAAAAGGGCTGCGCCAGAGCGCCAGGCCCTCTTTCGGCTGGTGTAACTCGCAGTGATAACATGAGGTGTGCGTGTGTGTGTGCATAATTGTAGTTATTAGTGTGTTCCCTTGTTTGTTTCATATTATGTTTTATAATAAATATATATAATTTATCCGTTGTTTGAAGAATGTTAACCTGCTCCCTCTCTGATCGCTAACATCAGAAGTGGGATAGGTTGAATTCACACCCACGTATAAATGATATTTTTTTTTTCTCAAAGATATTATGCACACATTCGTTTAAAAGTTATATATTTGATTTTGATTTGTACATTGGACGCGTTCGCGCGCCGTAACCATGTTCTTTGTTTAAGTTGCAAAATGATGGTAAACTAGGTACACGCTATTGTCTTGCGAGCTACGTCGCATGGTCACGTTGTGGTGAAGATTGGTGCAGCAGGCATTATCCATGCAGAGCTTCATGTGGACGTGGAGCTAAGCAGCGGTGGTCGTGAGAAACGCAGCGGACGTAAATGTATCCCTACGTAATGTGAAATCGATGAGAAAATCTGGTAAGGTCTGATAAACATTTTCATTCGTACTTTGGTATAGGTGTTGGAAACTTAAAAAGACTTGGTAAATATTTAAATGCGTGATCGTTAACTCTGATTAGTTACTGTAAAATAGACAAATATTCATGACAAAGCTAAAAATGGCATTTGATGACTGGTGTATTAAGTCAAATATATTGCGATGGTAACATTTTGAATTTTGAAAATCATAAATTTTCGTATTCGTATACAAAATGATTGTAAGTGTAAATTACAGATATATTTAAAGTAGGTAGTTTATTGAAAGAAAATAATTTATTACGAGATAGTAAAGAAGGTAGTGTTTCGGTTATATTTTTGTAGCTACCCGCGTTAACTAAAGGAAAATCATTTAAACGGAAGAACTGTCGCGATGATTTATCATTTCTTTGTTAATCAGAGGTTGCATTTTTACTGGGGATTAATATTTTGTTTATTTTGATGTGGTTAAACTCGGTATGCAAGGTATATAGCGTTTAATGAGGTAATTTTAACGGCTGTTCGATGCATTACGTTGTTACGTATAACAAAGGGTTTATTTTAATCGTATCATATCATATCATATCATATCGTTTATTGCGAATCATGTTCATTTTACAATGGATGGTATGGTAATTATAATGTAGGTACATGAAACCCTGTTAGGGCATTGCAATTTCTTACAGACTAAAACATTATTTAATTTAAATAATTATGTACAACTATTTTACATAACTATAAAATGTTGATATTATTAATTTAACAATGCAGCAATATTAATTACACTTCAAACATACATATGCGTTTTAAATATCGTAACTTCTGGGTAACTAAGTATTAATTTAAATTAGAAATTATTCGGCGTTACATTACTATATAATAATTAGAAGAATAATAATTAAATTACAAAAAGCTTATTTTAATTTATCATTTAAATAATCTTGGACAGCGTAGTAGCATTTCGAGTGTAGTAACCGTTTCAATATTTTCATGTCAGAAATTTTATTGGTCAGTGAATTTGGTAAATTATTATAAATTTTTATGGACATGACGTAAGTGCTATTTGAATGTATTTTTAGCTTAGATGCTGGCAGTAGAAGTTTATTTCTTTGCCGCAGAATGTGCGTTGTAGAAAGTTCATGTTTTTTCTTAAATAAATTATTTTGTTGTCTAACGAATTTACACATTTCGAGAATATAGATACACGGCAACGTAAGAATTTTATGATGCTGGAAGTGTGGCTTGCATGTTTCTGTTTTACCTATATTGACTATCATTCTTATTAACTTCTTTTGTTGGGTAAACATGGAGGAGAACTCTGTACTGTTTCCCCATAAAATTATACCGTAGGTAAGCCATGAGTTGGCATAGGCATAATATGTGGCGAGCGCCGTTTGTATATTCGTGGTCTTTTTATTTCACGTAGCGCATATGCGAAACTCGATAATTTGGCTCTTATTTTTTTTTATGTGGGCTTTCCAATTGATATGCTTATCTATAACTAGTCCTAGTAAGGAGAACTCATCTACGACTTCTAGCAGAATATTGTTATAGGTGAAGTTTACATCTAGCGGGGCTTTTTGATGAGAGTGAAATGTCATTAATTTAGTTTTATTGTAATTTATCTCGAGGTTGTGGTCGTTCATCCAGTTGGTTATTTTATCTAACAAGGAGTGAAGTGTGGCGTTTAAGTTAGTGTTATTTTGACATGCTGTGAGTAGAGAGATATCGTCTGCAAACAGTACGCAAGTTTCATCTACTATTTTCGGAAGGTCGTTTATGTAAAGAAGGAATAACAGACATCCAATAACGCTTCCTTGAGGGATTGAGGCATTGACTACTTTCTATTAGATCGAACTGTTGTTATTTTGCCGGTATTTGCATCCGAGTACTCTATCTCCGTAAACTGTTCCCTATCTTTTAAGTAGGATTTGAACCAGTCGTGAGCAAGACCACGAATTCCAACACCGTATAATTTATTTAATAATATATTGTATTTTACTTTATCGTAGGCTTTAGTCATATCAAGTAGCACACCGACTGCGTATTTTTTTTGCATTTATGGTATTTATGGCTTCTTGTATGTATTTGTAAACGGCTACAGTTGTCGATCGTTTTTTCCGGATCCCATTCTGGCTGTCGTCGAATATATTAAATTTTTCACAAAACGCGTACACACGGTCACACATTGCTTATTCGAAAAGTTTAGATGCTGTTGGCAGTAGGGCGATTGGTCGATAGTTGTTAAGGTCCGTTTGAGAGTTTTTTTTGTGTATAGGCTTTATTATCGCTTTTTTTAGTAGGTCGGGATATATTCCTTCATGGAACGACTGATTTATTAGGTGACAAAATTCATAGGACAATCGTGATAATTCATAGGAGGATTTTAGATAGAATTGTCGCTAAATTGACTGATAGGAAGTGTATGAATGTTTGTGAGTAACATTGTCATATAATATAGGTCAGGAAAAGCCGAGCGTACTGATTTGTTTTTATAAAATAGACAAAAGTACATGAATTCGAGAGGTTAACGAGTTGCTTGGGGTGGAAATTGTTTGTTGATATTAGATGCTAATTTATCCCACATTATATGCTCAAGTGTGTAAATTTATTTGCGTGCAAAGGGGTGTTTATGGTGGAATATGGTGGTGTTATTTGGTGGTATTATTTGGTGGAACATTTTATGATCGTAGTGCAAGCCAAGGGATATTTGTCATTGGGTGTACAGGCGTTCATTTGTTCCCGTGAATAATAAACCGAATCACTCGTATGTTAGGTATTTACTTAGGTGCTTAGTGTTTAATTTCTTTAATAGTCGTTTACTACGCCATTACTCAAGAAGCTTGAATGAATATTTTAGATATCATTGGGAATAAATTGTGGGACAAAAACATTAAGATTAAATATTAGTCTTCTTTGTGTTCCTTTTATTTGTTTAGTAAATTGTTTTTTCATGTTGCAATCGTATCGTAATACTTGATAGATTTCTACATCGGGTTCACGTTAGTTTGTTCGGTATTATGATAATTAAAGCTGAATACGTGCATATAATTTTTTGTACAGTAATACTTATATATATTTGTAGGAGACAAATCAAGTTAAATGCTTTACTAAATTGTCGTTTTGATACATTTATCGCGTGGTATGTGCTATTGCTATTACACTGAACTAAGTGATGGTATTGTGTCGGCAAACAGTGATAAATCTGGCTGGTTTAAGTGAGGCATAGTTGGTTTTGGTTAACGCCGCTTAAGCAGAGTTCAGATAGAACTGTAAAGGTAACTTGCATAATAGTCATCACAATAGTATGAGTGTAACCGCAATGTCATAATTGGAAGGCTAAGAAATTTATTAGGTGTGCTTATAAATGAGCTATGTTAGGATCGGCAGGAATCATGATAGGGATATAGGGAAAATCGGCAGGAATCATGATAGGGGTATAGGGAAAAAAATTATGCTACTTAATACTAATGGTGATTTTGTTATTATAGAATGTACTCTCGAGGTGCCTGGGGCAGGCACCAGCTCAGGATGGCCGTGTTGGCGGCGGGTGCAAGTACATCATCAGCATTGCACCGCCGCCAGTGGCGCCATCTACTCGTCAAGGATGAAGTCGGGGTCCCACCACGGGCGGTGTAACGGCGGGGATTGAGAATCAATAAAAGGGCTGCGCCAGAGCGCCAGGCCCTCTTTCGGCTGGTGTAACTCGCAGTGATAACATGAGGTGTGCGTGTGTGTGTGCATAATTGTAGTTATTAGTGTGTTCCCTTGTTTGTTTCATATTATGTTTTATAATAAATATATATAATTTATCCGTTGTTTGAAGAATGTTAACCTGCTCCCTCTCTGATCGCTAACACTAGTACATAAGCTAATAATTTGCTACATAAGAGGTTTTAATTAGGCCTTGCCGATTGTTTAAAATATTTTGTTCTCAAAAGAATGTACCTATATTTTTTTCTATGGGTTTAAGATCCTTAAATTCTAGTTAAAAAAATAATGATGATAGTAGTTACATTTTAAATAGTCTGAAGTACTTACACTTACGGAATATAAGTTGAATACATAACACCCCTTTTTATTCGTCAAAGATATTAAGAACTAAACAGAGGACCCATAGGAATTGCAACGTAGATATAATACCTAATTTGAGTACGTTGTGTATATCTGTAACTTTGTGAGTCGAATCGTAGCAAGACAAGTCATAAAATAAATTGTAGATTATTAAAAAAAACCTGTACAAACCTACATTAGTCATCCATATGGTTTTTAGTATCCAATCAAATATCAATGGCATGACGATAGCTCCAAATAAGCCAACCCGAGCCCCACGGTGGTCACAAGTCCAACAACCAACACCGAATTCATTAGCATAAAATGCCTCATCATTTCGCTTTACAACAAATTAATAATCTTCCTCGAAATCTATGGCAACACTTACACACGTCAAACGTCACCAAATCGGCAACGACAGGAGCCGACGACGCCCGAATACAGCCGAATGGATTCAAATATGGCCGCACGCATTCCGATTGCATCTAATAACCTCAAAATCAAATGCAAAATGGCGTATTATAATGATGCCGCTTCGTTTAGCATTCCGACGCACCATACCGGGCGCGCATTTTCATTTGGGTCCATTGTTTTCAGATATTAGTATTGATTTCAATAAATAAATTAATCGTATGCCATCGCGAATAGCATCAGTTTGGCACGCGACGTAGCACAGCCATTGAATTGATAAGTCGTGTGCTTGTAAGGCTTGTCTGGTTTTGCGTTTGAGTCATGTTACTACGTGAGTTAGGGCATTAACTTCTGTGTAATTTCTATTGTTTGCTAGACATGTGTTAGTGTGAGGTTAAGTTGTGTTAAATTAATGTTAACCGTTGAGTTGCCCGGTAGTTTCATCCGCTGTCGTAGTGTTGACCTTCAGAAAAACGTGTAAATTTGACATGTGGAATAAAGTATAACCTTAACCTTAAACGTATGATTTTGCTTAATAATTAAGGAATCACTGTGGTATTGCCGTATTGTAATGATAATAAAAACCGTAATGATTTTTCTTACAACAATATATTATACTGTAGGTATGTAGTTAGTATAG
Source organism: Apotomis betuletana (assembly GCA_932273695.1). Lineage (NCBI taxonomy): Eukaryota > Metazoa > Arthropoda > Insecta > Lepidoptera > Tortricidae > Apotomis > Apotomis betuletana. The sequence goes on along the minus strand of OW026318.1, from coordinate 7,707,756 downwards.
AGTCGAGAAACGGAAAAGCGTCATCATGACATGTGAAATTTCAGGCATATTAATTGTTCAAGGTTTTCATTATGCTAATATAGCAAATGGTAAAACTGGATTTCAAAATAGCGAACATCTTCGTTTTGTCAGTCAATACCGAAGCTATGAACTACCCTCGTACATCCCGGCTACCACTACGCGCGATCAGCGTCAGCGGTGAGCGGTAAAAACAAAATCATAGCGTTTTATGAAGCACTCAACGAGCCGCCGTGCGCGGTTGTCACTCTATTAGTTCACACACTCGCCGCCGCCCCGCTAAGACCGAAGTAGTGGCCGTGCCGGTCCGATCATTTCCTACATTCAACGTCTCAAATCACAGCTGTCCGATATATCGCAACTTTACGTCTACTTTGGCCAAGTACTTAAATTACCACTCTCAATCAAGTCAAACGTCGCGCTCGAATAGCAAAAATCGGCCATATGTCAGTAATATTACCGATACATATTGGTATAGAATGCCTTATGGCATTAAGTTTGCGATTTGTACTTTTACTTTTGTATTTTGTGCAATAAAGTTTAAATAAATAAGTACATCGCTCAAATGGCTATATATCAATGTTAACCGAATTAGGACTCCGTTGGTGGGCCACTCCGGTCCCTAGCTACATTAAATCACAAACAATAAGTTCTATGATTCGGTTAAACTATGGCTAAAATCAAAAGCCAGAACTCAAGCCCCAAGTCGATAATGCGCGAAAGTTACAATAATCGATATTTAATAATAGTTTCATCGCAAACCGGTGATAAGCTCGATTTGTCTGCGCCTACGCCAATTGTCTAATGGTTGTAGATTTGCAGTTTCTTACTGGCTTTATTAGAGCCAAGGCTGTGAACCGTTAACCGTTATTTCATGTTAATAATCCTAGTTATACTTAATTACAAATATGAAAAAATAGAACGGATTTTTTTTACTGTGATAATAGGGAAAGCAGAAGAACGGAAAAGGTTGTTGAAGGTAGTCAACCTTTGACAACGGTAACGAGAGTTGCCGAAAGGTCACGGAGGCTCAAATAATGAATATACGCGATATAATCCGTTTTAATTGTTTGACAGTCTCTAATGATGCTTCTAATAAGAAGCACCTAGATTAAAATATAATAGAGTAAATCATCTGTTTGGAGTTATCTACTATACCACAGACAATGGTTTACCCTTGTTTATTGAGAAACGTTTCATCGAAATTTCCTTTCATAGAAACTTCATTTCATCGTTTTTTTTTCTGAAACTCTAAAATATTTTGAAATGTTAATAACACAAACCTGACCTAACCTAATGTACCTATAGGTTGACATTTTCAAGATTTCTGTAAAAGTATGACTTCCGAGGAAAAAATTGTCTATGAAATAATTTTTTTATGAGATAAAGCATTCAGTTAAGTGTTTTTGTATAAAAAAAGAGGCTACCGTACAATAATACACATAAGTTAAACTTATACCACTCTATGTTTGCATTTTTTTATCAATGTCAAAACGGTTACTTCGAACAGAGCACATAGCTAAAGTACTAGTAATCTCTCGAACGAGTCATTCGTCATATGGAACTAAACCGCAGGTCATCTAAGTTCGATGACAGTGACACAAAAATAAATGACTTACACGGTAATTTATGCAAAACTTATTCGGAGCTTGCACTGTGGCCAAAACAGAAATCTTAATTCTCCAAAAACACTGGCACTCTAGACCACACATCGTGTTTTTTTAAGAGACGAAAATTTAAAAAGTTGTTTCGTATTCAGTCCGCGGTGACAGATGTCAGTTTCGTTTTGTTTTTAAAAAGATATTGTCACTTGGTATGCGGAAATCTTGTTGCATATCGGTTTTTCCATATGTGAAAGCATTGGATGATAATTTTTCGATCTTATCGAGATACGGGGGATGAATGTATAAACGGATTTGAATTTGCCAAATGCACCTGTTGGAGTAAATAAACCATGCATTGAAATCAAAAAGATTAAGTTTGAGAGTTAAATCTTGGATCAAAATTTTAGAATGTCCATTGACTATATTCACGGCTAGCATAGCAATCATAACTAGTAGTATTCGGTATGTATGTTTTTTTTTTTCTTTATTTCACAATGACTGTTTTTATGTAGGTATGTTATTGCAGTATGCTGTAGAATTCAACGTCAGTCACCATCCCAATTGTCTATGAGGCAGTTGTCTTGCTGGCATTAAACTTGTCACGCGTGCATGTTGTCTTTTGTTTTGTATTGACATCTATTAAGTACATTTGTCAGTTGGACTTTATCACAAAAACAACCAAACTAGGTAATGAAATGAAATGAAATAATTTATTCAGCAAGTAGGCCACAACGTCACTTTTACAAGTCAGATTGTGAATCTACCGGCATTTCCTAAGAGGAGACCGCTGTTGAGAAGAAAGCCGAAAGAAACTCAATACTGAGTCATTTCGTAAGTAATACTTAAAACAAGGAGAGAACTTAGGAAAAAGCAAACCAGAATTATTTAAATTTAAAGACACCAAAGGGTCAATACAAAACGTGGCGCCAACAAGCATCAATCGCAACCATCCGATTACTTTATCGATTAATTCGCAATAACAATTTGTCGTCGCAGTCATATCTATCGAGTCGCCTACTTACAATATGAATGTATTCGGGCCTACGTGCGGCGTAGGCGCAGGTACTACGACGGAGACGATTTGATACTTGACAATGGTGACATACAAGATGGCGGAAAGCGGAGTTATAAAGTAGGACCGAATCATTGAAAGGAAATTATGTTAATTTATCTACACCCATCTTGTTAAATTCCTATAACAATTTCAGATGTTTTTGGTAAGGACCTACATTACTTGGCTTAAAACACGAGTGTGGTTTTATGAAACGATCCGTAGGCGAGTTTCATAATAGGATCACTTTCAGTATGTAGCAGTTTCATAAACTACTATTACTAACATTGTTTGGTCTTGACGCACTTGGTGATGACTTGGTACGCGTTTGATAAAATATCTAAAGAAAATAAAAACCGTAACTTACAGTCACGAGTAAACTATAATCAAATGATAAAAAACGTGACGATTTTCACTGCGTTTACGATGCGTTAACGTCGTTTGAGTAGCGGTGTGGATATAATGCGGTAAAATAGTGACGCGTGAGGCACATTACAACGTAAACGCACCGTCACTGCTTTTTGAGCAGCGGTGTGGCTGAATCTTAGACGGTACTAACGGTACAGGAAAAGAAGTCTATTCAATACTTTTTTGAAAATGAGTTTTTAATCTTGAAATGAGCTTGCGGCGAACTAAGTTTTATTAACGTTTATAATTTTGTTGACAAAGAAAAACTGAATTGCGTACCCTGGCGGAAGAGATCGGGTATCGAATCAGAACGGACAACCGGTCCATCATGTTAACCACTCAACCACCTGAACGCCAGGAGGCCGTTCGAATTTTTCCTTATACTTTATATGTTGATTTTCGCATTAGTTATTTGAAAGACTTTACGCGAAGCGAAGACCTAAGGATTTTTTTCTTTGTTTTGTTACCCAACGGGGCAAACGATACCATCAAAACCTTTCGATCAGAGCACACTTACATAAGTTTTCAACTAGGTTCAGAAGACTGCATAGCGGCTGCGCCGTGTCGTGACCCTGTTGCGTGTGACTCATGTGGCGCGTGCGCAACGTTCTCAACTTCGAATCCTTGTTCGATTCGGTGCCAACACGTGGCCATTGTGAAAAATTGGAAAGAAAATAAAGGGTCAAAGTGTTTTACCACCTATTCCTGCCATTGGTTAATTCATCAAACTAAAAAACAATGATATCTTTTAGTATTTTCGAAGCTCTAAGTATGCCAGTTTGACATAATTTGAATAGTTTCCGGATAGACAATACAAGAATCCGTCAATATTGCTTCCAGATGCAAGACGAGCTCTCATTACACCAAGCTCTGCTTTCACTTTTGCTTGTATCAAATCGACGCGCGTTTGTAGCCAGTCGTAACCTAACCTGCGTCGCCACGCCCCATGACCAATAGCGTCGCGTTTGACACAAACCACCAATAAAATGCAATTATCATGCGGGTTTATTCTAGTAATGCTTTATTCTTTTCCTGGACTTTGTTCTCGGTCTGTATTAAACTGAACAGGTCACAATTATGAACTTCATTTTTGGTTTGAGTGTCAACTGCCCAACTGTCAGCATTCAAGGAGCACTAACCAGAGGGTTTCATGTTGCGACGTTTTCCAGGCCAGTTAGTTGGCACCAAGAGGTCACGCGTCGTCTAATTTTAGTTCACGCGTCACCTACTTTTAGTTTACGCGTCGCCTACTTTTAGTTCACGTGTTTGTATCTCTTAATGTTGGTTTTTAACCCCCGACGCAAAAAAGAGGGGTGTTATAAGTTTAACATGTATATTTGTATATCTTGGTGTCTGATATACCTAGTATAATTTTTCCCAACACAGTAAAATAATAATAGTACAATTACGTAGCTTACATTATCTTCTATTCCTATTGCATATTGTAAGGCATAGCTAATCAGTATCCATCACCGAACCTATAGGCAGCCGATGTACATAATTAACGAGGTGGCGTGGGCACGAGTAGTGTCGGCTCTAAGCACCTGGTTTCTAGATTTAATTGATCACCGTTTGCATATTGGTGACGTAAGAGTTTTTGTGGTAGTTCTGCTTACTAGGGCTGTGATACAAAGATACAAGGAATGTCTTTGTATATTTTGAGCACAATCACATCTAAGTGCGATTTCGACTCGATAATTAACAACAGAATCGGTGCTGCAGGAGTAGCATTTTTTAACTAAATAGGTATAAACCAAAATTAATGTGTAGATAATTTAAACCATTGATACAAAGATTAAAGCTCAAAGATTTTTTTTAATGCGTAACATGGTGGAGTGGAAGAGACATGGAATCGAACCCGCCAGCTTAGGGCGTGGCCACATGTCCACGACACGGCGTCGTAAACGTAAAACGACACGGTGTCGCGTCGGAGCGCGACACATTATCCACCGTGCGAATATACGTTGCCGCGTCGTGAAAACACACGACACGGCGTCGTAAACGTAAAACGACACGGTGTCGCGTCGGGGCGCGACACATTATCCACCGTGCGAATATACGTTGCCGCGTCGTGAAAACACACGACACGGCGTCGTAAACGTAAAACAACGCTGTGTCGCGTCGGGGCGCGACACATTATCCACCGTGCGAATATACGTTGCCGCGTCGTGAAAACACATGCTGCACCGGGCACCGCAGGTCGCGCCGCGCGCCGGGCAGATTAACTTTGCTGTGTTGAGTAGATGCACGGTGCGGTGCCACGTTCGATTACGACGCCGCAGCTTCTCGTACCTACATCTTCAAAATATTTTGCGATCAGTTTTCAATTCGACATGGATCCTATCACACGTATTCTGCTCTTGTTGCTTTTAAGAAGCATGAAGAAAAAGCAGAAGAAACGAAAATGTTGGATAAATCCATATCTTTCTATTATGAACCATGATGGCAGTCATTTCAAAAGGAAGTACGAGGCTTTAAAAATAAGTGATCACAAGTTTTATGATTATTTTAGAATGTCTGTGTCAAGTTTTGAAGAACTATTATGGAAAATATCGCCTCGTTTAAAAAGGCAAAATGTATTTAGGAAACCAGTTCGACCTCTGGAGATGTTGGGTTGGGATTAACAATAAGGTAAGAATTACGTATATTCGCACGGTGGATAATGTGTCGCGCTCCGACGCGACACAGCGTCGTTTTACGTTTACGACGCCGTGTCGTGTGTTTTCACGACGCGGCAACGTATATTCGCACGGTGGATAATGTGTCGCGCTCCGACGCGACACAGCGTCGTTTTACGTTTACGACGCCGTGTCGTGTGTTTTCACGACGCGGCAACGTATATTCGCACGGTGGATAATGTGTCGCGCTCCGACGCGACACCGTGTCGTTTTACGTTTACGACGCCGTGTCGTGGACATGTGGCCACGCCCTTAGGTATGCATTTAATTTTTTTATTGACCTTTGTTCTTTGTAATAGTGGTTTAATATAAAAATAGTGGTGTACCCACATTCAAATAAAATTAGACATTACATATTTCATAAATTTGTAGATAATTTGTCGTAAATACTGGTTCACTTTAGAGACTTTTGCAACAGCTGTCAAAGAACTATTTCATTGGTTGTTTGTGTAAAATGCGACGCAATGGTAAAGGAGTATGGCTACCGCACTTGACCCGACTGACCTTAGTTGTGGAGAACTTTGAAGGAGGCTTTGTCTCACAGTGCTCGTTTTTCGGCTACGATGATGAATATCCTACTAAATAGGTATATGTCACTAGAAATACCAGCATCTGGTATTAGCGACAGAATTCCCTATTATTCAGGACTACTTCAATGTTGCAGTATTATCAGAGGGAATTCCGTTGTGGCCTGATTGAGCACGCGTGAATATCGACCTCGGTTACCGAACTGAATCATGGACAGAAAAACTCACATTTCTGACCTCGTTCGGTATTGTGACCAAAAATATTGTCTATGTATATTTTGTAAAATACCGGTCAAAATCTTCCTTTTGACTTCGCCGTAGTCGCGTAAATAGTGTAAAACTCTGAGAAGAAACAAAAGGGAGGAGCTTAAGTGCTATTTCAAACCGATTGCTAAAGAGGAGTTTAAAATTGAAAACTAGAGTGATTCATGAAGAATCGACGGAAATCCTCGATTTTTTCTAGCGTAATAAACGTAAAAGATTGACGATTCATATTGAGACATGCATTTGCTTTTTAAATGTGTTTTTTTTTTTTTCATTTAATACAAAGTTCCGTACAAAGATCGTCAAAAACGTTATACTACTGATCCCATAACAAATGACCTTCTGAAAACAGGAAGCAACTACGCAGATACCAAGTTTTCCTCAGGGAATACCTCCCAGGTCGATCCCAACCTATATAGATTTTCTTTTATAGGCACACCAACTTACAACAACCAACAAACATTGAGAATCCAACTCTATATGTTGACAATAGAGACATTTATGACAGTAAAGATAAGGTAGCAGTTGTTGATATCTGATACGAACGAACGGAATTAATTGTATTATTAAAGGTGACGTGTTTGGAATTATAATTCGTCTGTCGGTCCGTCTGTAGGAGTTCTTGGAACTGTTTTTGTGTCTTCGTTCTGAGGAAAGCCTACTCCTGCCATTGCTGAGTCTAGGTGTTATTCAAAGCTCGATTTTATTGTGGACTAGTTGGAAATCGACTGTATTAGACTTTAATAGACAGTTTCCTAAAACAAATTCGTTTTTTATAGGTGTCCGCAACTTCGTCCGCGTATTTTTGCTTTAGCGTAGACGGATAAAAAGTATCTTAGAACCATTTTTGGATGTCGCAGCTATCCTTGTACAATTTGTCCAGCCGTTTTGGTGTGATGTGAGGTCAAAGGAAATTATGAAACAGATGGCCACTATGGCCAGGCTGGCATGGCGCCGCGCCCTCTTACAAACAAATGACGATCCTGCATCACACTCTTAAGATTTTTCCTGAAATCATGACCCTTCTCCATTGAAATATGATTTTTAATACAAACCTAAAATTTTATAATATAATAGATGTTTTTATATCTTTACTAGCTGTGCCCCGCGGTGTTACCCGCTCATCCCACGGGAACACTAAATTTATTCGGGATGAAAAGTATCCTATGTCCTTCCACGGGACTGAAACTAAGACGAAACAATACAACTAAATTAGAATTACCAGCTACAAAACTAGAGATGTATAGGAAAGGCCCTTATTACCGATGCATACAAATAGTAAACAAATTGCCAGCGATACTAAGAGACGAACCGAAAGACACAGTATTTAAGAGGGAATTAAAAAAGTTGTTAATTAACAAATGTTATTATTCCATTGATGAATATTTAAACGATCAACTCTTGCCAAAGTAAAATTATAATTCATTTATTTTATTTTATGTCAATAGGTTAATTGATTAATATTATCTATTTATTTAATAGATTAAATTGCAAATATGTATATTAAAATTTAAAAAGTAAAATTATAATTTATGTTACAATAATTATTATGAAATGATGTGAAAAATATTTAATGAAATTCGAATATTAATTATGTAATGTTACCAATTGTAAACCTCTTCCGCTGTACCTAATTAAGCACCTGCTAACACCCACTACTAACTGCATTGCTGTGCCCTAACGGGGTTCATGTTATGGACTTAACCTTTTAATGTCACATCTTATGCACTACATGATAATGCAATAAAGAATTATTATTATTATTATTATTACTATCTATATACCAATTTTCATCTAAATCGGTTCAGCGGTTTAAGCGTGAAGAGGTAACAGACAGACAGACACACTTTCGCATTTATAATATTACTAGCTGTGCCCCGCGGTGTTACCCGCTCATCCCACGGGAACACTAAATTTATTCAGGATGAAAAGTATCCTATGTCCTTTCCCGGGTCTCAAACTATCTCCTTACCAAATTTCATCTAAGTCGGTTCGTCGGTTCAGCGGTTGAAGCGTGAAGAGGTAACAGACAGACAGACAGACACACTTTCGCATTTATAATATTAGTATGGATTATTATGCTTATTTGTCCCTGTTGGTACACTTGGTACCTTACAATGTGCCCCATGTGCCCTTTGCATCACCTACCCACTATGTGATTTTTAGCATCAACTCCTCTACCCAGACGTTGTCTGGAAGAGATCGCTCTTTAAAAAACGGTAGAGAATGTTAGTGAAAGAAATGATTACAACTCTAATAAAAAAATAAAACGAATCTCGCAACCGAAATGACGACTCCAACGTTTCTTATCGAGATTAATCCAATTTACAGCCAAATGGTTAACCCTTTTAATGAAACATATAGGATATACGTCCAAACGCTTCTGAACCTAAATATCATTTAGTCCCATTCCATATATGGAAAGTAAAAACGGGTTTCCCAAAATGGTTAGTCTCTCAGATAACGCCTAAACAGTGGCAATGTTGTCCTAATGTATAGAACGACGTAACTACCCACAATTTTCTAGTAACATAGGACTTTAAGTAATGAGTGTTATAGATATGCCCGTACGTTTGATATTAATTGCGAGCTTTCATTGCGAGTGAAGGGGCTTTACCGTATAACACCATATTGTAACCTAATTAATGCCAATGAAAATATTAAAAGGGTTTGTACCTATCGTAAGTCCAAATTTTTGATTCCCGTTTGTAACGTTTCGTCAATTTTTTATTTGTCCAAATCTGTTAATTTTTGAAGGGGTATTTTAAAGGGTTCTTATGGTATTCTAAAGGGTTCTTTAAAACGATGTTTATAAAACCCTGAATATATTATGGATTTCAGGAAAAAAATACTTTCGAATAAATGAAAATTTGGCTTTTGGACGTTCGAATGTCCAGTTGTCCAGATTTCTTGTTGTTCTCACATTCAGGGTTACCTTTTCACTTTTCAGGTTACTTCACTTTGCGATACTCATAAAAAATTGTGAGCGGGCTCGATAATCATATATAAAATAAATCATTTATTTTTTATAGATTGAGTCATTAGATTTTTTCAAAAAGGTGTATATAAGGGGGACTGAAACGTAAAAAAAAACAGCCATTTTGAAACATACTCGCCAGGGCTACACCTCACAGAATCCATTACATTATTCGTATTCGTATTCAAATGGTCCTATTATCTGTTGGCTGTATGTATTTATGAATTTATTGTTTACTAGCTTTTGCCCGCGGCTTCGCACGCGTAAACACAATATCATACGTTTATTACACTTATTGCGAGGCCAAAGGCCGAGCTCCACGTAGCACCGAAGGTGTGGAGCGTCCTAAGGAAGCCGCCCACCCACTTAATTTAAGTCGAAATAACTTAATGCGAGGCCGAAGGCCGAGCTCCGCGTAGCACCGCAGGTGCGGAGCGTCTCAAGAAAGCCGCCCACCCATTTAATGTAAGTTGAAGTAAGTCAATGCGAGGCCGAAGGCCGAGCTCCGCGAAGCACCGTAGGTGCGGAGCGTCCCAAGAAAGCCGACCACCCACTTAATATAAGTTAAAGTAACTTAATGCGAGGCCGAAGGCCGAGCTCCGCGTAGCACCGTAGGTGCGGAGCGTCCCAAGGAAGCCGCCCACCCACTTAATATAAGTTGAAGTAACTTAATGCGAGGCCGCAGGCCGAGCTCCGCGTAGCACTGAAGGTGCGGAGCGTCGCAAAGAAGCCGCCACCCACTTAATATAAGTTGAAGTAACTTAATGCGAGGCCGAAGGCCGAGCTCCGCGTAGCACCGTAGGTGCGGAGCGTCCCAAGGAAGCCGCCCACCCACTTAATATAAGTTGAAGTAACTTAATGCGAGGCCGCAGGCCGAGCTCCGCGTAGCACCGTAGGTGCGGAGCGTCCCAAGGAAGCCGCCCACCCACTTAATATAAGTTGAAGTAACTTAATGCGAGGCCGCAGGCCGAGCTCCGCGTAGCACCGCAGGTGCGGAGCGTCCCAAGAAAGCCGCCCACCCACTTAATATAAGTTGAAGTAACTTAATGCGAGGCCGCAGGCCGAGCTCCGCGTAGCACCGAAGGTGTGGAGCGTCGCAATGAAGCCGCCACCCACTTAATATAAGTTGAAGTAACTTAATGCGAGGCCGAAGGCCGAGCTCCGCGTAGCACCGTAGGTGCGGAGCGTCCCAAAAAGCCGCCCACCCACTTAATATAAATCGAAGTAACTTAATGCGAGGCCGAAGGTCGAGCTCCGCGTAGCACCGTAGGTGCGGAGCGTCCCAAGAAAGCCGCCCACCCACTTAATATAAGTTTAAGTAACTTAATGCGAGGCCGAAGGCCGAGCTCCGCGTAGCACCGTAGGTGCGGAGCGTCCCAAAAAGCCGCCCACCCACTTAATATAAATCGAAGTAACTTAATGCGAGGCCGAAGGCCGAGCTCCGCGTAGCACCGTAGGTGCGGAGCGTCCCAAGAAAGCCGCCCACCTACTTAATATAAGTTTAAGTAACTTAATGTGAGGCCGCAGGCCGAGCTCCGCGTAGCACCGAAGGTGCGGAGCGTCGCAAAGAAGCCGCCACCCACTTAATATAAGTTGAAGTAACTTAATGCGAGGCCGAAGGCCGAGCTCCGCGTAGCACCGTAGGTGCGGAGCGTCCCAAGGAAGCCGCCCACCCACTTAATATAAGTTGATGTAACTTAATGCGAGGCCGCAGGCCGAGCTCCGCGTAGCACCGCAGGTGCGGAGCGTCCCAAGTAAGCCGCCCACCCACTTAATTTAAGTTGAAGTAACTTAATGCGAGGCCGCAGGCCGAGCTCCGCGTAGCACCGAAGGTGCGGAGCGTCGCAAAGAAGCCGCCCACCCACTTAATATAAGTTGAAGTAACGTCATGCGAGGCCGAAAAAAATGTATGAGCGGCTTTCCTGGGACGCTCTGCACCTTCGGTGCTATGTGAAGCTCGGCCTACGGCCTCGCATTAAGTTACTTCTTATATTAGTGGGTGGGCGCCTTCCCTAGGACGCTCCGCACCTGCGGTGCTACGCTTGTGAACATGATCTTGGTTTAATTAAAATTGAGGCAAGACTTATGTTTAAAAAATTGTTTTGAATATTTATTGTCTATTGTAGATTTAAATAACTTAATGCGAAGCCGCCCACCTACTTAATATAAGTTGAAATAACGTCATGCGAGGCCGAAGAAAATGTATGAGCGGCTTTCCTGGGACGCTCTGCACCTTCGTTGCTATGTGAAGCTCGGCCTACGGCCTCGCATTAAGTTACTACTTATATTAGTGGGTGGGCGCCTTCCCTAGGACGCTCCGCACCTGCGGTGCTACGCTTGTGAACATGATCTTGGTTTAATTAAAATTAAGGCAAGACTTATGTTTAAAAAATTGTTTTGAATATTTATTGTAGATTTAAATAACTTAATGCGAAGCCGTCCACCTACTTAATATAAGTTGAAGTGTGTGAGTGGCTTCCCTGGGACGCTCTGCACCTTCGGTGCTACGTGGAGCTCGGCCTACGGCCTCGCATTAAGTTACTACTTATATTAGTGGGTGGGCGACTTCCCTAGAACGCTCCGCACCTTCGGTGCTTCGCTTGTGAACATCATCTTGGTTTAATTAAGATTGAGTCAAGACTTAGGTATGTTTAAAAGATCGTTTTTAGGGTTCCGTACCCAAAGGGTAAAAACGGGACCCTATTACTGAGACTTCGCTGTCCGTCCGTCCGTCCGTCCGTCCGTCCGTCCGTCCGTCCGTCCGTCCGTCTGTCACCAGGCTGTATCTCAAGAACGGTGATAGCTAGACAGTTGAAATTTTCACAGATGATGTATTTCTATTGCCGCTATAACAACAAATACTAAAAATAAAATAAAATAAACATTTAAGGGGGGCTCCCATACAACAAACTTGTTACAGATTATATATATATATAGGTACGGAACCCTTCATGCGCGAGTCAGACTCGCACTTGCCCAATTTTTAATATTTATTGTCTATTGTAGATTTAAAAAACTTAATGCGAGGCCGCCCACACACTTAATATAAGCTTAAATGTGTGAGCGGCATCCCTGGGACGCTCTGCACCTTCGGTGCTACGTAGAGCTCGGCCTACGGCCTCGCATTAAGTTACTACTTAAATTAGTGGGTGGGCGACTTTCCTAGAACGCTCCGCACCTTCGGTGCTACGCTTGTGAACATCATCTTGGTTTGGTTTAAATTGAGGCTAGACTTATGTTTATATATCGTTTTGAATATTTATTGTTTATTGTAGATAACTATTCAAAGCACCTTGAAAAATAATTAGCTCATAGTCCTACCTGAACAAATATTAATGATATCTATTAAGATGACAATAAATTATTTTCGTCTACAATGGTACTAATACTAATATAATAATATAACCTGTCATAATAATTTCCTAAGTAACGCCATAAGATTCAGGTGCCAACTTAACTCAATCGAGCGTACGTCAATAATGGCGACAGCACCACTGAACGGATACGTGATGGCGTGAGGCCCGTGTTTTGTTATCCGTGGTATAATGAATAAGGAAGCAAAGGAAAACGCATGAGATGACACGGTTATTATTTCAGTAGGTTCTGGGTTCAAATCCCGGCTAGGTGAAATCCTTTCTACATCGTAGATTTAATAATTTTGTCTTGTCTCGAATCATGGTTGTTTTTCATACAAAATGCATACTTTGTCGAGCAGCAGCTCTCAATAACTGATACACTGCTGCTTATATTAGGTATGCGATCAATATTCAACAACTTCGATAGTCATTCTGGAAGTCCAGGTTAACCCATCACAGCTACACCCTAGCTTGTGGCGAATCGTGGCCACAGGCAAGCAACGACGTGCGTGAATCCTTGGCCTCGGTGTCGAGGAGACCCATCAATAGCGTCAACATGTATGGAGCTGGTGTTATTAACTCAGGAAAAATCTTAACAGCGCGATGCAGCCGTTAGTATGGAGATTTTGCCAAAGTAACAACACCATCTAGCGGAAAAGAACAAAATCTCAACACACCGTTAAAAATAAAGAATGACTGATATTTATTACTTTGAATAGATTTTATATATAAAAAAACTACATAGATGCAAAATTGTGGCTAAATACATCGTATATTTTTCGTTTATTATACATTTCGCTACCTTATTAGTACTTTAGGCCTAACACAAACGATACCAAAATTTGCGCCTAATGTTCTAAATGTTGGTTGGTAAAACATATTTAGAAATGTATTTAATTTACTTAAATTGATTTGAAATACTTTTATTTCAATTACACTCTATAAAATAGCATAAAAAAATCTGTTTTATTCATTAACATTCTTTATTGCGTCTCTGGGCTTTTTTATGGTCAATACTTACAAACTACAGAAGAATATAATTGCATATTCAATAAAAGAGCATTAGTTCCTATTGTCGCAAATTGTGTTTTTAAAGAAATGTATGTTTTTTTTGAGCATGAGACAATTTACAACGAACATTGCACTCATATTTTCGTCTGTGTTGGTCGATAATTGGCGCCATCTTTCCTATCTAACTAACACGGTTTCCGTAACTCAACGCCTCAAACAACCTTAACCTTATTGTTAATACCGGTGGGCCGCGCGGAGGTATTATTGTCGAATTCATACTTTTTAGTTTTTGTACACGTAAGAGCCACGCGGGGGTCGCGTCGTTCTAAATTCAAAATCACAAACGCTGTCATTATAAGGTTACACATTGTAAGGAAAATATTTCATGGAATTTATGTTTTCAGAGATAAATATTAATCATAATAAAAAGTATCCTATAACCATCTTTGGATGTTCAGCTATTCCTGTACCAAAATTGGTAACTTTTTATCCAGCCGTTTCGGCGTGATGCGAGGACAACGGTTTTTTTGAAAACAGATGGCGCCAGGTTGGCACGGCGAAGCGTGTCCATACAAAACAGCTATCCGGCTGCATCACGCTATCGAGATTTTTCCTGAAATCATGACCTCCCTCCATAGAAAATTTATTTTCAATACAAATTTAGGATTTTATAATAGTATAGAAGATTATATTTATGTATTTATTTGTTTTTTATGTATATATTATTATTATTATTTTCCGATTTTTGCACCGCGTAATAACAAAATCTTATCGTTTCAATTTCTCCACTAACCAACGGTTGTCTGGAGGAGATAGTTCTTTAGCGATAAGACCGCCTGTTGTTCACCTCTAATTGTAATGTCTTGCATTGTATTTCTCCTGTATATTTTATGAGGTGTGCAATAAAGAGTACTTGTATTGTTGTATTGTATAATTTTTTAACAGACTTCAAAAAAGGAGGTGGGTTCTAAATTCGACTGTATGACTCGATTTCTAAGGAGCTGAACTTATCAGTCAGTGCTGCAATCCACCAGGCTTTTTTTTTAAACATGACTTAAACTGTATCAGGGCTGTTTAGCTCTCACTACTAGTGAGTCGGACTTTGTGTGGGAGTATAACCCGCTAATGGGATTATCTCTGCGCCACAGGAGTAATTTGGAAGGGGGTGAATAGACTCCACCAGGCAACGGAGTGTAACCAATGAAGACAACTAGAGGTAGTTGACAGAAATCGAGGGAATCACGATCCTCAGCAGTGAGGGAACGATTGAAGAGAGAGAGTATAAGGAAACGGAAATGTTGATATTGTTTTAAAATAACACTGAATCACACTATTATGTCACATATAACATGATTCAAGTATTATTGTTTACTTACGGATTGACGAAATAGTAAAATTGATTCATAATGTTGAAGAAAAGAGGGTAAATTATTGCAAATATGTAAGTAAATACTCGTATGGTCTTTGTGAATGAATTGATGTAGGTATTCGTAAATATGACGCATTTATTAAAGGAAGGAAGAATTATATAACAGCCAATAACAGGTTAATTAACTTAAATAATTATTGGCATATGCTATTTATTATGGATATGGTATTTAATATGAGTAATAATTTATGAATCTGACTCGAATCTGTGTATAATGGGTTCCGTACTATATGATTAATATTTTTTTGTCGAGTATTTCTTCATAGACTTGTTGTATTACCTAAGCCAAATACAGAAAAATTAAAGCTTAGTATGTATTTTTTCTTACAAACGTCGGAGATATTTAATATCTCCGAAGGAACACAGCTAAAAAATACTCCTGTGGCGCGGAGATAATCCCATTAGCGGGTTATACTCCCACACAAAGTCCGACTACTGGTAGTGAGGGCTAACCAGCTGTGATACAGTTAAAGTCATGTCTTAAAAAAAAGTTTAAGTAACCAAATCATAGAGATATAATTTGTTTGTAGCATTAAACCAACCTGACAACGCGTCCTTATGGAAACCCGAATATTGGGAACTTTTACAAAACACTTGTTACATACATGGTTGGCTGGTAGAGAATGCCATTTGGCATTAAGTCCGCCATTTGTACTGACTTTTGTTTTGTGCAATTAAATTTAAATACAGAAATACATGTTTATTTATTATATTTACATTAAAAGGATGTTGAAAAAATAACACAGCCCCGTTACCAAGAAAACTTATCAAAATCCTTCTGAAAATCTCAGTTTTTTAGAAAATGATGGATGATTTTGTTTTTTTTTTGTACGGAACCCTAAAAATTATAAATGACACAATTACAAACAAGAATGTTGCTATCCGTAATTTCTCGATGCGTCTCCCAGGGCAATAAATAAAACAGTCTTAATACGGCTGCCGACGATTTAAATTATGTCTTTATATAGAGTCCACTTACTACATACATCGGGACAGTTTGTTTTTATCATATGTTACAGTTTATGCTATGATTTATGGCTTGATGACGGCAGGAGCTTATAACGTAAGTGGTAAATATGTAAAAAGGTCAACCATAATGTGAATGACGTTATTACAATCTATTATTTAACTTGCTACGGTATTGTCTTTCTATCTTTGTCTAATTCCAATTTGGGCAGTTACTGGTTTTAAGTTTTTAGAAATAATAAGTGTCTGTCCAAAATTTCATTTTCGTGACAAGGTGTACTTTTGAACTTCCATCAATTGCTCACGGAGACAACTCTAAAGTCCTCCAACTTGGTTGCTTTATCTATTACAGAGTTTCTAGTGCCACCTTGCGGCTCCATCATCAGACCTGCCCCATGGGACCATATTATTGTATATGTTAAGTAGGTATGCAAAATTTAGCTCAATCACTTGAAAATCTGCTTCAAAATTGAGTCGCAAGATTCCACCTGAACAAATATTGTTACAGTTACATACATACATTGCAAGTTAAATAAAAGCTTGTAAAATACAATAGTTACTTCGTATAGCATGTCGCTAAGCAAATAAGTTAAATTCTGGAGAAGTGAATTTGTCGAGACCATCGTTGGTCTACACATGAAGAAGATGCAGATAATATTCAGTGTACTAGAACGAGTGAGATGTGAAAGTACCAGGAATTCATGATAATCAAGGAACATATTGAACGACGCCAGTCATGCATATTCCTTCATTCAATTACCTTGTCTCAGTAAAGAAACTTGTGCTGCAGTTTGAATACGCCAAAGCAGTTGAAGTGAAAGGGTGCTATCAGTTACATTTCTTCACAAGAGTGGTCTCCTCTTGGGAAATGGACTCAGAAATGTAAATGAAAATGGGCTCAGATCGTTCGCATAATATCTCGTATCGCTGATTACTCATCCCCACCAATGTTTAATTAAACACTGAGTATGTACGCCGCGGCTCACGTCACAAGGATGTCATTATAGAGTGTGGTGCCGCCTTAAAAGGTATGCAATTTAGCCAATTAATGTCGGAAGGATAGCTCAAGGTCAACCTGTGTTATTGAAGGGACGTGGCGTAATGATGGCGTACGTGAATAAGTGGTCAGAGCTGATCAACAAATCAGAGCTGACTATTAGTCAGGTGACATTTATATTAAAGACTTAGAAGGCGGCTACTTCGTCTGTCTCTTCTTCGCAATCGTTCCCTCACTGCTGAGGATCGTGACTTTTAATCTTGTCAACCAGTTGTCGCCATCGACTACGTTTAGTCGCTTGATGAAGTGCGGCGATGACAGTCAGGCTGTTCGGATATCTGGTCTGACCATCGTTTGGGACTTCGGTCTCGAGGTCTTTTACCCCCTATCTTCCCTATCACCACGTCTTCAAGTTGTCCGGATTCTCATAATGCGTTGTAAGCAAATAGACGAAAAGTGGTTTCTCGAGTTTGAGTTCTTTGTGTACGTAGTAGCGGTCCATGGTATTGGTATTCTCATTAGGCGAATCCTAGTCGTCTGCTTAGTCGGGCTAAAAATATTCTATAGCTATCTTTGAATGTCCAGTTATCCCTGTATAAAAATTTATGAGGGCTTCACCATTGGGGACTTTAGTTGTTAACACACATAACACAAGCACCTCGACTTGGCCACAAATTATACAATAGTTTTACCAATATCTATAATATATTTTTCACCTCACTCGCTCGGAAAACCTCCGTTTATAGGGCGAAATCTGCGTGCAAAAGTCTATTTTATCCGCTAGCGTGCAAAAGTCATTTGAATTTCGAACACGACGATTTTGATTCTCTGTGGTGCATGTAACTTTTTTATATTTAAGACTCCTTCAACGCGTGACTGATTTCATCAGTCGATAAATCTCCGAATAACCAATCAACGCATGCGAATAAAGAGCGATCTGGTCAGGCCGGCTAATATCATATGTACGTTTGAATAATTCTTTTAAAAAAAATACACCTATATATAAAATGTAATATATATAAAAATACAACAATAGTTATTTGTTATGCAAGGCTGCAAAGTTGTTATTTGGCGCGAGTGTTGAAATTGAAAGCTGAGCAAGCGAAGGTATCTAAGATTGAACCATGAGCGAAGCGAATGGTTCAAAGATAGATTCCTGAGCGTAGCGAGGCTTTCAAGACACGAGAAGCTAAATAATTTTGCAGCCATGCGGAACACACAATTTTTCACCTCACTACAGCGAGGAAAGTACAAGATTCAAGAAAAACAATTAAAACATTAAAATAATCATATTTAATTTTGCCTTCAATTTAACACATCAAATTTAAAACATAACACACTCAAATCCAAACCAAATAAATACGAGAGAAGCACACATATTAAAAATTAAAAGTAATATGGTCGTAATTTGTATTATCGTCGTGTATATTTTATCGTTGAGTTTTTCTTAAGCACTGTTATATTATATTTGTATTTGAAACTAGTTGACACATTCGTTGTGAATGTGGGAGAATGGCATTCTGGGAAGGATTAGTTGGCCACTTGGAAGTATTTTCCATAACACTTGCTTTGGAAGTTATTGGACGATATGGGATCAGAATGAGATTATTTCGGCTGTATCTTCTTTAAAAACGCCAATAGTTTCGGTAAATTACTTATCGTCTCCAAATATTTATAACAAATCCTTTTTCGTTTTAATGTAGGCTATAAGCATTGAATAAATACTCCAAATTGGGCTTAACTTCTTATTTTTGATATTTCTACAAAGTAAGACAACAGTAGGTATGTATTATCCACAGAACAAAAATTTACGTTGTTTACGTAAATTGTGAAAACATCCAACTTTTTAATTATTATTTTTTTCTCGGGTGCGTTCAGAAATTACACTCTTATGTTCCAACTTTTATAACAAATAAATAGAAAAATTTGTGTTGTATTTATTATATTTACTAGTCAAAATATGTAAATGAAACTGAAATACTTACTTTTAATATATAAACATATTCAACATAAAATAAAGTGTAGAAAAAATAAAAACTTAAAAATCTGTAACCACAAACCAGGTTTCTGAACGTGATATTGTGGGTTATTTTTTTAAGAAGTATTCAGACGTACATATGATTTTAGCCGGCCTGACCAGATCGCCCTTTATTAGCGTGCGTTGATTGGTTATTCGAAGATTTATCGACTGATGAAATCAGTCACGCGTTGAAGGAGTCTTAAATATAAAAAAGTTACATGCACCACAGAGAATCAAAATCGTCGTGTTCGAAATTCAAATGACTTTTGCACGCTAGCGGATAAAATAGACTTTTGCACGCAGATTTCGCCCTATAAACGGAGGTTTTCCGAGCGAGTGAGGTGAAAATAACTATTATTCTCCTATTCTATTTTATCTGTTCACGCGTCTGTCTAAATGTATGTTTATCTAATCTACTTTTCGTAGTCATAGTATACCGTAACTCCGTAGGTAGGTAATACGAGCACAAATATCTTAAAATAGCTCAGTTTACGAGGATTTATCCTCATGGGATAAACAGAGGAATTTACGTCAAAACAAAACAGGGAAACAACAGGTTCATTCATAAACTAACGCACCTAAAGTGTATCCCCATACGTCATTCACAAAGCAAAAACAAAGTAATAAGAGCACAGATAAACAGGTAAACTGTGTGACCACGGATAAAGTTATTATTAGTCATTGGTAATATAATGACATAATTTAAGACTTCCTCTCTTGTTACTGCCTCTTCCCTATTGGACATGACGATTTCAACAACAGGAAATAGGAAAGGTCAACTTAAATCCAATTCAAGAAAGATAAGTTATGAATTACTTTTCTTGAAAATATAAGTAACACGGATAGTCATATTGCGGCCCCTTGCGGCAATGTTAATCTCGGGAACCCCTCTTAGGTGCATAGATAATTATCTAGGTAGCCCCTCAGAGGCGTTAGGAACATCACGTCGCTATAACAACTTTATGATATATTATAATATTGGTCAATGTAACTATTAACACTTTGCACGCCGATCACGAGAACCACTCGGTACGCATTTTTTCTCTAATTCGCCGGCCATTTTAATAACTGCCATGTCTAGCTCGCCGATGACGAGTACCACTCGTGACACTTTTTTTCTTAGAGTCGCGGATAACGAATAGTACTCGTGATCAGATTTCATACTGTTTGTATTAAAATATCGAACACAGTTCGTGATCCGCTTATAAGCAACGTGTAGAAGAACGTTTTAGCTACCCGCACACATACAATTTATTGACGTGAGGGTTGGGGGAACGGCATGACGATGCGTCGCCCGCGCTGCCTCAACAGTGCGCTGCGCGGGCTACCTAACAAATCCATGTTAGAGTTTTTATTTTTTCATAAAACGAGTTCTTTTCAGCAACAGTTTTAAAATAAAATAAATAATATAAACACATTGTTTTATTTTTATCATTATAAAATACTAAAACACCTCTTAAATAAAAAATAAATTATACCTGTATCTACGCTAATTATTATTTTATAAATCTTACAATATCACCGAAAATCGCCGGCGAACCATAGGTGGCGCCCTAAAAAATGCGCGGCGTTCTTGGGAAAAAGAGCTTCACGAGTGGTGCTCGTGATCAGCTGTTGGAGCGCGGTACCGATTATAACTTACGGCGTGCAAAGTGTTAAGGGTCGTACACACACATACACACTCACAACCCAACACACAACTGCTCAAACAAAAAGTAAAACTATCATAGAATCGTGGTAAGGTACGACGACGAGCGAAGCGGGGAGCAATGTTAAGTTATCTTGCGAATATAAATGTTAAAACAAATCGAAATTATACCCAATGAAAATTATGAATCGTTGTTGTATCCTTATTATCATTACATACCCCATCAATATAGCTAGACAGAGTTTGTCCAATATTTCGAAACACAATCTACCAGTAGACAGTTAAGTAATCTAGACAGGTCGAGGTCTTTAGTAATGAAGTAACAGTCAAAGGGGAGGGGACCTCACATTGTTTCCAGGAAAGGTGGGGAACAACGTATCACCCCCGGGCAAAACATGAACCTTAAGTGTAAGTTTCCAAAAGTACCTTCTGAATCTGATCCTCTTGAGGTGTTTGCTCGAAACTTTTGGCTATAGTTCATATCGTTTGCCGAAATGACTATCACAACATTAATAGCTGAACGGTCTGAGTCAAGTCAAGTTAAATCTTGCTGTTTGTCACGTGGACGATAATATTAAATTATTATTATTATATTTAGAATAACCGTGTCCTAACCAGGCTCGCAGCCGGTACAAGAGCCATGCCTAGCATTTTTTATAGTACTTTTATTTCATTAAGATAGATAGCATCTGCCACCCACGCCGCGCGTAATGACTTGCCATATCCGACCTTACCGGAGAGTCGCGAACGAAAGTTACATGTATTTCATTAATTAATCATACATAATTGTTTATTTATTATAATTTAGGAACATATCAATATGATTTAATTACACAGAAGAAAAACGTACCTATGTATAAAACCTTAGGTACTCTAAATAACCTTCAATACAATAGGCTAGTTAACCCAGTTTCGAAATATATTGGAAATGGTTAATAATAATCTTACTAGCTCTAAAAAAAATGTCTTGTATTTTTCTGAAAGCTAGAAAGCTAAATTTTATCAATTGAAAATTAGAAATTTCATAAACAGTCAAAAACGCCGTCCGCCATTTTTCCCTTTCGCTAATCTGTGGCGTGTCGTAGTATTACCTGTAAATATTCGAAATTCGACCGTCGTATAATGCCATTCCGCTCACTCCAATATACTTTGACAGGAGATCGAGAGGGACGGCACTATTCGAAGTCGTCAAAGTAGACTTTCAGTTTTGTTTACATGACCAATGACGTCACTATCATAAGCGAAAATGGCGGACAGCGTTTTAAGCATTTCAAAATACAGATTAAAAACCATATTTTCAAATTAAATTTTTTCAGCCATCTTTCACTTTTATGAATTGAAAAATATATATTTAGGTTTCCTTTGCTAAATACTATACGGAATAAACATTAGTTTATTACAATTCGACATGAGTCAACTAGCCTATTGTAAATAAATTAAAACCGGCCAAGAGCATGTCGGGCCATGCTCAGTGTAGGGTTCCGTAGCCCATCCTTCACAATAGACAATAACATAAATTACGAGAAAGAGGCCTCTTTTTCATGAATTTTTCCATAATTTTTTGACCCGTGGTTGAGAAGTTAGAGGGGAGGGGGACACACTATTTTTTGGATTTCCCGAGCGAATATTTACAAAACTGCTGAATTTACCAAAAAGTTATGTTTGAAAACCCCCTATTATTTTTAAAAGACCTATTCAACGACACCCCACACGCTAGTGTTGGAACGAAAAAAAAAAATCACCCCCACTTTAGGTCTACGGGTTAGTTTTTATTTTACCGTTTTGTCGGCGTAATACATACACATACTCATACCAAATTTCAGCTTTCCAGCACTTATGATCACGGAGCTAAGCCGCGGACGGACAGACGGACAGACGGACATGGCGAAACTATAAGGGTTCCTAGTTGACTACGGAATCCTAAAAATGAGTCTTAAAAAGAATACCCCATCTAATAGGTCCGCCTGCGGCATCTTCCCCAGTATGCTGGCCGCGTTACCTCTTTGCATAGTCAGATATTCTCTGACAGAGGTACCTAAACGCCAGCTCTGGGGTCTCCCGAACCGTCGCTCAGCTGTTTCGACAAGGCCTTCATGGACATTGTCATGTCAGCTGACCATGGGCCCAATGTCTCAGTGCAAGCGCCACGAATTCGTAGTTGTTGAGTAACGACGAGTTTGCAGCGCTTGATAATTTGGGCCTGGTCTATTGCAGTGGCCTTTGAGCAGGTCGCCTGGATGTGGGACTGTGCAAAAGTGTCGACATACGTGGCGTCCCACACCACTGCGCTGATCTGCTTCCACGGCACCAACGTTAATCATACTACCTAATACTATAAAGGCGAAATTTTGAGAGTGTGTTTATGTCTATGTTCGTTCTTCACGCTCATACAGCTGAACCAATTTTAATAAGTTATGGCATGAAGATAGCTGACACCGTAGATTAACATAATATAGGCTACTTTTTATCTTGAAAAAAAAGTAGTGTTCCCGTCGGATGAGCGGGTAACGCCGCTTGGCGCAGTTAGTATTATAATATACTAGAAAGTGCTTGCTCATTTAGGTGGAAGAAAAGTCATAAGACTTTTATGTTTCCGCGTAGTTGGGTAAGTAAAATCCTATCACCATCCGAAAGGATACTTATTATTATTGAAATCAGTCCAGCCTGTGTTTTTGAGTCCGCAAAAACGTACATTTACTTTATTGTGCCTATACTTTTTAGTCTTTTTACCCGAATTCAAAGCAAAAAAGATTGCTATGACTATAATATTAATTCCCCACGAAAACGAAGTACGAGTTTAGGCCTGTCAGTCGCACAATACTTAGTTGAATAGCCATCGAACAACCCGTTAAAAGGTCTTTATAAAATAATTAAAAATACGTACCAAAGCTATCCTTTGTCTGTATATCATCCTAGCGTCATCCTCGCGTAACAAAACCACAAGAAAACGACTCAAGAAATGATGTAAATTAATCTTACTCCTTACTAAAAGGTTATTACTAACAAGAATCCCGTAGTAAACAGGACCTTTATATTTATATAAGCAGGAATACTATTGACGTCGTAATCGCAAATAATAAATGTAATCGTTTGTTGACGCTGTTATAATTGACACAGGATGATGAGTATGAATAACGGGAACATTTGCGTGCAATGTAACAAAAAAAAAGAGATTTTAATATAATTATTTGTTACATCACCGTGCTCCTCACCGCGAAGAGGGTGTACCCTAAGATAGATAGATAGAATACTCTTTATTGCACACCTGAACACGAAATACAAACACCAAAAAAGGCGGTATTATCACTAAAGAGCTCCTCCAGACAACTTTTGGCTAGCGGAGTTTGGGTTTAAGTGCATCCTAAGATGTTGAGAAATGCGCGAGAAATAGTTTCTCATCTTAGGAGAGTTCAACTCGCACTTAGCCCTTTTATTTCTCACCCCATTCTGTTTCTCCTCAGTAAAAAACATATTTAAACGTAGTACGATGTCGACTTTAAATAAATAAATATCAGATAACCACACATAAATCAACCTAGTCCCAAATTAAGCTCAAGAAGGCTTGTGTTATGGGTACTAGGCGACGATATACATACTTATATAGATAAATAAATACATAGAACATCCATGACCTAGGCACAAATATTCTGCCGTGGTACGGTAAAAGGTCGTATCTTTATACTGATGTCATAAGAAGTCCCTTTACCGTAGCATGGCAGTATTCTAGTTCATCACACAAATATTTGCCCTTGTCGGGATTCAAACCCAGGACTGCCGGCTCGGTAGGCTTAACCACTGCGCCAACCGCGTCGTCAGTGCGCACTTTTGTGCGCAACAGTACCGTGTTACACTACACGCGGCACAAGACCCGGCTTATCGGTGAAAGTCGTAATTATAACAATAAAACATGATGTCTGTCCGTATCATGGACAACGCGTGTCAACCAAACTACCGCACTAATACGAGTATCTAAGTATCTACAAGCATGTCAACGGTAATATGTGGTAATACAGTTATGTTGGCATTTAACATGCTTTTATTTAGTTTTGCATGTTCCGTCAGTCTGTCTGGAATCAAATCTTGCAAGCTAAAGCTGACCCATTTTTAGGGTTCCGTACAAAACGGGACCCTATTACTAAGACTCCGCTGTCCTTCCGTCCGTTTGTCCGTCTGTCTGTCTGTCTGTCTGTCTGTCTGTCTGTCCGTCTGTCACCATGAACCGTGATAGCTATAAGACAGTTGAAATTTTCATAGATGATGTACCTATTTCTGTTGCCGCTATAACAACAAATACAAAAAACAGAATCAAGTAAATATTTAAGGGGGTCTCCCATACAACTAACGTGATCGGTTACGTTAACTTGACATCTCTTTTGTGTGCGGCGCCATACACACCTGGTGCAAACTTAACCCGGCCATTTAAGATGGGAAGTGTTTGTACGGAACCCTCGGTGCGGTGGTTTTTGGCTGCCAAATGTTATGTTAGAAATCAACGGATTAACAACTCGACTATCTCCATAGTAATGATACAAATGGAATGATTAACCAGAATGACAACAGCTGAAATTCATAGGCAGTCATATTGCGGCTCCACACTACTGGCGAAGTTGGCCGTAGCATGGGTTCCCCAGGGAAGTGCCTCTCCACACTGTCGTCGCCCAACAACGGTCATCTTCGCGAGAAGTGTAGAGCCGCAAATAGACTCAGACAGGCTCCTAATGAAGTTGTCAGCGCCCATTTGTCGCCAGAATGCTACTCCGGACGCTTCACCTAATATGGATGTAAGTAATGATAACGTTTTACTACTAATTAACACTTTAGGATTCCTTACTGGAAAGAAAAACCCAATCAAGGGTTGGGAACAAATTGCTATTTTCTGGATGGTTAGTGAGTGTGTTAAATAAGTTCTAAGTGGAAAATTAAAGTGTAGAAACCGAAAAGGATAAAATCAACAAGCACCATTGACTGACTGCTTACTGCTGCTGGCTTGTTGTCCTATCGTATTGGTGGACGGTCTCATATCGAAGTCTCAACTGAAGATAAAAAAGGTATTCTCTGGCTAGATGGCTGGATTAAGCGTCAGGCAGACATCTGTGCCTTTCCATGAGTTTACAGTAGTACTCGCTAGGGACTCCGTAAACAATTTGTATGGAGAATTGTAGTTCTACAAAGTAACCGCTACGGGCGCTGTGTTATTCTCCGTACAAATCGTTTACGCTGTCGAGTACGGTCACGTCAATTCATGGAAAGGGT
Organism: Apotomis betuletana; assembly: GCA_932273695.1. Classification (NCBI taxonomy): domain Eukaryota; kingdom Metazoa; phylum Arthropoda; class Insecta; order Lepidoptera; family Tortricidae; genus Apotomis; species Apotomis betuletana. The sequence goes on along the minus strand of OW026318.1, from coordinate 7,681,549 downwards.
ACTGACACCGGTGATTCGAGCGCCTCATACCGTGACCACTATATTTTGACGAACACAATTTGATCAAAGGCGCAGAAGACGCAGATTTTTAAAATTCTTATCAATATGGTGTTGATTGCTTGTATAAGTTGGCTAATATAGCGGTTACGGTTACGGCGGTTAAAACGCTCAGAATAATCACCGTGAGATGCGCATGCCGCGGTGGCTGCAGGACACCTGACGCCAAGCCACTGGCAGTATGGTGTCGTGTTTCGGCGGTTCAAGGATCGGAGGTGCAAGATCTGACGACGCAACGCACGCAGTGTCGATGCCTAAATGTAACTAGTTTTAAGTTTTACTATGTGTTGTTGTGTAGTTAACAGTGCCTTGGTGTCATTACTGTAATGGTGTTTAACTTATTTGACTAGTAAATAAAAAGATCTTAGAAGGGGAAGAAATACTTCTATGCATAGCGCGTATCGCCAGGTTCCTCTCTCTGCGGCCCTGATCATCGGCAGTTTGAACCCAGAACCAACCCAGTACTCAGGTTAGGTGTTTTTATGTTGCATAAAATTGTAAGTCATAAGTATAAATTTTACATAATTATATTAGACTCGTCAATAGAGCATTTTTTTTTCAATCAAAATCGTGGGATTAAAATAATTATTTTCATATCAAAATTGCTATACGAAACCTGTGTGTAGGGCGGTGCTGGTCACTGGTCATAGTTAATATACTTACATACTTGACATAATTTTTGACAAAGCTAAATTAATCAGGATATAAACCAGGTTAACCTGAGTTTTACTAGGTGAGCAAATCAAAAATTTCGTTCAGGTAATAGTTTTGACTACTTACTGCTTTTACGACAGATATTACATTATTTTGTGACACTCAATATGCATGCGAGTAGCAGCATTTCCCGTTTACATTTTGTATTTCACTTTTCAAATTCATTTTGTAAAAAAAGCTAATCCAAGCATTTAAAAAAAAAGGTTTCAATTTGACATTTAAAACCAGCCCGTGTTCAGTTGATTTGAATTACAAATATATTCCAAAGAAGATTGCCATTTTACGCTGACTCATTATGGTATAGGAGTTATAGGACCTACCTTATTCTCTTGAGGTGTTACTTTTTAGGGTTCCGTACCCAAAGGGTAAAAACGGGACCCTATTACTGAGACTTCGCTGTCCGTCCGTCCGTCCGTCCATCCGTCCGTCCGTCCGTCCGTCCGTCCGTCTGTCACCAGGCTGTATCTCAACAACGGTGATAGCTAGACAGTTGAAATTTTCACAGATGATCTATTTCTATTGCCGCTATAACAACAAATACTAAAAATAACATAAAATAAATATTTAAGGGGGGCTCCCATACAACAAACTTGTTATAGATTACATATATATATGTATAGGTACGGAACCCTTCATGCGCGAGTCGGGCTCGCACTTGCCCAATTTTTTAGTTACTAGTGAATGATTTGTTGTGATTTCTTGGTTAAAAGTTAGAGACAATATTTTAGTTACTTTTTTTTTTTTTTTATTAAGTCTGAGATGAGGGGGAGGCCTTTGCCCAGCAGTGGGATATTACGGGCTTAATATAATAATAATAGGTCCCAGCAGGGCAACAGCCACAGCAAATTTCTCCAAGGGGCCTCTACGTGTTGGATCCATATCCCCACGCAAGCCTTCCAAAAGACCGGGACGCATGAGCCCGAGACACAAAAAATGAGAAACAAATAATAATAATAATAAGTCTGAGATTAACACCAATCGTAGAAAATCAAAACAAATGAGGCTGATACGATCAAGCGGGTCTATATTGGAATCCATAATTTCCTTTGTCCTATTTGTAAATTCCATAATAACTGTGGTCATAATGATCTTTTGCCATAATAACGTTTATCCTAATATAAATGCCATAATATTGATCATCCTAATATTTAATATCCTAATGATTATTTGCACTATTTTCTTAAGTACTAATGATCAAGTGTCCTATCAGTTATATATCCTAATACTAATTGCCATAATCATCATATGTCTTAATAGTTACTTATCCTAATTATTATCACGTGTCCTAATAGGTACGTATCCTAAATCATGATATCCGGGCAACACAATTTTAATGCTGTAAGTATAGTTTTGTACGCACAGATTTTCAAACTTTACTTTTTGGGGTTCAGCAAGTCTGACGCTCCGCTCGCTTCGCTCGCTCCGCTATACGTGGTCACAATACAAACCTAACCTAACCTACAGTTTTCGGGGTTCAGCCAATAACCTAACCTATACTTTTCGGGGTTCAGCAAGTCTGACGCTCCGCTCGCTTCGCTCGCTCCGCTATACGTGGTCACAATACAAACCTAACCTAACCTACAGTTTTCGGGGTTCAGCCAATAACCTAACCTATAGTTTTCGGGGTTCAGCAAGTCTGACGCTCCGCTGTACGTGGTCACAATACAAACCTAACCTAACCTACAGTTTTCAGGGTTCAGACAATAATCCAACCTACAGTTTTCGGGGTTCAGCAAGTCTTTTGACGCTCCGCACGCTTCGCTCGCTCCGCTATACGTGGTCACAATACAAACCTAACCTAACCTACAGTTTTCGGGGTTCAGCCAATAACCTAACCTATAGTTTTCGGGGTTCAGCAAGTCTGACGCTCCGCTCGCTTCGTTCGCTCCGCTATACGTGGTCACAATACAAACCTAACCTAACCTACAGTTTTCGGGGTTCAGCAAGTCTGACGCTCCGCTCGCTTCGCTCGCTCCGCTATACGTGGTCACAATACAAACCTAACCTAACCTACAGTTTGCGGGGTTCAGCCAATAACCTAACCTATAGTTTTCGGGGTTCAGCAAGTCTGACGCTCCGCTATACGTGGTCACAATACAAACCTAACCTAACCTACAGTTTTCGGGGTTCAGCCAATAACCCAACCTACAGTTTTCGGGGTTTAGCCAATTCGATATTATCCAAATCTGGTTTTCTATTTTTGTTTTAACGTAAAAAATTGGTAAATAAAATAATCTTTACCCAAATACTCCGAAATATTTAATTCCGAATTTACTAATTCCGATTTTTAAAACTCCGAATTTCATAATTCCTAAGGAATAAATTTCCGATTATTGAAAATACGAATGTCATTATCCCGAATATCAAATTTCGCTCCGCTCGTCGTCGTACCTAACCTAACCCAAGTCTGACCTGCCTTAAAGTAGGATATTAGGTAATGTTATTATAGCTTATGAACATTATGGCAAGTAATCATCATGGCATTTGACTTTAGGACATGTGATTTATGGTTTTGTATATTATGACTCGTAAGCTTTATGTGTTAATAGATTAGTACAAAACATATTAGGTATTTAGAGCATTAGGTAATGTAATATTATTGTTTATGATCATTAGGATGTAAGATCATTATGGCAAATAATCATTATGACAAATGATTGATATGTCAAAAGTGTTTAGAGTAAATGTGGTATGGCATTTGACTTTAGGACATACGATATTATGGATTGCGAAGGAGACCCGATCAAGCTGCTATTTACTCTTTGATTTGACGACGCGGTGGGCGCAGTTAGAAGTGCATCTGCCTGTCTTGACGGTCCTGGGATTTCCCGGTTATTTGTTCCTGAGTCATGGATGTTATCTGTATTATTATACCGTCGTCGTCTAGTATCCATAGTATAAGCATTCCTTAGTTTGGGACTAGGTCGATTTGTGTAAGATTGTCGTTTAATATTTATCTATTCGAAAAAATATATACACTTATACGTAATCGAAGTTGTGTATTGTGATGAGCACTACTCCGATAAAGAATTGTGGGTTCAAATCCCACTTACATTACATTGGGTCGCATAAAATTGTGCATTCATAATTAACCCTTGTATAAATATGTCATTTTATTTTTAATTATCTACTCAATAGCTATGTTGGGCACATTCGTATTTACATTATCACCGTATTAAACGGTACGAGTATTAGTTGCGGCAACAGTAGAACGTGTCTTTATTATCAGTAATAGCATGTGATACTTCACATATTCATAGTGCAGCAGGTGGCGAATTACATTGGGACATAACAATAACAACAATATATTAGAGGCAGGTTCTCGTACCTTTAATTTCTTTTAAAGGGAATTTTAAGGGGATTTTTATCAGCGGAAATTACGGAACCCTATTACCTACTATTAAGCATCTGATGCCTGTATGTATCTGTCTGCCTGTTGCATAAGTCTAACTATTAAAATGTATTCAGACTTAATGAAACAAGAGCGAGATGATTGAGATGATATTTTCTATTATTGATTGATTAATCTATAGCTTAGTTAGTTTAAAGCGTATCAGTCCTGCAAATCACAAGAGCTGCTTCAAATACAGTCATGGTCTAAAAATGTTCTCTGTTTAGATCTTTAAATGCGTAACACCCAGAGACGACAACGTCTTGAAGAAGTGACCTCAAAATCCTGAGATTTTATCCCGATATATTTATTTATTTATTTATGCACCTATTGGGGTTGTGACTCTGGAACCCTGGTTGAAAGCGCCCACAGTTTTTAAAGAGTGTAGCCGCAGGTTAGTAGAGTTGACGCGTGACCAGGGCTGGTTCATATCTCGCACAGCGGATCAGTATTGACATTCAACGCGGAAATGCTGCCAGCCTTCTGGGCCCACTGCCAATAGACAGCAAATTAGGCCAATTTATCTATAGTTTATTTTTAAGTCTAGTTTTTAATTCTTACTTAAAGGTTTTATTTTCCTGTCATATCTATATTGTTGTACCTATAAATGTGTATAGAATTCACTCACCTAGCATTTTACTGAGATCAGCGTTATGCAGATCCGGGTTCTCATCAGCCAGCTTCTTCCGTTCAACCTTCGCCCACACCATGAACGCGTTCATAGGTCTCCGTATCCTGGCCTCTTTCAGCGCTTTGGACTGTCCCATCTTCGTAGTGAACGGCGCTCGGACGTACTGTTGGGGGGAGTAGTCCCTTGCTGTCTCATATGGGCTTCTGTAGTCGTATTGAGTGCGATAATCCAGGCCGTACGGGAGGGTGGACCAGACGACTAGCTCTGGGCTGGTCTGATCCTGAGCTGAGTCGGTGCTGTTCTCAACGCCACCTTGGACGTATTGCTCGTAGCTCCGGTGGTAGGTCGGTGGGGAGTCTATTGCGCCACCGGAGTCCATCATACTGGAAAGAGAGAAATTGTTTTAGAGGTGGTTACGAGATGCTTACATTAATGGAAGTGTAGACACTGTAGGTAAAGTGAGCTGCATTCTATTTATGAATGAATTCATTCATAAACGGGCCATGCATTTGTGCAGCCAGTACGTGTACTTTTTTCGCGAAACAGTTTTTACCAATCTCGAACAAGCAAACGCGCGCGCCTGCACACCGTACTATCCTTTTTTCGAAGCCATTTATTGTTTATTTCTAAACTTTACCGCAAACCGCAAATATCAAAGCCCAAACCTGGCGGAAGAGACTGTGGCACCTCTGTTTTATCGGTCCAACATGTCAACACTCCACCATCCGAACGCTAAGAAACCTCTCGAATGTTCCCGTATGCTTGGCATTTGTTTATTTGAAAGGCTTTCCACCTTACTATCAAGGCTTGGCGAAGGAATCCACGAGAGGTCGAAGGGATGGCACAAATTGATATTCCATGCTAAGTCATGTTGGTAGATCATGAAAAAATTTAAAAGATTTTCAGACACATTTTTAAGTAACCTACAATGTGTAGCATTGGTTTCGATAGATTATATTTATTTGTATTCAATGCTCTAAAAACCAATCAAATCAGCTAAACTTGGCTATAGTAACAAAATCATTTCTATGAAACACTCGTTCCATATCAAGAACGTAACAACATACCAGGAAACCTCGACGGTTACCCTACCATCGATAAAGGTTACACGGAATCTGAAATGTCCAAATGGGGTGTCGTATGCCGCCGTTAACGCGAACGTGCCGGATCGCAGGAAAGTAATGGGAGACTGAAACTGGATGCCGCACGGGAAGCAACCGGGTGGCAGGCGCCGCGCTTGTCTATTAAAAAGGTATTTATGAAACATTTATAGCTCAATAGGGGGCTTTACAACCCACGTCATAGTGGTACCTACTAATTTATCTAACTGATAACGACAAATTTTTGGTAACTAACGGTGAAAGTCGGTGAATATCATTGATGTAAACAAAGAGGAAACAGGACTAAATATTCCGAGAATTTCAAGTGTTGTTTGCATGATAAAGTCAAAACTATCCACAGTGATGAAAGTCAAGTTTTTTTTTCAATAGGATCAGTATTTATTTCGCAAGAAGAACGAAGGAATCAGCAGCGTTCCGGTAAACAATGTTTTAAATTTGGTTAATTAACAAATCTTTGACAAACAGCTATTGACGTTTAATAGTTTAAATATATATGATGTATGCACATTATTGCCCTATGAAAGCTGTTTGAAGCACCACCATCCCTCTGAGCTGGACCGGCGCTTGTTAGGCTATAATGCCTCATTTTTATATTAAACCATTGATACAAAGATCAAAGCCCAAAGAAAACCGGGAATCGAACCCGGTACCTCTGGGTCACCGGTCTCTTCCGCCAGGTTTCATGTGTATGTATGTTTTTATTACCTTGTCGACGGAATCATTTTTGATGTGGGACTATAGTGAAAAGGTTAAAGTCATATTTTAACCAGGAACAAAAGTCATAACTCTATTGTGAGATTTAACCTCTTTTGCTCCTAGGTTTGATCTGACTTAGACCCTTTTTCACTAGGGCCACAGATTTGTGAATGTGGCTATATTTAATTATACGGGCGGACTCTGTGGGCAAGTGTCGCTCACAAGAGGAAAACTTAATTTATAGAAATAATAATAATCATACTAATATTATATAGGCGAAAGTAAGTTTTGTGATTGTTTATGTGTATGTTTGTTTTTTACTTTGTCACGCTCAAAGGGATGCACCGTACCTATTTGAAAAAAATTGGTATGAAGGTAGCTGACACCTTGAATTAACACATAGGCTACTTTCTATCCCGGAAAAATGTGTTGTTCCCGTGGGATGAGCGGATTACACTACGCGGCTAGTTATAAATATAAAATATATTAAATACCAAAGTATCAGCTTGTTTGGCACGCGATTATGGCGAAATGCAGGAAATAATAAGAAGGCGATATGTCATGAGATACTAGTGAAATTGGAGCCGTCTTTGGGTGGCATTACCTACCGGTTGTCTAAGTGTAACGTTTATGGATATAATTATGAATAAATATTGTCAGTAATAGTACGCATACCTGCGGCCTAATGGTTGCTTTTATCACGCGATAAATAAGTGACAAAGCATCCGTCACGTTTTGACAAAATGCGAGTGTGAGTGACAGATGCTTCGTCACTTATTTATCATGTGATAAACGCAACTATCATAGGCCCGTATACAGATGTATTTGTATGTAGATTCGCATCTATTGTGGACATATTTATCCAAAAATGAAATTGAAATAAAAATGTAACTCTGAGTTAAACAAGCTGAATTTCTGACAACAGGACAGACTTTTTTTCTTCTGTTTTATTACGAAACGATACAGGTAATAATAAATGGGTTGCAACATTTCAAGTGCCAAGTATATAGTTACAACTACGCCATAGGAGTGATGTGCATCTTTTAATGATGTAATAGTGACGCAACACTTTCTGTGACATATAAAAATAAACATTCTATCAAATGTCTAGCACCACGTGGTGCAGAAGGCGATGGCTGTCCCGGGGGGCAAGAAAGGAAGATGACGGCCCCCTTTGACGAGGTGGACTAGTAAGCAAGGCCAAGCTTATGGAGAAAGCCTAAGGTGACCCGACAACCCTTGACGCCGTAGGACAAGGAGAGCCGAACCCTACCTAATGTGGGATAAGGACAAGACAAAGAAGTCTCTATCAAATATCTCTTGGTAGACCAAGGGTTAACCCTCATATACTTCCCTCTCTGTGGTCGCTCCCTCATTACTGAGGATCGTGATTATCGGTGGATTTGGATGCTCTGCACCTGGTTAGGGTTCCGTACCCAAAGGGTAAAAACGGGACCCTATTACTCAGACTTCGCTGTCCGTCCGTCCGTCCGTCCGTCCTTCTGTCACCAGGCTATATCTCAAGAACGGTGATAGCTTCTATTGCCGCTATAACAACAAATACTAAAAATAAAATAAAATAAATATTTAAGGGGGGCTCCCATACAACAAACTTGTTTTATGGTGCGGAACCCTTCATGCGCGAGTCAGACTCGCACTTGCCCAATTTTTTTTTATAATCTGCCTCAACCTGTGCCGATTCATCGCGTCTCTGATGACCGAGCAAAACTTGGTTGGGGAAGGGCCCTTCACTTGATCGGTCCATCTGGTTGGGGACCGTCCCCGGGCTCGTTTGCCCTCCGTGTTCCCAACAGTGATCAGCTTTTCAAGGCTTCCCTTCATATACGTAAAGCGGATTTAATCAAGTGTCTATTTTAAGTTAGGTAAATTATAAACAACAACATGAGTAACCCCGAATTTCAGAGAAACGCGCGCAATCTGAGTCGATTTGTTCCGCGAATAAGAAGCGCCGCTGTGGGAACCCGCGGCGCCACTGGGAAGACATCACAACAACCGTCGTGTATACTACCTATAATACTTTATGCAACTGTTACATAATGAGAGGTCTTAAAATACGAGTTTGGTTTTATGGCCGAGCCGAATGCGTGACATGAGGTGACCACGCGGGGGATATAGTACTGTTGTGAAGTAACATCTCTGATTTTGGTGGCGGCCAAGTAATGTAGGTCCGTACCTATAGCCTCTGAACTTGTTATAGTAATGTAACGATATTTGCGGAAAAATCTATTAATAGAATTTGTGTCCTAAGGCGTCTGTTTTTAGCCAACATTCCGCTGTAAACGGACGCCTAGTAAGGTACTTGTGCCAAAGATGGCCCTGTTCTTAAGATAGCCCACTTTAAAATACAAGACAGTTAAGTCTATGGTAGGTACTAGACAGAACATGGGCGCGAAATTTGAATTCGTTCGAACGGTTATAACTATAAAATTTTGAAGTGGGCTATCTTAGGAACAGGGCCATCTTTGGCGCAAGTACCTTACACTAATTCCATAATCATTTTCGCAAAAAATAGAAACAGTCCAACACCCGGTTATGTTAAGTTTGGACCTGATTCTTATGCGACGCCATAGTTACCAGGCACAAAACTCTTAATATACAGAATAGGGGTTCTAAAGATTATGAGCGTGTTATAATGCTTAGCTACTTATGCTGCTGACTATACTTTAATGTGCAATAAGATATTTTTAAATAACCATGACATAATAAACGATGTTTGATTATAAAATTCTTGTTTAGATGAGACGGAATGCGAGTTTTCTAATGAAGAGTCAACTATTGTTTATCACATGTTATTGATGTTTACGATTATAGAGGAATACAATAGAAATGCCAACTGCTGTTTATGTTAGTAGCTGTTTTTAAATATAAAGTGATGATTGAATGTTATTTCACTTTTCTAATTCTGTTAAATACTAACTCTACAATCATAAACAATAACTTAACGTTATTCAATACCTACTTATATACATTGGTATGATGAGTAAACAATTGATACAGAGATTAAAGCTCAAAGAAATATTGAAATGAGTTACTTGGTGGAAGAGACCGGGAATCGAACCCGGTACCTCTGGATTGACGGTCCAGCGCATTAACCTTTCCACCACCCTAACTCCCAAGCAACCATTCGATTTTTTCCTTATGCTTTGTTGTGTGTCGATCTGTGCATTGTTTATTTGAAAGGCCTCTAAAGGACCTTAGCGACCTCTATGTGAATACGTTAATTGTGGCGTGTATCCACCTAAAAAAATGAGACATTACGTGTTTCATAAATGTATAGTATGATTAGTGTTTATGTCAGTAGTTTTATGTATTTATTTAATCTTTATTGCACAAAGAAAACTTATCGTACAAAATACCGATTTACTATCATAATACCTCTACCAGTCAAACCTTAGGACGAAACTTCAGTGCATTATTATCGCAAAAAAATATATAAAAAAGACAGCATGATATCAATAAGTTAATACTTATTTTGCTTTATAAAAACATAATATGGGCCTGTATCCGTTTAAAAAACCTTTTCATTTTCAATTAATAATATTTTTTGAAACAGACGAATACTTTCAATAGGATATGACGCGTTACCAAATTATACTTTCCGCTAAAGTTACTAAAATAAACTAAATTCAAAATTTAAAATAACCCTGACGCGAATAGCTGGTAATCATGAGACCTTAATTTAATGAATGGTATAAAAATGCTATTAGACCTGAACATAACCGCAAAGTTAGGAACCTTAGCTTCAATATTGGCTTAATTCCTGTCACTTGTTCCAATCAAAGCTGAATACTTATCTTGAAACGGATGCAGTTATTTTTACCATACATAGCTTAGAACTATCGCCACAGACAATGTTTTTGATTAAAAAAACGCATTTACGCACAAAATGGGTCCATCCGTTAGGGAGTTTGATGCCACAGACAGACACACAGATACACATGTTAAGAATTCGAGATGGTCACACGACGGTATGTTTGGTAGGGTCGGGGGTTTTCGATTTTTTAAAAGCTTATCTTACCTAATTTACTGTAACTATTTTTTCATCACACTTGCTCGTAAATAAGGGTTTACATGCTAGAAAAGCGGGTGGTAAGTCGTATATTACGCCCTGGGGTGGTAAGTGATTTTGGTATTGACTACTATTTATTACCTAACTTTTGTTTTTTTTCTCCAAAGTGTGATGAAAAACGTCGTACGTGACTCTGGTGGTAAAGGAATTCCAAACTCGTGTCATTAAAGCTAATAGACACTTGTTTGTAATTCCTCGTTTACCACCCTTGTTACGTGATGTACTATTGCTATTTCGTGCTTATGTTACAATTAACATTTTTTTTATATTTAGAGAAGTTTCTTTACAGCTGTCCTGACTATAGTCGGACCGCTGAGCGCCCGATAGACATAGATAATGGCGGGTCAATGTACGAAATTATTCGTGCCTCGCGGCCTTATTTTATAAGTGATAATTTCAAGCGAACCGTACCAATCTTCCGGAATCTGCATCTGCAGGCCGATTGTCTCCTCGCGCTGACGAGGCGACGTCAACAAAGCCCATTGTTCTTCGGTGTTTGAAAACACGCACCCTTCCACGTTAGTGCATTTCGTTAATTCGCTTAAGTTGCAATGATTAATGTCACGTTTTTCTCAATGAGTGATGGATTCATGCTTCAGCATGCGAAATCAGGGACGATTTTGAATGAACCATAAGGTATCCGTCCCTATGCTCGACACTGTCTCAATAGTTGCCATCTTGAATGTTATGTCATTAGCAATAGTGGTGACAGCATGGTGTATTAGGCTTTATAGCGTGTAGAGCACAGAGACGTTTACCTTAATAATAAAATTGGGCAAGTGCGAGTCCGACTCGCGCATGGGTTCCGTACCATAAAACAAGTTTGTTGTATGGGAGCTCCCCTTAAATATTTATTTTATTTTATTTTTAGTATTTGTTATTATAGCGGCAATAGAAATACATGATCTGTGAAAATTTCAACTGTCTAGCTATCACCGTTCTTGAGATACAGCCTGGTGACAGACGGACGGACGGACGGACGGACGGACGGACGGACGGACGGACGGACGACAGCGAAGTCTCAGTAATAGGGTCCCGTTTTTACCATGTGGGTACGGAAACCTAATTAAAAAGCCCCGAGACAAGTAGACAGTCATCATGAGACCCACAATTAATGAGTGCTAGAAAATGCTACTAAAATTAAACATAACCACAAAATGTAGAATTCTTAACTTCAATATTGATTGAGATCCTGACACTAGTTCCAATTTAAGCTGAATATCTTGGAAACAACTGACCGTATTTCCACCAAATCAGCCCTAAGATACCAAATTAATGATAGTGTACAGTCATCTTAACTACTAAGTAGTTTGATAGTGTATAGTCATCTTAACTACTAAGTACATTTAATTTGACGACGCGTTTGGAACGGTTTGTCCTGAGACTCCTGCGTACTGAGCCGGCGGTCCCGGGTTCGAATCCCGGCCGGGGCAAATATTTGTGTGATGAACTCGAATATTTGTGCTTGGGTCATGGTTGTTCTATGTATTTAAGTATATATTTATCTATAATAAGTACGTATATCATCGTCTAGTACCCATAACACAAGCCTTCTTGACTTAATTTGGGACTAGATCGATTTGTGTGAGGGTGTCCGATATTTAGTTATTTATTATTTATTTATTTATTTAATTACTGGGAGGTGCCCGCAAAGTCCGCGTATTTTTTTTCTTTACCGTAGTCGGGTAAAAATGATCCTATAAGCTTATCTATAGATGTCCAGCTATCCCTCTACCAAAATTAGTAAAAATTTGACAAGCCGTTTTGGCGTGACGAGAGAACAAAGAAATTATGACCAACAGATGGCGCCATACTTGCATGGCGCCGCGCGTCCATACAAAACAAAATTCGATCCTGCATCGCGCTATTAAAAAAACAAGTAAGTTAACTTAAAACTTGGTATGCCTCTTTGTTTCATCGTATTTATAAGATTTCCACACAGCGATGTTTCTGTAATGTCTTTATTGAAATAATATTGCTTATCTGAATATTAACTTTATCTACTATAAAAATAATTTAAAGTAAATTGCATTTGCAATAATGTATTACTGAGATAGGACGATAAGTACATATATTATTTTATTTCACTTCAAATAACTATAGTTACCTACAGCAAGATAACTTAAAATGTAATTATTTTTGATTTAAAATTTAATAAGCTCGAGGTTTAATTTACATTATTATTACCGTAAGATCGCCGCTTTATTTTGTTTATTGCTATAGAGGCATTAAACATCACAGAGCACATCGGTAAAGTAGACATATAGTGGTGAAATTTCAAATCAACACATTACACAAAAAACTTAATAAAGACTTGTTTTAAATCTCATTCAAAATACTCACGCTTAATTTATAATTATAATCTGCACATAACGTTAGTTAACAAGTTTAGTGCACTCAAAGGCTTCGAGATAGGCCCAGCCTAGTTCGGGGTCTGCAATATATTCCTATGCATCTTATTCATGTGTGCTTTGTCAAATAAATTTATTCTTATTATTTTTATTCCTAAATAATACTAAAGATTTTCAATGTGACTGTACCGAACTTTCGCCGTTCTACAATTTAGCTGAGTACGCATTCGAGTGAGTCATTACTAAAGATTCACTCATGAAATCTGAGGGTGATTGGCGTGACTCATGATCATGATCATGAAATTACTGTAGGTACGATATAGCAAGCTAAGATGGCATGAGCTATATCCTGTACTAGCGACCCGTCCTGGCTCCGCACGGGTGCAATACCTACTGATAAAATATGCATGTAGGGGGAGTGCTATGAAAGAGACAGGTTATGAATGGGACAAATTCAATTTACCGCGGCAGAAAATATCAATGTCAATATTGTCTATGGGTCAGTGTTGCCAAAATGAAAACAAAAATCTACTACTTGGTTTCTGCTGCGGTAAATTGAATTTGTACCATTCATAACCTGTCCCTTTCATAGCACTTATTAACCTTCCTCTTGAATCACTCTATGTATTGAAAAAAAACCGGTCAAGTGCAAGTCGGACTCGCGCACCGAGGGTTCCGTACAAACACTTTACATCATACATTAAGTGGTTAAGTTAAGTTTGCACCTGGTATGTATAGCGCTCCATACAAATGAGGTGCAAAGTTAACGCAACCAATCCCGTTTGTTGTATGGGAGCCCCCCTTAAATATTTATTTTATTTTATTTTTAGTATTTGTTGTTATAGCGGCAATAGAAATACATCATCTGTGAAAATTTCAACTGTCTAGCTATCACCGTTCTTGAGATACAGCCTGGTGACAGACGGACGGACGGACGGACGGACAGCGAAGTCTCAGTAATAGGGTCCCGTTTTTACCCTTTGGGTACGGAGCCCTAAAAACCGCATCAAAATCCACTGCGAAGTTTTAAAGATGTTAGCGTACATAGGGACAGACAGACATCAGGAGGCGACTTTGTTTTATACTAAGTATTGTAGTGATTTATACTAGTGGCTCCAGTTTGTTTCAGTGGTAGAAATTGCTAACTTTTTTACGCCTTTAATTTAATATCTGCGCCATTTAAAAAAATTGGGAAACGACAAAAAAATATGCAAAATTATTGAACATTTAAAAAAAATGCTGAACTAGTAGCCAAATTGTGCTTAATAGTTATGGCTTGGTATGATTATTTTTAGGGTTCCGTACCCAAAGGGTAAAAACGGGACCCTATTACTGAGACTTCGCTGTCCGTCCGTCCGTCCGTCCGTTCGTCCGTCTGTCACCAGGCTGTATCTCAACAACGGTGACAGTTGAAATTTTCACAGATGATGTATTTCTATTGCCACTGTAACAACAAATACTAAAAATAAAATAAAATAAATATTTAAGGGGGGCTCCCATACAACAAACTTGTTATAGATTATATATATGTATAGGTACGGAACCCTTCATGCGCGAGTCGGGCTCGCACTTGCCCAATTTTATACATAACTGATTTTGGTTACTAGTATCCCTCAGTAACTAGCAGCTAACACATTAGGGCTACTGTAAACAAATCTTTTTTTAGCGAGCCTGCTCATAAAATATCACGAGAATCGGGTGAAAAATGCGGCTTATAGACGGAATCCGGAAAATCCGGACAAACAGACATCCAGAATTCGGACATAGGAAAGTTTTTTTTGACGAGCTGTAACAGAGCGCTTGCTTCACTCGCTCGATAAATTAAATATATAGTTCTTGGACATAATATATGTATTACAGATGTAGACAACCAGGGGGGGGCAGCTAAGACGTGAAGGCAAAGGGCATGGGACGTGGGTATTTTCCAAAATGTTTAATATTACTTGTGGGTACCTCCCGCCGTAGGAATAAGGTAAGTAGGTACATTCCCTCTTTCTGTATACAGCTGCCGGCAAACTTTTAGAGCATAATCTTGACTGCGCATAGCCGATTTACGTACAAATGTACATGCGCAAATCCGCCATTTTTGTTCTAAAAGTTTGCCGGCAACTATACCAAGTGTGGATACGACGCTTTTAACATCTGTCTAACGTATCACAACTAAAATATATCTAGGTAGGAACAATAACGATATGCCTACACTGATCAAAGTGACCGTTCAGACATTTTTATTCAACGCGATAGAGACAATAACAAAATATATCTAAGTAAGGGATATCGGGAAGCTTTAACGAATTCGGGCAGCCTTACAAGTAGAACTAAATTTGCAATTTCGTTCTAAAATCGCATATTAGTTGTATATTTATATAGCTCAAATATGACCATCACACGTTGTCTAAAGTATTCGAGCTACGCGCCGCTGCATCTCCGATAACAGATCCTTATCACACTGATACGTTATCAACTGCACATTGCACTCGCCGTGCATAACCTCCATTGTATGTCACTTGCGGATATTATAATGCCTTCATATTTTCCCTAAGTAGGTACAACCAGTTGAGTACAACTTTGGGTCCAGGTTTCCTAAGCGCGGGTAGGGACAGGGGGGAGGAAATCAAATCCCTCCCTTGGCGGGTCTGACTTACAAGCAAGCAACATAGCAAGCACTTAACTTTCTCTAATTTCCATGGACCGACAGGACAACATTTTCAAAAATTGGTTTAAAAAAAATGTTCTTCATGCCTGGTTCCGCAGTAATAAGGTTTTGGCAAATGAACCTTAGAGGTTAACCTTTAGGCGTCTGACTCTGACTATAGAAGCTGGACCACTTAATTGTCTGTGGAGGGCAAAGGCGCCACCGAAGTCAGAACCACTCAATTGTCTCTGGAGGGCAAACCCACCACCATCAGAAGTTCGAAATTTGAACTTCAACTCATGCATTTCTGTTCAGTTTTGCCAGTTCAAATTAGCCCATACAATTAAAACTCTGAGATGAGGGAACGACTAAGAAAGAAGTGTCATTCTTCTACGCAAAAAGTGTACCTTACGCAACCGAGACCAAGTCCTGGCTTGAAGAAGAGTGTTGGATAAGCATTACGAGGCGTGGATCACATATAAGTGATCGCGTTCGAACCAGGGGGGTCACATAGCCGAAAAATTTGTGTCTGTTATCAGGTCATTCTTGACACAGTCCAGCTACTCCAAAACCTTTTCCCTCACGATTCACTCGCACCTATATATTGTATTCCATAACACCCAGCAACTGCGTGTCACATAGACACGCATTCTCGTATATTAAAGAAATACAGTTTACCTCTCGAAGAGAAACATCATTGTTGTGCAACGCAAACATGCGTTACTGGGAGCCGGAGCGTCAACAAAGTGTTCGTGGAAGGCCGTGGAATCCGTGCATTCGTGCCGGCACGGATATAGAGGGGGGCAACATAAGCACCGAGGGGTTCGGGGGTTCAAGCCCCCCACCCCTAAAAAGAGATCCTATGCCATCCTTTTATCAAGTCGGGTCTAAGACTTAGAATAAAAAATCTGTTAAACCCGCAAGAAACTGGGTATGAATATTATGGGGCAAATTTTCTCACGATGGCCCTTACTTACGGGGAAAGTAGTTAACTTTCAGTCATTTGGGTTCTCAATTCGTTGGGTATTGGGTATTTGTTTGTTTTTTTTTTACGTTTGTGTTCAGATTACTCGAATACGGTTGGACCGACTAGACTTTTAATTATTTTTATTAAACCAGTAACGTCTGCTAACGTCAACCAAATGTTTACAATGAAGCGAAAAATTTAACAGTTCAGGCAGGGTTCGAACCTGCGTCTCCAACGGCTTTCCGGGCCAACAAGGGCGTCTTACCTATTGGACCACCGAACCACCGAACCCTGAGCCGGCAAATTGTTCAATTTTTCGCTTCATTGTAAACGTTCGATTAATTTTTTTTTAGTTTGAAAGATTCTTACTTGTTAGACATTGTCACAGATGTGATCTGATGATGTAGTTCAGGGGATATCAAACTTCTCAAAAGAAACTCATCATCGTTATTATTCAAGAGTTCTACTATGGTCGGTGCAGTTCTCTCCAGTCTGTTTTACTTAACGCCAGTTCTTTCATTTCTCGATACGACGCGACGTCTACCCTTTTCTTTATCTGGTCCAAATAACTAATCCTCGGCTTTCCTCTTCCTCTCCCTCCCTCAATTTTTCGCTCCAAGATAAAAAAACTCAAAATATGTAATTTATTCGTAAATTATACTCTTACTCTCCCTCCTTCAATTTTTCGCTCCAAGATAAAAAAACTCAAAATATGTAATTTATTCGTAAATTATACTTATTGTTTGAAAAAGTCTTCATTAAAGTGGCATAATTACTAGCCAGATTGCCAAAAGGTCCACAGTCCTTATCAGACAGTGTTTGCACAGACGTAAGTGTTATCAAATGCACTTGTTAGGGCAAACACTCGCATTGTCCTTCCTACACGCAATATATCATCGCGATTATCTATACGCTGTAGTATTGTAGTGTAAAGAAATTACAAAGTAAATAGAAATACTCTTTATTGCACACCTCAAAAATCAAGGAAAAGACAAAACAACATGAGATACATTAAAATAACAGGCAGAGGTAAACAAAAGGCGGTCTTATCGCTAATTAGCGATCTCTTCCAGACAACCTTTAGGTAGTGGAGTAGCTAAAATTTAAAACATAGATGTCTAAGAATCTGGCACTCTGGTGACTGAGTCCACAGTCTTCTTAGCCGTATATCAGAGACATGATGTAAATTGTTACAAGAATAGCCATTTTCCAGGAGCCCCTTCGTTTTTAACCGACTATACATAAAGGGGAATGGTGTCAAACCATCGGGATTTTTTTTAATTTTATTTATGAATGTTCCAGGTTTACTCAAATACTGCTAGAGCGATCCTTCAATTCTTCAAGACAAGCTAACTCCCTCTCAGGCAAACCGCCTGATCGTATATAAAAAAACTAACCAGCCAGTCTCTAAGCCTTCACAAAACGTGCATAGAGTAGCGTGAAGGTAATACCTTCACTGTCACTGGCAGTTTGATCTAAATCTACCCGTGTAATAGTGCCATTTAGCTGCAATTAAAAAAGAATTACTTTCTCCTCGCTAACGTAGTTGACATTGCAAAGCAAAATATGAAACACAATGTAAGTAGGTACTTAAAACAAACTACTGATGTTTTTTTTCTCACTTGCTGTTTGTATTGTCGTCATCACCTCCTGAGCCTTGAAAATTGGCGTCTCGCACTTGACACGTGTTTTACACGATATTCTCTATGGTCTGGCTAAAATATCTTTGCCCCAGTAATTTTAGTATTTTATTTGTAAATCAGTATATGACAACACTGA
Organism: Apotomis betuletana; assembly: GCA_932273695.1. NCBI lineage: Eukaryota > Metazoa > Arthropoda > Insecta > Lepidoptera > Tortricidae > Apotomis > Apotomis betuletana. Next base: position 7,663,117 of record OW026318.1, on the reverse strand, counting down.
AGATTGGGCACATACTTGTGTATTATTTTTAATCTTTAAACTAGTATTAGATTCTAGAAAATTTAATATAAATATAAAAACATCTAGGTAAGTTAAGTTATGCTTTGATCAGTATTGTACTTCTAGAAATATTTACAAAAGATTCATAAAAGATATTTCGGAGAACTTTTGCGTTGTATTTAGTGAATTTACATAATCCAAAACAGTAACTTCAGCGTTTATTGACATTCTTACTTCAAGGGCCCTAAGGGGATTAAAACCAGATATAAGTTTGTATGGGTAAACTTTAAACAAAAATATATAAGTACTGAGATTGTTGGTTACTATTTGGGTAATATTGCCATACTTAGTTTTTATGTGTTTGACAGTTCGCTAGCTTTGAAGAGTTATTGTGGTCCGACTCTACGGCCGCATTGATAGCTCCTCGTTGCTTGCAGATATTAATTTATCCGTGCCATTTTTTTTTACCCTAGCTCGCGAAGTTCACCGAGGCGAAGTTGGCTGAAGTATGGGTCTCCTCAGGGAAGTGCCCCTCCACACTATCATATTCGCCTAACCTAGGCCAACTTCGCGAGTAATGTGGAGCCGCAATAAGACCCGCCACGCTAAACGCTCCCTGTTTAGCCTTCCAACAGTCAACACCAAATAAACACAGAATTCCCCATTAATTAGGTTCCTACTCAAAATATCAGTATTGACTTATTAGGCTGTATCAAAATCGACTTTCAAGAACCCTTAATTACTAAGTTTATCCCTTAGTCGATAAATGAATGTTTAAAGTGTTTAGTTTGCATCTAATGAGTAGATTCGAGTGATGTCATTTTATTGTGTACGCTATGGTGTCATTTGCCTACTAGTTAACTATAACATTACTACTACTTCATAGACTAATTGACTAAGCTTTCTGACAGGTAGCAGTGAGGAAATTTGAACAATAAACACCCGTACGCTGACGCACAATGTCACTTATATCCATTCACAAGTTTTTTGTCCTTCCCTATTTAGGCATTACCCTTAGATCCTTTTTATTCGTATCACATTTCACAAGTTATTTACCAGCTTAAACGATACTTTGATCAAGTATCCGCCGTCAGAACGGCTGTAATTACACTATTCAAACAAAAATACTGCACAGTTTTGCCAGAAGTACTTATGCAGTGTCTCGGGCTTGACTTTAAGTCAAAAGGAAAATGATAAAACGAACGGAAGACAACCCTACGTGTTCTGCGTTTTAAAAAATAAAACTGCCTTGTAAATACCCACTGATAGATCCACCGAGTGTACTTCCTACAAAAACCTAATTACTTACTTATTTTTATGAAGTCTAAAATAAGCTGTGTTTACAAGAATTAAATGTTAAAGATACGATAATTACCGGCAATTATTTCGCAATGGCGGCGGATGTCGGCGTTACTGTTACCACGACAAAATAAATGTTGCCAGGTTAAAAATAACTTTACTACTAATATCGGGGACTCGTGCTGACCGCTCCCGCCCATAACTCCACTTTGCGACAAAACAAAAAACAAATTTGCAAACGTATAAAGAAATTGAAAGGTACCGGCCAGCCCGATGCTATCGCAAAATTATTTCCAATTTCACCGTTTTGCGTCTCCGTTCGGAAACGTAACGTTCTTTTTTTGAATTTGTGTTTATTTTTTATTTTTGTGCGGACCATCGCGGGTCCCCTCCCATAAATTATAGTTCGGTAGCTCTCTTAAAGGGGTTTCTGTGATTTTTTATTTTTGTTTAGCTCTTTGAAGAATTTATGTCCCATCTTACTTAGTAGCGGCGGTCAGCCGAGCTGTCGAGGCTGCGCGAGTCGAAGAAATGTTTCGCTTGCTCGCCGCTGCCAGGAATTGTCTACACTCACTACAGGGGATTATTTGCGGCTTTGGGTAGCCTGACAAACTTATCTGATCGGACTAGCGCGTCTTTTTGCTAATCTGTGTCGGCCACTGAAATCGCTTGGATAATCGCTAATACAGTGCGTAGATGATTATAAGATGAAAATAAGAAAATGTAGTTCAAGCGCATTTGTATACTGCCAGTTTTTCTAACCTTTTATTGAAAAGTGAGATAAACCATAGTTTCGAGAAACATTCATAATCTCGTCAATCAAATTAAAGTACTTATGCATTTGAAGTTTTAACCGCTTCATTCTCATGGACACATTTTTGCCAAAGTGTCATTTTTGTCAAAGTGTCATTTTTGTGGCATTTTGAGCTACATATGTATGTGGTAGATAACCGGGACTTCAAAGAACGACGAAAGTGCCGCAGAACAAAATGTCCGAATGCACGTACCTGAAACTAGATGTTAGATAACTACCACGATAAAATGGCCAAAACATTTCCAAAAACTTCTTTGGCAGACAAAACGGATTCCGAATACTGGCAATTGGAATAGTTTTTAGTTTTTTAAATCTTTTTAGGTTTGGAAGGCATCCTAACGGTATTCACCGAGAGACATAACTCTGCGACGGACCGCGAACAAACTTTTTATATTATTTTGCTGTTGACCTCAACTCGGTTGCGTTCGATTTTTGAAATCTATCTTTTTAATCGTCGTCTGTCTTTGTTGAGTTTTAAAATGAATATGGCTGTGAAAGTGCAACCTACCAGTAAATATTTAAACTAAAAGAAATTACTCTTATTTTGTTATTTATTAAATAAATTAATACAGGCTGGATGTAAGGATGTTCACAAAGCGTGATTTTAAAATGATTAGAGAGAGCAAAATAAACGCCGTTTAGGATAAGTACATTCGAAAACGAATTAGTCCTTGCACAGCGAATTATTAGCATAGGTAGGTAATTGAACGAATATATTTCGAAATATAATAATAAGATATATTAAACAAAAATATTGCGTATATTTTACGAAAAAACATGTGTTTCGTTTACAAGTTGTTTTCAATACAAAAAAATAGTTAAATAATACGGAGCTAATAATAAAAATCAAAATTAACTATCTGAGTAATACTTTCGTACGTAAGAGACTGTTACAAGACATTAACTCGTGCTGCATTTTCTAAGTTGAACCTAGGAGTCACTATAAAGCATTTTGCAAAAAGTGTTCATAACTTCCGCAAACCTTGTGAGATGCCAAACTGGATATCAAACGATGAATCACAAGGCAACCTTACAATGGAAACGCAAGAAACAAGCCGGTAAGCGAGATTGCCTTATTAATTAGGTATGTTAAACAGCACTTATAACGACTTTTACAGCCCCAAGGGGATTGTACCAAAAAAGTACACTGGCAACTCTAATTGCGATCAACGCCGACCGAAATTAAAAAGAAAAGTCTCACAACAAGAATCCCGCCTATTTTTAAAAATGGAACCCGCCGATGATTCGCCTAATTAATAAACCAATCACGTACGGTCGCGACGCGGCTCGGCGGCGCGCGGGCGCGGTGCGCGGGGGATGAACGTTCGGAAATTCGAATACTATATTTTTTCTGCACTTAAAGCATTGCAATGTTAGTTGTAATTGGCTTGACGGCCAATGGCGACCGGCTTAGTTCGAAAATTAATTTTAATAATGATTTATAGACGGATTAACAAGGTTCATTAAAACACTAATCATCAGCACGCGTATCTGATCTTAAATCGTTCAATACTAAAATATAAATTGATACGAAACAGTAACCCATTTATCTTATCGAATCAATCTGTTTAAAATTAAAACTCCGATAAAAATCACAGTATGTTATTATGAGAACGACGGATCATTATTATGACACGGCATAATGTTTTCTTTTTGATTGAATGGACATGAATGAAGCTATTATTAACAGAGCCACCAATATTGACACCGAAAAATTACGAAAAAAAAATGCTCGAGCTGAGAAAAAATAATCATTTATCAAATAAATGCATTCCCTGTTATGTCCTTGCGCTGCGTGATTGCAAAAACTAGTTGAATAATAAATGCTGTGGATGGCAACACTGGGATCCGAAGTCGCCCGAAGAGCGGCGAAAGCGGGCGAAGATTAGCGAGCGTGCGTTTTTGTTTGCATCAATTGATGCGCTCGCTCGCGCTGCGCATTCGCACGATGAATAATTCAAAAATTGACATGAAATGGCGTATGGTTCTTTTTTTAAATGAAAGGTGCCCGATTGAGGACTGTAACCGTCTGACGAATTCATCGGGCAACGGCTTTTTGCGGCCCGTAATTACTGTATTACTTTATAGATTATGAAATTGGCGTGGGTGCGTGATAGACTCCCGACGGCGGATTCCATTCCAACTAAGATGTCGGCTTTGGCCACTTCCAATCAATAAGAGATCTCTTGGGACCGAAATGATAACTCGAACGCTTCTCAAGAATCACGTACATATATATAAAAATGTACGCTTGTTAGGCTGAATGAAATCTTACGGAATTGATTTTAAAGGATTTTCAAGTCAACAGAAGCAAATTGACTCATTGGATAAGGTCAAGACTACCTTGGATAAAACATCAGCTGTTTTGAGATTGCATAATAAAAATATTTGCGCGGAAAACGCTAAAAAAATGGCACTTGTGGCTTAGCAATTCTATAGATAGCCAGTTGAAAAGATATGATCTTGAGGAATGATACCCATGATCTATATCAGTGTATCCTTTATGTATATGTACTGATATTACTGATGAATGAACATAGTGCTATGTCATCACAACGAAGACAGGAGAAATACGATACATTCACCCTATCACTTCGCAATAAACACAATTGCGTACGTAACATCATATAGTGACAAGTCTTGGTAAGACTTACACATCTAAATGAGGGCAATGCCTTAAGATTATGGAATCATCTATGTTATCATCACTACGGATCACTAAGTTTTATAGGTATTTTTTTTATAAATATATTTTTATAATAATTCCACTTTCTTTTCTTACACGTATAAGTAGTTTTCGGTTAGTTTATTCTCAACAAGTTAGGTACTTGACTGTTATCGAAAAAAATTTAGCCTACAATGCAAGTATTCTTCATTGCACACCTAACGAACACAAATAGGAAATATACCATGCAATGTAAGGAATTACAATAAGAGGTAAACAACAGGCGGTCTTATCGCTAAAAAGCGAACTTCCAGATAACCTTAGGGGGACGATGAAAAAGCTTAAGTTCTGATAATATTTCAATTCACCAAGAACATTAAAAAAGATGAAATGAAAACAAACTTTACCTCTGTGTTAGTTATTTTTAAATGACCTACAAATGTCTGGAACTATCTATAAATATACAGGTATGTGCGTGGCAGATATAACATCAACAATGATTACAAGAACCTCGAAGCTAAGCATTTATATAGCCAGCTATAAACGTGAATTTACTGGCAAACCGCAAATAAAATCTCGACTCATACGACTCAAAACATAACATTCAATGTCATATTTCCAACGTCATCCTATGTCAAAACGAAGTAATTCAATCTGTATAAATTTGAAAATGGAATGACCGTTCACGCCGACCGAAGCGCGGGAAGCGCCACAGAGCCATCCACATAGAACGGCAATGTTGCCATGACAAAAAATAAATAATTAAATGCGAGTAATGCTGTTAATGATGCACCCAAGCCTGTGACCATTTCCAAGTATAAGTAATCTTGTCATCTGAATTCTGTTTTCGATTGCCCAAAAGGCTCTCGTGTTTTTTTTTACGGATAAATGGCTTCATCCCTCACTAGCAAGTAGCCGGTGACTTAACTTACGAGCACTTTATGCCTTTTTTGTGAAACGACGCCGACTGATTATATCATTAAGAATACAGTTACGGTAATGAAAAAATATATAATTAAAAAGTTATTCCTGATGGGGAAACGTGATCGGAATGGAGTCGGCCCGAAAATGCGCCTTCCGTGCGATTTCTGGGGAATTATGGGTATGTTTAATGTTCATCAGAACTGTTCTCTCAATCGAAGTGAACCCAGAAATGTACCAAAACGATTGGATTCTTGATTATTTTGCCGTTGAGTAACTATGAATTAATGTGAAAAGTACCATATTTAAATGGTGGTCTAGTTATCGTCTCTATTTAAAAGAAACAATAGAACCTATATTAAATTTCTCAATTTCTCGTACTTAGATCAAATCAGCATCTTTTCATGAAAGTCTCAAAAATAGTGTAAAAAAAATATTGGGATACTTATGAAAAGTATGAAAGAAACGGAAAAATAAAATACATTTATTATGTAAAAAATAATTGATAACTTGATGGTTTCTGCAAAAACTGCGAAATATTTCCACATTTTCTCTAAAAAGTCGTAAACTATGTGCTTTTAACATTCCACGTACAATTTTCAGGAAAATTTGAAGAGCCACTGCTTGGACCATAGAGCTCCGATTTGGCTTGAATTGTAGAAAATATAATGGACTTTAAAAACTTTCTGACCGTTGATTGTGGAAACATGTATAGTATACAAAGAAAAAAAAAACGCAGATTTCTGTTTCTAGTTTCTCTAAATTACATAATCGGATTCGGATGAACGCTGCTCTAACTGATCCTTCCAACATATTAAAAAACTATAACTATTTACACCGCGCTTTGCAATTTTAATGTGGATTTCTACTGGGTTAAGTATATCAATTAAATTTTGTAATTACCATTTGAAGTAGGTTTTTATTTATATATTTAAACTTTGTTGCGCAAAATACAAAGGTCAACCATAGGACTAAACAGAAACATTTGTATGGTGCAGGGTTTTTACTTACTTGTATGATGAAAAAGACATATTGCTGTCCAGGGGCTGATCGTCTACCGATCCGCTCGTCGTCAGCATTAGGGTGTTCATTCGTGGTGTAACTGTCGATAACGTATCGATAGCACTACACTAGTCGAGAGATCGCTACGTCACAGACGCGTTGCATCGCGTCGTGTCACGTCACTAGCGGCCTTCCCATGTCTGGAAAAAAAATATTGATTTAGTCTCTGGTTTTCAAAAGTAAATTCATTTAATGGGCCTCTTTTATAATATATTTTGGAGATTTACATAGCAAAACAACGAGACTCGCAAGTAAGTACGTAGTCAGTTACGATGAAATAATACATTGCTATGCTTATAATTTTAACTATTTTATTTTCTATTTAATTTGTTTATATTTAATTTATTTTGTGTGGGTATTTCATATTTAAATTAAGAGCGTCACTCTTTTTTCTTATGAAATAAACGCAATTCATCCAATGATGATGAAATATGTATTTTACTGTCAGCGTGAAACTTTTTTAATAAATTCTAGTACCTATACTATTCAAAGGCCTCAATTTCATAAGTGTTCTTATATAAATCGTTAAAATGACAAATTGTTATGATAAATTAAAGAATAACATTCCCTAGGATTAATTATATAAGTAAGTGATCTTGTAATAACTCAGCCGTGAGAATTCGTTTGTTAAATTCTTGCGTCTTTTGCAACCCTAGATGAAATGCCGGTTAGATTGAGATTGTGATCTAGATCAACCGAATATTATTTGCTTCCTTAATAGCTAAAAATCATTATGTAGGACAGTGGGATTGTAAAATCATTGATATAATTGTAGGTAGGTACATTTTGACATACTGTAAGGTTAGTACTTTAAACCCAAACTGAGGCCACCACCTATTACTAGGTTTACATATAGCCTTATCAAATAGTTTACTATTTAATTTTATTTCGTTGGGGTTAAGTGGCGGCCGCGTATAGGAAGACGTAACGTGGTAAGGCCTTCAGCAACACTGAACCGACGATTTGGTCATGATCGCGGGAAGCCGTTGGATAAGTGCGGCATAATGACTGGCCGGTGTAAGGAACATAAGGGAAGACCTTTGTTCAGCCGTCTTTTGTTGGGGTGATAGATGATGATGATGATTTAAGTAATTTTATATCGATTCTAAAAACATTAAGTACATGCTGTAACCTCTGCAACTAAGAATTAATATTTTACAAGTCCTTTTTCCTACATTCGTGTCAACTAAGAAAAAATACATCTAACATCGTACCAGACCGGTATCAGATTTGACGAAGATACCAGTTCGTGTAACCGGCCGAGCGGCCATATTGAATCTGATTGACAGCTGTCAATGTTGGCGGCCCTGCGACGCGCCGCCGCGCCTGCGCGCTGCGACTCAAAGCGCGCGAATGGAAAAAATACTTTTTGTCGATGGTCTAAACTTTTTCTAAGCTTTTTATGGCGTTGTAACGTGACAGTGCGCATTGGTGTAAATTAGTTTTATTTCTATAGAGTTTGCTTAACTTAAATAGTTTTTATAAGGGACAAATATTGTTAGGTTGTTTTTGTGTTCTTTGAACTTAACTATCGTGAAATAAACGTTGAGTAAGAATAACATATTATTTTACAATAAGTACACAGTTAATGCTTATTCAAATTACATTAGAGAATTAATAATTTTGACAGGAATATTGTATGTTTCCTAAACAGATATTCATCTATGTACAATTACTTTAAATTCAATTCCTAAGGGGAAATTCTGTATTTATTCGTATGTTACTCACTGGTGTTAGGTAACTGTCTAATTAAAGATGAACAAAATCTATGAATATACACAGTGTGAAATGGCATTTTGTCGTCCGAGGTCCGAGCTTGTAAGGCGAGAACTTATAAACCAAGTTTGTAATGACCAATGCTCACGTGTTTCACACGACTTTGTTCAACATACGTGCGAGGAAAAAAACAAAAAATGGTCATACCTTACTTTCAGATGAATAAAGATTCATCTATGTACTAGTAATTATATATCAAATACCAAAGAGAGGATTTTATTTAACACATTCACTTATTATGTGAATGTGTTAAATAAAATCATGTTGGTATTTGATGTACCCTTGGCATAAAGACCTTTATGATTTCAATTAAAAATAAAAGTTTTAATGAAGAAGCACAAGTGCGATTATGCAATGTTAAAAGCACGCGTGTTTAAAATACTTAAATACTTTATACATTATAGGCCATAAAAACGGTGTAATAAGGGTCACTTTACGAGCAAGTGTTGAAAATAATAATCACGAATATTAATTTATTGCTTTGGAAATAAATAATTATATTATGTCGGGTTAAGTACTTACCTAGAGGAAAACCACTCGATAAATATTACCGGTTTATTACTTTTAATAAATTGTGTTTTATGACCGCAGTGTGGTGATGTCAGATAGCACGTGCTCGGGGGCTTTAGTGTTTGTAACGCGAAAACCCGAAAAAGTACAGACTGTACTTTATGTTCATGTGGTTTGTATTAACTTACTTTTACATATACTACCTTGGGCCTAATTCGATTGACATTTAAATTCCTACTTATCGAGTGAGATACACCTATTTGAGCGATAGAATATTGGCCTTTTCAAGTTATCAAGAACATACAGTAGTGTCAAAAATCTATCATATTTGTATTTGAGGCGTTCCTTCTTCCTTCGATTACTCATGGATTTCGTCATCACAAAAAAATATGAAACTAATCTGGAGATGCTTAATAAATCTCCACATCTGTTCATAAACGACGGAATCCTGAGGTAACAAACATGAAAAAAATACAACCGAGTTAAAAACTTCTTCTTTTGAAGTCGGAAAAAATGTTCATGGCCCCCATGACCGTCCTGGATCCGCCACCAGTCACCAGGCTTCGGACTTTTCATAGCACGGTAGGACGATAGAGAACTATGGACGTTGAAATTAAAATCATGCTCAGACATCTCGATACGTCTCGTCGACACTACAAGCGACCAAAAAGGGCTGGCAGCTTCCTCGCTCAGCGTTTGAAATGCAGCGAGGTAATGCGTCTCTGGTACGATGCCACGGGCCCCATTTTGAGATATATTAGTTTAGTTTTAGTTTTAGATTTAGTTTTAAACGAGTAAGTACTTTAGTTATTATTTTAAAGACCACATTTTGTAAATTGCTTTTAGTCGAATTAATTCATGCTCACACTCATTAATTTGGTTTACTTATTACATTTCTAAGTGCCTAGCAAGTAAATGACTAGCATTATAAATAAAATATATATAATATTCCATGCTTTTTCGAGTCATTATGGTTATTGTAGTCAAAATTCCCTAGTATTTAATGACTCACATTATAAATAAATTAAAATATATTAAATGTTATTCTAATCGCGACTGGATATTCGATCAATATGAAACTCAATGTATGCTAGTACACATGGAAAAAGTAGCTTTTATTTACGATGCAAATCACGACTTATATTCTTCTTGCTCTGTCCTTCAGTATATACAATTAAAATTTCAAGTTAAATAAACTTATATAATATGACTAATTGACTATGAGTATGAATTACATTTTATGTTAATGTCGGCTCCACAGGTCTCTATCGTCCTATCTTGCTATGAATAGTCCGAAGTCAGATCACGAAATTGATGTCACTCTGGATAAGACTTACTAGTATAGAGTAGCCTTGTCTTAAGCCGTCCGAAATCGAATTCAATGGGATCGACCTCTAATAAACATTTGTCTATTGTCTACTGTTTGTGAATGAATCAATGCGTCTCAACATGTCAATGACCTCAAATAAAACATTTCATGAACTCTATATAACACTGAATGCAGAAAGCTATTGAATTGCCTAAATTACCAATAGATTAAATTACGTATATTATTTATATAATAACCTAAATTAAGAATTTAAACCAGTCCCGACCTATCTATATAAGTAGCTGGTCATTATGAGACCCTCATTCAAGGAGTGATATAGAAAATGCTACTAAAATAGAACATAACTACAAAATTTAAAGTTCCTAGCTTCAATATTGCCAAAAATAATCCCTTCATGTAACAATTACATTTGAATCACCTTTTGAAGTCGGTGCCAAACCATTCATTTATCACTATACTATTAAAACGCATGCTCGCATGAAGCCTAAGCCTTTAATCATTACTATTTATTTATAGAATACAAGTATTTTTATTCGATGAAGATGAAACTTGAGAACTGGCACAGCAAAAATAAATAAGAAACAAAATACATACAGATGAACATAGAATCCCCTCCTTTTTTGAAGTCGGTTAAAAATAACTTATTGACATGTGTACCTACTACCAATGTAATTAAAAACCACACCCACAACTTTAAATTTTTGACACAAAGAACCTCCTCCTCTCCAGTCAATAACGTCTCTAACAAAAAAACAGCACTCAAAAAAGAAATTTTGCATAAACATGTCAATTATATGATTTATAGGTATAGTTTTTTATAGGACTGCTAAATGCACTGCCAAATTAAGCTGAGAGGTGGTTAGGGTTCCATCGTGAAGGAAAATCTAGAACCCTACAAATTACATAATCTATCCTAGTCGATTTTCTTCATAAAATTAGTGTCTTTCAGTTTTCTTCACAACAGCGGTCTCCTATTAGGAAATGCCGGTAGATTGACAATCTGATTTGTATAAGTGCCCTTGTGGCCTACTTACTAAATAAATTATATTATTGCATTTCATCAAATAACTGTCAGAAATCTGACCACAGAGTGGTTAAAAAATCGATATCATAGTGCGACAAACTTATCCGTGAAACGGCGAAATTAGGAAGTACGACAGTCATGCTGACATTCCATACGATTGTCAGTGTCTCTGCGTTCGAGTGTTCTGTGTGTGAAGATTGTGGCGACACCCTTTAGTGCACAGAAAAGTTGGCTCCACTATATTATTAGGTATGAAGCTTTAGAATTGTATTGAAAACCAATTGTCAAACGGTCATGATTTTGTGTAAAATGTCAACAATGCGAAGCATGTGTTCATTTGTTTCGTTGCATTGATTATAATGCCATCGATCATCAGTAACTTTTTATCAAACTCGCCCTCATCAAGCCGAAACGGCTAGACTGATTTTACCTAATTTTGGTACAGGAATAGCTGGACATGCCAAGATGGTTACAGTATATTTTTTCCTCGGCTAAGAAAAGTTAATAACGTGGAACCGCGGACTTTTTTTTTTATATATATGGCAACAATTTCAAGACGTCGGGGGTTAAACATAACCAAACGCAATTTAAATCGCGTAGAAAATACAATCAATTAATATTTAAAGCCAGAAGCCAATAGACGGATAGAAACCGTGATTTTTGTAGGGCTCTACTCGTGCCTGTAACAGCTGTGGCCCACTTTCGGTTTCCATCACCTCACTACGTCGATAAAATCTGACTTATCGACAAGCCGTCACAGCACTACGCCGTCGATACCACAGATAACAATCTAGCTAGACAACTCGCAACGTGTAACTAGATAGAATTCCAATTATACCTTTTTTCTGGCGGGAAAAAATATCTTGTTGCCTTTTTTGTCTATGGTACACACTAAGTACAAGATGTTATAGATACATGTTCGTACAATTACCATACCAAAGTTAAACGAACAACATTAAGGGGAGGGATGATGCAGTTTTTAAAATTAGAAAAAACTACTGAAACTTACAGAATAGATATAAATATGTACATATACCAATGTCCTTCTTCACAATGACGTAATTTGGAATATTATTATGTGCTATGATTCTTAAGACTATTCGATCCTAGTTTTCAGCGTAAGTATACTGTATTTAATTTGCTAAGATGGAGATAAAATTGGTTTTGTCCAATTTATATCCGATATCACGATGTCGTGACGTAATGTTTTACGTTACGTAGATTTCCACGTCACTTTGCACGACGTCGCAAAGTTCCATATTTATGTCATAATGACATCGTTACATAATAGGCGTGCAGACATATTTTTCGAAGATGTCAATCGTTTCTATTGCTTATTGGGATCCAATGTCTATAGGCAAATACATTTAGAGAGGTCTAAGAGTTAGTAATGTCTGTTTAACTGTGCTCGAAGAGCCGGTTTAAATAAATAAATAAATATAAATATCAGACAAACTCACACAAATCGATCTAGTCCCAAATTAAGCTCAAGAAGGCTCGTTTTATGGGTATTAGAACGGTCTTAAATCAATATATTGAATTTCATGGTTGGTTGTGTACCTAATTGTTCGTGGGGTGAATCGACTGACGACGGACGAAAATGTACTGCTACGAACGCGCGCCGATTTTGCCCGAACACAGGCGAGAGGCCGAACAAAACAGCCAAGTGTAGGATTCGGCCCTAAAACAGCTGTTTGCGACCGTCACGCTCGATGTAACAACTGCATTCGAAAACAATTACAAAGCACAAAAAACGCATTATTTATTTTCGCAGTACCTTTAAACTGTATAGATATCCATCTTAATAAAATAGCCGATGCAAAAACCAAGGTACATCAGATAGTAATGCAATTTACCTGAAGTTCTGAATACATTAACAAACAAAACCTAGTTTTTATTCAATATCGTACTTACAGGGTGACAATTGCCATGAGTTACGGTACATCCACGGCTTTAGTCTTAGCGGCGAGCAGCAGCGGTGCGCGGTACTGTGTCTCGCTCACTCATATGGTCGCCGCGTTCGGATCTCTCGCTCTACCGCTTGCCGCCGAAGGTCGTGGCATGTCCATTAACGTGACCGTACTCGCTAGCGACTGCGTAAACAATTTGTATGGAGAATAGTATAGCGCCCCTAGTTATTCGACCTCCGTCGATCATCCTCCTAGCCTTTGTCCCATTTTTTGAGAATGAATTCTCAATCGGGGTCGGCTACCTAAATCCCAAGATGTGGCGTAGGCACTAGTTTTTACGAAAGCGACTGCCATCTGACCTTCCAACCCAGAGGGGAAACTAGGCCTTATTGGGCTGTGGTAAATATCAAATGACATTCCGTACATAAGTTCCGAAAAACTCATTGGTACGGGCCGGGTTCGAACCCGCGACCTCCGGATTGAAAGTCGCATGCCCTAACCACTAGGCTACCACCGCTTCCGTACCGGGTCCGATTTCCGGGCTCTTCCACCAGGTAGCTCCATTATCAATTTTTCTTTAAGCTTTCATCTTTGTATTAATGATTTTTTATTAAAGCAGTAACGTCTGCTAACGTAAACAAAATGTTTACAATGAAGCGAAAAATTTACATCTGGTTCGGTGGTCCAGTTGGTCGGACGCCCGTGTTGGCCCGGAAAGCCGTTGGAGACGCAGGTTCGAATCCTGTCTGAACAATAAATTAAAATTTTAAATTTTTCGCTTCATTGTAAACATTTGGTTTACGTTAGCAGACGTTACCTACTGCTTTAATAAAAAATGATTAATTCGGGTGTAGCACATCGTTACTATTCTCAATAAATTTGAGATTGAAGGTGCCGACTATAAAGTCTAAATCTTTACGGTAGATGGCGCTACGATGCCACCCTAAGGCATGTTGAAGCAACTGGTTGAAAGATTCAATGGCTCTGACATCTGGTTCGGTGGTCCAGTTGGTAGGACCCGTGTTGACCCGGAAAGCCGTTGAAGACGCTGGTTCGAATCCTGTCTGAACCATTAAATTTTTAAATTTTTCGCTTCATTGTAAACATTTCTATTAATAAATAAAATTGTTGTGTGCCCGCAATAAAATATTGAGACATTACATGTTTCGTACATCTATAAATAACACTAGCTGACCCGGCGAACTTTGTACCGCCTGAAAGTCGATAAATGTAGAGATAGCTTTTACTATTTATTAATCCCAAGGGAACGTGATAAAAAGTATCCTATGTTCCTTCTCCTGGTTCTAAGCTACCTCCCCACCCATTTTTAACCAAGTCAGTTCAGCCTTTCTTGAGTTATAAATAGTGTAACTAACACGACTTTCTTTTATATATAAACTAGCTGTGCCCCGCGGTGTTACCCGCTCATCCCACGGGAACACTAAATTTATTCGGGATGAAAAGTATCCTATGTCCATCCCCGGGACTGAAACTATCTATATACCAAATTTCATCTAAATCGGTTCAGCGGTTTAAGAGTGAAGAGGTAACAGACAGACAGACAGACAGACAGACACACTTTCGCATTTATAATATTAGTATGGATAACATGTGCCAAATAGCCTGCATATCTACAATTCTACAAGTAGACAGTTTTCATCAAGAAAACTGCTATAAAAGCGGTACGCCTCGTCGAAACAGTTCAGGTAATTAATATTTATTCAGCATTTAATAAGGCCGTTATATTTTTAACCCAACGTAAACTAGTATGTAAACGACCTTACTTTATGTACAGTGAAGTGCAACAATATGTATCTGCCGACGCGGTTTGCGCAGTGCAGTGGTAACTAGTGCACCTGCCTGCTGAGCTGACAGTCCTGCGTTCGAATTCCGTCATGGGCAATATATAAGTACCTCGAAATACATTTGCATAGATGTACAAAGTCGAATACATCCCTAACACATATTTGAAACCAGATTCGATTTTAAGAGATTTATAAAAAAAAAAGTGCTTTAGTCTTGAATTTGTGTGCTGGCAACACTACCCCCTAGTGTATCGAAATTTTCTTTTGGTTAATGTTAGTTAGATTTCCTATTTGTTTGACGGACTAATATACTTTGACCTGTGATCTATGTGGAACACATAATAAATAAATAATAATAATAAATATTGGACAACCTCACACAAATCGATCTAGTCCCAAATTAAGTTCAAGAAGGCTTGTGTTATGGGTACTAGACGACGATATACGTACTTAAATATAGATAAATATATACTTAAATACATAGAACAACCATGACCCAAGCACAAATATTCGAGTTCATGACACAAATATTTGCCCTGGCCGGGATTCGAACCCGGAACCGCCGGCTCAGTAGGCAGGTGTCTACAAACCGAGCCAAACACGTCGTCAAACACACATAACATATACCTACCTACTTCAGTGGCGATATATGAGATGTTGTGAATTTAACTCCAGAGATCTTCGTTATAATACGCGATTCTTCAAGAAGCCAGAAAATAAGGCAGGTCATTAATGTATGGACGCGGTTCTTATTGCACATATTCATGGAAGACTTCATCTTCATAGTACAGTAACCTAGTGGCACGCCTGCTTGTTTGCCACTTACCGCATGATAATTAATTCATGAGGGAGCCAACACCCAACATTTCAAGCACTGGCTCAGTTTTCAGTATCCTACCAAGTGGCGCGCCTGCTTGTTTGCCACTTACCGCATAATAATTAATTCATGAGGGAGTCCACACCCAACTTTTTCAGGCAATGGCTTAGTATTTAGTCAATGGGAAATGGACCAGGTTAAAAAAAGCTTGATATTATTTTTACAGGCAGGAATAACCCCTAATTGTTAGAAAAAGATAAACAAAAAAAAAATTCAAAAACAAAACTACCTTGTATGGGTAATCTTTATCCACCTTGCGGTGTGCTACAGTGCAATAATAAAATTGAACACATGGAATTAGCGAGAAAATAAAATAATAAAGTAGTGTAATTCGCATCTAACTTTTTAATTGCACTTGCTAATCTATATAGACCAAAGTAAACATTTATACAGTCATCAAACGTCACAAATACCACATAGACATAGTACAGAAAAATATGAATAAAAAATAAGTTTTTCGTAGACTAATCCGAAGCGTAGAGATACTTAACTAGTTTCAAGTAAGAAGAGACATGCAGTGTCATTTATTGTGGAAAACAGTGTCCCTGAGCAAAAACGATAAGTATACATAATATACACACTTAATAAATATGTAAGTAGGTAAGTATTTAATGCTTAATCGGTCTGAGAGTTTGTTCACTTGTGACGTCACTAAGCGTAAAGTGGTATTTTATTCATTATTCAAATATAGGTGAAAGGCTACTTACACAGTTGGTACCGTAACTAAACCTTTTACAAATTCTTCGTGAACATTTAAATTTTAAATACAAGATTTAAGAAAACTTAAGATCTGAACTAGACTGTCCACAACTGTTGATTCTAGAGTACCTGCGCCACATTGCCAGGACAGACAGTAGGACCCATATTGGCTCACATAAAATTGTTATTCATAGGTAACTGTCATTAGTTTTAATTTTTGAAGTCATAATGTCTACTTTTCACTGAAAGAAATAACTTTTCAAGATTGTTATAATACAAACCTAACCTTACTAATGGGTTCTGCACTCAAAACTCTTGTAAAGTTAATAATTTCATGACAAACAAATACGTTATGACAATCAATTATTATATGAAAAAATGCGCACCCCAGACAGTGACAATCTGAAAACTGTTTGTCACAGGAAATATTGAGGGCAAGCGATCAAGAGGCAGAATCCCGACCGCTGGTCAGATCAGTACCTACCATGAGTTTACTAGTAGTAGTGACAGTACCTCATACAGATTTGTATGAGGAATAGTTCTACAAAGTAACCGCTAGGGGCGCTGCACTATTCTCCATACAAATCATTTACGCTGTCGCTGGCGAGTACGGACACGTTAACTCACGGTAGGGTACCTACAGATTTGCATAACTCTTGATGTTCTATACACGGCTGGGCTGGTAAAATCAAATTTTTGGGCGACACTTTTTGACTATCTCCTTCGATACTCAAAATGTCTCCTCTTTGAATGTACATAGTTTCTGTTTATTAGGTTTAACCATAAACTTTAACATAAAGAAGCATTACTAAAGAAATTTCACAACGAAGATAAAAAGTTGTTGACAGATTTGTGTTGGTCAATAAGTTGATTCACCCGGCCGATAGGAACATTTAGCCACTCATCATCCGCGAGAGACTGTTCTGAAGAGGTGACCACCACCAGCAATGAGTAAACCGACGCAAAGGGGAACAAGATTTTCGCCATATTTATTACCCTTAACATCATCAGACAAAATATGTCCAGTGCTGGACATACCTCCCCAATAAGGCGCAAAACTTCACCAGGTTATCAGTCTATTTTGGGGAGACCTACCCACTCTGCGTGTTCAGGTGCGTAGTCGCCACTAAATATCTACACCGGCCTCTGCGGCCGACGGTTTTCGAACTTAAGTTTTGTAATTTTTTGATTTATGTTTACTCTGGTCTGGTTCTTCTACCCATCTCTTCATTTCTGAGTTTATTGACGTACTTACTTTAATTATGTGGTGAAGATAGTAGGAACCGGTGGATGAGAGTTATCGTAAGGATGTCAAGCGCTTTTAGAACAAAATCTAGTGTAGATTTGTACCAAGATAGAATTAAGTATTTAGCGCAATTTCCAGCACTCTAAATGCTCCATGAATTGAAGTAAAATACACGTATCCATAAATAATGTGGATAGTTTTTGGTTGAAGTCGGTTTCTTTTTGTATAGAGATTATCTCAGAAACTATAGTTTGGCACTTATCTTTGTGCACAGGATTTTTCTGAGTGTCATGTTTAGACATATGACCTAAATTCCACCTGATGTGAAGGGTGTAGGCGAAAAAATCATGTTTGCCTAAAAAATTTCAAGGCAGTCAATGAATGCCTTCAGTTATTAGTTCTTACTATCAACTTGAAGAAGTTCATGTTATGATTTTCAGGGAAGTTATTATCGGGTCATATTTTCTGAAAATATACCTAGGTATATTATGAAAACTACCATTACCTACCGAAAATAACCGATAATGGATTTAAACATTTTGTATAACCGATTTTGTAATATGATCAATAAAATCGGTTATAACCGAATCTCTCAGTTACGGTTATATATAACCGATTTGCATTCCTTAATGTAGACGGAAGACGTTTCGATTTAAAACTAGCACAGTTACAGTTTTCAAATCTTTTTAGAATAGGAGCCCAGCGAAACGTGTCTGAAGATTTCAGTCAGTACTGCAAATGTCTTGGGTTTTTCCGTTAAACCACACAGTGTAGGTAGTATTGTGGTTTGAACCATTGAGTAGGTTACATACCTACCTTATTATTTTTCATTCTCATGGTACAACTAGTCAGTATGTAGGTATGTATATAATAAACAAATGACTGCCAATTACCCGATAAAACAATTGTGTGCAGATTGAGTATGCCCTAAGGCGCGTGGAATTTATTTAGGAATCTCTTCTAGCTAACCTTTGACTAATTGAGTATACAGTCCCAAAACCGTGCAATGAGTAGATACGGACATTTAATTTATCGGTAAAGTAATACAAGTACTAACATATATAAATATTACATACTAAATTATATAAATATATGTATGTCGCCTCTTTGAATATGGGGTATTTAATTTGAAATTATACGGTTTAATAGTCGGAAAGTCCTTTATCACAAATGGCGGGTTACGAAAAGCATCGAGCACACGCAACGACATTTCCCAATAAACCACTTGTATTAATTGTTATTGAGAAATGTGTGTCACTATTAAATTATCCGTTAATTACATATTTTTAGGCAATAAATTTGCTTATCTAAAACGTTGCAAGAATAAAGGGTTAAAGTTTACTTTAAACACCGTTTCCAAGCTAATTATTAGTTTAAGTTAGGTATTGTTGATATAATTAATTATTCAAATTAATTTAATTACTAAAGATTAATTATTTATTCTATTATCAATAAAATTTAAAAATACGCACCTTTTTACCAGTATACGTAGCAATCAAACCACTCTAGTCTTAAAAACTTCACACAATCCACTTTAAATGTAAAATCACAAAGTTTAATAAAATCTAAATATCCATTAAACGTTCAGAGGTGAACGCGAAACGTGAACTTTAAACCACAGGTTGTCACATAAACATCAATAGGTATACATATACCTATCACATCGGTAATTATAACACAATTCCAACTCAACACTCACGAACAGTCCCAAGTCAAAAAACAAACGAATTTAACGGATAGCGTGTTCGATAAAAGTTCGAAATTCGAATTTGAAATTTGAATTTGGAACGTTGCGCGGCGCTGCGCGGGACACGAGCGACTGCCGGCGCACGCGCCTTCGACGGGGGACTGCGCTTAATGCAGGTGTCGCCAACCTTTTGCTTATGCGCACTTAAACTTTAAGTGTTTTATTGCAGATAATTGACTTTCAGCGGGTTTTAGTCCTGTCATTTCTATTTATTTTATGTTTATTGCGTTGAGTCAATTAGGGTTTGGCACCTTTCATACTCGTATAATATTAAAAAAAACTGTCACCAGTAGCTTTTAAAGAGTCTATTTTATAACTACTTCTATTTTATTATTGATTTATTGACAATAATTTATATGATTATTGATATTACATTATTCTTTATTTTACACTCAAACTTTATTTCATTTTATATTTCGCCGATATTTTATTATTTATTTAAACTTTACTGCACATTACTAATACGTAGGTACGAATGGCGGACTTAATGCCATGAGGCATTAAGTCCGCCATTCGCACCAGACAGCCATAAGACCAAACAGAAACCAGGTTTATTTAAGGTGCAAAATAACAATAATCACTTACGGATTTCTGAAAATTTGCAAATTTTATGCTCTTAATATAAATATTTGATAAACACTAGTACCTATAATAAAAGTTCCAAATGACTATCAATATTGTTAAACTCTCCTATTAAGACAATCTAGATTCTGTACGTTAGATTACATACAGAATAGGCAATTAAAACGCATGCGACACCCTTGTACATAAATAAATAATTATAATATTAATGAACTTTAAACCATCAACAGTTTATTACCCCTGCAAAAACCTGTTAAGTCAGCAAATGTACGCACCAACAGTATATGACGCATTAAGGGAAATATACCCTTCTCACTCTGCGGTACACCAAGTATTGCCAGTTTAGAAGAGGATAGCAGTATTGTTACAGGTGATTTCATACTGATCTTACTTACTTCCAACAGCAGCAAAAGACTGTATGTACAATCACCTTGAAACATTTGATTTTAAGGCATAACACACAGGACATATAGCTCAATTTAAGTCAATCTCATCTCTGATTTTACAGTTCTGAGCAGCAGAATAGCTTTTAATATAAAAACATAGTCCAATACTAAACAATTCTCATTTAACTAGCATTTAACGACTTTTTCTATAGTGGAATGAGTATAAAAACGAAAATTCGAAATTTAAAAACAATTTATATAAAAAAATGGAGAACGATGCGAGGACAGTCGCTGGACACGTCTGATTAGCTATGAAACTGCATCTTCGCTTCGTCTCGCTCTCGCTCGCCCTATACGTATGCGTTAGAGCGAAACAACGCTATGTTTACTGTGGACCAAAGAGGTCGTTATGGGATGTTCCCTCCATCGGTAATTTTGGTAGGAGGAAATTGTCAGTAACACTACATAGCGGTCAGTTTTTATGTTATTTATTATTGCCAGTATCTTATTAGCCGGTTTTTTTACGATATTTGTGTTAATTACTCTATTACCGTATGGTGTAATGAAATGATCCAGTTTATAATGAGTAAACTTTTATTATCTGTGGCAGATATCTCATGAGATATCTTATTTATGTTTTTTTTGTGACTCCTTTCATAGTTCAGTATCGTCTATTAGGACATCTGTTATCTTGTTGGTTGTAACGGTGAAAATAAATAATTAAGGTACCTTTTAATAAACAACATGTATTGATAGTTAAATTATGGTTATTTTCAAGTAATCCCTTATACCAGGTGTTTCCTGTAATAGGAGCAATAAATTAAAATATAGATTGTACTCTTCAAATTGAACAACATTTGTTCAGCAACTTTTAAAAAAAGTCAGTTTTCAGAATTTCATTATTTCAAACAAATTAAATAGTATTTTCAATATACGTCGTCCAACATTGACATTCCCTGAGCGTGAGCATTGACATATTAGCTGTCACTCTACTAATATCGGACATTTCGCAATACATTGCTTCTTTGTCTAAACATTATTCTACAAATTATCATTTAATACACGTTATTTTCAGAAGTTGCTTAACAAATGTTGTCTAGTTTCAAGCGAAGAATCTATGTTTTAATTTATCGCTCCTATTACAGGAAACACCGGGTATAAAAATAGAGAGAATAGGACTGCCCTAATAAAGAGTAAGTAATTAAACCTTTTGAACGCCAAGAACATCGGGAAAATGGCTACCCTACCTACGACAATGAAATTAAGGACTATCTAAAGCATATACCGTAACTTTGACACTACAAGGTTACTTTGTCCACCCATTCCATTTTATTTAATTAATATTTTTTTAAAAACGACATCTAACGCAGATTCATCATTCAGCATTTTATACAGAGACAGTTGAATCACGTGATGTTGTTTTAAAGAATTAATTAATTCAATACAATGGTTTTTTTTGGTGGAAAAAGTAACCTTGTAGGGTCAAAGTACCTACCCCGATGTTACGGTACCTAATTATTTACCTAGACGAAAATAACTTGCTTTCATATACCTACCTAGCTGAATTTGCATATCCTTATTCTTATTATTGATTATAATTAAGGAAATAGTCTGTGCTGCGCCTCGCGAAGCCGCGCGACGCAGCGCGACGCCGCGAGGCGCAGCCTGAGGCCGCCGTTCTCATGCGCTTGCAATAGGTAGACTGCGGGGCGGTTGGACGCGGCACCGCGCGGCGCCTCGCTGCGCAGCGAGGCGTCGTGCTGTCAACGATTCTACGATGCGCCTCGCTACGCCGCGATGCGTCCCGCGGCGGCGCGCGGCGCAGCGCGAAATCACCGGCCTCTTCCAGTATCGTCGCGTCGCGTCGCGTCGCGTCGCGTCTCGGTGTGAGCTGACCCTTAGACCAACGCTGCGACATTCTCCCGATGTCGCAGCATTATGCTGAGTGGTGTCCTTTTGCGGTGGACATGGCAGCACCATTATCTCCCTATATTTATATAATTTTCTGTTTAAATTAAGTTTATGATATTGTATGTTAAGTGATTCATGGTGGTGCGTCTTCTTCGCTGCAATAAATGTGTTTTCTTTCTTTCTATATTATAATAGCTTTCACATACTACGATCAACTGTAGCGACATTTATTATTATTTTTTTAGAGCTATTTCGAAAAATCTGATTCATCGACATAATAATCTGTTTTACTTTGTGTGTCTCTTAACCCTATGTTTCACTTACCCCACCTGACCAGCACCTCTAGCACAACTGTGACACCTGTCTCTTTCTTCGCGGTATTGTAAGAGTGACGGGCGATGCTATGTCGTGCGACAAGACTCGCGAAGCCAAGTTGTGGTAGACGGGCAGGTTAGGGCAGGCGGGGTAAGAGAAACACTGCTCATATTTTAATGATAGGTATATTATGTGGATTAATTTCATTTCCGTTACTTTACATAATAACCCGGTGTCCGGTTTTATCCGATCACGTTTGACATTTTATTGACAAGTCTTAAAATCAGAATGAATCATGGCAAATAAAGAACTAAACTAGGTCACAGGTAAAGTTACGCGAGTTCATAGTGTCAGGTAACCGACAATTATTACATATTAGAAAATAGGCCGAAAAGTGATTACTTTTTAACAAAAATACCTACTTCACATTTACACACATTGTGCGATTGCACAAGTAGTGTAATAATCAGTTTTACACAAAAAATAACTAACGTTAACTAGAAAATATTGTTAAAATAAAACAATTTGAGTTTATCGCGTTAATTATTAGCCTCTTTTACGTTTCAGTAGCTTTGCAGTTAGCGTTGTCAAAGGTTAACTGAGAAAAACTCAATTTTTCATTTGTGAAAATATGAATTTAAAATAAAGGTGTACACACATGCCAGATGGGCCTACTGTGTAAAGATAGTTAGGGTAACCTGGTCTAGGAGCACGCACTTAAGGTTCAAAATATTCTAAAAAAAAAATAATGATGTCTATCAAATCAAGAAGTCATTTATTACGTCTACAATTTAATCATCTTCCATAAAGTAACACAAAAAATAACAAAATTATGTTATACCTCTCAAAAAAACAATAATTGTGAGAAATGGGAAATGCGTCCTATTGAGTAAGAGTACGCGTCTACGTCGTTAAGAGTACGCGGGTCGGAAATTACAATTACATTAATGTGTACAAATGGAATAGTTACTTCGCACATTATATATTATATTTGTAGTTCATCATATGTATAAAATAAAATAAAAACGCAATAAAACCAACTTCAAAATAATTTCGTGTATGAGTACGCGCGCGTCCTCTTACAAGGTATGTACTGCCACGTACTGCGTACTCGTGCACACACCAGCCAAATCGAAAATGAGCGGAGAATAACGCCATCTCTTAGCATTGACCGGAATTACACTCGCCGCGTGCGTTAGGTATAGTATTTGAAAACACAACACTTCACTTCGTTATTACAAAATAATTCCAGGTTCGTGTCAAAAATACTTTGAAAATGATTAAAAACTTTAAGAATTTAAGTAAAAATCTTTAAAGTTACGTAATTTTTGCGTTTTCATCCGGTTTTGTTTTTTTTTTTTCGCACAGCACTCCTTACCACAGTTGACATCGAAATGCGATTGAAGTTAGCCGAGTATCGTAAACGACGTCACGGTTTTTGACGTTGCGTACTCTTATCGGATGCGTGCTCTTAGACCAGGCTACCCTACACATGTGCCTCTCACTATGTGTAATTATTTAAACCAGGCCTTTTTATGAGGATAAAAAAATATATAACCATATTTTTATAAATAAAATAAAAATAATAAAATATCGGACAACCTCACACAAATCGATCTAGTCCCAAATTAAGCTCAAGAAGGCTTGTGTTATGGGTACTAGACGACGATAAACGTACTTATATAGATAAATATATACCTACTTAAATACATAGAACAACCATGACCCAAGCACAAAATATTCGAGTTTATCACACAAATATTTGCCCTGGCCGGGATTTGAACCCGGGACCGCCGGCTCAGTAGGCAGGTGTCTACAAACCGAGCCAAACGTGTCGCGCGATATTTTAGAAAATATTCTATTTAGGATTAAAAATTCCACTTGAAACATTTCTCATTCTAAAAGAGCGTAGGTTACAAGTACTTAATTGGTCACAGAGCGAATGCAAATCGGTTTTAACCGAAACCGAATAAAACGGTTATAAATAATAGTTTATTTCAGTCATATTAATAACCGATTATTTTTATTTCGTAATCGGTTATTTAATATTTGTTTAAATCATTACATTTTCGTAATTTTCGTAGTATATCGCGAAACATCATTATAAGCTAAGTAACTTAGGTATAGTACTTAAAACAAATTTACGACTACCGAAACTGCCGAGCCCGGAGCCGAGTTCCGAGGAAACTCTCGGAACGGTCGGAACCTCGGAACATGAAAATAATGATACATAAATGCGAATTATTACTTTTTTGCGTTTGTGGTATTATAGCTAATATATACCACGGTTCATTTTTCCCTTCTTTGGATAAACATCTCCCATCTCTTTCTTACTAATGCGCAGGTAGAGTAATGGATAAAGGAGGGGTGTCTTTATCCCGAAGTTGATTGTTGATTGAAAATATTGAAATTAGAAATGATCGTATATTTTTTTTATTAAAGAAATAGATAAGTACCAAACATCGTTTGTGTTTCATTTATAAGTCGTACGCAGCATAGCGTTCCACGTTTAGACCATATTTCTTCGATTTTTCTTCAAAGTTTGTAATAATCGGCTATAACCGATTAATCGGTTATTTTTTGTTATAACCGATACAATAATCAGTTATGAAATTTGGTCGGTTTTTGCATTCCCTCACAGCGCAGAAAATCATGCAGTCGGGATATTACTAAGACGGATTTAGTATGGAAATTGTACGACTGTTTTTTTTGTAGGTTGCGACTATACATTTTCCACAAGGTGACGTCATTTGAGTGCTGATTCGTAGACGACGCATGCTTTCATCTTTTTTTAATATGTTCTAAACGAATCCGTATTTAAGCAAAATAGAAATAATAGTTTTGGGTTCTATGATAATATAGTAATGAAATTAGTTTAATCTTAACACAATTTGAAAATTTCTTATTAGAAATACATCATCTGTGAAAATTTCAACTGTCTAGCTATCACCGTTCTTGAGATACAGGCTGGTGACAGACGGACGGACGGACGGACGGACCGACAGCGAAGTCTCAGTAATGGGTCCCGTTTTTACCCTTTTGGTATGGAACCCTAAAAAAGGCATATAAGTCTCGTTGTCATGGAAACTGTGATTAACTTTCATAGCTGAAATCATCTTTCGATTTCATATTCTTAGAACGTATCGGGTGTAGGGGAGTGTGAAAATTCGACGAGTTGTCGAGCCACGCCCCAGATACCATCTTGATTGTGTTATGTTAAGCACACCGGCACGACGTATTGGCAATACCAATGTGTCGCGCTTGCATCACTTCGCCGTGGCTGACGATGTGGTGGAGTACGTCCGCAGGAAGACTGGCTTCTTCGCTGAGGGTGCACCAACTGCAGTCCCGCCACTACGTGCACTTCAGCTCGTTTGTGGTGCGCGTGCGGCGGCCGCTGCAGGACACCATCGCAAGTGCAGACTTCTCGCCGAAGGTTGTCTTCCATTCTATTTGGCGGTGTGGTTGGCGTAATGGTTGTTCACCTTTCTACTGAGCTGGCAGTCCTGAGTTCGAATCCCAGCAAGGGCAAATATTTGGGTGATAAACTCAAACGTTCATGAATGTTTTCTATTTGAATTGAACCATGTATGACAATTAACAACTCATTATGTATATCCTCGTCTAGCTATAAGTACAAGCATTACTCAGTTCGGGACTAGATCGATTTGTGTAAGATTTCCACCTAAAAATTAACCATTTATTCAACAGTAATGCCCATTTAAACAACACTTTAAAAGTTAAATCCGCAACGCAGGCTTCGTCAAACAACACATCAATAACGTGACATCCGCAACAGGCTTCGTCAAAGTTGAGGACTGATAACAAATATACTGGAAGGTAAAAAAGGAAGCTTATGACTGAGCTAATCTCGTAAATTATGTCACCTATTTAAATAAAACATATATATATATATATACGACATTTATTTGCTATAACCATGTCTACCGTCGGGTGTGCAGTAATGCGTGCGCGAGCGCATATCCCAGGGCTCGAGAAAGTGGAAAATCACCCGTAATCGCGACGCGCAAACGACATCTGTGATGTTTATATAAATACCAACAAATACACTGCGCATATTGTAGGTTTTATATTATTTTCTATTATTGTCTATGTAATTCTTTGTTTTTTTTTTCTGTTAATTTCTGTGTCAAGCTGCTTGGTTTTATCTTTCCTCCAGCTATCGAAAATTCCCGTACCCATTTGTTTTTTTTTACTTCGAATTTTGCTGGATTACCGGTCCAACGTGTTAATTTTTGGCCAATATGACACGGCAAACACACATAATGTGTTATGTATTATTCATTTCTTTTTACCAATGTGTTTTGCCTGTGATGACATACGGTACTGAAACGTGGCCGCTCACAATGGGCCTCATAAACAATGGGCCTCATAAGAAGGCTCAAAGTTACTCAAAGGGCAATGGAGCGAGCTATGCTCGGAGTTTCCTTGCGGGATAAAATACGAAATGAGAGTATTGCAAGAGAACCAAGGTTGTATTGTAGATATAGCTCAGACAGTCGTGAAACTTAATTGGTAGTGGGTAATATACCCCATATTGCGCGTAGACCCGAACCAATGACCGTTGGAGCAGAAAGGTCTCAAGAGAGTGACTACCGCGGACCGGAAGAAGCAACGTGGAAAGACCCCCCCACAAGGTGGACCGACGACATGTTTAAGATCGCGGGCAGAAGTTGGATAAGGGCGGCGCAAGACTGATCGTTGCGGAGAACTTTGGGGAGGCCTTTGTCTAGCAATGGGCTTCAGTCGGCTGATTATGATGATTAGTTTCTACGGCATATTTACTTTTTTATAATGTGTGCATTATTTTCAGCATAAGCTTTTTTCCATCGAAGCTGGCATCGAATTTAGTTTAAAAGTCTGTGGAAAACTATTTTCTCAAACATGCAATGAAATTAAGCCTTAAATACAAAGATCAAAGCTTAACCAGCGCGTTAACCATTTCGGTACCCTAGCTCCAGACCGGCAATCCAGAGGTACCGGGTTCGATTCCCAGTCTCTTCCCCCAGGTAGCTCCTTTTTAAATTTTTCTTTAAGCTTTGATCTTTGTATTTAAGGCTTAAATTAAAAATTGTGTTGTACCTACCCACATAAAAAAAATGAGACATTACATGTTTCATAAATTTATGCAACGAAATATCGTCATAACGTGCGTTATTAATTATTATTATAACAGGCTTTATCATGTTTCGGGCGGAGTAACTCGAGAGAACTGTTTAAAGGAAATTCATACAAAATTGAAGGCCTAAGCCGGAATGTAATTTTTCTTAAACATGGCGTCTGTGTTCATGAACAGACTAAACAGCAGAATTATATATTTTTTGAGTGGTGTATTTTTTTGAGCAGTGAGAAGGTCTTACCGGCTTCATATCACTATCCATTTATACTTACAATACAATACGATACAAGTACTTACTCTTTATTGCACACCTCATAAAATATACAGGAGAAATACAATGCAAGAAATTACAATTAGAGGTAAACAACAGGCGGTCTTATCGCTAAAGAGCGATCTCTTCCAGACAACCTTAGGGTTATTTTTTTATTTTTTTTTATACTTACTCACCCGACAAGCCCTTTTTTCCTGGCGGCTGCAGTAATGTACTATTAAAGTCCGCAAAATCTCTGGTTCGTGCAGGTACATATGTTATCTTCTGCAGCCTCGCAACCCAGAGGTAAAAGAACCCGGGTTGAACGCCTCTTCGTCATTGTCCGTATAGATTTGCAATTGATAAAATATATAGCATTATGAAGGTGTTATCTACTTATCTAATAAACAAAGAAAAATTACAAGATTATCAATCAATCCATTATTTATTCACCAGAACATCTATACTATTATAAAATTCTGAATTTGTATTGAAGATCAATCTTCTATGGAGAGGGGTCATGATTTCAGGAAATAAATAAATATCAGACAACCTTACACAAATCGATCTAGTCCCAAATTAAGCTCAAGAAGGCTTGTGTTATGGGTACCTACTAGACGATGATATACATACTTATATATTTAGATAAATAGGAACAACCATGAGCCAAGCACAAATATTCGAGTTCATCACACAAATATTTGCCCTGGCCGGGATTCGAACCCGGGACCGCCGCTCAGTGAGCAGGTGCTTGCAAACTGAGCCAACCGCGTCGTCAAAAAATCTCGATAGCGTGATGCAGGATCGTCTCTTGTTTTGTATGGACGCGCGCCGCCATGACACCCTGGCGCCATCTGTTGGTCATAATTTTCTTTGTCCTCGCATCACGCCGAAACGGCTGGACGGATTTTAACCAATTTTGGTACAGGGATAGCTGGACATTAGGGAATTCAAACCCGGTTATTTCGCCATACAAATAATCCGTTATAACCGGGTTTACTATGACAAAATAACCGGGTTTGCATTCCCTACTGGACATCCAAAGATGGTTATAGGATACTTTTTACTCGACTACGGTATAACAAAAAATACGCGTACGAAGTTGCGGGCGAATACATAAAAGTTGTTACAGTCAGTATTTAATAGGTATATGACATGGAGTTTTCTCTAAGTGATCCCTTTAGCAATAAGTTGGCTGATGTTTTCCTATAGGTACTAATTTTATCTTGATCCTTGTGGTCTGCATTTAGTTGTTACATTGCACAAATAAGGACCAAATTAAAATGTAAAAATCGAAACTCGTTACAATGTTAGAGGTGTACATAGAGATTAGAGAACTTACTTCAGCACCTCTAGCACAACTGTGACACGCGACTCTTTCTCGCGTGAGACATATACCTTACTCTTTCTTCGCAGTACTACTGTGGGAGAGTGACGGGCGATTGTCGCGCGACAAGAGTCGCGAAGCGTAGTAGTGCTAGACGGGCAGATATGTGCCGAGAAATTCCTATAGCTCAAAAGTCTCGTCTAAGTTTCTCGTCTGTTTTGTTTAAAAAAAAACTTGAATCAAAGCTGTACCGAGCGAGGCTAGAAGAATGAATTTTGAAACTACGCCAACTTAGCTCCCAGCTAACTTTGTCAAGTTTAAAGGTGCCGCGGTGAAGCCTTTAATGTAACAAAAAATAAGTATTTCATACAATTTCTTGTTACAGGCGAATGGTCGTGGAGATTTTTTTTCGTATCTGCTGAGTTGGACTTAAAGCGCGGAAACAGTGGCAAAAACATCCGTAGAATTTTTCAATCAGTTGCTTCAATTCTTATGCCTTAGGGTAACTTGATAAAAGTCACTGAAGTCCGATGGATGCGTGCGGCGTAGGAACAGCCATAAGTTCCAAACCCGGAGTTAGTTGCGCTGGGCATTTTCTGCAAGTCGACATCCAACGTGCCTATTTTGCGTGAAAAGGGGGGTAGCGCTACTCCAACCACCCTATAACTCCTCCACGAACCTCAGCAAAGCCTTTATGTTGCTTGTGGCGTCGTTTACGGTACTTGGAGATCCTAGGTACTTCATCCTATGCTTACCTGTTTGCAATCTAGTAGGATATGTCTGGTGGTTTCTTCTGCCTCCATGCGTGCTCTGCATACAGGGCTGTCTGTTTTACCTAAATTGAAAAGCTGTTTGATCAGAGTATTATGTCCCGTTATTATTCCTACTGTTTTGCGTAGTTGGTTCCTGTGGATTCTCACCCCGGAATTGGGATCCATGCCTTGTGGAAGGGCGGAAGGCTTACGTCCAACACTGACATCTTTCTGATGATGAATTGGACAAAACACGTCAATATTCCGACTACGCGTACCTGTATTTCTTATGACGTTCCTTGATCTACGTTAATATCCTTATGGTTGACGTGGCTATCCTCTAGAAAACACTCATTTAGGGTAAAACTACAGACATAATGTCACAACACGTAATTTATAGGGAAAATCTTATGCGACTTATTGCGGTTTCCACAAGTCAATTCATCAATGCAGGATCATCATTTAAATCCGGAAACTCAATGCTTACCAAAAGCCTTCTCATATACCTTCAAATAAATAAATATATATATATATATATATATAACTATATAAATAAATCAGTCAGACAACCTGACACAAATCGATCTAGTCCCAAATTAAGCTCAAGAAGGCTTGTGTTATTCAAAAATCTAACTTCTAAGTCAACGCAATCAAAAGAATCATGAAATATATCGGCCTTAACCACACAGGCGTCCTGGGGGAGTCATTCATTGTGTGGCACCCTAGGCGCTCTAGACCTGGTTCAAGAAACGCCTGTTAGGAGCTAGCGCCCCGGGCGACTGCCCAGGTCACCTCATCCACCCTTAAAGCCGCCACTTCTTGGGATATCCCAAAAAGGGATATCCTATACAATAATTACTTTATAACTTCCCTAAACGCTTAGTCGGCAGTTAGTGCCTATTTTAACTTCAAATTAGCTAAGGTTTAGGTATTTTAACTCTGTTGATGTTCTACTCGGTCCTGTACCTACATATGTACTACACATGGAATACCCAAAGTCACCAATCATTTTATGTTGCGTTTTAGTTTTTTTTTTTTTAAGTGAAACTTCTGATGCGACTTCCAACAAGGTTGCGTTAAACGTTTAACGATTGCGTTAAACGTTTAACGCTACCGTGGAGGGGGTAGGAAAGCACTGTTGCGTTAAACGTTCAACGCTCCTGGGGAGGGGGAATAGAAAGAGACAGAGCGAGAGTGAAGAAGTTAGTCTTAAAGAAACAATATGAGTTCACTAAAAAACAATTTCTACCCCTTCCTATATTTTCATTTCCACATTACGAAGTTTCACTTCTTCCGCGCGGAGGGACTCCACGCACTATTTTTTTTTTCATGTATAGAGCGGTGGGTGTTCGCCTTCCCCTCGAGGGTTTGCCGTCTCACCAGCCTACGGTGTGAACAACCCGCAGCGAAAGGACGCTATCGCGGAACACATCAGAAAGTAAGAGTGTTCACGGTGACAGACGCGCGTGCTGAACTTGGGTTAATGTGTACGGATAGCAGAAAGAAGTATAAATGTAGGAAGATCCAAGTTATACATATTCTTGTCCCTCTTATAAGGAATATAGAAACAAATAGCTTTAAGCAAGTCGGTAGTATTTCAATTGGCTCCTTATCCGTTCAAAAATGCTGATTATATAAGACATTCTTCTCTATGATCAAGCATGTTTCTTAAAATTGACAAAATTCACGTAGAACTCTGTTTTTTTTTTTTAACTCAATTTCGACCGCACGCTATGAAAGCATGAAATAGATAGGTTACTAGGTATGTAAAACTCAGGGAAAAGTATTATTTACTTCAAAAAGTGGTTGAAACTATTAAAATATCTGTCATAGTATGAAAAGAAAAATTGTAAGGAATAAGGCCTTTTGAACACCCCACGAAGAAACGGAGAAGCTGGGCTTCCATCAGGCCCGCTGCGCATTCTCTGAAATCTCTCTCTCTCTCTCTCTCTCATCCCGGCTATTTATCGCACATGGTGGTGGAGTCAGCCTTCCATATCTTCTTTCTTCACTTTATCACCTTATCCCTGATGTCATGTTTAAAAACATTGCAGTCCGTCGTGTCTACCAGCAACATATTTGTTCAAATGGTCAAGGCTTCCCTCTAGATCTTTATCTGGCGACATTCGCTTTCGACTTCGTTGTTAACGTAATCAGGTGGTCTCCTCTTGGATGTCCATACCACCTCATACTGCTTTCCTGCAGCTTATCAGCGACGTCACGGAATCCCAGGCAGTACCTCTTCTTCTTGTGGTGGCATATCCTAACGGATGCCGGCGATCATCATACGAAAGTCCAATACCATCTTCACCATAAGGGCACACGGGGCCCGTGCCCAGGGCCCCCATTCTCAGGACCGACAATTTCTCTCACACAATAAATGGTAATACTTGGTAATTTTTTTTTATTATAATTCGCTTTTTATACTTTCCAAAAGGGCCCCAAATTCTTGTGCCGAAGGGCCCCAGCCTAGTTTAAGACGGCCGTGCGAAAGTCTCCTAGCTATTTTTTGCCACTCCGCTAAGAGTGGTGACGTCCTAATACCGGTCCAGTCCACCAAGTTGTTCTAGGTCTTCCTCTCCCTCTTCTACCTTCTATTGTTCCCTCAATTATATTTCTAGTTATGGCATTTTTTGCGTTTCTGTAAATATGTCCATAGAGTATGCCGTTTTAATCTACCTCGCCTTGTACTTATTTTTTCATTGCGGATCTTATCTACCCTGTACATACCTACTGTGCGTGTGTTGGACACATACCAATTGTGCTGGATTAAAAAAAGTTATATTTTCACTTGTTTTTAATACTGGCAGCTCCATGTTTTTTTTCTACTGACGCTGCCTAGGTGCCGCATGCGCGCGCCGATCTCGCCGAAATTGTCCCCGCTCAATTTCCCGCGGCTTTCCATATTGTGTAGCTTGCGTAACGGCTCGTAATTCGATTACACAAGCCTGTCAAAATTGGGGCTAATTAACGTTAGCCGCTTGTGACTTGTGTCTTGTTCATTGAAAGTGAAATAAGTAAAAAAATTGAGACATATCCTACACATAGAGATATGCCGTTCTCAAGAACGTTTCCAGATTTGTATGGGGAGAGGATTTTCTCGAGAACATTCCCCAAACAAAATTAGGAAAGTTACCGGAAATTCTCAGAAACATCACATCGTTACCTACACGCCTAGTTCCAAATCAAGAAAATTAATTTGTTGTGTGGAGGTCCTCCATTTACAGTGTTTTACGTACGTTCCCCTATTTCTCTCAAACGGCTGAACCAATTTGGAAAAGTCTTGCTTGTTTGAACTGTTATTAGTACATTACTGCCTGATTAGTGCAGACGCCGGGAAACAAGGGCTTGCCGGGTGAGTAGGTATAGACGGCCAACCGTAGGAAAGCCGGATAGTGATACGAAGCCGGCAAGCCCTTTTCATGGCTAAGGCATGTATAGTTCTTTTCTCAAACATATCCACTCAATTGCTTCGAATTTTGAGTTGGACTCTATTTATATAATAAAATAAGAGCGGTAACAGGTAGCCG
This sequence comes from Apotomis betuletana, assembly GCA_932273695.1. NCBI lineage: Eukaryota > Metazoa > Arthropoda > Insecta > Lepidoptera > Tortricidae > Apotomis > Apotomis betuletana. The sequence continues at coordinate 7,629,239 of OW026318.1, read as the reverse complement.
TAGTTACCAAAAGCAATCTAGTGGTTATGCAATGAAATAAAAAAATACACCGCTTTTTGGCCTGTTCATGAATACAGACGCCAAGTTTAAAAAAAAATACTTCCCGGTCTAGGCCTTCATTTTTGTATGAAATTCCTTTACAGTTCTCTCGACTTGTTCCGCCCGAAACGTGATACTTCGAAGCCTGTTATACCGCACATTATGACGACATTTCTGCATGTTTGATATTTTTTTCCCTATTGTCATCAAGTTAGAATCAGAATCAGATGCCGGGATCTAGGAGCTATTGAGGGAACTCTTCAAATATTGCAGGCGGCTATCGTGATTTTTATAACTCGTGCAATACACGTCTTAATCATCACAGCTCCCAGTAAATCCCACTTATGGCCTAGGGTGCCGTAATAGTACATTACGTAACAAGGGTGGTAAACGAGGAATCACAAACGAGTGTCTATTAGAATCCCGAAGCCGAAGGCGAGGGCTTTAATGACACGAGTTAGGAATTCCTTTACCACCAGAGTCAAGTACGACTTTTTTCATCACACTTTGGAGCAAATAAATCAAAAGTAGTAGTAGTCAATACCAAAATTACTTACTGCCCTAGGGCGTGATATACGACTTACCGCCCTAGGGCGTAATATACGATTTACCGCCTGGTTTTCTAGCATGCAAACCATTGTTTACGAGCAAAGTGTGATGAAAAAATATTACGATTCAGATACTTTAACATAACCGGATTTTACATGGAAAACTTCCGTGAGTCTCAGATCAGACATATTATTAAAGCACATATGAAACGGTTTACGATGACAGATGTGTTCGACGGGCCGCGACTGATGGTCCTGGTGATGAATCGCGAACTGAGACTATCGACTTACACGGCATGAGTAAACCCGTTTAATATGTTTTAATAAATAACCGCGTTTTTAAGAAAATTATCAATATCTCTAACTAATACATTCCGTTAAATTGCCAACGACGGAAGCGGGGTAGGAAGGCAATATCCGGCATCCTGCGAACCCCTTTTATTTGAATTTGTAATTCCTCGGATGATTCGGGGTGATGTGAATATAAATCGACTTATAAAGGCAGGGGTGGTCGATAGGTTTGTAACCATATTTTAAAATCGAAAAGGGATTTAAACCACGAACAAAAACTGCATAAAAAACGTTGTGGGCGTTTTCACATTGTTAATAACATTTATTCAAAGAACATGACAATTGTAATGCAATTTTTTTTTCTACGACTGGCGATGAACATTTTTTAGGGTTCCGTAGTCAACTAGGAACCCTTATAGTTTCGCCATGTCCGTCTGTCCGTCCGTCCGCGGCTTAGCTCCGAGCCTCCGTGATCATTAGTACTAGAAAGCTGAAATTTGGTATGAGTATACAACATGTGTATGCACATGCCACACTTGCACACACAGCACACGCCGACAAAACGGTAAAATAAAAAAAACCGGTCAAGTACGAGTCGGACTCGCGCACCGAGGTCCCGTTTTTACCCTTTGGGTACGGAACCCTAAAAATAAAAAAAATGTTTTTTTCGAAACACCTTAAGTGGGGGTGAATTTTTTTTTCGTTCCAACACGTGTGTGGGGTGTCGTTGAATAGGTCTTTTAAAAATAATTGGGGTCTTCAAACATAATTTTTTGATAAAGTCAGCAGTTTTGTAAACATTCCACGCTACTAGACCGCCCTCTGGGTCATGGGTCGATTGCAAAAAATTGAACATAGGGGCTTTAATTAAAACAAAACTTAATTGTTTTTATAGAACCTTTTTTATCGATTCTATTTTTATGGGGAAATACCACATTTTCATTTTTATAAATAATGACACAAAGGTAAATTAAAAAAGAAAAATTGAATACGATCCACTACAATCTAAGCAGGGCTTGAACCTGCGACCTCTGCGTTACCGACGCATTGCTCTCCCAACTGAGCTATTAGATCGCTACGTCAATCACACCAACTCTTTCATTCCATAATTCATACGCTACTGGAGCGCCCTCTGCGTCATATGTGTTTGAAATGCTTATGCGTATTCTTAATTTATCTTTCTGTCATTATTTATAAAAACTTAATTGATTCATTTGTGTGATGAAAGTTACCCATACATTTTGTATGACTATCTTTCGTCACACAAAGGAAGCGATCGTGATTTTTTGTTAATTAAGCTTTTAACTATGTACATTTTTTTTGCAATAGACCCTCATATGTTCTTTATGTTTAAGCGCATTAGCCATTACCTTAGGATGTGCGTTTTACACATTATCTTTGCTGGGTTTCCGAAAAGGCAATAAATAAAACAAAGAAAATTTGTTGTATAATAAATATATTATATAATTTAAACATATTTTATTTATATTCCATCTTATATAATAAAATGTTACAAATAAGTGCACGTATTTTTTTTTGTAAGTAAATAAGTTTTCCTATTTTATAATAAACGTTTTCTGAAGATTCAAACCAAACCTCATAAATTTCATACAGTACCTACATATCACTAGTACTTAATAAAGTGTTTGTAAGACATAATTTATGAATAATAGATTGCTCGTTATTTAATTATGGCAACTGTAAATAAAGCACCAAACTGGTAATGCACAATTACTTTAATAATACATTTATGTAACCGGAACCAAAGGCAAAAATTATATATATGAGGTGAGTCGCGACAAGCGTGCCACGTGGGGTAAGCGACCATAAAAATAACGATAAGTACAGACTTTATACTACTACTATGTTAAACAACTAACTTAGTTACGTGGTTGAAAAATGGCGTTAGTAGTTTAACGAGAATGGATGAAATAAAACAAAAAATCTGTAGCTTAAGAAAAAGATGAAAATGATTTTTCCCGCCTTGCACGGGCATCGTACGGCATCCCAACGAAGATGATAATTTTTCCGACTTGGCAGGGGCGCTGAGTATGTCCCTAGATACCTATTTAGGCAGTGCAATTAAAAAATATAATATATTATCAGTAAAATTAGCTTAGTAATTGCAATTTATATTATCCAGGGGCACGGCACCACTCCTACCAAGTCGGAAAAATTATCAACTCCGTTAGGTTAACCCCACGATGCCCGTGCAAGGCGGGAAAAAACATTTTCATATTTTAATAAGCTACAGAAAAATCTTTGATTTTTTTTCTAGGAATGAGGGGAGTTATTCCTACCCATAAACAAAAATTCAAGATACATTTACGAAAGATGTAATGTCTCTTTTTTTGTGGGTGTACACAGACCACAATTTTTATATTAAACCATTGATAAAAGTGAGGTGTAAACCCTTTCAAATAAACAATAGAAAGATCGACACACAAAGCATAAGGAAAAAACCAAAAGGTTATCTGGCGTTAGGGTGGTAGAAAGGTTAACACAGTGTACCGGTGATCCAGAGGTACCGGGTTCAATACCCGGTCTCTTGCACCAGGTTACGCATATCAATTTTTCTTTGAATTTTGATTAAAAAAAACATCAATTCCTCATTATGGTAAAGATTCGCTTATCCCGGGTAGCGGACTTGTCCCAAATTACCTTACTTAGGATAAAATCACACAGAAATAAATTTTATGTGTGTTGGTGACTTTTTAAATGTCTGTTCAGGGTGTTCACAGCGAGGCGTATGGTTAACACATAGTTAAGTACATATTCTAAATGTATTTCAAGTTCAAGGTGCACACGTTAAGTTCAAGGTGTGCAAGTTTAAGAGCCAGTTGTTCAAAAATATATTACGAATATATTTAACGTGTCTCTATATTCACCGAATGCTTAATTTCATAGACAATTTTTTCCTCGGAGTTCATGCATTTTCCAGAAATCTTGAAAATGTCAACCTACCTATAGATTAGATTCGGTTAGGTTTGTGTTATAACATTCTAAACTATTTTAAGGTTTCGGAAGAAAAATGCTTTCGATGAAGTGAAAATTCGATGAAACCTTTTGTCAATAAAACAAGGGGCCACGTTAACTAGTTTTAAGTACTGACGTAACTGGCTCTAAGTTTCCTTAGTGTTACAAAGTTCAAACTGTACACATTTATGTACAGTCCGTGAGCACTCAGATTGGGATTCGGGTTTGGGTGAAAACTGCGAGGTTCTTATCTGAATAGCGTAAGAGCGAGCGAGACAGGTAAAAAAGGCGAATCATATTCCGCCAGCTCACACACTGTACAGTTAACAGATAAAGGAATGTTACTACATATTTAAAATACTGTCAATAGGAAGTTATTTATTTTAAGTACTGGCACTTCAAAGCGTTTTTAAACCACCTTATATAAGAAAACATAAAAGCATTTACTATCTGCAATGCTTGAATTTAATGAGATTACATTTCTAAATAATTACCCCTGTGTATAATTCTAAATACAATTAATTAAAATGTTCTATTATTGTCTAAGGAAAATTCATAATAAAATTATATTAAAATGCGTAATACTAAAGATAAAATTTAAATTACATACTTTTAGAGTTGATTACGAAATTTACCAGACAGAAATTAACAAAATATACAAGTCTGGCAAAAATCTATGTTTGTAAGCAAAATTTTAAATAAACTGAGTACCTATGTTAAAAGTTGAAACTCATGTAAAAGTGACCAAACTTCAGAATTAGTAATTATACAGAATTCAGAATAAGTCACTTATTACAGTCGGCAAGTAACGTGTTACATTTTTGCACCATTTTTCAAACAACCATCCACAACCGAATCACTTTAGGATTAGGGTCTGACACCCATTAATCAAATCAACGCCCACCGACCGGTGGAACCGAATTCTTAGGGCGCGGCTCCACTGAGGCGGAGGGGAGACGTGGAGAATCGACCAATCACAATGGGGAAGCGGGAGCTAAGATTCAGATTCACCTCAAGTGATTGGCTTCGTTTCAGTGGAGTCGCACCCTTAGGATCCACAAAATGCCTCGCCTAATTTCAACCCTTGTCTTACCTTACATTTAACAACTCCGGCAAATTTGTATCATGTAAGTACATCATATTATCTATAATAGAATAAAAATAAAATCCATCTAAAATAAAAACAATCAGATTTTGTTTGTGCTATTTCATTGACTTAATCTTGATATGGTCATTTTTATTCCCCGCACCGTACTCTGAGCGTTTTTGAAAAAAAGTTTAGATGTCTTTTTTTTTTTTGAAAACTTTTTTTTTTGGCGGAGCGAGATTCACAGCAATAGAAATCGTATGATTACTCGTATATATCGCAGCAAATAATGCGTCCATAAATATCTGAACACGCACTTTTAACATCTTAACTATAAAATTTGCTGCGATATCACTAAGTAACAAATACCTACTTAAAAGCTCGTATCTCACTGTCAATCTACAAACTACATACGAGGTTTTAAAGAGTAGTGACAGAAATTTTGAGACTGTACGAAGTTGCGAAGTGAAAATTCGGCGAAAAATATTATGCGAAATGGCAAAACACCGTTTTGCATAAGCCGTTGAAGGCGCAGGTTCGATTTCCGCTCGAGCCATTGGATTCTTCTATTTATCGTTTCAATAAAAACATTTATTCTCTCGGTGGCGTTAGTTTTCTAAAGTCTCAGCTATGGCGTACAGAAGGTAAGGATGCTGCATCTTTCATAGGAGAATATTTCACCTGGTGACAACCTAGTCACTAAAATTACTGTCACTGCTTTTCAAAACCTCGTATTTAGTTAGTAAATTGATACCAAGATAAGAGATTTTCTTCAAGTAGATATTTGTTACTTAGTCAGTTTTGCTTATCAAGCGACGATTTGAAAGTGTCTAGCGGTAAGCAGTAAATAATAGTTCTAAAAGGCTCCAAAAGCGGCGCTGGAGTAAGTGAAACTGTCTAGCATCCATAAACTATAAGATATTAGGCCTGAACTTATGGAGGGTAGAGGTATTTCAACACTTTGCGCTGGCAAAACAACGGAGAAAAATGGAGAAAACTGATCACCGTCCTTCCGTCATTTCGTGCTAACTATTCTAGCGTTTTGACTTTCATAAAAAGTAGCTGATTTGATCAGTTCCGTGTTGTGCTATGGATAGGCCTGAACTTATGGAGGATAGAGGTATTTCAACACTTTGCGCTGCCAAAACAACAGAGAAAAATGGAGAAAACTGATCACCGTCCTTCCGTCATTTCGTGCTAACTATTCTAGCGTTTTGACTTTCATAAAAAGTAGCTGATTTGATCAGTTCCGTGTTGTGCTATGGAGATCCATACAAAAAGGTCGCATTTAACTTAGCACGGCATTCTGTCAGCAACAGGAAACTAGCCCAACTCTCGTGCAACACTAGCGCCACCAATTTAACCCCCTTCAGCGGACACTTGGATATATGAAGATGCTGCTCCTCCCATACACTCCTCAGTTTAATACCACAGGTAAAGAGATTTCATCAAAGTGGCTCCGCCCACAACAGGCCGGTTATGAATGTAAGCTATTCTTAGGTATGTAATAGAGATATTTACTATTTCTTCTCCAGCGTGGCTTTACACACGTATCCTTTGAGCGCGAGCACGCCCCTACACTTTATGTGGACCTGGTACCTCGCGCACCAGTCTAGACTATTGCAGCTAATGCCTGCGTCTGAGAGGGTCTTGAGGGCCGCCAGCGAGAGTAGATCTGTAACAATACAAATGGTTTAACACTTTCGCTACCAGGAACCCGCCTGGTAGGCACTCGTAATCATTGCTCAGATGCCGGTCACGTATTTTTGCTTAAAGAGCTACCCACCTAGCGGGCTCTCGGTTTCTGGGGTAGGGTTAAATTTTATATCTGGTTGCGAAAGTGTTAAGAGGCCTTATTCCTTTTAAAATGCTGATTGTTTTAGTCATCTTTCTCTATGATCATACCTACATGTTTCATAACATATTATTGATGTTATTACCTAGAACTACTATTGGGATTTATTGCTATATATTTGAAATCTACAGTTTTAATTTTTCGTTGTTAATTTTTCTTTCAAAAACTACTCGAAATTGACAAAATTCACGGGGGAAATTAGTTTTTTCAACTTATTTTTGACGGCACACAATGAAAGCTTGAAAAAGCCATGTTACTATCTAGAACTCAGGGAAAAGTATTAAACACATCAAAAAGTTAGTTGAAATTATCAATATGATCGTCATAGTAACAAAAATTTTTTTTTATACTCGCAGACTTTAATCTGTCAATTATAATTTCACAGACAAAATCACAATAACGCACTTTTTAATCCCGTAACAAAATTCTGTACTCTATGGTACCCGCTACAGAACTTTAATATTCATAAGACATCTCTCTACACAACTCTAATAATTTCAAAAAGAGAACATAAGCTTTCTCATCATATTTTTTTCTACAGAACGTGTGGAGTGACTGAGGGACCACGGAGCAAGAATCGAGGTTGATTTGAGCGATGGTTGGCTTCACTTAGCAGTTAGTAGACAGTCTAGAAGTGTTCTACTGAGAGTACGTACCAGGAGGATCAGCGTGTGTCAACAGTTGTACATCATTAGCTCTACAGAATGCGTGGAGGGAAGGAGGCACCACGCAGCAAGAAGCGAGGTTGATCTGAGCGATGGTTGGCTTCACTTTGGCCCAGGCGTGCAGTTTGTAAAGGCAGCCGCCGCCGACGTCGGCTACGCCTAGCTGATTCACTCGACCTGGAAATGTAATAAATTTAATTATAACAATAGTTGTAAAAGGGTAAATCAACTTTTAAGTGCACCTTGTTGCTATGGTTACGCAAAATTTGTCCGTCGGACAACCTAAGCATTTTTCTATGAAACAGTATGAAGATGTCACTTGAAATAATGAACTTTATTCTGCAAGTAGGCCACAAGGGCACTTTTACATGTCTACCGGCATTTCACAAGAGGAGACGACTGTTGAGAATAAAGCCGAAAGAAACTCAACAGTCAGTCATTTTTTCATAAAGGATAAGTACTTAACTATTACAGTAATATGAACTTAACTATACGTAGTTCTCGAACAACGGGGACAGAGTAAACAACACAAAAAAGCTGATTCACCCAAAATAACTGTACAAGGCATTTCTGGATCACCATAGGTTCTCATCGATACTAATATAAAATCGTAAAAATTAAATCTTTGTCCTTTCATCACGCTGTACCAATATAAAAAATATATTTTGGATGTTGTACCCTACTACGGAGAAACAAAGAAAGAGGGTTATAACTTTTTCCCCAACGTGGACGAAGTTCGCCGGCATCTTCTGTTTCTGTCTGAATATGAGCTGTGATGATGTGAGCTATGATGAGATTCAATTTTCAACTTAACGACAGTTTCACGACGACCACTTGCCGTAGATTTATGTACCTCGTACATTTCTACAACACGACATAGTACCGTACTAAGGTTGTATAAAGCAAATTATCCTAGTTTGAGAAAAAAAATAAGAAAATGGTCAAAGAGTATGTGCATTATAATGCACATTGCCAAGTTAAGTGTTTAAAAAGAAATCGTTTGGGGTGGGTATTACCTGTACGTACATGGACAGTTAACACAAGCCTTATTTCCAGATTTGGGTGTAGGACTCAAGAGAAATGAGGAATGGCGGGGGAAATTTGACACTTCTGTAAAGGATAACTCACCGTTTTTGACATATTCCTCTAGCACTCCCCACAGCACCTTGATTCCGGGTAGGATGGCCTCACACTTGCGAGCGTCAGCCTCGTTGTCCGCATCCACCTCAGGTATCTTGTTGCCTGGAAACCGTGACGTCACAGAATATGAATTGTATTCTAAACACACTTAATCATCTGCACTGGTGGCTCTGTCAGCATCCTGCTTAGGAACTGTTCAAGCAAACAGTGATCTTATCCTTACCGTGTTCGTTCGTCCATGTAAAGTGTAATTTAATACTGTTTCCTACTCAACGCACGAGGCACAAATTCCAGAAGGCACGGTGACCTTTATCCACCTAAGACCCGATTTGCTAAATCTCTCTATATACTACTCATGGGTCTTCAGTATAAGCGATGGTAGCCTAGTGGTTAGGGCATGCGACTTTCAATCCGGAGGTCGCGGGTTCGAACCCGGCCCGTACCAATGAGTTTTTCGGAACTTATGTACGGAATGTCATTCGATATTTACCACTCGCTTTTCGGTGAAGGAAAACATCGTGAGGAAACCACCTAAGCCCAATAAGGCCTAGTTTCCCCTCTGGGTTGGAAGGTCAGATGGCAGTCGCTTGCGTAAAAACTAGTGCCTACGCCACATCTTGGGATTTTAGGTAGCCGACCCCGATTGAGAATTCATTCTCAAAAAAAAAAATGGGACAAAGGCTAGGAGGATGGATGGATGGGGGTCTTCAGTAGACTGATAAGGTCCACGACCCCATTCTCTAGATTCCTCTGTTTTCAATTACCCATTGGAAATGTGTAAAGGTACTTTAAGAAAGGACGCCCAGAATTCAGCATTTTCCGAATATTTATTTCCAACAGGGTTGTACTATAGAATCACGCTTAGAGTAGTAGAGTAGGTGACGGTCTCGGGCAGGTCTTTGGCGGGCACGTCAGATTTCTACGATAGAGTCACGTTTAGAGTATAATGAGAACTCACCGACGTTGCTAAGCGATATAGGTGAGGCCTTGTTGGAGTAGGTGACGGTCTCGGCCAGGTCTTTGGCGAGCACGTCAGGGTTGTACGATAGTATCACGTTTAATATAATGAGATCTCACCAACCTTGCTCAGCGATATAAGTGAGGCCTTGTTGGAGTAGGTGACGGTCTCCGGCAGGTCTCTGGCGGGCACGTTAGGATTGTACGATAGTATAACGATTAGAGTAAAATGAGGTCTCACCGACGTTGCTCAGCGATATAGGTGAGGCCTTGTTAGAGTAGGTGACGGTCTCGGGCAGGTCTTTGGCGGGCACGTTAGGATTGTACGATAGTATCACGATTAGAGTAAAATGAGGTCTCACCGACGTTGCTCAGCGATATAGGTGAGGCCTTGTTGGAGTAGGTGACGGTCTCGGGCAGGTCTTTGGCGGGCACGTCAGGGTTGTACGATAGTGTCACGTTTTCTATCACAGTTGTGTGGAGCGCTGTGAACACTGGAATGGAAATTTACACATTAATTAAGCTCATAAAAAAAGAGTTGGTATTTTAAACAAAGATACAATCACATCCTCGAGACTCACTGAACATTTTTAGCCAGTCTAATAAAAAAATACATCCCACCATGCATACATATTTCGGTGTATTGAGCGATTTGATAGCCTAGCGGTTAAGGGCCTTATCCCAGTTGCGATTAGCGAGTGAATTTTCTACACAAATAAGCTAAGGAAAAATGAGACATTACATGCTTCATACATTTACAAAGGTGTATTTATATGCAATTGCATTCCTTACAGATCGGTGCAAGTGAACTACTCGTACCTTTAGGCAACCGGGCAAACTGTTTAGTCCACCAGTTAAATTATCAAAATATAATAGCACGTATTCTTCTTTTGATTATCAAACATAAAACGGCGATGATGCAGAGCTTTGAAGTTTTGCGTAACTTCACTTACAATTTTACTTACAAGTGACGTCACAAACCCCCACTCCCGAACTTTGATGTCCTCTATCCTTGTCAATTTGAAAATGCAAAAAATACGCGTCAAATATATTTCAATATTCTAACTGACGGACTAAATATACTTACGTATTTTTAACCCATGCCTCACCCCTATTACGCGAAAGATGACAAGCGATTGTAGTTTTTAAAAACACGATAATTCTTTTTATCTTTTCAGTCGTTGCTATTCACCTATACCTACCCCATATAAACAATATGATACATAATAAAGTTGTTAAAGATATCGGTTAGACAAAAATAGGCTTTTATACAACCTAATATAATGTATTTATCGCTTAAACATAAATTACTCAATTAATCTATTGAAGTGATACTGATAAGTACATAGATAACAATTAAAGATAGAAATACTAATCATATATTTAAGTAGTTACTCTCTATACATGATAAGGAAAATGCATGGAGTTGGTATACCAAATTATTTTATTTATATATATACCAGTTCAAAAACACTAAATTGACTCTACACTTACTTATTCTCTTGAAAAAAGTATAATTTTTATGTCAGTCAAAATTTGCGAAATTGCTTGAAATCCTTGTATTGACAAGGTTTCAAACTCAAATTATTCAAGTGGTGTCTACAAAGAATGTTGTTCTCTGTAAATGAACACTTTGTAACCACCAATTACCTATTGATGCCTAATGAATTAATTCCACTTTATTATTATTATCACTTTTATTTAAATTAAATCGCTTGAAAATCCGTTCAGGGGTTTTTGAAATGATCGCGAACATACACACAGACAGACGCGGCGGTGAACTTTATTGTATTAAGTCTACCTAGTGATAGTGATATCATGTACACCTGTGCATAGAAGCGGAAGTAAATGTACCTAACTATAGATAGGTAGTATCAATCGTTCGACATTGAAATCAATCCTGTTTTTGATAAAGGTATGATTAATACCTGTTATCGTATCGTGATTTCATAACATTATTGCAGTAGAAAGGTGACCCGCATGTGCATATTTTTTAAACATTAATTTCTTTTAATGTTTTATACGTACTTTTGCGGTTTGTATGCTTTATTAAGTATATTTTACTAGCGGCGCAGCGCTGTGTTACCCGCTCATCCCACGGGAACACTCAATTTTTTCGGGATTAAAAGTAGTATGTTAATCCAGGTAATCTTGGATCATGGTTGTTCTATCTATATACGTATATATATCGTCGTTTAGTACCCGGAACACAAGCCTTCTTGAGCTTAATTTGGGACTAGATCGATTTGTGTGAGGTTGTCTGATATTTTTGAAATATTTGTTCTTGGGTCATGGATGTTATCTATATATGTATTTATATATTATGTATATCGTCGTCTAGTACCCATAGTACAAGCTTTGCTTAGTTTGGGACTAGGTCGATTTGTGTATGATTGTCCCTTAATATTTATTTATTTATAATTTTATATTTATTTAAATACAAGGTAAACTCACCATTCTCCAAGCATTCACTGAGCGCGCTTGTGCTATCCTCATTTATGAATATCTTCACACCAATCTTTAGATTCTTCCTCTCCTCCTCCGCCATTTTAATCTGCACGTCATCGTGTGGCCTGGTGATGTTGACCAGGACCTCAGGAGTCGAAGTGGATACGAACACGGTCGACGATTGGGCGTAGTTGGAATGCGAAGTGTCCGGTTCGTGGGTGCCGTTCTGTTTCACCCCGTTTTGGGAACCCCATTCTGATAGGGTTAGTTTGATGCTTTCTGATAGCTGGAAAAAATAAAGAATAACCTAGATTTAAAATTTTATCCAACCTAGGTGGAGCGATGATCTTTGCAGGGTAAGATCATCTGCGCTGGCAAGATATAGGAGAGGGAGGCAAGAGCTGGATGAGAGTAGCCGAGGATCGTTCACAATGGCGTGCAGTTGGAGAGGCATGTCCAGCAGTGGACAAGTATAGGCTGATATAGAACATGCTATTAAAACTAAAATTAACCACACTAATTAGTGAATGTCTCAGATCGCAGGTGTTTATGGGCCGAGCCGAAGGTGAGGGCCATAAATATGCGTTCTGGGGCTATAATAGTTACCTCCCGTGGTTTGTCTAAAGTTTTACGTCTCGCATTGGCCTGGAAGTGAGGTCTCACCTTCGGTTCGGGCCACAAACACGCGATCTGGGACATTCACCGCTAGGTATATAATGTACATACTATAATAGTGACAGCAAAAAAATTACCAATGAAACTAGCAAACTTATTTGTTTACTGTATAACTATAGAATTGTAATGCATAGTACTTAATTTTAATAAATAAAACAATATAGCCGCGAGCTTATTAGTCCTGTCATTATGAATAATGATCATTGAGTAGTTAATAACGCTCACATTAAATGGGCAATAACTAACAATTTGTCACATAATTTGTTTAGATCATTAATTCATCTAAATTATCGCCTTTCTATGTTTACACTGGTTTCAGTAGGTCAGAATTATCCTTCTCTTTTATTTCACTGCAATTAATGTGTTTTCTTTCTTTCTTTCATTTACTTGACTGGCTTCGATTGCGGAGTAGGATAAAATGTGCCCGCACAAACTTTTTTATTCATTTATTCATAAACTGACCAGTGCTGGGTTGGCCGCCGCCGCGACTGAGCTCTCCTGATGATAAATCGCGTACCGATTGGAAACATGTCGAGCGATATTCGACTTCAACTACGACGTGAGTAAACCCGTTTTGTATTTTAAACTGACCAGCGATTGACCTCAGCTCAGCTACAGCTGTTGGTAAGTGATTAAGCGGTCGAAGATGTAGCTCGCTGGTTCAGTAACAGCCTATTCACTCTTGCCTTGAAGACGCCCAAGTTTAACTTCCAGTAAATAGATACACACGATGGGACCGAGTTCCATTCCTTAGCGGTTCGCATTAGAAATGTTGAATCAAATCGCTTCGTGCGAATAAGTGGTAAACTAAAAACATGAGGTTGAAGTCCCCTCGCTCGCTTGGATGTCCGACGGCAAAACGGGGATGGCGGGATTAAATCGTGCCCGTGGATGAATTCCTGCGTATAGTGTCCAAAATATGTCCGATAAAGGACTGATAAGCTGACAACTTTGCGGCCATGTTATCAAATGCAATTTAGCCTTCTTATTAATGAATCACCATCATCCAATAACATTTGTCCCATCTGGAGACGGGATTTCCCATCAAAGCGGTGGTAGCCTAGTGGTTAGGGCATGCGACTTTCAATCCGGAGGTCGCGGGTTCGAACCCGGCCCGTACCAATGAGTTTTTCGGAACTTATGTACGGAATGTCATTTGATATTTACCACTCGCTTTTCGGTGAAGGAAAATATCGTGAGGAAACCACCTAAGCCCAATAAGGCCTAGTTTCCCCTCTGGGTTGGAAGGTCAGATGGCAGTCGCTTGCGTAAAAACTAGTGCCTACGCCACATCTTGGGATTTAGGTAGCCGACCCCGATTGAGAATTCATTCTCAAAAAATGGGACAAAGGCTAGGAGGATGATGGAGACGGGATTTCCCATCAGAATGAATATCCTTACAAATTGTAGCCAGATCCCATTCTGATATGCTTTATGTATTAGGTACAGAAATAATAAAATATCTATGAAAACCCGTCAAACAGTTTGTGCGTTTAAGTCACAGGTTTAGGTGGCACATCCTCACAAAACTTCACGTTTTTTAGGGTTCCGTACCCAATGGGTAAAAACGGGACCCTACTGCTGAGACTTCGCTGTCCATCCGTCCGTCCGTTCGTCTGTCACCAGTATAACAACAAATACTAAAAATAAAATAAAATAAATATTTAAGGGGGGCTCCCATACAACAAACTTTTTTATGGTATGGAACCCTTCATGCGCGAGTCGGACTCCCACTTGCCCAATTTTCAATATACATAGTATAAGATAACATATACGTTGATTGATCAAGTATTGACCTCGGTTAAGCGAGACATTAGTAGTCATTTTACGTGTTTTACGACGTTAACAATGTAAGTAGGTGCGTATACTGTACCGAGGCGCTATTATTTGTTAGTAAGAACGATATGTTTTGTCAACAATCATTCATTGCAAACTAACTGTGTTGATAGTGTTGATACTATACTGACATCCGTCGTTATATGTTAACTGTATGTTTTCGCGGAGAAAACCTGAGAACAGATAACTAAATTCCAGATTTCTATGACACTGACAAAAACAGTAATTCATCATTCATCATCATCATTTCAGCCATAGGACGTCCACTGCTGGACACAGGCCTAATCAATAGACTTCCACATGGGCCGGATAGCAGCGTCCGACCACCTTGCGGGTGGCCGTCCTACACTGCGCGTGCCGGTACGTGGTCTCCACTCGAGAACCTTTCTGCCCCAACGGCCATCGGTCCAGTAAAAACAGTAATGGGATGTCAAAAAATGACTTAAGTTGTGAGGAAGGGTTAAGATATTTCTACTGGAGTTGTCTTGATCTTGCCACTACATGGGTACTTTCCCGATTCGAAATAAATAACCTATTTTGTAATTTTTTTTTCTTAAGATTACTAGTCTATTTTGAATGGCGTACATTTCTGGTCTTGATAAGTCCAAGAACTTGCCTATTCGTCAAGTATCGCAAAACATCAGCAAATACGAGTTCATAGTAAAAAAAAAAATTAAGTATGCTTAATTTTGCAGACTTACTTTTAAGAAGGCGATAAAATATTTTATTTTAAAATACAGAGTAGAGGTACATTTTTTTTGTTGATTGCTGGATAAATAGGTAGGTTTTTTGGTAACTTGTGAAATTTTGTACTTATAGAATTATAAATTACACACAATATAACTTATTACAATATAACGCCGCAATTATGTACGTTACAAATGTACATACTTCATCAATTAGGTATACATTACGTCATAAGATTATCACTGATTTCACACACCCTCATTCAAATAACGTTCTATGTATACCATCATATGTACCTAATTCACGTGAATATATAATCACTTACGTCCTTCTAAAGCTGTGTCAATCTGAAGGCTACTTTAGATAAAATGACAGACAACTTAACAAGTGGATAATTGTGTCTGTGCACTGTAGAATCATTTAACTCCCATTAAACGTACTACATGTTTCTGTAGTTAGGACACACGGTAGTGGCCTGCCAAGTTCGAAGAAAAAGCCGAGCGATAACCTGTAATATCATTACGAAAATCCACGTAAAATCGCGCTCATACCCTCCCGTCTAGCACAACTATGATTCGCGACTCTTGTCGCGCGACATAGAACTACATGTCACATTCTCACGACTATAGAGAAAGACGGGCAAATATCTCGCGCGAGAAATAGTCGCGTATGACAGTTATGCTAGAGGTGCCGATATCATAGTTGGGTGTGACGTGAAGAGACAAGCGAAGTAGTTTTACGTCTGTGTTGAGTCTCATTCTAAAATCGACGTAAAATTGCGCTCAAGTACCCGATCATACTTAGGCGCGACTAACTAAATGATAAGTAGTTTGTTGTATGAGATAAAAATACTGTTTATTTCAAGACATCTCTATATCCAAACTTACAGAACATAACTTTAGCGTAGACTATACCAATATTACGAGCAATATTACGATTAAATTGTAGGTCTAATTAAAAGTAAGTAATTAATAATAATATTTGAGGTTATTGTAATTAGTTACAAGGCCTTACACACATTATTTAAATTAAGTTAATTATTAGTTTCGTGGAGACATCAGAACTTGGCCTATATTTTGAATTGAAGTTTTTGCCTAGGATAAAAACGAAGACCATAGTATATTATTAGCCTATGCTGTAGGTAACCTCGCTGTAACTGTAACTGATATTTGTATTTCCTTATCACTTCTTTCATACACGTGTATATTTGTATAGCTACTTTAGCAAAATTCTTTATTTATTTAAGCTTTATTGCACAATACAAAAAAAAGTACAAATGGCGGACTTAATGCCTTAAGGCATTCTCTACCAGTCAACCACTGGGTTAAACAGAAATATGTAGTCGGTGCAGGATCAAAGTTATAGAGAAACAAAGTAATTAAAACACAAATCAATAACATAAAATATATACAAATAATAATAATAAATCTTTATTAATAAAAAACATAAGAATAACAATTTGCATAAAAATAGGCATATATATAGGAATGTATGCTACCAAGTGCTAAATTATCATTATTGTCTTAAGCGGCTTACATTCACGTGAAATTGTCAGGAACGGCCCGACGTTTCGAACTCGTACAGAGCTCTTCATCAGGGACTGCTACCTTTACAGCTTAATACAATAATGAACTAATATGTCTCGCGAAAGTTTTAATAAGATTATTGCTAAATCATCGTCTACTTCAGAGTCTTGCGACCTCGGACATATACATGTCTGTTGATATTTATAGTGATTTATGTATACTCACTTATTACCAACCTACTGGTCCCCATCTACCCATAACCAGTGGCTCTGTGAACTGTAAATTTGTATCAAATTTTCAAACCCGTCTCGGTAAAATTGAAAAATTACAAAAATACTGAATCGACCAAAAATATCGGAATACTTATCGAACCAACTTGCAAAAAAATCAATGAATATCGTTTGAGCAATGCGACCTGTAGGCGAGAACAGCCAAAGTGTGTTTATGTGTTTGTATGTTTGTTACTTCTTCACGCTCAAAAGGCTGGATCAATTTTGATAAATTTTGGTATGAAGGTAGCTGACACCTTGGATTAACGCATAGGCTACTTTTTATCCCGAAAAATCTAGTGTTCCCATGGGATGAGCGGGTAACACCGCACGGCGCAGCTAGTGCTTCACTATCATCACTACATAGTATAAAACAAAGTCGCTTTCTCTGTCCCTATGTCCCTTTGTATGCTTAAATCTTTAAAAATACGCAACGGATGCGGTTTCTTTTTAATAGATAGAGTGATTCAAGAGGAAGGTTTATATGTATAATACATGCATAATTTATCAGCATTGCATCCGTGCAAAGCCGGGGCGGGTCGCTAGTATTATATAAATAGAACTTCACGTAGTGAATGTCGCCGCTATAAAACTGAACTATACATTTACTTTATTAAATAGATAGTACCTAGACAGTCGTGTCTCTTTTACAATAATCACTTTTGATCTTCTCGAAACCGCGTTCAACGGTTACCTATCATAATCCCGAATTTGCATTTGCCCGAAATTTAGAATGCTCGAATTTTCATTTGCCCGAAAGCTATTTATTCCAAAACTATTAATATTTCAAAATAATTATGAAACAAACCTAACCTAACCTAACGGGTTCTTTACAACGACGTTTATAATGTCCTGAAAATATTAATAGTTTTGGAATAAATAGCTTTCGGGCAAATGAAAATTCGGGATTATGATAGGTTACCGCGTTTCAACAGAGAGCCATCTTATACACTTTGCGGCGCTCAAAAAATAAATATTCGTCGACGGGTGTTGCACGTCAATTTATACCGATACGCGATCCGCCTCAATACTGTTGCTTCGCCAAGTAATCGCCAACTGCAGAGCTTTGAGAGACTTTGTGGGTAAAGGTAAATCACAACTTTGAAAAAAAAAAAAAAAAATGTTAGTATCAGATACCTATACTAGCTAGTATCTATCTATGATAATATCTAGCCAGTATCTAAGATACTAGCGGCATACAGTTACCACGCTTTTCATTGAAGCTAAATTAGTTACGACCTTTTTTTGAGTAGTTACGATATCTCGGATATATGACATTACAAATGTCGAACTTGTGCCTTATTCACTTTGTGTTTGTGTTTAAAGATGTTAAAAGAAATATAGTTCCTAGGTTAAATAATTTTATATTAAATAATCAGTATGTTTATTCAACAAGTAGCAACTTACTACTACTACAAGTTGTTTTTGATATGGACTGAGGTAATTATTAGATGTATGTTCTATGAGAGTCGTTTGATAATATTTGTATAAGGAAAATCATGTTTTCCTGTATTACCTTGGTATTTTTCTTCTTTAAATCCCAGAATAAATATACATAAATTAACTGTCTGTATATATTTTTAACTGTAGTCTAATGTGTGGTATATTCCACTACCAAATATTATAAAAGAGAAAGTTTGTGTTTGAGTATGTTTGTTACTTCTTCACACCAAAATGGAATTCATGGAATCATGGAATTTGGAACAAAGATAGTTTATACCCTAACTTAACACATACGCTACTTTTTATCCCAAAAAAAAGCATAGGATACTATGAATAAATGTTTCAACGCAACCAAAGCCTTAGGCTTCAAACAAAAGCTACTTAGATATGAAGGAAAATACAGCTCATACATATCTGATATTTAAATTCAATCTTTAACACTGTCAATAACTATAGAAAAGTCATGGCATTTTAAATGAACTCCTCATTACTTACTTGGCAACTATTTCACTGAAGTTTGTACTAAGCCTAGTCATCACTAAAAATAGCCCAGAAAACGCACAATCATCCTCACAGAACACTAGTAGTCTTATTCTGCTTTCAAATGTATGTGTATTTAGTGGAGAAGCAACGGATAGTTGACCATACTTATGCAGAAAGCGACCAAAGAATTTTTTTTCATAACGCAAAAAGCGACCAATCTCATTCATTGACTAAGACGTCACTTTGACAAAAAATCTACGCTGGTCGCTTTCTGCATAACTATGGTCAGTTGTTTGATCAGATACTGGATATTCGGCCTGACTGCTGGCCTCCTGAAATATTCAGTATCCGTCCGCCGAATATTCAGCCGGCGGATCTATTGTTTTACTATGTAATTACGAAGTAACTTCGTTCAATAGTAGGTGCACGTGCACTTGAATATTTTTGATAAGTTGTGTAACCATAACCGTTTTTTAGATTCCATTTTTATGCCTGAAATCAACCAAGTTTTCTATCCGGATATCAAAATAATGTCCGGATAGGCTGATACCGGATACTAACTGGATATTCGGTGCATCTCTAGTATTTAGAAACTTAAGATCACAGTAGGTAAACTCAAGTTCCTTTTTTGCTGTGGTGTTATTACAGTGAATAGTTTCATTACTTAAATTCAAAAGGGTTATCATTTCATATGGGAATCGGCTAATTGAAAGTAGTGTCCAATAACATAATCACTTTCTGTCCCTATCACACACACTATCCATCCCTCTCTTCTATGGTCTTCCTCTTTTTCTACAGTTATTCATACTAAAATTATGAAATGTTGGCTTAAATAATACAAGAAGTTTATATTATGTTTATATACAATTACTTAAAGGCCAATTTGCGTATGTATGTTAATTGTGTATTACACAACTACATGCATTGAAGTATGTGTGTATATCCTTACATTACATACAATACTTTAGATATGAGCCTATTGTTTCACAAATCTACACGGTTATTTCCGTGCATGGCGTGAAGAACTTGATAAGTCCAAAATGGCAATTGTTCAGGGCGTCGATTTTAAAGTTTGACATTTTCTCCAAAATCCATTTTCATCTTTAACTCGTGTTTAAAGCTTGATTTATGGATAATTTTCCGCGATCTTTTCATTTACCTTACGTATTCTAGTAAAATCCTCTTATTTTCTGTGATATAAGACTTATCAACATAGGTACCAACGACTTATCAAGTTATTCCCCATACATTAGTGCCCAAATTGGTGAAAATGTTTTTTAATTTAATTCCTAAAAATCAGTTTTTCATAGTAACTGAAACGTCTAAATTGATTTATAGGTAATTTTATGCAAACTTTTCAATTATTTTACTTATTTTGGTGGAAACATTGTATTTTGTGAGATATTAGACTTATCAACATATTCACCATCGACTTATCAAGTTCACCATCGACTTATCAAGTTATTCCCCATACATTAGTGTCCAAATTGGTGAAAATGTTTTTTAATTTAATCCCTAAAAATCAGTTTTTCTGTATAATTGAAATGTCTAAATTGATTTAAGGGTAATTTTATGCAAACTTTTCAATTATCTTATATTATTTTGGTAGAATCATTGTATTTTGTGAGATATTAGACTTATCAACATATTCACCATAGAATATAGGGTATCAATTAAACAATTCTATCGTTTCTATACAACTGTTTTGTTTATATAAGGCGATTTGAATGGATTATATCGCGTGTGTTCGTTGTTTGAGTCTCCTGACGTTTCGGCAACTATTTTTGATGAGAAAAACACAAATTTTCGGTGCCAAATACGTCAGAAAGGCACAAACAATGAATAAATATGATACAATCCGTTTGAATTGTTTTATTTTAGTCACGAAACCCGATGAAAATAAAATTAAAAGTTATAAAAACATTGAATAAATTGTAGTAAATGAATCGTCTTTAATTCAGTAATGCAAAAGCACTTATTCTACAGAAAAACTAGATGAATTCATCTTATTTTTAACTGGCAACATCTTTGTTTTTCTGATCCAATAAATAAAACTGGTCGATGGTTGACAAGGTACCGGTAATGTGAATGATACATACGAAGACACTGTTAACTATACCCCATGGACCTTAACACATTGTACTAAGGTTTATATTATGTTCACAAATGTACAGTTATCAGTGTTTTCCTTTGTACCAGAGTACACCTCAGATGTGAGAATAACTTGACAAATCGAAATATACATTTCGATAAATTATGAATAATTAATTATGTCAACTTATTATTTGCTGTGTCCATCAACCTGAAAATGATAAATCGACATATGAATTTACGGTAGTTGTGTATAATGAGATAAAACGATATATTCATTTGTTATCGTTAAAGTGTGCTTGTCTTCATTCTAATATCTTGATTTGTCAAGTTACGAACGCTTTTTTTTTTTTTGAGAATTTGTTGATAAGTTGATATGCAATATTTTTCGTGCCTCATCGCGCTGATATCTCGTTTTGTTAAATAAAATCCGCTAAATATCGAGATATCAATATGATGTCACAGGCCATATCTTCAAAAGTATCATAGATATCGAGTTGTCAATTTTTTTCCTACAAAACCTTGGCCGTAGAAAGCCATTACGCCAATAAAAAAAAAAACGTATAAGTCCAGTTATCAAGTTCTTCACGCCAGGCACGGATTTAGGAATAATACGATGTAATGTGGTTATGGTTATTACTGTAAATGCAGAACTAAGTACATAGTCTATATTCTTACTTAATACTAACCTCTTCTGTTACATTTTGCCCAGCCTTTTTCTTGATATCGATCAAGTTCAACACATTACCAGTGTTTATTGTCACTTTAGACGCACTCTTCAACATCGTGACCAAATAGATTGCGTTAATATAAATGAAAACCCGCGGCCTTTTAAACCAAGGTTGCCGGACTAAGCACTTAGGAAAAAAAAAACTAGAAAAAAGATCGGCCGTTTTTTTTGTAAATGCTATGCGACCGAACACTTTCACGAACACTGGATGACTAAACGACGGCCTTGCTCAGTAAAACACACAAGTTTATACCGTGAAATAAATAGGAATGACGTATTGATAACGAATTGTGACGAAAATCTCTGTACTGACATTACATTATCAACGCGGATTGTACGTATCAGCGGGCAATAAAAATGTTCTTATTGGATGTGGGTGTTTTTAGTTGATAAGCATGGTTTGGTGGAAGAATTGTTGAGGAATTTAAAATTTTTGGACTGGAATTTTGACGTTTGGTTTGGTTTCATAGTGATGTGTTGTGACAGCAGAACCAGTTGAAGATAATGATAATAAACTAATAAGTTCTAGAGTTCTAGTACTAACTTTTTAGGTTCTCCGTATATAACAAATATTATTTCAACAATAAAGAGTTTATTTTGTTTTATTCTACTGATAAAATCGTAGATATGGTATAAGCAGTATTATGTATTATTTTATGTTAGAAACCAATCTTTTCTTAATGGGCGGTAAATATTAAAGCTCAAATAGCTTAGTGTTCAAGCCAATGTTGCCAGACAGTACTTTAAAATAAAAGCTATATTTAGTACAATTAATTTTCTACTAGCACTTTCTATATGATCTAAGTATAAGTACAGTCTTTAATTCTTTCAAATATTAGCCCTTAACTACCTACCTGCTTCTTTAGTCACACAAACACCTACCTCCCGTCCCCGGGACGGATACATAATGTCGGCCTTATATACACGATGATTCTAAATCGGTGATAAGGAGTAGAAAAAATATTAATATTTAGCTAAAATTAAACTTAATACGCGACTCCCGAGCAATTACCTCACTGTTAAATTAATTAAAAGTTAAAACATAATTAAAACTAATAACCAGTAGATACATCGTCATCCTACATAAATAATTGAAGTACGATACCTACGTCAAGTGTCATCGCTTTGGTGGGAAATTTTACGAAATTTTCTACGACTGTTTATGTAATGACAATGGCTGACAAGTTTATTACTCATAAATTGTCTTTCCCAAATTATTAAAGAGGTTGTAAGCTCACCGATACAGATAAGGTGACAAGGAATTTAAGACAAAATTGGTTACAGAATAAACATTATCATAGACAAATAAAAGTTTGTATTCATGTAATTACGACTTTAACGTTGTTGTTGTTGTTGTCCTAAGGCACCCCGAAGGTGCAGAGGGCCTTCATCAGCTCGCGCCACGCCTTTCTATCCTCAGCAACTTTTTTGGACTCGCTCCAGCTCATTCCAACGGCTCGCAGTTCGCTCTCCACGGTGCGCCGCCATGAGTGTACCGGCCGTCCGCGTCTCCGCCTTCCGTCCGGCGGCTTCCACTCAAAAGCAATGCTTGCGTTGTTCGCTCCTCCACGCCGAAAGGTGTGGCCTATCCATCTCCATTTTCGCGTCGCGATGTCCACACTTATGGGTGACTGGTGGCATATCCTCCACAGGTCGTCGTTACGCATTGTCCTCGGCCAGAATACGCGGAGAATAGACCTCAGGGACTTGTTTACGAAGACTTGCAGCTTGTTCGTCAGGCCTTTAGTCACCCTCCACGTCTCACAGCCAAACAACAATACGGACTTGACGATCGACTCGAAAAGGGAGACTTTAACACGACGAGTGAGGACATTGGACTCCCACACAGGCTTTAGTTGGGCAAACGCAGCCCTGGCTTTCTTTATTCTGCTGTCGACGTCATCGTCTGATCCTCCTTGGCATGTTAATACGCTGCCTAGGTACACAAACTTGGGAACAGAGTCTAGGCTTTCTCCTCTCAACGCCAGTGGACTTGTTGTGCTGGATTTAATACGCATGTCGACCGTTTTGCGTCTGTTGATACGCAGGCCCATAGCTTCAGCTTCATCTTGAAGGCTCTCAAGCTTAGCTTCCAGATGGGCAAGAGTAGGCGAGATCAACACGATGTCATCCGCGTAGTCCAGGTCCTCAAGATCATTTGTGCTCCATTGTATACCCCTTGGTGTAGCGATGACCGTCCTCATGACGTCGTCCAGCAGAATCACAAACAAAAGTGGCGATAGGAGACAGCCCTGCTTAACACCTGCAGTTATTTTTATCGGCGTTCCAAGCTCCTTTTCGTGCACCACCCTGCAGGTACTACCCTCGTACAGCGAACGAACGATGCGGATGATACACGTCGGGATTCCTCTCTGCTTCAAACATGACCACAGCGCGCTCCATTTTACGGTATCGAAGGCTTTTTCGAAATCCACGAAAGCTAAGAACAGTTCCGACTGCCATTCGACACATTGTTCGATCAGGATGCGTAAGGTATTAGTGTGGTCTGTGCAAGAGCGACCGGGGCGAAAACCTGCTTGTTCCTCACGTAAAGTAACAGCTACTGACGCCGCAATACGATTGAGCAGGATTTTCGCAAGAACTTTTGCGGCAGTCGGTAACAGTGTTATGCCACGCCAGTTATCGCACCGAGACAGATCACCCTTTTTTGGCACCTTTACTAGAAGACCTTGTTTCCACTCTGTGGGTACTTGTCCAGTTTCCCAAATACGCGTAATCAGGGGATGCAGTAGCGTCGCAGACGTAGCAGCATCCGCTTTGAGCATGTCCACGTGGATATTATCGATACCAGGCGATTTACCAGGCTTAAGGGACCGCAGGGCCGTGACAGTTTCTTGGAACGTAGGTGGTATCGTCGGTATGTCCAGCAAAGTGTCCACCGCGCCAGTAATCGTCCGCTCGGGGCCTGATGACTGAGCCTGGTTCAACAGGTTAGAGAAATGTTCCGTCCATCGTTGCAACTGTTCGCTGGAGGTGCACAGCAAACGACCGTCACTCCCTTTCAGTGGTTTTCTCGTTGCACGAGCACTACGGCCGCTGAGCTTGCGGGTGATGTCATATAACTCGCGCATATCCTTGCGGTGGGCGGCAGTGTTTGCGCGTTCTGCCAGCTCATTAGCGACTCGTCTTTGGTCACGACGCGAGATCTTTTTTATCAAGGAGCGAAGGCTGCAATACTGACCCTGTAAACTGGATGTATCAGGCTCCGTAGAAGACAGAAGCTGGATCTTGATACGGTTTCTATCCTCTACGGCTTGCCACAGCTCTTGCGACATCCAGTTCTCCCTTCTCGGATTGGCATAACCGAGCACTTCCTCACCAGCTCTTATGTAGGCTTTGCGAACACGTGTCCATGTTTCCTCTATTTGCTCGTCTTCAAATTCCTCTAGAAGCTCGTACTGATTCCGTAAGCATAAGCGGAAGTTTTCTTTACACTCAGGGTTCCGGAGTTTTCGTACTTCAAAACTTCTAGCCGACTTCTCAGATGCGCAGCGAGGGGTGGCAAGCTTGAGTCACACTTCAGCAACGACTAGGTGGTGATCGCTATCCACATCGGCGCCACGACGATTCCGCACGTCCAGCAGCGAGGACTTCCATGTGTGACTGATCGCAACATGATCAATCTGGTTGCGTGTTACGCCATCTGGAGAGACCCACGTCACTTTGTGACACTCCTTGTGCGGGAAGAGCGTACCTCCTACTACTAAGTTACGCGCAGAGCAGAGGTCACCAAAAAGTTCTCCGTTCTCGTTTATGTTTCCGGTAGCTCCGTGGGGCCCCATGTAGTGCTCACGACCAATGTTGTCCGTACCTAGCTTCGCATTGAAATCGCCTAACAAGATGGTGATATCCTGTCGACGTATGCTCCTGAGCGTGGATTCAAGCTGCTCATAGAACACTGCCTTAGCTTCGTCCGGGGCTGCATTTGTTGGGGCGTAGCATTGTACGATACTTATTTTTCGCACCCGCGAGTCGAAACGAGCCGTAATTATTCGTTCTGACACAGGTTTCCAGCTCAGCAGGCTTTTCTTAGCACTGCGGCTGAGGAGTAGACCTACTCCATATTCCCGGCTCGCGCCCTCGTCTTCCTTGCCGCTGAAAAGTAGTGTCGTGCCACAGTCCGCTGTTACTTCACCAAAACCATTCCATCTCGTCTCGCTTAATCCGAGGATTTGGATACTGTACTCACTCATGACTTTGGCTATTTGTGGGAGCCGTTCTGGTCGAGTCATAGTCCTGACGTTCCAGCATCCAATCCGTGTCCGTTGTTTAATGCCAAAAGTCGTCGTTAAAGATATCCGGGATTTTTGCATTTCTGAAGGTTTCACAATCAGTTTTTTATTTAAGAATGTGCAGGTGATTAGCCCACAGCATCCCGATCACGATGACGGGGCTGCCATCTATGCGTTCGTGCCCGCAGAGCCAGTCCGTTTAGAGGATGCCTCAAGGCTTTTGGTAGCCTTTGCGTTTTCTGTCGGGGTCGCTTCCCTTAGCTAGTTGTTCGGTTAAGGCGCCGAAGACTCGCCCTCGCCCTGCATACTCAGCTGCCACGATCCCGGGGTAGATCAGAAAAAAAGCAAGGCCCGTTAGCAGATCGTAACAATGCCCAGGGAGGACGACAAGGACGTGTATGCAGGACTTAATTGGTGTGCGATCACTAGGTTTAACCTTGCATACCTAAACCTACGCAAACTGGCATACTCAGTATTTTATTTCAGAATCTACACTGTCTAGCACAGAGCAGTCCACCGAGGCCTTTCTAACACCAATTCCCCCCCCCCCCCCCCTTTCTGGAAACATTAATTTTTTTTTATGTAAACATATGGCAACAGTCCTTATTTCTACTTTAGGAACTACATATCCTTTGGAAAATGACATCAACAAAAATCTTGACTGTATATAAAGATATAAGTAATTATATCTCATCATCATCCTCCTAGCCGTTGTCCCATTTTTTGAGAATGAATTCTGAATCGGGGTCGGCTACCTAAATCCCAAGATGTGGCGTAGGCACTAGTTTTTACGCAAGTGACTGCCATCTGACCTTCCAACCCAGAGGGGAAACTAGGCCTTATTGGGCTTTAAGGTGGTTTCCTCACGATGTTTTCCTTCACCGAAAAGCGAGTGGCAAATATCAAAATGACATTCCGTACATAAGTTCCGAAAAACTCATTGGTACGGGCCGGTTCGAATCCGCGACCTCCGGATTGAAAGTCGCATGCCCTAACCACTAGGCTACCACCACTTCTATCTCATAAGTAATTATATCTAATTATTCAATAATTAACAATGCAAAATCAATAAGTTTCGTTAAAATAGAGGTAGTATAAATAATGACACAAAGGTAAATTAAGAAAGAAAAATTGAATGCGATCCACTACAATCTAAGCAGGGCAGAGGGCGCTCCAGTAGCGTAAGAATTATGGAATGAAAGATTTGGTGAGATTGACGTAGCGATCTAATAGCTCAGTTGGGAGAGCAATGCGCCGGTAACGCAGAGGTCGCAGGTTCATGCCCTGCTTAGATTGTAGTGGTTCGCATTCAATTTTTCTTTCTTAATTTACCTTTGTGTCATAATTTATAAAAATAATAATGTGGTATTTCCATATAAAAAATTGAATCGATAAAAAAAGATTTTATAAAAATATAAAGGCAGTATTTTTTTTAATTGCTAATTTATAATTTATTCGATTTATTCGTGACAGTGAATGTAAATTTGTTTGTACATTATGGGCAAATATATTTTTTGCATTAGAAACATACGTACTGGGTCCCGTTTTTTCTTCGGGTCACAAGTAGAACAGGTTTTCCGCACTTCCAATCACTACCAACCTGACAAAAACCTGAAAAAAGTATCCATAGTCACGCAAACACCTACCACCAGCTTGTCGAGTGACGACGCGGCACTGAGGCAGGAGGGGATAAGGTACAAGGACACAAAACGTTTGTATAATGCTCGCACATAGGTATGTTAACAATTTTAGGTTTGAATGAGTCTATGAGACGGGAGGTAGGTGGTTAAGGGTTAGTATTTTTATCTACATACCGTAATATGGTCCTACTTTGCTCCGAAATTGGCTCCACTTTTACGAATTGCATCGCATATTTTATAAATATAAAGTTATGGTACTGGTAATGATTTTATCGGAAATATGTACTCATTGCCTTCATTTAAGGTTGAATTTTGTTGCAGTTTAGTTGATATTTTAGCTGTTTAAACTTATTTTTTGTAGCAAAATAATCTGTATGAGGCGGGAATCTTTGCTCCAAGACAATCTTTCCTTGTAATCTGCTTTATTTCTGCCGTGGAGCATTAATTAACGTGTTGTAGCTATCAATAGTCTGCTCGATGATTATTGGTGAAACGGAAAAACACAATTTGGTTCAGAATCACATTTTTTTTTCATTGAGCTCAATCGAGTACTTTCTAGTTGCATTGCAATCAGTCTTAAATTGTAATAATTCTTATAATCAAACAAGAGGTATTATAAAAATCAACGTTAATAAACATTTGGCAAATTATTGCTATTAATTGCAACATTTAAACTAAAGAGATCAGGTAACAAAACGAAAGATCAGGTAACTGTTGCCAATCGTAAACAAAACAAAAAGAAAACTTCGTAAAAAACAAACTTAAACACCCCATAAGTGGTCTAGTTCAGGAATAGAATAAAACTCTCGTCTTCCTACTTTTTTGGGAACGTTTATGCATCCTAAGACGTCCGCCCATTTGTACGTAATTTCATCTTTGGGTTTTGGCCATTTCCAATTTTTTATAGATCTTTGCATGGCCGATATTGTAGGGCCTTTCCCAGATATTTCCCGGTTGCATCCACGCATTCTGAAGTTTTGACAGCTACTGTCAAAATATTTAAACTTTTGACAATCCATCCCACCGGTGTTGCTAGGTGAAATCTTACGTTACCCGATAAAATCATTTAAATTTACAAAGTTAACATGAGTTTTCTTCGGTAATGGAACTAAATTTTTATTTTTTGGAGCATAGTTACCACCCTAGGAGCAAAGTAGGTATATTACGGTATATCATCCATGATTGTTGTTGATCAAATTTTTTCTCATGTTTAAAGTTTGCAGTAAGTATGATATTGTGCAAACGTGCTTTCTATTAATAGCAGATTAGTAATATACAGCTTTATTATTCTTAAATAAATGTTTTAATGTAATTTCTTAAATTTCCTCTAGTTCATTTAAGAATTTGGCCGAAAATTTTAGCTCAATTTAATGTTAGAGTTGGTATCACTTATTCCAAAACGTCAAAATTACGTTCAAATCATAAATCATTCAATTTCTTGCTTTTAGTTTAGTTCATTCGGCTATTTGTGGTTATCGGATTACTTCGCACAAATTTGATAAGATACAATAATTTGTCAAATTTGATATTCTTCTAAATAAACGAAAGATTAAAACATGGGTGTCGATTTCGTGGGTTTTGCGTATGCTGCAACAGTAGCCGCTGGCGGTATTATGGGTTACGCAAAAGCAGGTTTGTCTTGATTATTTTCTACTTTATTGTGTTTGCTAAACAATTGGAAGCTACTAGTATTAAGATTGGACAAAAATAAAAACGTCGTTCAGTCCGTCATCTTTATTCGCAGAGCACTTTCATAGACAAGAAACACAGGAATGTAGAAATGCATTCTAACTTCAAACTATACACTACAACAGGTGGCAGCACTGGCCACTCAAACTAAATTGTACTTGTCTTTTGATACAATCTCATCACAGCCCCTCAAGTTTATAACGAAAGAAGCTGAAGTTAAAACTTGCAAAACAACTTAACTTTTATATAAACAATTATAACTAAGTTTACATAACTTGATGTAACTTGATATGACTTGATACATTCAAAGTCAAAGAAAAAATTATGTGTCTACTATCTAGCCCTACGATCAAAGTCTTGGGATCAGTCTGCACCACTAGATAATAAACAACATAACAACAACATAATTATTATGTTTTACTACACATTAATTAACATAAGTTCAAATGTCATATGAGTACATTGAGTACTAGCTTAATACATTTAAATTGTTTTATTTTAATTACACAGAAATTACTATACTAAATTTAATTTACTCAAGAAATAATTATGTTTAATACAAGGTAAAGCTTTTGTAAAAATATCAGAAATATTTTCATTTGTTGGTACATAGAACAATGATATGAGTTTCTTATTTACTATATCTTTCACATAATGATATTTAATGTCAATATGTTTTGACGCTTTACTATTAATCTGGTTTTGAAACAATTTAATAGTACTCTGGTTATCAATAAATAAATAAGCAGGAATATTTGTTTCATTACTTGAGAAATCTGACAGAACACCCTTAATATGCATGAGTTCACTTACAGCATGTGCACCTGCCACAAATTCTGCCTCAGCTGTTGACAATGCTGTGCATGTCTGTTTCCTTGAGAACCAAGATATAACATTTTCACCTTGATATATGACGCAGCCACTGGTGCTCTTACGATCTGTCTTGTCTCCTGCCCAGTCTGCATCGGAGTAAGCTCGAAGTGTGATGGCCTCCTTTGACTTCTTATACAGCAGCCCCTTTTCTGCAGTCCCTTTAAGATAACGCAAAATTCGCTTACCTGCTTTCCATAAGTCTGCTGTCGGTCTGTCCAAAAATCTACTCAGATAGGAAACAGCATAAGTGATATCTGGTCGACTGTTTGTGGATATATATAAAAGTGAACCAACTAATTCTTTAAATGGTACATTAATTACCTCTGACTTGGTGTCTGCGCTGTAGTTGATTTCCATTGGAGTACTACTTTTCTTACAATCTTGCATATTGAATTTTTCTAGTAATCTGTTTATCATGTCTGTCTGTTTAATTTCCATTCTGTCCTTCTTTCTTGTAATTTCCAGTCCTAAATAATTCTTTACTTTTCCCAATTCCTTCACATTAAATTCTTTTTTCAGTTGGGTTATGATAAAATTTCCATCACCTAGTATTAAAATGTCATCTGCATACAGTAATATCCAGGTTTTTCCTTTTCTGTACAAACAATAGTCATATTTTGATTGTATGTATCCTTGTCCTGTAATAAATTCATGAAATCGATTGTTCCAGCATTTGGGTGCTTCCTTCAGTCCATATAACGCCTTTTTTAGTTTCAATACTTTTCCTTCTTTTATTTTCAATCCTTGTGGACATTTTATATATACATCCTGGTCTAAAAATCCGTTTAAGAAAGCTGTGGGAACATCCAGCTGTTTTATTATTTTATCTTCTTGAACTGCTATGCTCATCATTAGTCTCATTGTTGATGATTTAGCTACTGGTGCATAATTGTTGTATGAGCTACTCTGTTGAAACCCTTTAGCTACAAGTCTCGCTTTCTTTATTCCATCTTGCTTTGTTCTAAAAATCCACTTTGTATCTATAGCTTTACACCCTTTTGGTAAAGTCGCTTCTTCCCATGTATCTAATTTCTGCTGTGAGTTCAGCTCTTTCTTTATTGCTTGTTCCCATTCTTCACTTTGTATGGCTTCTTCAAAATCTTGTGGGTCACCTGATAGTAAGCAGTATGCTGTATAATTTAAGTCATATTTTTCAAGTAATTCCCTTGGTTTTCGCACTTGTCTTCCCGATCTTGTATGAAATTCCTCACTTTCTTGTCTTTGTTCTTCGATATTACTTTCCTCTTCAGTTTCTGTAAAATATTCATCATCCTCTTGATTCTTTTCAACATTTTCTACCTGTTTCTCTTGCTCTTCAGACTGTGTTTCCTTTAATTTCTGGTCATCTTCTTCATCATATTCATAATACCTGTATCTTACCTCTTCATGTTCTCGCTCTGACTGTTCAAACTTCACTTGTGTCTCATCAAATCTTATATCTCTTGTTACTATGATCTTATCCGTTTCTGGATCCCATACACGATAGCCAGTAGGTGCATATCCAACAAATCTCATTGTTTTCGCTCTCTTTTCAAGTTTGTCTTGCCTTGGTAATATATGAACCCATACCTTACATCCAAATATTCTTAGTCGTGACAGATCTCGATGTCCAAAGATCATTTCAGCTGGTGTATGAAAACTGATGGCAGCTGAAGGACATCTATTTATTTGATAAACGGAGCATCTTACCGCTTCACCCCATAATGTTTTTGGTAGTTTTGTTTCGGCCAACAATGTTCTTGCACGGTTGTATATGGTGCGATTCATCCGTTCTGCAACACCATTCGATTGTGGGCTATAAGCAATTGTAAATTGTAAAATTATACCTTTTCTATTGCAGAAGTCTTGCATCACTTGATTTTTAAATTCTCCGCCATTGTCTGCCCTAATTTTTCTTACTTTATTACCTGTTTGTGTTTCCATTTTATTTATATAATTAATTAATTTTTCTGTTGCTTCACTTTTCCTCTTCAATAGATAAATTTCGCAGAAATGAGTGTAATCATCAATTATTGTTTGGTAATAAATCTCACCGTTAGCTGTTGGAGTGCTGACAGGACCAGAGAGATCAGTATGAATTAATTCTCCTATATATCCGGATCGGGGCTTCGGAGTGGTACAAAATGGTAATCTGGTAGACTTACCTTCCATGCAGGCTTCACAGGGTTGGTCACTATATGGCAGCTTCATCATCCTCAAGTGTTTTCGATTAGCATGCCCTAGTCTCTGATGCCATAAAAAGTCACTGTTGATATTGTTAGTTGCTAAGCACCTGTCATCATCTAATTGCATAGGTATAACATACAAATTTCCAAGTAAGTTTCCAAAAATTTCCTGAGTTTTATTTTTAATTGACACATTTTCTTTATTAAATTGAACCATATAACCTTTTTGTAACAATTTCCTAACAGACAGTAGGTTGTGTGACAATTTAGGTACTATCAAACCCTCTATATTTACTGAAACATTCCCACATTTTAAATGTAATTTACCCCTTTTGTTACATGTCAGATATTGACCATTTGCTACAAACACTTTTATTTCTTTTTCTAATCTTACTACATCTGTCATATTTTGCTCAAATTCAGTTTTTAGCAAATGTTCAGTTGCGCCAGAATCTACAATGAAATTTATACAGTCATTTCCATTACTCACATTACAATTATTTGCATTAAATGCAGTGAATGATAATACATCCTCATCTACAAGTTGTACCATGTTGCTAGCTTGCCCCTGATAGTCACGATGTGGCATTCCCCGCTGTCGACTGGAATAGCTTCTGTATCTGGTAGGTCCACGATAACCTCTTGTCGCTGGTCGTCCTCGGTGAGTATTGTTGTGAGTGTAGGTCTCCGGTTGTTTCATCCTACAGTCCCTGATGATGTGTCCTTTCCGTCCGCAGCCATAGCATACAAGAAATGCCTCCTCCTTTGTGTCCTGATGAGGTTCTTCACTTAATTTTAGTTCCGCGTCGAGTAATCTTGCTTTGATCGATTCTATATTTAGCATTTTCTCACTGATCATCGTTTCAATTGATGTTATAACGTTGTCATAAGCAGATGGTAGCGCTGCTAGTAAGTAGCAAATTTTATCAATCTCCTCAACTTTAGACCCGATTGCATTGAGTTCTCCGAGAAGAGAATCAAACTTTAAGAAAAAATCTTGTAATTTCTCCGTTGCACCGCATTTCAACATGATAAGTTGTCGTTTTAGTCTTAACTTGTTGCAAATACTTTTCCTTTCGAAAATGTCTTCTAGTTTAGACAACATGTCCGCCGCAGTTTTCGATTGTTTCACTATTTCGATATATTTATCACTTAAACATTGCACGATTATGGATCTTGCTTTCGCATCACTGATGATATCTGCTGGCTTTGTACTATCGAAAGACTCTTCTAATAATACTTTATGTACGCCTTTTTCTTCTAATATAAGTTTCACTCTAAATTTCCAATTCCCAAAGTTACACTTTTCACTCAATCGTATTACATTATATTCTGTTGCCATTTTGCGCTAATTACTTATTTATTTTATTATTTCATCTGTTGTTTTACAAATAGCGCAGTGGAAGCGTATTAAGATTGGACAAAAATAAAAACGTCGTTCAGTCCGTCATCTTTATTCGCAGAGCACTTTCATAGACAAGAAACACAGGAATGTAGAAATGCATTCTAACTTCAAACTATACACTACAACAGGTGGCAGCACTGGCCACTCAAACTAAATTGTACTTGTCTTTTGATACAATCTCATCAACTAGAAGTACCGGAACAATCATATTTCTAGTACACATGTTCATACTCATAGAATGTTCTTGAATTAAATTACTTGGGCTTATCTGATAACTGTTCAACTGATCAAAGACCTACTCAACAGCAACTCTTGATAACCTCTCTGCAAAAAAATACTTTTTGTATGTCATGGGTACACATTATCATAAAAAAACTTTAGAGACCTCTAAAAAAGTGGATTGAATTTTATTATAAATTGGTTTCACTGTATATTTTTACGTATATTTATTATATTGTATCCCTAATATTGAGAATGAGTTTTTTTCCGAGTTGTGCATATTCAATCATAAGTCTATAGTCAGTCATCTCCCTGGGCTAAGTGCAGAAAACATGTCATCTCCGAAATTTGGTTTTACAAGCAACATTTGTGCACATGACCAATGCTTGTGAAGGTCGTGGAGCCAGGTTTCACCATTGATGGATACATCTATCGGTATCTCCCGGAGGAACTGAAGCTGCTAGAGGGCACTTAAGAGCAATTTAACCAACTGGCTCCTGGAGCATTGTCTTAACAGCGTAAAGACGTAACTCTAACACTGATTTTCTCTCATTTTGAGCAGTGTTACATGAAAAATTTAACCAATATTGTGATTATCTTCAATTACATTATTGTTTAATCAGGTAGTCATCATTATTCAGCAAATTTATACAATCATGTAATGTCAATCAATTATTGATATACCGTCCATTGTTATCTGAATCAAAACTGATGCAGGCAAATGTAAGCATGGATTATCGTAACGTAACATATTATACGTAACACCTATAAAAAGATAAATTTAGTCAAGAGTATTAATCAGTTCAGTAGCATACCTTAAATCTAACATTAAGAATTTAAGTAAAGAACTATGTAAGCCTAAATATGATAAATAAATAAATGCCAACAAGGTCATATAGAACTTTCCTATCTGTGGATCTACTATGCCACCCTAAGGGCTACTAGTTGAAGAACTCAATGGCTGGCACATCAGTTTTGTGCTCTAATAGTTGTAGGCCTGGAAAGCCGTTAGAAACTGATTCAAACCATTAAATTTTTCACTTCACAATATACATTTTGTTTACGCTAGCTGACGTTTATGGCTTTAATAAAACTTAATACCTTTTGTAAACCATAACTTACTAAACATTGTTTTAAAAGTGTCAGCAATAGAACAGAATAGAATACTCTTTTTTGCACACCTCAAAAAGGAAGAAAAACAAACAAATAACAAGTACATTTCACTAAATCGGTTTTATTGCTAAACAGCAATCTATTTCAGACAACTTTTGGGTAGCAGATTTAAAAAGAAATCCAAATGAGTAGGTTATGCAAAAAGTAATTATGAATCATGATATCTCTATAATATTTAGTAGACACTCTATGATGTCATAATTCCACCATTGTCAAAAACACAACTGTGAAAATATTTTATCAACATTTTATCAATGCAGTCAGCATGACATGACAAAATTCAACTTCATCATTCAGCAATTGCATATACCGATACCATATTAAACAGAATGACGTCATCTTTTTATCGTCTATTGACAACCAAAAGTAACAAATACCTACTTAAAACAAAGCTCATATCTCAGTATCAATCTACAAACTAGATAAGCGGTTTTGAAGAGTAGTGACAGAATGAGTTTAGGTTGTCAGTGTCGCCAGTCGATATTGTCACCTCAGTTCCATAATTTATAAAGTGCCCGCAACTTCGTAAGCGTATTTTTTAGGGTTCCGTAGTTAACTAGGAACCCTTATAGTTTCGCCATGTCCGTCCGTCCGTTTGTCCGTCCGCGGCTTAGCTCCGTGACCATTAGTACTAGAAAGCTGAAATTTGGTATCAGTAAGTGTATGTATCACGCCGACAAAACGGTAAAATAAACACTAAAATAAAATTAACTAAAATAAAACGTTTTTTTCGGGTACCTCTCCGGGGTGAATTTTTTTTTTCATTCCAACACTAGTGTATGGGGTGTCGTTGAATAGGTCTTTTAAAAATAGCAGGTGTCTCCAAATATTATTTTTTGATAGTCAGTAGTTTTGAAAATATTCGCACCGAAAATAAAAAAAATAGCGTCCCCCCCTCTAACTTTTTAACCACGAGTCAAAAAATTATGGAAAAGTTCATGAAAATGAGGCTTTATAAGTACTTTTAATGAAAACTATATTGAACAAAATCGGTTGAGCCGTTTTTGAGTTACCGCAAAATTTCATAATTTTCTTAAAAGGACGTAAGTTGACTTCCAGGTAATAAGTAATTACAGTTACTTTGGCGTTTACGACCTTTTTATAGAGCTTGAAATCTTTCCTGTAACTTAAGTCTATTGTGAAGGATGAGCAACTACGGAACTCTACACTTAGCGTGGCCCGACATGCTCTTGGCCGGTTTTTTATATCGTAGTCTGGTAAAAACTATCCTGTAACCATCTTTGGATGGCCATTGGTTTAAACCAGTCAAGCCGTTTCGGCGTGATGCGACGCCAAAGAAATATTGCACAACAGATGGCGCCAGACTGGCATGACGCCGCGCGCCCATACAAAACAAAAGACAATCCTGCATCACCCCTCTCCATAGAAAACTGAATTTCAATAATGTGCGGCAAAACTCAAGCACACCAAGTACTCTGCCTTGGAACCAATTTATGATTTTGTGCCTGTGGCAGTGGAGACTGCGGGACCGTGGGGTACTGAGGCCAGGGACTTTATAAGGGAGGTGGGTAGCAGGCTCAGAGACAGAGGGTGTGATCCTCGCTCAGGGTCGTATCTGGTTCAACAGATTTCATTGGCCATACAACGTGGGAACGCTGCCAGTGTAATTTATTTATTTTATTTATTTATTTATTTATATTTATTTATTACATACAAATTCACAGTACATATGACCAAAACATTTGTATGGTATACAAAAAGAAACACAATTAGGTAGGTACTTAAACATAGAACAAGATAACAATAAAAATAAAAGTAAAAACAGTAACATCTAAAAAACAAGAAAACATAAGACGATATAAGACATATCATAGGACACGTTTACCATTATTTATTACTACTACTTGTAATAAATAATGGTAAACGTATATCAACATGTGTAGTGCTTAGGTAGGCAATGATTTTCCTGCAAAATGCACCAACACTATCAGCAAAAATATCAACGTCCTCGGCTTCAAGCATAATGGGAACGTTTGGGCCAGGTGCGACTCGGGGCGAGCCTTTTTAAGTCCTTCACCTTCCAAGATATTTGCTATCGATCCACAACGTTGACGAAGCCTGTTGCAGATGTCACGTTATTGGTGTGTTGTTTGACGAAGCCTGTCGCTGGTTAGATTTTTGTATTCTCTCTGACGATGCCTGCGTTGCGGATTTGACTTTTACACTTTGTCTTATGCATTATTTACTGTTGAATAAATGATTTAGTTATTTCAATACACATCTAGAATTTTATAATAGTATAGATAAGCTTAATGGTCCCATTCTCATATTGAGGTGTGAGATGGTAGGTAAATCGCCAATTACTGGCCACCGTTTAATAACTGGCCACCTCATACTAAAAATTAACTCTGGTCACCTGCAAACAGAATTCATTTTAGTATAAGGTTTTAATTACTGGCCATCCTTCAATAACTGGCCACGTTATACTAAAATGAATTCAGTTTGCAGGTAAACAGAGGTCATTTTTAGTATGAGGTGGCCAGTTATTGGCGATTTTATCTATTGTAAATAATGTTTTCTTTATAACTTCATGCCATTGTTCCCAGAACGAGAATAGGATTTAATTTTGTTGTAATCGATTTTTCATGCAAGTAAATGTGATGTAAATCTTATTAATTTTATTTTCTAGGATCCATCCCTTCACTCGGCGCTGGTCTCATCTTTGGCTCGATCTTAGGTGAGGCAATCAATCAATATCTGCATTTTATTATTGGGGAGATAAGAATACTGCTATCGCATTTTCTCCCTACATTATGGTGTATTAAGCGACGGCCGGTTTCTTGAAGACTACGCACCGGAAAACACAGCGCGGGTATTGCAAGATGTACTGAATACGGGTGACGTAAGACCAGTCATGGTGACGTTTTTTGGGGACGACCTGTCCAGCAGTGGACTTTTTTTGGCTGATTATGATAATTACATGCTTAAGTATGCAAAGGTGTCGAAAAATGTATAATACAATAAAACCTTTCAAATAAACAATGCAAAGATCGACGCACGAAGCATAAAGAAAAAATCGATAGGTTGCTTGGGAGTTAGGGTAGCGAAGTGGTTAACGTGCCGGACCGGCAAATCAGAGGTACCGGGTTCGATTCCCGGTCTCATCCACCAGGTACCTAACTAATTTTTCAATTTTTCTTTTAAGATTTGGGGCGGCTTGCACCAAAAGTCGTTTAAATATTTCCTAATCGAATTTAACAAAACGCAATTAACTCGCTAAATGTGTTTAACATAATTGCGTTTAGTGACGTCTTGCACCAAGCTGTTTTGAAGATTATTTAACTAAACGCGATTAATGTGTCGGTAAAGCAGTTGTCCTACGTTTCGTTTTACGTAAGTAGCGAAATACGCCATTTTTTTACCATTTTCTTTTTTTTTACGAGGCGAGGATGCGTGAATAGAAACGGATCCTTCACTTTTTGACTCCAAAGTACATGCGCGAATGCGCGCGCACATTTGAACATTTTATTTGTTTCTTGTCATTGTGACATCATATACTTAAGAAACATCGCGAAGTATTGCCGCCAAATCTCTAAATAGAACAACCAAACCGACTACGATTGGTACTGCTGAGTGCTGTGTGTGTTCGTGAATTGCTATACTTATTGCTTACTTTCATTAATATGGAACAAACTTCTCGTTCTCGTGCCCCAAATTTCACGAGCGAAGAACAACTTTTGTTCTATAAGGTGCTAGAGCCGTACACCGCTATCATAGAGAGCAAAAAAACCGACGGCATTAAGCATGCTGCGAAACAAGAAGCTTGGGCCAACGTGGCTAAATTGTACAATGCAAATACAAAACATGTTCCGCGAACAGTGGACAATTTAATAAGTTGCTACCGGAACTTTAAGGCCAAAATGAAGAAGCAACATTCACAGGCGAAGATGGCTTTAGAAGGTTAGTACGAAATTGATTCTGATAAAAGTAATAATTTGTTGTTTTCAGCTAAAATCTAAAGGTAATCGACTTATTTTTATTTCCCAGATTCAAGTCAGAAGCAAGATTTATTAGTTGCCATGGAGTCGTATGGAAAGGATTGGCAAGAAGTTGGAAGAGTTACAAATAAACCAGCTGAACTTTGTGAAACCATATTCACTGGTCTTACAAAGGAATATACGAAGAAAGAAAATCAACATAAAAAAATAGTTATGGGCACAGGTTGGGTTTGACTACATAATATTATGTATTTGGTATAACTTAATTTAGAATACTATAATGATTTATTTACTTTTATATGGTATAAAACATCCAAATAAACCTGGTGTTACAGTGAAGAATGTAAGTTAAAGACAATGTTAGGTATTTAATACGATATTAATCTGTCTATTGAATTTACGACAGTCAAGCGAATCTTTCTCAAAAAAATTTATTGTTAAATTTTAAGGTGGTGGTCCTCCTCCACCTGACGATGACCCGCTGGACAGTATAAAGAAATTCATTGAACCTCAAATGGATGGCATGTACACACTCTATGATGGTGATTCTTTGCTCATGAAACAATTCCAAGAAAGTCGGCAAGAACATGAAAGAGAAGAGCCTATTGAAAATGCATTTTTGAATAATGCACATGGTAATTATTTTTCATCTTATTTCTCATAGATATTGGTTCTACATAAGAGGGAAAGAAAGAAATAAGTTCATTTATTCTAATCGCCTAGTTAGTGTAGGTAACTATAGTTATGATTATGCTATGCCTGAAAAAGGCCCCACCTCAGCATGATGCTAGCTCGAGAGCTAGCGTTGATCTTCCAGTGGGACTTAGGTGCTGGCGCCACGGAAAGCTGCACTCCCGAATGCTTATCGCATTTAGGATGCGTTAACCTGAACGCAGCGACAATCAAGTGCTGTCAGCCTGTCAGTGTCATGTCAGCGTCAAGAGGCAATAAATAACGGTGAACGCTAATATTGTGCTGTGTAAAAATAATTTCGGAGGGACTTCTTATTGTTGAAAGTGTTAACTTCAACAAAGTAAAAGTGATATACTTGCATTTCATATTAAAGGGAAGGTTTTCAGGCATACCTACTTAGTTTAAAGAAAGCATCAACAACGTCTCATCATTACCTACTTCTAATTTATTGACTTTTTTGTATCTGAATCAATATAAAAATGCTGACCTATAAAAATCATACCTTTTTCTCTTTTAGAAACTGAAGTGGAAGTACACGTCTCGCCAGAAATACAAGCTACTCCACAAACAAATATTAATAGGACAGATATCCTCAGAAAGAAAAAATCTTCTGCTTTAATATGTGATGGTAAGTAAATAATACACTGATACGTAACTTTAAAACACATCTTTCTCATTTTTGTCAATGCGGGTCGAAAAGGTATGTGTTACTGTTACATTTACTGTACAACTGCAGTACCTAATATGTTTTCTCAATAAAATATCACATCACAGCACTTTCACCATATTATTGTATTGTTGGTCATTGCTTAACTGTACCTACAACCATACCTACTATCTGCCTTAGGCTGCATTTAACCACACTTTTACTCTAGGAATAACGCTATTTACAAAGGCCAGTAGGCATGGGTATTATGCTGGCTCCAAATCTATATGCATATATTCTGTACCTACTTGTATTATTACTGTATTAATCTGTGTCATGGATGTTTTCTATGTATTTAAGTTTATATTTATGTATTAATATTATTGTCTCATACCCATTACACTAGCCTTACTAGCTTATAAGCTAGTCTTATGAGAGTATACTCTCAAACTAGGTAGATTTGTGTGATGTCGGCTATTTATGTTTATTTATTTATATTAACCCAGATAGCCCGACCAGGTGTTATAACACCGATCATTTTTTTTTTATAATTTACTCTAATGCTTGTTGCGATTTCAGATATCGCAAAATTTACCCAGGTTCCAAAAAGTGCGTTTAGGGCTATCTGGGTTAATGAAATTTTTTTAAAGGATGAAATACATTTATTTGTGACGAGACCATACAACATAATTGCATAAAGGGTGTGACAGAAATTAGAATAAAATAAAATAAAACAAAAAGCAACTATTATTTTGGCTGTGCCACGAAAAGGTTCCACCTCAGCAAGACACTAGCTCGAGTGCCAGCGCTGATCTTCCGGTGGAACTATAGATCTGAATTATACATATACTGGATATCTTGTAGAAACAGATATCCAATCCATTTTTGATTTACAAAATAGATGTATGTACACACACTATTTATCATAATTATCAATCAACAATCATTGGGAACTGTATTTGAAGAAAAAAGGTTTTCTGGCTGTTACTAGTATTAACTTTCTACAACATTAGTGAATACTTCAGATTTTAGCTCTAAGTTAGTTTCTAAGGAACGCTTTCCCAAAATTGGGTTATTGCAAGGATAATGTTGTAACAAATACAATTTTTCACCTTATATAAGTACCTGCACTGTTATCCCATACTAGCATTCAATTTAATTGCACATCCTAGTTACTTTTTCAACTTAGCTATGTTTTTATTCAGCACTTCCAGTAAATGTTTACTTTCATTTCAGATAAAACTACAACTGGGCCTCCTTTAAAAAAAAAGAAGTGTCTAAATGACAGCTTCATGAATCTTGCGCAGCAAAAACTTGACTTGGTGAAATCACAGAAGCTGTTAATCGAGCAGGAGTTGGAACACAAAAAAAAAATACACGAGTTAGAATTAGATAATTTAATTAGACAAAATGAACACAATGAAGATATTAGGCAGAAAGAGCTTATGCTCATTAATTTGAAACTCAAACATGCCACAAATAATTTAGAAAAAATTTAACTTAACATTTTCTACCTACACCCCAAGCCAAAAGTATGGAAACAAAGTTTATTCTTTGAATATTTAAAGTTTCCAATAATTATTCCTTGTGTAAATGTTAGTAACCGTTAGGCCCCCAAAAGATAAAAAAATAGAACATCCACTATTAAATATCTGCATATTGTAAAAATATATATATACTTACCTAACAACGGAGCAAAGTGGCAATTTTCATAAGCAGAATTTGCGTTATTGACTTTTATAATGTTTATAATCATTTTTATATAGTGATTTTGTAATTTATTCCGTAAGGAAATCACAGGTTTGTATAGTAATATAAGCTTGTTACCATACTTCTGGTCTGGGGTGTATATTATATATTATATATATAATTATAAAATGAATTATTGCAGTTCGTTTGTCTTGCTAACACACGAGAACG
Source organism: Apotomis betuletana (assembly GCA_932273695.1). NCBI lineage: Eukaryota > Metazoa > Arthropoda > Insecta > Lepidoptera > Tortricidae > Apotomis > Apotomis betuletana. Next base: position 7,586,858 of record OW026318.1, on the reverse strand, counting down.
GCTGTGCAGATTTAGCTGATTTTAGTTTTGAAATGTTTATCGTAGTCAAGGGAAGGTTTAAACGGTGGGGTATTAGCAGCTTACTGACAAACACTGAATTCCAATAAAATTTAATATTAAGAACACTTGTCTTTTATTGCAATTTTAGTAGTAATTAGTACCTAATGTAACTGTTAGGTACATAGGTGAGCATTTCGCAAAAATAGGAAAATTATATTTGGACCTTAATTTCTGTCTTAATTGTAGGCAAAATTTTAGAGAAATGCTCAGGTAATGAGGGCCTTAAACACGAGCTGAAGGCTTCGCCTTTCTGTGGTAGGTACCATCAGGAGGCGCCGTAGATGTTGCCGGCCCCACGTCCACTAACCAAATAGATGTGGGGCCGGCAACTAACATCTCCACGCTAGTATGTATAACGGTTTAACACTATCTGATTGGAACGTTATTGTATCGCGAATTCAGTCGCCATCAGATATATCGCAGCATATAAGGCGTTTATAAATATCTGAATACGAATCTGACTGGGCGTTACAGTACATGGTCAGATATTTATGTACATGACAAGTCGTATGTGAGTCATTTTCAAAATACATAGTTGAGGGCTTTAATTAAAACAAAACTTAATTGATTCCTTTGTGTAACGATAGTTACCTATATCTTTTGTATGAGTAACTTTCGTAACAAAAGAAGTGATCGCAGTTTTGTTTTTGTGAAGCCTTTAACTATGTACATGTTTTTGAAGATGACTCATGTGTCACGTTTTAAATTTAAAGCATGCCCTTGTTCAAAAAACGCAATGAAATGTATGAAAATAGCGTCATATCTATTTCATACATTTGACTGCGTTTACGAACGCACCGTTTTAGCATAACTTGACCAGCGGTGTGAAGTGAAGAGCGTGCGGTAAAAATGGTAGGTACCTATTACAGTCTATGAACACAAAGAATGTAGGTAATTTCAGTTTTATAGGTATGTTGGCTGTCTCTTGCTCTTATAAGATTGATATATAAACCTTTTCGATTTCACCCAAACCGGAATATCGATCTAAAAGCTCACGGTCTGTACGGATACGACACGTCACAGCGTAAACGCACTGTTAACTTATTTTGAGCATCGGTTTGGTCGCACCTTCCCTTGTAAATAAATAAGTAACAAACAATTTAATAAAAGTAAACATAGTAAATAAAAATAAGTCATAACAAAATATAATTTTGTATTTATACCTACCTATGTCATTCAAAATGCAATAATTTGGTATCTTGGATGTGAGCTGACGATGGAGACGGAAGTTGGTCATATAGGGATTTCTAAACAACACATGATAAACCCATGTTTCGGCTCATTTGATTCGTCTTGACGAACAATGAACCTTTTGGATGCATTAATTAACGCCATTAACCGATAGTATATACGTCACTAAAGTGTAAGTAGGTACCTATACATAAATGAAGTAGGTAGCTAATTAGGTAGGTACATTTTTTTATTTTAAGATTAATAGGATTCGAGCATAAGATCTGAATGAAAATGGTTATGAGATTCCAAATAAGCAGCAGTTGCGTCGAGTAGAGGAAGTAAAATACTTAGGCCACATTCTACTGTCCAGTATGAAGGACGACAAGGACATTGGGAGGCAAAGACGAGCCATAGCGGTGCGAGCCAATATGCTAGCTAGGAGGTTCGCCAAATGCAGTGAGGGCGTCAAGAGGCAACTCTTCCTCTCTTACTGCACTAGCGTCTACACAGTAGAACTGTGGTCTAGGTACACCTGCGCCGCGCTGAGCGACATGCGAGTGCAGTACAACAATGCGTGGCGCGCAATGTTCCGGCTGCCGCGCTGGTGCAGCGCCAGCGCTATGTTCGCCGAGGGGTGCGCGCCGGGCTGGGCCGCGCTGCTACGCACGAGGAGTGCAAACGCCAGAAAGGCCATCTACGCCTCCTCCAACACCCTACTCGCGGCGGCGAGAGAGTAGGATGCCAGTCCGCTCCACGAGCGCTGGAGAGGCTACCATAAGTGATGAGTGCCTCCAATCAGAGTCAACCCGTCGCGAACGATTTCCTCGCCTTTCTGCAGCAACAGGAGAAGCTGCAGCTGGAAGGCAAGATGGATGCGGTGACCGCTGTCCAGTTCAGTTCGCGGGCATCAAGTTTCACCGTCGAGGACATCTGTAAAGCTAAGCAGGTGTTGTGCCAGTCCCTTGGGATCGTCGGCACATACGTACCTCACCGGAAAGGGGATGAAACTGGAAAGAAGACCCTTGCGGATATAATGAAGATCCTAAGGGAGTACCAAGATCGGATTCCGGAGTTTGTGGCGACGGGTGCCCCTATCCTGCCGTCTCATGTTCCGGATAGTATCGATGTTAGCTGCTTGTATAAGGACATCGTGGCCCTAAAAACAAGTTTAGCCGAAATAATTTTGAAATTTGAAGCTGCCCAAGTCACTATTACTGAGTTACGCAACGAAGTTACTAGTTTGCGAAATAGTGCTCCAGCTCAGTCGGTAATAGCATCAAATTTCAAGAGCGACGACCGGCCCGCTTCTACTAACGCCGGCTACTATTAACGCCGAGTCTGTTAATTTGCGTGTTGCTGACACTGTAAAAGGTGCCGCACCCGCCGCTCCACCGCCCGCGCGCCCCCCGCACTTGCGGCCGCCTCAAGTTTCTACGTCACGCCAGCGTGCTTATGCTGACGTCGCCGGTCAGCCTGTCGCAGCTGACCGGGCTTCCTTGCCTTCTAAGGCATGTACAGTACGGGTTCTCGATAAAGAAAAGTCCTCCAGCACCAATGTGGATAAGGAGGGATTCACACTGGTGGAAAGGAAGAGCAAGGCGCGCAGGGCGCCCGGCAAGACTCTGAGTGGCACTGCCGAGCCGGTTGGTTCTGGTCTTCGGATTGCCACACCGAGTAAGGCGCTCTATGTGTCGCGCTTGCATCACTCCGCCGTGGCTGACGATGTGGTGGAGTACGTCCGCCGGAAGACTGGCTTCTCGCTGAGGGTGCACCAGCTGCAGTCCCGGCACTACGTGCACTTCAACTCGTTTGTGGTGCGCGTGCCGCGGCCGCTGCAGAGCACCATCGCAAGTGCAGACTTCTGGCCTGTTTCGGCGGTTTCGGGGCAATCTGCCGAATCCTGCGCCAGATCAGACGACGCAACGGAGCCACGCAGTTACGTCGCCCACATCAAACTAGATTTAAGCTTTTCTAAAATGTAATTTTGTAGTTCACAGTGCCTTGGTTTATACTGTCATACTGTGTATTAACTAATTTGAATAAATAAATAAATAAGCCTGTGGTCACGGGGCCGGGGTAACCTGTGGCTAATTATGTGTATGTGTAATATGTCTGTATGTATGTAGATATAGGCACACACTGGCTTAGGGACCCCTGTTGGGGTGACTATACAAATTAGGTATATTTGTATAGGGTTAGGTAGGTAAGTAAGTAAGGTAAGTTTGGTAATGTAATGTAATTGGTAAGTAAGTTAACTATCCAGCGTGTGTCTGCACAGACTGCGTACAGCTAAGGGTTGACTATATGACTAGGGAGCCTACTGCCCCAAGTCCCTAACCTAACACCTTAACCTACGACTTGTAGCGGGAAATCTGTTACCAGGAGACCTAAGGTAACAGATGGATTCCTACGGGGAGGAACGGGGTGTCGGGGAGTGGTGGTTTTCTTACTGCCAGTCAACCAGGCTCAGTTGACCGATTAAGGGCTTGAGGGTGTCTTCGCCACAGTAAGAGGAGCTTATTCTAAGGGGTTGGATGGGACCATACGCTCAGAGAGTAGCCCTGAACACGCATGGGGTCGGGTAAGAGAGGTAGTGAAACACCAACGGACAATTGGTATCTAATTTATTTTACTTCCTAACGCTATATATACAAATATCACGTACAGCACACTACTATACATTTTCTTTGTATACTGTAGGGTAAGATGGTCGACAGTGGGTTGCTGGTGCACAGTAGGTAACGCACACAACTACAAAACGCACAGTATTTTTATTACTTGACTACGCGCAAAAGATACCTCTGGCGAACACGTCACTCCTAGCTCAGTGCCCGTGCGATTGCGCAAGAGGAACATTGTGTCCACGCGTGTGAGAATCTCAGCTCCGCGGGTCTAACATTTACGTTAGTTGGAATTTAAAGTGTTTTTCCAAAATGAGTGCGAGTGTAATTGTGGTTATTAGTTTTATTGTTAAAGGGGTTCATAAGGTATTTTGAGGTGTAAGTATATTTTCGCTGAAACTATCTATTCCCTTTTTTTTGAATTTTTTATTGTTTTTTGGTGTGTGGGTTGACACTGGGTCAAGTGGGTCATGGACACAATGGGTCATCTGACCCACTGTGTACTTAATGTTTCAATACAATAAAACTTTCGTTTTTTTTACAGAATGCTGAGATAAAAGGCTACATGCAGAAAGGTAGGCAGTGTATCTGCTGAATAAATGGAAGAAGCCCTGATTAGTATTAAAAAATTGGGCAAGTGTGAGTCCGACTCGCGCATGAAGGGTTCCGTACCATAATCTATAACAAGTTTGTTGTATGGGAGCCCCCCTTAAATATTTATTTTATTTTATTTTTAGTATTTGTTGTTATAGCGGCAATAGAAATACATCATCTGTGAAAATTTCAACCGTCTAGCTATCACCGTTCTTGAGATACAGCCTGGTGACAGACGGACGGACGGACGGATGGACGGACAGCGAAGTCTCAGTAATAGGGTCCCGTTTTTACCTTTTGGGTACGGAACCCTAAAAACGGGACGAGTATTCGGCAAGCTTCAGCAAATAGTGAAATACCTTCATTTATGTTCTATTTTTTTATTTAGTTTTATTAGAGCTACTGAATTAGCTAGTTCGACACTATTTTTGTATGGCTTTTACCGATCTTGCATACGGTTGGAACCTGTAATTTCTGGATTATTTATCTCGTTGGTGGAAGTTAGTTAGATTTTTTATATTTTTTGATTTTCTATTCTATTTAAAATTGGTAGTTTGACGAAGTTTGTAAGAGAATGAGTGTTAATTTTGTTTAAGTTCCTACTGCTGATCTCGTTTGTCCGTAATAAGAAATTTCGTAAATTTGAACTCTTAAAAGATTTGTGATTAGTATTCTAGTATTGCTAGATTTTATATGACTGTTATTATATGATTGTTACTAGTTTTTTATGACCGTAACATATAAAGGCGGATTTTTTTTTGTCTCCGATTGTTGTTTAACCTACTGATGAAAGTTTTGTTAATTAGTAACGAAACGTGACTGATTCCTTTAATATAAAAAATAAAAGATGCTCGTATTTTATTGGTTTTACCATTATCATGCTTATTAAATGTTCCTTGGTCCACTGTGAACTACTGGTATACCCATTGTTCACCCCCCCTAGTGCACAGTGGGTCAAATCCCATTTTTTTAAAAAAGCTTGTTCATGTCCAGATGGTTTGAAATCTAGGATTGTAAGCATAATATAACCAATCTTGAATAAATTGTTTAAGCAACAGTGCAAAAATATTTTGTATAACACAATTATTTCTGCAGATAGGGCCATTGAAAAATGGAGTGATCCAGTGTTGACCAACTTACCCTACGTGTAAATTGCAAGATGAGCTTGCTCTCAATTGTTGATTTGCGTAAATGCATCGAGGTTGCTGATGCATGAATTCTGTTCTCTGAACAAATGTGTAATTGTATTTTGTGTTTTTGTTTTTGTGTTTTAATTTTAACTTTATATAATTGTAATTATTATTATTCCTTTATTTATTTCGTATCTTAGGTTAGGTTTTTACAATATATGTATATAAAAAGTAAAATACAATAAAGAAATTACGAAATATATAAACACATTATAAAAAAACCTAACCTAGGGTGCCGCCGGCAGCGGGGCAGGGCCCAGGCTACCGGCGGTTAGGGCTGCAGAGAGAGGAACCTCCTGACAATGCGCGCCGTGTCCAGGAGTACCGCCTTCTGTATCTGGCCCTTGATCCAGCCATCTAGCGAGAGTCTCTTAAGATGTTTGTCGAGACTCTTCGCTATAAGACCGTTCGCCGAAACGACTATCGGGACAATGATCGTCGAGTCAACATCCCACATGGCGGTCACCTCGTGAGCCAAGTCAAGGTACTTACTGAGTTTGTCCTTCTCGGCTTTCACGAGGTTCTCGTCATGGGGGATGGTGATGTCAACGAGCACTGCCTGGCGCTTGGATCGATCTACCAACACGATATCAGGCTTATTAGCTACAATAGTCCTGTCCGTGATGAATGATGATAGATCGATCCCAATAGAGCGTGGCACGACCATTCTCGAGAACTGGCATCGTTATTATTATTATTATTATTATGGAATCTCAAATTCTAGAATAAAATTATTTCATTTCATTTCAAATACCTAAGTAGGTACTGAATGTGAAAAGATAAAAACCGGGTACCGAGTAGTCGACATTGTGCACTTTTTTAAAAATAGGTAGCCTATTTTTAAAAAAGTGCACAATGTCGACTACTTTGATTCAAATAACTATTTGGAAAGAATGAAAAGTCGTTTTATATGCTAGGTATGTTTTTCTAAATTCCTTACAGTCTAGCGAAGTAATCTTGAATCAGGAGCCTTCGCTCTATATTACGTGCCCCTCTATGTTCCTGTTGTGGTTGATTTGGCACAATATCGTCCTCATCCAGCAGTGGATACTCCGGGTCTTCTGGAGGAACTTCTTCCCTCTGCTGAATGGCCAAGTTATGTAGCACTGCAGTTGCTACGATGATCCCCGGTACTCGTTGGACTTTCATGCTGATTCCTCGTGATAATATGGGGAATCTCCTTTTCCATATTCCGAACGCTCGTTCCACAACATTCCTAGTTTTTATTTGAGACTCTTGATACAGTGCCTCCGCTTGTGTATGAATATCACGGTTTGCGAGAGGTGTCATCATGTAACTGGTTTGAGCATAACCACTATCTCCCAACAGCAAAATATTGTCATATTTTCCTTGCAAGAAATTTCTTTTTAAGGCACAGTTATCCCAAATATTCGAGTCGTGTGCAGAACCATGCCATCGTGCCACTACATCTAAAAATGCCAGATTAGCAGCAGCAACACATTGGGTGTTTATAGAGAAGTACCCTTTCCGATTCCTGAAAATCTCTGCATGATTTCCACCTGTAGACAAAATTTCAAATTATTTAAGCACTATAATTGCCTTGTTGTTACAATCTTTGTTTTGAATAAAGTAACTTTCTACTAACCTGGAGACAACGCCAGTCGCACATGTGTACAGTCTATAGCCCCATTTACGCGAGGGAACTTCGCAATTTTGTAAAATTCTGCAGCAATTCTGCGGTGTTCTTCAGGAGAACATGGGAATTGCACATACGTGCGGTATAGTGATGCAATAGCATGAGTGACTCGGTGCACTATGCGACATGCGGTGGACTCGTCAACACCAATCACGTCACCACAAGTGATTAATTGGCTTCCTGTTGCATAAAATCTTAAGCAACATAACAATTGATTCATTGGAGAAACGGCATTATTTCTGGAACAAAAAAAATACAGTTTTCTGTTGATTGCAATTTGTAAATATTATGTAATGCGTGCATCAATAACTTTGGTTAGGTAGGTACACAGGTACCTGTTAAATTTACTTACTTGTTGGAATTGAATATCAACTGATTTTCGATTTGTTGCAACAGTATTTGCACGGTTTCTTTCCGTAATCGGAACCTTCTAATGAATTTTTTATCATTCAGCGTTTCAAATAGATTGGTTCTTGTATTAACGTCCCGATGTATAACTGGCCTATTTAGGAACTCTATTATTTCTTCATCATCGTCGGAATGAATAATCGAAATATCCATAATGTTTGCTACAAATTTTAAAAATTCCGCCAAATCAGCCAAATGTTACAAACATAACCTACAAAAGTAAACGTCAAGTCATTTCAAATATGGCGCTAATCGCGTTTAGCCGAGTTAAATAGCCTCTGATGGGCGATTAATTTTGACAGTTCGCTAAACGCGATTAGCGATTTATTTAGCGTGGTGCAAGGCGTTAAACGTTATTTTGTATTTAATTCAGATTTAAATCTCATTTAGCGCTGTGGTGCAAGCCGCCCTAGATCTTTATATCAATGGTTTAAATAAAAATTGTGGTGTGTAGGGTAAGTACCCACATTAAAAAAATGAGACATTACATGTTTCATAAATTTATAACCATAAAATATTTTGGAATGTAAAACAAACCTAACCAAATCCAACCTAATCTTGACATCGTAATGATAACATTTTTAAGACTTCAGAGAATGACAATTCGATGAAATGAAGCATTCTATGAAACTTTTGTCTATAAAAGGAGATCAGAGATCCCACTTACAACAATCTAGTATCTCTGTTTGGCCCTATGGTTGACTGGAAGAGAATACCATTTGGCATAAAGTCCACAATTTGTACTGACTTTTGTTTTGTGCAATAAAGTTTGCATGATGATGATGATGATGAAACATTCTTTATCAGGTTTGGGCGCGTATCAAATCAGCCGGGACCCCTCAAACTACCAACTCATGCTAGGAACTACCACCGTCTTGGGCGGCCTTATGGGATACAGGTAATTTATTTATATTGTATCTCTCTTCTATTCTCTCTCTGCTCTTCCTTCTCTTCCCTTCTCTCAATTCTCAGCATAGCAGGGAGCATAGCATCTCCAACTACCAAGTCATGCTTGGAACTACTACCGTCTTTGGTGGCCATACAGGTAACTCATCTATATTGTATCTCTCTTCTCTTCTCTCTCTTCTCAGCATAGCGTCAAGTGCTGCAGAGGCCTTATTCCTTTTAAAATGCTGATTGTTTTAGACATTTTTCTGTATGTTCAAACATGTTTCTTAACATATTATTTTCGACTGCACGCAATGAAAACATCAAATAGCTATGTTACTACGTAGAACTCTGGGAAAAGCATTATTCACTTCAAAAAGTTGGTTGAAATTATCGATATTTGTCGTAATATGAAAAAAAAAATACACCAAGTGCGAGTGGGACTCGCACACGAAGGGTTCCGTACCATTATCTGTAAGTTTGTTGTATGGGAGCCCCCCTTAAATATTTATTTTATTTTATTTTTAGTATTTGTTGTTATAGCGATAGCGGCAATAGAAATACATCATCTGTGAAAATTTCAACTGTCTAGCTATCACCGTTCTTGAGATACAGCCTGGTGACAGACGGACGGACGGACAGCGAAGTCTCAGTAATAGGGTCCCGTTTTTACCCTTTGGGTACGGAACCCTAAATGTAAAATTTAAAAGGAATAAGCCTCTACACATATGCCTCTTGCATGAATTTCCTACTCCAGGTCGCCCCTGCCGTCTTTTCATTTTCTTCCGACCAACTGGCATCTGGATTACCTATATTGTATAGATTTTCCCAAACTTCGTTCCATCGGCCTGATTTTTTTATAGCCCAACAAGAGGTTTTACAACCCACTCAATATTGTGGATTTTTAATGGTACTAATGTAATACTGGCAACGACAAATTTTTGGTAACTGACGTTGAAAGTCGATGAATGTCACTGATGAAAACAAAGAGGACACTGAATTTGGTTGATGACAAATCGTTATTAACGTTTAATTATGCAAGTATATGACGTATGCATATTAATGCCATATGTAAGCTGTTTGTAGCGCCACTATCCCTGGGTCGGACCGAGACTTGTTAGGCTATAATTTGTTCTACAGATAGAGTAGTCCATAGAATTCGTATGGCTCTTAGACTTATGTAGAAACTCCCTAAAGAATGTATGAGATTGAGACAGATACCTCTCAAAGCTGACGGCGGGTACCTACCACGAATTTAACGATTTTTTCATTCAACCAAATATTTTTAAAGCCCTCCGTTCTCGATCATATTTAATACTGACTTGTTTATACTAATGGCACTCTGTTCGTAACAAATACTTACACACCTGTTTTCCTTCCAGATTCTACAACAGCAGAAAGTTCATGCCCGCAGGTTTGGTGTTCGTGTTGTCAGTGGGAATGCTCGCCAAAATACTCACAAAGAACGTCGGATCGTCTGCCATGCCTGTCAAATCTGGTTAAATTTCCATACTGTCTAACTTTGCCCGTTGGCAACTTTTCCCGGGGTCTAATTCCCTGTATGTATATGTAGTTATGCCAGCAAACATTTCATAGATTTTTTTTTCATAGAATTCATTTAATATAAACTGTTTTCCTCAGAAACCTTTATAAGTTTGGTTTATGAAAAAGGTACATCTTTTTTTATAAGATGACAGTTTTGAAATGTATGTAGTGTAATAGAACAGTTGTGTATTAAGTGAAGATTCTATGAAATAATGTTACTTAGGTACGTTATATGAAATGTATGCTTATCGTAGAATATTTAGTCATGTCTGTACATTTGCACCTCCAGTTCAAGAGCGATCTCTTAGTAGTGAAACTACAATGAACAGTGAAAAGTATATTTCACGGCGGATCAATAATTCATAAAGATATATTTTAATTTTCGAGAAGTATACTTTCGAAGTATATTTATTATACATAAAATCCAATATTTTTTTAGGTTACATTTAAGAATGGGCAAAGTTGTAAGATTTCTTAAATATGTATGTAATAAATAATATTACGGAGCAATTGAACCTTACCACTATAACATGAGTCAGATACCTCTTATTTAAAAAATATCCTTCTCATTTTGTGCAGGAAAATCACAACTAATATTATTTTTTACTTTTCGTAGTTTAAGTGGAACATATTATTGAAGTTTTGTAGATATAATGGTCGTTTTAAGATAAAACACATGAAATGTCACTCTGACCTAATATTCGCTGTAGAAATCCTTGCTTCTTATAATTAATTATCTTTGATTGGGATAATTGAGAACGTGTTCTACTTAAGTTGAAGTAATTGTAGCCTTACATTTTATTTAACAACAGTATATTCTTGTAACATACAACATAACTTCAGATCTATACTCAAAACGAGTGATTGTTTAATATTCATAGTCATAGACTAACAGCACTGAAGTTAACTTACAGAATACTTAATTAAGTGAAGACTGTAGTTATGATTTATGATCAATTCGCATTTATTGTAACATTTACACAATGTTGTTGCGTTTATAAATAATGTTATTTTTAGGTGATCTCGGAGAGGCCTGATATATAATTTTACCTGGAATCGTGATGAATAAAGGTGTTGGGACTGAAATGTATTGTTAATAGTTCTAATCTAATCTTATTTGTTGCGTATTTTTGGCTTCCTTGGCCAAGTATGGGGCACGTTTAGCCTCTTGCAAAGACGTTAGGTTTACAAATTACAATTTAAACTCTTAACTATGAACGTGTTAAACTTTTATCGTAATGACACCATTTTGCCTAGTGATAACTTAATAGATATGACTGGGCACTGAGACTATATAAATATATTTTTTGGACTTTATGGTCGGTAATAGGTGTTAGTTCAATTGGGCAATGTTATACATGTATTTTTTATGATATTAGAGGTATTAGTTATTAAAATGAAACAGCGCACACCGATTTCATTATTTTCTATTTTCTTCTTAATATTTAAACAATTTGGGAAAACTAAAACCATACATAAATAGTTTTGAACATAATAAATAGTAGTGATGTATCGTTCACGGCAAGTGATGTGATCGGTCATAGACGACCGTTAATTTTATTTAAATCTATTGGTAACTTTGTTATTAAAGAACTAGGTGCCATAAATAGTTTTATTAATAAGGTTGGAATATAATAATTTCGTGTAAAAATAGGTAGTTGCAAAAATTATGACAATATTATATATTTTTATATAAAAATGTCTAGTTTCATATATCGTTAAACTATTTCGGATTGGAGCGTTCTTAATTATTTTTAAAGTCGCGAGCCAGTCGCACTTTTATTGTCTTTAAACAGTCAAATACATATAAAACTTAGTATCAATTACATTCTTAAAAATAATTGTATATAAAAGGCACTTCGTGGCAGTTTCTTTTATGTAACCTTATAAAGAGGTTATTTTTACAACCATCAAAAAAGTAGTCTAAGGAGTATTTCTACAATGAATCCAAAAACCAATCTATTTCGGATTAAAAAAATAATCGTCGTCCATTCAGTTTTTACAAAATTATAACCTAATGTACTTATAGACTTCAATATTAATAGTAACACAATCACATTGTAATATCACACACAGAACTGTGTCCGACACACATAAAGTTTTGTCTTCAGACACATTTGACACACACAACGCGCGACGCCATCCCGTAATTACCCGCTGAATATTAATTATTACCATCCGTAATTTAATTAAAATAAATGCAAGCAAAGCAATAATTCTGCTTGCACTTATTTCGAACGCGTCATTCGAGATTACGGGAATTAATAATGTGATTACACGCGTTAATATTCAATTCTACGGGATATGCGCTCGTTTCACAATCTGTAATGTAGCTTAGAGGCTGGAAACGGACTATCCTTGTAAGCTAACATAGGCTCTGGACCTAATATGCTCTAATAGTCTCTGGCATTCCAGCTTGGCAGTCTTCATTGGTCGGCCCGCTCGATCTCGTTAATGGCGGCTGAAACATAATTACATGGGTTAATACTGAAAAAAAAAACTTGTGTGTTAAATAATATTTACAAAGGTTTTAGAAAAACTAATGTCAGGTCGTTTCAGACCGTAAACTTGAGCGAAGTTTGCAATGTTACTTAAAGTTTTTTTTTCTAATAAGAGTAATAACTACGTTAGAATCAGGCAATTTACAGTTTGTAATCTACCAAAGTATCGTTTGTCGTTACGTAATTACCGTAATTCTTTGTTGGTAGATTACTGCAATACACACCAATTATTTTTAGGGTATATTTACACTTCGGTGTTATTTACTACTTAGCTACAATTAAATACTGAAAACGTGATAAAGAATAATAGAATGTTTTGATCGACATAAATTATGTACACATATATGCATTCACATAATGTAATGTATGTGGTGACGGCGTCAGATGTATACGTCCATAGTATTGTAATGTGTGGTTTGCTGATTATGTACACGATACTGAAATAGTTGAATGCCAATTTGCTACTCATGATTACAACAGTCTCAATTAATATAATTGATTACCCAACATTCTAACCTAGAATGGAAATTAATAAATCTGGTTTTGGATGCCAGTTGCAATTTTTGTTCATAAGTAGTCAAATTGGAATTTTGATCTGTGGTTTCGACTGAAAATGTATGGAGTAGTATGTGATGTAGAAGACAATGAGCAGGCTATGTAACAGAACACCGATGGTGGAAGGATGACTCCGATGCTGCCCATTCAGATCCAGATGAACCTTGTCCTTACCAATAAGTGTTTTGGCACTACTGTTGTATGATCTCCCCGCTTGTCAAGTTCCTTTGGTACGAGAATAGAAATCTCGCTGGCTCTATTTGTACTTGTTGGACGTTTGCATCTGGCCTTATGGAGTTGTCACTCGATTTTGCCTGGGAATAATGCGTCCCAAACTTGTAACTAAGTCTCGGTCCCTTTTCTGGGTAAGGGTTTTTCGTCGTTGATCGTCCGAAATAGTTTTCGAATTCGTCTTTGCTGTAGAATCCTGATTTTTGTTTCGATCCACTCCTGTCGACTTCTTTTGTGGTTTTCGAGAAGAAATCGTGGAAATCGTATGGACTTCTGGTTGTCGATATCGAGTATTTATTGAAGGATGGCGGGTAAGTGCTTATACTACTTGGTTGCGTGACAGTTGTCTTTTCTGTATATCCGGTTGTTGGTTTTCTTGTTGTATAGAAGTAGTATTTGTACGGGTTTTCTGTAGTTGTCGTTGTTGTTGTTGTTGTATATATTGAATTTGTGGTCTTGTAACTTGAGTAGTATTGTTTGTATGTCGTCGACTTGCTAGGTACTATTGGCTGAGTCGTGGCTTCGTAACTATTGCAAAAGTAAGTCATATTAGTATGTTGTTGACTTTTGGTGTGAATGCTTGTCCACATACTGACTAAAACGAGAGTGTGCGGTATTCTCATTATGTTCGCCAGTTTTGTGTTTTTTTTTCACATCAATAAGTTTCCTAATAATCGAATATACGATAATCATTCAGTTACTAGTAGGTAATTAAGTTACTACTGAGTAGCTTAATTCCTATTTGTTTACACTAAAAGCGTAATATGGTATTTGTACAATTTTTAAATAATTATTAACACGTTCACCGTCCGTGTTCCATACGTAGGGTCACGGCAAGCCTCTATTACAGAGACACAAGGGCAGTGAACGTGTTAAGAGATGGCCTTATTACTTAATAATTTCTATTTTGTCTTTCGTGCTTTTACTTTCTCATCCTCTGTACAGTTAGATAGGAATAGCATTCATATTCCAAGAATAATAAATACGACTATCGTATTAAACTATTCCATCATACATGAGTTTTAGAAAGTATAAGGACTAAATGGTTTATTTCAGATAGATATTAGGGTAAATCGCCAATTACTGGCCACCCTTCAATAACTGGCCACCTCATTCTAAAAATTAACTCTGTCCACTTACAAATAGAATACATTTTAGTATAACGTGGCCAGTTATTGAAGAGTGGCCAGTAATTAGCACCTTATACTAAATTTAAATCTGTTTGTAGGTGAATATAGTTAATTTTTTGCATGAGGTGGCAAGTGATTGGCTATTTACCTTACTATAATTAATTATGAGATTACCCCTGGTAATAAATTCAATAAAAGTGACAAGCGATAATTACCTGGTAATATTGCCGTAGAACGGACTCGTCTCCGGACGAACGTAGCTCGGCGTGTGTTGCGAGTAGTCCGGAATGATGTTTTCGTGTTCGGTTATACATCTACCGTTTATGCAGTACTGAAACACAGAGGAAAATGTTGTTAATATGCTTATTGTTGCATTAAATAGGTGTCTATACAAGTGCGTAAGATCTAAGGAATAAGGATACTACAGAATGAAAATTATAGGAATCGTGATTTTAAGAATAAAGATAAATCATTTTTAACTTGATCTACAAATTCCATGAAAAGTTAATAGCAACAGCAAATTTAATCAAAACTAAAAATTAAAAATTATTGTTGGATTTTGCCAAATTCTCTAATTTTAGATGCAAATTATATAACGCGTTCACTGTGAGCTTTAATTTGGGACTTCGGGTGAATCTGAAATCATAGTCGTTCAAATCTCAGACAGGTAGCGGTAGCCACCCGAAAGGTTTGTCAACTCACGACGTACTTTAAGGCCGTTCCCTGAGCCAGAACCCCGAGCCCCTCCTCAGGCCACCCGTCCCTGTCACATCACAGTCACATTTCAAAAGAGTGACGGAGACAGAGCTTGCGGGTCGTAAGGCGATATCTTTTTTCGTAAGAATTTGTCGATGATTATTTATTTTAAAAATATTGGCTTCAATTATTGAAATTCGGAAGCTGTAAAATTACTATTTTAGTTATGATTGATTTTTCTCCTTTTTTTGTTTCATAGTGTCACGTAGAAAAAAAACAAGTAAAGTTGGAGTAAAAATTCGAATTGGAGGTTACTTTGGGAATTAATTGTATCGAGCGAAGTGTTATGAATCGTGTATCGAATGCTGTGTTATTAAAGATAATATAATCAAGAATGATATATATTTTTCCCTCGTTTACTAATATCAACGTTTCGTAGAAAAATAGGATAATTTTTGGGGTATTTTTGCAAATCTGGCTCAGGGAACGGCCTTAATAATAAATAAATAAAATGAATAAAATTGGTCAACCTCACACAAATCGATCTAGTCCCACAGTATAAGCTCTAGTAGGCTTGTGTTGTGTTGTGGACACTAGACGACGATAAACATACTACAATATAATGCGGTCTTTTCTACCGGTTGAAGAAATCTAGCGCAATTAATCTCTAATATTTGTTAATATCCTGTTCGCTCAAATATAATAAATAAATATTAAGCTAGGACTAGTCCCAAACTAAGCAAAGCTTGTACTATGGGTACTAGACGACGATATACATAATATATAAATACATATATAGATAACATCCATGACCCAAGAACAAATATTTGCACAAATATTTGCCCCGGCCGGGATTTGAACCCGGGACCGCCGTCTCAGTAGGCAGTAGGCAATAATCTTCACTTTAGTTACCTGTCCATCCCCACAAGGCGAGCCCTCGGCCGCTGGTCGGTAGGCGACGCAGTACCCGCTCGCGGCGTCAAAGCAAAACAGCTGCGCGCACACTCGCTCGTCCTTGAAACACGCACTGAAAAAAAAAATGTTATTGAATTCATTTAAATGGTGTACAACTTTGCCCGCGCGGGCAAAGTTAACAATAGTATTTAAAAATAGTTTAAATAAAATGGGCTTTGTTTGTAGTCTGGACGTCACCCTTTATTTTTGGTATATGATATCATATATCAAGTAGGTAATCTGTTGTAGGCGGCGATTTAAGTACCTACCTGTAAGGGTGAAGCCAGACGAGCATAATTTGAGTCGCATAATTTCGGTCGCGCCATACATCATGTCACGTGATCACGTCACACTAAGTATGGCGCGACCGAAATTACGCGACTCAAATTAAGCTCGTCTGGCTTCACCCTGACTACCCTTGTGCAACCGCTCAATACGCGCGGTATCAAGCCGCATTGCACGTAGCATAGCCACTATATAGGCCTCGCCTATTGCGTTATCCTTGCGGCATTGTGCGTCTAACGTCGCTGAATTGTCTCATTAATCAGTGTTTGTTGGAACTATAAAACCTACCTAGTGCCTCTATCCTTGCGGCACTGTGCGTCAAGCGTCAATAGTCGACCTGGCAACACGCGCGGCAACGAGTCGTCCTCGTGCGGCGAGTTGAATAAACACGTTGCCGTATCGCCACTGGAATTATAGGTTAATGTGTTAAAATATTATACGACGGGTTAAATCATATAATGAAATCGGAACCAAATCAATCCACCTGGCAACACACATTGCGATCAATTGTTTACCACAAGACAAGAATAAAATATAGGTACAGTACGACATAAAAGAGTAGAAATTAAAAAGTGGCAATACTGTAGTGTCGTCCCTTTCTAATCAATCTAAAAAAAACGGGACGATACTGATTGCCACTTTTTATTTTTCAATTTCTAAACTTTCTTGTCGGACTGTAAAGCATTTTTGGTCCAGCTGAATAGGTACCTACTTTAAACTCATAAATATAATTATCATGAACGCAACGTTTGACAAAAGCATTGTTTTCTAAATGTAAAATCACAGTAGCCGTTTAAATGACGCTGCAGTAGTACCTAAACTACTTTCACTTTATTTCAGACATAAGTCTGCAAATTATCTAATCTTCGAAACGAACGTTAAAACGGTTTGAACTCAAGAGTTTTCAGATGTTAACTTACTTTAAGAAATGATGGAAGCTCTGCACACTGCACGGCGACCAGCGGAACCCTTTCTCCGTGTGCCGAAGATCAGACATGATGAATCCGTCCTCCCATCTGCATTTCTCAGCGCCCGGGCCGCCGAGGTAGGAAGGAGGCGGGCTGCCGTCGTGTACTGCGCCTAGTCTGAAAAGGGGACAATACAAATTTGAAAATAGAATTACCATTTCAGTAACGGCTGTGTTAGGAACTACCCGACTATTTCCAACTCGTACAGAATTAATATTCAGGGATCTTGATCATATCCAGCATTAGCTTCAATGGAATCGACATTTTTAATATTATTGATGTCTCAGTCAAGTATTAGACTTCGTTAGTAGATTTTAAAAGCAATGGTAACAAAAAACAGAATCTTTTAAAACTTAACGCTTTCAAATTTTGCCGCCTAAGATATTTTAATGCGATGCGTTCTACCGCCACGACACACTATCTATCAGCCACATACCACTGCTGAACATAGGCCTCCCCCATGACTCGCCAGCAGAGTGCCACAACACACATGGGCATGAATATCTTGGGTAACATAAGTAACATGCACACATCTTGAAGACTTCAGAACAAACATGGGACTCCAAAATTCGAAGTAGTACCCGATCGGGCAAGCCGATTCGAAAATGTTTTGTTAAATTTTTAATTAGTGGCTTATCTGTTGATAAAATACTTCAAGTCAAAGAATACATACAAATGTCCGACTTCATGAGCAGCGACGATGATGCCCGAGAAACCACCGGTATCCTCAATAATGGCAACCGAGTTGACTTTCTCTAGTCGCTTGTTCACCACACACGCGCCACCGACGTACGCAAACCCTGTTAACAAAACTAGTTAATACTGAAATTACATAGCGAGTCGTGCTGACTAGATGTATGAATGACTAACGGATAAAAAAAACAAAATCAAAACGCTACTGCGGCGTGTGTCATGCTGAGGATGATTTTCACTACTATATATCTTTTTAATGTGATTTTTTTGAAAACTACCTTAATTTTACAAAAATAGTCGTTTGCAACATACGCCAAACCAACGGAATTTGACATTAATTTGGTCCTATAGTTCCGGACAAACCATAGTCAGTTTCAGATATGTCGCATGCCACATGCTACAGTCGCAATATGTGTATGGTACTTTATTTCGAAGGAAAGGGATGATGTAACAAAATATTCTGAACTATTAAGTATTTTTTTTTAATTTTATTGTGTACTTTGAAATAAGGCCAGCACGACCAGATTGTATGTGAATTAAAAGCGTAGGTATTTATGAACTAGGAAAGGATCGAGGTACTGATAAAAGTAAGTAAGCGTAACAGCTTTTGAAATAGACATGAGTAAAAAAAATACGGTGAAATAAAATTACATAAAGCTTTTAAATGTATGTCAAATATTTCTAAACAAGTCTACTTCGGGTTTTAATACTACAGTTTAGGTACTTATGACTATTGGACAGAAGAGGTAGTCTAAATTTAAATTATAATAATACTTAGGTATTGTACTTAGAAATATAATTAATAATAGTGCTGTACAAAAAATTGGAAATTAATAGTGTTAGCACATGCAAAGCTTAAGCGGGTTATGGTTATATAATACAAGCACATAGCATTCAAACCAAAACATTCCTATATTCTCAATTCATAGGTCTTAAAACTATTAAAAAAACCGTTTATGGACATTGTTTAAAAACTAATAACGATAATGACAACTCAATTATTCCCGCCTTTTTTGTTTAGCGGCAATCGTAAAAGAAAAAATAACGGTCCAATTCATACAATTATTATCGATTTTGATCAAAGTTAAATCGAGATTTTATTTTGGCGACGATTGCGATGTCAGTTACGCATCATTATTGCGTACCCAATGACCCCCTGTCATTTAAGTGAGGTGGGGCCGACTGGTCTCTATCTTACGCAACTTTCTTACTGTAATTGCAGAAGATACATGTATTCTAGTGAACTTTAGGATATGGCGAAGTCAAAAGTTAAAGATCGTCTCGCGGTTTACGATGTTATGGTCAGCAGAGCTGATTTATAGTTTTTAGGGTTCCGTACCCAAAGGGTAAAAACGGGACCCTATTACTGAGACTTCGCTGTCCGTCCGTCCGTCCGTCCGTCCGTCCGTCCGTCCGTCCGTCCGTCTGTCACCAGGCTGTATCTCAACAACGGTGATAGCTAGACAGTTGAAATTTTCACAGATTATGTATTTCTATTGCCGCTATAACAACAAATACTAAAAATAAAATAAAATAAATATTTAAGGGGGGCTCCCATACAACAAACTTGTTATAGATTATATATATATGTAAAGGTACGGAACCCTTCATGCGCGAGTCGGGCTCGCACTTGCCCAATTTTATTAATTAAGCACTCAGTGCTGTTTTGCTACTTAAATCAGTTCAAACTAAAGGTCAAAACAGTAAGTTCGTTGAGTCAGTGCATTTAAACACTCGTATTTTGTCAGTCAAATCAGTCAGCCCTAAAACTTGCTACTTTTGACGAGATTATGTCAAATACCTGACATGAAAGTTAAATGCCTGGTCTATGATATGCATGCTTTTAGATTACAAATAACAGATCATATTATTATTATTGTTATAAAGACAATAATGAATTACTTTTCATTTAAATGGCTGTTTCAGCACAGAAGAATATAATTATGATAATACCACAGATAATACTCCAATAAATGAAAATGAAAGAAAAAACAATAAGTAGCTAATAAATGCATCATGAATCTAAACTACTTACAGTACAGTCGCATGATCTAAAACAAAATTATATACATAAAACATTTAAGTACTGGAAAGGTTCATTTTAGAATATGTCTAGAAGAATGGACTGCTGCGGAAAGACAGATATTATTCACAAGGTGCTCATGACTCGGGTTGAGGTAGGGTCAAAGTGACAGGTGGGGTCCAAGTGACATTGTGTACAAATAGGTGAGGGACTAAATGAGTCAGGCGTGCTTTTGGGTGGATTTTTTAGGTTTTCAACACGCTACCTGCTGTCCCTCTATTGCACGCATCATTCGCGTATTGTCTTCTGCACATGTCTAGTCTGAAAGGGCACGAAAACAAAACTCAATACAAGTTTAACACAATTCGGACTTTCGTCATACCTGTCAAATTCTAATTTGTTAATAATGTGTAGTGGTCTTACATTTAGCGCCATTACCAAATCCTTTACCTCTTAGATTATAAATTATGAAGCATTTATATTCACTCGAAAGCTGTTAATGCCGCGCCGTTTGTCAAACCAATCGCAATCCTTAGACCTGTTTTCAAACAATTTACCAGCGGTGCCTTTGGTACAGCGACCACCCTTGCGTCGTCGGCACATGTCGTATCTGTTGATGAAATCATTTGCCATTTCTTCATTCCACTGCTTAAACTTGCCCGTCATTCGGCTTTTATTGTAGTTCAATTAAACTTAAAAAGTCTAATAATGGCGCCAAATTAAAGTTTAAATAATGATGAATACTTACGTGGAATCCTGGAGTGAGATTTGTGAAACGAAATAACATTTGTTGAGTATAAAACGTAATCAAACTATTATTTTACGACCGTAACATGGAAATTAAACTTGTTTCATATTAAGATAATCATATTAGCGTGACAAAATATAAAACAACAACTAATTAGCATAGCTAAATATTTATCTTTTGAAATTAATTTTAACTAAGATACAAAATCGTAATTTCTGATACAAAATAATCATAATTGAAAAACC
This sequence comes from Apotomis betuletana, assembly GCA_932273695.1. Taxonomy (NCBI): domain Eukaryota; kingdom Metazoa; phylum Arthropoda; class Insecta; order Lepidoptera; family Tortricidae; genus Apotomis; species Apotomis betuletana. Next base: position 7,565,693 of record OW026318.1, on the reverse strand, counting down.
TTTTGCTGATACAAAAGCTCGACTTTTTAAACTAATCAAAAACTGAAAACGTCATAACTCTACAGTTGACACTTATGAGGTTCTGCCAACTGTTTAGTTTAAACATTATGGTTATGACAAGTTTGAAAAGTCGAGTCCGAATTGTACTTACTTGGTAATTGCAACAGCGATGTCGTAGACTGGCAGCCGACGCTCTCTGAACAGATACTTGCCCATGTCAGTGAGTGCGGCGGCTGAGTCAATGGCGTCACGGCCAACTCTATTTCTTTCCAAGTAGGGTGTGGCATCACGGCCCTGTAAAAACCGATTGCTACTTTATTTTACAAGATCAATGAGTATGATTAATAATTGCTATAAGTACCTATAACTTTTTTTACCTTCGCCATTTTTAAAAGCATCAATCACCAGGTCAGGTCATTGATGAACAACAAAGTACTAGACGAAACAGGTTCCTTACATTAACATATTTATCAATTTCATTTCACCAGTCGAGCTTGATTTTTGCGACGTCATTTTTAATTTATTATTAAACGACAAGCTATTTCGTCAAAGCACGTGTTTTAAATTTATTCAAATAACTACACGTAATAATTTTTATCGAATCCTTTCGGTGAAATAGTTGATTCATATAAAATCTATAGTGACAGTTATCATCCTTAAATCAAGATCAATCATATTTTAACTCTAGTATAATTTTATAAGAGAATTCATTTTTATTTTAAAAAATATTTACAAAAGTTCTACCACATCTGGCTGTTTGATTTCGCGCCTTCGCTTCGCCTTATGTTGATGTTTTAAAAACGTGAATTGAACGTCAACTGAATGGCGGTATTTTCCGAAGTTGCGAACATAATTTTGCCATTTAAAACTTTTCGCTTCGATATTATTTTTGTTTTATCTAATTATTCTTATTATTGGCAATGGCCACCGAGGCTGTGTTAAAGTATTTAGTGGATACAAATCGCCCATATTCGTGCGCGGACGTAACAGTGAACCTTAGGGGCGCTTTCACGAAATCCGCTATTCAGAAGGCGTTAGATTATTTGAGTGAAAACACCAAAATTCGTTGTAAACTATACGGCAAACAGAAAGTTTATGCAGCCATACAAGCCGATAATGTTAAAGAAGAAGGCGATACTGAAGGTAACATTTATTGGCATCATTATTTGTATACGTAATACGTTTCATATTTTTAAACTGACAGAAGAGAACTGTTATTATTTTGTCAAGTAAATGGCTATTAATATCCTTCCATTGTGGCTTTATAGATTATGATGCCCAGTGCAAATTAATAACGGAAGAATTACTAGAAAAAACAAACATCCTGAGGACCGAAGAAGCAAATTTGAAATCTATCTTGTCTACTCCCACAACTGACCATGCTAAGTCTCAGATAGAAGAGCTGAAGAAAAACATCGACGCTTTTGAGAGCAAATTGAAAGTGTTGAGCACTTCCTCTAATGGCATAAGTGTTGAGGAAAAGAAAATCATTATGAATCAGCATGAGAAGTTTCTAAAAGAATACAGGTAATATTTCCAAATCCATACTATATTAGTCTAGAGACTCCATTTCACTAACAGGGGCATTAGATTTCTTATATGCCTTACTTGCAAGAATTCTGTTCACTGTCTTAAAGAAGTCTTATTCTTTCATACATTCTTTAAGGAGTCCTATGGCTCAAGCCTAGGTAGGTTCTTATGTGCTTGTAGATAGAAACGGGGCTTTAGCCATAGTGTTTTAATTATACTTAGGTACTATCTGAACATAGTTAATGCAGACAGCGACCAGCATAGATTTTTTGTCAGTGACTTAAGTGAATCAATGAATGAGTTGGGGCGCTTTTTGCATTATGAATAAAAATCTTTGGTTGCTTTCTGCTACTATGGTAATTTTTGTCATTTTGATCATTAATATAATATCTTTTACCTTGAATTGTTTACTTCCTTTCCATATTTCTTAGAATCAAAGAAATAAAACATATTCAAAATTAATATTAAAACATCAACTGAGGCACTGATCTTATCTCGAGATCTTTTATTTGAATATTATTTCCCAGATCACTGTAAAATTAATATGAATTGTTGGTTTTATGTATTTTTTATATCATTATTTATTTAATATTCAATACGTTAATGAGTTAATTAGTGCGTAGAGTATCAGGAACTTGGAGATTCTCAGTAAATGTTTACACTTTTTATGCAGTTATAGTTTCCTGCTGGGTATGTCACCTCCTAGAGATCCTTAAATATTAAATAAGTTAATTTAGTTTACACTTACAAGATTTAAATAGATTTAATATAAAAATTGTGGTGTGTACCCACACATAAAAAAGGAGACTTTACATGTTTCATAATTCATAAATTGTAGGTACTTATAGTATAATATTGAAAAATTAAGTAAATTGCAATATCACAACATATCTTCCATTATGTCACATTCAATAATCTATAGACGTAAATTTTCAACATGTGTGATCGCACTTTAGGGGTGGGTCTAAGAAATGTGACCAACTGTGATACGATGGGGAGGGGTCAAAAATACATAATTATAATAGCTTTAAGTAGCATAGCCTTTATTATTCTTGTAGGAAACGTAAGAGAATATCAAACGATATCATTGAAGCTGTATTGGAGGGATACCCGAAGTCTAAAAAAAGCTTGCTGGAAGAGCTTTGCATCGAAACAGATGAAATGGTTAATTTTAAACTCATGAATTAATGAAAATTGTAATAGTTTGAAGTAATTAATAAAGATTTATTTTAATTCTGCGTGCTTACCGTCTTTACTTTGTCTGATATTGCTAAGGTACGTAGTTACGTACCCTAGATATGATGATACCGGCGATGGATACCCGTATCCTGGGCCCCTTCAGCCAGAACGGCACGTAGTACCGTTTTGTTTGGATGTTGCTACTTGCTACTGCTTCTACGGTTTTGCTGACCCACTTTATGTTCGCTCTAAAGTAAGCACGACAAGTACGAAGAATATCGTACACTTACCTAGCCGATGGCGGGATCAATGTACGAAATTCTGCGTGCTTACCGTCCTTACTTTGTCTGATATTGCTAAGGTACGTACCCTAGATATGATGATACCGGCGATGGATATCCGTATCCTGGGCCCCTTCAGCAGCTTGTACCGCAGATCCACGCCGCCCCAAACGACACGAAGTAGCGCTTTATTTTTGGACTTTATTACTGTTTCTACGGTTTTCCTGACTTACGTTCCGCCCTCTAAAGTAAGCACGACAAGTACGAAGAATTTCGTACATTGACCTAGTTGATGGCGGGTCAATGTACGAAATTCTGCGTGCTTAGCTTCCTTACTTTAGTTCTTTAGGTGTGGCTTAGGTACGTACCCTAGATATGATGATACCGGCGATGGATATCCGTATCCTGGGTCCCTTCAGCAGCTTGTACCGCAGGTCCACACCATTCCAGAATGACACGAAGTACCGCTTTATTTGGACATTGTCGCCGTTGTGTAATCTGAAATTGATACGATAAGTTATTTACTGCAAATTGCAACCAAGTGCATATACTGTAGTAAGTAACTAAACGAATGACGGTTTGATTTATTTGAAGTCTTCATGTGATATAGATAAATGTTGTAAAAACTAAAATATTCATATATTATTTATCTACAAAAAATATCTATTTACAAAGTCCTAGACGAACGTTTGCGGTTTCGTTACGTGTTTACTAAAAATAGAAACAGAAGGTGAGTTCTGCTATGTTAGCTATAAGTCTATGGTTAGATATAGGTTGGTGTCGCGGAAATAGAAGAGCATACAGTACTAGGTATAGGAATATCTAGTTTTAAGGTAGTTATAATACTATGAGTGCTGATGAGGATGGTCAACAGGAGTATTTTATGACATGGAATACCTTTAACTTAAATAAATATGTGAGTAAGTATAACTATTACCTAACTACTTAACTAAAGGTGCCGCTAAGTCCCGGAGATATCCGTTCACACATACGACGAAACGAGTCCGGCTTACTGTATTTTGAAGTGGAAAATGAAGTACCTAAGACTGTCTATAGATAGACTGACAAACTCTCCCCGAGTAGGTTCACCATTGGCGACGGTAGGTAAAAAAGTAAGCACCAGCATCGGTTTGCGAGTCCCTGTTACTTTCAGTTGCCAAAATGTTACCGAGATATTTTTGTAAGTCCAAGTCTTTTTACGAGGCCCTAAAGACGTCGGTACTGGTGCCCATTTGTAACATGTGACGGGAATCCCAAACGATGAATATAAGGAAAACTCGTGTGTGAACAGGCGTGAATCAGTACAGGTTACTACGTGTTGCGGTTATATATAGTTAATTGCATCCTTGGAAGATAGGTGAACTGTGTTTTATTGCCATTTATTATAAGGTTATATCTAACACATATAAGAGAAGTGTATATAAACCAGAGGAAATAGGTGTAGGTATATTAAGGGTGTTGGCAGCAGAGCTGAGGTGAATGATTACAGAGTTCTAATGATACTAAAATAGTGAATGACGAATCAATGAGTGTACGTGACAGCCATTTTTTAGGGTTCCGTAGTCAACTAGGAACCCTTATAGTTTCGCCATGTCCGTCTGTCCGTCCGTCCGTCCGCGGCTTAGCTCCGTGATCATTAGTCCTAGAAAGCTGAAATTTGGTATGAGTATGTATGTATAACGCCGACAGAACGGTAAAATAAAATTAAAAAAAAATATATTTTTTTCGGGTACTTCTCGAACACCTAAAGTGGGGGTGAATTTTTTTTTCATTTTAACACTGGTGTGTGTGCTTTCGTTGAATAGGTCTTGTAAAAATAATAGGGGTTTTCTAACGTTATTTTTTGATAAAGTTAGCAGTTTTGTAAATATTCGCTCAAAAAAAAAAAAAAAAAGTGCCCCCCCCCCCCCTCTAACTTTTCAACCACGGGTAAAAAAAAATTCATGTTATTGGGGCCTTATAAGTACTTTCAATGAAAACTATATTGAACAAAATCGGTCGAGCCGTTTTTGAGTTATCGCCAAATTTCATATTTTTTCTTTAAACGGTCGTAAGTTGACTTCCAGAATAATAAGTGATTACAGTTTCTAGGGCGTTTACGACTTTTTTATAGAGCTTAAAATCTTTCTTAACGTAAACCTCGGGCTTAAAACAGCAGTTTATTGTGAAGGATGAGCAACTACGGAACCCTACACTGCGTGACCCGACATGCTCTTGGCCGGTTTTTTCATATGATCGTGTACGTGATCTATTTACCTTAACTCGGATGCCTGCCTGTAGGTATCTATATCGCCTATTGACGTTGTTGGCAACTAAGTATATTAGCCTAACAATTCTCGGTCCGGCCCAGGGATAGTGGCGCTACAAACAGCTTTTATATGGCAATAATTTGCATACGTCATATATTATTAAACGTCAATAGCGATTTGTTAACTATTTGTCATTAACTATATTCAAAACATTGTTTGCCTTTGCATTGTTTGCCAATCCTTCGTTCTTCTTGCGAAATAATTGACTTTACTTTCATTCACTGTGGATAATTTTGGCTTTATCTTTTATGTAAAACTTGCAATTATAAATATACCTAATTATATAGTCCTGTTTCCTCTTAGTTTACATACACATACATTAGTTCATATACATCAGTTTACATCAGTTTTACATGGACCGGCTTTCTACGTCAGTTACCAAAAATTAGTTGTTGCCAGTTAGATAAATTTAGTACCACTAAAAATCCCCAATATGGCGTGGGAAAAATGGTGGGGGTAAAATAAGTAAAACCCCCTGTTGGGCTATAGAAGAAGTAATTATTGAAGCTGATACCAGGACACTATAACCGAACAGTAAGCCCTACATACCTGTAGCCGTCATAATCCACGATGACCAGGATCTCAGGGTAGATCACGTATGGCGCGTCGCGTTTTCTTCTCGAGTGTCCCGTTGATCGCTTCGTCCGGAACCGCTTGCCCAGGTGGTCGGGCTCCATAAATGCTGTGAGCAAACAGAAATACTCTTTGAAATTTCGTATCACTACATAGTGTAAAACAAAGTCGCTTCCTGCTATCAGTCTGCTCATATTTATGCTTAGATCTTTAAAATTACGCAACGGATTTTGATGCGGTTTTTTTTAATAGATAGTGATTCAAGAGGAAGGGTAACATATAATGTATACTATGTAATACATGTATAGTAGGTATATATATTTAGTATCAGCATTGCACCCGTGCGAAGCTGGGGCGGGTCGCTAGTAGGTAAGTAATAAAGAAAGGAATACATTTATTCGTGACAATGACACATAATTACATAAACAGTATGACAAAAATAATAAAACTTTTAAAAAGGCAACTATAATCCCACCTGCAGCATGGTGTTAGCTCGAGAGCCAGCGCTGATCTTCCGGTGGGAAACTAGGTATACATATGTACGGCAAGTAAATAATATCGTCACATACTACAAATACTTATAAAAATCTGAAAACTATACATTTGTAATTAAATCATAAATTTAAATACTCTATACTTTAAATATAATTTTAATTTGGCGGTTGGGGCGGCCCTTAGTGTGGGACTCCACCTGTGTGGACACTTTGGCACCTTCACACATTGCAACAACGTGCCAAAATCCAGGTGGGGCGGCCACAAACGCGGAGGCGGCTAAACGCCGAAAATATATGTGTTTGGGTGACAACTATATTTTCGTGCCGTTTGCGGTAGAGACTCTAGGCCCATGGGACCCAGCCGCTCATAATTTGTTTGATTCCCTTAAAAAAAAGCTAATACGAACTACCTGTGATCCCAGAGCTGGCGCGTTTCTCGGGCAAAGGCTCAGTATTGCTGTGCAGCGGGGAAACGCCGCCAGCATCTTGGGATCATTTCCGCCAATGAGCGACCTTGGCTAGAGTTAGGTTAGTGTAGGTTTTAGGTTTTAAAATTGTTTTACCACTTAATCCGCATGTTTTTTTTAATAAATATATTTTAAAATCATAAAAAATATAGTCCTTTTCAACATCATATTTGGAGAACTCGGTTGCATTAAGTTTGCACCTTGTTTGTATGCGGCGACATACATTTCAGGTGCAAACTGAACTAAACCAGACCAATTAAGATGGGATAAGTTTTTACGGAACCCTCGGTGCGCGAGTCAGACTCGCACTTGGCCGGTTTTTAAGTTCAATCATTATGCGATGCGTGTGGACACAGGAACGCTTCAATAATGGAAACGGAATATCAAAATTTTGCAATTGGAACCATTCTTGTTTTCTGCTAGCGGAACTAAGAGTACATTTCATTAAATTCCCAGTAGTCATCAAGAAATTAAATATTTAAAACGCTGTCTTAATTTTCAAGCGCTATTTTTTATAAACGTAGCATAGCTATCCACAAAATTTGTGTTGACACTGCGCGCCACTTTATTTATGACTCCAAAGCTACGCATTAGATATTCGCACCTAAGTTTCGTCTTAGGCTTAGTTTTCGTCTAATTGAACTTGACGGACTAATATATTTTACAAGCTTTTATTTAGCTTGCATTGTATGTTTAAAGTATGTATATGTTTGTTCGGGTGAAATCTTGCAACTCAATTTTGAAGCAGATACCTATCGTCAACCGATTGAGCTGAAATTTTGCATACTTACTTAACTTTGATGACAATACAATAATATGGTACCATGGGGCTGATCTGATGATGGAGCCGGAAGGTGGCCATAGGAACTCTATAATAGAAAAAGCAATCCTACCGAGCTTGGGCTCTTTAGAATCGCCTCAGTGAGCATTTGATGGATATCCAAAGAAAAGTACAGTCGGCTATAAAAGCTTGCTACTAAAATGTAATTTTTGACAGAAACTTATTTAAATGTGATCTAAAACTACTACTTAATCGTCTAATTATATAAAGACAAACTAAGCGCGGAGATACGTCTGATATTGTGATTTCCACGCATCCTCTTATTAAATGCCAGTCAATTAGCAGCACTCAATTTATAGATATGATCATGACATTGTCAGCGAACAAAACAAGAAACCCATCCAATAAAGATGGCGGACATGTATAATGTGACAGCTTGATGCTTTCCAGACACGTGAATTAGCAGCAACGGGTTTGTCACGTGTAGAACCTGTCTATCCATGTGATATATCGTGTTTTAATACTTTTTCCATAGATCCAGACACCATAATAGACCATAAATAATAAATGTATCGGATGATTCTACAGGTGTTTTTCCACCGCCGCGAAAAGTATTCAGTCCGCTGTCAAAAATATGCATGAATGAGCTTAACCGACCTGCAAACTCTCATGCATTGATAGAATCATATGGGGCTTCTAAACGGGATATATTTTACTGCAATTTGTGGCCGGCAACTATGGCCGTCCCTCTCTGACACCCTACGCTAGAGCAAGATGCAAATAATGGCCCGTTTAGAAGCCCCTTAATGCATTAGGTATTATGGCATGGCCCATTGCTTAGATATTTATGACAGTGGACGGTGGTCGAAACTCCTCTAAAACCACATAAATAGGTTACAGGTTTGCTCGGGCTGATTTTCTTCAACTTTGGTCTAACTCTGAGTATTTAAACAATTTAAAAAAAAGAGGTTAATCAATGCGACGCGCGGGCGTGTAATATGGCCAAAATTGCACCATTTTCGCATTCGTATTCGCATTCGTTTTATGTATTCAGTGTACAGTTTTTTGAGTAGTGACAGTTTTTAGTGTGTTTACCCCTCAAGTCACGATTAGCACTCAAACAAATCATATATTAAAATAATCAGAACACCATAAAAATCACACGCAAGTTGGTAAACATTCGATGTTTGAACTTATCGAGTTTTTCACCGATTCATTAAAATATCATGTTTATTGACATCTCGTTTATCGGATCGTAAGATCTAAAACGCAGATCTTTAATTAAATAAATATGTTATCGAAGGTCTTATACAGGTTTGTAAAATCACTTCCTCTTTTTACTCCTCTTCATGTTACCCTCATGAGTGACGTGACTGAGGATAGTGACCAAGTGTAACACCCCTGACCTGATGTGATGAAGAAGAATGGGTTACTCTTTCATGAAAACACATATGAGATTGTATATAATGAGCGGCAGAATTGCACGGCCCAATTAGGGTGAACCCAGATGAGCGTAATTTGAGTCGCGTAATTTCGGTCGCGCCATACTTAGTGTGACGTGATCACGTGACATGATGTATGGCGCGACCGAAATTACCTGACTCAAATTACACCCTTATGAATGAATTCATTCATAAATGGGCCATACATTTGTGCAGCCCATAGTACATATTTTTAGCGTCAAATGGCGTATCGAATCTATCGCACACATTTATCTCTCCTCCCTCATGAATAATATTATATTAGAACATATACTTTTCGAACAGAATCGCTGGATTATATTTATGTTTATAAAGAAATCCCGTGGTGTAGCACCGTCCGAATCGTCCGTGCCGACCATTGTTCACAATATCTTAGATACATTCAATTCAATTCAATTCAATTCAATTCAATTCAATTCAATTCAATTCAATTCAATTCAATTCAATTCAATTCAATTCAATTCAATTCTGTTCCTTCGCCCGTCCTTGTACTTATGTGGTGTATTTGTACCATTTATCAACGGTTGAATGTTGTTTTCTTTAAGGCTTTACTTACGGGGTGACCGGAATTATTTGATTGAATCATTAATTACAAATATACTAGGATAGGTACCTAGTACCTACGATCGACAGGAAAATTCTTCCACGTGTAGCTTACTATTTACGTTTAATAATATAATAGCCCATGACACAACTAACTGCAATATCGACGTAAGATTGATCGTAGCATAATAAATGTCGGTACTTTAATATTTATTATGTTACGCGTGTAGGGTCCGGTACTCTGTTTTGGTAAAATTATAAATGTATTTAAATCAAATCATTGTCAGATAACTAGTTTGTTCTGCTAATTCCTTGGATTTTCGAATATTGCTGTGCGAAAAGTGTGTGTGTACCGTTTTGATTATAATACTACCACATTTTGAATATTTGGGGAGCCTTTTAATCGCCTTTTCTAAGTGATTATTATTATATTTAACTACACAAAAACATATACATATTATATTCAAATTAATTAACTTAACGTTTAGTATCAAATGAAATATCTCCTTTCTTAAATTTATTTATACCACAGGAAATTTACGTATTTTCTTCACACTTACTGAGAGTCAAACCACACTAATAACTCTTTCATACAAAATGAACTGTCAAACCGTACAAAGTGAGTCAGTCTGTATGGTTTGACAGTTCATTTGCTTGGAAGAGTTGGCGGGGTTTGACTCGAGTTACGCACATACACGCATTTTTTCATAATATACATTCAGATATACAACGCAATACGTATATAAACGGTTTAAACATATCATTTTAATAATAGATTTACATATTCTGAAACCGGTAGAAAACTATAATTGACAACATAATATTATTTTCTTCATCAAACCAGTCGAAAAGGTCATCGAATCATAGCTGCTTCGTTACGGGCATAAATATTAGGCTTTTTATTTTAATTTTAAATTTATGTCTCCGTCTGACCTGTGTTGCCAACTCTGAAATTCACTTCAGGCGAAATGAAGTATAGACGAAGTGATACCTATAATTTGGACTAAAATTGGAAATGGAGTCAATATTAAAAAAAATGGAGGAAAAAAACCTGCAACTTAATTGATCTTTTTTTTTAAGCTAGACAGGATTATCTATTAAACTCAAAAAGTGCTTTGTTAGTATGCAATATTATATATATTTATAATATGTATATTCGGGCTTCTATAATAGGCACTATAGTGTAATAATATGCTACTTGGTGAGTGTCAAATTCCTTATTTACCACCTTTTTACACTATGTAGGTACAGTCGCCATCAGATATGTCGCAGCATATAAGGCGTTCATAAATATCTGAAAACGACTCTTATTGACTGGGTATTACAGTTCATGTTCAGATATTGATGAACGCCTTATATGCTGCGATATATCAGATGGCGACTGTACCTACTATTACAGAAAACGAGGGTAAAACTTTTTTGTAAATAAGTTTCTGTCAAAAAAAACATTTTAGTGACAAGCTTATATAGCCGACTGTACTTTTCTTTAAATATCCATCAAATGCTCACTGAGACGATTCTAAAGAGCCCAAACTCGGTAGGATTGCTTTTTCTTTTATAGAATTCCTATGGCCACCTTCCGGCTCCATCATCAGATCCGCCCCGTGGTACCATTTTAGTGTATTGTCATCAAAGTTAAGTAAGTATGCAAAATTTCGGCTCAATCGGTTGACGATATCTGCTTCAAAATTGAGTTGCAAGATTCCACCCGAACAAACATACTTATATACATACATACATACATTGCAAGTTAAATAAAAGCTTTTAAAAAAAAAAACTTAATCTTGAAGCATAGTAGGTATTATTATTGTTACCCACCAAATACAACAATTTAAGAATGATCTGTAAATGAAAATGTTAGTAAAACTTATTTATCTGCTGAAATTTTGTTAAATTTAGCCTTAAGTTTTTTACGCTGGTAACACCGTCGATGACAAATAAAAACAAAAGAGTGAACTTTGACATTCAGCTCCGTAAGTAATCCGGGTACCTACCCCACAAAGTTAAAAGGTCATAAGTTGAAAGAAATCCAATAAGTGTTACATCTTTAGGATGTTAAATACGGAATATGGGACCGATTAGTTACCGGATATTTGCACATTCCTTAATTTTCGACAGTTGTTTGGTTTTTGAAATAAACAGCTCTGTCCTTTCAATATCGGATATTATTTTAATCCCACTAATACGTATTATAAAAGCAAAAGTTTATGTATGTGGAAGTTTGTTACTTCTTCACGTTGAAACGGTTGAACTTTTGCATGAAATTTTTAACTGAGATAGTTTATACGCTAACTTAACACAGCTAAGCTACCTTTTATCCCGTAAAATAACATGGGTATTTGTCATTTATTTATTATTCAAACTAGCGACCCGCCCCGGCTTCGCACGGGTGCAATGCTGATAAATTATGCATGTATTATAACTATAGACCTTCCTCTTCAATCACTCTATCTAACCTAACCTAACTAACCGCATCAAAATCCGCTGCGTAGTTTTAAAGATTTTAAGCATACATAGGGACAGACAGACAGACTTTGTTTTATACTATATAGTGATTAGTTACACATCATTACAGTAATCTAACCAAGGTACCTACTGTGAACTTTAGGATACCTTAGGACAGTGTATGCGATTTTAATGCGTGCGAAGCCGCGGGCTAAATTTAGTCAGTTAATAAAACAGCTCATCGAACTTTTATTACAATTCATTTATTCTCACGTCTTTGCTCATTAACGACTTTTTTTCAATGCAGGCAATATTTACTCAGTGCCATAGACACCGCGCTCTAATGAGTAGGTGTCATAGACAAATAAATCGATCACACGGACGCGTTGGCTTGCGGAAACGTGCTTTTATCATAAACTGTCGTAGAGCTATAAATCTAAAGATATGCTTGGTAAATAGATAAAGTTACCAATAGAATACCTATTATAATGACCCATTTGCAGTAAAACCGAAAGGGTTATAAATATGATGATTCTTCCCCTCGTACAAAAAAAATGGCGACTAGTATAATACTAAATTTGTTGGTAAATAGGTACGTCATTTGACATAGGTACTTAGCTAAAATGAAATGAATGGTATACAATATCTTAAGTTATCCCTCGAATATAGGCTGAAATTAGGAGTATTTGATATGTATTGTATCCATTAAAATTATCGTTAAATTGAATGTAGGTACCCTATGGTTTATAGCGCGACATATTGCTCAAGAAACTTGTCAATTTCGGAAATTCATGCGTCACTAAGAGATAAATCCCGTCTAAACCACAAGAATGTATTCACAATGAATACATTACCATCCCAAATTAAATTTCAGTTTAGTTAATCTCAAATACTTACGTAGATTTATTAACTCCTAAGTGGCCATTTTGACAACCACGCTATAAAATACATTTGATACTACGCCTTCTTAAATAAACTGAATTCATCATCGTGCGTATAAATGAATAAATTATACAAAATACTGCATGTAAAATAAAGTTATTTAGATTTAATCATTACAAGGCGAGTGGCAAATTAATACGCTCATTAAAATTAGCTCGAACAGTAGCTTGCATTAAAAACAATCACATCTATTCTGAATATTCTGATGTTCTTATCTATATTTTGAATCGATGATCTGTCACGGATAGTCAAGCTTTGATTTAACGCCATCTTAGAGGATATGTGTGATAATGCGCAGAAATAACAATTATTGTAGTTACTGAATTGATTTATTTTAATGTGTGTCTGTTTACTTATGTATTTACATCCGCTTATATTATATAAAATATGGAATTCTCCATAGAACGTACGAATTTGTCTATGTTTTAAGTTTACAAATCTCGTGTCGATGTTAAATAAATATACATAAGATATGTTATTATGTATATATTATTTCTAACCTCGAAAATAAGAATAAACCCGCTCTTTAGTCATAGCTAAACCCACCTAGATGTATGGCACACGATTCTAGGAAATGTAACAGCAATTTTGACATTTTAACTATAATCAAAATGTAAAAAAAGGGTCACAATCACAAGAGTGACGTTTCTGACTTTTACCTAACAACGTCAGAAGGATGGTTATATTTTTCTACGTATGTATATTAACGTAGGTATATTAACAGACTGTGTAAAACGCGTAAACAACCTCATCTGATTGATTTATTTGTATTGAATCAAAAGATCAGTCACCGATTACTATCGAGTAGAGGTGTGATTTAACGCCATCTGTTGGACACGTGTGGTGATTCGCAGCAAATTACAACGAATTGTGGATTCTTAATTAATTAGTTTAGTTCTTATGAGTATTTAAAAAAAAATCAAATAGGTTCGTAGGTGTTTTTAGAATTCTGGGCAACGAAAATAAATTTGCCGCGATAGAGTCGGTTTTTTCCTGCACATATTTTTTTAAGACATGACTAGAACTGTATCACTGCTGGTTAGCTCTCTAGTCACTACCAGTGAGTCGAACCTTGTATGGGAATATAACCCTATATTCTGATCATCATACGGTTTTGAGCGGACGTCGAAAAAAACAATACTGAAAGATCTCTATTTCGATCTTCGAAAAAGGTGTCTGAAAATAGACAAGATTTTGCTCAAACAAAGGCATAGAGTGTGAGAAGTGTTTATTTTTGCACGTGGGACAATTTCAACTATGGGGCAAATGCGTCTTTTGATGGTGTCATAGAAGCGGACATTTTAAGTCCCATACCCTCACTGCCTGCAGTTTAGAAGTTTTGATACCTATTAAAAGAGAGCGGTGGTAGTTAATAAAGTGTTTCGTTTCTATGATATCATCAAAAGATGCATTTGCTCCATATAGTTGCAATTACCTCAGGCGACCATATACATAGCTTGTATGTATATTGGACTCACCATAATCACTCTCGTGGTCGCCAGTGGCAGGGTCCCGCTTGATTATGACGTGGTGGGCTCCGTTCAGGGCCCGGAGGAGTTCTTCTTGCTGCTCTCGTTTTCTTTTCACTGCAACAGATAAAACACGTTTAGGGGCAATTTCGAACGAGTTCGGTCCTTGAGTTTGAACATCTTTGTCATCACGAGATTCACAAGTGTAGCTAGTGATGCGAACTTGAAATTGCTTAGTAACCTTTATAATTTTTATTTAGAATCCAGAATGTAGCGAGAAACTAGCCATATGAGGGTGAATCAACTTTTTGGCTGTCTCCGGCGTTGCTCAAAATGACTCTGGAATTACCAACAAATCGGATTTCTAATACCTATACATATTTTCTGCTCAAGTATTCAGTTTAATAGCCGGGACATTGAGCCAAGAGAAATCGCTAACTCGGGATTAAGAGTGAAGTGCTGTTAAATTTCTAGTGAGCATAGCGAATGTGTTATGTAATGAACGCAATAGGTATATTTTCTTTATTAAGTTTTTGTTGGTATTATCGAGATTATTTATGGTGCTCTATTTTGCCTATTTTGTCTTTAGTCTTTTGTTCGTTCTTCTCACGTTCTCAAAAATCCTTTATAGTAAAAGAGCGTGGTTTTACGTTAAAATCCGCGTAGCGAATTCTTTTTTTTTCTTAATTATTATAATATGATTGTAAGTGCTTAGCCGATTTATTTATTGTTTTTTTTTCTTATAATGTTCATAAATTGTAAATTACTTATTTTAATATTGTAGACTATGACGATGCAAAGGTGATTCAACGAATCCTCATTGATTAAATGATTTCTTATTTTATCTTATCTTTTTACTTACCTAGAGGAAGCCCAGTGTCTATGGACACCATGTCAGCCATGCTGGAGGGGTCCATGAACATCTCATCGTCCTGCGCCGACGCCGTCATGGAGTCGGCTACTGGACGAATCACCAGTTCGTGTCCTATTGAACCTTCCTGTGGACCAAATATACACGATGATTTTTAATCGGTGATCAGGAGTAGAAAAATATTAATATTTAGCTAAAATTAAACTTAATACGCGAGGTCCCGCGCAATTACCTCACTGTTAAATTAATTAAAAGTTAAAACATAATTAAAACTAATAACCACTAGATACATGGTCATCCTACATAAATTATTGAAGTACGATACCTACGTCAAGTGTCATCGCTTTGGCGGGAAATTTTCTACGACTTTGTTTATGTAATGACAATGACAATGACAATTTATTACTCATAAATTGTCATTCCCATAAAATTATTAAAGAGGTTGTAAGCACACCGATACTGATTAGATCGGTGACAAGGAATTTAAGACAAAAATTGGTTTCAAAATAAAAATTATCATAGAAAAATAAAAGTTTGTTTTCATGTAATTACGACTTCAACGTGACCGCCATCAATTACTGAGTTAGAAAAGTTGGTACCTGATCACCGATATATTATATATTATTTCTGGTCTAGATTCATGAGGGTAGCGAGGAATGAATGGATGCAATCTGCACACACACACACACACACACACACACACACACACACACACACACACACACACACACACAACCTATCTATCTATTAGCCACGTCTCAACAGCAGTGGACGTCTGTGGCTGAGATATAGATAGGTTAACTAAACGGTGAAAACTTGCGACAGTTTTTCAACCAATAAAAGATTTTGTTAAATCTGTAGTATATCATCAGTTGACTGGTCTCAGATAGTACGGAGGTTTCAGGTTACATTTTAGTTTAATAGATTTTGATAAATATGTCTATGATAGTAACGACATCTAGTGAAGTTG
Source organism: Apotomis betuletana (assembly GCA_932273695.1). Lineage (NCBI taxonomy): Eukaryota > Metazoa > Arthropoda > Insecta > Lepidoptera > Tortricidae > Apotomis > Apotomis betuletana. Next base: position 7,549,358 of record OW026318.1, on the reverse strand, counting down.
TGACACAACTCTTCTAAAGGCACTATCTTAGACATCGTCATTATTACTTCCACCGACACTCAAATATGGGACTTACACTGAAAAATGAAAATGAAAATGAAAAAATGAATACTACTGTGTTCTTGCGGCATGGTCCCGAAGACGCTGGCAGCATTTCCTCGCTGAATCGCAATGCTAATGCGACTTTATGACGACATCACCAAAGGATTGATAGAAACTACTCAAACATTAGACAGACGTTTTTATCAGCCATCTTAACAACAACGGCCTCGACGACTCGACCTTGCCCCGCGATATTAGCGCTATCCAGAGATCCAGCTCTAATAAGGGCACTTACATAGTGTCACGACTACTTCCTCAGATACAGAGATACTCTGGCATTACTCGGACTCTCCTCCCGCCCTAAGTCAGGCTGACCCGTTTCAGTCTGTTCACGACGCAGTCCATGCGCTAAGTGCGCCCGCGTCTACCTCCGCCAAAGCACAGAATAAAGACACTACAGAAGCCGCACTCTTTTGTTATTTGCCGCTTTTGCAAAAGCATTAGCCTACTCGTATCTGATTGGCCATTTTTAATGACGTACGACGCTGCTGGTTCTTGCTTCTTTGGGGCGTGTCATACTCCTAGGGTTGCCTACATTAGCAAAACGGAAACTACTTCTCTGTGTTTGTAATTATTTTAAAGCTACTTTTAACAAAATACGTTCAAAATAAGAGGGACCTAGCGCGATCTTTATAATGATGGGCTCTAAGAGTGCCTACTGGATCTTTGGATTGGTTTAACGTAAACATGTGCGGTTTTTTGCTTTTCGAACCATTTTGATTAGCAGTATTATATAAGATTCCAGTATTATAAAATTGACCGGATTTTGTATCCTGGAAGTGCTTATTAGATCTCAGGACTGGTTCAACGCCGTCACGTGCAGTTTTCGTATTCTGATTCACTTTGATGAGCAAGTAGAGAATGTGTTTATATTATGTAAATGCATTTTTTAAATTTTTATTTTAGCCTTTGGAAGTTTCTAGACAGAAACATTTTTATTTATTTTATTATTGGTTTTACACCCGTTTACATAACATTTCATTTTTATGACTGATGCAATCGACGACGATCAATGACAATATGGTTTATATTTGTATACATAGAAATAAGCCCGTTTCTAGCGGCCCTTTATGTTCTGGGATTATTACATTTTGTTTGTTCGATATTTTCCGAAGTTGAGTGAATTTTGAAAATCCAATTTCATATTCTGACTTGGATGACCCAAAAGCCTCCCGATACCGAGTTTTAACCCCCTAGGACTAACTTGAAATTTAAAAAAAAAAGTCCCCATTTTTTTTTTTTTTCACGACTGTACTCGGGTGAGTGTCCCCTATGACATTCGTTCGAGCACCCCCTACCCATTTCCAGCCGTTTACGAGATACGGGACCCTTAAAAAAAAATCTCCATACAAATCTTGTTGTTTCGATATTTTCCGACTTTGACTGAATTTTTTTGGACACCGATTTCAGATTCATATTTGTGAGCCCCAAATGCCCCCCGATACCGAGTTTCAGCCAATTTGAAATTTTGAAAATAAAAGCCATTCGCCATTTTGAATTTAATTTGGTTCGCTAATTTTCACATTCATAAGCGAAGTCGAACAAGACACGGCGCGCACCTTGTGCGCTAAACGCAGCAATGCGGTCTAAATCTGTTTGTTCGTGTGCACGTTAGTTTGTGGACACGTCCACACGCGCATTGCGTTTGTAGTAGTGTACCTATCGCAGCGCGGTTGTATGAAGCTTAGTCTCTATTCCGTTTCTTTACTCATGTGGAACCAGTCCTGAGATCCAGTAGGTACTTCCATGATCCATCATCAGGTCAAGTTTATGATACTGAGTACAAATGTTCATTGTGGTGAATCGAAATGTAAAAACCGCACATGTCTGCGTTGAAACAATCTTGAGATCCAGTCCCTATTTCCAGGGTCCATCATCAGGTCAATTTTATGATACTGCCACATACCGGCTATAAATTTTCAGTAAAGTGAGCAGAAAAACCACACTTGTCTACGTTGAACTAGTCCCGAGATCTAGTAAATAAGTTCCATCATCAGATCATAATTTAATGGCTATGGGAAAACCGTAGCAGTAACCATATTCTCTTACTAATAAAAAACATATATATTTACACTTTACGGAGATAATCGGTGAACTAACGTTCAAAACGATTCAATGTAGCGAACACTGAATCTCTTCCTTTTTAAAGTCGGTTAAAAATAATAAAAAATCACAATAATATGTAAAAAATAAAAATGTAATCGATGCGTTGTCTTCGCATCGAACGTGCCGACCCTAGCCGAATAAAGGCGGGACGATGGGCGGGCTGGGGCACAATTGTGACCCGAAATTAGTAGGTATAGTTTTTGACACTTCAGCGGAGTGAAACCCCCTTGGCCAAAGTTACTCCTGTGGCGCGGAGATAATCTTATCGGCATAATAGGTAGTGAGGGTTAAACAGCCCTGATACAGGTCTAGTCATGTCTAAGGCAAGATCTGGTATTACTCGTAGCTTTTTACCAGCCATCATAACAAAAACAATAGTCAAATCGCACGTCCGAGTTGCGTAAGTTGACCTTACTCCAGTTGCGAGCCATTCTTACCAACCATTGTCTAATGGCGCCGACACCTTTATAACGCCTTCACAAGGGCTTGGGCTATTCTACTTTTAGTCGGCCACAATTTTTACGCATCGCAAATTATAATAATAAGTAAAAAAAACGTTTTGTAAAGGTTTTAAAACGCCCTTTTATTGCCAACTGATGTATATTCTTTCACACTCGTCCAGACGAATCAATTAGGCCCAAAGATGATGGATTTATCGTTTTTTTTGTTTTTTAGGTGTTTCTACTACGGTCACCTTTCGTCTCCATCATCGGATATATAGGGTAAATCGCCAATTACTGGCCACCGTTCAATAACTGGCCACCTCAAACTAAAAATGAACTCCGTTCACCTATAAATATAAGTCATTTTAGTATACCTAAGGTTTTAATTACTGGCCACCCTTCAATAACTGGCCACGTTATACTAATATGACTTCAGTTTGTAGGTGAACAGATTTAGTATGAGGTGGCCAGTTATCGAACGGTGGCTAATAATTGACGATTTACCCTATCATCATCATAAATTTAAAAGTCAAACTGTTGTCGGTGTAGCTGATAAAGTACGTAGTTTTCTCAATCTAACTCTATCTATAGCCTAATATTTCTTTGACTTCCCTATACGACCTGACGTCTACCTTCTCTAAGAGAACCATCGGATATATATCGGTTATTAATTTGGAACACAAAAGTGACCATCAGATAGATAGAAACTAGTTTTATTCATCCACAACAACAACAGTAATAAGTTTCTGTCAAAAATGACATTTTAATGACAGGCTTTTATAGCCGACTGTACTTTTCTTTGAATATCCATCAAATGCTCACTGAGACGATTCTAAAGAGCCCAAACTCGGTAGGATTGCTTTTTCTATTATAGAGTTCCTATGGCCACCTTCCGGCTCCATCATCAGATCAGCCCCATGGTACCATATTATTGTATTGTCATCAAAGTTATCTAAGTATGCAAAATTTCAGCTCAATCGGTTGACGATATCTGCTTCAAAATTGAGTTGCAAGATTCCACCTTTACAAACATACCTACTTTAAACATACATACAATGCAAGTTAAATAAAAGCTTGTAACATTAAATGCTATGTTTAGGCTAAACAATGTTGATATAAAAAAAAAAAACAAAAACTAATGAAAATATCTAGTGCATTTGCTTTTGTAATAAGCTTATCAAGACTAGTGATGTGCCACTGCCGAGGATTACCGGAAGCTTTCCTCATTTTGTATAGCAAATGTTCTCGAGAACGATCTCTCTCCATACAAATCGCGATATGTTCTCGAGAACCGCACATCTCTAGCTGACTCAGCATAATGCTGTGAAGAACGGAGCACTGGTCTTCCGTCAGAGTTATGTCTTAAATCAATAGTAGAATGGCCCGCCTATCGTGTGCATTTGTAACTATTACTATTATAACACGTCGTTTTACATAGAGAATGTAGTACAATAGCCATAGACACGTTAAATTTAGGTTTACGGCCCCTGTTAAAGATTATGTGAAGTCGAGCTATTCACTACGTTGTTTAAAGTATGAATGTAGGTTTTAGTTAGGGTTACCAACTTTTTGTTTTACTGATCATAAAATATTTCGCCTATAACGGTGAAAAACTAAAGAGCATACAGCAGAATATATTAAGTTTTTAAGCATTATTAGAACTTTACATGTTTCTTAAAAATAACACAGCTCAGGGGGCTTATGATGGTTGCGTTTGTCACGTGATAAATAAGTGACAAAGCATCTGTCACTCACGCTCGCATCTTGTCAAAACGAGACGGATGCTTTATCACTTATTTATCGCGGGATAAAAGCAACCATCATAGGCCCGCAGAGAGCAATTTATATTGAAGTACGGTTATTTTAGTTGTGTTCTAGTTTTAGTTGATGTATGTTCGACTAATTTGAAACAAAGCCATTAAATGGCGCCTGCTAGTTTTAATGAGCTAGTTTCAAAATTATGTAAATAACGTCGTTACTCTAGTTTATGTGTAAAGATTTATAGGGATTACAAAATTATATTACCTACTCTAAGTCAAATGACTAATATTGCCTGATTTCCCATTATCTTCTAAAAGTTACATTCTTATATCACTATTTATTAATCTAAATCAAAGGCCTAATATTAATATTGCCTGATTTTCCATTCTTTTCTCATTGACGAACTTGACGAATTGTTCTTGACGAACTCGTCAATAATTAACGAATGTATGAAGTCGTCTATCCACTTAGTTTGGACATACACTTACAAATGACGAAGACCGAAGTAAAATAATCCGACTTCTTTTTCAACTTAGTAAAAAACTACAATATTACCAGAGCCAGACAGGATGTCCAAATTTAAAGTATGGTAGTCTACGCACGTAGCAGACGCGTACAACCTTATACAAATGTCTCTTAAATCTCGACGTGATGTACTGGGATTATAAATGTGAACTTCAAAACAAAGTTACACCTTAGACAGGATTAAATGCCCTACAGGGAGATGTAAAAATCTTACTTTTGGGCAAATTCAAGCGTGAAGTCAAAAACTGTTAAGTAGCGTTAAAGAATACTTTGACTAGATATTTGAAATAAAATGAGCAAAAATTGTTACATCATTATTATGTTATTATCAATTAAATTGTTACGTCGACAATTCGAACACAATTATAAGATATCCTTTTGTACTGTCAGACAGTCATTTATTTATTATTTGTAGAGATAATTATCAATAATTAATAATGATTAGTTTGACTTTATAGGTTCATAATTATTAAGTAGGTACCTACTTGATATTTTGTATGCTGGTTAGTGTGTGAAACTTACGATACCTAATGTAATACAATCTACAAATATCACCAAATTTTAAGCAGAATAAATATATTTTGATTTGAATAAGCTTTGCGCGTTTTGTTCGTGTTCTGTAGCTTTGGAAAATCGTATCGGAAACGTGATGGCGACTCAAAAAAGACTAAGCCCTCCCGCACACTAGGCGGCCTGGTTGCGGCTGGCAGTCGAATATATGACGATGTACGGGAGCCCGCAAATTCCATATAAATAAATAAATATCAGACAACCTCACACAAATTGATCTAGTCCCAAATTAAGCACATAAAGGCTAGTGTTATGGGCACTAGATGACGATATACATACTTATATAGATAAATATATAGTAGAGGATCCCGATATAGAACGACCTTCACCGAGATGTTTATTTGATGAAATTTATTTTATATTTAATTTAATATGTCAATAAATATATTGCATATGGGTTGCCTAACAAATTTTAGTCCAGGGTATGTTTTGTTAAAAATTAAAAAAAAAACAGTTCATTGGTTTCATTATTAGATAAATTCATAATAAAATAATCTTAATTTTATTTAATTTCAATTCAAGACCGTTGCAAAATGCTAGTAGGTATAGATTTACCTGTTTATACCTGGCTACCCGATAGTTGTGACGGGAAAAGAATAGGCAACCTAACGTTTGCATATTCTATGGGCTTCATACTTTCAATTGGTATAGAATTTATCTAATATTAATCAAACCGGTGAAATGTTAATTTTTTTTTTATTATTAATTAAACATACCCTGGACTAAAATTTGTTAGGCAACCTATATGCAATATATTTATTGACATATTAAATTTAATATAAAATACATTTCATCAAATAAACATCTCGGTGAAGGTCGTTCTATATCGGGATCTTAGACTAATATACTTAAATACATACATAAATAGAACAACCATGACCCAAGCACCTAAATATTCGAGTTCATCACACAAATATTTGCCCTGGCCGGGATTCGAAACCGGGACCGGCGGCTCAGTAGGCATTTCTCTACAAACTAAGCCAACCGCGTCGTCATATATGTTCGACTAGCTGTGCAGCTAGGCTGTCTAGGGCGCGGGGGCGCTTACATTACATACTCATACATGCATGAAATAAATAATTATAAAAAAAAAATTATTCACCCCCGACACAAGCAGATGTCATTAAATCCTCATTCAATGAGTGATATAGAAAATGCTACTAAAACTGAACATAACTACAAAATCTGAGATTTGTCATATGTTCCAATTAAAACTGAATATCTTGGAAATTATTGGTCCTAACTATTTCCACCAAACATAGCTAAGAACCATCTCGACGGACAAGTCTTTCTATTTAAAAAACCGCATTCAAATTGGTCCATCCGTTTGGGAGCTACGATGCCACATACAGACACACAGATACACAGACACACGGATACACAAATACACAGATACACATGTAAATCTTATACCACCCCTCTTTTTCCTAGAGGGTTTTAACGCGCGTGTGATGCTCCTGACAGGCCGCATGTCTCTTTTACCACCGTCGAAGTATTAAAAAAAAATTGAAGACTCACCACCATGAGTTTGCCGTGTTTGGGGTGCCTTCGGATGAGCAGCGCCGCCCCGTTCTCCTCATCCTGGTACAGGTCCCCAACCTCCTCTTCGCCTTCCTGTGAACAACACATCGCAATAAAGACCGATACAAGGTTTATAAATACATATAGATATAAGCTTTTTCTGCTACCCAAAGGTTGTCTGGAAGAGATCGCTCTTTAGCGATAAGACCGCCTGTTGTTACCCTATTTAACGTTGCTTTATTTCTTTGTTATTAATCTTTTTCATGTGGTGCACAATAAAGGATATTATTATTATTATTATTTGTTTCTCGTTTTGAGTCTCGGGCTCATACGTCCCGTTCTTTTGGAAGGCTTGCGTGGGGATATAGATCCAACACGTAGAGGCCCCTTGGATAAATTTGCTGTGGCTGTAGCCCTGCTGGGACCCGTTCCTGATCATATCAATAAGATGATACATCCATGAACAGGTCCCAGCAGGTGATTGAACTATTGCATTATTATGAAAAAAAAAACGGGCTATTAAAATGGAGTTTGGATGGACTATTTATTTGGGCTATTGCAATAGAAAAAATGTCACCCGCCGTAACCATCAATGCGACTGTTACCTCTGGCGGGTGGTGACTCCCCTTCACTTGGTGGGCCCCGTAATGCCATCGTGCAGACGGCCGGAAGCAACACGAGCGTGAGGGCTCAGGGGTGTTGAGAGGTGTGCTGCGCTTTCTCCGAAGTTACTCGCGGCGTGATGCCCTTTAACACTTCCACCCCTGGAGCATATAGCTCTAACGCTCCTCTCTGGACGGCCAATGAAGGCAAGCCAGAGCTGAGAGTCCTACGGGTCCTCTTGGGTTTCCACTCCGGCCGATGAAGGCTCACCGGAGACGAGGACCCTGACTGACTCTCTAGAGATCTCGGGTCCGTGGGGTCGTCACTCCCCAACTATTATTATTAGATGCATCTATAGATAAACCATTGTTACAAAGATCAAAGCTCAAAGAAAAATTGAAATGCGTGACCTGGAAGAGTCCGGGAATCAAACCCGGTACCTCTGGATTGCCGGTCCAGCGCGTTAACCTTTCCGCCACCTTAACGCTCAAGCAACCTTTCGATTTTTTCCTTATGCTTTGTGTGTCGATCTTTGCATTGTTTATTTGAAAGGATTACCTTAGCTTGGCTTAGTATAATATAAAATTGTGGTGTGTACCCATATTAAAAAAATTAAACAATTCATGTTTCATAAAGATGTTTTAGACAATTTATTGTCTACCTACGGTTTATGACGGGTAATCGGGAAACGTGGGCTGCGAGTCACGTAGCAGCACGGATAGATGCCCTTGATGAAGAGTTCCACATGCATTCGAAACATCTCGGGCCATTTCTGACAATTTTTACGTGAGTTTTAACCGTACCTGGAATAAACTTTTAGTCAATCTGGAAGTTCACTGTTGAACTTGCTATCGGTACGAAAAAGGAACAGTAATTTTAAAATCTCGCTGTCACATGACATGTTGTCTGCGTTACCTCAACTCTCGTGGCTATACAGTATACCTATACCTATGTAATGATGACCAGCGGGCCTATGATGGTTGCTTGTAGCACGCGATAAATAAGTGGCAAAGCATCTGTCACTCTCTCGCATTTTGTCAAAACGTGTGTATGTTTATCACGTGATAAACGCAACCATCAATGTAGGCCCCCCTGTGTTAGGAAAGAATTCAATATATGTATTTATGAGTGAGATAAGGTGCGATTTCGATTGTCAATCCACCTTCGTCTCGCTTCGCATTGTCGGTGGAAAAGCAGTCTTATTGTGGCGGTAATGTACATTACTTTCCTATTAGTATAACCTTACTTCAAGACTACTATGATTAATTCAATAAACGGTTTCATTTGGTCATTTCCTTCAAGTGTAACCGACCTCGGTGACAGAGGAAGATTTGTGAAGGTTGGTTGCATTGCTATGCAGCTATTGCGATCATATTGTACAATCGATATCAAAAAGGCATTTCTAAAGTACCTAACAGTACCTAACAGTAGGTAGAGAATAGAGATGATAACTTTAAACTTAACTATGTTATATAAAATTTAAATATCTGATGTTGAATTCTACTCTAGCTATATATGCATAGGTCAATATGTCATTAAATAATGAAAAAAAAATTAAGGGGTCAATTATGAGGCTTAAAAAGTTCGCAATTTTGACGTGTCGTCACCAGATTAAGGTGTGTATGGAAAATTTTAGCTCATCTGAAACTGAGAAGTGAGTCAACTTTAACTCTCAAGGATTTATTATAGACAGACATAATAGTTAAGAAACATCGATATTTTTTTAAATTGTTTAAACAGCTTCAGTAAATTATATTAATAAATAATATATCAACGAAACTGATCAATGTCGGTCGATAAATAAATAATTATAATTTAAAATTTTAGTATTGTATTCAAATTATGTTTGTTACAATACAATACAAGTACTCTTTATTGCACACCTAATAAAATATACAGGAGAAATACAATGCAAGACATTACAATTAGAGGTAAACAACAGGCGGTCTTATCGCTAAAGAGCGATCTCTTCCAGACAACCACAACACCAGACACAGACCACCAGACAAGTGTTGTGTTTATTTTAAAATAAACTACTCAATCAAACATAAATCTCAAATTTTTCCAATTTTGTTTTGCCAACGACAGTACTTTAAATGACGCGGTTGGCGCAGTGGTTAAGCAACTGCCTACTGAGCCGACGGTCCCGGGTTCGAATCCCGGCAAGGGCAAATATTTGTGTGATGAACACGAATATATTTTGTGCCTGGGTCATGGATGTTCTATGTATTTAAGTATTTATTTATCTATATAAGTATGTATATCGTCGCCTAGTATCCATAACACAAGCCTTCTTGAGCTTAATTTAGGACTAGGTTGATTTGTGTGAGGTTGTCTGATATTTATTTATTTATTATTATTATTTATTTAAATAATTCCCATCCATGCAGTTGCAATGCAACTACCAGACCAAAATATGAATGCATTTCAACCCAATACACAAAACGGCACATTCTTTTAGGAACAAGACGTCGCTTACGACATTCTGCGCAGTAAATACCATAAAGGAGGAAGGTGACATGTTTCACAATCGACGGAAGAGGCGATCGAGGTCAGAGTCATTACAATTAAAACTGCCAAAAACTTTATTACCAGGATCACGAACAAAAGTGACGTATAAGTTTGGAGTATCTTCGGCTCTTACGACATTTCTTAGTATGGGTGCATGCATACTTTTAAAGAATTGTAATTGTTTGGAGTATGAAGGCTTGGCCTGTTTGTGATAAAGATTGCTATCTGCTGTTGATTAAGAACATCTCCTATAATAAATAATTATAAAAACAGTTAAAGTCACGTAAAAATAGTCAGGAACGGCCCGACATGTTTCGAACATCTTCTAATACTAAAACTGTAAAAATTAAATTGAATATCGACCGACATTGTTGAACATATTTTACAATAAGACCATATTTCTGATTTTCGCCGTCAACTTAATTGGCTCCCGATTCGAGAACGTAGGTCGTTACGAGTCTTATGCACGCTTTATTCCATCTTATTCGATCCAGCCGCTCCTGATTATCTCAGAACCAGATTTCACTTCGTTACTGCTCGACCAGGCTGTACTCTCCGCACTTCTCGTACCCTCACGCTCATCGTCCCTGCCCATCGCACCGGGTTTTTGTCAAATTCTTTTACCGTCCAGGCAATACGACTCTGGAATGATCTTCCACTCCCCATCAGGCAAGCACAAAGCAAACCTATTTTTAAGCGCATGCTACGCAAGCATCTTTCTGATATATCTGTCTAAAACAATTGTCTCAAGATGAATTATTATTGGTACGATGTTATCACTGGGTACATGAATCTATATTATGTATGTAGTATATTATAATTATGTATTTGTGTAAGTTTAAGTATGTATATTATATTCTATTTAAATTTGTGTTTTTTTTTTATAGTCTCCAACGTTATACTCGTAGACCCTGCACCAACTCAATGTTTCTGTTTAGCCCTATGGTTGACTGGTAGAGAATGCCTTGTGGCATTAAGTCCGCCATTTGTACTAGCTTGATCTGTGCAATAAAGTTTAAATAAATAAATAAGTTTAAATAAATAAGGGTTCCTAGTTGACTACGGAACCCTAAAAAATTGGTGACAATGGCAACATATTTTTTTCCACTGTTTGTGGTTTCTACGATTGTAGTTTTGATAAATTTTGGTACAGGGATAGCTATAATCATCCACAAATGGTTATATAATACTTTTTCTACTCCAGTACTTTTTTCTGTCATTTATATAGTTACTAACTCTAATATAAAGACATAAATTATGAAAGTCTGTAAAAGTCTATACTCTACTGCCCAAAAAACACTGCTAAACGATGTTATAATGTCGCCAAAAAGGCTGTGGCCTGTCAATAAAAAAAAAAGTTTATCAGTCAATTTTTTTTTTTTTTTTTTTGACTCCGAGCGGGAACATGTAATTATCTTCTTTGTTGTTTATTTGCATTTTATTTATGAAATGTCGAGTCGTAGAAAAAGTATTGTATGCAACGTTGTATAAGTAGGTCAAAAAACGCTCGTGGCATCTTTCTTACGATGTTCGCTACGCTCACATCGTAACCCATGCCACTCGCGTTTTTTGCCCCCTCTTATACAACGGTTGCATAAAATACTATTTCCCCACTACGGTTTATTATTTTTAGGATGCAATTGATTTGCGCAAAAGGGAACTAACCCGCATTAATTTATTTTTATTTTATTACTGGGTCATGGATGTTATTTATATATGTATTTATGTATATATCGTCGTCTAGTACCCATAGTACAAGCTCTGCTTGGGACTAGGTCGATTTGTATATGATTGTCCCTTAATATTTATTTTATTTTTATACTTTCAGTTTATTGGTGCGACGTTAGTCTGGGGCACTGTTTGTTTGCACCTGTCAAAAGCTAAAAACGCGTAATGTTAATAACACGACATTTTCGGCTAGTTTTAGCACAGTTACGTCTACACGAAGACAATGCGAAGTTTTTCAAGCAATTACCCCGTCTGATACGAACAGCTGATCGTGGGAAGTTGAATACGCTCATTTCACTTGCGTGATTACGTGATAAACTTGCGCATGTCATGCGAACGGAACGAAAAACACAACGTTACCGCCTGCCAGATCGAGTTAAGTTTACACCTGATGTATATGAGCTGTCATAGAAATCAGGTGCATTCTTAACTTAAACTGGCTGATACGACAAAGTTGAGAATGGAAAAATAACGCTGGGTGACTATATCAGTAGAATTTAAGTTTGCTAAAGGATTTTAAACTTTATTTACCATCTAAAGGCTCAGTTACATTGTATAGGTGAGAATAACAGAAAGTAATAGGCAATAGTGTTTATACGTGAAATAATTAGGTAGAAAATGGCATGATGCGTTTTAAGTGCGTTAAGCATGCGTATAAACAATAGTTTTAAGAATACTGTAGGCATTAAGGCTGATGAAAATATTATGTATCTAGGCAACATGTGTAAGCTAAATTAGTCGTAACTGCACACAAATCACCAATGAATAAGTACTAACTTTGTTACCTAACAGTAAGATTCACTTTCCTTGATTTATTTTTGGAGATACGCCAGTATTTTCGCACGTCTAGTAGTGTTAATAAAGATGTGTTTGATGAATCGCAAGTGCGATTAACATGTTGCATGGGCATAGCATCTTACTCGAGTACGAAAATGAGGGTAATGCTTTCCATTGGTGTCATTAGGACGAATGAGGCAATCGTCAGTAATCATCAATGGAATGATTAATCTAATACAGATGTCGTGGTTTAGACCTGTAACGTGAGCGTAAGTGAAATGGTGATGGTTCCGTTTACTACGTGATAAATAAGTGACAAAGTATATGTCATTCACACTCGCATTTTGTCAAAACGTGACAGTTTAGCACTTTATTAGACGCCGCGTAATTTATCTTTTATAGATGTAAAAGGCACAGTATACTGTGTAAAAGGTCAATGATGGGTGAAAATCTTGCTCCTGACCCTGACTGTCGTTTTCCCAAAATAAAGATAAGCATTTGGTCGATCGGTCGTCGTGAGATCACAACGCATCTGATAACAGCGTCGGGACATAGCATCGTGCAGCGATGTGAATCTCGAATGCTGCAGAGTGCGGAAACGCGTGCGGACTGCGGACTGCGGATGCCATGCGAGTACCTACAGTCCGCAATACATCTGTCAGGGTGTGCATTTTTTCACATAACAATTGATTGTCATAGCGTATTGTTTGTCATAAAATCGTTAGCCATAACTCTAAAATTATTAACATTACAAGTTTTGTGATTAAAACCAATCAGCTTAGGTTAGGTTTCTAAATTATAACAAACCTAAAAAGTTATTTATTTCAGAGAAAAGTAGAAATGACGACTACAAAAATTATGAATAATGACAATTACGACTAAGAATTTTATGTGAGTCAATCAAATCACCGTCACCAAAACACATCGCTCGCTCTTGCTACGCATCCTCGCACTGGTGGTAACGCAGCCTAACTTAATTCCCGTTTGATTTAAGCACAAGCCGCTTTTATAATTACATCAATAAACATTATGAAGACGAACCGGGAAGTAATAAGTAATTAGCCTCTCGATCACCAACATAATCGTAAATGCACATGGCAATAACAATATGCATTCCTAATTCGTCATGCTTCTGTACCCTACCATGAGTTAACGGAGCCGTGCTCGCTAGCGACAGCGTAAATGACTCGCTCACGTAAATGGTTTGTATGGAGAATACAAATACAAATACAAATACAAATACTCTTTATTGCACACCTCCAACATAAAGGAATATACAACACAACATGAGATACATTAAAATAACAGGTAGAGAATAGTGCAGCGCCTCAAGCGGTTACTTCGTAAAACAATTCTCCATACAAGCCCGTGTTCATCACACAAATATTTGCCCTTGCCGGGATTCGAACCCAGGACCGCCGGCTCAGTTGACAGCTGCTTTACACTGCGCCAACCGCATCGTCTAAAAACTTAAAACAATGCTTCAGTGCAATTTTCTACTCAGACGAACCATTTTTTTTATTAGCACATTAGATGGAAAAGTAGTGGGCCTTTGCCCAGCAGTGGGACATCATGGGCTCACAATAATAATAAGAGATGGATCATTAAACATCACGACCTTCAAGAAAAGAGGGTACCCTCATCTGTTCGGCTGGCAACGCACTTGTGACTCCTCTGGTGTTGCAGGTGTCTGTGGGTGACGGTAATCACGCACCGGGCGACCCGTTTGCTCGTTTGCCCCCTGACATAAAAAAACCGGCCAAGTGCGAGTCGGACTCGCGCACCGAGGGTTCCGTACAAACACTTTCCATCCCTAAGTGGTTAAGTTAAGTTTGCACCTGGTATGTATAGCGCCCCATATAAATTAGGTGCAAAGTTAGGTATTAAAAAAAAAATTTATGGTTTTCGTAATTATTCCTTTATCTATGCTATAAGACGTTGCTTCGTACCAAATTTCAAGATTCTGAGTTCACGGGAAGCACCCTGTAGGTTTTGATTCCCTTGCAAGTGTCGAAAATTTGCAAATTAGGTGCAAAGTTAGGTATTAAAAAAAAAAAATATGGTTTTCGTAATTATTCCTTTATCTATGCTATAAGACGTTGCTTCGTACCAAATTTCAAGATTCTGAGTTCACGGGAAGCACCCTGTAGGTTTTGATTCCCTTGCAAGTGTCGAAAATTTGCGGCATAAACGGCTGTATCTTTTGATTGCGTTGGCTTAGAAGTTTGATTTTTTCACAGCTTCAAGGGACAGTAGACTTGAGTAATTGATATAAATTTCAGCTTCATACGTCCACGCGTTCCTGAGAAAGAAAAAGGGTCTTGACAGACGGACAGACGGACAACAAAGTGATCCTATAAGGGTTCCGTTTTTTCCTTTTGAGGTACGGAACCCTAAAAAAGAAAAAAACGTGACCTGTCACGTGACAACCCGTAAATGGTCACCACGCCGACAGCATTTGCATATTTGCTGTGTGATTTTATCAACTGATAGGTATCCTAGCATGAGCCATTAATTATTATATTATATTTATTCAAAAGCGAACTCATACGCAGTTGTGTTAGGTTGTTGACGTCACAATGATTTAAATAAGCGGCACGGGATGTAAAGGAGGAAAATAATAGTAGTTTTTGATACAAGTGTGGAAAGTATGTCATTTTGAACGAGTCCCGAGGAGTCTTGGCCCGAGCCGCAAGACGAGGGTCAAGACTCGGGACGAGTTAAAATGACACTTCCACACGTGTACCAAACAACGTTTTTCAATACATTTGCGAAAAATTGCAATAATAGGTACAAGTTTAAAAGGTGAGAGTATACAAAAGGAGGCCGTATAGGGACTTAGATTTTTTTTTCAAAATATGCAAAAGTACGCTAAAATAAGGTGAAGGGTCGCATAAGGCATTTCCTGGCAATAAATTGCAATGGCCCTGTTCTATGTAGTAACATTGATAATATGTGAAGAAACGTGTTTCATCATAGAGAGATCTCTCTCTCTCTGGAGCCGGTCCATGTCTGAGGATCGTGGTCAGCTTCAGGGTTGCATCTGGCGCGGGTGATCTGCCTCCACCGGTTTCTGTCCAGCGCGTCTCTTACAACCGAGTAGAATTTAGAGGTTGATGAGATGATCATAGAGGAAATACCTATGTCTAAAACAATCAGCATTTTATGAACGGTCAAGTAGCCTTAAAATAGAGACTAATCTTCATAATGACTACATATATTGCTGTTGATAAACGTAAACCATGTTTAAATCCGAGTTACTGCCCGTTCGACTCAACATCATTAACTTTGGCAGTAAATCGCATAAAGCCATGTTTACGACCCAGTTAGTAGTGCAGTAAGTTTGAGGGAATGTATGTCAGTCATTTTGTATGCATGTCGAATTCGTTATGGATTTGATTCATTAAAGCTAGATATATTTATTTACAATTTTATTTAAGAGGCCTTATTCCTTGTAATATTATGTTGTTCATAGCTATTTCATGCTTTCATTGCGTGCAGTCGAAAATAAGTAAAAAACATGCGTGAATTTTGTCAAATTCGAGCAGTTTTTGAAACAAAAATGATCAATGAAAAATTTAAACTGTAGGTTTCAAATATATATCGATAAATCACAATAGCCATGTTCTTAGTAACTTCTTAGTAAGATTAAGTCTAAAACAAGCGCTGGCCGTTCACAAATGCCACTTAAAAAGATTGGCGTTCGACGCCCGTCTTTTGTTTCATTTTCAATTTTGATAAAATTTGGTATCGTTTTTTTTAAAATCCCGAATCCCTGTTTCGGCCAGAAGTTGACGTTTTTCGCTTCATCTTACTCAGAACTAGAAAACCGGCCAAGAGCATGTCAGGCCACGCTCAGTGTAAGGTTCCGTAGTTGCCCATCCTTTACAATAGACGAAAATTACGAGAAAGATTTAAATTACGAGAATGATTTCAAGCTCTATAAAAAGGTCGTAAACGCCAAAGTAACTGTAATTACTTATTACCTTCTGGAAGTTATCGATTATACGCGCCAGATTGAGCGATATGTTTTAATATAGTATTGCACTTAACCAATATGTGTAACGTTCGAAGTGTAGGGACACCGCGCAGCGCTTACGTCATTTTAAAGAAAATTACGAATTTTTGCAATAACTCAAAAACGGCTCAACGGATTTTGTTCAATATAGTTTTCATTGAAAGTACTTAAAAGGCCTCATTTTCATGAATTTTTCCATAATTTTTCGACCCGTGGTTGAAAAGTTAGAGGGGGGGGACACAATTTTTTTTATTTTCGGAGCAAATATTTACAAAACTGCTCACTTTATAAAAAGATTTATGTTTGAAGACCCCTATTATTTTTAAAAGACCTATACAACGACACCCCACACACTAGTGTTACACTAGCGTGATACAAACACATACTCATACCAAATTTCAGCTTTCTAGTGCAAATGATCACGGAGCTAAGCCGCGGACGGACGGACAGACGGTCATGGCGAAACTATAAGGGTTCCTAGTTGACTACGGAACCCTAAAAAGGATTAAAAATCATATTGATATGATGAATAAAAAATTGGGCAAGTGCGAGTCTGACTCGCGCATGAAGGGTTCCGTACCATAATCTATAACAAGTTTGTTGTATGGGATCCTTAAATATTTATTTTATTTTTAGTATTTGTTGTTATAGCGGCAATAGAAATACATCATCTGTGAAAATTTCAACTGTCTAGCTATCACCGTTCTTGAGATACAGCCTGGTGACAGACGGACGGACGTACGGACGGACGGACAGCGAGGGGTCCCGTTTTTACCCTGTAGGTACGGAACCATAAAAAAGTGTCCTAAATTAGTCCGTTCCATAACGTCACGTTTGAATATGAACTTTTCTTTATTTGCACGAGAGCGTTACGTAGTGGAAACTAAAATTCTCATACAAATTTTGGGAGACTTTTTTTATTCTTTACATTGAAAATGCTATCTATTCTGAGTAATATCGACGACGCGTTTGGCTCGGTTTGTAGACACCTGCCTACTGAGCCGGCGGTCCCGGGTTCGGTTCCCGGCCAGGGCAAATATTTGTGTGATGAACTCGAATATTTGTGCTTGGGTCATGGTTGTTCTATGTATTTAAGTATATATTTATCTATATAAGTACGTATATCGTCGTCTAGTACCCATAATACAAGCCTTCTTGAGCTTAATTTGGGACTAGATCGATTTGGTGTACCTACTGCCTTTTGGCCGAATTACGTTTCGTCAAATTTCATTTGGCAACCAACTTTTCGCCGAAGTTTTATTACGCAAACCAAACCTTGGCATAATTTTACTTCGTAATTTTTTTATTTCGCTACATTTTTATATTCCAAAATTTTATTATGTCAAATTTTATGTGGTAAATAATTGCGTAGGAAATGATATGCTAAGGCAAATAACATATCGTCAAATTTTATGTGGTAAATAATTGTGTAGCAAATGATTTGCTTAGTCAAATAACGATTCATCAAAAGCCATTTGGGCAAATTACCTACAACCATTGCTTACAGTATGATGATAGTGCAAAATAAAACACAAATATAAACCGAAAAAAATATTTTTTAATCAAAATCAATTTGTTGTACTTGTGATACGTATGTATGTGAGCAGATCCGACTCGGCCGGGTTAGGTTAGGTTAGTTTTTTTTTTATATCCCTAAAAAACGCTCCTTTTGTTGTACTTGTGAATTGTGATACGTATGTATGTGAGAAGATCCGACTCGGCCGGGTTAGGTTAGGTTAGTTTTTTTTTTATATCCCTAAAAAACGCTCCTTTTGTTGTACTTGTGATACGTATGTATGTGAACTGTAGGAATTCTAGCCATCGGGATTACAGTCTTCGGGACGAAACTGCTCCCAGAGATAGGTAGGTTAGGGTTATTTTTTTTTATGCACACACGCACATTAACTATCAGCGATGATAACTCAAGAATGAAATGCTATTTTGAGCCACAAAGTAGGTATGTAAACAAAAGTACCCTCTAAATTTAGGTGCATGGTGCATCACCCTACCCGCTTAATGCAATAAAATTATACTGCAATTTGAACCTTGCATTCTAACAAACTAGGTTAGATTTTATAATGCCATTCAATATGTTGCTAAATCAAGGTATGCCAATCAATACATTTGACGAAAACATAATTGACATCTTATAAAAATCCCAGATAATAATTGGTCTAACAATAGTATATCAAATCATTAATTGGGAAAAGATATCAGTGCGAAACGTTGAGTTGGGAAATGAAAATTTGACCAAATAAAAATATGGGATACGTAGTTCGGCGAGTTAAGAATTTGCTAAATAATTTTCGGCGAAACATTAGTAAACCGATCGATTTGTGTGAGGTTGTCCGATATTTATTTACCTATTTAATAATATGAACCCAAAAGCGTCCACTTTTGGACGAAATAGGGATTGGGGTTTTATTTTTAAAACGCTCAGCTGACGCCCTGCATTAACACATAGGCTACTTTTTATCCCGAAACAATGTAGTGTTCCCATGGAATGAGGGTTTAACGCCGCGGGGCACAGCTAGTGTTGTATAAGCAAACGACATCAACGCGTGGCTGTACGTTGCACGACCTTTTTTTTTTGCATAAATATTATCATCAATCAGTAGTTACTTACAGTCTGACCAAAAAGAGTAGAAATTAAAAAGTGGCAATACTGTAGTGCCGTTCCCGTTTTCTTAGGTTAATTAGAAAGGGACGACACTACAGTATTGCCACTTTTTAATTTCTACTCTTTTTGGTCAGACTGTAACTGTTGGAGAAATTAAAAAGTGGCAATACTGTAGTGCCGTCCCCGTTTTCTTAGTTTGATTAGAAAAGGACGACACTACAGTATTGCTACTTTTTAATTTCCACTTTTTTGTCAGACCATAATTGAGTTTCTGGATTTATTTCATTTCCTGCTTTGCCATGTGGTAAAAAATCATTACGCTTCTTCAGCAAGCATTTAGTCTAGACTTGCTTACGTATAGCTTAGCTTATTATTTTAAATCCTTGAATATTGAACTTTAATTATCCTCATAACAACCAACCTTTCTTATTTACCATATTAGTTGTCAAATATTAAAATTCGCTACCATTTGCCCCTAAAAGACCTCTATAATAGTTTGCATAGATACCTGCCTCGCGATTGGCCGCGGCCGGTCATAAAACGAATTTGTTATTCAAATCGACTTATTATAATAATCAGAATGCTTTTATTCCGTGTACGGACACGTGAATATGGAATTATGGTACTCTATGGGAATTTTTATATATCAATTAAAATAACCGCCATCCATACTAATATTATAAATGCGAAAGTGTGTCTGTCTGTCTGTCTGTTACCTCTTCACGCTTAAACCGCTGAATCGATTTAGATGAAAATTGGTATGGAGATAGTTTGAGACCCGGGAAAGGACATAGGATACTTTTCATCCCGAATAAATTTAGTGTTCCCGTGGGATGAGCGGGTAACACCGCGGGGCACAACTAGTGCTATATAATATTATAAATGCGAAAGTGTGTCTGTCTGTCTGTTACCTCTTCACGCTTAAACCGCTGAATCTATTTTGATGAAATTTGGGATGGAGATAGTTTAAGATCCGAGGAAGGACATAGAATAGTTTTCATCCTGGAAATTATCCCTAAAAAGATTGAAAAGTGAGTAAGTAATTCATGATGATGTTGATGACCCTGTAGGAAATGTAACGATTAGACCAAAAGCACAATTGCTCTTACATTTGCTTAGGCGCTTTTAATAATCCCTTTTATTGATAAGGGTGATTAGGTGGATATCTATCGTGTTGTACGAGGTTGGTTCCATACTTCCAAGTTCCACGCGGACGTAGTCGCGGGCAAAAGCTAGTATACGATAAGTAGCATAGCATGAGAAGTCGATGAGGTTCAATCTAGTCCAAAATTAAGCTCATAAAGGCCTGTGTTATGGGTACTTGACGACGTATATTACTTATATCGATAAATATAGTGCCGCTCATCCCACGGGGACACTACATTTTTCGGGATAAAGAGTAGCATATATATTTGTATAGAATCTTTTTATCGATTCATTTTTTTTTATGTGGTAATACCACATTTTTATTTTTATAAATAATGACACAAAGGTAAATTAAGAAAGAAAAATTGAATGCGATCCACTACAATCCAAGCGGGATTTGAACCCGCGACCTCTGCGTTTCCGGCGCATTGCTCTTCCAACTGAGCTATTTGATCGCTACGTCAATCACACCAAATCTTTCATCCCTTAATTCTTTACGCTACTGGAGCGCCCTCTGTGTCACATATGTTTTTGAAATGCTTATGCGCCATTATTAGCCATACCCTAAGATGTAGTGAAGATGTAGTGGATCGCATTCATTTTTTCTTTCTTAATTTACCTTTGTGTCATTATTTACAAAAGTATCATATATGTTAACATATAAATACTTACTAGCTACGCCGCACGGTGTCAGCTACCTTCGTACCAACAATTCATCTAAATTGGTCCAGCCGTTTGAGCGTGAAGAAGTAACAAACATACACATAAACTCACAAACTTTCGCCTTTATAACATTAGTGTTGATATATGTTAATCGAATTAGTCCTGTCCTGCCTTTAATATGTTCGGAATTTATGCAACGCTACGCTTTCAGTAGTAATAAATTACTTAGTTGTCAGAATTAGGGCAACGCAAGGCTACCTGATTCCGTGGTGACGGTTCGTGACTATAATTTAACGATGGCTGGTACTGTAAACCTAAATTACAATAATAAATATTGTAATATTTATTTATGGAAATACCCACGATAGTCAGACGAAAGCTAGACCAAAACATTACAGTACTTCTATCACAACTGTGACTGTTTCTCGCTCGAGAAATATTACCTATCTCCTTCTTCGGTGTACTGTGGTGGAGTGACAGGCGATGCTATGTCGCGCGACAAGATGTGCGAGCGTAGTTGTGCTAGATTGGCAGAAGTGGGATGTGTCTGTCAATTAATCGTTTATTTCTAAGAATATGGTACAAATTAGGAAATGAGGTTAGTTCAGCATATTCTGTTATGGCTAAAAACCTTAATTTTTAGGGTTCCGTACCCAAAGGGTAAGAACGGGACGTCCGTCCGTCCGTCCGTCTATCACCAGGCTGTATCTCAAGAACGGTGATAGCTAGACAGTTGAAATTTTCACAGATGATGTATTTCTATTGCCGCTATACCAACGAATACTAAAAATAATAAAAAAAAAATATTTAAGGGGGGTACCATTATCTGTATGTTTGGTGTATGGGAGCCATACACCAAACATACAGATAATGGTACGGAACCCTTCGTGCGCGAGTCCCACTCGCACTTGGTGTATTTTTTTTTTATTTTTTTTATTAATCCCTCCCTTTCCTCCTCCCCATGTTTAATCAGCTCCGCGTGTTTGACTCTTAAATTGACAAAAAATAACAAAGGTCGATAGTTCAAACCCTACTAAGGTTGGAAAAAGCAAACTATTCTGGTTTGAAAAAAAAATTATCAAAGAGAATGTACATTATAATAAAAGTTAAGGATTTAAAAAAATACGTGGATGATTATCATTTAACATTAACCATGAACTATTTGGAAGTTCCAAATGTAATCTAAAAGTAAAACTTTGGCAACTAGAGCACAAAATACTTACACCAATATGATACTCTTTTCTACTATTGTATTGCTTGACAATTGAATCCCTCTTCTTAAATTGATTCCTTTTTACAAGATTTTATTTAACTTGCATTATATA
This sequence comes from Apotomis betuletana, assembly GCA_932273695.1. Lineage (NCBI taxonomy): Eukaryota > Metazoa > Arthropoda > Insecta > Lepidoptera > Tortricidae > Apotomis > Apotomis betuletana. The sequence continues at coordinate 7,526,939 of OW026318.1, read as the reverse complement.
TGTATGTCGGAGACGGTCATGAGTATGGAAGCTCAACGAAGCCAGCGCGTCATTGGAAGGCGACAGTAGCGCCCCCTTGAACCTGTTTTGGCGCGCTAGACAGAGTCTTGGCGGTTCACTCAGCCAACGCGGACCACACTTCGCTTTGGGTCACCATCGAGTGCACTACTGCCTTGGAACTGTCCCGTTTCGTTGTGCTATACTAAGTTTAAAGTCAGTGTTATAACCCTGCAAAGTGCCTGGTGTTAATTTAATAAAGACTATTCTGTTCGAGACTTCGATAACCTAGCTTACAGACCTCTGTGCCAGGAACTGTTATTTTGTGCTTCATTGTATAAGGAATAAATCAAGTTAATTGTATCTGAAGTGTTTCATCTCGCTCGAACTACCTCCTCGTCCACAACTATATCGAATAGCTCAACTAATGTGCCACACACACCACACCGGCCATCCAGACCTGTCCCCGACATGTATGTAAGATGTAAGTATGTTTGTTCGGGTGGAATCTTGCAACTCAATTTTGAAGCAGATATCGTCAACCGATTGAGCTGAAATTTTCCATTTACATAACTTTGATGACAATACAATAATATGGTACTATGGGGTTGATCTGATGATGGAGCCGATAGGTGGCCATTGTAACTCTATAATAGAAAAAGCAATCCTATCGAGTTTGGGCTCTTTAGAATCTTCTCAATGAGCATTTGACGGATATCCAAAGAAAAGTACAGTCGGCCATAAAATCTTCTCACTAAAATGAAATTTTTAACAGAAACTTATTTTTTTATTCGTGAATGTGTCGTGTCATCTTCGATCCAGCGTCGTCAGTAGCCTACATATCTAATGAATAGCTGCGCGCGCATTGTGCCCCAGTGAAAGTTTCCCACGCCGCTTATCCAACCGCTGAATTTCCTGAACCGCGCAATGACATAAGGAATTCGTACTAAATATTACATCAGAGTTTTGGATGCGATGGATCTGCGTAAGCTTCAAGCCGAAAACTGCCGAGAAACTGCGCAGGATCGGGACAAGTGGTGTACTCTGTTTCGAAGGCTAAGATCCTATTTGGGTTACTGAGCCAAAATAGTTAGTTAGTTAGTCAGTTTGGATACGATTGAGGAAATTTGCGACATGTTTGGTTTGTCGGTGTTTAAACAGACTACTGGGGTTCACTACGCTTAGCGAATAACCAACTAGTCTGTTTTTGAATTTTGAATTTCAGACTATCTAACCGGTGTACAGAACCCTCCGTGCGCGACTCACACTCGCACTTGGCCGATTTTTTTTTTACTTTATGTGGAGAGCGGTTTGAGAACCCCTGTAACCTTACCATGAGTTTACAGTGACTGTACTCGCTAGCTGCGTAACGATTTCGTTTAGCACATCTATGCTGCGACTTAGTGCTACCCGTCACTCTCTCACAATACTGCACAGAAAGAGACGAGTAATAATCTCGCGCGAGGAAAAGTAATGTATGGCAGTTATGCTAGAGGCGCCATAGTTGTACAAAGTAACTGCGGGGCGCTAGGGGCTCTGTACTATTCTCAATGCAAATTCATTTACGCTATCGCTAGCGAGTACGGTCAGGTTAACTCATGGTAAGGAGCTGTACGGTATTTACTATTCAGTGACTGCCCCTCAGTAATTCGGCCACGAAGGTCGCGAATGAAACAACGGCTATAATTGCATGCTCGGCCATTTGACGCGGTCTCATGGCGACAGCATTCCAGCATTCTCAGCCCGCCATGATTAACTGTTTATTTGTAGTCAAACATAATTAAATTCAACAGGATCTGTTTATACTCTGAATGTGAGGCCATGTTTAAATTCGTAATTTGAACATATTATATTGCGTACTCATATAACCTACCCGATATTATGGAAGCTTTTAAAGGTAAACGAATATTAAATACTTGTATAACCAAGCAGAAATCAACATTCAAATTCCAAAGCACTATGTATTGCTAGGCAATCTGTCGTATCAGGGGGGTATCCGACAATTTTAGAGAGATGATGGAGATCTCTCAATTTCGTCGCCATCCGTCACATTTGACGTGTCCCTACTTGACAAGTGGCGATATCCCTAGAACATCGCAACTTCGTCAATCCGGTCGCGTTTAGTTTGCGTTTCCTTTGTATGTGACGGCATAAATAACAGGCGCATACTTTAACTTGATCGTGTAGTGCGTGAAATAAGTCAGTTACGTTACGTTCAAAACAGAAATTCATATGCATGAATAGCATTTTTGACAGTTATTATCGCCTTCGTATTTCCAAAATTGAGATGAGATATGTCACTTGAAGCTCATCACAATTTAATGACAGTTCAAAGCCGATATCACTGTTATCTAAGATAGAGTTTTGACGCTTTGCGATCTCTCAAACGGCATTCTCGAATTAGGTCGCTGGAGACCAAGAAATTAACAAGGAATAGGAAAGAGCGGTGATTACTCCGCCTATAAGAGCGAAGCTCTTAAATTGGGTCTATTTTGACTCCTACAATTATTTTTCGTCGAATATTTCATTTTTCTTTGCAACCGTGAACTATTTGAGAGTGTTATAAAACAAACCTAACCTAACGTAATCAATAGAATGATATTTGCAAGAATTATGAAAAAATTTTGACTACAGGCGAATAAAAGTTCTGCGAAATGATTTTTCGGTGAAATTAAATATTTGACGAAATAAGTTTCTTGGAATCAAAAGCCGGCTCTCAAATAATTGTGTATGAATGAATGAGGCAGTATTTATAAATTTATAATTATACCTACAGTTAGATTAAGTTAAGTATATAGGCACAGTGAGAGTGCAGTTTCCCAGCTCTCTTCACCAGTTTTTCGTGCCATTGTCACGTGATTTCGCTTTTCACGATTATCTCACCTCCTATCATCATAACAAGACCTAATTTCACAATACTAGGCATTGATATAATCCGTAGAAACTTAGCATCAAACACATTGGTGATATGGTTTGATTTTGTGCGAGCCATAGTCAACATTTGAATGATTGTTTGTAGCTTATGGTGATTCTATCTTATGGGAATTAGTTTTTTAGATCGGGAGAAAGAATATTGATTGTTGTATGTCTGCATGTATGCAAATTAAAGTGTGTCATTTTGATGGACGGTAAATGCTGTAGAAAATTGTGAAAACTATATATACACCACTACCTAAAGGTTGTCTGGGAGTGATCGCTATTTAGCGATAAGACCGCCTGTTGTTAACCTCTGTTTATTTTTTACTGTTATATCTCTGATGTTTTGTATCCCTGTGTAATTGAGGTGTGAAATAAAGTGGATTTGTATTGTATTGTATACAATGAGTGTACAGTGATGGTCTGATGGTACTAGCTAGCGACTGCGTGAAGGATGTCCTTATGTTGTCGATATACCACTGATTCGTACGAAACGCTTTGCGTCTACTTTCCTTATGAGGACAGCTAAGGAATGGAACTCTCTTCCTGGGCACCTGTTTCCTGAAAAATATAACTTGGATCTCTTCAAGTCGAGAGTGAATAGGCATCTTCTAGCCAAGCATGCTCCATCTTAGGCCTTATTGTCACTTAACATCAGGTGCAATCGAGGTTAAATGCATGGCTATTTTGAATAAAAAAAAAAAAAAAAAAGGATTTGTATGGAGAATTGTAGTTCTGCAAAGTAACCGCTAGGGGCGCCTATTCTCCTTCTCCATACAAATTGTTTAATTATCATTTTAAAATTAGATTTAAAAATCAGGAATCATAAGCAAAAGCGCGAAATGCCACTATAAACTACAGACACCATTAAAGAACCATTTAACGAATTTATTTACCATTTTACTATAAAGTTTGAGATTAGTCACGAATCTACATCTGAATTATTTCTTGCTACCAACGTTTTTACAATCGTTTTAACATAAATTATGGATTACGAATTATTTTATATCCCATAAAATTCACCTCAACGCCCTCTACCAAATCAAATTCAGTTGATCTTTCGCCCAGACATTAGGAGTTTCTTATATAATTTCAGTACAATTTCCTGCCTATACCTGACTCAGTAGGTACAGTTCCTATCGCAAATCTCAATTAGTTGCTCGATACGTAAATTCCCAATAAATTCTCGATATACCGACCGGTTTCAATTGCTAGAAAGTGGTAGCTGTCGGAAACAATTATTCCTAGGTGGACTGGCACAAGTGGCACAGTTGTCTGTTCCCATACTTACTACGGACTTAAACCCTATAATTTGTTCTAAATAATTAAATATTTGCTGGTTCTGAGGTTTAATTGACATAGTCAGTGGTAATTTAAATGGAAACTTATCAATGTCATTTAATGCATCTCGAATAGCAACAATCGTATCAAATATGGCCGTATTGTGTTCTCGAATTAGACCCCTAATTCTTAAGATATGTAAAGATTTGAATTAGCAGTATGCCGTCATACGGAAGAAAGATGCAATTGTATTCTATCAATGTTGAGTTAAAGGTTTTCGGAATCAGTGAAAAAGATGATACTACTAGTTAATTACTAGTAGTCATATTTGAGAAAAATACCTCATACGCATAGTTACACCGGAGTTTTTAGTGTGGGAATGATTTGTCGTTTACTTAAATGCCCTCCAGGGCATTAAAAACATGACAACATAGAGCCTAAGATCGTTTGAACGAAATTAAAAACAAAAATTATATTTAGCTAACAAATTGTAAAACAAAATTTACCGATTAAAAAGGGTTGTCTTTAAAAAAAGGGTGATACTTTAGTAGCGAATGTGAGTGCCAACAACGCATTCGATTTTGTATTTGATTATTTGGTTCACTTGATCAGAAGTCCGAGTTAAAAACCCTCAGTCACTCGACTACTCCTAGCGACAAATTGTTAATGCATACCCCCGGGGTATGCAGTGATGCGTCTATTGGCAGCAGAATCCAACCTCAACCAGTACAAAAACCAACTCACCGATGATAGTTCCTCATAGTCGACCCCATGCGGCTCTGTCTCATTCGACACCACCCTCCACACCTTCAACCCATCCTTCTTCACGAGCCCCTCCTGCCTCCTCAGCACCAGCTTCACCGGCTTCCCAAACGCCTCCAACTCGATCCTATGCACATCACTATCACTCTCACTTTCACTAGATTTACTAACATCAAAATCAACACTGACTGTGCTATTCAAATCTTCTATCTCATCTTTTAATTCTTCTACTTTGAACATTTCATCGTTTAGTAACGATGGTGGACTGGTTTCTGTTTTGTAGTGGTGGTGCTTCTCGTGGGGCACTTTTCCCGGGTTCGTGTTCAAGGTGTTGGAGTTGGTGGGTCGGATGTACCGCCGGGCGAGGTGGTGGGTGAGGATTACTGGGTGGTACTGTGGGACGCTGCTGTGGTCCTCTACGTGGAAAACGTGACGGAGCTCATCTGTGGTCATGTGCTCGTGAATCTGGAAAGAAAAATGGTAGATTAGTATACTGTTTATACAGCCTGTGTGCTACTTAGGTAGATACATATTCGTTATTGGTAAAGGCAATAAGTTTGATTAGATTTGGATATGCGTTATGTCACTTGAAGTGTATAGACTATAGAGTAATCATAGTTTTAGTTTGAGCGCTAAAGATAAATATATATATATGTAACTTCCTACAGCCAAAACCCATCTTTTTAAATGGGTATAGCCATTACGTGATAGTTCCCGTCGCCCCCTATAAGTGTACCCACTGAATATTTTGAATACATTATGTAAACTCCATGACAAGTTATCGGCTGTAGACTAAGCTTTGTGAAGAAAGAAGTCATCGGCCACAGCCGATGTGCCATGTCACGAAGGTCTTAATATCCGTCTTTGGACTGAGTACCTGTGAGTGCTCCACGACGCGCGTGTATTTTAGCAATCAATGAAACAAAAAAAATCATCCTGCGTAGTTCCTTAAGCCCATTTAATTAATTTGACATTTTGCAGTCACGACCCAGTTCAAAACATCCGTATTGGTAATCCGATAATCTTCCCAAGCCCTTAAAAGATTACTTCCATTGTCGCAAACGTAAACTTTGTTCCATTATCCGAAGTATGATATTTGCATGAAATACCAAAGTAAATATGATCTTGTGATACTTGAATATGGTATTGTTTAATGTGTACAAAAGTTGAAAACCTTGAGGTCGGTCAGTAGCCGAACCTTTCTCCTGGTAGATTTGCACAATACCACCTTATCATTTTAACAAAATGTATGAAGTGAGCCTTAGTATATTTAAGGCTCCTTAGGTATTTCTTCAAAAATGCTGATTGTTTTTGAAAATTTTCTCTATGATCAAACATGTTTCTTAACATATTATTATATAATATGTTACCACTTAGAACAGGGCCGTTGCAATTTATTGATATATATTTGAAAATAACAGTTTGAATTTTTCCTTGATAATTTTTGTTTCAAAAACTACTCGAAATTGACAAGATACTCGCAGTTTTTTTTTTTACTTATTTTGTGACTGCACGCAATGAAGGCATGAAATAGCTATCTTACTTTCTAGAACTCAGGGAAACGTATATGATCAAGCCTCTTAAGGGCCCTCTTAAAAGACAAGGCATCTACTTTTAAATCATAAACATAAATCTTACTGTCGTATGAAGTATGAATACCTTCAATGTAAGACTGTTTACACCTATTTAATTTATTGAGGAAATAGTTTTTAATGTATGTTAACAATCATTGTCATTTATTTTCTTGTACTGATTTAATTAATTCCGCGTGGCAGAATTTCATGAAGTAATTAAATAAATAAATATCAGACAACCTCACACAAATCAACCTAGTCCCAAATTAAGCTCAAGAAGGCTTGTGTTATGGGTACTAGGCGACGATATACATACTTATATAGATAAATAATTACTTAAATACATAGAACATCCATGACCCAGGCACAAATACTCGTGTTCATCGCATAAATATTTTGCCCTTACCGGGATTCGAACCCGGGACCGTCATCGGCTTAGTAGGCACTAGGCAGTTGCTTCACCACTGCGCCAATCGCTGCGCCAACAATTAGACTTGATGATAAAAAGGCCACCCAATAAATTTCCACTTCTCCAGTGTATAGCCAGAATTAAGTATCACACTAGTATTACTAATGCGAGAGTTTGTCCCGCTCAAACGGCTGCACCAATTTTATAAAGAAATAGGGTAGCTGGTACCCTGGATTAACACATAGGCTACTTTTTATCCCGAAAAATGTAATGTTCCCGTGGGATGACCAGGTAACGCCGCGAGGCGCAGCTAGTTACTAATATTTATTTAAATCCAGGTTGTGACAACAAGCTTAGATCTCAGTGTACTTTGTATGTAAAATTGGTCGTTATGTGTGACGGCCTTTACTAATAATAGTCAATAGTTATAGTCACGCTTTTGTTTAGCCAAGGCGATGTCTTTCAATACCAATAATCAATTCATAACCGGAAGCACGCGTTGTCCGTCCGTCTGTCCGTCCGTAGCTATGCATTGTGCCGCGGCCTCGCTCGACTGATCTACTTAGTGTTATATAACGCTTTGACAGCTCCAAATGTGAACGTGTGATTAAAACTAGGGTTGGCACAACCGGATACATCAAAATAAAACAAAATAACTTGTACAAAATATAATAATCACATATTAACAAAAAAACCGGCCAAGTGCGAGTCTGACTCGCGCACCGAGGGTTCTGTACAAATACTTATCCCATTTTAATTGGCCGGATTAAGTTAAATTTGCAAATGCAAATGAGGTGCAAAGTTAAGGCAACCGATCATATTCGGCAGCAAATTTATGAGTTTATGTACAAAACGTCAAGTCAATGGGAAGTGTTCTCGAGAACGTGCTTTCCCCGTACAAATCAGGAAACGTTATCGAGGTATCGGGAACGGTTCAAGGAAATAAAGTAACATCCACGCCTGTGACGTGACTGGCGACGGTGACAAGCCGATGAAGCCGATTTAAAGCGTCCTGCCCGTCTAGCAGATGCTTCGAGACTCTTGTCGCGCGACATAGCGCATCGCGTCACTCTCTCGTACACAGACCAATAAACCTAGGTTTATTGGGCTGTGCTCTCGTATTACTGCACAGAAAAAGACGGGTAATTATCTCACGCGAGAAAGAGTCACGTGTCACAGTTATTTACGTACTGATACCTCAGTGACAAAGTTCTGAGGTAACTACAGACATACGCGTCGGCTTGAGGGTACTTATGATTCAGGATTCTGAGTCAGAATAACCTTAATTTTCTGCAAATGCAAAATACAAGAAAATTGACGTGGTGGACTGGTATGGCCAAGTTTATGGAGTAAGCCCAATTACCCGACCCGACAACCCAAGATAGGATCGTCTTGGCGCCGTAGGATAAGGAGAGCCGACCCCACCTAATGTGGGATAAGGACAAGACAAAGAAGAAGAGCAAAATACAAGAAAATTTACAAAGATTTGTGAAAACTCCTTTATGAGTGATCTTGTACATTATAATTCGATATCGAAATTGTGACAACCCTATTGCACGCATTGTATAAATTCATATTCATAATATTATGCCCACACACATTTTTTGTTGCTATCTCCACACACATTCATTCATACTTGCTCTTAAGAATGGTTAATTCGTTACATAACACCCTTTATACTCGCATTAAAGATGTTATTATATGATAATCATAACGAAAGTAATTTCTTTGTTATCAAAGGAAATTATCTTCACTAATTAGTGTATTAGAGTTTATTATTCAATATGATGGCTTGATACGTAATTTAAGTATATTTAAATGTTATGTTATAGTTATGTAAGTGGATTTGTAATTAAGAAGACTAGATTGGATTTAATTAGTTCTAAAAGTAACACGGGCTCGTTTACTGTTTGAATCTACCGCTATTTCCAAAGAGACCCTTGTTGAGAAGAAAACCGAAAGAAACTCAACAATCAGCCATTTTTCGTAAATAATACTTACATTAATGTATGTGTGTAAACACTTTATTTCACATAAAAACTCGAAAATTACAATACTAATCATAACTATTACACACTATGGATGAGTAACTAGGTAATGAATATAAAGTACTTATTGTATTATCTACCTTTTGGATGCTGCATTTAATTTTATCTGCGACTGTGCGAAAATTAAAGTAACAAACTCATCACTAAAGTGCAAATTACACTAGCAAGGACTATTTCTAATTTTACCATATCTTATCATTTCATCACATCATTAATATCGCTTTCACCACCGCCCCTAGCTATCCGGAGTCAATTAGCATTCCCATCACAGTACGGCTGTAGATAATTGCGATAAAAATGCCCCTATAAATAATCTAATTAATAACTATACTATTATAAAGTTCTAGATATGTATTGAAAATTTGTTTTCTAAGGGGTCATGAATTCAGGAAAAATCTTAATAGCGTGATGCAGGATCGTCATTTGTTTTATATGGGCGCGCGGCGCCTTGTCAACCTGGCGCAATCCGTGTTCATAATTTCCTTCGTCCTTTCAACCCGGCCAGTTAAGATGGGATAAGTGATTGTACGGAACCCTCGGTGCGCGACTTGCACTTGGCCAGTTTTTCATTGGACAGTAGAGTTTCAATGCACTATCTGGATCTGTTTAGTTCCATAAGGCTGCGTCTCCACCAGAGATTTACGAGGAGGCGTAGCGAGGGATGTGTTTTTGGTAACCAATGGAATAACTTCATATACCTAGTTCGTAGCGAGGGTTGTGTTTTTGTTAACCAATGGAATGACTTAATTTAGTTTTCCTCGCTCAGCGCAACTGATTCTATTGGTTAACAAAAACACCTCGCTCTCGCTACGCATCTTCGCACTGGTGGAAATGCAGCCTTAAAACTGGACCGAACTAGTTGCAAAAATATGCAAAACAATGGACCTCAAAAATAGCATGCTTGTTTCCGTTCTGTGAACCGATAGACGATGTTGTTCAACATGAGAAATACCTTGTTCGACAAATAGATACATATTTCCGCATCTTTGTTGCGCTAAGACAATAGATTCACTTTCGATATAATATAAAAAAAGAGTTGTAAAAAGATGTTACGCATTATACTTATTGTTACGGCTTGCATACTGATTGCTGATTTATTTGTTACGTTGGTGTTACGTTGGGTATTGAGTTTTGGATATCAGTATCAGTATCAGTACCTATCTGAGTGATGTAACTAATGTGGTTTTAGATATTTACAATTGTATAATTAGGCTTTTAATTACGTTCAGTTAAGTACGGCATTTTAATAGTCAATTATTACCGACTTTTAACTAATAGTGGCGTAATGGACTTTTATTATCCGGTCGGCGAATGTTGAACCCTGGGACACTCCACAAAATGTGATAAATTTGTAATTTTTTTATAATATGTGACTGTGAGCAGTAGAACTATACTTTTTAGGGTTCCGTACCCAAAGGGTAAAAAACGGGACCCTAATTACTCCACTGTCCGTCTATCCGTCTGTCTGTCACCTGGCTGTATCTCATGAACCGTGGATAACTAGACAGTTTAAATTATTACAAATTATGTATTTCTGTTGCCGCTATAACAAATACTAAATCAGAATAAATAAATATTTAAGTGGTGCTAAAAACAACAAACGTTTTCGGTTGCGTTAACTTTGCACCTCATTTGAATCCGGCGCGATATATACCAGGTGCAAACTTAACCCGGCCAGTTAAGATGGGATAAGTGTTTGCGGAACCCTTGGTGCGCGAGTCCGACTCTAGGCCGGTTTTCTTTTATGCAATTTTCATTGCTATAAATTAACGCGATTTACTTTGTGCAGTAAGACGCGATAATAAAATGAATTTTGTAATAAAACAAGATCTTCACCACCTTTTCATAAAGTTGGGAATTAACTCTACAACATAAAGGAAATCCGTTCTAATCAATAAGCATCTTTGTAATAGTTCTCACAAGGTTGAAGTTCAATTGGGCAACTATGCACCGATATCTACGACCAATACAAAGTATAATAAACTCTATGATAACACCTATAAGGCTGACATTGAAATAAAACCACCTTAGTTTAACTGAACATTACTAGCTTATTTCTAATAACCTGATTTAACTTTAAACACTTTTATTTCAAAGTCGGGTTTCAAATACTCGTGTGCACACTACCAAACAACTACATACATTGCAAAAATATTACAAAGAACACTCGATTCGCAGTCCTAAGGTTTATATTGGAATGAGCACACATGTTGATAAAAGTGTATGTAGTAACTAGTTAAGCAAGGTCGTGGTTCGTAGAAAGCTTGCAGATTGGAGTTGAAACATTAGTGTGTGAATGCGGAACGGATAACATAGATTGCATGCTTGTTGACTTTGTATTACTTTGAACGCGTTAAAGACGACGCGTTTACGGGTAATTTTCAACCAATTTCAAGGCGGAGTGGGCTTCAACTTTTTTATTTTGTTGTTTTTGACAATTATTTTGTATTAGAAAGCTTCAGTCCCCGAATGTTACTCCATGAAGAATCAACTCCACTGAACATACATTTATAGTTGTAATTAAGTTTTTTATTTAAACTTGCATTTGTTTTGTTGTTTACAATCATTATCTTTTTATTGGCGTCTGTTTTTGTAAATAGTAAGTCTATTAGATTTCAAGTTAGTAAGACGAGTTATACCCGGCGACCTCAGTAATTTTTTCCGATTATAGGTTTTTTTTATGGCTTTCACTTGTAGCTGCTTTGGCCAGAGGTATGTCACCAGTATCAACGTTAAGATATATCCGACATGAGGAGAATGGTCGGTAAAATTTTGGTTTTTGTGGGAGGATTACGTAGGACGATTATCCATACTAATATTATAAATGTGAAAGTGTGTCTGTCTGTCTGTCTGTTACCTCTTCACGCTTAAACAGCTGAATCGATTTTAATGAAATTTGTCATGGAGATAGTTTAACATCCGAGGAAGGACATAGGATAGTTTTTATCCTGGAAATTATCCCTAAAAAGATTGAAAAGTGAGTAAGTAATTCATGATGACTGATGACCCTGTAGGAAATGTAATGATTAGACCAAAAGCACAATTGCTCTTACATTTGCTTAGGCGCTTTTAATAATCCCTTTTATTAATTAGGGTGATTAGGTGGATATCTATCGTGTTGTACAAGGTTGCTTCCATACCTCCAAGTTCCACGCAGATGTCGCGGGCAAAAGCTAGTAGGTTATAAAATGTACTGAGATGACAGGTGTCATAGGAACCATCGTTCGCCGCGCGGGGTATAGTAGGTCAGTAAAATAATGCATGTTCTCATTGATGGCGGTAAAACGGATGGGGAAATTGAAAGCGTCCGTGCAGTGCGTCTCTGGTCGAAAAGTCGAAAGGAAAGACGGTGGGCCGGTAATCCATAGATACCGGGTTCGAGTCCCGGTGCGGACCACGTGTGCACAATTTTACTTTTCTTTGCGTGTTGAACTTTGTATCTAAAAAAATGTGGTGTTTTGACATAAAACGACTCGTTGAAATCTTATCTACCAGCAAGCTGTTAAAATCCATAGTATTAGGCATTAGTAGTAGCTTGTCTGGAAGAGATCGCTCTTTAGCGATAACACCGCCTATTGTCTACCATTTATAAATTAAGGTTTTTAATTGTAACATTTTTCTTGTTGGTGTGCAATGAAGAATTGTTGTATTGTATGTTTTTCATACCCTATAAGTGTCTCATAGATAGCCAAAGGCTTCTTAATTAATCTTCTTAATTTTGTAAGTGGTGTAAGGTGTACATAAGTATGTAGCGTTAATCTCCAACACGAGCGAGGATGTGAATCCGCATTCCAAATAAACCTAAGCACCCGACTTTGCCCAAAGCGTTGAAGCGTAAATATCTGTTCATCGCACAATTTAACCGATTTATTTTATAGTTAGATACATTAATATATTGCACAACACAACTTTCCCTGTTTCCTGGCTCCTATAAATCATAGTTACCATCAATTGTTAGCGCAGGAACTCTTGCGCAAGTTCTAATCTAGTTTATTCGCTGCCCCGGGCTTTCGGTTAGCCTTCACTGTTTGGTTTGTTAGTTGGAACTGTGTGTCGAATAATTCCGGGTTCGTAATATCCTGCATAGTTTACTGATATCCAATCTTGTCCAATCGACAAATAGCAAGAGTTGTGTATTATACTGTAAGGACCTACCACCAAAAACATTTCATGTAAAATTGGCTGCCAAGACTCACATGCTCATAACGCTTTCGCTGTAAAAAAGTGGTCAGATCCCTCGAAAAGCCAAGCCCCTAAGCCCTGAGTATACTAATCCTACACCTTGGCTTCAAAAGTATGGCTTGGCCGTTTCATAGAGTAACGTAAATAAGTCCACAGAACCGTCTGGCCCATACGGTATCAAGAAATTAAGTTTATGTCTTCATGATAAAATATATTAAACTTAATTCCTTACCATATAGGCCGGACAGTCCGTTAAACTTATTTACGGTACTTTATGAAACGGCCAAGCCATACTTTTGAAGCCAAGGTGTAGGATTAGTATACTCAGGGCTTAGGGGCTTGGCTTTTCGAGGGATCTGACCACTTTTTTACAGCGAAAGCGTTATGAGCATGTGAGTCTTGGCAGCCAATTTTACATGAAATGTTTTTGGTGGGATCTCATTTCTTTTTGTAAGGTAATTTTTAATTTATATGTTTTTTTTTTGTGCTGAAGTGTTTCTAAGTAAGTATAATATAATTATAGTTATAGTATAATAATTGTGTATTTAAGAAATACTTACGTTTAGCCCCATATATATATATATTATATACACTTTTATCCCCCATTATGGAAAGCCCATACAAACTTTCATCCCCTTATTTTAAGGGTGGGGGGTGATTTTCTAAAAATCCTAGAATGTGTATTTTATTTATAACAATGAGCTGAGCCCAATAGGTATAAATTTTCAGACCTCTAGTATCAAAATTTGCGAAAGTCTCATACAAACTTTCATCCCCTAGTTTAAGGGGTTGGGGGGTAAAAGTTCCAAGTTTCATAATTATTCTATTGTTTGTGTACTAAACCTAGCTTACATACCAAATTTCAGCTTTCTAGGTCATCGGGAAGTACCCCAGAGGTTTTGATACATAAGTGAGTGAGTGGCAAAATCGGCGTATTTTAGGTACCAATAAAACCTAAAGTATAAAAGCTAGATCAATGAAATTTAGTACATTTCATATGTTCCCTAACTGCATCTTAACCTGTGAATTTGGGTGCTCTGGTGTTAACTGGGACGAAACTATGAGGGTTTGAAAATGAGACGAAACGGTTCGAGAAAAGGTAGGTAGTGCCCCGCCTCTTTTTTTTTCGTCTTGGCGGGGGCACTACCGTGCCCCCAGAGGTAGTGCCCCGCCTCTTTTTTTTTCGTCTTGGCGGGGGCACTACCGTGCCCCCAGATGACATTGGTAAATGTCAGACACTGGCGAGAGATATTTATTTATTTATTGAAAAACAGGTTACATAACATTACAGTTTACACCAATGCGTCATGAACCGAACAATGTTTATTTTGACGGCGAAACGGCGTGGCCCCGTTGTTCCGACATCTCGGGTGTTGGATTTGGTAGGTTGCCCCGGAACCGACGAAACACGACACCTTTCGGCCAGAAATCAGCACACGCGATGGTGTCCTGGAGCTCTGGACTGGATATCTTAATAACACATATGAATGGATTTCAAATTATAGAATGATTGTCTCATTCACTGTGCTGACTTTTTCTTTTATATTTAAGATATGCAAGCATTTAAATTTAATCTTATTCGTTGACTTATATGAGTGTTTGGCCTGCTTATTATTCAGGCAATTTCATTAATGTGGGTTTGTCGTTACCTAATTTTTAGACAAAGCTATAAGGATAAATCCCCGTTTTACTCCCTAAGCAAGTAATTATTTAACAATCTTTTCTCAGTATAATCTTTAAAAAGCTTACGAGGCCTTATTCCTTTAAAAAAATATTTTTTTCATATTATGACAAATATATTGATAATTTCAACCAACTTTTTGAAGTTAATAATACTTTTCGCCGAGTTCTAGTTAGTAACATAGCTATTTCATGCTTTTATTGCGTGCAGTCGAAAATAAGTGGAAAAAACGAATTTACCGCGTGAATTTTGTCAATTTCGAGTAGTTTTTGAAACAAGAATTATCAATGAAAATTTCAAGCTGTATGTTTCAAATAAATACCAATATATCCCAATAGTCCTGTTCTAGGTAGTAACATCAATAGTATGTTAAGAATCATGTTTTATCATAGAGAAAAATGTCTAAAACCATCAGCATTTTAAAAAGAATAAGGCCTCTTAAATTCCTTATCTCCAGAAAACCTAAAAAGGCAGAATTTGCATTGTCTATCAATCGTTATGTAGGAACTGTTTAGTATGTGTAGTTGTGTAGAAAACTATTTATTTCGTTATTTATAACATGATTAGCTGCGCCACGCGGTGTTACCCGCGTTCGAGATGAAAGTAGCCGTGTTAATCCAGGGTGTCAGCGAACTCCATACCGAGTGTTATCAAAATCGGTCCAGTCGTTTGAGCGCGAAGAAGTAAAGAAGTAAGAAACATAAAAACATCACAAACTTTCACCTTTATAATAATAGAGTGATGTATAGATACTGTTTGCAACATTGCGTAAACTAGAATTGCCCTATGGCTGCTCTCGTTTAGCCTTCGTCGGGCAGAGATTGTTTTATTGCAGTTTGCTTCCGTTGCGATATTGTAGTAACTTGCAATTCGCCATATTTTAACCGTATTATATAAGTTCCAAGTTCAAATAGCCCTGACTTCATTTTTATGGGATTATCCTTAAGTTTCTTAAGCTGAATTATTTTTGTTTTGGCAAAGACGTCGAGGTTTTTAACATAGAATAGAACGAAACATGGCCCAAATTAGGCGTAACAGTGCCAATTAAGTTTTAAACCAGATAAATAGGTCATTAGTAATTCATGCGAATAGATTTTGGATTATTACATGCCGCCGCTTGAGGTAGCAAGATTTGTTACCTACTGTACCTACAGTAAACGCTCCATATGTGGATTTAACGTCTACATAAGACTTCTTGGGAGTTACAATATTAAATTCTTTAAGGGGGCTATAAACAACTTCTTCAAATGTTTTTAACACTCGCGTGATGCTATTAGCGTTGTATTGCAAGCGGTCTGTCTGTGGTGACTGTTTACCATTAAACAGGCTGCACATTTTATTATTACAATCAAATGATTGATCGTCGACCCAAAGATGATGCATGCTCTCCGTGCCTTTTCGACTTAGAGATTCATTTCTGTAGGACCAGACCAATTTGGCAATTACTTTAACTTACAAGTCCCCCATTAATAATATTATTATCAAGCTTATATTCGCCTTCAACTGTACACAATCCAAGTAAAATGCAGCTACAAGTACCTAACTGACCCTGCAAGCGTGTGGTTTACTTATTTATCTGTTTGTATTTGTTGGGCCACGGCGCAACGCCTCACAAGGTTGTTATTGTTTGATCTGGTTATTTATATTAATAATTGAGGACATGTATGACAGTGTTAATGACATCTATATAAAGGGATACCCCCTAACTTGATTCTTTCTACCTACGCTTTTTATTTCTCTTAGATATTTTGTTTATATTTAAATAGTACCTACTTATTGTATATTTTCTACCACATTATGTAGATAAATGATTGAGACCATTACAATCATAGGAAAAACTTAATGATAAATAGGAGCCTAGAGACCAACGAAAGAATGATATGGGTCAATCAACTATTTTCTGCCACTCGTTGCCATGGTGATGCCCCTGGGTCACTTTTTAAAACTACGATTTTCCGTGGTTATATTTAGCAAAAGCTTTGTAATTTAAGCAGTTATAGTTAAGCCCAATCTTATGTATACTATCTCTTGACAATACCAGTAATATCAATTAACTATCAACACTTTTCTTAGAAATTTAATCACTATTATGCCCTGGGTCACGGACAGAATAACAACAAGAAAAAGTTGATCCACCCATATAAATCCTCAAATATTCGTACTTTTTTATCCATAAACTGACCTACGATTGACCTCAGTATGACTACGGGGCAGAAGGTGTACCTACATAGCTCACTGCTTCAGCAACAGCTTATTCACTAAATGGAAATGGATCTCTTAATCTGTCGTTTTCAACCCACGACCATCTTCCGCACTACTTTCGCAAACATAATGTCTAACATTAATTACTCACGAATTTTAACATATTGTTTCCATTTCAAGCATTGTGCAACTAAACAAAATACCATTTGGTTGTAACAGCCCGAGTTCGTGATATGGCGGGGCATTCATTACAAAGCCTTTCTGTCCTACTATAGTAAAAGGTCGTATCATTATAATGGATTTCATAGTAAGATACGACTTTTTAGTGTAACACGGCAGTTGGTTTCCGAACGCGCCGCGGCAATCCGTCTCATTACTACATTGTCTCAAATGAAAAACGTAACACGTACGTATGAAGTTTATGAATACTGACTGTTTTTTTCTTTGGACCTATCCGCGAGAGCGACATCTATTGGGAGTTATAATTAGACTATTGTTTAGGGTTGGATCTCATTATGATTTATTAAAGCAAGGGTGTCACTTTCTGAATACACATTCACTCTCATTAGATTAGACCTAAATCAAACACAAATCATTGGTCACAAGTCGACAGACAAAACTCACTAAGTAACAAAAACCTACTTAAAACAAAGCTCGTATATCAGTATCAATCTACAAACTAGATACGAGGTTGTGAAGAGTAGTGATAGTGACAGAAATTTTAGTGAGTTTTGGCTGTCATTTATTTATCCCTTAAAACCCTTTGGTTTAGTAGCAATGAAATAAATGACATGTTCGGTTTTTCAGCTTTCAAGTCTAAAATGACGTAATATCTTAATATCTTTTATATATCTTTTCTAGCTTAAACTATATGGTCTAGGTCTCTGGCGATCGAACGACCTTGTCGTTGCACAACAAATCGCCATTAGTCACAGAAAAAAAAACTAAAGTTCTTTTGTTTCAATTCACTAATTGATCAGCGCAATAAGTATTTCACTTTATAATATTGACCTAGATTGCGTTTTGTTGATGCTGCTAAATTTTTAGCAATGACCAGAATTTATGTGAAAATTGCGAATTTTTAAAGTACATGGTATATTTTATTCTATTTCTTTGGATCACACTTGAAGGTTTTAATAAAATATAAACTTTTAAAAAGAAACACATACTAATTTAATGTTTCGCTATGGAACATGAAACAAATCGATATTAGTCCAAGTTATAAACCCAAGTAATTTCGAGCCGTGCCATGCAACGATAAATATTATATGAATATAGATACATACACAAAAAAGTGTGTATTAGTATTTCAAAGTATTAGTTATTGTAAATTATTGTAAATCAAATTTAGTGTTAACTTACAACAATAAGATAGAATATGACACTTTATGCGCGCGGTTTGAAAAAGAGATAATGCAGTAACAAAACGCATTGTCAAGATTCCGATAAGAAAGGATTTGGCGCGAAAGTCTATGACATTCGTCCGCCATGTTGCTTGGCGGCCATTTTAGTTAACCTTGCTCCACAAACACACCGGTTGGTTTCGCAATGCAGTGGGAAAAATCGTCTCTATCGATTTATCTTACTATATTCTGCATTTCGGCATTAGACATCATCTTAATGCACTTATCGTAATAAACATAATTTAAAATATATCAAGGTTTCCAACGAGCTATGTAGGTTATGTTTATTTATATCTGTAACCGAGAGGTCTTAACCCAGTTGTTGCTAACGTTTAAACTTAAATATCACTCGGAGATAGAAACTTACTGTGAATCTATAACGAAATTCCCTTCGATGAGGTATTTTTTTAAATCAGCCTAGCCGTTTTGGCGTAATGAGGTCGCCAAAACACAGGAGACATTTGAAGCTACAGATAAAACAAAATGTTTTGCATCTGCGGACGGCTTATTTTCCTTCAACATCATGATCATCAGCATTCCACTGCTGGACACAGGCCTCTCCCATGGCACACCACTGCGCTCGATATTCAGCTCTACTTTTCCGACAACCCACTGCCCTACGAATATGATGCCCTCTTTTCCTTATGTTTCATAAAATATCTTTAATTAAAAGACATTTCTAATTACCTTATTAAACTGTTTACAATCACGTGAAATTGTCAGTACTAGCCTGACATGTTTCGAACTTGTATGGAGCTCTTCATCAGGGGCTGCTTGCAGTCCTTTATGAAGAGCTCCATACGAGTTCGATACATGTCGGGCCGTTCCTGACAATTTCACGCGAGTGTCAACCGCCTAATACAATAAATATAAATATGTCTGACGAAAGTTTTAATAACATTATAACAGACATGTCGTTGTAAAGATTTTATAAAAGTATCTATAGGATGAGCCAATCAGGAATCGAACCCGAGCTCTACAATACACTAAGTACCATTGTGCTGCCATTGTGCTTATCTGTGTCTCAATGTACTTGATCTACATTTAATTATTAGTACTCCATATCATAACCCACCTAATACGGCACCAAGTCAACGAACCTCCATTGTGGATCCCTAGATGGATTCGCTAATGTCACTACTCCTAATACGTCTTGCACAGAGGTCCAAGAGCACAGAACTTTAACTACCTAACTCAATACAAGTAAGTCAGCTACCTAACCTATGGAAAACAACCAAACACGATTACGACAAACCGTGACGCTGATTTTCAGTAGTACGTGTAGGGATACCTGAACCTGAGACAAACTACTGCGCTATCATATTTTCTGTGGCTTATAGTCACATCTACGAAGTTAGCTGAGCAAACAGATAACATGACAAGGTTTATTAAACCGTTGATACAAAGATTAAAGCTCAAAGAAAAATTGAAATGCGTTACCTGGTGCAATCCAGAGGTAGAGGGTTCGATTCCCGTCTCATCCACCAGGTTAAGCATTTTTTTTTTCTTTGAGCTTTGATCTTGTCAATGGCTTGATATAAAAAAGTGGGTACACACATTAAAAAAATATATACATTACTTGTTTCGTAAATTTCAAGGTTTATATTACTAACTTCAGCGTGATTAATTGAAGTTTCTGAGCTACCAGATGTTAAAACTAATCCCGATGGACCATCAGTATATTTTTCTTCGGAAGCTAATTTACAATATTTAAGTGAGAACTACGGGAAGCTTCTTGGTTGCCCAACCCGGGGGTTTACGGTGCATGAATGACTTAACTCTAGGCCGACATTAGGCGTCGAATCATTAATGCTCCAAAAATCCCGTTG
This sequence comes from Apotomis betuletana, assembly GCA_932273695.1. Lineage (NCBI taxonomy): Eukaryota > Metazoa > Arthropoda > Insecta > Lepidoptera > Tortricidae > Apotomis > Apotomis betuletana. The sequence continues at coordinate 7,506,655 of OW026318.1, read as the reverse complement.
TATGTTGGTTACACTTATCTAAATGATAGCAGTAATTCGGGGATACCTTTGTTTTAGTGGACGTATTTGGTTTTTAGACTTGTAAGTTTTTTTTGTCCTCTTTAATAGGTATAGGTAGGTTTCATTTCATATAGTAAGGGCGTTTTGAGACGTCCCGCTTTGGTTTCCGAATCGGATGCGGTGTCCAAGCTCTCTAAGTTTGCAAGATAACATCACCGCTGACATTGTCTGTTTACATAATTTATTACGTGGCTTATGAGAATTATATTCGTTTGTATGTAAATGTACGGCTAAGACAATGACCGTAGAACAATGCATGTGTATTTGGTACAATGAAGGGAAGCTTGGCACTAATTAGGTCTGGTATTGTAGGGACAGTGCTACGTTGCAAATAATTCAACACCTGCATGATTCTTTAAGGCCTGAGCATATATACAACGTTTTAATATGTACAGTCAAGGAAATTTAAACACGTACCTTTTTCGCTCTCGTCACAATGGCAATAAGGTTCTAAAACCTACGCGTTTTTCCTTTAGGTACTGTACGTCAGAGATATGCTTTTAATATTATTATAACCTAAATTCAAAATTCAAAACACCCCCGACACAAGTAGCTGGTCATCATGAGACCCACATAACTACAAAATTTTGTTTTTTAGCTTCAATATTGGCTGAGATCCTATCACTTGTTCCAACTAAAGCTGAATATCTTGGAAACTACTGGTCCTATTTCCACCAATCATAGCTAATTACCATCTAGACGGACAAGTCTTTCGATTTAAAAAAAAAAACGCTTTCAAATTGGACCATCCGTTTGGGAGCAACACAGATCCCTCGTTTGTCGTTGGGGGTTAAAATACACAGATATGTGTCGCTGTATGTGCATGGTAAACGATCACAGAGGACGCTGAGCAAAATAACATCGGTGCAGTTCTCTCCAGTCCGTTCTACATAACGCCAGTTCGTTAACTACTCGATGCGACGCGACGTCTACCTTTTTCTTAATCGGGTCCAAAAAACTAATCCTCGGCCTACCTCTCTTCTTTAAAAATACCAACGCTTTTTCTTTCCTTAAAAATACGTTGGAGGAGTGGAAAGTAGTTGCAGTCATCTAAATTTGTTTGACGATTTCCTTGTGGAATCATCAAGTTCCGAATACTTGGTTACAAATCGGAAATGCTTGTGATTGGGGTCCTCCTTTTATATGTACTGATACTCAATTGTACTGTCTGTCAGCTAACTTGTACATTTGTAAGTATCAAGTAGGTCAAGTTCACTTCACTTCCTGCGTTTGACATTCCTCACACATGCTCAGTGAAATCTTGTTAATACGAACTTATAGTTGATATCCTTCAAGTTTCGATTATCCTTTGATCATTTCGTTCAGCGTCTCTCTTATGAAGTTATTTAAATAATAAATAAATAACGTAAATAAATATCGGGCAACTTCACATATATCGACCTAGTCCCACAGTAAGCTCTAGTAGGCTTGTATTATGGACACTAGACGACGATAAACATACTTATATAGATAAATACATACTAAAATACAAATAATATCCATGACCCAGGCACAAATATTCGAGTTCATCACACAAGTATTTGCCCTGGCCGGGATTCAAACCCGGGACCGCTGGCACAGTAGGCAGCTCCACCTACAAACCGACCCAACCGCGTCGTCAAAAGTATAAGTACGACTTGACAGTTTCATCAATTTCTTTACTAGTTGTATTGACATTCTTTAGGTTGCATTTCTACTGAAACAAATCAGAAAATATGTGTAAAATGGACCAATCAAAGTTTTCCGATTTAAATGCTTTTCGGGCTTTACAAAGGCGCTACCTGATTGGTTCATTTTCTCCGCTCTTCTTCAGTGGACTTGCAATCTAAGGGTGCGTCTTTGAAGCGGAGCGGAGAGGAGACGTGCGGAATTGACCAATCACAAAAGTAAAGCGGAGCTGAGATACAGATTTCAACTCAGGTGATTCATCTATTCTGCACATCTCCGCTCTGCTCCGTTTTAGTGGAGACGCACCCTAAAATGTATCTATTTACGTCACCCTTATTAATGGCATTTAGAAATAAATTTGAAGCTACCTGTTTAACTATTGTTCATTAGAAATCGATTAAAAGTGATATGTTTCCGAATAATAAATTATTGCTATTACTTTTATTAATACGATTACAGCTATTAATGAACCTTTTGTTAAGATATTTTAACAATGTAAATGAAAGTTACAGTAAAAGTGTTTCTTCGTTGATAAATCGCTACACCTAAGACGTACTTGGGTGAATCAACTTTTTCTTGCTGTTATTCTGCCCGTGACCCAGGGGACAATATTGATTAAACTCCTAAGAAAAGTGTTGATAATTTATATAACTGGTATTGTCAGAAAATAGTCTACATGAGAATGGGCGTATAACTGCTTAAATTACAAAGCGTTTGCCAAATATAACCACGGAAAATCGTAGTTTTAAAAAGTGGCCCAAGGGACGTCATCGTGGCAACGAGTGGCAGAAATTAGTTAATTGACCCACTTCGACTTGTAACTGGACTTGGACTGTAATAACGGCTTTAGTACCAAAGAAGCTTCCAATAAAACGAGTTTACAATCGTGATATAAGTACGCTATGGTAATATACTAAGAATATTATAAAAATAGGTAATGTTCGCGTTTATGAAATCGAATTCCGTTTAAGGAGATAATCCAATCTGCATAATCAGCTCATGTTTAGAATTCTTTAACTATCAGAACGAAACGACGATGTGTTTCTCTAGCATAATAAAATTAATATCGTTTGCTTTAGTTATTTTATTACTCATAATTATTATAAGCTTAATCGCCTGAGTGTGTATTGGAATATTTTTACGTAAAAACATTATTCTATAAAAAAATTATAATTAAAGGTTATTGTTGTCAAAAACAGGCTTATATCGCAAGTTTAAAAAAATGCTATGAGCCGAATTGCCATGCTAAGGTAAAAAGCAACCTTTTGCTATGGACCTCCAAATAAAAAGGTCTCCTTTTAGCTTAACGGCAGCGAAGGACGTCCACTGCTACACAAAGGCCTCCTCCAAAATACTCCACAACGACCGGTGGTGCGCTGCCCACATCAAGCTACTTCCTGCGATCCTGACTAGATTATCGGTCCAAGGGCGGATGCGGAGTAAATCAAACCTATCAAGTTTGGGCCCTTAAATTATTATCGAGCAATTGACGTTTGAAAAAAATGGCTTTGGAAAATAAAAAGTTTATCTCAAAGATATTTTTTTGATAAGCACTTAAAAATATACCATAAATAAAACTAAAACGGATCTAATAAATAAATGCTTCATACAAGTTACTATTTTACGAAACCATGTTAAATTATCAAAATGACATTGTTTCACTAACCTCAAGACCAGACGTTCAATTCCGTTCCGTACAATTCAAAACCGTTACTAGACATTACATAATTCGCTACACTTCCGCCGTCCAACATAATAGATAAAAATTGCACATTCGTGCTTTTCGTACAATTAAACGGCTGTATGACAATAGGACCTTGGTCTTGAAAATGGAAAGAAACAATCGACCATAGACAGGAAGTTAAAAAAGATTACAACTCGATTAGTTCAATATCCTGATGTGATAGTAACAATGAATTGTATATAGGTCATTATGTTTTTATCAGTGTCGTATCTGAGAACAATAATTATAAAATATAATTGATATAGAATCGTTTTTTTATAATAATTGTTAAAAGGAATCCAATCAATAATCTTTTAAAACGTAATTGAATTGTTATCAGGTCTACAAACAATATTCACACACTTGTTGTTTGTAAACTTGATAACAATTAAACAATATTATGAATATTGTTGACAGTTTCATTCAGTTTACAAACAATATATGAATATTGCTGGTAAACTTGATAACAATTCAATTACGGTTTGAAAAATTATTGATTAGATTCCTTTTAACAATTATTATTAAAAAAAACTACCTATATCAATTATATTTTATGATTTTGTTTTCCGATATGACACTGATAAAATCACAGTATTAGATTGTCGTCAACTATCAGCAAAACTAACACTTATTTCTGTATTTTAAACAATTCTAGACTTCCCTTCGTTCAATGTCTCCAGGATCCCATTAAATTATCGTTTCCTGACCTGTCAGTGACAATGGGACGAATTTCAAAGTTGCCTTAAAAAAAAACGAATCAGTCCAGGCGTTTTTTCGTAATCGACGCGATAATTGTATATTCTTAGTACTTATATTTCTTTTTTATGTATGTACAAAAAACCAAAAACACTAAGATCATACAATAATTTTGTTAATTTTCCGAACTTAATTACCTGCACTGTTATATGCAAGTTTGTAATAAAATCATAAAGCGGCACGGTATCTTATTTGGGAAGGTTAAATAATCAATAATGTTAGCCGTGAATGGAAATGTAGAATGTGTCACAAGATACTTAATAATGTTGGTCAATCCATAATAATACTTTTTTGAAACAAATCTTGGTTCCGGTTTCAATTGTGTCAAAGAGGCTTCATTTCAAAATGAAGCCTCTTTGAAATTAAATATTTAATTGTAAGAAACGAGGCAATTGGATTAATTAAGGTGGTCAAAAATCTACTAAAACACTGATTGACCAATGTCATACCTGTATGTGTAGTGTACATATTTTGCGGTGTCCCTTACATGTTAGGTACTGTACTTACAATGATGAAACAAAAACAGATTTGTGATCCCAAATTGACTTCATTTGATCACCAAAATTCTGGCAATACGCTCTAAACTTGACCGTTTACTGAAAAGACCTCTAGGTATCACTATCACAAAACGTCTTTACTAAACATCCCTTAGTTTCAAGTGCTAGCGTTAGGTAAAAAATTATAAAGTGACAATTCCAGCAGGCACTCATAAAATTCAATAAATCTTCGATATGAAAGAAACTGGATCGCAATGCCTTGAAAGATCTGTTGTAATCTCGATCCAGGCCATCGGGCACGTAATATGGAAACTCGATTTTATGTAGCTCAAATAATTGTGCGCGGGCGTGGCACACTTCCCGCGGCAAAGAACACTTGATGCACAGAGTGGACACTCCGTACTAGCGCGAACATAGATGGGAGGAATAATCTGGGAGAATGCAAGCAGACGACTCTGACTTACAAACGATCAAGTTGGTAACATTACAAAAAATGCCTTCCTTATGAAATCTTTTAATCTACGCTTGATTCAGTAAGTCTAGATAATTCGTGTACGCGCATTTGATTTGACCTTGAGAATATCATACACGAGTTGTTATGAATTACTATTTGTTCGCACAACATACCTCAAGGTGTGAATTGGGAAAAACAGGACAGCTCTGTTAGTATCAGTCTGACAAAACCGTGAATTGTTTTAAGAATGAAGATGGATGCTTCATGTTTGTATGGGTCCCCCAAAATTCTAAGTAAAATTTTATTATAAATTTACACAGACTTATCTCTGCGTAGGTAACGATGCTACTTGAACTTAGCATTTCAGAGTTCAAGTTTCATGAATATGGTAGTTAGACGTAAGTTCCATTCTAGCGCGTCGATTCTATGTCCACTTTCGATCTCGTCCGTTCTCGCTTTCGATCCGATAGAACGTAACTCCGTGATGTCATACACTCGCGTTGGTTTTATCAGCCGTTCAATAGAGCGGCTGGCTTTCAATTAAATAATAAGATGTTGTCTACAAATTCAATTATGGTTTAGAGTGTATTAAATGTATATTACACAATGGCTCTTTATGTGGCTCTATTTTTTAAACTTTGAGAACTTAAAAAGAATATTGACGTAATCTTTTATTGTAGACTATTCTTAGCACAAACATCTCATCGCTCATCAAGAAGAGTCAACTGAGCCCAAACTCGATGAGTTTGCGTCGTATATTACAGAGTTCCCTTGACCACAACTTGACTCCATGTCATAATAATATTGCTTTGCCAACTGATTTACGTATGCAAATAAAATTTCGTCTATCGAGATATTTCCCGGTCAAGGTTAACTTGCAGTGACAATTATTACGTATAAAATGTAAGAAAATAGAAAAACAACTTTTTTAAACAAAATTAAACAAAAGCGTACAAATCACTGATCTATATATATACATATCTATCAGTGACATATTCTTATGGATCTTAATAGTAATAAATGAGTTTTGTTAGGACCAGGAACATAGTTGATTGGACTATTAATAGGTGAGTTGTTTTACGGTGCCTATTTCTAGTGATGTGCCGTTTTCGAGCATTCCCGGAAAATTTCCTCATATCCCATTCCCATAAAAATGAGTAAAGTTTCCGGAAATTCTCGAAAAACGCTCACCTTACCTATTTCTATAGATATTTGAGCGATATATCAAGCAGATGACGGTCACATGGCATCAAAAATTTAAAATGCATTCTTTAATGTAATTCTAAAAAAGTAAAAGTGTAAAACGTCACAAATTCGCGAATCGTGCGAGTCAGAAGGCGGAAAAGCGCTTTTTAATAGCTGTCGTTATATGCGATAATCCATTGTATTTAGAACAATAAACGTTGTTGTACAACTGTTCGACAGTCGGCTTAAATAACTATATTCCGTTATTGTTTTATTATGGAATGAATTTTAAATAAGCACTTCATTCTACTGAACGTTATGTGTTTTTCAATAATTTTTATAATCAAACATACATACGGCTTTCACATGGTAATAATGTGCATACGTCATATTCATATATATGTCAACCAAATTCAAATTGTTTACCGGAATGCTGCTCAATCCTTCGTTCTTCTTGCGAAATAGATACTGAATCCTATTGAATAAAACTTGACTTTCATCACTGAAAGTTTTGGCTTTATTGTGTAAAAATTTGCGGAATATTATTTAGTCCTGTTTCCTCTTTGTTTACATCAGTGATATTCACTGACTTTCAACGTCATTTACCAAAAATTTGTCGTTGCCAGTAAAATAAATTAGTACCACTACAAATCCGCAATATGGCGCGGTTAGGTTACAGATATTAACAAGGAAAAGTTTTTGATAAAAGGTCACTCTACTTACAAAATTTTACGAGAATCGATTGAGAAATGCGACAGCCAGAAAGCATCTGGACATCCAAACATCCATACATAAACGATTTTTTTTAAACCAAGCTTAAACGGAGACACATCGCTCACTCGATCAATTATTTAATTATTACCTAGTAATTTTCCGAATTCTGACGAAGTTTAAACTTAAGTGTATACATACTTATTTTAGATTAGACACTAATGTTAAAGGAGAAAGTTTGTGAGTGTGTTTATGTGTATGTTAGTTACTTCTTCACGCTTAAACGGCAGAACCAAGTTTTGATAAAATTTGGCATACACGTATCTGACACCCTGGATTAACACATACGCTACTTTTTATTCAAAAAATTATAGTGTTCCCGAGGGATATGCGGGTAACACCGCAGGGCGCAGATAGTCTCTCATACAATACAAAATAATTAAAAAACGTCGCTGTCAAGACTCAACAGTCTTCCAGGCGTAAAATATTATAAAAATGTATTAAAAAACAACGAATCTCTTTCAACAAAGAAATCCTTTCAGCAATTATACTCTCCGAAAGAATATTATCGTTCCGTACACGAGTACAGATTCAAGACAGCCCCGGCAAATCTATTTTAACTGGAAAAGCCAGAGACGCCGCCGTTGCTAAGCCTACAATTTGCCTAGGCAACCGTCAGTTTGTATGACACCGGCAGCAACATGTCACAAATAATCAATTTTTTCTTACATGTTTACAAATTTATAATTTTCTGTTTTTTATAACAATGTCTTGTGCATCGACGCAGTTTTACGAATGCCCTATTTGCGAAGATCAGAAAGTGTACAAAGGGAAGAAAGGACTTAATATACATCTCGGCAAGATACATGTCCCACGCATTGACAGTCTGCCCTCAAGCTCTTCACTTAACTGCCCGTCTGGGGTCACGGGGCCCAGCATATCCACTTCTTCAACAGATTTATCCGCTCGCCTAGCCACCCTAAAAGCGAGCACCAGACTAGCCAAACGGATACCGAAGGGAGCTCGGGTGGCTGTAGCGCGAAGCTTATCGGATTGTATATCTAAGGTAACGTCGAGTAACAGTTTTGCCGCGTGGGAAGCTTTACTTACCTTCACAGGACCCCAGCCCCGATGATCAGGACCCAGTCTGCAGTGAGAGTGAAAGTGAGACACAGAAGCAAGAAGAAGCAGCTGAATGATCGGCCAGCATGTTGTAATACCGTAGTTTTTATTTTCCTGTTCTATGTTTGCTCTTTTTGCTTAACCTTAGAATTATTGTACTTACACTATCAAATGCCATACAAACACGCTAACACAATACTTTACACATTTCACATGCAACTTGCCCACCCAGCAATTGGTATATCCAAACTAAATAAAATTTGTTTGCGACTGGTTTCAGTTTTTGCGGTTAAACCTGTTTTGGAAAAAGCTATGACTTTAACCAAACTTAATAACAAAAAGCTTTTATTTTATTACAGTAAAGTGAATGGCGTTACCTGACTTAGTAGATAGCATAGATCAAGAAATCGAGATCGTCTGTCATATGCTTGAGAATCCTAACCAATGTAAAGGTATTTTCACCCCTAACTACAGATTTAAATTACTTACACTTAATATACGAAGTTTGCAACGGAATTTCGATTCCTTTGTGATAGCCTTAAATCAAATAGATATTCTGTATGATGCCATAATCTTAACTGAATGCTGGCTTGGCGAGGGTTCTATTGTGGACCAATTACCTGGATATAACTCTTTCAATACAACTAAAATCATAAACAAAAGCGGTGGAGTTGTGATCTATGTTAAAAATAGCCTAAGTGCTACAGGAGTAGAATCCCCTGTTGATGACGCAAATTGTCTCACAGTTAGTATATCTGACGAAATAACACTTCTCGGTATTTATCGTTCCCCTTCATTTACAAACGCTGACAGGTTTATAAGGTCGCTCGACAATACCTTAAGACAGGTAAAGCCCAACCAGCATATTATTCTAGCAGGTGACATAAACATAGATTTACTGGGTGGCCCAGCTAATCAACTTGCCGAATACCTGTGCCTTCTGTCATCGCATGGTTTGCTCCCCGTCATCACAAAACCAACTCGGAATGATGCTTGTCTCGACCACATTTTTATAAAATATAATAACACAATGGTGGGAGCTGTCTGTCCGTGCTCTGTAACTGATCACGATATGGCAATGGCGGGCCTTTTGGATCACAAGATCGCAATTCGAAATCGCACTACGTTTAAAACTGATTATCAAAAGGTCGCAGAGCAGCTTAGAGTGGCTGACTGGTCATGCGTAACTAGTGAGAGTGACGCAAACGTAGCTGCTGAAAACTTTGGCCATAAAATCGCACAAGCAATAAAAAGCAACACGCAATCCGTAAAAGTAAGTCGGTCGAAATTCAATATCAAGCCCTGGGTCACGCCTGGCTTAATACGTTGTATGAAGCATAGAGATAAACTCCACACACAAACAAGAGCTTCCCCGCATAATGAAATCCTTAAGCTAACCTATAAGAGATACAGGAACTTCTGTGACAACCTGTTGTACTCTCTAAAAAATGAATATCAGAGTAAACAATTAGCTGACTGCTGTACAAATCCCAAGAGACTCTGGAAATCGATAAAAGACATATGTCAAACCCCCGTCAACAGAAGTGATGCAGATGAACTTCTTAACATTAGTGGTAAAACGGTACTAAATTCACTAAATGATAGCAATGCATATTTTTCTACGGTTGGCGAGAAACTTGCTGATGTTATCCTAGAAAGAACTAAAGAGACGCAAATCACACTCGCAGCAAATTGCAAACCTCTGCAAGCTGCTGCTGACTCGTTCTTTATGCACCCTACCGACACGCATGAAGTAAACAGGATTATTTCAGAGATTAAACCACATAGTGCACCTGGTCCGGACGGCGTAACACCATTGCTCATAAAAGAGGTAAGGGATGTTATTCTGGATCCACTTACTTACATCTGTAACCTAAGCATCGCGACCGGGCGCTTTCCGGATTGCTGGAAGACTGCTTCGGTGTGTCCTATCTTCAAAAGTGGTTCTAAGCACACCCCGAGTAATTTTAGGCCTATATCCTTATTGTGTGTTTTTTCCAAAGTCCTAGAAAAAATTATTAACCACAGATTGGTCAATTTCATTGATAGAAACCACCTTATCTCGGACTACCAATTTGGTTTCAGGGCTGGGAAGTCGACGGAAGATGCAGCTATTTTGCTCACTGACCAGATTTCTGGTCACCTTGACCACGGTAATAAGTGCATAAGTATATTCTTAGACCTCGCCAAGGCCTTTGACACGGTCTCGGTAACCATCCTACTGAAGAAACTTGAACACATGGGGATCAGGGGTGTGGCATACGACTGGTTTGCTAGTTACCTAACCGGACGACGTCAGATGGTGAAAATAGGAGAGCATCTGAGTGACCAACTTCCTGTTAACTTTGGGGTCCCACAGGGGAGTATACTTGGCCCAACGCTTTTCATTTTGTATATCAACGATATTTTAAAAATTGATATTCCAAATGTAAACCTTATTTGTTATGCCGACGATACTGTAATGACAATAAATGGGAAATCATGGGAGGAAACGTTTTGCCTGGCTGATGCTTCGCTTGCAGCCGTAGCTGCGTGGTTGGATAGTAACCTACTCACATTAAATGTTGACAAGACCAACTTCATCGCTTTTTCAAAAACCTCCGCATCGTCCCCGCCAGCGGACAGAACAGTCAAGTTTCATACCTGTGGGAAACAAATATCTGGTCGCCCCGGGCAGTGTTCCTGTCAAGAGATTAAGAGGTGTAACTATGTAAGGTACTTAGGGCTTCTTTTTGATCAACATCTCTCCTTCAAAAAACAAATTTCCACTCTCGCCGCAAAAGCCAGGAAGTTGATTTATGTGATGAAGAGATTACGCGACTGTGCTGGTCCTAGTGTACTTCGCCTTGTTTATTTTGCACTATGCCAATCCATCCTGCAGTACGGAGTTGCTGTATGGGGGGCAGTGCGGCGAAGACTCATATGATCGAGATTGAACGTGCGCAAAGAGCTGTAATAAAAGTTATGTTAAAGAAACCTTTTCGTTATCCCACCGATTCCCTATACTACGAGAGTAAGGTACTAAGAGTGCGTCAACTTTATATCCTTAAAGCAATTTCAAGGACCCACATTAGCCTGTCCAATTCTCCATGTTATGGAAACCTGTTGAGAAAGCGTATTTTTAGAGCGCCGCTTCCGCCACTGATTTCAGCGCTCGCGAGGAAGTCACCGGCTTACTCTCATCCCTATGCCTACAATAATGTCTGTAGCCGTCAAGACATTAAAACGTTAACTGTTTTCGAAGCTAAAAGGGTAGTGAAAACATGGCTACTTACTTTGTCATATGATGAAACTGAAAAGCTAACCAAAATACCGGACATAAGTTGAAACGTATGTCGCAACAAAAACAAAGTGCAATTGCCGCTGTCTCGTGGGTCCTCTTTCACACACTCACACACACACACACACACACACACACACACACACACACACACACACACACACACATTCACATCCACATCCCCATAACGTAGTTACTAATAGTACATTAAGCAGTAACATAATTAATTACAACTAATTACCTATATCCTTTTTTCTCATACCTATAAATATGTAATTCGCACTCGCAGACTACCGAGATACAGGCACAGCCTAGTTCGGAGTCTGATGGATAACTCACATGTTTTGTAAGTAGTTTTGCTAAAATAAATTATTATTATTATATTATTATTATTATACTTACAAAAATTTCCACATCCCACGGGATAAATCAAATCGTACTTTATGCGCCATAATAAAAGAGAACGTTCTTCATCCGTGTTTTCCAACTGACCTGGAGCAGCCAATCACAGAACGTTGTAATTCGAACACTTACTCGAAGATAAGGGCGATCGAGAGCAAAATATCTGATGGCAACGTGAGAAGTGCTACAAAACTTTTATTTTCTAGCGACACCTTGGCCCCGCGCACTGCTGACGTATTTACCGCTCTTAAAGATAAACACCCAACTCCCACCGCAACAAATCCGTTACCCCTTCCGCCATCTAACGTCCTTCAGCCTCTACAGGTTACTGAGGCTGCCACTTTACAAGCTATTCGATCCTTCCCCAACGGTTCTGCCGGAGGGTTGGATGGTTTGACCCCGCAGCACCTCCAAGACCTTACCGACCCTCTAATGGGTGACGCCGGGGAATCCCTCCTCAAGGAGCTGACTGGTTTAATTAATCTAATGCTATCGGGCAAAATTTGCAGCGAAATTGCTCCCATTTTGTACGGTGCTAACTTAATTGCTCTAAAGAAAAAAGACGGTGGTATTCGTCCTATTGCAGTGGGAAGTTCACTACGCCGCTTAGCCTCTAAAATATGCTGCCGGGAGTATCATACCCGTCTCACCGACAAATTTCAACCGAAACAACTCGGTTTTGGAGTTAGAGGGGGGTGTGAAGCTGCAGTGCATGCCACCCGCACATTCATAAATAAATCTAACTTTGAAGTCCTATTAAAGCTAGATGTCAAAAATGCATTCAATTCGATTGACAGGGGCACCCTTCTAGATGAAATTCAAAATGAACTTCCCGAAATTTATAATTATTTACTACAATGCTACGGTACCCCATCAAAATTAATGTTCGGTGACAAGGAAATCTCCTCTTCCGTTGGTTGCCAGCAAGGTGACCCGCTCGGCCCTGTCATTTTTAGCCTGGCCATCCATTCCATCATATCACAGCTCACTTCCGATTTAAATATATGGTATCTGGATGACGGAACGCTAGGAGGATCGGCGTCTTCAGCTTTCAATGACCTAAATTATGTTATAAAAAGGTTCTCTGAGATTGGCCTATCTCTTAACTTCGACAAGTGTGAGCTTTATATCTCAGAAAAACTCCCAGATGAATGCCGAGGTAACATTTTAAGTCTTTTTAACCGTGTAACGCTTAATATCACTTTACTTAATCGCGAATCCCTCACCCTACTCGGTGCTCCAATTTTTGAAGACGCCATTCCACCAACATTAAATTCAAAATTAAACCACTTTCGTGATTCTTCGGATTTGTTATTTAAAATCAGCCCTCATGTAGCTATCTACATTTTACGTTTATGTCTTTTTTCACCCAAATTCATGTTCATTTTACGCTGCTGCCCTGTCTGGAAATTCCCCCTTTTGACCACTACTATCGACGATCTATTAAAAACAACCACGAGCAAAATTCTAAACGTTTCTCAAAATTTATCTAGTTGGTCCCAGGCAATTCTTCCTATTAAATATGGCGGACTAGGCATACGCTCCACAGGCGACCTTGCTCTTCCTGCCTTTCTCTCATCCATTCACAGTACTGTCACCCTCATCAGTGGTATTCTTAACATTTCTAATCCCACTGATGTAGAGGTTTCGGACCTGGTGGATGCAGAGTCAACATGGAGCGCTAGGAACCCGGGTGAGAGCGCGCCATCTGAAAAAGCCAGCCAAGCTGCCTGGGATCACATAACAGTAAAATCCATTCACAAATTTCTATTAGACAGTTGCCTTACTGCGACCGAGCGGGCCCGCCTACTGGCAGTATCCGAGCCGGAGTCGGGACATTGGCTGCATGCCCTGCCCTCACGCAACATCGGTTCCGTCTTAGATCCAAGTACTCTTAGAATCGCAATCTGCCTCCGTCTCGGTATAAAAATTTGCGAGCCACACCCTTGCTGCCGTTGCGGAGGCTCTGCTGACACCCTCGGACGACACGGCCTCTTTTGCCAGTCAAGCGCTGGTCGTTTTTATAGACACGGGGCACTTAACGACCTCGTTCGCCGGGCCCTTGGCACAGCATCCGTTCCAGCAACTCTGGAGCCTGTGGGACTTTCCGCTGAAGACGGGAAGAGACCGGATGGCTGCACACTGGTGCCATGGCATCTCGGGCGGCCTTTGGCATGGGATGTTACATGTGTGGACACTCTAGCCCCGTCCCATGTCCAACGTTCCGCCAGAAAACCGGGGATGGCCGCAGAAGATGCCCAAATCGTCAAGCGCCGCAAATATGCCTTCTTAAATAAAAATTACGAATTTGCGGCACTGGCAGTGGAAACATTTGGCCCGTGGTCTTCGGATGCAAAGAAAATTGTAAAAGAAATTTCACAAAAATTAATCGGAGTATCGGGTAATATCAGAGCGGGCTCCTTTTTCGCTCAAAGACTGAGCCTCGCCATTCAAAGGGGAAACGCGGCGAGCGTGCTGGGGACGATGCCTCAGACGGCTTCAATACTGGGGGATTCTTTTTAATTTTAAGTTTTAGTATGTATATTTTTAATTTATTTTCCTTACTAATTAACTAATTTTATTCATCAATTTCATTTCCTTATAATATTATACTTGTATTATTTTCTTTATTAAATAATTAAATAACATCAAGGAAATGTCGCTCCAATAAATATGTAATATAATAATACGACACATATACTGTTTTAACATAGCAATAAAACCGAGTCACCGTATAGATTTATATGTTTTACCATATGTTTACACCGATGACATTTTTAGATTTATTATAAACAAATTAGATACAACGGGTCATTGTTATTTTCGTACGCAAAACCTTGTTTGCGACATATGCTAATTTTATGGCGGAAAGACGCTGATGGTTTGATGGGTGCAGTATTTCTTGGAAACTATGGGCAATCAATAATAAATCTATAATGTCTTAGGACTTTTGTAAAAAAAGGTTTTTGCAAAAAAAAAGTTATCGGAAAAGAACTGTACTCTTGAGATAAGACTGTACTTTTCGCACACAACGATAGGTACAGCGATACCTTAGTTCACACTTGTACGAATTACAATTATTTTGCCAATGAAATTGAAACCACATAGATTTGTGCACTGACGTCCTAATTTCAACGACTTTTTCCCAAAAGTTAGTACGATTTTGCTCTAAGATATCGACAGTCTTGTTGGGTTTTGCATTTCTTTCTTTTTGAGATGAAAATAGCATGTAAATTGTGTTTTAGTCTCGTAGATATATCCCTCAATACATACATATTAAATAAATAAATATTAAGGGACAATCTTACACAAATCCAACTAGTCCCAAATTAAGCAAAGCTTGTACTATGGGTACTAGACGACGAATTACATAATATATAAATACATTATATAGATAACATCCATGACCCAGGAACAAATACTCGAGTTCATCACACAAACATTTGCCCTGGCCGGGATTCGAACCCAGGACCGCCGGCTCAGTAGGCAGCAACACTACAAACCGAGCCAACCGCGTCGTATTATTAGCAAATAATATCTATACATATTATTAGTGGCTGGTTTGCATTTAAGAAGATGCGCGAAATTGAGATGTCGCAAGATCCAGTATCAACTTTCAAAATCACTGAGGTCGGGGTAAAAATATTGTGACAGTTTTATGTAAAATGTATGAAGTGCATCTCAAAATGATACGTAGGTATTTTGTTACTTTGTCTTGTCCAATAAAATTGCGTACATATTTGCGTGTATACGTACGTAAGTACAACAGCATATTAACAATTTTCAAAGGCGGTCTTGATTATATCAAAAAGAACTAAGATAATACCTATGGGCCAAAAGTGTGAAATCGTTTTTATATGATCTTTAGAGAAAAATATATGCCTAAAATTAAATAGGAACTAAAATAAAACAAATTTCCTAGTAATATACAAAGTAAACAAAGAAACGCAAATGAACTTGTTCGTGAAAATATGAAAGAGCTTGTTGACTTAAAAAATTATACACAATTTTCACAGTAAATGCGTCATAAATTCAGTTGAAATACGTCATAAAGAGCACATTATAAAATATATATGTATTTAGAAATTAAAATAAAGCTGATACATGTCAAGATGGTGTCAAATGTTGAACTTTAAGCGATTATAATCGAAACACGGGTGTGAATTTTATCTCCTGGTCAGTGACCGATGTTGCGTTCCCTAACAATATATTTTTTTATCCTTGATTCATGTAATTACGAAGTAATGAATCAGCATGATTATTGTTATTCCAATAACCTTCGGTTCAGGTCATACCGCCCTATGGTGAGCATTTCTCAAAAAGTTTATACTTACAAAATTATACCTAATAATAATTCGTTAGTATAATTTTCTACTCTGCACCCACTTGAAGCGTCTCTGTTTGGCCGCATGGTTGTCTGGTAGAGAATGTCATTAGGCATTAAGTTCGCCATGTGTACTGACTTGTTTTGTGCACTAAAGTTTAAATAATTAAGACGTCAATATGTTTTTCCTATTTTGTTACTAATTATTTTAGTAATATCATAATATATTCGTCGGCCTAAATCGCAAACCTCGTAACTCAATCTGACCAAATTTTACAGGAGGCACAAAAAACTTGATTACCAAAAATTTTGCATGAAGACTTACTTAGTATTTTTTTTATATAATGTTAAGTTAAATTTAGCCGTCAGATTGCTAAAACCTATTTTTTTGGAATCACCTGAACCTGGAAAATTTGGAGTTACGAGTTTTTCCTGAAAATTTTAGAAAGCTAATCGGGAGTTAAGAGCTTTGCGATAAAAATCCGTAAAAATAGAGGATGGTCTTTTGATCCAAGCAAGGTAATTGTGGATAAAAAAAAATAAAAAACTTGCAAATTAAAAAATATTTATTAAACTTTAAACAGAAAAGCCTCTTCTGGCTTCAAAAATGTGGGTAGCAAAATTATAATTATACATTTTTTTTCCAACTAAATAGGGCTAAAAATATTATAAACTACAACTTTTCTCAAACAACAAAACAACGCTTCTATAATAATCATGCTCACGAGGTGATCGCCATGTGGGATCTTGACTCGACGATCATCGTCCCGATAGTCGTTTCGGTGAACGGTCTTGTAGCGATGAGTCTCGACAAACATCTTAAGAGACTCTCGCTAGATGGCTGGATCAAGGGCCAGATACAGAAGGCGGTACTTCTCACTGGACACGGCGCGCATGGTCAGGAGGTTCCTCTCTGCAGCCCTAACCACCGTAGCCTGGGCCCCTCCGGCGGCACCCTAGGTTAGGTTTTTTTATAATGTGTTTATATACTTTTTAATTTCTAGAGAACAGTTTGTATAAGGTTGGCAGCAGACTGATAGGTCGATAGTTGTTTATATCGGAAGGATCTCCCTTTTTGTACAATAAAATGATTTGAGACTCCCCAGCTCCTTGGAGTTTTCTGCATATCCAAAATATAAAATTTTATTAAATAGAGTTATTATTGGACCTATTAGTATTTTCTGCCCAATCTTTAGAGCTTCGTTTGGAGTATCGTCATGGCCCGGGCTTTTATCCTTCTTCAATTTTTTAATTTTTTCTATGATTTTTCTGTAGTCAAAATGTATAATAGGTGTATTAGGTAAGCTGTGTTTCGTGGTTTCGTAATACATTTTCTTTTTTGTGTCCATCGTGGTAAAGATTCCGGTAGAAGTCTGTTGCAATGCTTACTAGCTATTTTCGTGTTTGTATCTTGCCTGTTTCTTTTTGCGCTTTCAATGGGGTTATCCATGTTTTCTCTGTATTTAGTTAGTTGTTTATTCGCTTTCTTTTGGCTTCCGGTGTTGACGAGGTTTTTTTCGATCACTTCCATTCTGTAGTTTCCATAGTCCCTTTTTAACATTTGTTAGTAGTTTATAGAGATTCGCTAGTTCTTTTTTCTCTTCTTTAGTTTTTGATGGTTTCGACTGTAGTAGAGTCCGCCTTTTAAGTTGTTTAGTTTCGTCAGTTAGTATTTCTTTATTACTTTTTTTCGAGGTGGCAGCCTTAAGACTTTGTTTCACGGCTGTCTCTAACTTAAAATAGAAGGTCTCTATGTCGTCGCTATTTTCCCACTGCATCTTTTCTATTTTTTCCTTTAATTTCCTGAGGTATTCTTGTTGATTTTTGTCGCATGATAGATCGACTATGTTCGCTGAATGTCGCTCGACTTCTTCTAGTTTTTTGTAGTTGAACGGTGCCTCTCACTAATCTATGGTCGCTGGGGAATATTCTGTTATTCAAAATTTCTATGTTTGTGAAGAGCTGTGAGCAGTTTTGCTCAGTACATAGTCAATCTGATTTTTGTGTTGTTTATCCGGTGTGGTCCAAGTCCAAAGGTTTTTGATGTTTTTCTTAAATATTATTTTTATTACTTTGAATTTATTGGATAATGCGTATTAACGTTCTCGTCCTATATCCGGCTTACATTACGGACATAACTTCGTATTAGAAACGTCGGGATTTATAAATTAATTATTTAAAAACGAGATAAAGTCTCGACCAAAGTCACAGAAAGATTAAATAATTTGCGTAGAAGACCACGTAACTAATCTTCATGCGTAAAGATCCACGCGAAGCAAACCTCGTATGTCCACGGCACGCAACCAAACGACATTTTCAATAGTCTAATGTGTTTAAATATGGTAAATATCTATCAAGAATACACAATCAGTAAAATCGTAGAACCTTATAACACATACCTGTTATTCAGCACCCGTTTTCTTCCTAAATATTTACGCAAAACTGACGTGCAGTCACAACGCCATCGCAAACTGTACTGAAGGGAGTGGCGGGGGGGGGGAGATACGAGGTATTCCTTTTACAAAATGGCGGTCGGGAGTTGCGAGGTTTTCTATTTTGCTTTTTAAAAGTAAACGGTTTATTTTTGGTATTTAAGAGTTTTGCCGTTAGATGCGTTCAGAATAGTAGTATCTAAAAGTGTCAAAACATGATTTTCAAAAAAAATGGAGTTACGAGGTATGCGATTTAGGCCGACGAATGTACATTATGGCTTTGTTTGATAATTAAAGTATTGTTTTAATTATATATAGGTAATCAAATATACATGCAATGTATTCGAAATCGCAAAGAAATTGGTAATAGTAGAGTTAATACGGTGAATAGAGACTAAAGTACTATGTGTGACCTTACAAACGGTCCGGTAGTTTTGAATTTTTGATATGTTGTCTAGGATGGTTAG
Source organism: Apotomis betuletana (assembly GCA_932273695.1). Taxonomy (NCBI): domain Eukaryota; kingdom Metazoa; phylum Arthropoda; class Insecta; order Lepidoptera; family Tortricidae; genus Apotomis; species Apotomis betuletana. Next base: position 7,487,574 of record OW026318.1, on the reverse strand, counting down.
TCAGTGTTTAAAATGCAAAATGCACAATTCCCCCCCCCCCCCCCCCCTCCGCACCCGCCGCCATATTGAAAAAACCGGCACTTTCTTCATATTTTTGCTCATATCTTCCTTTAGGAGCATTTTAGCTAGAAGAAAGCTTCGACAATGTTATAGAGAGTTAAATTTACTACATTTTCCATTTTATATTGTTTTTCTAGGACAGATAGTTACGGAGATATCTACATTTAAAAAAACGTAAAAAATCCCAATTTCCTACTGAAAAACAAACTTCTGGATTATATCTTCGTTTAGAAGCATTTTAGCTACAACAAAGCTTGGGCAATGTTGTAGAGAATTAAATTTACTATAATTTACACTTCAAATTTTGTTTCAAGGACGGTTAGTTACGGAGATATGCACATTTAAAAAACAGGAAAAGTCGAATTTTCCGAAAATTTCTGTAAATTCTTGATTTAGAACGCTGTCATTCAGTTAGGGACTAGTCTAGGACAAATTAAAACATGTAGGAAATATAATTGCTTATAAAACTCATGTCCATTTTTACATACATTTTCGGAAAATGTAACTTTATTTTTTACATATCTCCGTAATTATCTGTCCTAGAAACAAAATTTGAAATGTAAATTATAGTAAATTTAATTCTCTACAAAATTGCCCAAGCACTGTTCTAGCTAAAATGCTCCTAAACGAAGATATAATCCAGAAGTTTGTTTTTGAGTTGAAAATGGCAATTTCTTAAGTTTTTTGAAATGTGCATATCTCCTTAACTATCTGTCCTAGAAACAAAATATAAAATGGAAAATGTAGTAAATTTAACTCTCTATAACATTGTCGAAGCTTTCTTCTAGCTAAAATGCTCCTAAAGGAAGATATGAGCAAAAATATGAAGAAAGTGCCGGTTTTTTTCAATATGGTGGAGGGCGCGGAGGGGGGGGAATTGTGCATTTTGCATTTTAAACACTGACTAACCATCCTAGACAACATATCAAAAATTCAAAACTACCGGACCGTTTGTAAGGTCAAAATCCTTTATTCACTGAATTAAGTTGCTAAGCCGCGAAATTGTGCGCATCGGGTTACAAGCATGAAATTTTTACCACACATAGAGCGTTCCACGGTGATTATTTTCAGATGTGGAGGGAAGTCAGATTCGCCCCCTGTGTGGTGGGAGAGCGGGGTGAAGAGGACCAAGTACTGCTCTTTTTCTTTTTTTTATTACTGATCAGTTAAGGCTATTAGGGCTTGTGCGGCATCGTTTTCGTGTAAATAAGATATCAGCTATTAATTTTTCATGTTATTTAAGAATAGTTTCTTATTAAAATTTGGGTTTATTGCTGAAAAGGTAAAAATCACAACAAGTTTTTTTTATTCAGAACGATAAATTAGTTATCTATCCTGAATATTTACAATTTAAAAAAATATTACTAAACAGCAAATTTAATCTTGTTTTTAAAAATGTATACATATTGGGCACATCTGATACAAAAAATACCTTGAAAAAAATGTTGATGTTAAGCTTAGCCTGCGTGTTCTAGTACATTTTGCTAAGTCGCGAAATTGTGTACATCGGGATACAACCACGAAATTTCTACCACAGATAGAGTATTCTGCGGTGATTATTTTCAGATGTAGAGGGAAGTCAGATTCGTCCCCTGTGCGGCGGGAAAGCGGGGTGAATGGGACAAAGGAGTCCTCTTTTTCTTTTTATATTACTAATCAGATAACGCTACTAGGACTTGTGTGGTATCGTTTTCGTGTAAAACAGATATCAGCAATTTATTTTTCATGTTATTTATTCATAGTACCATATAAAAATATGGTTGTATTTCTGAAATTGTAAAAATCACAACAAGTTTTTTTTATTCAGGGAGATAAATTAGTTATATTTCCTGAATATTTACAACAAACAAAAATATTGAAAAATAGCAAATTTAATCTAGTTTTTAAAAACATATAAATATTGGGCACTTTTCATACAAACAGTAACTTAAATAAATTGTTGATGTTGAGATTAGCCCGTGTGCTCGAGAGATACATTAGCAAATTTTTTTTTTAATTGCATTCATTAGTTTTTCTAGGACGTATATAGTAAATATTATATGTAAAAGCATGTTAATAATCATTATTTAATGTATTTAATGAAGCGAAATAGGATGCGTTCGGAGATTTACGTTGGTTACGCCGACGTAAAGATATATTTTAAGCTACTGTTTGTATGAGAAGTGCCCAATATGCATATATTTTTAGAAACAAGATTAAATAAGCTTTTTAAAATAATAATAATAATTTGAAAATGTTTACGAAATTGAACTAATTTACCTCACTGAATAAAAAAACTTGTTGTGATTTTTACCTTTTCGGCCATACACCCATATTTTATATAGAACTATACAAAAATAGCATAAAAAATTAATTTCTGATATTTTTTTTACACGGAAACGATACCAAACACGTCCTGGTAGACTTAACTGACCAGCAATAAAGAAAGAAAAGAGGGATACTTGGCCCTATTCACTCCACTCTCCCGCCTCACAGGGGACGAATCTGACTTCCCTCCACATCTGAAAATAATCACCGTGGAACACTCTATCTATGGTAGAAATTTCATGCTTGTAACCCGATGCGCACAATTATGTTAGAAAACAGCGGACTAACAACTCAGCTATAACAAAATAGGAAAATATATTAAACTTTAATTGACGTTTTAATTTGTATTTTTTTTTTTGAGAAATGCTCAGGTATATAATGTATAATATACTATAAAATACCAGCACTAGTATTCCAAGACACCCATAATATTATTCTATTACAAACATGGCTGAGCCGTGACGTAACTTGGTTGTCATAACCATCCTTCCTGCTTCCGACAACGCTTCGTGTGACAAACTGACTGTTATAACTGTTAGTAACTAATTGATTCGTCAAACAAGTGACAATAAATAAGCATGTAGACTGTTGAAAGCCTGTGTGCGAGATACAGTCACTGCTATTCTTATACATGGGTCATTGTCAGATTTAGGTGCGCGTGTTTTCGGTGGACATTGGCGAAGTTAAGGATTCCAGGGCCTATATTTTCAGATTGAATGCCTGTGAGAATAAAGAACGTTCCCTCTTCTATAATCCGATGTGATAGCAACATAACCTAGATTTATACAAGCTCTTATCTTTCAACCACCGAAGGGACAAATTTTGTTTTTTGAACTGACAATGACCCACATTGGTGCGTAATAGTTGTGCCAGATACGTTTCAACCCCTCAAGTCAGTCAACATTTAAATGCCTTCGAAATTGACTTGTATTTCACAGAGATCGGACTTAATTTATACTAACAACCTGCCCCGGCTTTGCACGGGTGCAATGCTGATACTAACTCTACTATACTATATTATGCATGTATTTTACATATAAACCTCTATCTATTTAAAAAACCGCATCAAAATCCGTTGCGTAGTTTTAAAGATCTAAGCATACATAGGGACAGACAGAAGGAAGCGACTTTGTTTTATACTATGTAGTGAAGAGGATTGAGGATTGGAACGTTTTTGCATGAGTGCGTCCAAAATTGGTTTCTAAGAGACCTGGAGGGCAACTCCAATGCTTAACATCGAAGTTCATGCGATGATCCGGTTCGTTCCCATGTAATTTTTTTTAAATACTGTAACACGATGTTAAATCCTTTCGAACATCCTTACCCTGGGAATAAATTCAGCATTTTGAATGATACCTGTCTGAAAAACACCTTTTCAATGTAACTTAGAATGCAGCAATAACAACATCCGAAATACGTTCGCTGTGAGGCCGTTATAAGGCCGATATTTTACTAAAATGGGGATATAGCAATGAATCGTCAATTTAAAGCCCTCGCTGAATGAATGTTGAAACAAAACCATAATCATATACTTCTCAATGACACTGCAAATAGTCGGATATTGACCAATCGAGAGGCGTAACAACCAATAAAGATCTACTAAACGATGTAAAAGACACGTTGTACCGCCATTGCACATTTCCTTTTGTAAGTTTCTTTTAAAAGTACCATAATTTGTTAGTGTTTCGATAAGTATGATTGTAGGGTTTGGGCTTGGGGTTATCTTTGGACGTTTAAATGTTTCACATGAAGATTTGAAGCGATGATTGGATTTTGTAATCGTAAGAACTAGACGAAGGCTAGTTAGAGTAAGGCTGTCCACAAGTGGAGCGGGGAAAGTGAACCAATCAGGTTACGTACTTGTTAAGCCCAAAAGAAGAGCATTTAAATCTGAGAAATATGATTGGTTCATTTTTCCGTTGCGCTTCTGTCAACAGACAGCCTAAGGGTTGCGTCTCCACTAAAGCGGAGCGGAGCGGAGACGTGCGGAATCGACCAATCACCTGAGTTGAAATCTGTATCTCAGCTCCGGTTCACTTTTCTGATTGGTCGATTCCGGACGTCTCCGCTCCGCTCCGCTTACGGAGACGCACCCTAAGAGGAATAGATATTATGAATTTTCAACAGACTATGAAAGAAGTTTATGTATAAAAAAGTTTTCACTGAGATAAACTTTAACTGTCGACAGTACTTTTTACGCGCGCAAACGTCAGCTGCTCACCTGGACGAAACAAACGAGACCAAACTCGATGGGATCGCGTTTTGTTGCATATTCAAGACGATCTTCCGACTCCATCATCACAACAGCTTCTTGTCATGATAGTATTTCATTGACACTGGTTTACATATGTACAGTAAGCAGCAAAAGTACCTATGCATTATGACACGCTCATAATGATCTGTACAACCCTTATTTTCTCGAGAGTGGAGTCCGTGGGCATATCATTTAGAGCACTTGTGCGTAGCAACTTCAGCCACTGACATTGGCGTATCTAACATTATTTTCAGGGGGGCCTGGGGGTGGGCCTGGCCATGGCCTATGAGATGAAACCATGAATTTCTATCGGTGACCCAAAATCCTGGGGTGGGCACTGGACCATACTGGGGTGGGCACGGCCCACCCGGCCACCCCCCTATATAGGCCAATGGCCACTGACTGTATATAGACAGACAGCGGGAAGGTAAAACAAAAGCTAAAAATAGGCAATAAAGTTTTGCTTCACGTTAAATTTGACTGCCGCGTTCATTATTTATTTATAGTACATTACTGCAGAGGCCGCGAAATAGGGAATTATTGGCCGAGTAGTAATAGATGGCCGAGTGATAACGAGGCCATCTAGAGATACGAGGCTGATAATCCCTGTTCGCGCCGAGGCTTGTATAGTGCTTTTCTCAAATAAATCCAAGGAAATAATACAAATGTTCAACTTATATATTCATATAAAAACAAATTTATTTCAAATTTAATAAAAAAAAACAAATTTATTTTTTTAAGCTGTTCGGGTCAATGTTTTTGCCACCAAATGTTAAGATGATTCTATTTATTAAAAAATGACAACACCTTATTAATTAGATAATGTTATATTTTTTAACAATAAACGTGATTCCTTGTTTATTTTATTGAATATCTGTTTTAATCTAATTGAATAATCTAGTTAAATATAAGAAATAAAACGTAAATAAACATGCACAAACTACGTTTTTTTTTATTGGCAGTATGCCATAGATTATCAATAAAAGAAATAAACCCCACTGAAACAAAAGACAATCTCTTTGTTGGCCACGGCCAATAATGTTGTATGAAATTCCTTTATAGACCTCTAATTTGAAATTAGAACGAATCTTCAACAATTGCTATACAAAGACGTATTTCGCGTTCTATTACCACGATCATAAGAACGACATTTCCTTGGATGTTTGAGAAAAACTTTATCTCGACCTCTGATCATCAATGTTAATGTCAAATGTCAAAATGCACTCAAACGAAGGAAACAAAAACACGACAAAACAAGCTCATAAACAAATAACTCACATTGTGCGAGATTTTGACGTTTTCCTTGAAGAAGATTTAGTGGGGGTTAGTCCAATGACTGCCACCCTTGTCAATGTCGATAGCTGTTAAATTGGCTGTTTGTTCGTACGATGACTATGAAATATTGGTGTAATTTTCTCAGTCACTTGGGAACCAATCAGCTAAATCATACCTACTAATATTAATAAAGGCGAAAGTTTGTGATCGTGTTTGTGTGTATGTTTGTTACTTCTTAGCTCAAACGGCTGCACCAATTTTGATAAATTTTGGTATGAAGGTAGCTGAGATTAACATATAGGCTACTTTTTATCCCGAAAAATGTAGTATTCCCTTGGGATAAGCGGGTAACACCGCACGGTGCAGCTAGTGAAATATAAAAGCAAAAGAAAACAAAAGTCCATACAGAGCACCATCGTCACGAACTTACGCCATAATCGTGGCATCGCTTTAATTAAAAAACATAATTTCTCTATGGTTGGTTAACCGCACCATTCATAGAGTAAACCACAGTAAGAAACTCAGTTTTTAGCGTATAATGGTCCGTTTACAGACACGTTTGCCCTTTACCTAGTAACACAAATAGTCGGATATTGTCATTGGAAAAGCGTCTTTAACGTTCCGTTCGTAACGTGTTTAGAATAGTTTGTATCGCAGTTTGCACGTAGGTTTAGAAACATGACATTGGATTGGACAAAGCGTGGAACGAATCTGAATAAACTTAGAGACGTTTCGCGCGGTTGCGTTTCGTTCCGACAGAGTACTTAGATTAGGATGCCGTTTTGTTTGCTAATTAAATTTTAAAAGTGTCACAAGGTGGACAGGTTCTGGGTGTGCAGAGGTAGGAGAACTATTAGCCACGTCAGGGCAAAAAAATATATATTAGGAGGACTGAAGTGGCTGTCACAGTCTACGTAAATAATGATTTCTTTAAGTACTATTTCATTATTAAACTCAAATAACGAGTGCTAGACGGCGCTGCTTTTGTACACCTAACCAATAATGCCAAACCACTCTGTGACAGTAACAAAACGCAAAAAAAAACTCCCGAAGATAGGATGGCGCCAATTTTCCAATTTAATAAAAACATCTGCTTCTTACACAAGAAACTTTTATCTGTCAATTTTATTGACTAGAATACCTTGACTAATTAAAATTACCTAGTATTTCTGTGCATATACAAACTAAAATACATAATCATTAAGTCTTTGTTTTTTGCCAAGAGATACCTAATTTTTTTTGATAATTACGTTTTCATTGCAAAGTGTAATTTTAAGTACCCTACAATCTTTTCGACGACTGTAAACATTATTTTTAAGAAGCAAATAATTTTGTAGCTACAGACACGTGCCAAATACGAGCTTGCGAAGGTTTTTCCTATGTAAATACAGTGTCAGAATGTAATTCTCTTCAATACCACTTCGTCACCTCAAGTGTTTAAAGATCTAATCATAGACACACCTCTCGAAGGTCATAAAAAAAGAAAGCCATTGACAACCGTTGACATTTTTGACAAGCGGAAACAGGAACCATATTGAGTCTATTCCGGCCGTTTTGTCTATGGTTAAGGTGAAGGCCATGGACAAGATATACAGATATGAACTGTTTGAGAAGTTATGCAAAGTAAACGTTGCGTAAGATATGGCCATTTTTGCTTGACTGCGGTGAAGCTTAAAAGTTGGTGGAGGTTTCTGATGGATCCTTCTTAGCAGGAGGATTACACTACAATGTTCAAAATTGGAACATTGTATCGTGCCGTCCCGCTCATTCAAATATTGTTTGACACCAGATTGAAAGAGATGGTACGGTACAAACTTCGATATTCTAGACTCGGAGTAGCCCTTTAGTAACGTGGCGTTCATAGAACCCGATTCCCACCGGCTTGTCTATTTTAAGCCATTTGACCAAAATTTTATTCTACTCCTGAGGAAAAACCAATCCAATTCTACTTTGGCTTTATCAAGAATATGTTAAGTAGGTAAGCCACACAACTAAGTACTTCGCGGCAACTGGCCGGAAAGAACACTAAATAGTTACCATTCATACCCATTATAAGTAGTATGACGATGAAATTGCCAGTACCTGCAACAGAGAAAAATAATCATTAACAATCGAATTTTAATACAAGACGGGACAAGGGCACAGTACAAAAATTCTTTTCATCTTCCGAAAAGCTGACTGCAAACTTTAGGGCAGCCACAGACTTGGAATTTTTGTTCGGTTTCCGTACGGAATGACATCAGAAAGTGTCTCTGTATCTGTCTGTCACATGACCTTGTATCGCTTGCTGACGTCAATTCCGAACGTCTGCGACGGCTCTAATTTTATTGGTTGTTTTCCATATCTCGCGAGGACATTGCGATATACCTATATCGGTCGATTATCTGTACCCAGGGTGTAAGTAATTTTCTTAAAATTTGACTTGAAGACCCCTCACTGGCAGTGAGTCGGTATTTGTGTACAAATCCACTAACGGGAATTGGGTATTGAACTTAATAGAGTGCGATGGTGGAGGCGAGACGGGTTAAATGAAACGCGCTATCTGACGGTTGAAGTATCTCTGTTTATTATTAGTTCGTACATGGTTTATATAGGCTTAACTATAATGAGGCTACACGTGGTTAGGTGGGGAGGTCTACACGTGTAAGGTGTCTTATGACGACCTGTTACATGAGATGGTTATTATTGTTGGACATCTGAGACGGTATCTCATGTTTGGAATGCCTCTCCTTATATGGTACCGACAAGGTGATACCTGATACTTATTATCTAGTTATACATTTACCTATACCTACTACATCTCCTTCCTATGGAAAGAAAAAAAAAAAATGTGTTCAACATTTTTGTTTTTTCTTTAACAATACTTAAGTTATCCAATATATAATTTTGTTCTATCCTTATGAATAAGTTTTATTTTTCCATTTTTCATTATTTCAACATTTGGACTTAAATCTCTTAACACTATAAATGGACCTGAAAATACACTGGTCAACTTTTTCCTATCTTCATTTTTAACTAATATCTTATCATTAGGCTTATACACTATTTGTCTATTTTTTAAATCGTAATTTGTTTTCCTGTCCTGCTTAGTTTTTAACAAATTTTCCCTCGCTTCTTTTTGCGATGTCTGTAACCTATACTTTAATTCCAGTGGGTAACTGTCATGATTGTGCAATGGTTCGATATTAGATGATAAATTACTGGGAAGGTTGCACTTTTTCCCAAAAACTAACTCAAATGGTGTGTATTTCGTACTTGTGTGAACTGATGTGTTGTAGGCAAAACACCAATATGGAAGCCATTTACTCCAATGCTCCGCATTGTTGTCTGTCTGTATACGTAGGAATGCTCCTAAACCTCTGTGGGCATTCTCCAAAGCACCAATGCTCTGATGGTGGTAGGCTGTAGATGTAAGTTTTTCTATATGAAGTAATTTACATACCTCTTCGAAAGTTGTGGAAATGAATTCCGTTCCCCTGTCCGTTGCGATGACGTTGGGTATGCCGTAGCGCAGAACAAAATTACTTACAAATGCTTCTGCGACTTCCTTAGCCGTTTTCGTTCTCAGTGGGTAAGCCTCTACGTATTTAGTGAGTTCACACTGTAAAGTTAGTATGTATGAAAAATCATCGTTATCCCTGTCTATAGGTCCTACAATGTCCATATATATTTTTTGAAATGCTGTTTCAGCTGTTGTAGTTATTGTCATTGGTTCTTTAGTTTTCAAAGTGTGTTTCTCTTTTTGACATTTAGAACATTTATTCACATACTTTTTTATGTCTTCTTCTAACCCTATCCAAAAGTATCTTCTTTTAATATTATGATACATTTTCTTTATGCCTGCATGGCCACTTGTGGGTAAGATATGATAATCATTTAAAATAACTTTTTGCTCATCTTTATCGTTAATTCTCATGACGTCATTCAGTATACATAATCGTGGGCCGGTCCACCCTTCAGTATTCTTTATTTCATTCGCTAGCTTTTTCACAAATATGTCATTACTTTTATTCTTTATTATAATAATTTCATTTATTTCCCACTCTTTACATTTTACTCCTAGTTCTCGTACAAAGGCGCGTCGCGTCATTTGCAATGGAGAAAAGGGTTTAATACCTATCGTTTTTTTCTCTTTTACGTATATCATTGTTTTAGATTCTTTTTTACATATTTTCCTATCTCTTTTTATTTTATCGAGCTCGTATTCTCCTATAAATGTAAGTTCTACAGATTCCTTCGTCCTTGTATTTATCTCTACAACCTGCGGTTGATCAGACCGACTGTGGTTAATAGTATTATTGGTGTCATTTGTTTTACTATCTTTATTTATTTGTCTCCTTTTCATTCCTCTTGTTGTTACGCGTATGCATTCGCTTAGTTCCTTAAACTCTTCTGATGTTATTTTTATTCTAGATAACACATCTGCAGCTGTGTTTTCTACTCCTTTTACGTACTCGACGGTAAAGTTATATTCTTCTAACGCAAGTCTAAATTTAGTTAACCTGCTTGATGGGTCTTTCATGCTGAATAAGTAAACTAATGGCCTATGGTCTGTTTTTATTTTAAAATGTCTACCATAAAGGTATGGCCTGAAATATTTTGTTGCCCATACTATAGCCAGCAATTCTTTCTCAATGGTTGCATAATTACTTTCAGCTTTGTTTAAACTTCTACTGGTATATGCTACTGGTCTTCCATCACCGTTCGATAATACGGCACCTAAACCGTATCCTGATGCATCTGTATGCAGCACAAACTCGTTATCCGGGTTAATGCGATGGTGGAGGCGAGACGGGTTAAAATTTGGATATTGTAAAACTGGTGGTGATGTTATGGCGTTTTTTAAATCTTCAAACGACTTTTGACAATTACTGTCCCATTGGAATTTGACGTTCTTTTTACTTAGTTTATTTAAATAGTATGCTTTATCTGCAAAATTTGGAATAAATTTTCTGTAATAATTTGCCATGGCTACGAAACTTTTTACCTCTTTTTCATTACTTGGGGTTGGATAATTTTTAATAGATTTAATTTTTTCTGGATCCGGTGAGATACCCTCTTCGGATACTACATGTCCTAAATATAACACTTCTTTCTTTAAGAAATTGCATTTTTGTGGATTTAACTTGAGGTTTACTTGCTGGAGCCTTTGTAGTACATCTATAAGATTTTTGTTATGTATTCTTAAATTTCTACCGAAAACAACAATATCATCTAAATAGACAAAACACTTTTCGTAACTTAAACCTGACATGGCTAATGTTATCATCCTACTGAACGCACTTGGGCTAGTTTTCAATCCCATGGGTAGTCGCGTCATCTGGTATTGTCCAGAGCAGAAGGCTGTGTATTTCCTTGATTCTTCTTCTAGCTCTTGCTGGTAGTATCCAGAAAACAAATCTAAATGTGTAAAATAGATGGATCCCGATAAGGAGTCAAGTATTTCTGTTATATTTGGAAGTGGAAATTTGTCGTCTTGTATTCTGTCATTTAATTTCCTATAATCTATTACAAGTCTCCATTTTTTATTACCTGACGAATCAGCTTTCTTTGGAACTAGTAGTATTGGACTAGACCACTCGCTACGCGTTGGTTCTATTATTCCGTCTTGTAACATTTTATCTATTTGGTTATTCACTTCTTCTTTTTGTGCATGGGGTATTCTATAGTTTTTTACAAAACATGGGTCCGCATTGGGTTTTAAATGGATAGTTTGCTTATATAGATTTGTTACTGTTAATTTATCTTCCGGTAATTGGAAAACATCAGCATATTTGGCACATATCTTTTCAATTTCTATTTTTTCTTCTTGGTTTAGATGGCTCAAATTTAATTGTGAAAACAAACGTTTTACTCTACTAGCATCCTTTGATTTTTTATCGATTTTACAGCAATTGTAGTCTTCTAGTTTATGTATTTCGGGTACAAATTCATTCAGTTGTATTTCTTTATCAGTTGTATTAAGAATGAGAAGTGGTATTTTACCATTAATGGGTTGTACTATAGTTCCTGCAATTAATACTCCTTCACTAATTTCTTGTGCATGAATTACTCCTTCCTCGGTTTGACTTGTTTCTACATAATGTATTGATTCAGTTCGTGGTGACAAAGTTACACACGATTTATTCCTACTGTCCTTATATTTTATAGTGGTTACTTTGTTTCTCTCAGTTGAAAATGATATGGTTTTGTTATTATAATTCAATATTGTTTTATATTTATTAAGAAAATCGTCTCCCAAAATTCCAGTTGTTAAACAAGGTAATTTGTTAAATACGAAAAACGTATGTTTTATAGGCTCGCTTCCTATTTCTATATTCAAATTAACGTATCCCATAGCTTCGATACTACCCCCGATGCCATTTATCATAATTTTTTTCCTTATAATCTCTATTCCTTGTTGTTTAACATATTCATTTTTTATCGCTGATATTGTAGCTCCTGAGTCGATTAACCATGAACACATGCATTTGCCAGACTTTAATTGAATAGTTATTGAATTTCCATTTGAAAATAATTTGTGGTTAGTCACGAAAAAACTCGTCGCGATTATTTTCGGTTTGTTCAGCTAATACATGGACATTCGGTCGTTCCTTGTGTCTTTGGTTATTATTTTGATTCCTACCTGCTTGTCTTCCGCGATAGTACCCACGTCCTGTCGGAAAGCGTCCTCTAGGAAACAGGTTTCCTGACTGATGTCCTCTTTGAGAATTACGTACCTCGTAGCTTTGTCGGCTCACGTATGAGGTACCCTTGTCTCCTCCTCTGTAGCTTTGTCTTTGTTGGTGACCTCCGCGTGTTCTATATTTTCCTCTGTTGGACCTGCTATACATACCTATAACTTCTGTTCCTGAAGTTGTGCTTGTGGGCTGCTCATCTAATGCCGCTTGCACTGCGTCCTTTAAAGAGTCGAAGTTCCTTGCTGCCACGATCGTACTTAATCTACGATTTCGCAGACCATCTGCAAACCGTTTTATCGCCATTTGCTCATTTAACGGTTTGAGCACTGTGTAACTATTAGCGTTACCCTTGGCCTGTGCTATAGTTAAGTTAACGAACAGTTTGGTTACTTCTTGGCCGTATTCCTCTATAGAATTATCATTCTGGCGTATCTGCATTAATTTAGTTTGTATGGTTGTAGCCGCTTCCTGTGCCAGTAATTTACATCTCATATCGCTTATTAATTCCTGTATAGTGTTATATTTTTCATCTAGCCTTAGTTTTGCTGTTTGTGACAGTCTACTCTTTAAAACAAAGTTAATTAACTTTTCCTTGCAGTTACTAGATTGTAACGTTGAACTATAATATTCTACATTATCTATTAACTGTTGCGTTACATTTGCACTATCTGTCATCACCGGTAACAGGTGTAATGCCGTTTTTAAATCAAAAGAAGCCATGTTTTCTGTTTCACCTGGATTTTGTTCTTTACACAATATTTCCTTAAGGGATTTATTTAAATCTTCTATTATATCTGTCATTTATACGTTATGTTTATATAACTATTAATTATGATTACAATGCTTTAAACTGATAAACTCTGACATATTAATAAAACCTTATAGCTATAATATTCACCCGTTCGGTCTGTCCCGTTTGCCTCGCACGTCGATATCACCATTATTCTGCACTATACTACACTGTGTCTCTTTTAAAACTGCTTACCACCACTCTGGATAAGTGGTGTCACGTTCCCACACGATGCTCCATATCCAGAAGGTGAGTCCTTCGTACACCAGCTGCAATTTCGCTGCTCCAATTGTTCCATCCCTGAAGTGAACATCCAGCGTATTCGCCAACATGCAATGCTTCGTGCTAGTGATCCTCTCTTCGCAGAATACGGGTATCCTCTGCTTCACAGCTTTTAGATAGGTGCGCATTTTATACTTGCACTCCCCTGATTTTGATGACTTCCAGTGGTGCCTGTGTCGTACTGACTTGGTGTCTCATTGTATTCAAATAATATCCCAATAAAATTTTCGACATTGTTTATCCAATAATATGAAATCCGGGTCTCAAGTTGATTCCTTAAATGGGCGGTAGCGGTACCGGCGCCATCTATGGCACTGGCAGGGTCGCCATGCGATGGTGGAGGCGAGACGGGTTAAATGAAACGCGCTATCTGACGGTTGAAGTATCTCTGTTTATTATTAGTTCGTACATGGTTTATATAGGCTTAACTATAATGAGGCTACACGTGGTTAGGTGGGGAGGTCTACACGTGTAAGGTGTCTTATGACGACCTGTTACATGAGATGGTTATTATTGTTGGACATCTGAGACGGTATCTCATGTTTGGAATGCCTCTCCTTATATGGTACCGACAAGGTGATACCTGATACTTATTATCTAGTTATACATTTACCTATACCTACTACAAGAGGACCTAACCAAAATAATTCACTATTTCACATTCATCAATTATATCTACAGTCAGTTACGATACTCAAAGGATTTATCTAACTTTTCTGAAGAGCTACTCCGATGTTCGTAATTCGACCATCATATAGTGCCATCCCTCTCAATCTCCTGTCAAAGTATATTTAGGTGAGCGGAACGGCACTATACGACGATCGAATCTCGAACGTCGGAGTAGCCCTTCTGATCCCACGTTAGACATCTTTCCTGAAAGGCTACTTTAATGTTCGATATTCGACCCTCATATAGTGCCGTCCCTCTCGATCTGTCAAAGTATATATGTGTGAGCGGAACAGCACTATGCGACGATCCCACGTTAGACCCCTTTCGCAACTCAATTTCCTGGTGTAAATTAAAACCGCGACCCACATGCGGCGGTCAGCTTTCTTAACCACCGCTCCGCGAAAAACCACCGCGTCTAGCGTAACTTTGACACGCGACTCTTTGTCGCGCGACATATACTACTGTTACTTTTCTTTCAATACCGTGCGAGCAAGACAGGAGACGCCGTCGCGCGACCAATGAAGTCGCAGCAAGATATAGGTAGCCCTGCTGCACCTCGAACACAATGTGGCACGCGACTTCTCGCGCGAGATATATTAACTATCTCTTTCTGTACAGTACTGTGAGACGCGACAAGTCGCGTAGTCTTTGTGCTAGACGGCCTGGGGCCCAATTCGAGAATGCCGTTTGAGTGAACGCCAAACGTCACATCTCTATTAGATAACTGTTATATCGCCGTTGAACTGTCATTAAAATGCGATGAGCTTTAAATTGACATATCTCATCTCAATTTTGGAAATACGAAGGCGATAATGATTGTCATAAATGTTATTCATGCATATGAATTTCTGTTTTGAACGAAACGTTACGGACTAATTTCACGTACTACGCGATCAATTTAAACTATGCGCCTGTTATTTATGCCGTCACATTCAAATGAAACGAAAATTTAGCGCGTCCGAATTGTCGAAGTTGCGATAATCTAGGGATATCGCCACTTGTCAAGTAGGCACACGTCAAAAGTGACGGATGGCGATGAAAAGGAGATATCTCCATTATATCTCTAAAATTGGTCGAATACCCCCCCTGATCAGCCGAGCGATACTATTAAGTATGATCACCAATGGGGAATGTATGTTTTTGTTTAAGCTATAGTTTTTGTTTCTGCATATAGGTATAGCCCCCCGTAGTTCTAAGAATAAAATACAGATTTTTCTGGAGCTAGAAAAAGTTTTTTTTTTATGATACACAGTAGCCCAGAAACAAAATAGTGATTAAAATTCTCAGAAATGATGATTGGTAAGATAATGCAACCAAATATCTCAATCTCACGTATTCCCATATCTATACAACTGTGATTTACTGGTATTGTCACAAGATAGATGTACATAAGAATACCTGTTGCTATTACAAAGTTTTCTGTGAATGTAATCGCCGAAATCGCAGTTTTAATCGTAGTTTTAAATAGTGGCCCAGGGGACATCACCATGGCAACGAGCAACAGAAACAAGTTGATTGACCCCTAAAAACTTCTGCTGCATGATTAGAGGGGCAATAATTTTAGCTTACTGCACTTGGAGACCTTATACAATCCTCTCTGGTTTTTAGGGTTCCGTACCCAAAGGGTAAAAACGGGACCCTATTACTAAGCCTCCGCTGTCCATCCGTCTGTCTGTCTATCACCAGGCTGTATCTCATGAACCGTGATAGCGAGACAGTTGACATTTCCACAGATGATGTATTTCTAATAACAACAAATACTAAAAACGTGATTTATTTGCCGTTTTTTATTTGATGGTACTGAACCCTTCGTGCGCGAGTCCGACTCACACTTGGCCGGTTTTTTTTGTATAGATATGGGAATACGTGAGATTGAGATATTTGGTTGCATTATCTTACCTTCAACAGACACTAAATCAGAAAGAACCATAAAATAATTTCTAAAGCAAAAAGTTACATGTTTTACAGCAATATCATAAAATATTCCACACTCTTTTCTGATTTAACCGCTTCATGAAATTGTAAACCCAATGTATACGTAAAAAAGTTCAAATTTATATTAAGTCTCAAGTTCAAATTGATAATATGCTCATGAGATATGTAAAAACGCACAGCGTAACATAATCTCTTTGATAATTTTACTTCAACATTGTAACGACAAAGATATATTTTTAACTGACTTCCAAAAGTTCCAAAAGAGAAGGGAAACTTTTTTATTTTGTAAAGATCTGATAGAGGGAACCATGAAAAATGATGGAACTCTTAAAATTTCATAAGCATACGTGTATTATATTCTGAATTAACGATACATCGACGACGTGGTTGGCGCAGTTTGTAACCCACCCGCCTACTGAGCCGGCGGTATCGGGTTCGAATTCCGGCCAGGACAAATCATTGAGTGATGAACTCGAATACTTTGTGCGTGGGTCATGGTTGTTCTATATAAGTATGTATATCATTGTCGAAGTACCCATAACACGAGCCTTCTTGAGCTTAATTTGGGACCAGATCGATTTGTGTGAGGTTGTCTGTTATTTGGGCAAATTTTTATTTTGTTGTCGTTTTTTTGTCATTTATGGAAAATTTTGTAGGACATATCGTGAAATTGGGCTTACCTTGTTCAGAATAAGCAACTTTACCAACTCACCAAATTTTATTGAAATCTGAGAAAAAAAGAAAACGACAACAAAATAAAAACTTGCCCATTTATTTATTTAATAATCAATACATATTATAATACAGTAGTAAAAAAAGTACATATTTGAGATTAAATACGTTGGGACGTTTCAGAAACATTGATAAAATATATTTTAAATGGACTCAAAATTATTGTCTGCCTGTGAATTTTTTCGCTGACGCCGCAAAAAATACCGGACAGAATTGATCAAATTTAATATAATAATAGTTTATGCACCAGAGAAACATATAATCTTATATTGTATCCAGTTTCGTTAATTAATGATTTGATCAGTGCACCATCCCTGTTTCAAGTTCTGGCATAACTAAAGAGAAAAGCATTACCCGCCTTTACTTTGTTGGTCAACAATCGAACCCAAAGTGAAACGGTCTGTCATCCATCACAGACATTAACATTTGAACCAGATGACCGAACTGCATGAAATTGCCGGTAAAAGTTTTAGTGCATCTTAATTCGGGAAAAGTGAAAAGAGGCATGCACTAAAGTGCATTGAAAGAGATTGTGGCGAAGGGCTTTTTGCCATGACGAATAGGGATTTTATTGTACAATTTCACGTTGTGTCACTAGGTACATAGTATAAAACAAAGTCGCTTCCTTCTGTCTGTCCCTACGAGTATGTATGCTTAGATCTTTGAAGCTACGCAAAGGATTTTGATGCGTTTTTTTGTAATAGATAGAGTGATTCAAGAGGAAGGTTTATTAATTTATTTATTTATTGATACAAAATCCACAGCACAATATTTTTACAATATTTTTTGAAACAGATACATATGTGTTTAACATTGGCCAATTACGGATTTACATTATATAAACTTATCACTAGCAAACTAGCACCTGTGCGAAGCCGGCGCAGTAGTTAAACTATATACCGTATATCTTGCCGCGACTTCGCTTGTCGCGCGACTCAGCATCATCTGTCCTTATCGCACGGTATTGAAAGGAAAGTGACAGATGGTATATGTCGCGCGACATGTCGCATGTCGCAGTTATGCTAGAGGTGCTGTACCTCGCGAGTTGGTTTCAAAATTGTTGTTTTTTTTTCTACGTTTTCAACTCCCATATCTTCGCCATTTTAAAATATTACGATTTTGTTGATTTTGTTTTTCAAAATTTTAACGTTGAGTTCAGGAGTGTCGTCTCAAAAGGACTTATTTTTGTATGGAAGTCATATATAAGTCCATTTGAAAAGGCACGGTAAGGTCGATTTGTGTAAGATTTACCCTTAATATTTCATGTATGTAATTATTTTATTTACTTAATTATTTATTTATTAATCTATCGTTGTTGACTGGCTACTTGAGCCTTCTGGACAAAGGCCAATTCGCACCTGGCAGGTTTCATAACCCTATAATTGAAAGGACCAGACGTTCACCCCGCGAGGGCACAGCTCCGATAAAACAAGGAAACAAGTAAACAGGGCCTTGACGAGACGAGGTATTTTAATGTGCTCTCAAGAAAGTATTAAAAATTTAATGACGCACTGTGTAAACAGGAATTGTTCATTCCTTTTGGTCTTTTTTGGATTCCAATGTGCGTGAGGAATAAGTGGCTAAGGGTGCGCTTAAAACTGATTCATATCCTTTTGCAACAAAAAAGTCAGCAACTTTAAAAAAGTTAAAATTATACTTTTTAACAAAAAAACCGTTTTCAACGAAAATCTTGTTTTGGGAGTAAATTAATGCGTTTCTATGAATGGGATTATGATAGGTAACCTTACTGAGACTCCGCTGTCCGTCCGTCTATCACCAGGCTATATCTCATCATGATCATGAACCGTGATAGTTAATAGACAGTTGAAATTTTAACGGATGATGTATTTCTGTTGCCGCTATAACAATAAATAATAAAATAAATCACCGTTCTAGAGATACAGCCTGGTGACAGACAGAAGGACCGACGGACGGACAGCGAAGTCTCAGTAATAGGGTCCCGTTTTTACCCTTTGGGTACGGAACCCTAAAAAAGAGCATAAAACAAATATTTAAGGGGGCTTTGCACCTCATTTGTATCCGGTGCCATTCATACCAGGTGCAAACTTAACTTAACCCGGCCAGTTAAGATGGGATAAGTAAGTGCTTGTTTATTTGATGGTACGGAACGGCTCGTGCGCGAGTGCGACTCGCACTTGTCCAGTTTTTTAAGTCTGTTGACAAAAAACAGTAGCTAATTACATCTCTTCCATATCCCACAAAGAATCTCTTTGTCCCTGTCGTGTCGTTCGAGCGGGTGTTTGACGACCGCAGGGGCCAATGACCCCGCGGACGACTGGTCCCTAAGGCCCGACCCGTAATCTTTTCCGCAAATATCCGAGCGAGAATTACTAAGTAAATTTGAGAAATTGGAAAGATAAGTGACGCAGGCTCAGGAATTTTACACTGGTTTATTACAACAAAGAGGAACATTTCCTTCAATTAAAATTTATTTGGTGAATTTTTCTGCCACAGATAAACCACTAAACAGATTTTGATAACACCAAATAAATATGCCTAGTCGATAAAGTTATTAAAATACAAAAAAAAGCTCAACTCTCCGATAATTAATCAAGGAAATGACGTACATGAACATAAATTTGAAGTGAGGGATCCCAGAGATAAATATATTATCAGCAAGTTGACAGTATTTATATGAAACTGACAGGCCGAGACATTTAAATCACAAAAAATATGATTAATGATTACTTCTAGAAATTAATAATGCCTCAATGTAGAAATTATTCTTTTCTTTGAGAGTTGATTATGATGCTAGAAATGTTGGTCTGACGCATTTCGACTAAAACATACATACTGCGAAGTCGAGGCTAATTATGTATATAAGTTTATGTATGCAAGTATCTATACAATTATATATTTAACACATTAACGAGTCAAGTGCAAAGGTACAATCACGATATCATAAAACCTGCATGAATCCAGTAGCCGATAGCAAATTTTCTCTCATTCGCTAGCGCAAGTGAAGTACACCCAGCGACACATATTATCGACACCACAATTATCAACTCTATTCCGCGCGTCATAAGAATGCAATTTTCCAGCGTGTTTGCAAGTGAATTTGAACTTGCGTCGCCGGTTCTACATCCTGTGAAACCTCACGGGCAACTTTCGATATGCGCTTATATAGAACGTGAGGGGGCGATTCTTGGTCAACGATTGCCGCCTGTTGTTGTGGCTTATGTCGTTTGACGAGATTTGAGTCATGTGGCGTTGAAGGCTAATAGTTTATTAGAAGTTGATTCGTTGATATGCGCAATAATGGGACGGAATTATCCCTTTTATGGTGAATCTAATTTTGTACATATTTGTATTGAAATAGAAAGCGCTTCAAATTTTACTCCTCACAAGACACAAATGATAGATAGATTTAACAAGTGAAATAAAAACTAAAAATACCGGGAAATCCCAAAATACGTTGACAGAAAGCTATTCTCTTAGTATACTTATCGAACCTATTCACAAAATTTCATGAGAATCGGTTGGTTTCATAAGAAATGCGACCTCTAGGCGAGAACAGCCGGAAAGCATCTGGACATCCGGACATACAAAAGAATTATGGACCAAGCTGAAATCGAGTCACTTCGCTCGCTCAGTCAATGAAACGTATCATACGAATGTTAAACCAATTTCGCCCCAATACCAAGTTACGCAAACCCCGGTAAGCCTTCGTGATCTTGGACTGGATAAGTCTGAGTCACGTGGTTGCCAACGCCTTTGAACGTGCCGACGATTCGTGTTCGGATTACAGTATTAGGTGAATTGTATGACTAATATCTGTAAAGTTTAATACTTTCAAAGACTAAGTAATGTTGACAAAAAAAAATACAAGCTCTTGGAAAATATAGAGTAACGTTGACTAAAAAAAAATACTAGATCTTGGAAAAGTTATTATAGCTGGTGTTGCCATTACTCTCCTCACGGAAAGACGAATGGGATATCTAAGGGAAGATGGCGGGAGGACTTGACACTTTCGATAAGATTTTCAAACAAATGAGTAAGTAAAAAAATAATTTCGGTACGTAGCTTTTATAGCCATATATACAGTACTTTTCTTTGACATCCATGAAGTACACCGAGACGAGTCTAAAGAGTTATGTAGGTATGTCAATGTTCAGCTCATTCGGATACCGAAGTTGTGGAAAGATGGTTTGCAAGATTGGAGCTGAACATAACATACATACCTACAGACATACAAGTTAAATAAAAGTTTGTAAAAATAATTCTATATACAGACGTGCACATATTGAGAGATACACAAAAGTTCCTCCTTTTCACCAATACCCCTACCTTTTACAGTGACCGTATTCGCTAGCGACTGCGTAAACCATTTGTATGGAGAATGGTGGTTTTACAAAGTAACCGCTTGGGGGCTGTATTCTCCATACAAATTGTTTACGCTGTCGATAGCGAGTACGGTCACATTAACTCATGGTAAGGACACTCAGGTAAAAAAATAAAGACAGTACACATATGAAACATAAAATCTCATATTTTAAAACATATTGATCATAATCTCAGATCTGAAAGCTAAATCTGACACGCTCGCAAAGGACAGGCCTTATCTCCTTTCCCTTTCCCTCGGCCTTGGTGCGAGGGCGCCGCCGGAGCGCGACGAGGAAGAGGTTCAGGGTTCGAGGCCGGGTGAGGACCATTAATCACAATGAAAGACATACTTAATTGGTATACTAGAGCAAATGATATAGACAGCGCATGCAACGGAGCAAAGTTAATAAACGCATTTTTTCGCAAATTATTGTATTGGAAGACCTCGTAAGCGATGGCGGGATGACTTGGACTTATTTTTGAAGGACTACACCTCTAGCATTACTGTCATACGCGACTAAAGTTTTACGTCTTGCCTTAGCTAAGAAGTGAGAAGAAAATGCCACTTACGGCTTAAGGTGACGTAAATTTGCTACACCAACAGATCTTACGCTTTACTTTATTAATATACGAGTTAATTAGTTCAAAATTAATATGCAAATGATGTCAAACCGGTTGAACGGCGCTTAATGGTATTCGGATCATGTAAGTTATTATCTAATTTACTAACTGGTTGTAAACTTCGATACTAGTGACATTATGACCTTAATAATTTAACGAAGTCACGAATCACGTGTATGTTCTCAAATGACTCGAAATAACGATTAATTTTCGACGCTGAATTATCAATACTATTATAAAATTCCAGATTTGTTTTTGTTCTATGGAAAAATCTTAATAGCGTGATGGAGCATCGACATTTGTTTTGTATCGCATGGCGCCGTCGTGCCAACCTGGTGACATCTGTTTTCATAATTTTTTTGTCCTTGCATCACGCTGAAACGGATGGACAAAATTTAACCAGATTTGGTACAGGGATAGCGGGACATCCAAAGATGGTTAAAGGATACTTTTCAAAGGACTTCATAGGATCTTTTTCTGTAAATACTACTATTGTCGATCCCTAATCAGGGGTGGCCAGCACAGCCTTCCGAATTCGTTCGGGTGAAATCAGCGCGCGTGCGAAACCAGTAGTAACAGAGTTTCATCGGTCAGTCGTGTTACCGCGCCCCACAACAAATTAAGTCGTATTTCGCACAAACGAACCAATAAACAGTTCTCAGGCGGTTTTTACCAACGTCAGCCTGAACCTTCTGTGTAGCCTTTGATTACGTGACAAAGGTATGGACATTCCCTTATGTGACCCAGGTTTCCTTATACTAGTACCAATTATAAATAAATAAATATTAGGGGACAGTCGTCAGTCATACACAAATCGACATAGTCCCAAACTAAGCAAAGCTTGTATTATGGGTACTAGCACAGTATATATATAGATAACATCCATGACCCGAGAACAAATATTCGAGTTCATCACACAAATATTTGCCCCGGCCGGGATTCGAACCCGGGACCGCCATTTCAGTAGGCAGGTGTCTGCAAACTGCGCCAAACGTGTCGTCAAAATTATTTATAAATAACAAATAATAACTCAAAATAACTAATTTATTATTCAATCGTTGACAAATTGAATAGGCATGTGTAATAAAGTTTCCGAATCGATACAAAGCGTTCTGAGAACATAATTTTATAGCTCCATTAAAATATTCATAATATTGTCTCATCTCATAAGGACATTGCGGTTGCAGACGTCATAAATTGTATTTTCCCGCGGAAATTTGAGGATACGATATCATCATTTATTGCCTCACCTGCCTAATGAAGCGGCGATCCTGGGTTCGAATCCCGGCCAGGGCATTAGTATTTATTTTATATTTTATGTATATCGTCGTCTAGTACGTCGTATTGTACAAGTTTTGCTTGGTTTGGGAGTAGGTCGATTTATGTAAGATTGGCCCTTAATATTTATTTATGTATTTAAAAATGCACTTGGCACTGTGTGCACTTGGCATCTAGATCTAGTGGTTGGTGCGTTGTGATAGTCAGACAGGCAGAGTTGCATCGTGAAGGTTTTTGCCTTTTGAATATGGAACCTTGACATTTAGAATGCAGTTCCCCTAGTTTAAATAGATTGTTACATGATTTTATTTATTTTTTGCTCACTACCAGTGAGTCGTACTTTGTGTGGAAGTACAAACCTACTAAAGGGAATGCTCCGCGCCACAGGAAATTACTTTTATGAATGCCGAATTAACCGCAATGTTAAACAATTGATACAAAGTAAAAGAAAAAAGAAAAAAATGCGTAACCGGGTGAAAGAGATCGAGAATCGAACCCGACAGGGATTACCAGTCCTACGTGGTTTAATATAAAAAATAGTGGTGTGTATGTACTCATTATATGTTTCATAAATTTATAACACCAACATTGCCATCACAACTCTACTTTACGACATGACATATTTTATTTCTAGAACTTGAAAAACGTATGGAAAAATACTGACTATTGCTATAAATATTTATGTCCGTATTAACTTTAATCACCTTTCACCTACCGTTTCGCAGTCCTGTTGATATATTTATTATTTCGCAATAAAATGATCTTAAATTATTACGAGTGTCACTGATTAATTTGCGGTCAATATTAAATTATTCACGCGCAGGAGAAAGATACAGCGGACCCAGATTTTATAAATAAATCCCGTTATTATTTGGTACTTTTTTTATATGTTAGCGGTATTCAACTTATATGCCGCATCGGATGTGTCCCAGACTTTTGAGAGGCGTGCGTATATTTTCGACAATTCTATGAAATGTACGGGGGAGGATGGCTCTGTATACATGTTACATACAGCTGCGGGCCTATGATTGTTGAGTTTATCACGCGACAAATAAGTGACAAAACATCTGTCACTTTTTGACAAACTGCGAGTGTGAGTGATGCTTTATCATTTGTTTATCGCGTGATAAACGCAACCATCATAGACCCGCATGACACGCACTAAGAGAGCATACTATCATAGTAAAAAGTAAAGTAAATAAGTATTTATTATCATCACGACACGGACTTGTTTTTTAAATTTTAAAATGGGCTGTCTATTCAAACAGGTCACAATTACATATAAGTGCTTTCCTAAAGTTTTTTTTCTATAGGTACTTTTATTGATAAATTATTATTCTTTTTGTTGTGATCTCATGATGTCCCGATGCTGGGCAATTAACACCAGTTACTTAAAAGTTGGAAATCCAATGTGATGGACTAACCTCAAGTCATGGCACTTTATGCTCTTAAAAGAGACTGGAAATATCTAGAATGTTGACGATGTGACGGATCTATTGTCTCATCTTACTTATTTGTGATAGAAGTTTAATTTCATCGAAAGCATTATCTTTAATGAGATTGTTATATTACAAGCCTAATCTAACACTTATTAATGTAAGAAATGTGTGGCTTCGGGGACAAAAAAAGTCTATAAAATTAAGCATTTTACCAAAAAGTTCATCGTTAAAAATACCCTTTTACGGGCTTAGTAAATTCAGCATTTGACACATGCGGTATCTAACTGGTCGTTTGTTTTCCAATTATTATTTTTATGCACGTATGACCTACTGTATCTTCACATCTGTGCCATGGGGTGAGTGAACCATTTCACGGTGTTTAGTATTCGCCTCTCGCACACAACTGCCTAATTCCATACACCTTAGGTCCGTAATCATTACGATAATTTTGCACTGGAACCTTTTACCAATATGGTCGATTAAGTTCAGTTTTTGAAAATGTGTATAATATACAATTTAGAAATTTGATCCCCGGATGAAATAGGCTATTTAAAGGTCAGTGATTCGATAAAAAATCCTTTATATTTATGTATGTATGCATTCACATCACGCCCGAAACGGCTGGATGGATTATAACTATTTTTCGTTGAAATAAGATATAGATCGGTGCGTTTTTTGCACATAACGCTTGATAGTCATAACGTATTGTATTTCGCTGCACAGTCTCTTTATGATAACTCAAGTACCTAGTTACGCAGTTATACAGCCTTTTGACCACAAAGTTCAGAGCCCAGGGCTGGAGTTTAAGCTTTCGATTCAAAAAACGCGCCAAACTTCCGAACGCAGGCATGATTCCCGCGCCCTGACTTGTCAACTTCATTAACGTTTTTGTGCGGCCTACGACCATGTTATGATTTTTCGTGTTAATTATAATAATGCCATAAAATCGTTAGTCATGTTTTTGTATGAAACATATTATGTCAATTTTTTTAATGTGAGTAGGTACACTCCACAATTTTTTTATAAAACCATTGCATTGATACAAAACTCAAAGCTCAAAAAAAAAAACAACTAAACCTTGAAGAAATGACCGCTATCTCAACCAACTTAAAATGCCCTTCTCAAAATTAAAACTCGTCACACGCAGTCCCCATTACATGATCATTAAAATCTATAATCATATCCCAAACTCCTTGAAAAACATAGATAACCCAAGATTGTTTAACAAACAGTTAAAATCGTTCTTAATTACGAGATGCTTTTACAGTTTAGACGAATTCTTTAAGGACAACGAAAGTGTATAATATAAAATTGGTCTTGTTGAATTAATGTGTTGTATTCAGCTGAGTATGTTAAGCTTAAGTAATTGTAGTTTTATTAAAATTAGCCTACTGATGTTGCTTGTGCCCTTGCAGGGCGTCACATGTATCCCTTGACCTATTTATAAATCCACCTATGTCTGTAATGTGATATGCAATAAATGTTCTATTCTATTCTATTCTATTCTATTCTATCTTTGTATCAATCGTTAGCCATAACTCCAAAATTAATAGGTTGAGCGACTGATCTGTTTTTTTTTAAACCAAAGTTATCCTCTAAACCCGATCTTGCGGCGGTTACATTTTCTTTCCATCGCGCAAACGACGTTATTAATGTAAATACTGTTAATTTGTGTTTTATAATGTGTGAACACTTAGCTTGTTAGCCGACAAACCAATCCGACTGGAAATCCATTATGAAGTAGGCGATACCAAAACGGTGTGAAAGGCGGTTAATTCATTATCACTTCATTTTAACGCAACACTTGTGACACTTTTGTAATTGATAACTGTTTCAAATGGTTTTATTGATATTATATTTAGGGAGCGGAGACGAGCGGAATCGACCAATCACCTGAGTTGAAATCTGTATCGCAGCTCCGGTTCACTTTTGTGATTGGTCGATTCCGCACGTCTCCGCACGACCAAATGTTTCACATTTTCCACAAACAACCAACAAAATTCAGTTTTCAGGCGGATTGTGCGATGATCTGGAGAGAGAACCTTCTGTGGTCTATTCTGTCTCTTGAAGTATAATTTTAAATGTATGAAAAAGACGTTACGCGATTTATGCATTGCATCTATTGCTTTTAACCCCCGACGAAAAAAGAGGGGTTTCATAAGTTTAGCATGTGTATCTGTGTATTTGTGTATCTGTGTCTCTGTCCGTGGCATAATAGCTTCCGAACGAATGGACCAATTTGAGTGCGGTTTTATTTAAACGAAAGACTTCTCCATCGAGATGGTTTTTAGCTATGTTTGGTGAAAATAGGACCAATAGTTTTCAAGATATTTAGCTTTAATTGGAACAAGTGGCTAGATGAGGCAATATTGAAGCTAGCAATTCCAAATTTTGTAGTTATGTTTGTTTTTAGTAGCATTTTCTACATGATTCATTAAATGAGAGTCTCGTGATGATCAGCTACTTGAGGGGGTATTTTAAATTTTTAATTTAGGTTAATCATACATTTTTGCGTTTATGGTGCAACGCCATTTTGAGCAGCAATGTGGAGTGCTTGCGGTAAAAACGGTGCGGATACGACACGTCACTGCGTAAACGCACTGTCAACGTTTTCTGAGCAGCGGTGTGGTCGCACCTTAACCTTAACCGGGCACTTCAGCCGGTTGTATAAGTCAATATATTATCCAAGAGATGATGTCATGGGATTTTTGGCGCATGCGTAAAATTTAACGGTGAAACTTACAAAGATTTTGTCATAATTATCAGAAATGGTTGCGGTCATCTGAATCATATTAAGCCGTATTAATTTCAATGCTATTATGTGGTTTCACGTTAAGTTTTGTTAGAATTGTGCCATTTTTTTACCAATTGACACCATGACATATTCGTCTCTTCATGGATCCATTTTTCGCCTCAAATCTGATCCAAACGGTAAATGGTTGAAGACCAAAAAGTTTACTACCTTAACTCATTTAATTAAAATTTATATCAATTATTCCATTGTACGGCGACAAATTAAGCATCGAATAATGTACCTTAAGGTACTGTTTTGAGGTTCATTATTGTCTCGTTAATTTTTGTCGCACAACGGTACTTTTTCCGTTCGCTTTTTACTAAGGGTAACTAGTAACTACGCCTCCAGGAAGTTTGCTTGCGAGATTTTGCATAAATAAAATAAGTAGATAGAAAATAAACATTAATTCATGTTAAATTAATCAAAATCATAATGTCTCCACGTTATTCGACTGAGTTAACCAACTTTTTAAGTAAATAATATTTTACCCTAAGTTCTAGATAGTAATTTCATGCTTTCATTGAGTGCAGTCGAAAATAAGTTGTAAAAACTAGTTTTCTGGAGTAACATTGATAATAGGTACGTTAAGAAAGGTTTTTGTCTAAAACAATTAGCATTTTTGAGCCTTAATGTCAACCGTGTTGTTCAGCAAGTTCGGCCCAGATCGGGCCGGTTTACACTTATGTAATGTTGGCTCATCGGCGTCCGCGGTGCGTGCACGCCCTTATGCTTATGCTAATGCGATGCGTGATTTACATTCATCATTTCTGTTTTAAAAATAGTTTATACTAGAGATGCGCCTTTCCCGGAAATTTCCGGAAACTTTTCACATTTGCGCGAAATGAGGAAAGTTTCCGGAAATTTTCGGAAATTTCACATCTAGTTAATACTATAAATTATTTAGGTTGTCTGGAAGAGATCGCTCTTTAGCGATAAGGCCGCCTATTGTCTACCAATGTTTAATTTAAGATTTCTCATGTAATATTTTTGTTGTTGGTGTGCAATAAAGTATTGTTGACATTGTTGTATTGTATTGTATTTATATACCATCTTAAGTCAGGATAGGATGTTATTAGTTTAATTACGTATATACTATTAGAAAATTCTATTAAAAGTGTATATTAAATAAGTTTTCTCTAGAGAGAAGTCATTATTGTAACGAAAACCTTGACAGCGCGATACAGCTGCGTAAAATTTTCTTAGTCCATGTCCTTCCATCACGCCGAAACGGCTTGACAGATTTCAACCAATTTTAGTACAGGGCTAGCTAGATATCCAAAGTTGGATGTACGTACGGTACTTTTTATCTGAATACGGTAAAGAAAATAAAAATA
Source organism: Apotomis betuletana (assembly GCA_932273695.1). Taxonomy (NCBI): domain Eukaryota; kingdom Metazoa; phylum Arthropoda; class Insecta; order Lepidoptera; family Tortricidae; genus Apotomis; species Apotomis betuletana. The sequence continues at coordinate 7,458,780 of OW026318.1, read as the reverse complement.
GAGGACGAAGTTGTGGGCACTTTGCTAGCTCTGATTAAAATGCAAATTTTCCATGATCAAAGTCACGAGAAATCCTTTTATAGGTAACTAAAATATAAAATTCCGGACGTTAAACCAATGATTAGACAACTGGGTAATAAATGAATTGAGATCAGTCTAGTCTAGGCTATAAATAAACTAGATACCTCCATTAACACGTTGCTTAATTATTACTAGTGTTAATAAACTAGAACTACCTAATTAACCAATTACAGTAGTATCCGTTAGTAATTTTCACACGCCCTCTTGCGCACTTTCCGCCCAAGGGATATAAATTCGCTTTTCGTAACGTAGCGATAAACATTAATGTCAATGCGTTTATGAAATTGTCGTTAAAGAACGGGCGTATTGAAGGAAATGGTTATCAAAGATGTTTTCATTATATGTATAAGGGACAATTTGTTTACATCTTTGTACCAAGTACCAATAACCTGTCAACTCGTCCTTATGGTAAGCCACACAATGGGACCTTTTCCTGTTCAGTGTCACATATACAGGGTGGAACAGATCGAAGGACTTTTAAGCAAACAGGGAATTGTTCAGACTGAGTACTTCTCATTTTTCACCAATGAACTATGTAAATATTTCTATCCATTTTTGAGATACAGTTTTTTAAACATTAGTGTAAAAATCTGCACATATCAACCCTAGCATATTTTGATCATCGCTTAAGTTAAAGACAGGTGTCAATTTAAATGTAAATAAAACCTTTGAATTAGTAGGGTTGTCACTGTTATTAGAATATTTTATTTTGATGACTTTTTAGGGTTCCGTAGTCAACTAGGAACCCTTATAGTTTCGCCATGTCCGTCTGTCCGTCCGTCCGTCCGTCCGTCCGTCCGCGGCTTAGCTCCGTGATCGTTAGTACTAGAAAGCTGAAATTTGGTATGAGTATGTGTATGTATAACGCCAATAGAATGGTAAAATAAAATTTAAGAAAAAAAAAATTTTTTCGGGTACCTCTCGAACACCTAAAGTGGGGGTGAATTTTTTTTTTCTTTTCAACACTAGTGTGTGGGGTGTCGTTGAATAGGTCTTGTAAAAATAATAGGGGTCTTCTAACATTATTTTTTGATAAAGTCAGCAGTTTTGTAAATATTCGCTCCAAATACAAAAAAATTGTGTCCCCCCCCCTCTAACTTTTCAACCACGGGTCAAAAAAAATCGGATAAATTCATGTTAATGAGGCCTTATAAGTACTTTCAATAAAAACTATATTGAACAAAATCGGTTGAGCTGTTTTTGAGTTATTGCCAAATTTCATATTTTTTCTTTAAAAGGTCGTAAGTTGACTTCCAGAAGGTAATAAGTGATTACAGTTTCTAGGGCGTTTACGACCTTTTTATAGAGCTTAAAATCTTTCTTAACGTAAACCTCGGGCTTAAAACAGCAGTTTATTGTGAAGGATGAGCAACTACGGAACCCTACACTGAGCGTGGCCCGACATGCTCTTGGCCGGTTTTTTTACTTTTCAATCCAGCTTTACAGTTATAATAGGTCGATTGTAGATCATTCAGATGACACTATCCTGTCAGCTCAGTCTTTACAAATGTTCCACCCTGATTTGTATTGAAAATCAGTCTTCTATGGAAAGGACTCATGATTTCAAGAAAAATCTTAATAGCGTGATGCAGGATCGCCTTTTGTTTTGTATGGTCGCCCGGCGCCATACCAGTCTTGGCGCCATCTGTCTCATCATGCCGAAACGGCAACTTTGGAACAGGGTATAGCTGGACATCCAAACATGGTTATTAGGATACTTTTAACCCGACTGCGGTATAAAAAAATACGTGTACAAAGTTGCGGGCACCTACTCGTATATATATAGTCCTACTCGTTGTATGGCTGTGGAACATGACTTTGAAAATAGAAAAGAATATAATAGGGGTGTAGACAGATTTTGATATTATACAACATCCTGCAGTTATATGAATCAAATGAGCAAATTTTTTTAATTATGTGAGTTTAAAGATACGCAAATATTATGTTTTTTTTTGCAATAGAAATTTGGAAATTGTTTTCAGAATCCTCATGATTTACCAAAGCAATAATTGTTAACCCTTAAATGCATACAATTACACTAATTTTATTTCTGAAATGACGTTAGTAATTAGCAATGTAAAAAAACACGTCAGTTTGAGATTTCGGAACAAACTTGACAAAGTATTTATTGACAATATTCATATTTTGACTTGTGTCATTTCAGTAACTTGTAAATATACATCATCATGCATTTAAGGGTTAAACAACCATGAACTTTAAAGTAGCCGCAAATATTACCAGGAGTTTAACATTAAAATTCGATGAATGTCAGTAACTTAATATTCGCTAATTGGTCGTGTCATAATCATTACAAAATGACGGTGAAGTGTCAACAGAAATTAGTAAACATTATGTTAAATCAGTTAAGCGTCGTTGCGTGTCTGTATCATATGTCTGCATAATTATTAATTGGTTTTCTATGTGCTCAAAGTTTTTGTGACATCGAACCACTCAAGTATACTTTGATAGGACATCGAGAGAGGCACATATACGACGGTCGAGTTTAGAACACCGGAGTAGCCCTCCAGAAATGACAAAATCTTAAAGGACTGTACTGCCGAAAACCGAAGAATGAAATATATCTGTGGGTCCGATAAAACCACTTGAAAATGAAACTTTATTACCATTTCATTCCATTATATATTATTTTTATCCTTTCAAAACACGCCGAAAATAACACAAATGATTAAGGCCACCGTGATTTATTATCAATCAAGTTTGGTTTATTTCTTGGAAACAAGCCGATTAATATTTTAATGACACTGAGAACAACACGCGAGCTTGTTTTCAATGTCAACCTAGCTGATATTTCACCCAGACAAGAATAGAACAAAAGATAGCCAGAGCCCGTGTAAATAAAACAGATAGAAAATAGTCACGCTGCGCTTGCTTCCTTATCGGCGCTGAGACTGTCACAACTAGTGATGTACCGTTTCCGAAAATTTCCGGAAACTTTCCTCATTTTGTACGGGAAATTTCTCAAGAACATTCTCTCCCCATAAAAATCGGTAAACGTTGTCGAGAACAGCATCTCTAAGCAGAACTATGCTTCGCGGTAATTGACAACATTTCATATTTCTATAGGTGGAAATTGATATAGAAATCGAGAGATTACGCTACACCCTAAAAAAAGTATTTGAATTTATTTTTCGGTATGTAAAGAGATATAGGAAAATACATAAAATATCCGAAATGTACAGCTATATGCCTGTATAGTTTTAATCTTCGACCTAACCGCACACCAGCCCGTTTTGCATATTATATGCTTCGCTACTCTTGCCGCGCGACATAGTATCACCCGTCACTCTCTTACACGGTGTCACAATTTGTGCTATGCGCTGCAGCTATCTTGTGCCTATCATCGGGCAAAATCAGCGCGCGTCCGTAGCTAATCGTAACGGCATCGGCACCTACGCGTTAGTCTCGCCACTCCTCATGGCAAATTTATCATTTTACACAAACAACAAACAAAATATAGTTCTCTGACGGTTCTCACGAAGATCAAAAGGAACACATCCTATAGTGTTTTGTTCTGTGACATAAATAATATAGCAATGTCGTTGTCGTTGTCGTCAACAACAACGATGCAATGCAGCGTTGTGATAAAAGGTCGTATCTTTACATGGATTCCGTCGTAAGATACGACTTTTTATCTTATCACGGCAGTGTAAATGTCGTGTAAAATGTGTATAATGTCGAAACGCTCTCGAAACAGGAAATCGAACTTATAGTTATCATTCAGATTTACGAGTTTTCAACACCAACTGGTAGAACATGACTTTAAGAGCTTTATCTAGGGATAGGCTTTGGAAATAGAGAGGAATATAAATATTTGGACTAAGGTAGAGTTTGTGAAGTTAGGCTTTGTAGAGTTAGGGCGTGGAATCAGAAGCTTGGCTCTTGGCATGTGATCTGGCCTATGCTGGTTGCGTTTATCACGTGATAAATAAGTGACAAAGCATCTGTCACTCACACTCGCATTTTGTCAAAACGTGACGGATGCTTTGTCACATATTTATCGCGTGATAAAAGCTACCATCATAGGGCAGCTGTTAACTTTTTGACAGTGTGAGTCGTATGGTCTTGTCTTGGCATCATTTTACATGAAAATGTTTTTAGTGGTAGATAATAAAGTTAAACGAGCATAAATCTGTTCAGTCGTTTTTGCGCAATGAGGCTACGAAAAGGACACAGGTACATAAAATAAAAATATAGGTATCCAGTATTTTCCAAATAGCATACTTTATTATATGCACTTATTATTAACAAAACTGTTAAGATAGTAAAAATTGCTTGGAACATTCCGACATGTTTAGAACTTGTATGGAACTCTTCATCAGGGACTGCTAAATGTGTCAGTCTCACCAAAGTTTTAATAAGATTATATCTTCAATGTAAGTGTCTTTAAGACTTTACGGCAAAATAGAAAAAAAAAGCACAAATGGCGGACGTAATGCCGCCGTGAATCCGTGTCACTGCGTTATTTTTAAATAATCGATAAACGAGTCCCACGATAGTTTAAATAATGATTTAATATAGACTTGGTAAATAATTATCAATTAGGGAGTGAACCAGCTCAACCTGATCAAATCGGGCCAAAGTCATCAATGAACAACACACGTGCATTATTGTACGACACAGCCCTACTGTACCAGTTGTACCACTTGTGACATTACGTACCGGTTCCTTATGAAACGGCCGGGCGTGGCGCTTGACGAAATTCTGTATTAACAACAACATTGGTATGCCGGCTGCCATACAAAGGCCTTTTCAGTACAATTGTTAAATGCCTACTGCAGCAGTATTTAACAATTTACTGGTACAGTAGGTACGCATTTAACAGGGTTTTATTATATACAGAGCTCGGAAAGGATGAGCTATTCTTATATTATTAATGTCATGTGTAGGTATATATTAATATGCATACGCCCTGAACATAAACATTAAAACTAAACAAAACTTTCCTAATTATAATTAAACTAAAATGACAATGCAATGAAAACAAGTACTCATCATCATCATCATCATCTCAGCCATAGGACGTCCACTGCTGAACATAGGCCTCCCCTTTGGACTTCCATATATACCGGTTGGAAGCGACCTGCATCCAGCGCCTTCCGGCGACCTTTATAAGGTCATCTGTCCATCTTGTAGGTGGACGTCCTACGCTGCGCTTGCTGGTCCGAGGTCTCCAAACAAGTACTGATTATGTTTATTTATTATAAAGTTTCTGTGTAGTCGATAACAAATTATATTCTCTATTTTGAATGCATTAAATGCTCTGCGTAAAGTAGTCGCTTTTAAAAGCATACAGCTTGCCCCTAGGGGCAACAAGTTTAGCTCTCCTGACGACAGACTTAAGAACAAAGTACTTAATAGGCATAATTTTTTAATGATTTTTAGAAAATAATATCACAAAATCCCTCTTGATCAAATTCTGAGCAAAATTCTGTATTCGCGCCTGTAGGTCTGTGATATGGTAGGTATATTGAAAAGGTCAGGTTATTTTCCCGTGTTTCAAAATCTACTTAATTTCGTTTGTATGACAGCCGATTACCTCCACTTAACACTGCGACTAACTCATAAATCCGTCGCCAAATGTTACTACATTTCCTTTTATTTAGCATCGGCAATACAGAGTTCAAGGTTTTAATCAGATTCATATCTATAGGTATTTTCGATGACGCAAACCACTTAATGACAAATTTAACCTGGTATTTTGAACTTTGGCACCTGTCAAACCACCGACTAAAAGTAAGTATAGTCTATTTCACATAGCGTTATCAAAAGCACATGGGTAAGGTAACAAAAGCAGTAATAAAAGAGGTAATATATTGGACAGACATGTATCGCTTGAATATTGATCTACTAAGTAGTATAATCTATTTATATGTATATAATCTATTATGACAAAGAGTATAGATATAATGTCACCGTTATGTGTGACAGGTTATAAAATATACTGAGATGACAGATGTCACATGCACATTTCAAGTGATATATTATATGTCTGTCTAATATAACACCTCTTTACTGTTACTTTAGCGTCTGCCCTCGTAGCGGGCAGAAAATTCCACTTTCGGCCGAGGGTGACGTAAAAGATATTTCGTAAAGTGATCGTTGGGGAAAAAAATACTTATATTTGGCAGTAACAGGAAATTTTTCTCGAGCAGTGACGAATAGGCTTATCCCAATACACAGTTAACATTGGAGCTTAGAATTGATAAATGTTCCAAATCGTCCATAATACCATTCATTAATAACTCAAGAATCACACCAAAACTATTAAAAAAAACCCTTGCGGTACTGCCACCTGTTCGCAATGTATACTTAAGGAGTTTATTTACAAAAGGTCTTATTCTCTATGGTAGCTATACTAAAATAAATCCATTTGAATGTCACTACTCACTTGGCAATAAAACAGGCCAAACGGAATCAACATAAATTCAAAGATGAACTCATCAATTATACTAAAACAAAGTTATAATATCAGCTCGGTTAATTTAAAACCTACGCCATTTCTTAACAGCTTTACGCATACCGGCTAGTGACATCTATCCATTGGTCGCAAATTTATAATGGTTTTACTATCTGTGGTTAAGAGTCATAGATAATATCCTCACCAAATGTGTGAATCAGCGTGAGAATTTACCCAATAAAGGTTTGAAAGGCTCCGAACGTTCGTTAATACACAAAAGACATTACAGATTATGCAAATGCTTTCTGAATATTAATAGACATAAGTTTCTGTCAAAAATTACATTTTAGTGGCAAGCGTCTATAGCTGACTGTACTTTTCTTTGAATATCCATCAAATGCTCACTGAGATGATTCTAAGGAGCCCAAACTCGGTATGATTGCTTTTTCTATTATAGAGTTCCTATGGCCACCTTTCGGCTCCATCATCAGATCAGCCCCATGGTACCATTATATTGTATTGTCATCAAAGTTATGTAAGTATGCAAAATTTCAGCTCAATCGGTTGACGATATCTGCTTCAAAATTGAGTTGCAAGATTCCACCCGAACAAACATACTTACATACAATGCAAGTTAAATAAAAGCTTGTAAAAAAAGATGTTGAAGTACGATGCATATATTTTTGACTATTAAGTAAATTAAAATTGTTGACATCAATGACCAATGGGTTTTCCTTTTCAACATATGTATATAAACAAATATAATTCTTAACGGCATGTATTTAAATAGATATCTGTATAAATATTCCCTTTTTTCGATCAAAACATTTGAAAGTTTCACCAAAAATACTGACTTGCACACTAATTATGCACACTAAATAATGCGAATTCAATATACTATATTTAAAGGTATTTGCAAAACTGTTTTACTGGATATTAAAAAAAAGAAACTAACCTAACCTAACCCGGCCGAGTCAGATCTTAGTGTGCAGTGCGAGGACAATTAGTGTGCAAGTCAGTATTTTTGGTGAAACTTTCAAATATATCTGATGTACGAACCATATTTTTGGTGTGAATTCAGTTAAAAAGGTCATCTCGTTTTGTATGATGTTTAAGCTTTTTTTTGCTGGACATGTTCAGTTAATCAATTGGTTTTTTTTTGCACAGCTATAGTTTTTCTGGTATGCATTCAGTTTATTAGTGGAGTTACCTAGTGTACTGAAAAATTATACAGATGTGCATTTAGATATATCCCATTCTTAACTCCGTTGTTTCTTTCGTTTGACATAGAAAACAAAACAGCGTTTAGTTTGCCAAATATTGAGCCAGGGCTATTACAATAAGCTTGTTTGATAAATTGGTAGTTGTCATGTCTTACAATCACTAGTTTTACCACTTCAAAATTCCAGATTAAATAAAGTAATAGAGACAATCTTATTCAAATGGACCTAGTCTCAACCCAAGCTCGCTTAGCTAAGCATTGATCTACATAAACGTAGGTAGTAGTAGAGCCAAACGAATAAAGTTTAAATCATAAAAATTCATCTATCAATGTAATCCCGGCGTTACACTACTTGCGAGGTTGACCGAGGTTTGGACAGTGGATGTGTGGAAAGGCACTTCGCTGCAGAAACTCATACTTTGGCCAACTTCGCGATATTGTGGAGCCGGGGTAACATTTCAATTCAAAAAGCAAAAGTGTATATTAGCCACCATTAACTCCTTTTAACGAGAGACAATACAAGAAGCACACCAGGCCACTAAACAGCTTCCATCACGCACCTTTACAATTCACAAAATGGCCACCATTATATTTAGCATAAATCATCGCAAAGAATTCTTGTGTCCGCTTAGTTTATTTACAAATTTGCAAAACATCTCGGCGCCAAGAACTGGGTGAAAGTAATGCGGTAACTGCATGCATTATGTATAGCTACGCGTACTTCCGAAAAAACGCGGCAATCGATTGAAGATGCTCTTAAAAGGAGCGATGTATCGCATGGGCAAAGTCTATTTAACAACCTAACACCTTTACATAAGTCACGTAATCGATTAACAATATATGGGATATATCGCCTTTATATTCGATTCGATTATGAGTCGCATTGTTCCGCTCGATATAATCGTAACTATGAGTGATGGTCGTTCATTTTAATTGTCAGATTGACAGATGTCAGGTGATGGTTCCCGCGCAAAAGTAAGTTATGGGTGCGCTAAATTGAGGCATTTTTAGGTATTTTAACCATTTGTGGTTTTTACATAGACATAAGTATAGTTTGTACAAGTGATTACACTGATGTATGTGTATTGTATGCACACTTATGCTAATACAATGATAAAATAGTGTGAACGCGAATATAAGTGTAATTTTTTTGACTTACTACTGACGTTTAAGGGGCTCCCCGCTCTCAATGACCTTCGATCTGTTGCGATAGATTTTCCCATATTATAAATAGCTAATCATAATAACATAGTTTTTCCACAACACAAAATACCGTATCAAGTACCTTTCACATGTCACTGACTTTGAGATACAGGCCGTCAAAGTTTACGATTTTTTCGGGGAAAAAGTTGTGGAAACGGTTTTTTGCGTTTTTCTCGAAAAGTATTGAGAAAAATAGAAAAAGCTTCAGAACAAATTTTGTGGAATATGGTTGAGAACAATAAAATGTAAGATATTTTCTACATATACACCGGGGATAAAAGTAGAAACGAGATTAGTGTATTTTTGGTCCTTCACCGAATATTTTTTTATAAAATACACAGTCGTTAAATCAAAATTCGGGTCACTACAAAGTGTTAAGCATAGACCATACTACAATATATATTAAATAGGACATTATAACTCTATAATCCACAAACTAGATACGATGTAAAAATCATCAAATTGGCTGATTTCTGTAGGGAGCCCCTTAACGGACAAATCGTGAGCATTTTTTGGATAATTCATGGTAATGTCACTAATCAATCTGATTAATCGCGTAAATAATTGGATGACTCGTATATTAATTAAGTCGTTAATCGTTTAAAAGAAACGAGTGATTATGTTCTCAAACCCGTTTAAAGTCTAGGCATGATTTTATGCTAATTTAATTACCATCATTAGTTTTGATCACATTGAATAAATTCAATTGGAAAATTATCTTTAATTATTTCACTTGTTCCGGATAAGTGTACAATAACTTATCCGGAACAAGTGAAATAATTATTTATCGGGACATTACTAATTAAAATCGTAATGCTATACAATTTGTCATACGGTTGAGATTTATCAAGTTTTAAAGATGATTTTAATGCTTCGGGAAATAAGATTAAAATATTTCTTTCTCGGACAGCATAATAGAATAGTTTTTGACAGCAAATTTAAGCAAGCTGTGCTTGACCTTCTGAAAGTGCTGAAGTGAAATAGTACATTACTGCAGAGGCCGCGAAATAGGGAATTGCTGGCCGGGTAGTAATAGATGGCCGAGTGATAACGAGGCCATCTAGAGATACGAGGCCGACAATCCCTGTTCGCGCCGAGGCTTGTATAGTGCTTTTCTCAAATAAATCCAAGGAAATAATACAAATGTTCAACTTAGATATTCATATATTTTTACTATTCCCACCAACTTTTAACTTTTTCAAAATTTATTTTTTTAAGCTGTTCGGGATATTGTTTTTGCCACCAAATGTTAAGATGATTCTATTTATTAAAAAATGACAACACCTTATTAATTAGATATTGTTATATTTTTTAACAATAAACGTGATTCCTTGTTTATTTTATGGAATATCTGTTGTAATCTAATTTAATAATCTAGTTAAATATAAGAAATAAAACGTAAATATACATGCACAAACTACGTTTTTTTTTTATTGGCAGTATGCCATAGATTATCAATAAAAGAAATAAACCCCACTGAAACAAAAGACAATCTCTTTGTTGGCCACGGCCAATAATTTTGCATGAAATTCCATTATTGACCTCTAATTTGAAATTAGAACGAATCTTCAACAATTGCTATACAAAGACTTATTTCGCGTTCTATTACCACGATCATAAGAACGACATTTCCTTGGATGTTTGAGAAAAGATAGTTTTATTCATGCCAAGGACAATCTCATCAATCACAAAACTTGCATGCTTGCTTGTCAAAATGCTTGCATGCTTGCTTGCATGTACACTCGTAAATAATCTACTATTACATCAAAATGTAATAAGTAAATGCAAAGTGATACTCTCGCTGGTTAGGACGCGTGCCGTCACAGTGCACCCTAGAGTGTTTTTGCAATACCCAAGTAGTATACATGCTGCGTGTACAGCTAATTTAAGTTGTATAAGGGCTTTATAAGCACTTATGCAGCCTATGAGAACTAACATAACATTTAACAACATAACATAACATTTCGCAACTGTAAAAGAGAAGCGATAACAGTATTGTATTTACCTTAGTATTGAGCGATTGTGTGGAGTAGAAGGAGCAGAGCAGCACGATCGTCGACAGCCAGCGCGGGGACCTGCGCATCGTCGGCGCCATGCTGGAACTGTAACAAAGAGATGACTTTAGACAACTAGGTATAATTGCCTGTCTCTTTCTGTGCAGTAATGTGAGAGGGTGACGGGTACCGCTATGTCGCGATATGAGTCGCGAAGCATAGTTGTGCTGAACGGGCTGTACGTCTAGCATAACTTTGACACGCGACTCTTTGTCGCTCGAGAAACTATCTGTCAATTTCCTTTCAATACCGTGCGAGCAAGACAGGAGATACTGAATCGAGCTAAGTCGGCCAAGATAATGCTAGCCCTGCAGAAACAAAAGAAGACAGTCTTGACTAGTTTCTTTTTATGCATCTCAGTAGTCTGGTAAGAAGTATTCGTAATCATCCGTGGATACACAGCTAACCGAAATTAATAATAACCGACAATACGAACAGAGACGTAATTAGATTAGGATACGGTTATGGACCACGTCTGTGGACGGCAACTTTATTCTTCGCAGAACTGCCTATCCGTCGAGAACTTTGGTTAGGACTTTCTTGTATGAGTGCATGCAATTTTCAAAATGTGTTTAGAAGCTCGTGTTGATATTTTTAACTCAAATGGGCAATATATTTTTGTAACTTAATAACATTGAGCCTATATTTGTTTGTATCAAATATCAGAAGAACAATGAGTACCTACTAACAAGTCTTTTTGTCAGGTCGTTATTTATTTAATTACTGTATTAAGTGGTTTACACTCACGTGAAATTGTCAGGAGTTTGAAACATGTCGGGCCGTTACTAATTTCACGTGAGTGTAAATAGCTTAATGCAAAATTATATATATGTTTTACGAAAGTTTAATTAAAGTTATTTATTTATTATTCAAATAAGTTACACAGCATTACAGTAATAAAACGACGGCACACCTACACACCTACTGACACCTGTTTTACACCTAGTTGGCTGGAAATGGCTTACATGTTTAAGATAACATAATTGGGGTGTACCGTTTTTTTTCAAAACCGTTAATTCGATTATGACTGACGAGCTGGGTTCTTTCTGAACCATTTCTAGTTATTGAAAAAAATTACAAAAATTTCGTAAAAAAGATACTACCCAATTTTTCACTTGACCTTCAGTAACCGGGGTTTTACTACGTCACCGTAGTTTGGAAAGGTACAGGTGGTGTTATCTGTGGTTACCCCAATGCTCGGTCCAAATTATACTAACGGTTCTTATAATTATTATCTTACTGCTATTATACTGCCCTTTCCTTCAATAATTATGATAATTCTTTAATATTATAATGTTGAAGTTGTGAATCAAACATTCAAGAATATTTTAAATACTTGATTGCGCTGGCAATTGAAACTAAATTGAACACAAATTATCACAGATTTTATGTTTGGACCGGTAAATATTTCGTCTGACAGTAAAATGACAACTATTTATTTACATTTTCAATATTTACATCGGGATTTTCTAGAAATGGTATTGAACATATACAAGCATGCTTTATTATTCTTTATAAAGTGAATCAGATTATTTATTAAAAACTGACATTTGCAAAAACCAGGAGCTGCCATTCCAGGATTAATATATATGTATATATTTACATCGTCTCTTAACTCGTGTAACTTACGTTCAACAAGAAAAAGAGTTTTATTAAACACTTACGAGACGATGAGTGGAAATAAAAATAACATCGGTTATAAAAAATTTGGATGCAGACTAATATCTCGAGAAATAGTTCAAGCGATTTTACCTATATTGTTTATATTTCTTGTCAATTAACTGCGATTAACAAAGACTGCGTGAATGCACCAAACCGAGCTTTGAAGGAGAAATGCATCGGTGGTTATTAAAAATGCTGAGTTAATAAGAAGGTAATCATCTCAAAACATTTGAGGTTTGTTTTATATTTGTATCTAAAAATTAGACACTTACGTGTGTTTTACTTTTAGGCGTATGACCAAAACCAAAACTTTGATGGTATGTTGGATCCCAAGAAAATCTTAAACGTGCCCTTCGACACCTTCGATACTTTCAGAGACATGAATCTCGATCAGATCCACTACAAGTACACAAGGAAGGTTCGATCGAGGATTTTTTTCTTGAAAATGTCACAAATATTATTTACTTTCAATAAAAAAACTGTTATAATAACATGAGTTTAATTTTTTCTGCTACATTATACATTCATTAAAGTTACGACACAGCATATACATCATCCAAAAACTTTACTTCATATATAGGAATGAAATAGAACTATGATGTAATTCACACTTAGTAGTTTGTACATTTTTGTCAATTTAATCTTCCGGATCCGTTTACTAGCAAGTTTTCTATCTTTAATGTTGTTAGACGTGATGAGATTATACTAGAAATCTTGACAGCAATATTTTCGTCCTTAAACATAATTCTGCATAGTGAATCCTTTGACTGTTTTAAAGTATTAACAATAATCTGCTCCATGAAGCTTGTTGGGATGTTGAATTTTTAGGTTTTAGGACTGTTATTTCCATTTTATCTAGTATCACACAAATACTTTTATCGTATTCCAAGTCAAATATTTGTTGGTACGGTCAAAGCATAGCCATGGAGACTAGCCTGGCGTGAAAAATAAGTCCAAAATTAAGACAGAGCTATCGAAAAGCAGTATCGAAAACTTGTAGTAAAATAATGAAAACAAACTTGAAAACGATTACATTTTTTGTTGGTTATTTACAAACTGTCACCTGACAGTTCTTTGACAAGATATCGAATATATTTTTTTTGGGATTTTCATGGCCAGTTTCACAACTTCAGAAATGCGTAGGTTTACCAGTGAAATAGTAAAAAATACAAATAAGAGTGCGCTGAATAGCGTTTTTTTACTATCCTCAAACACACGCGGAAATCATGACGTCATCTTGTGAGCTTCTTAAAATAATTAATAAAAAAATAAATACTTATTCTAATGAAGAGTTAATGAAATTGGTATTATAAAATGGCCTATTTCATCGACTAAAAATATAAAAAGGGGGGGTAATTTTTTTTGGGATACCCCAATTCAGTAAATCTTCATATGTCATTTATCCTTTTTGGAACAGAGATCATTAAAAGATAAAACAGTTAACATAAATATCGATTAATCGACTAATAAGATCGTTTATCCATAAATTAAGTAAGTTGATTTGATTTATCGAAAATGGACACGTGATATCCGAAAATGATGGTTGGACGGTTATGTGAAAATCATTATACGAATATAATATACTACTTAATTTGTGTAATTTTTTCTCACGTCATTTATACGGTTTTTACGAAGATTTGATGTAGATTTTGTAATGGAATAAACAGGAAATGGAATATTACAAAATATCGAAATGTATGGTTTTTAATTCCTCCTAAAGCTTTGAATATACGTAGTAGTAGTAGGGAGACGCCATTCGTACGGAAATTAAAAATTACCACATTTTTACATTTCCGAAAATATCCCAATCTATGATTATAAGATCCATTTAAGGAGTTCCTCATCTTAAAAGAGCGGAGGCGACAAGCACAGAAAATGTTACAATCAGACTATTACTAAAACGGATTTAGCATAGATATTGTACCACAATTTTTTTTAGTTTGCGACTCGTGACGTCATTTGATGCTGCTTTCACCATTTTTAGCAATCAATTTTTTTCTCGTTCGTTTTTAGGGTTCCGTAGTCAACTAGGAACCCTTATAGTTTCGCCATGTCCGTCTGTCCGTCTGTCCGTCTGTCCGTCTGTCCGTCTGTCCGTCTGTCCGTCCGTCCGCGGCTTAGCTCCGTGATCATTAGTACTAGAAAGTTGAAATTTGGTATGAGTACGTGTATGTATTACGCCGACAAAACAGTAAAATAAAAACAATTTTTTTTTTTCGGGTTCTTCGGGTACACCTAAAGTGGGGGTGAATTTTTTTTTCGTTCCAACTCTTGTGTGTGGGGTGTCGTTGAATAGATCTTTTAAAAATAATAGGGGTCTTCAAACATAATTTTTTGATAAAATTAGCAGTTTTGTAAATATTCGCTCCGAAAATAAAAAAAATTGTATCCCCCCCTCTAAGTTTTAGACCACCGGTCAAAAAATTATGGAAAAATTCATGAAAATGAGGCCTTATAAGTACATTCAATGAAAACTATATAATTTTCTTTAAAATGACGTAAGTGCCGCGCGGTGTCGCTACACTTCGAACGTTACACATCTTGGTTAAGTGCTATATTATATTAAAATATTTCGCTCAATCTGGCGCGTATAATCGATAACTTCCAGAAGGTAATAAGTAATTACTGTTACTTTGGCGTTTACGACCTTTTTATAGAGCTTGAAATCTGTCTCGTAATTTAAATCTTTCTCGTAATTTACGTCTATTGTGAAGGATGGGCAACTACGGAACCCTACACTGAGCGTGGCCCGACATGCTCTTGGCCGGTTTTTTATTTTAAAAAAAGATGGTCAAATTAGTTTACTACATCCTGGCGTACATTGCCAAATTAAGAGTGTTAATTACCAACAAATAATCATTCCGAATCTCTCGACATTTCCGCCCGTATGCCCCAATGCCTTACTTCTCTTATCACATTGAGATTGTTCCAATACGATAGCGTGCGTTCGCGCATTGTCAGTTGTCACGTTTGGAAGTAAGCGGAGTTGAACCCACGACTCGGCCTTCTGAGGCTGATAATGATAACGATTAGGATGAAATGAATGGAGTTATTGTGTAGTGTTGTGTAACTCCAATTGCAATATGTAAGCCGCGAGAATGTGCTTAATATAACCTAAAAAAAATAGACGGGTCTCTCATTCTGTATTTCGCAAAGCAGCCAGATAATTGCATTTATTGATTGTTTGTGTCAAATGCGACGTAATTGTTTGTTGGGCGTAGATCATAGGCCCACGTGACTTTAGATAAAAAATAAATCTATTATTTTTAATCTCTAATTTAGTATTTATTTCTGCAACCGGTAGGTAATAGTATTCTATGGAAATTTCCTGGCCCGCCGGGGTCGACGCTCGCGCAGGACATTGTCTCTTCTCAGAAGCGGGAATATGAAAAATACTGCCCGAGACCAGGTGTTCCGTGTGGTGGTAGGGCTGTCGATAGGTTGGGAAACAATTGGTAATACAACGAGGTATGTAAACTAAGACAACTGATATTTATCATCCGTATTCGTACAAAGCGCCCATAGCTGTCGCTTTTATTCCTTATTAGGGGATTTGCACATGACCAAGCCGACCCCAAAATGCGCAGCGAGCCGCGCTAATAGCCTACGCATCGATATCGCATGGCCTGCTTTCGTCACTCAAATCGGCGTACACACTTCGATCTGTCCCGCCAACCAATTGAGTCTTATTTTACGCCAACAACTAGTAAAATACAATTATCCGCGGGCTTTCGCGAACATCAAAAGAGTGATTTCTGTCAAGTTATCTTCTGAGCCAATAGGCGAAATCAGGAATATTGAACATACTTTTACCTACGTAGGAGAAAAGGTAGATAAAGAAATTTAGTTTAAATACAGGATGTTCGTACTTCACTTGAAAATATTGCAATTTTAAAACGATTGGCAACCCTTATTGCCAATGCACAGGTGCTTGCAAAGAACGCCAAAAAAGGGTTCCATACGGTTAGCAACAGTTCCAATTGGACAAAAAAACCCGTCTTCAATTACTGATATACATATTACGAGTAAGGGCGAAAAATTGCGTAATTCTGTTCAACATGAGAAATTTACGAGGGGACTGAGATAATCATTTAAAATTAAGGATTCAGGACGCTAATTCGAGTGTAATTTGAGATATCGCGATATAAGCCATGTCTCAGGTATATCGCCTTCAATTGTCATTAGACCGCCATGTTTGCGATTCGAGCTGCATAAAGAGACATTTCACGGTCAAGTTAAGTTTACGCATGCTACGTACGTTGATATACTTCGTAAGTTTATCGCCACTTTGGTGATCTCTTCCGAGATATTAGATAGATGTATATGGAATAAGGCCCTGAAGTTTTTGAAGGTTTATGTTTAAAATGTGCCTAACTAAACTACAAAATATGTTAGAGATGTATACCAAAAAGTGATTTGTGACCACGGTGCTGTACGGTAGCTCTCCCTGAAGAGCTCTATACGAGTTCGAAACATATCGTACCGTTCCTGGCCATTGTTCCGTGAGTTTTAAACCGTTTATAATTATTATTACACTGGTTATATATTTTAGATTTGTTAAATTCTCAACGATCGATCACATCCACACGGTAAAACAGATCATACAGAAATACAAAGAGTACAATAAAACACTATACTTGACCTTCATTGATTATAACAAGGCATTTGACACCATAAGCCACGCTGCTATCTGGGAAAGCCTGGCAGGCCTAATTCGGAACATATACACAAACAGCAAGGCTAGAATACAACTAGAAGCTATAGGTCCAGAGTTCCGCATAAAAAGAGGCGTAAGGCAAGGTGACCCATTGTCTCCAAAGCTATTCTCTGCAGTCCTGGAAAACATCTTCCGAAAGTTAGACTGGACAAACATGGGTCTCAATATCGATGGGAAAAAATTAAGTCATCTTAGATTCGCGGATGACATAGTCTTGTTTGAAGAAAATCCAAACAACCTTAAAACAATGATTCAGGCTTTAAACGAAGAAATCGGCAAAGTAGGTTTGACAATGAACACAACCAAAACGAAAATATTAACTAACTCAAATCAAGTAGACATAAAAGTAGGAGGACGCTTGTTAGAATATGTGAATGAATACTCATACCTAGGCCAGCTCATATCCTTTGAAGACCAGATAAGTAAAGAAGTCAACTCAAGAATAGCTAGCGGATGGAGAAAGTATTGGTCAATGAAGGAAGTTATGAAATGTAAGGAGTTAAGTGTGTCTGTAAAAAGAAAAGCTTTCAACACATGCATTCTACCCTGTATTACATATGGATGCGAGACATGGGCAATTACAAAGCAACTTAGAAATAAACTGGAATATTGCCAAAGATCCATGGAACGCAGTATGACAGGAACTTACAAAAAAGATAGAATAAGAAATGAACAACTAAGAGGAAAAACAAAAGTGACAGATATACTAACCCGGATTGACCAGCAAAAGTGGAGATGGACCGGTCACATGATGAGGGAAAAACAAGAAAAATGGAGAAGATCGTAACAGACTGGTACCCCAGAAATGGCAAAAGGAGCAGGGGAAAACAACAAAAGAGATGGGAAGACGAACTAAAACTAACAGCGGGACCCAACTGGAGAAGAGTTGCTCGTGACAGAATACAATGGAAACAACTGGAGGAAGCCTTTGCCAGACGACATACAGAACTGAGAGACATACTATAACATAAAATAAATAAAATGAGAAGAAGAAAAACATACATACATAGGAAATTATGCCGATAGTAACGCAAAGAATGAAATAAATTAATAAAACCTCTCCCACCACGGCTCGTCGTCACCGAGGGAGAAAATGACCATCACCCTCTAGCATAGAAGCTGGAGGAGGCTCTTGCCAAAAGGCACGCTGAATTGTACTGATTTACAAATGATCAAATAACCACAAATTTCCAATTCAGAATAAAGGGGCTTATTATTATTATACATTTTAGAAATGAATATATTTCCCCAATGATCTTAATTATGCTACAAATTACACATTAGCGTTGCAGAGCGGTCAATGACACCTCCGTCACACCTAATTCTATCTATTGATAAACAAGAAGAACAACATAAACCAGAATAGCTTCAATTTATCAGTCCAATTTAAAGCTAAAACCAACTTTAACGCTAATCATCAAAATTTAAAACTCAATATTTACACTATAATTTCGTATTTAATAAAAAAACAATCGTGACACTAAATGCAGAAATATTCGTGATTCTAATAAAATAATTAAATTACCAGCGAATCCTAAAATTTTGTGATAATCTTAAATTGCGGAAACCATGTCGGAAGTTAATAAATAATAGAATATGTTTACTTTGTATGTAATTAAGTTTGCCTTGAGATTTCGTGAGAATAAAATCTCCCTTGCTATTCTCGGATTAAAATAAGACTGAGAACTAAGAAGCTTTGAGTGAGAATAGTACTATACTATTATTAGTATAATAGTACTGTACTATAGTACAATACAATACAATACAATAATTCTTTATTGCACACCAACAAGAAAAATGTTACAATTGAAACCTTAATTTATAAATGGTAGACAATAGGCGGTCTTATAGCTAAAGAGCATAGTACTATATTATTATTCGTTTTTTTTTCCTGAAATAAACAGTCTAAATTTAATTTTTTTTTCGTATTCTAATATTTCACCTGGTGACAACGAAAACTCACACAAATTTCTGTCATTGCCATTGATCTTCAAAACTTCGTATCTATTAAGGAAATATCTTAAACGGCGGTAACGCAATAGAAAAGGTTGTCGACTTAAGTTTAATTTTTTATTAAATTATAATACCCAAAGATTGCCTGGAAGAGATCACTCTTGAGCGATAAGACCGCCTATTGATTACCGCTTTTCAACATTTGTGTTCGTATTTTTCTTTTGTTAATTGTTTTGCCATGCACTAAAGTTATTTATTAGTATTTTTTATTTGTTTTTAATTTGTAATTATTCACTGATAAGGATATTAGTAATATGCTTTTTAATTAATTTTAAGTTAAGATCTGTAACGCCTTGGGAATTAGCTGTAAGTTACAGATATGTAATTATTATAAAATAAATAAATAAATACATAAATAAATAAATCTACGTAGTAAATTGATACTGAGATCTTTGTTCTAAGTAGGTATTTGTTACTTAGTGAGTTTTGTTTGTCAACGGACGATGTGTATTAAACACTACCTATCACATCTGACATTTTTAATAAGCAATAGCAGTTAATACGATATATAGCCAATATTTTTCTATAATCGGGTCAATCAACTATTTGCAGCCACTGATTGCAATGGTGATGCCCCTGGGTCACTTTTTAAAACTACGATTTTCTGTGGTTATATTTAGCAAAAGCTTTGTAATTTAAGCCCATACTTATGTAGACTATCTCCTGACAATACGAGTAATGTCAATTACCAACACTTTTCTTAGAAATGTAATCACTATTATCCCCTGGGTCACGGACAGAATAACAGCAAGAAAAAGTTGATCCACCCAATTGCAGAGTGTTAATGACCGCTTTTTTTACATGAGATCTCCATATACTTATTTGAAACCATATTCCGTGAATAGAAAAGAAAAAATTATACAAGTATACAATTCTAAATTTGTATTGAAAAGCAGTTTTCTATGGAGAAAAAAAAAATCTTCAGAAAAAATCTTAGCGCGAGTTTTTTACGCGAAATTAAGTTAAATAATTAAATAAATAATATTTCTATAGATGGACGGATCAAGGAGCAGATTCAGAAGGGAGTACTATAATAATAAATAATAATAATAAATAAAATAAATAATAAATATTAAGGGACAATCATACACAAATCGACCTAGTCCCAAACTAAGCAAAGCTTGTACTATGGGTACTAGACGACGATATACATAATATATAAATACATATATAGATAACATCCATGACCCAAGAACAAATATTCGAGTTCATCACACAAATATTTGCCCCGGCCGGGATTCGAACCCGGGACCGCCGACTCAGTAGGCACGTGTCTACAAACCGAGCCAAACGCGTCGTCTTACTGCCTTCCGAATCTGATCTGCATCACACGAGGCGCATCTTCAGGAGGCTCTGTTTAATTTTAAAATGCAACTTCTCAATGATATCTATGGCCCAAATACCAAACATTTTAATATACTCTATATGGTTGACATACATAGCACAAATATGTCAATGTCAGTGGAATTAGGCTCTCGATTAACCGCACCAGATGTGCAATGTAGCCATTGAAGTTGATTAAAACCCATCTTTATTCGATCGCCATTCTAGCCAGCGCAACAGAAGAGTTGCATTATAAAACAAACAAAAGACCAGTTTCATTACAAAACCGCGTGTGAACATGGTCCATTACGAAATGTCCGATTTTGCGAAACTGCCAATTCTGCCTTTGTCTTTCGATTGAAGTTCATCATTTTGTATTGTATCAAATGTTTCGACAATTCTCTCACAGTGTTATGTTTGGACTGTAATGATACTAATGACGAATAAGGATTGGCTGGTTGTTGCATAAGGCTTTTCGTGACTCGTTTTCGTTTCTCTTTACTGGATATTATTTATACGACTGATCCTGCTTTAATCGTTACTTTGTGCTCACTACACACCATAAGCCGCACCACCTAGACTCTTGTTCGCACGAAATCGGCGCGCGCTCAAAGTCAGGCCAATCCACGACCAATTACGTCGTATTGTACTCAAACAACCAATAAAAAGATCGCGGACATCAAACTTTGACAGTGTTTTATTTTGTATTTTGACTGGAAAGAGTTGTAGTTACTTTTATAGAAAATTATTTTAATAATTTCTACCCGACTTCGTAATTATTTCTACGCGTATTCGCAAAATTCATTGAAATGCTAGGGCCGTTACTGGTTGTCATACGTCATTTCAATCGATTTTGGTCTGGTTATAACGTAACTTTGACTGGAGCTTGTTGTTGTTTACGATTATCATAAAATATTATAGTTCATTCACACTATAATCCAACTAACGAGCGACCTTAAACCAAATGGTCGCAAGCGCCTTCAAAATTCGTACCGTTGTCATTGTATAATTTCATTTTGATTCAGTTGGTTAATTTAAATCTGAGATTGATGAGAGTTGAATGGATCTTGGAAAAACCATTGACTATGCCGCTGTATGACTCATGGCCATGATGGTATCAGTTAAAAGACATTCAATACTGGGCAATGGTCGCTCCCAATAACGTTCTCAACGACGTAACGTGCGATCGCTCCCCTGAAATGAAATGAAATGAAGTCATTTATTCAGTACGTAGGCCACAAATGCACGTTTACAAGTCAGATTGTGAATCTACCGGCATTTCCCAAGAGGAGACCGCTGTTGAGAAGAAAGCCGAAAGAAACTCAACAGTATTTTTTTCGTAAATAATATGTAAAGAAGATGTATACATAAACTCTCCAAATCAATGTTAGGCCTCACAAAGCTCCCGCGATTTTGAGTAGATAGCCCTAAGTCTAAGTCTAGCCTTTAAGGAAATGTAACTGGGAGCCGTATCTGCTACTATTTAAAAGTGTCATGGATGCTATGAAAAATCATTCCATATTTCGCTGGATTTTCTGCACTAAATGTTCTACTAAGTATAAGTATAGTATTTGTGTTGTACACTAACGCTTTTAGAGTAAAGCTTTGTAAAATTTTAATTCCAATTAATACCTGGATATAAGGTGCTTATCTAATTAGTGAATTTAATAGTAATGAAAATGTGATTAACTATGAAGCTGGAAAATGGCAGAATGATGATGTCAATGACCGTTTTCACGATGTATTCTGCTTAATTGGTATGTTTTTTGTGTATTGGTTGTAGGGTAAATGGCCAATACTGGCCACCGATCAATAACTGGCCACCTCATACTAAAAATGAACTCTGTTCACTGCAAACAGAATTCATTTTAGTATAAGGTTTTAATTACTGGCCATCCTTCAATAACTGGCCACGTTATACTAAAATGAATTCAGTTTGCTGGTAAACAGAGTTCATTTTTAATATGAGGTGGCCAGTTATTGAACGGTGGCCAGTAATTGGCGATTTACCCTATTTATTAACCGACTTCAAAAAAGGAGGAGGTTCTCAATTCGAACGATTTTTTTTTGTATGTAGGTATGTTACTCGATATCTCCGAGAACCGTGAACCGATTTTCAATTTTTTTTTTTAATGGAAAGGGTATAACTCTGGGTTGGTCCCGTTGGCACTAAGTCGGGATCTGATGATGGAATCTTGGAGAAATCGAGGGAACTCTTCAAATGTTATAGGGACATGTACGGCGCTTTCGGTAATTTATTCATAAAGTCAAGAATTTACATTCAGTAAATAGGATTTGGTGTAAGGAAACTGATGATGAACACCACAGATGGCCACTAGAACTTTTATATGAATCACTAAAAACAAAAAAAAAAAATTACAAAAAAAAGAACCGACTTCAGTAAAACTAAAAAGCCAAAAAAAAAACTCGTTCAAGTACAGATTACATTTGACTCACCCTTCGAAGTCGGTGCCAAACCTCGCGTAAACTATAATATATAAATATAAGTACTGAGTGGTTTGGGATCGACTTCGAAGGGTGAGTCAAATGTAATCTGTACTTGAACGGGTTATTTGTTTTGGCTTTTTAGTTTTACTGAAGTCGGTTCTTTTTTTTGTTAATTTTTTTTTTATATAAGTATGTAGGGTAAATCGCCAATTACTGGCCACCGTTCATATCGTCCGCTAGTACCCATAACATTTAGCCTTCTTGAGCTAAAGGGTATAGCAGGATAGCCTAAGAAAAAGTGCCCCCAGCGTTTTTGGGTCGAAACTATAATCAAACGATGCCTTTTAACGAGGTAATACCCTGCACAAAGTTTCATCCCTCTGTTACCCCCTGGGGGTGAAAAACACCCGATTAACCCCAAAACTGTTTTATTTATTTTTTCCTAAACTATGAAAGTGACGAATTTTAAATTTTGTACCAATATTAATAAGACTAAAAGCTATATTTAAAAAAAATATGACCCTCCTAACCATTTAAATTCTTGTAAAAAAAGTAAAAAAAAAAAAGAAAACACCCTGTATAACAAGTTCGGCTCTTGGTACACACACCATTTTTTTTCCAAATATGAATCAATTTATATTCTACATCATACAAAAGTTTCATCGACCTAGCCCAGAAGGAACATTGCGAAAATAAAATGAATTGGCTCTTTGGTGCCTACTATTCATTTAACTCCTACTAAGAGCCTTGCATTATTTTTTATTAATAAACAATGGCCAATAGGAAAAAATAAATAAAACAGTTTTGGGGTTAATCGGGTGTTTTTCACCCCCAGGGGGTAACAGAGGGATGAAACTTTGTGCAGGGTATTACCTCCTTAAAAGGCATCGTTTGATTATAGTTTCGACCCAAAAACGCTGGGGGCACTTTTTCTTAGGCTATCCTGCTATACCCTTTGGGACTTGATTGATTGGTGTGAGGTTTTCTGACATTTATTTTATTTACTTATTTATCATGTGACGGTCGATTACCGTAGGTGGTTAAAACGAAATAATCATAAAATAACGTATCAGTAACATTGTAGGTATACGTATATTCATATAGACTACTATAGTTTATTGTTCTTAACTACATCAGTCGTATCTTAAGACTTTTTTGTTGACCTGAACGCATGCAAGAAACAGAAGGAACAATGTCGTTTGTGTTTTTTAATTGTTTTAGCGATTAATAAATTTGTGAAAATATTCTAGATTAATATTAAGAAAAAAACTATTTTAATATATATAGGTTCTCGAAATGTAAACAGTTTCTCTATGCATTGAATCTGATTATTTTGTTGAAAAATACTCGTATTATATATTTTAAAAGGAAAGAAAAACTGACAAAAATTAAAAAGTTGGCAATTTGATCTAAACGCTTGCGGAATTGCGGCACTTTCAAACGTTCCGATGAAAGCCTATTTAAATGCCGCTCACACCAGCAATATGTGCGTCGAACATAATATCCGAGCGAATGTGAAAACTGATCGTGTGGGGCATCCTTAATGGCGGTCACTTTCCTGTTTATAGCGTTATGTGACGGAAATAGGAATTTTGGATTTAGAAAACTTCGCACTAAAATAGTGAAAATTTACTTGTATCAAATTTGACGAATAACAGTGGATCTTGGCGGGGATTTTGAGCCGGGTATGATGCAGGGCGGTGTTCCTTACGCTGCCATCTGTTGGTCATAATTTGTTTGTCCTCTCGGACAATTTTTAACCAATTTGGGTACAGGGATAGCTGCGTTCTCGGAGTTCTTAATTGAATTTTTATTGTGATATTCGGCTTAAAGCCTTTTGTTTATAAGTATGTCGGATCATAGCCGATATAAGGTCGAGTTTGGCCTGACAGCGGGCCGTGGTACTTCCCCTTCAGTGGTTATCCTGAGGCGACAGATTCGATTTGGGTTGCGGCCGCGTGTGGACGCACCGCTAGCTTTGTTAATTGTTATTTGTGCATAATTAGTGTTGATAAGTTTACCTGAGACAGTGACTCTTAATTTGTTATAAATTGTGATAAAAGTGTAATTCGTGTAATTATATGGACTGACTTTTGATTACCTCGAGGGCCCTGAAATTTATAACGATGTCTGCTCATAATGAAAATCTCGATGAAGCTCACAGCCACTTCTGCGACAAGTATGTCTATGATATACTGGCACTTGTCACAGTGATCCTGAATTTAAGTTGTTATTTGAATTTGTATAAGCAACGATTCTAGTTGTTTTGACTATGTATGTAAACAGAAAGATTAATAATAAACTCCTGGCTAATAAGTATCCTGAACCTTTTCACGCGAACCGCACTATATAAATTTAATTTAACCCTCCTCCCTTCCCCCACAGTAATAACATAAAAAGGTAAAAAAAACCTGAGGTATGTGATACCATATACTTGACAAAAACAACCAAAACAATGAATATATTTGTTTATCCGATGTCGTTGTCGTTACTTCCTGCACCGTCACGCTAATTTACAAACCGTCGTATATACACTGAAGTCTCGCAGAAACATACATCTTTTTGATTTAATAAACGGTTATGTCACGGCAAAACGAGTTATCAATACTGTCAAACATGATTAATTTTGTGCATAATTCTGTTTTGATTTTGATGATATTCCGGCATATGGGTAATTAATAAAATATGAATGTATAAAAAGGCAAGCGCCTTGTTTGCGACGGAAAAAAATCATAACCACAACACATGTAAACTCATGGTAAGGGTTTACCAGCCCGTCTAGCACAACTATGCTTCGCGACTCTTGTCGCGCGGCATGGCGTCACCTGTCACTCTCTCACAGTACTGAACAGAAAGAGATAGATAAATATCTTGCGCGAGAAAAAGTCGCGTATCGCAGTTGTGCTAGAGGTGCAAAGTACGCAGTTGCTAGCGAGTAAGGCCACATTAAATCATGGAAAAGGTACAGTGCTATAAATTGTCGAAATCCGTACAGCAATTTTGACATCAGCATTCTATCTTGATGGTCGCGGGTAGGATCAGATCTGATATTGTGGATTGCTGGGGCCTTACCGTCATGTCGCTAGGCTGTGGCTATGGGCAGTTGCACTACCCGTGTGGGTGCTGGTGGGACCAAAGCTATTTCGACCTAACTAGTAATCAATGCTATTTCTACCTACATTCTCCAAGAGACGGCCTGATGGTGGTATCAGTTGTCAATTCAATTAATTTTACTTTTAGTGCTCCGTACAGCATACTGTTAAGATTATTCTTGGAATCAATCCTGGTAAGTCCACTAGTTTAAAATAGGAAATGGTCCTTCAGAAGCGTGAGCTCATAGTATGAAATGCGATATAATTTAAACTGTTTCGTTACGCAGCCAAAATTATAATAACAAATACGAGCTCCTGACCCCATGATGCCTTACGGGTGTATTTTTTACTGTCAAACCGAATCGAATCATCACTTTATACCCCCTACCGAGGTCCATTATTCGACTGTTGACCCCTTGACAAAATTTAACTGAATATGTACCGTTGTATCTTAATGAAGATGGCTCCCATTCAGAACCATACAGGACTTTGTCGGCGGACAGAAAGGTGTACAGCTTAATTTGAATTTACTTATATAGATACCCCGTTGAAAGCACTGGCAGTGTATGACTGCGGTAGACTTCGAGTCGATGCAAAAAACGGACTAAATTAGCATGAAGGGTTCTATAACGAACGCAAAAACACTGTTAAGGTTTTATATCGTTTATATTTATTGTCTATGTTTTAGTATGACTATTTTTATTTTTTTATATTTTAGTACTTTCAATAAATTTCCGTGTCAAGCTGCTTAATTTTCCTTCGCTCCAAGTTCTTGAAGATTCCCACAAACACTGACAATGACACAATTCTTATGTGGTCGCGAACCCTTTCATTTTTACATTAACATTTTTTGTTTGTTATTATAGCGATACGCATATCTGCTGTTATGATTCTAAATTTTGAAATTTTTTCTCTCATATTATAATTTCACAGACAAAATTACAACAACGCACTTTTTAAACCTGTACCAAAATTCTATACTCTATGGCATGCGTTTTCTATGGCGAGCGTTTTGCTCGTATTAAAAGTATTGTAATATGCCATAGTTACAATAAGGTCTAAAAATCTCGTATCCTACTTACTTAGGCCACTCGGTAATCCTCGCGCCCTAAACGCGGTACTCGACTTAAGAACCTTTATTATGCAACGATTGCATAAAATACCATTATAGTATTTAATTTCATGTAATTCGTATTATTTGCTGATATAACGGCCACTAACCTTACTACGCTGGCTCAGTGACCCAAAAAGGATCTTAGCCTCAGATACAGCCTTCCAAATTTCTATCTATCACGAATCAAGAGTTAGAACCCTATGAAAAACGGATGAACTGAGATACAACATTCACCCGCCGTAAGTCAGACTGACCCGTTTCAGTCTATTCACGAGCACGACACAGTCCATGCGCACAGTGCGCCCGCGTCACCTTCATCCAAAATTACTCCTGTGGCGCGGAGATAATCCCATTAGCGAGTAATACTCCCACACAGTCTGACTCGCTGGTAGTGAGGGCTATACAGCCTTGATTGATACAGTTCAAGTCATGTCTTAAAAAAAAGAAATAAATCAGAGGCTTGGTAATAAAGTTTCGTTGGTCCCTTTGAGTGCGGAACCCTAAAAGTTGTCTGGCTACTCCCGTATAGGTGGCGGTTTACGTTTTTATCACTGCCGCCGATATATCGACACAAAGTTGAGTTATTTTATGTTCGGGACTAACGATCAATATTGTGCTGATTAAAATTTCCTTTTACGCAATTTACTGCTATCTGGAAGCTGTTTTGAATGAATCTTGTCTTGTAAAAGTCGAGTATATGTTTTTAAAGTAAAATAAATTCGATAATTTTAAGTAATTGGTAACAATGGTTTGACGCAAATTGTATGTTGCATTTATTGAAACATTGTTGCCACTATATATGTGTTAAATTTTTCCAAGTACTCTATTTACCTGCAAGTGACAACTTTGGATTTATATAGCGGGTTGATAGATAGATTGTATTTTTTTTATACGTATGTAGAGATAGAAATAGACGATAAGTATTAAATAATCAAGTATCACTTTATGCAGGTCGATTAGCAAATATCGACTAAATGGCCTGTAACACTGGCCTCACAAAGGGTCACAATCATAATTATATACAATACAATACAAGTACTCAGTATTGCACACCCCACACAAAGCAAACAGAGGAAATTACAAATAGAGGTAAACAGCAACGGTCTTATCGCTAAAGATCGATCTCTTACTGACAACATTTTGGTAGTAGAAAAAAATATGGTCGTTATATGGCTCAAATAGTTGTATAGCAAAGTCAATTGAAATTAGTCCCAAATGCTTTTAATTAAATAGATATATTACACTAAATATTATAAAGGCGAAAGTTTGTGTGTTTATGTGTATGTTTGTTACTTCTTCACGTTCAAACGTCTGGACCAATTTTAATAAATTTTGGTATGAAGGTAGCTGACACCTTAGATTATCACATACGCTACTTTTTATCCCTAAACAATGTAGTGTTCCCGTTTGATGAGCGGGCAACACCGCGCGATGCAGCTAGTGATTGAATAATTGTAACAGTGAGTGTCACGTCGAAACGAATTAACCCTGCGAATGTGTTAAATAATAATATTATTATGTTTTTTGTTATTTTCGATTCTTAATCACAATAAGCATGTTTCTGCTTCTGGTTATTACGTTTCGTACGTGCTCATATTATCAATGGCGACATTAAATTGATAAAACGTGTTTCATTCGAGTTTTTGTGACGGATAAAAAGTAAAGAGCTTGACAGGTCATGTTTTTTTGTGAATTGAGTGTATTGTTTTGTTTATTAAGTTTCATAACACAGTAGGTATATGATTATCAGATAACTAGAAGTTGCTTACAACTTTTTTTACCATAATCGGGAAATAACCATCATTGGAAGTTGTCAAACATTAAAATTATTTTCCAGTTATGAGTTTGTTTTTGTGTTTTAGGTATTTTCGTATGTATTTAGATTGCTCAAACTTAGTTGGGGTAGGTGCGGTTGCGGTTATTATTTTTAGCCAACTAGGGTCAGTCAAAATACGTGTATAGCAATTGTTTCACAGCGTGAATAAAATTGGTATTTAACCAACTCCAAAAAAGGAGAAGGTTTGTTTCACTTAAAGTATGTTTTTCAACTACAAAAAAACTTGACCTACCATAAAAACTCGTCACACTTCACTAAATAACCCTTATCCTGAACTTTATTTTTGTAGTGGTAAGGTTAGCATAAAATTAGCTGTTAATTTTAGTACTGGCTTATATCAAGTTGTTTACACTAATTGTTAGTTACTTTTTGATGCTGATTGTACCGAACAGGGAAAAAATTTCTTCACTTCGTTAGGAGACCTTATTCCTTTTAAAATGCTGCTTGTTTTAGAAAATTTTCTCTATGATAAAAGAAGGGTCTTAACATATTTGTGATGTTACTACCTAGAACAGGGCTATTGGGATTTATAGTATATTTGAAACCTACAGATTAAATTTTTCATTAGTAATTTTGGTTTCAAAAACTACTCGAAATTGACAAAATTCATGCGGATTTTTTTTTCAACTTATTTTCGACTGTAGGCAATGAAAGCATGACATAGCTATGTTAATACCTAAAACTCGGGGAAAAGTATTATTCACTTCAAAAAGTTGGTTGAAATTATCAATATATTTGTCATAATATGAAAAAAAAAACTATTTTAAAAGGAATAAGGCCTCTTAACAGCTTCAATAATTGGTAATTTTGACCAAGTTTTAAATGTAGGTAAAACAACAGTTGCGCAAATCTCATTCAGTTTAATTGGACACTCTTTGTCGGCCCAAGCCGGTAACGACTCGTCGATAACTTACCTATATATCGTTATTTTATCACATTTTGTCGCTGTCGACAAATTTTGCGGCCTACTTACGACATCGTTAAAATTAAGATGCTGTTTTTGCTTTTTATCGATGACGATAAAGACACCGTTTTGACAGTTTTTTACGAGTGTTCTTTACTTGGCATTAAATGATCTTGAAGTGAGAAATATTATATGATTTCTAAGGTAAGCTTAATGGAAGGTAAATGTCACGCTTTGCAGCCTCGTAAAGCAAAAACAGCAAGGTGAATAAAAGAAAAATAGTATAGGAAACGTAGGTAGCATTAACCTAGACTAGATTAAATAGACTAGATAACTTTGATATTATAATAGCAAATTTTTGGTAACGTGACAAAAATTGAGTATGATAAATGATAATATACATAATGATATGAATGATTAACATACTCATGTATTGTAACGAAGCCAAAAACCTGCATTATTATGATCACTGGTAGCTGTTACCTTACCCAAATACTTCAACATTGACACGACCATTATAATTTTATAATAAACTATTACCGGAGCGACCGAAGAATAATATTGCAATTTGTTAAAATGGCACCTCATAAATGTTGCAACTTAAGTATACTTACATATATTTAACTGAATGCTTTTAACAGTAAATCATATTTAGGTAATTGTTGGTTGCTAATACATAAATAATGTTATGATATTGTGATATTTATATTTAGCAATAGAAAACGAAAAGATACTTGGGATTCGACTCTCCCTCCCACACATCGACTCAATGCTCTTTTTAACATCAATTTATTGTATTGTACCAACTTTATTGAATAAAACTACTTGTAGGTAAGTTTATTTAAAAGTCATCGTCAACTTCTATTTCTACGTATTATTAAAAAAAAAAAATTACCCGTCTGCTATATTAATATAAAATCTACGAGACAAATTTTGACCCTGTTTTCACTGACGTATAGTTCAAAACTTTCTGCTGTACTCTTACCACGAGTTTACAGTGACCGTACTCGCTAGCGACTGCGTAAACGATTTGTACGGATAATTGTACTCCTACAAAGTAACCGCTAGGGGCCCTGAACTATTCTCTATACAAATCGTTCACGCTGTCCGTAGCGAGTTCGGTCACGTTAACGCATGGTAAGGGATAGGTAAAAACAAATGTTTTACTATGAGTATTTTTGTACCAATCTTAAATAAATATATATTCGACTATGTATGGGTAAGTGAGTCGAGTTCATTTTATGGGCAAAAATTGGATCAAAAATATGTGAACTCGCCTCTATTGTTAAAGGCATAAAGGCGTGTCCAGATATTTTTATCACATTTTTGCTAATAAATTTAAATCTCGACTGTACGATACAATCAATTTTAATACTTTAATCAAAATCCATATCCATACTAATATTATAAATGCGAAAGTGTGTCTGTCTGTCTGTCCGTCTGTCTGTCTGTCTGTCTGTCTGTCTGTCTGTTACCTCTTCACGCTTAAACCGCTGAACCGATTTAGATGAAATTTGGTATATAGATAGTTTCAGTCCCGGGGAAGGACATAGGATACTTTTCATCCCGAATAAATTTAGTGTTCCCGTGGGATGAGCGGGTAACACCGCGGGGCACAGCTAGTTACTGATAATCGCGAAAACCACGGAGAATATCCTGAACTTTATTGGCAAAGTACCAAATAGCTACATTCATACAATTTTTTGCACGCAAAAAACAAGGAAGCCCTATTTAGATTTATATCAAAGTCTTAAACAAACAAATCATTTGTCAGTACATTAGTGGAGAGCCTGTTTATATGGCATTATAAATCAAACGTTATCTCGATCAAAAATCATATATTAAGCATTAAACCACACCTTTATAAGGTCTAAACACACTAAATGCGGTTGCGACGCGATCTGTAGGCTACGTACAGTACGACTAGAAAGTGTAGAAATTAAAAAGTGTTAATTACTGTAGTGTCGTCCTTTTCTAATTAATCTATGAAAATGGGACAACAACAATTTCTACTTTCTTGTCGGACTAATATAGCTAGACAATTTTGGGTAAGGTCCGTTCGCTAAATACATTAATACAATACGAGTACTCTTTATTGCGCACATCACGAAACAAACAGGAGATATATAATCAATGCAAGATATTACAATTATAGGTAAACAACCGGCGGTCTGATCGATCTCTTCCAGTTCCAGACAACATTTTGGTAGTGGAGAACTTGAAAATTTATTGTGTTATTAAGCGGGCTAAATTGTATTCAATACTGTCTACATCCAGGTATTACGTATGTCGCCTATCTGTCACTATTTAAAAACTGTAATTGTACATTATATACAGTAGCGATCAAAAGTATTTTGACAACGGCAAAAGCTTTGATATTATATGTGATATGTTAGTTTTTCCAACTTAATTCTTGATAAAGTATTTCATGGCTTAAAAGCTTCTCGAAACAAGTAAAAAGTTTAGTTTCATTGAATTAAAATATAAACATAGCCACAAAAAATATTTATATTCCGGTTCAAAAATATTTTGACAATGTCTTTTTTCCAATTTAACTGAGAAATGGGGCTGCAGAATTTAAATACTTTGTAGGAACTACAACTTGAGGCTTTTCTTAGCATGTCTCGACATAAATAATATTCGGAAGATTTTAAGTAACCCGTTGCGGCTGCATTTAAGAAGGGTAAGTCGCAAGCTGAGATTTCGTGAAGTTTTGGTATATCACGGCAATTCATTAGTGTCTGGAATAAGCAGTTCAAGGCTCGAAACAGCGTCACAAATAAGCCTGAAAACAGTCGTCCTCGAAAAACGACTTGTACAACTGATTGTGTAATAAAAAAGTTAGACGTAGAAACCCCACGGAATAATGCAATACCAATTAAAGATGAGCTAACAAAAAACTACAACACAAATGTTTATATTTTTACTATTAAACGACGCCTAATAGACCATGGATCACATGGTCGACGCCCATTAAAAAAAACTAAAATGTTCAGCAAATAATAAGGCATCCCGATTAGCATTTGCGATTCGTCACAAATCATGAACAAGTGCCGATTGGTCAAAAATTGTATGGAGTGACGCGAGCAAGTTAAATTTAATCTCGTGGGATGGTATCAAGATGTGCGTCGTCCTCATAATAAAAGACACGATGTCTGATACTTGGTACCCACACTCAAGCATGGTGGCGGCAACGTAATGGTGCGGGGATATTTTCCTCGCCATGGCGTCGGGCCTCTCGTATGAATTGACGGGATAATAGGATCGATATGTGTACGAAAATATACTTTATACACATACGATACCCTATGAAAATAAATAAAGAAAAATATGCCACCTCGTTGGGTTTTTCAGCACCATAATGACCTCAGACACAATTCTAAAAATTTACAGGCTTTCTTAAAGCGTAAAAAAGTCAAGGTTTTTGAGGGGCCTAGTCAAAATGCTGACCTGAATCCTATTGAGCATCTACGAGAAGAGTTGGATCGTCGAGTGAGGTGCAGAAATTACTCCAAGGGGCTTTTTTTCAAGCACTTCAGTCAGAAAGGACGAACATACCTTACGAACGTATATATAGAAGTTAGTGGACTATATGACGGCTCCTTGTACAGCTGTTAGGAAGGGCAGAGGATATGCAACTAAATATTCATGAAACGTCTTATTTAACCCTGTTGCAAGTTCAGCAAAATAATTTTATGTAAATGTCAAAATACTTTTGACCTACCTGAAGCGTGTATTATCAGTTTTTATTCTAAGTCCATTGTTAAGTTTTAGTTATCTAAGTGGAAACGTAACAAGAAAAGGGCCATAAGATGTTATCGTAACGTAATTATTAAATATATATTCAATTCAGCAGCATCTTGAAAAAAAACGATTTGTCAAAATACTTTTGATCGCTACTGTACCTAGAGCGGTGAATTCGTGAATGTCCCAGGTCGCAGGTGTTTATGTGTGCATAAATATCCGATCTGGGGCTTTACGTATTTCCGCCCGTGGTTTGTCTAAGGTTTTACATCTTGCCTTGGCCTGGAAGTGAGATTTTCTCCCGCAAAAAATCCCAGTTACGGCCTAGGGTGACGTAAAAATATATTACAAGACTAATTGAAATAGGTAGTAGGTTATAGGCTATTATTAAAGATCATTGAATGCAAAAATAAATCTAAGTTTGCCTCGGCGTACCGCGCCGCAACTGCTTTAGGGCCTTATCAAGTTATCACACTTGCGAGTTGCGGGCGAATTTTGTATGAAGGCGATCTGCACCTACATAACTGTCACACACGACTATTTGTAGCGCGACATATACTATCTGTCACTTTCCTATCAATACCGTTCGAGCGAGATAGGTAATGCTGAGTCGCGCGATAAGTGAAGTCGCGGCAAGTATGCTAGCCCTACTGGCAGGAGTTCGCCGCGAGTCATGTAATCATGTTGTATAGAATACACGCTCGCAACTCGCAGGTGTGAAAGACCCTTAATTGTAAGTCGTAAGTAACCGAACGAACAAAAAGGACAATGTTTTTTAAAAGCTCTAACTTAAAAGTAAAGATTCATTGTGCTGGGTGCAAAAAGATAAACATAGCAAAGGTACATTAAAGTTAAACAAACAGCCCAATGATTGTTTAATTATAATTCATGAGTTCAATGACTCACGAGGGCATATAGGGTCCTTTGCGGCGATCATAATCATGATGGTTGATTTTGGTTTAGTTATTATCCAATACAAAAAGTGAAAAAGTTTGTTTATGCTTATGTTCATCTCTAATTATCAGCTTAAAAATCTAAAAGTAGTAGTTTATATCACGGCGTTTTCTTTTTTACATGAACCACAGAGTTCCTATTTTAATAGGCCAGAATCCTTAAAATAATATACTTGGTAAAAAAAATAAGGAAACGTGTGTGGTATTGAATTTATCTTTCAAATGATAAGGTCTGCATTTAATAAATATCGTCAAAACATTAAAGCAAGAGATATTAGCGATACATCCATACTAATCCATACTAATATCCATACTAATATTATAAATGCGAAAGTGTGTCTGTCTGTCTGTCTGTCTGTCTGTCTGTCTGTCTGTCTGTCTGTCTGTCTGTCTGTCTGTTACCTCTTCACGCTTAAACCGCTGAACCGATTTAGATGAAATTTGGTATATAGATAGTGTCAGTCCCGGGGAAGGACATAGGATACTTTTCATCCCGAATAAATGTAGTGTTCCCGTGAAAAACGGGATTAAACTTTGTATGGAGAGCAAATCATTGTAGTTGCAACAACTCCCTACATGTCAGCGTTTTGACGTAAACTAATCTACCTACGATAGACCTTCACCAAACGCATACCAAACTATTCTTTGTAAAAAAACAATAAATTCTGATATGGGAACATGTATCCGCAAAATTCGATTAATCGCGTAATTTCAAGAATCAAATACATAAAATTTTACAAATTTGAATCTATCACATTTGATTTGACAAACGTGACACACCCATCTGGCAAGACATGTCAAACCAGTGATTGCAGAAGGGCTACTCCGATGTTCAAAATTTGACTGTCGAATAGTGCCATCCCTCTCGATCTCATGTCAAGGTATATTTGAGTGAATGGAATAGCACTATACGAAAGTAAAATTTCGAACATCGGAGTAGCCCTTCAGGTAGGTATCACGTTCCGATACGCACATCATCTGAAAATAGTGCCTACGAGCTTTGATTATGTACCTCCGCTTGGTAACTGAGTATAAATAAAGTAGTAAATAACTCAGTATGCAAAGATACGATACTTAACATATATAAATAATACTAATAATATTAAAAAACGAGAAAGTATTTACGTTCATTCCAATTTCATTCATCTTAATTTTAAACAATGATTGATGGAAGGTCGCCAGTGTTCGGAAATCGTCGTAAATAAACAGCCAATTGCTGAATTGCCTCTTTCTAACCCATAATTTGGCGTGTATGGCAGGGTGAACAAATTCTTTGACCATCTTTTTCCATATATTATTTTCGAACCAGAATATTTTGCTCTATTTTACCATAACAAGGCTTGAACCAGCGACCTTCGTCATCTTTTGTCAAATTAAGGGATAAAGACCGATGTGCAATATTTATCGCCGAGTACAGTATTAGTGCATAAAGTTTTTGTATTTTTCGGATCTTAGACTCGGATACTCGACAAGACCCGAATTGTCAATCAATTATTATGCTACATAATCTTTACATAATCGACGTGCCAAGTCAAGGGCCTGACACGCTTTGATGGAGAAGGATAGCCTAATAAGGCTGCACAAAAAATTGCACTTTTTCTATTTCCGAAAAAAAATATAAAATTTAAATAGAAAAAGTGCAATTTTTTGGCTCTATCACCGACCGAGCATTTTTTCATGGTCGGTTTATAGGCACACTTATATTCATGACGAAAACTGGCTATGTGAAAGATCCATATTGGCATCAAAAATGATATTGTTTTCAAAATCAACAAAAAAAGTACAAGTTTTGTTAATGCGCAACTTAGACGCACCCAAATTTGGCAACGGCGCTAGATTGAGAATCACCTAATTAGGGAAATACATTGTGAAGGGCACGATTTTAACGGGAGAAGCCAAGGGACAAAGTGTACTTATACCACGTGTTCCAATTATACCGAATAATTTACCATTTAATTTTAAACGTCTACAGTTTCCATTAAAAGTTTTTAACATTTTCTATGACTATTAATAAATCACAGGGGCGAACATGAAAAGTAGCAGGAATACATTTGGGCACGAAATGTTTTTCTCATGAACAGTATGTAGCTTGCTCATGTCTCCAAATAAAAAAAATTACATGTTTTTACTGACCTAAATAAATCATTTAGCATAATTTATTGAACTATACTTCAATAAATTAAGTTGTAAAAACCAAGTTAGAAAAATAATAGTAGCTACCTAATAATTATTTTGTCCCAATTTCATAATGTGACAAAATTCTTTGGTGAATAGGTAGAACCATACCTTCTTCGTCAGTTGATTATGGACCGTCACCATCTCGAGCCATTTCTGAGCATAGCTTATGGAATCGAATAGGACTTAGCCTCGGATAACTTATTGAATCGAATGGGACTTAGCCTTGCAACTCCAAAAATATTAAAAAAAGGATGTTTTGCATTTTGTCCATGGCTTTCACCCAATAGCCCAGAACTAAACTACTAACTAGATTCCATTCGAGTATTGAATACCTGAAAGGGTTGAAAGTCTAGTTGTTTTTTTTTTTAATTGTCAATATCAATTAAAGAGTTCTACGCGTACGAAGTCGCGGGCAAAAGCTAGTATAATATAACTAAACCGATAACAAACTTATTTTGCATTTCCGATTACAAACAAACCCGTTTTTAATTACAGCGAGTACAGTTGGATTGCTTAAAGCCTTAAGTATTTTAAAATGAAAAATAATTTCGAAACTTTAACATGTTTGATCGGTAATCCAGAGGTAGGTACCGGGTTCGATTCCCGGACTCTTCCGCCAGGTTACACTTTAATTTTTTTCTTTGTGTTTTAATCTTTTTATCAGTTGTTAAAGTAAGTTCTAGTTGATTCCTCGCACAACACGCAGCTACCACACACAGCACCGGTAGATGCAAACAACCTTAGAATTTTAAAGGTAAGTAAAAGAGTTGAATATTTACACACACGAACACAACAGTCAAACAAAAACATTCTGAAATTTGAGCTGTGTGCAAGCAAAAACGAATAGCAATTATCTAGATTTAAGCCAAAGAATTGCAGT
The DNA here is from genome assembly GCA_932273695.1 of Apotomis betuletana. Taxonomy (NCBI): domain Eukaryota; kingdom Metazoa; phylum Arthropoda; class Insecta; order Lepidoptera; family Tortricidae; genus Apotomis; species Apotomis betuletana. Next base: position 7,420,937 of record OW026318.1, on the reverse strand, counting down.
AAAAACTATTCATAAACAGTATCACATTCAATTCTGTTTCCAACCTATGCGAACCTATAATGGTTGCTTCTATCACGCACATACTCGTAGCTTAAATAAATAAGTGACAAGGCATCCGTCACGTTTTGACAAAATGCGAGTGTGAGTGATGCTTTGTCACTTATCTATCACGTTATAAACGCAACCATCATTCATAGGCCCCCTTCCCGTCTAGCACAACTATGCTTCGCGACTCTTATCGCGCGATATAGCGCTACCCGTTACCCTCTCACATTACTGCATAGAAAGAGACAGGCAATTATCTCGCGCGAATAATAGTCGCTTGTGACAGTTGTGCTAGTGTCAAACTCTTGTCGGTGTATCTGATGTAGTATGTAGCTGTCTCTCTCTATCCCTATCCATAGCCACCTCCTTGATTTCCCTATACAACATGACGTTTACCTTCTTTTTTATTTGTTTTACGTAGCTTATTCTTGGTCTTCTGCCTCGTTCTCCTTCAACTTTTCCTTCGATGATGTTGCTTATAAAAGTTCATGTCGTGTTAGGTGTCCAAACAGCTCTGGTAGGTACTTACCTGGAAATAAAACATTTAATTAATTATTTATATCAGTCATTGACCTCCAAACACAAAATCCCAAATTAAGATTAGATACGTATTACGTAAGAGACTGTTTAATTATTTAAAACACACTAATGAGTAAGCCAAGCCGCAATGTTTGCTTTGGCGTCGGATGTATGGTCTGCCAATCCTGTTTAGCTTGGAAACATATACGTATTTATATACAAGACTAAATGGTGGCCGTGAATTTCGTGCGCAGAAAAAACTGGGTTATGACTTTTTTGCTTCTCCGTAGTTGGGTAAAAGTATCCTATGACCATCTGGGGATGCCCGACTACCCCAGTACAAAAAAACAGTTCAGTCGTTTAGGCGTGATGAGAAGACAAAATTATCTTTATTAAGCAACACTTCTTCTTACTGTAGAAGTGTATAGTATCTGAGGAAGTGTTGCTAGCGCAAAAAATGTTGCCCTGTTTATTAAATATCAGTAATTTTCGGAATTACCCGAGTACACCTTACAATCTTATAATAGTACAAGTTGCGGCGGAATTAGTCAAAAACAGACGCCTAGTACACACATTTTACAATAATAAGCGCCAAAGTCGAATACGGTCCGACATAGAACATTTCTTTTCCTTTCAGTTCCTAAAATTTCGTAAAAAATTATTAAGTTTTGGAGAAGGATTTACCCTTACCATGAGTTATCGTGACCGTAGTTGCCAGCGATTAAAAGATTTATATGGAGAATTGTACAGCGCTCCTAGCGATTACTTTCTAGAACTACAATTCTCCATACAAATCCTTTACGCATTCGCCAGTGAGTAAACTCGTGGTAAGGGTACAGACGTGAACGAAACCATGATTTCTATGTAAAAATTTGCAGTGGTATTTCCTTAATACCTAATCATGAATAGATCGCCTGGTCGAAGAGCTGTTGGATGCAAGAATCACAAATGCAGCGGACTATTTCAACCTGGCATTACATTATAATTCTGACGGATACATACTAAATTCAAAATAAAAAAAAAACCGATACCGAGTGGGATTGAAATGCTACTAAAACTGAACATAACAAAATTTGGAATTCTTAGCTTCAATATTGGCTGAGATCCAATCCAGTCACTTGTTCCAATAAACGCTGAATATCTTGGAAACTATTGCAGGTATTTTTAACAAACATAGCTAAGAAGTAAGAACCATCTCGGCAGACAATGTTTTCGATTAAGAAAGCCGCTTTTGAATCGGTCCATACGTTTGGAAGCCACAATGCCAGAGACAGATACACAGACACACATGTTAAACTTACAAGGTTATAAGTTTAGCCTCTCTTGTTTCGTAAGGGGCTAAAAAAAGTTTTTTAATAGGTTTATAAATGACCGCAGTAACAATTTTAAAACGCTAACTGTAGAACCTATTTTATTTTAAAGTCGCTTAGCAACTAAAACATAGCTAAACATAAGGTGAAGTTCACATAATCACTCGTATTACATCATATAGCAAAAAGAAGATAGTTCTGCAATGCTACGGTAAAAGGACGTATCTTACTATGACATCCGTATAAAGATACGACGTTATACTGTAACGTGGCAGAGTTAGCGAGCGAAACTTATAAGATTTCGCACGTTGCCCGCACCAGAAGAAAAAGGTTGTAACCGTCTACAATTTCCATATGTTGTTAGTACATTATTACGCGTGGGGAGACACGTAACTGTATTACATTGGCAAACACGTGACCGGTACTTATTAGGTTTGCAGTTATATTTTTGACGTAAAACCGCTAAAATGCCATTAAGACTGCATTTATTGTAGCTTTTTCTATGTAGTGACTATGACGCTCAGTAATTAGGTATACATAGCAGGTATAATTATATATTATGATAATGACTATTGCCTAGTGTTAAATCCAATTCTTACCAGTCTACGTAATAATTTTGGCAACATTAGAATTAGGAGAACTTAAAATATTATTAACCGAATTATAAATTGTTAAAGTTGTCAAGAAGCGAGCACTGCTGAGTGCCCTCATCATAAAATCTCTATGTAAGACCGCCGCATTCCGCTATAATCGGTTTCTCTAATAACTTTAGCGATATGTTTGAGATATGGTCGACACAATAATACATTTTGATCTGCCTCTTCTCTGATATCGGTTATCTGGGGTTAAATACAATAATTCGCGTCCCTTCATAATAATTTAAACTTACATATAAATGAATCATAATGCCAGTGTTTTAAACTTGACATTGTTACTCTAGTGTTATAACGTAAGTGTTAACTATTCCTTGAACCTATAACGTGCGGTGACGTCAATAATGGGTGTATGGAAATGGTAAACGGTATTGAATCATGTTTATTATTTATAGTTACATATTATGACGACGTGGTTAGCGCAGTTTGTAGTGTACCTGCCTACTGAGCCAGCGGTCCTGGGTTCGAATCCCGGCCGGGGAAAATATTTGTGTGAAAAACTCGAACATTAATAGTTCCTGGGTCATGGATGTTATCCATATTATGTATTTTATATATTATGTATATCGTCGTCTAGTACCCATAGTACAAGCTTTGCTTAGTTTGGGACTGGTTCGATTTGTGTAAGATTGTCCCCTATTATTCATCATTTATTTATACACGCAGGCATCGTCAGAGAGAATACAAAATCGAATCAGCGACAGGCTTCGTCAAACAACACACCAATAACGTGACATCCGCAACAGGCTTCGTCAAAGTATTTATAATTACCTATATAAAACTAGGTGTTTTTATTTACCGTATAGTCGGGTAAAACGTCCTATAGCCGTTACCAGATGTCCAGCTATGCCCGTACCAAAACTTATTCAACTCGTCCAGCCGTTTTGGCGTGATGAGAGGACAAAGAAAATCTGACCAACAGATGGCGCTACGAGCCAATACAAAGCATAGGCCATCCAAAATTTGCCCGCCTGCTTCGGCCATACAACTCCATTCAAGTTAGTTCCGTTATTGACATACGACGCTGTCGTCGTGTCGTAGGTCATACAACATACGCCGACCCCCACCTACACACTTACCTATATTCAATTTACCCAGAATCCTAACACGTCAATCACTTAAGAACAACTTAATTTCCAACTAACTAAATGTCAATAAAACTTTATTGACATTGTCATAAAACTAAAGTCCACTTCTAAGTAGTGACTTACATGACCCTCTGTCTATTTGTTTGCTGGGAAAACATGCTCACAGCACACCGCATCCTTCTACTTCGCATATCAAGGTCGCAAATGACGAATGGGCTGCGCACCACATTCTCCTCCCGCCCTAAGTCAGGCTGACCCGGTTTAGTCTTCACGGCGCAGTCCATCCGCCCAGTGCGCCCGCGTCACCCTGCGCAAATTACTCCTGTAGCGCAGAGATAATCGCATTAGCAGGTAATACTCCCACACAAAGTCCGACTACTGGTAGTGAGGGCTAATAAGCCCTGACACAGTTCAAGTCATGTCTTAAAAAAAAGCACCAGTACGTTTAACCCGGCGTTGGACATTCGAACTACGTGTCGTGCTGTCACATAGCGCGGAGACCCTATGGCAATATCGAGCGGCTGACTGTAACTGGCAAGGGGCAGGGCAAGAGACCACGTGACCGCAGACCAACGCGATAGACGGATTTACTACTAAAGGCAGTCAAGAAGCCATCTCTGAAAGACATAAATAGTTCAAGTAGTTTAATTACTTGAGAAATAGCCAATTGTGTTTAGTAACAGGAAAAACCAAGCAGGAGGATCGTTCTGCCCTCATTTAAATATTGTTTGAGACGAGATCGAGAGGGATGGCGCGGTATAGAGAACCTTCTGTAGTCTTCTACTCTGTGTATTTGGTAAAGTCAAAAAAGTTTTGTTGGGACAAGTGCGCCAGCACGGCTAACGCACTTACCACATTATTCAAGTACTCGGCTTGATTAGCCGCACTAGCGTGGCGCAGTAATTGCACTCATTAATGAAACGATTTCGTTTCCATTTAATTGTAGCTTCCTCTGACTGACCCACAAAAACTAGAACACGGTTCCTTTTTGCCTCGATCAGTACTTATACTGTCAAATTGAACGGACATAACGGACTTACATACTGCTCCTTTACTGGCCCCTTTTTTAAGTCCTGGGGGCCTATGATGGTTGTTTTTATCACGCGATAAATAAGTGACAAAGCATCCGTCACGTTTTGACAAAATGCAAGTGTGAGTGACAGATGCTTTATCACGGGATTAACGCAACTGTCATCGGCCCCTGGGGTATAATTTGATAAATATTGACAAATACAATTTTTCATCGATTTCACTACACTTAAGTCTGGAAGAGATCGCGTTTTAGTGATAAGACCGCCTATTGTGTATCGTTATTTAAGAATTGTATTTATTTTGTACCCTTTTGTAAACTTCTATTGGTGTGCAATCACTCAAATATTTGCCCCTGCCGGGATTGGAACCCAAGACCGTCGGCTCAGTAGGCAGCTACACTAACACTGTGAGTGTGTCAACCGCGTCGTCAATACAATTTGTTGTCAAAATATTGAACTATTCGCAAATAATTCAAGTCCACGGAGGAAAACCATAATTACGCTCCCTTTTTTACAATCCACGTAAATGAGGTCAAAGGTCACAGATAAATTAAAGTTTCAAGTACAAAAACCGCAGCTTTTGTTATCATTATCTAATAAAGTCAAAGGTCATGCAATGGCAGAAAGTTTTTTTTGTGAAACTACTTGCAACCCAATGCCCTATAAAGCTAGATTTCATAAAGGTTACCTAATTTCTGATAGAGTCAGTCACGCACCGCTGACTGATAATGAATGACTGATCGTAATCGATATTGCTATAGGTACGATATTATTACAATTAAATAAATATCAGACAACCACACACAAATCGATCTTAGACCCAAATTAAGCTCCTTAATGTACATCATGAATGAACATTATGATTCTAGCAAATAAATGATATCTTATCTTATCTCCTGATGAAACTAGTAGCTCGTGAGCAGACTTCGTAAATTTGCTTTGAAATAAAATAAATAAATAAATAAATATTAAGGGACAATCTTACACAAATCGACCTAGTCCCAAACTAAGCAAAGCTTGTACTATGGGTACTAGACGACGATATACATAATATATAAATACATACATAGATAACATCCATGACCCAAGAACAAATATTTGCACAAATATTTGCCCCGGCCGGGATTCGAACCCGGGACCGCCGACTTAGTAGGCAGGTGTCTACCAACCGAGCCAAACGCGTCGTCAAAAATGGCTATTATTTGTATTTTTTTTACGTTTTTACCTATATAATCATCACTCTCACACTCGCATACTTGTCAAATCGTGACTGATGCTTTGTCACTCGTTTATTGCGTGATAGAATAAATGTAACTATCTTAGACCAAGGCAGCTAATCAAGATGCGAGATGCATCGAGGCGACAGAAAATTGGCAATTATATTGAAGCTCCATGGTATGTTTACATAGGCTTTAAATGCTTTGCAATTATCAGTGTTTCAACATACTAAGGGTTCAAGAAATGTGAAAGCAATACCGATAGCAATTTCAGTTACACAACCAACCCTCGGCTTAGGGTTACAGTTAGATGGAAAGCGATCAGAAATTGATTGTAATGCAATTTACCGCATTAGCGTTGCATAATCGGCAGCTGTTTCAAGTTTGTTTTAGTAATCAATTAATTTATTGTTTCGCTGTGCTAATTGCTAGTTGCTAATTATTGATGAAATATTGCAATAATATTATTTGCACATAAATTTCAATAGTTTCGTTATATTTTTACAAACAAAACACGGTTTATATTCGATGTATGTAATGAAATCATAATCATCAAATATTTATATGAAATATCACCACTTTATGGTTATATTTGATTTATATTAGTACTAGTTAAGTAGGCCATAAGGGCACTTTTACATGTCTGAGTCTACCGGCATTTCACAAAAGAGGACCACAGTTGAGAAGAAATGTCGAAAGAAACTTAATTCTACGTAGGTAAGTTGTCAATAGCACTTATGTGTTGACTTGTAAAATGTGTGAGTATGGGTATGATCTAATCCAATCTAATCTAATATTGAGGGGTACGTCAAGGAGGCCTATATAAATATATATAGAAAAGCTCGATTGGGAAGTAGTATTCAAGTCATTTCTCGGTAGAATTTTCGAACAATATCCGTCAATCTACTTTAATGTCGATTATCTAGACTAATATAATTATTAATTATACCAGAATGCCAAGCCCACACAATATAATAATTATGAGGAAGAATCAACTGAACTTGAACTCTGAAAAGAGATAATCGTTGTCTTCACAAAACAGTAAACAGCATAGAAACCTTGGCATTCTGTAACTGTTTGACTTCCGTAGTCCAAAACCGTACAGTAAACCGAAACGCGTACCTTTTTGACCCTTATTGTATGTATGTATGTAAACACTTTATTGTACACAACAACTGGTTATAAATACATTCATAACAAATAAAACATGTACAAAGGCGATGAATTTATCCCTATTAGGGATCTTTTCAAGTTAACCTTTGAGCAATTGAAGAAATAGAAATTCAAAGGAAGAGAAGAAAATATATATTTATTTATTGTCATTGTGACAAGAGCGAGAAAGGTACGTGTCTCAATTTCCTTGACTGTACATGAGCGAGCGAAGCGAGCAAACCGTCTCCGTTTCAGTTTGGCCCAGAATTATTTCTATTGTCAAATTCCGGATGTCCGATTGGCGAGAACAGCCGCAAATACGAACGACCAAGCAACCGGACACACAAAAGAATCTTCGAAAAGGAGATACTTTCCTTACTCGGTCAGTAAAAAGGGTTGAAAAGCACAGTAGGTTTTATTCTACATTCAACATTGAATGTCTTTTAGGAATCGTTGGTCTCAGGATTTTTTGTTGGGACTCTGGAAACCTAAAATCATAAGCGCTTGACTTTCATTTCTTGAAGTCTATTGAAAATAGCGTAGAAAATAATCCGCGGCCATTTTTACCGGACCTCGTCCTCCATTGTGACCGACTGCGAAAAGGTAATGTTCCAAGCTTCCTATGGACAACCTTCGCGACGTGTCGTTGCCCAACGGCGGTAATTACACGACAAACAATGCGTTTTGAAACGAGTCGCACGATCTTGAACGAGCCGGTAAAATGACGCTTGCACATGCTGCTGTCCCGAATATTAACACACCTCGCGTGTACATAAACTTTGGAGAACAAACATAGGGCGGGCTATCAACATGCAATGAATAAATAAGAAATAAAAAAACTTTACTCGAAATAAACGTATTTTTTTATACAGGCCTTTAAGCGTGTTGACCAATCATCAATAGCGGCACGCACTTTTTCTATAGGGATTAGCTTCGATTCTCTCACTAGCTTGCGTTTTAGGGACTGAAGGTTTGGATGTTACTTTCGGCATGCTCATAGCTCCAATTCTGTCCACAAAGCATAATCCAACGGGTTTAAGTCACACGCATGGTATTGTAACTATTATAAGAAAACATTGCTGTTGTGCTGCCTAATCTCTTATATTCTGCTGAAACTGGACCGTGTGTCTTCGTCACAATCTCTTTAGACCGATTCCACCTTAAATAAATGCCTCCGTAAAATATTGAAGATCAATTGATCCGACCGCGTGCGGAACACCGAAGTTTTGCGGAGGGAATTGAGGTCTATATCATGCACCGATAACTGCGCTGGAGCGGCCATGTTTCAAGGATGGTAGAAAGGCGAGTGGCTAAGCGTCTTATAGTCGGAGCTTGAGGAATCAAGCGAAAACATGGCGGAAAACTCATTAGTTATACAAAGACGTGCTTAAACACCACATGAGGAACTGCAACATTGACCCGTCACAGTGGGAAATGCAGGCAGCCAATCGCCCAAAATGGAGATATTTCGCATTTCAAGTGAAATATTACGCTTTCTGGATTCTGCCCTTGTTTTGAGTAAGGGTGACGGCCAGAATCCAGCCTTTGTATCGGCAGTGAGTCAGTTTACATGCCGAAATAAAATAGATAGAGTAAGCCACGGGGCGGGGGAGGCGTTCATCATCTCCCTTCCAATTTTGACCCTCAGTGTCAACGGAATGCTAAGGCTTCACTGCCTGCCTGTGATTTCTTACTTACTGCCAAAAATACTTATACTAACGATGATGCTACACACTGACGCGCTACCAGTGAGTCGGACTTTGTGTGGACTTTGTGTAGGGATTATCTCCGCGCCACATGAGTAATTTTGGGGGAGGGTGACGCGGGCGCACTGGGCGCATGGACTGCGTCGTGATAGAATGAAACCGGTCAGCCTGACTTAGAGCGGGAAGAATCGATACCATTCTTCAATCTAAAAAGAGATCAAAAGTACACCGATATAGGTTAGCTGGTTTCTAAGACGCAAAAGTATTCCTAAGCGTCATTTTATTGCCCATAAGCGGCAGCAAAGGTTGCAAAGGTAAAATGTACGAAGTTCTTAAACGTTTAGGAATATTTCAACAACGGATCCGAAACATCATTTTTAAAAAGTAATAATTTAGATTTTTTTAATTACACTAAAACTACTGCAGTGGGCCTCGACAGGCAGAACAAAATCGCTGGCCCAATATTACAGGGTTCTATTTTACATTTTCAGAGTAGTTAAAATTAGACTTCATGACATTATGACTATGTTCGAATCTGAACTCGTCAAAAGTGAAATATAGAACCTGTAGTATTGACCCAGCGAAATATCATCGTTACTTGGAAAATAAGTTTCTGTCAAAAATTTCATTTTTGTGACAAGCTTTTATAGCCGACTGTACTTTTCTTTGGATATCCCTCAAATGCTCACTGAGACGATTCTAAAGAGCCCAAACTCGGTAGGATTTCTTTTTCTATTAAAGAGTTTCTATGGCCACCTTCCGGCTCCATCATCAGATCAGCCCCATGGTACCAAATTATTGTATCGTCATCAAAGTTATGTAAGTATGCAAAATTTCAGCTCAATCGGTTGACGATATCTGCTTCAAAATTGAGTTGCAAGATTCCACCCGAACAAACATGCTTACATACAATGCAAGTTAAATTAAAGCTTGTAAAAATGCATGTCTCTCGTCTGATCGAACGAAGGACGTTGTAACTTTAAAACGGTGCTGGTAAACCTTAGTCTTTTTCGCAAGGTTGGTATCAGATACAAGGTCATTTAACCTAGCTCTACAGTAATCGGGAAGTTGGCTGAAATATGAGTTTCCGCAGCGAAGTGCGTCGCACACCTTCGCCCAACTTCGCGAGGGTTATAGTAATGATATCTTACTTGACTTACATGTCACAGTGATGCTTTGAAACGGCTGTACATAATCACAGTTAATATTTCACCTGTGTATTACTCATCCACATTGAAACCAAGCAGCAGGCTTACAAAAAAGCACTATTTATCAATGCAATATTCACTGTTCTGTCTCCTTTCTCTGGACTTGTTTATTCCAATTTTCGTAGTCCCACGACGCACATAATTAAATCTACACAGTAATGCTATGTTATCTGACTTCCTTAATTATAATTTAATCTAATAATATTCTCCATGCTTTCCTGCATTGCACAACCGACATTTTAGACATTAATCTTTGAGCTGTCACTGTCAAACTCATCTCAATTGAAACATGGACGAAAGGAGATTTGTTACGAAATAGTTATGTCATTGTTTTTAGTTTGATTCAACATTTTTATATTATGGATCAAATGATTGTGAAGATTATGTTGTTAATAATAATGATTATCATTAACTAGTTAATGATACGGTTTATTATATTGACTCGGATATAAAAAAGAAGAAGGCTTTCTATATAGGTACAAAGATCAAAACTTCTTATCTTATTCTGCCATTTCTCTAATTCCTTTCTACTATATCCGTATCATATAATTAGTCTCATTATCCAAGGTTTCTCGAACCAAAACTCAACGAAACAAAACCAGAATTCTCAAAATCACGTGCTAAAAATGCACTATTATTTTCAAATTATTACCAGTAGGTATCATTAACTAGTTAATGATAAGATTTATGCGAATGATTGCGCTCACACGTGGTTCAGGACTTGAACTCTGCTCTGGTGAGCAAACTGACCATTTCGCTGCTTCCTATTTTCTCGGCCAGATTTTGCCATTTCTCTAATTCCTTTTTAGAGGGATTTATTAGGTCTGTACTTATTATATAATTAGTCTCATTATCCAAGGTTTCTGTAACCAAAAATTTGCAAAACTAGATTAGAATTCTCAAAATTACGTGCTAAAAATGCACCATTATTTTCGAATTAGTTACAAACTGACATAATCTATATTTTTTGTACCGTTTTGCTCTATTGTCTGCGTAGAAAGTGGCGAGATGTAACGCTGTGAACGTAGTCGGTTCCACGCTGCTCTTGCACATTGAACCTGTTTACAGTGCAAGAGCTCTCAGATTGCGACTCGGGTTTGGTTGATAACTGAGAGGTTCTTATCTAAATAAATAAATAAATAAATATCGGACAACCTCACATAAATCGATTTAGTCCCAAATTAAGCTCAAGAAGGCTTGTGTTATGGGTACTAGACGACGATATACGTACTTATATATATAAATATATACTTAAATACATAGAACAACCATGACCCAAGCACAAATATTCGAGTTCATCACACAAATATTTGCCTTGGCCGGGATTCGAACCCGGGGCCGCCGGCTCAGTAGGCAGGTGTCTACAAACCGAGCCAAACGTGTCGTGTTATCTGGATCGCCTAAGAGCGAGCGAGACAGGAATTAAATCTGAATCGCATTCTGACAGCCTTGTAAGACAGTCTCATCTCACTACGGACAGGAAGCGACTAGGTTATAAATTCATCATTTTATGACATTTGACTTCTTGTCTCTTTGTACTTTTACGTAACAACTTGCCGTCGTCAACTTGCCAACAATAACGGGATAGTTGAGTCATATGCTTGTTACAAGAATAACACATTGCTCAAAGGAATATTGTATGTGAAAGACTTTTGTTAAACCAGACCACATCCAGTGCCAATATCTTTACTCCAGTCCTGATACATATCAGTCAACTACCTACAAAACACACAAGTAACGCAAAAAAGAAACCTTAGAAAGAAATCCAATTTTTTTTTTCAATCAGGCATATAGGTCATAATCAAAACTGTTGATGTTGTTGATGTGTAATTAAAACTTAGAGGGACGTAAGTCCAAATCCAAATCAATTTAATTAAGCTCTCACCCCAAGTGGAACGCACCAACAAAGCGCTTATTAGCCGAACAACGTCGCGTGGGCAGGCTATTGTATTTATATATGTATATGCGTCTGTATGTATGTAACTCCTTCTCTCTCGTCACTTAGTGAAGTAATGTATTTACACCTTCACACAATTACTCATGTCGTCAACTACGCTGCCGATAACTATATCCATCGAGTTCAGAAAAGAAGTTTTAAAGGTGACAAGAATCTACTCGTAATCTTGATAACAGTGTTTTTTTTTATGTTGCTACAACAATGGTGTTCCATCGATTTTTCGTGGATCGCATAATCATATCCTTTTTTCTTCCCTAAATAAGGGGAGAGAGCATCTCCAAGGTTTCAAATAAAAAATTATATTTAAAGTAAATAACAAAGAAAGAGAAAAAAGTCGGTTGACATTCGTTTAGTGGTTATTTATTTATTTCCTCGTAAATATGATGAAAAACATTGGTGTGTCACGGGTGGTAAGGAGATTACAAACTCAGGCCAATTAAATCGGTTCATTAATGATGTAGTTCGGTGACATTAAAACACAACTCACTCGAGCGTCTTTTTTTTTTAAATTGGTTTACAGTTAATTTGAGTTGTATAAGGGCCGTATAAGCGCTTAAACAGCATTTGCGCTACTTAGGGTCGCTTAACAACAACTTTAATGGAAGCTAAGTAACAATTTATAGCCAAAAACACACGGTTCGTCGACAGATTGCAAGACTTCCCATTGTCGCAAGCGCATGCGCATGTAGGTGACGGACGAACATAACCAATGATAATCATGGCGGTTGCTACATTGTACGGAGGAGGCTATGGAAAATACGGAAAATATGGGTTTTACAAGACTGTTAGAAGGTTTTAGGTCCTACTTTGAACATTGGACCTACACCTACGAAGACATACAATTTTTAGGTGGCGGATGAATATAATATAATCAATCGATTATGGGAAAATCTGAAATTATGTTTAAATAAAGCATTGCTATTCTGCCTGTTTTTTTTTAATATTTAATTTACTTCGTTTTAGCTTATATTTTAGTTAGTTCAGTCCTTAGTTGATTAATTGTATTTTAATTTCTAGATATATGTAGATATAGTTGTAAATATTGCTTGTATCTATCACTAGTCGACTGTACAGTCGAGTTCATTTACATCTACACACTTACGAGAACAAAAATATCTGAACACGACCCTATTGTCAGGAGCATAAAATCGTGTTCAGATATTTATGTTCTCGTAAGCGTGTAGATGTAAATGAACTCGACTGTACAAGACAGTTTATACTAAAAAACAATATTAAAAACTGCAAAACGTATATCCCCTGCAACTTCGGTTGAGTATTTCTGTACGCTGAGTGTGGGCTTGAAATGTATGCAAAGTGATTTTGGTTACGATATTGTTCACATTACTGCTTGCAATTCACAATGAAAATCCAAGGGATTTTTATATATTTATCGCGTATTTTGGTAGTTTTGAATACAATTTACGATCTACGAAATTTAAAAATATTTCTCAAGAATTCTCATTTGTATAAAAGCCCGCCCCAGCTTCGCACGGGTGCATTGCTGATAAATTATCCATGTATTACACATATAAACCTTCCTCGTGAATCACTACATCTATTAAAAAGAGCAGCATCAAAAGCTGTTGCGTAGTTTTAAAGATCTAAGCATACATAGGGACAGACAGACGGTAGCGACTTTGTTTTATACTATGTTAGTGATTTCAAAGATCAAGAAGAAATGGCTGTTTATTGATACGGACGCATATGTAACGACTTTGTTTGTACATTTACTCTTATTGTGAATATGTTGAAAAAGCTTCGCTTACTATGTCTGTTTCGTGTCGTACTATATTTAACAATAAACAAACGCATCCCTCGCTATCCATTCTCGCATATCTGGTGGAAGCTCAGCCTTAATATGACGCCTTTTTCTCTGTAATAAAATTCATTTTCTTTCTTCTTTCCATGTTCCGTTATTGCTAATATTTTGATACAAAGCTCAAACACAAACAAGTTAGACGGGTTTATTCAATACCGAATTTCACATGAATTGCAACAAAACCTTATGCAAATTCAACGCTTAGCGTTAAGTGCTCGCAAAATGACTAGCCATTGCTTCAGACCTGCACAGACATATTTTATGTTCAGAGCTGGAATATTGATGGACTTCGTGTATAAAGTAGGGATAGTATAATCTCAAAATTGCTCATTTTCAAAGGCATGCGAATGCCTCTAACAGATTCCGCAAAATGTACAGAAAATTCCAGACATTTTTAAATAAATGGGCACCGTAAGAATACGATACGTTTTCGACATATCTAATTATTATCATCCCATAGATTTTTGGAATTAATGGCCGAAAATAAGCGATTTTCATACAATGATGATAACGATTTTTCAACTTTTCTGTAGCGTCTGAATTTTATACTGGTACTAGCGACCCGCCGGCTTCGCACGGATGCAATGCTGATAAATTATGCATGTATTTATACATATCTTGGATCACTATCTATTAAAAAAACCGCATCATAGTTCCGTTGCGTTCTTTTAAAGATCTAAGCATACATAGGGACAGAGAGCAGGAAGCGGCTTTGTTTTATACTATAGGCACAGAATAGATAATACTAGTATATTAGGTTAGGTATGTAGTGAAATTGGAAAGAAAACTGAAACTACAGAAAAAGGTAAGTGAGAAAAATAACCATGACCAATGGAACCAGAACGCTCCGAAAATCCTCTGTAGGTATATAATTGACAGCGAAATTAATCACCAATTAATAACATTGCCAAAGGCCTTGTTCGTTCGTTTGCAACATCGAGATTTTAGTAAACGATCGACCTTCGCCGATACCGCTCCTTGCTTATTACACTTTCCACCTATCAATCAGAGGTTGTGTCAAAAACTGTAAGTATAGTTATTATTATTACTTATTAAAGTACTTAGACCTTTTGTAGACAAGTGATTTTAGTAAGGTCAGATGGAGTAAGTTCATCGAAAATCATACCATTTGCGGTCATCATTCCCTTGTATTTATCCCATTTATTTGGGGTCGGTGCAGCATGTTTTCTTCCTCCATTCTTCCCTATTACCTACTTACTTACTCGTCATCGCCTCGTTTACTTCTTATTCATATCCTCTTTCACACAATCCATCCATATTTTCTTTAGTCTTCTACTTCTTCTATATCCGTCCACAGTCATGCTTAATGTTTTTTTGGTAATAACGCACACGTTACTACTATAGTATACTTAAGTTTTTAGCTACTTTTATGTTTAGTTGTATTTGTAGTTTCACGAAAACACCATCAATATAACTATACATATAAAAGATTATTTCTTTATGCCGCGGTATTAGCTCACAGATTACAATAACAATGAAAACAAGAGCAAAAACGAAACCTATAGCCTCGAGTCAACGATCGAAAGTGAACGCGATCGCGCGGAAGCGATGGAGGCGGAGATAGATCCCTGGAAGAGACAGCTATCGTCACAAATTTGTACCAAAATAGGAGCTCTTTGGTGATAAGACCGCCTATTATCTACCGTTTTACTAATAGTTTATACTAATGTTTCTTGTGTTTTATTTCGCACTGAAGAAGTATATTTGTATTGTATTTAAGGCTACTGTATCTAAGGTTTTAGGCATTTTTCTTTATGAACAAACATGTTTCTTAACATATTACCAATGTTACTACTTAGAACAGGGCTATTGCGATTTAATGGTAGCTATTTGAAACCTACAGTTTGAATTTTTCATTGATAATTTTTGTTTCAAAACTACTCGAAATCGAAAAGTTTAAAATACCATGAGTACTAGCGTCTGCGGAAACGATTTGTATTGAGAATAGTACAGCGCCCCTAGTAGTTGCTTTGTAGAACTACAATTATCCATATAAATTGTTTACGCAGTCGCGCGTACGGTCACTTACAAGCAGTGCAAATGGCCCACTTGGACCCGCAAGCAAAAGAAAAAACAAAAAAAAAGCGTAGGTACGGCCACTCTAAACTCATGCTAAGTACTGGGCTGAAATATTTTTCTTGAAGCTGTTAGCAAGAAATGGCGTGACAAGAAACACAGTTTGATAAAGATGGTCCCCAGCGCGCCCGCGATGTTCGTTCATAGATAAATAATAAACATAACCCGAGGTTTGTGTCAAATCCCCGTGCGCCAAAAACCCCGATGTTTGATAATAAAGTATTAATTTGCCTGTTGTTTGGAGACTCTACGCTCAAAGTTGTGGATAACTTTGGACAAACGGTCCAGTTAGGTAGGTCCAACTTCGAGAAAGAGGTCAATCGTGGAATCCGACTTGGCTGGGCAGCGTTTGGGAGTCTATGTACCTACTATCTTTTCGTCGAATATCTCGCAGTGTGACTGAAACGTGGTCGCTCACGATGGGCCTTATAAGAAGGCTTAACGTCACTCAGAGAGCATTGGAGAGGGGTATGCTCGGAGTTTCTTTACGAGATCGAATCAGAAATGAAGAGATCCGTAGAAGAACCAGGGTAGCCAACATAGCCCGAAGGATAGCAAAACTTAAGTGGCAATGGGCAGGGCACATCGCTCGTAGAACCGACGGCCGCTGGGGCCATCGAGTTCTTGAGTGGCGACCACGCACCGGACGACGCAGCATAGTTAGCCCCCCCCCCCCCACACACGGTGGACTGATGACCTGGTGAAGGTCGCTGGAGTCCGCTGGATGCGGGCGGCGCAGGACCGGCCATGGTGGCGTTGGCTGATTATGATGATGCCTGTTGTTTACCTCTAATTGTAATTTCTTGAATTGTATTTCTCCTGTATGTTTTATGAGGTGTGCAATAAACAGTACTTGTATTGTATTGTATAATTTGCGACGGTCAACCAATCCTGAGACCGCGGCTCAGAGCGCGATTTCTCGTCTTAAATTGATCGTTTGGCTATATGTCTGCGCTGTGGCCATAGATCACGGATTACGGAGAAAATCTCAGGTTTCAGACAAATGAGAATTATCGATTTATCGCCTGTTGTCACAGAATGGCCGACCGCAATCGAGTGGGACCAGGAAGTTGGGCAATCGTGTTGAAATTGATCATAGTTTCAAGTAAATTGATGAAAAATGTTACATTTTAATTTGGAGGCTGTATTTTTACGTAAAGCATGATTTTTGCTTTGTCTCATTGGTTTCTGAGATGTTATGATTAGGGTTCCTTTAATTAAATAAGTAGGACAGTATATTTATTAAAAAAAACATGCGGATTAAGTGGTAAAACAATTTAAAAAACCTAAAACCTACACTAACCTAACTCTACCAATTGTCCCAATTAGGGCTGGGACAATTGGTAGCAGCCGTTATTTAAAAATCCATGTAGTTGTACTTAATTGGAAACAGTTTAAAAATATACTGTTACCTACTTAACTACTACTTTTAGAAATTGACTTTGTGTTTTTTTTACATTTAGCGTCTACGAGGATTTTTGAAACACGGTTGCCACCAAAATCCCAACCCTTTTTTTTTTCAAAAAAGGTGTACATAACTGCATGCAACTGAAATTAACTCGCCAAACTGCTAAGACAGTTTGTTGGCGAGTATTTATAAAGTAGGTATAGACAAAACTAGAAAGGTTCCTTATTTGGAAAAAGTATCAAAACATTCAAAACGTAGCAAAAACTAAAGATGAATCGGTGTAGGTACTTTGCAATGCTAAAACTAGATTTAGATCCATCGTGATCCTCAGCCAAAAGACATCCACTGTTGGACATAGGCCTCTCCCGAAGAACGCCACCATGATTGATTCTGGGCTCCAGCGATCTTCTCCAGGTCATCAGTCCACAGTGTAACTAAATTATAACTTGTACAGCATAATTAATTACACGCATACGATTATTAACTAACAGTAACAATGTTTGGCACAACAACAAACATATTACACAACTATTTTCGTTCTGAAATGTTAAAATACTTGAAATGCATTTGTCAATAAATAATCGACGCAGAATAAATGCAACTTAGTAGCGTCAGAAAATTTTGCAAGATGCATCTTTAATTGAACCTTGAACTGTTGTCTTAGGTCACTGGTGTGATTGGAAAGAGAAAAACCGGCCAAGTGCAAGTCGGACTCGCGCACCGAGGGTTCCTTACAAACACTTATCACATTTTAATTAGCCGGGTTCAGTTAAGATTGCACTTGGTACGTATGGCGCCCGGTACAAATGAGGTGCAAAGTTAACGCAACCGATCACGTATGTTGTATAGGAGCCCCGTTTAATATTTATTATATTCTGTTTTTAGTAAGTATTTGTTGTTATACTTATATGCGCTTTTTTTTAACGATAACTAAACCAAATAATACACGATTCATTTATCTCATAACCTCATTAATCTAACGACAAACATTACCCAAAACCCAGTAGCGAGTTCGCTCCAAAACCCCACATTTAGCAACTGTGCAATTATAATTCAATCAAGAAGAATTGATCAACAATTGATCCAATAATTAATTACAAACAAATTATAGTGTACAGTTGTACAAATAGAGTAGGTTCGTTGTACTTTTTGTCTTATTTTGGTTTAGTTATTTATACTGGACAATCAAATGTGTTCTGTGTACCAAAGAGCATATAATCACTACGTTTTACTGTGTATCGACAGACATTAATTAAAAAAAATATATTGTGGTGAAAAAATGTTAGTGCGCAATGTGATGTATGTAATAGAAAATATGCATGCATACGGTGAATTTCATGTACAAAAACCATGGAATAATATTCAAATAAGGTACATTCAACGCTCATTCAAAAATCTGTTATCGGCGAATTTTAACCAATTTCGGTATTAGGGATAGCTGGACATCAAAAGATGGTTATACGACACTTTTTAGCTTGACTACGGTAGAAAAAGAAATACGCGTACGAAGTTTCGGGCACCTAGTGGCCAATATTATTTACCTAGTGTTGTCATTAGACCTCAGGCAACCTACGGTTAAAGATACCTTTGTTTAGTATACCTACATTTTCGTGATTATTACAAGACTAGCTATTGCCCACGACTCCGCGTGGAACTTGGAAAAGTATGGAAGCAACCTCGTACGACACAATAGATATCCACCTAATCACCTTAATTAATAAAAGGGATTATTAAAAGCGCCTAAGCAAATGTTAGAGCAATTGTGCTTTTGGTCTAATAATTACATTTCCTACAGGGTCATCAATGTCATCATGAATTACTTACTCACTTTTAATTTTTTTAGGGATAATTCCCAGGAAGAAAACTATCCTAATGTCCTTCCTCGGATCTTAAACTATCTCCATGCTAAATTTCATCAAAATAGATTTAGTGGTTTAAGCGTGAAGAGGTAACAGACAGACAGACACACTTTCGCATTTGTAATATTAGTATGGATTTGCATATAAAGCTTAAGTTTCATTGAACACAACAAAATTTCCACCAGTTTTAATAACGTAGTATGTATTATGTGTACCTATGTATGTATTATTTACTAACCTCTTCGACCCTTCCCTGGTTCGTCCGAAAAAGGTGAAAATAAACAAGATATTACGCAGCAAATTGGAGAATCATTGTTTGTTGAACTTGGATGAGTCAATTTGAACCCTGAGTCAAAACCTAAAGTAGGTTCATTGATTCCTTTTTTCCTCATTTAGATGCTGATGTTATTTATTCATAATTGTAATCATCAAATTGCGCACATACTTTGTCTCTGTCTAATGGTATGCATTACATGAAATTGTAAACAACTTTGACACAAGTAGCTGGTCATCACGAACATAACTACATTTTGAATTCTTAGCTTTATTATTGGCTGAGATCTTGTCACTTGTTACCACAGACAACCCCCACTAGACGGAGCATGTAAGGCGACCCGCGCGCACCAACGATATGGTACGGCAGAACATTAAAGTATCAACACGGTGGCCACCGTTTAGTTGCGTCCTTGTTTATGATCCATGCGTACGTCAACGAAAAAGAAATTAAATAAATAACATGGTAAATTGTAGTGTTAAGTGGTGTAGAGAGACCTCATAAACATGGACGCAACTAAACGGTGGCCGCCGTGTTGATACTTTAATGTTCTGCCGTACCATATCGTTGGTGCGCGCGGCTCGCCTTACATGCTCCGTCTTGTGGGGGTTGTCTGTGCTTGTTACAATTAAAGTTCAAAACTACTGGTCCTATTTCAACCAAACATAGCGAAGAACCATCTCGACGGACAAGTCTTTCTATAAAAAACCGGCCAAGTGCGAGTCGGACTCGCGCACCGAGGGTTCCGTACAAACACTTTCCATCCCTAAGTGGTTAAGTTAAGTTTGCACCTGGTATGTATAGCGCCCCATATAAATTAGGTACAAAGTTAGGTATTAAAAAAAAATATATTATGTGATGTAACTAAAAATTTATGGTTTTCGTAATTTTTCCTTTATCTATGCTATAAGACGTTGCTTCATACCAAATTTCAAGATTCTGAGTTCACGGGAAGCACCCTGTAGGTTTTGATTCCCTTGCAAGTGTCGAAAATTTGCGGCATAAACGGCTGTATCTTTTGATTGCGTTGGCTTAGAAGTTTTATTTTTTCACAGCTTCAAGGGACAGTAGACCTGAGTAATTGATATAAATTTCAGCTTCATACCTCCACGCGTTCCTGAGAAAAAGGGTCTTGACAGACGGACGGACGGACGGACAGACGGACAACAAAGTGATCCTATAAGGGTTCCGTTTTTTCCTTTTGAGGTACGGAACCCTAAAAATACTCGAATTGGTCCATCCGTTTAGAAGTTACGATGCCACATACAGATACACAAATACACAGATACACGGTACTTACACATGGTAAAAAACACCCCTCTTTTTCCAAATCAAATCAGAATATAAGTAAGTAAACTCTGTTTTTTTGTAGAGATATTGCATATATAAGTCGGTTTGTAGATAAACATAACTAGTGTAACAATATCAATATGTATGTCAATATTATAAAAAATATTTTCACTACCAAATACAATTTGAAACGAAAGTGTACCATAATTTTTCAACCAATTTCGTCGATAGAAACCCGCTTCGGTTTTTCTGCACGAGTAACTCGGCAATTTCCCTAATAAAGAAACTGATGTGTCTTCTCTAATCAGTACTTGCGCCGGCGCACGTGATAATATCATATTTACTATAAGGGCTTAAGCGACACTGTTCTCTTACTGAACTTCGTCCTTTTTCATAGGGACTGTGGACTACATTCCAAAAACAAAAGAGCATCAAATTAGATCGACCGTTAAAGCATTAATTATTCCTAATTTAAATTGAATCAAAGTTGAAATTCGAACGTTCTTTACAACGACTTTAGAACGGTTTAGTTATGAATTGGCGAGTTATATGAGTTTACGCACACATGCACCTGTGTGGGTATCACACAGATCTATGTTGCGTGTTTGTTATACTTCCTATACGTTTGTAGAACAGCTGGTGAAATGAAAATAAACACAGACATTAAGGCTATGAAGTAAATAGTTTTTAGGTTAAAGAAAATGACAAAAATGTTATATCCAAACGATAAAACGATATCCGTGATCGGCGAACAGAATAGAGGTATGTATTTGAAGAAACTCTTTTATATTTAATAATATTTCATATACAAAAGTGAGTGTGTTAAATTTTGTATAGTGTTATTTGTATCCTCAAAAATTTATAAAAATTCGTTATGTTGAAATTCATATGACTGCTTAATCCTATTTTTTTTAAACTGAAGCACTCTGAAGTTAAGTTCTCTCCACAGTAAATCCCATGTGTCGTAAAATAAATATATATATGCAAGTAAACTAAAAGGACATGAAATTTCAGTCAAATGGAAAAAAAAACATGAATTTATGTATGAGCTACATAGAAGTGATTCATCTTAACTGATGCTACAATTCATTCGATTTGCCATAACATAATTAGGTACTACATAACTTTCGTTTATTTTTGGATTATTTACTACATTGACGGGGGATTAATAATCAATTTAATCATCCACAGATGGATAAGGGATTATTTTTAACCAACTTCAAACAAGGATAAGAATTTATATTTATAATAATTATTATTATACTTACTAACTAACTCCACGGACGAAGTTTCAAGAACCTTTTAGTTTAAAAACCAATATATCCCAAGTCGGAAACGCGAAAAACCCAACGCATACGCCCAAACAAGTCGACGTACCTAAGCAAAAGGGACCCAACCCACGCAATACCAAATTTCAAAATGAAGACTTAACCCTGAGTAAAAAAGTTGATATTTGGATGATGTTTTTCTGTGGGTTCTCCTTTTTCCCTGATTAAATCAAGTGTTTATTAGCGTCGCGTGCGCAGAGACAATAATAACATTACTATTGTAATTACAAACCGAACTGCCCATTCATTACGTCTTACGCAAGAATGCCGGTTTACTTTTACTAATATCGTACTAGGCGGAGATGGTAAACATACAAAAAAGAAAATAGTAGCTATTGTCTCATAAGGCTCCTTATCAGTTCAAGAATGCTGATTGTTTTAGACATTTCTCTTTACGAGCAAACATGTTTATTAATATAATTTATCAACGTTACTACCTATGCACTATTACCGACTCCAACACCACGGAGGAAGAGATCCAAATGCGCATTCAAAATTGTCTACGGTGTAGTGCAGCCCTCCATGGTCTTAGTGTCCAAGCTTCTTAGCAAGAATACAAAAATACGCATTTATAAGACTGTCATAAGACCCATCCTCATGTATGGCTGTGAAGCTTGGACACTGACCCTTAAAGAGGAAAGTCAGCTCCTGGTAGCAGAACGCAAAGTACTTCGGAAGATCCTGGGGCCTACTAAGAGGAATGATGGTACGTGGCGCATCCGAACTAACGCCGAGATTTAGGAGCTGGTGGCCGAGCCAAATATTATCGGAGAGACAAAGTCCCATAGACTTCGTTGGCTCGGTCACCTACAAAGAATGGAAGAGGATCGTGCGGCAAAAAGAGCATACTTGGGGCAACCAACCGGTCGACGACCGGTTGGTCGCCCCAGGTACCGCTGGGGAGACGTGGTGGAGGTGGATCTGCGTAAACTTCAAGCCGAAAACTGGCAAGAAACTGCGCAGGATCGGGACAAGTGGCGTACTCTCGTTTCGGAGGCTAAGATCCTGTTTGGGTCACTGAGCCAAAATAGTTAGTTAGTTAACGTTACTACCTAGAACAGGGCCAATGCGATTTATTGGTATAGATATATTTGAAAACTATAGGTTGAATTGGCAATTGATAATTTTTGTTTCAAAAACTACTCGAAAATTACAAAATTCACTCAGCAAACTGGTTTTTTGTAGGTAACCGTACAGAGCTCCACGGTCAGCAAGTCAGTTGTTCATTTCTTTTGGGCCGTTCCTGTCAATTTTTACGTGAGCTTTAAAAGCGATAAATAATGAATTAGGATAGACTCTATTTATACGGTCAGGCCAAGTATACTTAAGCCTACTTAGTTTATTAAATCCATAAGAAAGTACGGACATACGTAATATCAATAGAACTACCAAACATAAATAAAAACCTTAATGACCGTTTAATTACGTTGAAAAAACATGTTCCGGAAAACTTCTCGTCTCCACTGGCTATATTCGATACTAAAACCTGTACTAGTGACGAAAGAAAAAATGTACGTACGCTAGGAACAAGTAGAGTACCTAATGGTGACTTTTTCTACCTCGTGCGGTAATTTGCATACTATACTAATTAATGACGTCATGTAATTGACACTTATATTTTTCATTGCGTACAATTCGTATTTCCGGATGCATGTATGTTCGGACGTCCGGATTTCCGGCTATTCTCGTCTAGAGACCGCGATATGAAATGTCGTGAGTAGAGAATATAAGTGTATAGATTTTTTTTATAGTCATATATTATTTCTCCAATAGTCGTTATGCACTTAATTGTTTTGTTAGCATATATTTGTCAATTTACATTCTAAATAAACTCTACTCTACTTTTTTTAAACTCAACAGTTTAAAAAAAATAGGCAAGTGCGAGTCCGACTCGCGCATGAAGTGTTGCGTACCATAATCTATAACAAGTTTGTTGTATGGGAGCCCCCCTTAAATATTTATTTTATTTTATTTTTAGTATTTGTTGTTATAGCAGCAATAGAAATACATCATCTGTGAAAATTTCACCTGTCTAGCTATCCCCGTTCTTGAGATACAGCCTGGTGACAGACGGACGGACGGACAGCGAAGTCTCAGTAATAGGGTCCCGTTTTTACCCTTTGGGTACGGAACCCTAAAAAGGCTTGTTAACTAATACGTTGAAACGTTTATTGGTAAAAAACTTAACGTAACGTGTTATCGTATAGCAATGTAACCCATTAGGCAACGGTTACCGAAGGCATTATGCCCGCGGATAAGACATATTGGTGCAGATAATTGCTGCCAAAATGTCAGTTTCTTGCTGACTATTGCATTAAAAGTTGCTAATAATTTGAATATGCAATTTTACATAAGATAGTAGTAAAACTTCAATTTTTCTTTTATAGAATCAACGCGATAGACATATGGTGCTGGAGACGCCTTCTGAAGATCCCAATTTCCTTTCCGCACCAACAATTATATGGGTCGTTCTCAAAATATTTGCACCGCTGCGTTAATTTTGCATTTTTTTTTAAAGTTGCGATTTCTTCTTTTATTTTTCATGGGATCGCTAGAAATATATTCAGACAATTGATATCACCTCGAGGGAAGTAGTTAAATTGAATATCTTAGAAGATATAGGGGTTTGAAATTTTAGGTCGACAGGTGAAAGACATCGATGTCAGGTAAACGACATTTTGTACCAAGTTATCGACAATGGGTGCAGGTTTGCGACAAATATGTTCCAACTTCACTGAATTTGTTTGCAGGTTAACGACGACGGTTGCAGGTAAGTGACATTTAAAAAAACCTACGTTGAGCTGTCAAGAAAACAAGCATTTAGTTCTCATCTCATAGGACATTTCTCAGGAGGTTTTTGAAGCCTGTACAATCCAGAAAGGTCATAACCGGCAAAAAGATGCAAAACTCAAGCATACCCATGTGATTTTGTAAATTTGTTATGAGGGTTCAACAGCGAATCGTTTAAATAACGTTTCTGCATCCTAATGCTGCTCTTTTGACATATTATTTCTTACCCGCTGAGTAATCTACTGCTGTTTTCGCCATCTTCGAGGAATTCCTTCACATCTGATAACCAGAAAGCCTTCGGCTGCGTTAGGTGGGATAAGCTATGGGAGGTATTGTTTGAAGCTGCCAGCACATCTGGTAACACTTTATAAGGCCTTTACGAGTCTGGATACAGAATGGTGTCGGTAGACATGTCACATACAAGAACTTTAAGTTCCGGAAAGGCGTACGACAGGAATGCATAATATCCCCAAATACTATATAACAGATATGGAGCCCTTGAAGGTACGTGGTAGACATCGCCTATTTTGCATCACCCGAAGCAGAAGTGGCCCAACTTTTGGAATGACTCAAAACAACCAGCCTCAGAATAGGTCTCGATATTAATAACAATGAAACCGAGCTGATGATAGTCGACCATTACTAGTCGACAAAGTACTAACCTGCTTCAAGAGTTCGAAACTGTTGATCAGTTCCAGTACCTTGGCTCCATTGTCACAAATAGAGGCACATGCAAACCAGAGATTCGCAGGCGAATCGGAATGGCCAAAACAGCGATGACCCAACGCGGCAAAATATGGAAAGATAGAAAACATCCCTAACTGGACTAACATGCACATCGTCTGTGCACTTGTCTTCTCCATATCTCTTTATGGGGTAGAGACCTGGAAGCTCAAAGCCGCTGACAGGCAGAGGATTGATGCTTTAAAAATCTGGTGTGGGCGCCGCCTGCTTAGGATTCCTAAGACAGCTTGAAAGAAAAATGGAATACTCAAACTAAGCTACTTCGGTAATATATATGTTTTTATAACAACAAAACATGAGTTGAGACACGGCGAGTGACCGATAAAACCTGGTTTTTAAATAATTTTGTACAAGTGTTTAAATAATTGTCGTTCACCTGCCGTATGTGTCGTTCACCTGTTTTTATATAGACAAGTGAACGACATACAGGTAATGGACAAAATGACAGTTATGTCATCAAAACAAATAAAGTATTTCGTTGGTGAACTGCATATTTATACACATAAAAGTAGACCATACTTTACGCGTTATAAATTAAAATGAATGCAATAGTACTCACGTTAACCAAAATATGGAAGGCAGAATATAGACTACATACCCATTACAAACTCCCGCTCGCGTAAGTGTATGTATCATATTTTTTTAGTGCAGCACGCTGACGACGTGTCACTCGGAACAGTGTTAGGTGGCAACTGAAGGTCTCGATTTATGCGGGATGAGGCAGGGGAAACGAAATAGTAGTCACACAATTGTAATGTTTGTCTCATGACAAGTGAACGACAAAAAATGGCGTGGACAAACTTAAATTGCAAATAATTCGCAACATAAGCATAGTATTATTATTCGATATGGTAGTATTCAATCTTCATCATATATGAAAGTAAAATGGAGTACTGAACTTAAGCTAAGTCGGTAATGTATATGTTTTTATTACAACGAAACATGAGTACCTCGCGTTGGGACACGGCAAGTGAGCGACGAAACATAGTTTTAAATCGTTTTTTTGTCTATTAATATACTTTAATTTTAATGAAAAGCATTTGGCCTCTATGTAAAAAGTGTCTATAGATATGTGTTGATAATTGAATATTTAAAATAATGCGGTGTAAAAAACTTCTTCTAAGACAAACCTGTTGACAGGTGGCGGTGCAAATTTTTTGAGAACGACCCATATCCTCAAAGAGTTGCAGATCCAGGATAGACTTTCGTCGATTGTGCAACTGCCTGTATTGAAGTCCTTTGGCAATTAAGAATGGAAAGATTGGTAGTCCAGGGCCAGATAGAAGGCAAAAGAGGACGAGACCGATCACCGACTCGCTGGACCGACCTTGTTGAAAAAACCACACGGAGCTCCTTGGCAGTGCACTCGCTCCGCAGACAACCAGGTGAAACGGAGATGCATCGCGAGTGCTGCTGTCTGCCAGAGGAAGGATGAGGACGAGAACCCAAATGTGGATATTGTCGTAACCACGACCACTCTTCCAAGAGTGAACGACTGATGATGATGCGTAGTAAAATGTTTTATATTGAACGTACCTATATATATGTGCCATACAATAAGTAAAATCGGTATTTTGCCCTCGAGAAGATACTTTAGAAAATTATGAACCCAAGTAGCAGTTGTAGGTATAGGCGGCTTTATTTGAGGTATGAGTGAGATAGAAGGTAGGCACCCAAGTATTAGCAAATAAGCTGCAGAAGTGCTTATACAGCCTTTATTCAGCTTAAATTAGCAGTATAGGGGCTATATAAGCGCATCTGCAACTTGTTTGCTACTTGGGAGTGCCCTTGCCCTTGGCACTTGGCGGAAGCACTGCCGTGCCCCCAGATACAAATGCACGTAATATCGCTTCTCTTCGAGATTTGGCAACATTCTATAACCCACGTAATGCATAATTGGTGTCACACTCCAGTGGTCTCCGTAAACGCCTTATAAGTGTCATTTAACGAAAGTCCCTGTCACGATTGGAGGACGTGACCGGAGAATCGATTTTGGCAAACAATTGTGTCAACGGGATTTTGTCGTGTAATAAATGCTTAATGGTGGAATGTTTGGGTAACAGAAAATGTTTTTAGGGGATGTGAAGTTTAAATATATTTTCACTGGATATAAAAGCATTTTATACAATTCTTAAAAATATATAGAGGTAAAGTATAGTTAATAGGAATTTAATATTTTTGATAAAACTATAATAAGTATAATGTTATTTAATTCTGTGGCGCCATTTATGATGGTCCCACGGAAAAATCGGCGCTGGCTTCCGAGCTAAAAAAGTAGATTCCATGCTACCTCTTATCGCTGTGCGTTACTTTAATTGTTAGCTATATATTTTATCTGTCTCTAAAATAATTATACCTGACTCCTGGATATCTAATACATACCTTAATATACCTTAGTCTTACTCTATACTCGTACTCTATCGATAAGTGACGAAACGGTTCGAGAAAGGTAGGCAGTGCCCCGCTTCTTTTCTGTTCGTCTTGGCGTGGGCACTACCGTGCTTCCAGATGTAACACATCTCAGTTTAAACTTGAACCATCATAAACATATAATTATTATGACATATGACATTGACAGATGGCGACGTGTCGTCAAACGGGTCACTCAGAACTCCACAAATGCATAATGGCCACGACCACTCTGTAAAGAGTGTAACGAAGAAGAAGAAGAATGACATTCACAAGCATGTATTTTTATAGCCATCTTCACTTTGACACTAAGTGCAGTTTCTGTATCAATTGACACAAAATCGTAAACCCAAACACTATTACATAATTCTTGTCAAACGACAACATTGCACCATATGTCACGCCTACCTTGCTTCAAAAAGATCGTATTTACTAGCTAAGTTTAATGTTACTTACTGCGTTTTCAAAGTTAGTACACACATTGTGAAATTCCCTGCAGTGCAGATAACATTTAAAAGGGGAATCATTAATTTGAGTGTCGTCGCTCAATTGTTTATGCAGTTTCAATTGTTAAAGTGAGTCAGTTCCAAAACAGCATATGCGCTTTAATGTGACGAATTATTTATAACGTTTATGATTGTTTGGGTGGTAATGGATGGGCTTTGAGTTATGGGTGAATTTAGAAAGGTTTTATGCGAAGGCAATGGCAGCACTTTTGCTTAAAAAAAGTGAAGATTTAGGCAGTATTTCTACTGAAGCGAAGCGGAAAAATTTGCCATTCAGGGCGCGTTTTTGTGAAGCCCGAAAGAAGAGCATTCAAATCTAAAATATATATAATATCTCTCATCAATATTTTTTAATATTCATAAACTTACTAATACACAAATGCATCATTTAGCTAGCCCACACGGTAATACTTACTCGCACACTGCCATTAAAAAAAAAAAAACTGAATCGACAAAAATTCTATACGAAACCTGTAAAAAAATCACCTGTATTTGAGGATAGCCGGAAATCTGGACTTCTGGACATACTAAAGCATTTTTTGCCGAAGCTGAAACTGAGATGCTTCACTCACTTCGCTCGCTCGGTAACTAAACATTTGTCAAAAATTTTGTACATAAATATGATTTTCAATTCTATTTTTCCTATTTTGTTACAAGTTTCTTTGTGATTCCCAAACATTCATACATTGATTTCAGATTATTTATAATTAAAAAAGTATAAGCATAACAGAACCTTAATTATCAAACATAGCCATAACACTGATATAAAATTACTAAAATAATTGGTAACGAAATAGGAAAATTATATTGTTAATTGAAGTCTTAAATTTGTACAAACTTTATGAGAAATGCTCAACTACAATAATCAGTGGATAATAAAACTTTTGTAAAGCGTACCTAGAATAAGTGCTATGGGCTGCACAAATGCATGGCCCATTTATGAATGAATTCATTTTATGAAGCTCATTGTACATACGTTTTAATGGCGTCGATATTAACACTCCATTTCCTACTTACACCGTGCGATCAAAATATTCATACCTACTTAAAGCATGTCATAATCGTAATACAAACATTTCCCATAAAAACTTCTGTAGGAAGCTGTGCATTCAGAAAGTAAAATGTCGCAACTGCATTGGAAACATATTGCATATACGCCCTTTTGAACACATTGCATGTACAAAACAATGCATGTTATGTCACAGAAAGGAAATACACATGAGAAGCTCAAACTAAATAATGTGCAATTAACGATATAATTGCTCGGGGGTGGAATGGTTATGGGCCTTAGCCGTTATGCAACTTTTCTTGAGAATCAGATCTTAAATATCTTATCATATATGCACTAAAAATTATTTCTCAGCTAGTTTAACTACTTGAGAAATAGCCAAATTGTGATTAGCAGTTAGTAATCAAATATGTGCTAATTTTATTTAACTTGCTTTGGTTACTAGTAGCCAAGTAACCTACAAAGGTTGACTGAGAAAAAACCTTTGACAACGGTATCTGTAAAGGTACCGAAACGTCAGGGAGGCTCAACTAATTAATATAATACGCGATATAATCCGTTTAAATTGTTTTATTTAAATGTGTGACAGTCGCGGATACCGAAGAAAATATTATCTACAGGACGCAGTTATACGTTAGAGTGAGAGGGAACTACGTCGTGCTCACTCTAACGGCCTTATCACACTTGCGATTTGCGAGCGACTTTTGTATGAAGGCGATCACGCAGCGAGCTCGCCGCGTCGCTTATTTGTATAGAAAACTCGCTCGCAAATCGCAAGTGTGATAAGGCTCTAACATATAACTGCGTCCTGTAGGTTTGCCGTTGTTTGCCAAGCATGTGGATGCGGCGTATCAAGTCGTGGCCGCGCATTTAGCTTGTTTTTTTGTTCCTTAGAAATACTTAGTTATTTCTGGTATGTTTCATGCAATCTGAATAATTAATTAGATCCAAAAGCAACTTCTCAACTGCCGCATATTCGGAATACGTTATGCTAACACTTTCAAATATTTAGGCCACACACTGAGAGTTGCTAGTTTTCTCTGAATCAGATCGATTATGCGATGTTTATGTTTACTTAATATGATGTAATCGGTGAAGTAGAATGTGGAACGTAAGTAAACATGAACTAAAACAATTCTAATTGTTTTGCGTCTTTTATCCATTCAAATGATCTAAATTGGTATTGTAAATTTTAGATAATTGTAAATGTACAATTTGAATAACCAGAAACCAGTGTGTCATAAAAAGCCATACGATAAATAAATAAATACTTAATCTAAACACGCCGTTTGTTAAACAAAGCTCAATCCTAGAGTCACAACATAGTATTGAAACAAAGGCGCTTCTGTCTGACCCTATGTACCTAATGCTTAGATCTTTAAAACTACGCAACGGATTGTTGCGGTATTTTTTAATAGATAGAGTAATTCAAGAGGAAGTTTTATATGTATAATACATGGATAATTTATCAGCATTGCACCCGTGCGAGGCCGGCGCGGGTCGCTAGTAAATAATAAAATAATATTTTTAACTGTATCATTTAATCTGTATATATCTTTTTTGAAGTCTGTTGAGAAGCCACAAATATAAAACAACACGTTTACAAATATTTTCAAGTGATCTCTCTGTCGCCATGTGACGTAAAGTTGCGTAATAACATTGTATTCATATTTTGAACATTGACCGTAGAAATTTTACCCATTTACCTCTTTACATATTAATTTGCACCTGGCATATTTATATACAATTATATGTACGTACAGTACAATTGCTAGCATTTTTTTAGATATTACGTATTTGTCTTAATAAGTTTAGAGCTCAAGTACATTACAAAGTATGTACTAAAAATAAGGTATTCGACGGGTGTGTAATGATAGATATAACAACGTTTCGTATAATTTCAATAGATATAAGAACATTTGGTATAATGTTTCGTGTGATATAACAACATTAGGTATAATTTATAAGTAAAAAATAATAGATAAGTAAATAAATATAACATGACGTCTTACACCGATGAATCTAGCCCCAATTTAAGCTACAAGCATTGCTTAAATTGGGGCTAGATTGGGTACTAGACGACGATATAAATAATGAGTTATATAAATACCTACACTTATAGACATGGAAAACTTCCATGACCCAGGAAAAAATAATATTCGAGTTTATCACACAAAGTCTCTGCCGGGGTTCGAACCCAGGACCGCCTTCGTAAGTCACCTTCTTTCTAACAATTGACAAGATTTTCATATGTTTAAACCTACAATTTTATAAATTTACTGTACTCGTAAACTTCTAGAAAGACGATGCAATCACTGTCTATATTTTTCTTTTATTTCTAATTGTTTTGATATGAATTAATTAATGTACACCTTCCAAAATGTCGTAACTCCAAAACTATGCAACTATGGAAACGTTACTTTAGTCCTGTGTCTAATAAAAAAAACGAATGACGTTAATGACATTATTGACAACTTTTTTTTCTCGCGGTTAGGTCGAAGACTAGCTCTATGCAGCCATTGTTGTCGTAGGTTTTGGTTATTTTATGTATTTTCTTATATTTCTACATACAGAATAATAAATTCAAATATTTTTTTAGTGTGTACACGACGCAAAGCTCTCTCGATCTCTATAATTATTATATTCCACAAGTTAGAAATAAGAAATGTTGTTTATTATATAACGAGAAATTAGTCTCAAAATGAATCACCGGCTTACTACGACAAGGTTTTACAGCATGACAGTATTTTTGCAACAAATTCAGGGGTTTGGGCAACAAAGCGTTACGTCAGCCACTTTCCTCGCCTCACTAACTTTCAATCACGCGAGCCCGCGTCATAAAAGTGGTTTATTTTTGAGTTCTGGTGATCAAGTTGCATAATGTATGAGGTACTTGAAAAGTGGGTGTTTTGATCCTTTGCCAAAAGGGTGCCAAGGGCATAGAATTGATAAAAGCACTCCACAAATTGGCACCATTTTATTTATGTGCCAAAAAAACTATAATGTAGCTGTATTAGGTACTCCTTAAAACCAGAATTGGCTCACTATAGTCTCACTACGCGCGCCCAAATGCTTCGCGACTCTTGTCGCGCGACAAAGTATCACCCGTGACTCTCTCGCAGTACTGTACAGAAAGAGATAGGTAGTATATATCGCGCGAGAAAGAGTCGCGTGTCATAGTTGTGCTAGAGCTTCTGGGTCCAGGGCTCTGCGTTTAACCTTTGTTTGACATTGAAATTATTGACATGCGGTCGTGGTCATATCGCTGGCCGGTCGTGTTACCAAAATTCTGGCGCATTTTACACAAACAACCAACAAAATTCATTTCTTCGTGGCTTTTTCGAAAATTTAAATAGTGAACCTTCTGAAATATTTAGTCTGGGCCGTCGTGCGTAATTTAACACTAGAATGACAACCATTATTAACTCAATTAGATATGGTTCAATGTCGTGAATACTTGTCAAGGCTTTTCAAAATGAGAGCAGCCTTACATTCAACTGTGATTCACTTATGGTTATGACATGAACGTCAAAGGGTCTGCCTGGCCCTTATATTAAGAAAATGTGTATAAGTAAGCGTTATACTTTCTCAAGAGATTAATGAGAAATTTCCTGTTATTTATCAGTTCGTGTCACCGAAAATACCATTCCAAATGGTCGCTTTTTAAACGTTTTACGTATATATATATCCCAAGCTAAATAAGCACTTATACACATATACATATTATAAAGCTTATACACATATAAATGTACATATGCATATAAAGGCTATACAAGCATTTACGCAGCCTCTGTACTACTTTGATATACCCTATTTCATTATACTCTGCTAGTTATTAACGATCGATTACTATTCTCAAATGATAACCAGCGGGGTCACAGTCATAGACTAGGCATTTAGTGAGTATTTGGATAGAATTCAATAGTATAGTAGTCACTTAGATGCGATGGGGGATCATTTTACTTAGAGGGATCATATTAAACGCATTACTCCCCTAATCTGCCATTAATAAATAACATATCTAATTGTATTAAGCGGTTTACACTCACGGAACGGCCCGACTTGAGATCTTCTTCAGAGACTGCTACCTTCTTAAGAAATGCGGTGACGAATTTTCTTCTTCTTAAGAAAAACAATGACGAAGTTACCGCTGCTGTACGGGCGCGGTAACTTCGTCACTGTTTTTCTTTTAACGCTCCAAGTAACATAATCGTCGTGTTTGTTGGTACACTTACAAAAAAAGGCGCACTTCATTAGAATTACAAGTTAGTTATAGAGGACAACGAGTCGCAGTTTTAAGAAATAAACCAATTGACACCTCTCGCTGACGTCACAGTTACAGCAAAAACCTATTATCGGGAAACGTGACTCTTTCTGAACTATAACCGGCGTCATAATTATGTACCTACAATGTTTCCTTTTATGTCCTCAGTGCATCGTAATCCTCATTGCTGATTTTCGGGAAATCCAGTAGCGGCTTTAGGAGGGGTTGACCTGGGCAGTCGATGGCTCCCAATAGGCGTTTCTTTAAAGGTCTAGGACGCCTAGGGCACCACATAATGAATGTCTCGCCCAGGGCGCCAGTATGGCTAAGGCTGACATCCACCATATATCACCTTCCTCCTGATGATGTTGCGTCACCTTTCCACGGTCCTCGGCCACCTGAGCGCGTCGTGGAAGTTGGAGTCAAGTGCAGTGCAAATTTGGTCGGACCAACACATTAGCCTGCGGCCCCGAGGCCTCTTCCCCTGGATCCGCAGTGACCAATAGTTTATCCAGATTATCGTGTTCTTGCTCAAAGTATTCCAGTATTCTTTGTAAGACGATGGTTGATAATCGGCTAGTCACTTTTAGTTTCTGTAGAATGGAAGCAAGCTTGCAATGGAAGCTTTAAAATATAGTAACAAGTAATTGAAAGCTATTTAATATGAAAGACGTGTTGTCCTTTCTTTTTAACTGACGTCAAAAAACGGAGCAGGTTAGTTCAAAGATTTTGTTGGACGGATTTGGAAAATTCTTCTTTTGTTTGAAAGAGTATACTTTCTAGTTGGTCCTATTGTCATAAACTCATGAAACATAGCTACGTTTCGTGGACATCGGCTATTTCTTGTAAATATTTCGGTTCTCCGAAACTGTTACTTTTCTGTAGACATCAGTTAATTAGGGCAACATAAATATATGAACATCCGAATATACGAAAGAATTTTAGACGAAACTGAAAAGGAAACGCGTTCAATTCGCACGCTCAGTCAAACTGATTCAAGATTACATAACAAAAATCATCGACTATTCAGACTATATTAGGAGCATTATTGTATCAAAAGCTCCCAAACGTATAATCGTTCAGGAAATGTCAAGAAGAGTGCCATTTTGAGCAAATTCTCAGGACAGCTGATGTAACACTAAATCTAGCCTCCTTATATCATTGACTTTGTTGTTGTGTGGTTAAAGTTCACTTTCGTTTGGTGGTTAAAGTTCGTGACGGTAAAAAGTAGGGCTCATAGTTCAATGGGTAATAACTGTTGCTCAAGATATTTTGGTCAGTCTGTGTTGGTTATCTAATGGTTTGATTTGGTTGGGAGGTTATTGTTTGCAAATAGGTTAAACGTGAGAAAGGAAACGTCATTTTGTGACGTGATGTCTCGTAGAATGCGTCAACAAATTAGGAAACAACGCAAATACCACATTGGCTGCAAAAGCAGCTTAAATTAGAGTTATAAAGGTTGTATATGCTTCTATACAGCCTGATTGCGCTAATTCGAGTGTACTTTGAGATATTGGCAAATAAGCATTACTGTCATAATCCTACCAAGTTAGGCTATTTTACTTTACATAATAAAATCCAAACAAGAAATACTCAAAACGAGTTACGATTAAAGCGATCAAAAAACATATGTTGCTCAATAAATCTTCATTACTACTTCAAATTCTAAATTATCTACGTACTTAACTCTTTGGAATAAGATCTATTATCGATTATTAATAAATTTGAAGATTATACAAGGTGTGAAAAAGTTGACATATCGGTAAAATATCCGTTATGACCAGGGTTGCCAACTATAGTGCACAGATTTACGATACATTCGCGATCGAATTGCGGGACTTGTCTCTAAAATGTGACATCGCACTCGACCTAACTGGGTATATAAGGTATATTCGTCAAAAAGCATGGAAATAAAAAGGATAGCAGAGGACACAAGGTGTAGGTTAGGGCCTTGCGAGCGAGCGCGTCGTAGTATATTATAATCAAATTAATGTCATATCGTAGTACGTTACACCCTCTCAAATTGTAGATGCGGAATGAGCTGCTGAGGTTTTTCCCGAGAGCTACAGTAGGTATGCGGTTCTTCCATAGGCGGCGGTAAGTGCTTAACATCAGGCGGGCCGCATGCTTCTTTGTCAGTGATTAATGTAGTCTAACCTGAAAACGGGACAATCAGCACCCCGTGCCGTGCGGACCCTTTGACGCATACTCTAGGGCTACGTACGCACTTAGCGGCTGCCCGCACTCCGGCTGCCCGCACGGCTAACCGGAAGCCCAAAATTGTATGTAACCGTATCATCTTTACGCATTAAATTGCGGCTTCCGTCCAACCGCTCCGGTCGCTCGCAGCGCTGCGGCCCCTCGTCCGGGTAGCCGGACGGTCGCTGTACGCACTACGCGGTATCACTGCGGTTGCCAGTTTGCGGCCGGTCGGCATCGATAGCACATGTGAAATCGAGTGTCTGTCTTTGTTATACTGGTTTTCAAAATGCTTAAAAGTTCTTCAAAAGATTTTTGACTCATTCTTGTGAAATTAAAAAACTTATCATTGTACTTTTTGAGCGCTTTAAAGAAAATTTCGAAATTTCTGGTCTCATCTCGTGTTAACAGAAATGGATGCACCCAGAAACGTGTCTTTTTTCCTTTTTCTTTATGTAAATATAATAAATACCGACAGCCTCTTCGACGTCCATCTTGCAAATGGTCGAGTCGTCTGGACCGCGCGGTCGCTGTACGCACTATCCGGCTGGGCGCGCTGTGGCTGGCCGTCCGGTTGGTCCGCAACTGCAACCGCAACCCGCGGCCAGGCGGACGGCCAGCCGCAGTGCGGGCAGCCGCTAAGTGCGTACGTAGCCCTGGGCTCTTAAAACGGGAAGTCCCGCGTACGGTTGACAACCCTAGCTATGACCGAAAGAAACATAGTAATGTCTAAGTCAATGCACTTGAGGTTCAAATGGATCGTAAGTCATTGAATTCTGTTAACAGTTACTTGTGCAGAAATGAGTAAATATTGGCGTTTAAAATATCAACAAACTGCTTATATGTTGAACTCTGGCTTTGATCGAGATCGGGATCACTACACACCGCGAGCTATAACAGTCTACGCACCGACGCGAACCATGACGCTATACTTCACCTTCCAGTTATGTCAGGGCAAATAGCTCGCGTTCGTATGCCTAGTAGGAATCCTTTTATCAGGCCGAATACATTTTGCTTTGTTCTAACAACAATGGGAGCCAATGGGTATTGTGTTCATTATGAACTGAGCCCACAAACACTTATGATACCTTTTTAGGGTTCCGTACCCAAAGGGTAATAACGGGACCCTATTACTTACTGAGACTTCGCTGTCCGTCCGTCCGTCTGTCACCAGGCTGTATCTCAAGAACGGTGATAGCTAGACAGTTGAAAATTTCACAGATGATGTATTTTTATTGCCGCTATAACAACAAATACTAAAAATAAAATAAAATGAATATTTAAGGGGGGCTCCCATACAACAAACTTGTTATGGATTATGGTACGGAACCCTTCATGCGTGAGTCGGACTCGCACTTGCCCAATTTTCTATTTCGCCTGGTGACAACAAAACTCAATTTCTGTCACTACTCTTCAAAACCTCGCATCTAGTTTGTAGATGATACGAGCTTTGTTTTAAGTAGGTATTTGTTTCTTAGTGAGTTTTGGTGTTCAACAAACGATTTATTATACAGAACATAAATAACATTATCTCATATGTATAAGTCATAAACTCATAATATATGTATTACGTACCTAATGGTTTTTTCTGCCTACGTTCCATTAAAATACTTCTATAAATGCACACAATAACCGTAATATTTTTTTTATAATGTAGTATTTAATTGCTTAATTTACTCTATATGCCCTTTGTAACTGAGACAGAAGGTCATACAGATGATAACTGGATATTATAGGAACAAAGTTCGATTTTCCAAGACTTTTGTACCTTAGGTACTGGTAAATTACCTACAATGATAATACGTACGTAATCGTACTTCGTAGGCACTCAAATACTTATAGATCGTAATTTTTATTTTAAAATACATCGCTTTAAAAAAACAGATAGTATACTTAATACCTATGGTCCCACCGGAAGATCAGCGCTGCCTCTCGAGCTAGCATTATGCTGAGGTGGGACCTTTTCGAGGCACAGCCATAATATTATCATAATATTATACTTGCCTACTTTTATATATATATATATTATATTTAATTTTTACACCCTTTATGTACATGGTCACATTCACATCACGAACAAAACTAAAAAATAAAATAATTCATTTTTTATTATAAGTGAAATCTTAAAACCTTACCTGCGCAGGTAAATCTCAGGATTTGAAAGAACACACTTTTGTAGGGCTATTTTATTTAAAGTAAATTCACGAAGAAGAAATTGGTAATGGTGACTTTGAATTGAGCACATCGCTTTAGTAGACATACCTACATAGTAGTAACACCTCGGACATAAGAAACATTGAATTTCGACCAAAAATACCTTCGTTATTGCACTGCTCCAGACTACTACCAGCAACTTACCTGAAAGATAAAATAATAAATCAATTAATATATCAACTCCATTAAAAGCTATTAAATCATATTCAATATCTCGAGTCCTATAAATACTAACTTACGAACAAAATAGCACAAGAATGCATTAATATTCATAATACTGTACCTACATTCTTGATAATATAAAACCCTTATAATTATACTTGATGAAAAATGACACTATTATTAGTAACATGACAAGAACGAATGTCAAACATGATTTTAACATCGAGAAATGAGCTTTAATATCCATAATAGTATGTAATTTTGTGTTGTTAAGTTATGATCTTGTCACATATTAATTTTAGCACTAATTATAAAGTTTTTGCAAATTTTAATGTAAATTATTTAGTTTTTGCATATGATAAAGGCCACAAATCAGGAAGGAATCGGTTTTATCAATTTAAAGAACATAAAACACTAGTTAATGCCCGCAACAAAGCAGAAGAAGTCAAAGCTTTTTCTAATTCTGCTTTAGCATAGTTTGGACTTAAGTCGATGCATATGAGATGGTCTGACATGAATTTATTTATGGCAAGTACTTAATAATGCAACTTAAAAAAATATAAAAATCCAACCTAACCTATCCTAACCTAACCTACAAAAATAATAAATTGACAGCTAAATTAATAACTCTGCATCAAGGTAGTATTTAAGCTGCCAATTTATTATATTATAGGCGAAGTAAAACCAGTAAAACCTGCCAGTTCATCATATCAGCCACCAGGAAAATAAATAAATAAATAAATATCGGACAACCTCACACAAATCAATCTAGTCCCACAGTAAGCTCTAGTAGGCTTGTGTTATGGACACTAGACGACGATATATAGTCATACTTATATAGATATACTTAAATACAAATAACATCCATGAGCCAGGCACAAATATTCGAGTTCATAACACAAATATTTGCCCTTTCCGGGATTCTAACCCAGGACGGTCAGCTCAGTAGGTGGTTGCATAATGCATAACCACCGCGTCTTCGAATTACCTACTCCTTATCGTCATTACTTGAAAATGTAACTAATTTGCATATAAAACTATTAAAATATTTATTTCACTCATTAACTGACGTTACACAAGTTATTAGCGAGTAAAAGCAACATTTCAGCGGCCGGCCATGCCGCCGGGTCACGACTCGAAAGGCGAATCCCTATTGCAAAATGTATGAAAAGGTTACACTTATATAACGCAATGCAATTTATGTAAGATGTGCAGGTGATTTTGGCATTTGAGCTTGCGTTTGTTTGCTTTGAAAGTTACACAGTTATTTTGACTTGGTTGATCGTTTATCAATTGGCTTCGCGATAGGAGGAAGTTCTCAAGCTGACTTGTTTTATTTACGTCTCGTATTGCCTTCGATTTCCGTATCTGTCGCATAATTAAATTAAACTACTTATTTTAGCGGATATTATCGCGTATTTTGTGTTCTTTGTGTTAGTATTACCTTAAACTCTTGGAAATTGACAATATACGGTTTTTTTTTAAATGAGCTTTAATGTCTTATCTTTTCTTATTGATAATATAACGAGACTTATAGAATTTAGAACGTTTGCCATATAAACTCATGCACTACTCATTTATTTATTTATCTCCCAGGCTCAGACCGCATCAATAAGTAGAACTGATGACAATAGACCACAGACGATATCACGTATAATTGTAAATGTTTCTGTTTTAACATATGTCATCTGACATTTATCAGTCAACTGACTTGGACGATATGAGGCATTTCATGCAATAAGTCGGCCTATTGTACTATCTATCTATCTCTCTATCTATCACAGCCACAGACGTCTACTGCTGAACATAGGCCTCCCCCATGACTCGCCACGCTCGATCCCGTGGAGACCGCATCCATTGATGCCCCGCTATCCAGGCGAGGCCTTATGTACAATAAAAATTAAATTAATAAATCAATTCGTTCACAGATTATTGATGCTTTTATTCTTCGACGCATTTTCCCGTGTAAAAGCCAGCTACGAATACACATACTAGAAGTATTAACGGTAATACTCAACAAGAGTGAAGGCTGGCTCGGTAAGTTTACATACTTCAAAATCAATTACCTGACATTATAACTGTCCATACAGAGCAATGTCCTCCGTGTTGTGAAAATGCTTAGTTCTTAGTCATGCAGGCATACGTGAGTAACGGATCTATGCTCTATGAGTGTAGTCGCAGTTGAAATTGATGAATATATAAACATTGACGACGACTACTGAGCCGGCGGTCCCGGGTTCGAATCCCGGTCGGGGCAAATATTTGTGTGATGAACTCGAATACTTTGTTCTTGGGTCATGGATGTTATCTATATATGTATTTATATATTATGTATATCGTCGTCTAGTACCCATAGTGCAAGCTTTGCTTAGTATGGGACTAGGTCGATTTGTGTATGATTGTCCCATAGTATTTATTTATTTATTAGATAATTATATCGACGTATCGTCACGTCTAGACTGTAAATTTAAAATTTAAAACACCCCAATTGGTACATAAATTGCTACTAAAACTGAACAAAACCACAAAATTTAGAATTCTTAGCTTCAATATTGACTGTAACCCTGTCACTTGTTCCAAGCAAAGCGGAATATCTTAGAAACGTGTGCAGGTATTTTTACCAAACATAGCTAAAGAACCATCTCGACAGATAAGGCTTTCGAATTGATCTATTCATTTGAGAGCTACTATGCCACAGACTGACACATAGATACACAGGTTACCCCCGTTTTTGCCATCAGGGGTAAAAATTCCTAAAGGCAAGGAAGGATTAAGAACTAAAGGAAAAATAATGCCTATCAGATCAAAATGACCTAGACCTATTTCCTCACTTCCTTTCTCCGCCTTGAAGACAAGATATATTCTGAATATGTTAACATTTGTTATCGATCATAACATTCCCTCAGATCATAATCCCTTAAAGTTCACCTCGGTGAATGGTCATCTTTATGTCAACTTGTAAAAGTAGATTTGTTTAACATTTATCATGAAAGATTGCGCAAAGACATTAATCCTACTTCATGACATGGATTATGCCCTTCGGATCAGAAGGTCGTAACTTATCGAGTTTTAATGTAACAAATGACGTTTTTATGTAACAAATGCCATCTCTAGATTGAATCGTTTATTGTGGTTTTGATTGAATGACCTACAGTTGTATGATGGGAGCTTTAAGGACTTAATCGACCGCCATTTTTAATCATACTATTACAAAATGAGACTTATTTGGAATTTAACAAAACAAAGTTTTTGTCTTCGAAGAGAAGTCCCCGTCTCTACAGGGCATAATTCTATTATCATTGCTCATTGCATACTAACTTATAACCATTTGAGCGATGCTCTGGCTATATCACGGACATATAGCCCTGTTATTATTATATTATAACCTATATTGTGCTGATTTTTGCTGTTCAATTTAATTTTAAGTAACATTGTCAACGAGTATTCTGTGAATACTATTCACAATCACAACATCACTTTAAAAGAAAGGATAAGATCATTGTACAATTGCCTAAAGCTAATCAGAAAAAATAAAATAGATTTTCTATTAAAAGAATACCTCATCCAAAAGTTCTGCGTGCGGCATGGTTCCCATTTCTCATTACGCTGACAGCTACCTCTTTGGATCGCAAGAGCGATCCTCTGTAAAAGGTACGCTCCAGCTCTGAGGTCCCCTGAGACGCGAACCAACACCTTCTTAAGTAAGTAACCCTATATGTAGATACAAATCATCATCATCAAGAGCCTATTATGTCCCACTGCTGGGGAAAGGCCTCCCCCTCTTTTTCCATCTCTCGCGGTTTTGAGCTGCATCTGGCCAGTCCTTCAAAAATGAGTCGAAGTCATCCCGCCATCGCCTACGGGGTCTGCCGCGTCTCCGTTTCGAGTTGTGGGTCTTCCACTCTGTGGTTTTTTTGGCCCACAAGTCGTCCGGCATGCGACAGACTTTCCAAGCTAACATATATCCTGGTTTGTGAGCGCAGCGTGGTGGTATGTAGATACAAATACGTATATAAAATTGCATCCATATGTACTGCAGGTAATCCAATTAGTAATATACCCGTACTTAAGTTACCTCGAACTGTGCCGTATAAAAACGTATCAGCAGATGAAAGGACAGCCTTCACCTCTCACCTATTGCGATTGCGTTCTATACAGAAGCGAATCTCCAATCCAGTGACGAAACGTAATATGCGTGTATGGACTAGGTGTGCACTTAATGCGTATTTAGACCGTGTTTGTCGAAATTAAGAAGGTGCGCCCAAGAACTGCTGTTTTATAGGCTATTCGTACTTACTTGTTTAGATTAAATACATGTGAGCTTAAATTATTTCATTATACATTAACTGCATAGATTAAGAGGCCTTATTCCTTTTAAAAGGCTGATTGTTTTATACTTTTTTCTCTAATGATCAAACATGTTACTTAACATATTATTGGTGTTACTACCTAGAACCTACAGTTTGAATTTTTCATTGATAATTTTTATTTCAAAAACTACTCGAAATTGACAAAATTCATGCGAAAACTGCAAGCAATGAAAGCATGAAGTAGGTATGTTACTAACTAGAACTCGAGGAAAAGTATTATTCACTTCAAAAAGTTGGTTGCAATTATCAATTTTGAAAGGAATTAGGCCTCTTAATGACAAAACTACCAGTGCAATACTGGCACATCATGATCGCCTTACACGTACAGTTTCAAGCCTATTTAAATCAGCGTTCTCGCTACTTAATTGAGAATTTGTGACGTTGGGGACGTGATTCCTGAATATTCACTCAGGACTTCTATTAAAGTACAAACGAAACGGTTATTCACGTCGAATATTGTTCAACATGTTTCGAATCGGTTCTCGATTCATCATCAGAAGAGCCGATCAGTCGCGGCGGCGGCCAACCGAGCATGTGCTCTTTTCGGCTTCAACGACGTATGTCCGAGTAGTTTCCTATGTAAAATAGGATTTTGATTCTTATTTAAACCCTTGATACAAAGATCAAAGCTTAAAGAAAAATTGATAAAGGAGCTACCTGGTGGAAGATACCGGGAATCGAACCCGGTACCTCTGGATTGCCGGTCCAGCGCGTTAACCACTTCGCTACCCTAGCTCCAAGTAACCTGACGAATTTTTCCTTATGCTTTGTGTGTCGATCTTTCATTTATTTGAAAGGTTTTACACCTTAGCGACCTCTATGTGAATACGTTAATATTCACATCTTACCGCAACACTTTCAAGCGAGAGAGGGCGCTGTTAGTTTTTATTTTCATTCTTGCCAAATGGCATAAAAGTTGTAATTTGAGGATATAACTTTGTTTAAAAAATTTGTTTAACTAGTATAATCAGCAGACGATCGCATTCTCAGCACGACAGATAAATGATAAGGCACCCGTCACTTTCGGACACGATTATGTGTGTGAGAGTGGCGACTGCCATAAGCCCGCAAGCGTGGGTAAATCAGTTGTATTGTTATAATGTAATTTCTAGTAAACATCACGGG
Organism: Apotomis betuletana; assembly: GCA_932273695.1. Classification (NCBI taxonomy): domain Eukaryota; kingdom Metazoa; phylum Arthropoda; class Insecta; order Lepidoptera; family Tortricidae; genus Apotomis; species Apotomis betuletana. The sequence goes on along the minus strand of OW026318.1, from coordinate 7,377,184 downwards.
TCTATTCATCTTGAACTATCGTTTAACTCGATGAAAATATAGTTTGAATGTAAATCAGCAGCATATTGTCTTCTGTATCGATCAAAACAATGTATGTAGTTCCAAAACTATTTTAATAATATTCACAAACTGACTGTGAATGATTCTCAAATATATAATACACACGACCACACGTGCGTTACCGGCCTTTCAGGTGGGAGCACGCTCTTTTCTTGAAGGTTATACAAGCAGGCAATAAGGGTGACAAATCACACAGATTTCGGCATAGAATGTAATTTGTAGTCCATAGGCCGTGAGGTCGATGGACCACGCTCACTGACCGTAATGCTTTTAAAGCATGCAATGTGTCACGAAACCAATGTCGTTAAGATGTTGGCTATGACATGAAATTATGTAAATATCTTTAGTGACATTACGTGTTTTGACCAGTTTAAAAGATTCTAATGTCAACACTCGAGTGTCAATTATTGGTTTGTTTTTTAGGGTGCTACCTCGTTTGTATGCGGCGCCATACATACCAGGTGCAAGCTTAACTTAACCCGGCCAGTTAAGATAAAATGGAATGTAATACGGTGAATAGAGACTAAAGTACTATGTGTGACCTTACAAACGGTCCGGTAGTTTTGAATTTTTGATATGTTGTCTAGGATGGGTAGTCAGTGTTTAAATAAAAAATGCACAATTCCCCCCCCTCCGCGCCCGCCGCCATATTGAAAAAACCGGCACTTTCTTCATATTTTTACTCATATCTTCCTTTAGGAGCATTTTAGCTAGAAGAAAGCTTCGACAATGTTATAGAGAGTTAAATTTACTACATTCTCCATTTTATATTTTTTTTCTAGGACAGATAGTTACGGAGATATCTACATTTAAAAAAACGTAAAAAATCGCAATTTCCTACTGAAAAACAAACTTCTGGATTATATCTTCGTTTAGGAGCATTTTAGCTACAACAAAGCTTGGGCAATGTTGTAGAGAATTAAATTTACTATAATTTACACTTCAAATTTTGTTTCAAGGACGGTTAGTTACGGAGATATGCACATTTAAAAAACAGGAAAAGTAGAATTTTCCTAAAATTTCTCAAAACTCTTGGTTATGAACGCTGTCATTCAGTTACGGACTAGTCTAGGACAAATTAAAACATGTAGGAAATATAATTGCTTATAAAACTCATGTCCATTTTTACATACATTTTCGGAAAATGTGACTTTATTTTTTACATATCTCCGTAATTATCTGTCCTAGAAACAAAATTTGAAATACAAATTATAGTAAATTTAATTCTCTACAAAATTGCCCAAGCACTGTTCTAGCTAAAATGCTCCTAAACGAAGATATAATCCAGAAGTTAGTTTTTGAGTTGGAAATTGCGATTTTTTACGTTTTTTTAAATGTGCATATCTCTGTAACTATCAGTTTTTGAAACAAAATTTAAAATGTAAATTATAGTAAATTTTATCCTCTTCAACATTGTCTAAGCTTTTATCTAGCTCAAGTGCTCCTAGACAAAGAATTAAGCAAAAATGTGAAGAAGTTCCCGGTTTTTTCAATATGGCGGCGGGCGCGGAGGGGGGGGAATTGTGCATTTTGCAATTAAACATTCACTAACCATCCTAGACAACATATCAAAAATTCAAAACTACCGGACCGTTTGTAAGGTCAAAATCCTTTATTCACTGTGTTAATGTGTCTGTGGGGAACTCTAGGTGCGCGAGTCCGACTCGCACTTGGCCGGTTTTTATATACTTACATAAGCTTATCCACTAGATTGCTTTTGGTAACTACGGCTACCTGTCACCGCTCTTATTTTATTATATAAATAGAGTCCAACTCAAAATTCGAAGCAATTGAGTGGATAAGACGTTATCAGTTTATCTAGAATCAGAGAGGGTGAAGTTACAAGGTCAAAAAGATATGAGTCTAATGAAAAAAAATATTCAGAAGGCGTATTGTCTTTAGTTATTCTCGTATCTTTCTTAGACAGTGCTCACGGTATTGCTTTTTAATTTTAACGTATTTTCTAAGCCTCAAGTGTGAGTATTGATTACGTTTAATAAATAACATTATCATTATCTTAAAACTACTCGAGTTTTTTGGAGCTCAACCTTACTCTATAGTGTTTGTAAGTTTTTAGAAAAGTTAAGATGTTTTTCACCAATACGCCATTTGTGCTGGTCTTACGAGCAGTCTGCATATATATTTAGTGAGACTAAGAAACCATTACCGACCGGTTTTAAACTAAACAGGGGGCCTATGATGGTTGCGTTTATCACGTGATAAATAAGTGACAAAGCATCTGTCCCTTGCACTCGCAATTGGTCAAAACGTAACGGATGCTTTGACACTTATTTATCACGTGATAAACGCAACCATCATAGGCCTACAGAAGCAAAAGACAATATTGAGTCACCTAGCTTTACCTTGCATTCGGATTACTAAGATAAGTTTATGAAATTATGATACGAATTTAAAGATTGAATGTAGAACAACATTTGTTTTTCTGATCGGGATCACAATGGATCTTTTCAGATCTTTATGTAGATCAATAAATTGTAAACCCAGTAAAGTTATTCGAGCTACTTAGGTTATCTAAGCGCAATAACTCGTCCAATCTACTTATTGCACTTGCGTAATAGCGAAAGTGAAAGCACAGTAGATAAACAACAGTACGTACATTTTGCAGGGCTGCATTGTGACGCCGTTATACAAGATCTACATCTTAATAATCTAAATTAGTGTATTATGAATTTGTGAAACATGTATTTTCTCATTATTTTTAATGTGGATACACCACTTTTGAACCATTAATACAAATATCAAAGCACGAAGAAAAGTTCCTATTTCAATTGATCTTTCTTCTATGATACAATGATTCTACCAGCGAACAAGCCACTAGCTAAAGCATCGAATGTTTCAACAAGTTGCTTCATTTCTTATATACCTCAGAGTTACTCCTCTAATACAAAATAAATAGTTAAGCTTGATTTAATCTGTCGTTGAATATCTTAATATAATAGGTAGGTATTTACTTACTTACTTACTTACTGCGCTGACTCAACGACCCAAAGTGGATATTGGCCTCCGACACCAGAGAACGCCATCTTCTTCTATCTTGAGCTATCTCCCGCCATTCCGGTCGATGAAGTTCAATCAAGTCTTTAATGACTTGGTCACTCCACCGATATCTTGGACGTCCGACTGGACGATTCCCGCGTGACTGTCCGGTATAAGCTCCTTCACAGCTCGATCCTCACCCATCCTTTCCACGTGGCCAAGCCAGCGCAGTCTAGCCGATTTGGTTTCACCGATAATGTTGGGCTCAGCCACAAGATCTTCTATTTCGGCATTCTTTCGGCGCCTCCAGATGCCGTTCTCCGAGATCGGCCCCAATATCCTCCAGAAAATCCTCCGCTCCGTAGGTAGGTATTTAGTAATATTATTTTGTTTTGTGCGAAATATTCGTTCAAATCAGCACATAAAAGATCTACCGGATGCATATTAGGTTTCAAATGATTTAACCTTCAATACTTCGTCCTTTGACGTTCTTTAGATATGGAATCTCCTCAAATTAATAGCTTGTTTTTGTTATTATTGTGTATGAATAAAACAATTTACCGCAAGTCAATGGAAAAATCCATTGTAAAGGGTGATCGAACTATTCATCACATTATATTTCGTGTCCCCACACAATCACATAAAACAACAATAATCATACAAAACACAATATTAAGAAAGGCTCCCAAACAAGTTAATTTACCTAATTATAATATTTGCAACAGAAACCGGCTGACGTATAATATGCTGCTTAAATTAATAATATCAATAAATTTCGAAGGCAAATCGAACAAACATTTATTTTTACCTACTGTGCAGAATTTAACTGTTGTAAAACTATTCTTATTACAATGGCATAGGATCAGTTTTGTTGCAAAGAGTTATTCTAACAAACGGTTCTGCCTAATCGTTATTTCCATTAGTAAGAATTTATGTTAATTAAGACCAACGAATATTGTATAAGTTGTGTACTGTCTTCTGTGTTAAATATAACTTTGATCTTTTTTAGGGTCATCAATCCGATGTTGACTCTCCACTAAATAATTCTATTTCACACTACCCTGCTCGTGAACACACACACACGCGCACATACATATACACAACTTAAATTACGTTGTAAGTAGTTGTAATACAGTTAATTTTGTTTTTAGTAGTTATCTAGGTACCTATATACATTATCTACATCGGCCGCACTATTTTTGGTAATATTTTGTGATAATGAATCCTACGACACATGCATCGTCAGCTATTCCTGTACCAAAACTTGTTAAAATCCGTCCAGACGTTTCGGCTTTATTTATTTATTATTCAAATAAGTTACACAGCATTACAGTAAAAACTAAGGCACTGTGAACTACAGAAATACATATAAACAAAGAATCAAAGACTTAAAACTAGTTAGATTTAGGCGACACAATGGCGTGGCTCCGTTGCGTCGTCTGATCTGGTGTATAATACGGCAATTGCCCCGGAACTAAATTAATTAATGAAAGGACAAATAATTTTACCGACAAATGGCGCTGTACGGCTTGCGCCACTCTGCTGCATCGCGCTGATAAGATTTTTCATGAAATATTGACCCATCTCCATAGAGAAGTAATGTTCAATTTCCAGAATTTAAAAATTGTATCTTGGGGCACGGCAGTGACCCCGCCAAGTCGAACAAATGCGCGCGCCGGCACGCCGTACCATCGTCGAAGCCATTTAGAACATTTTCGAATTTATTATTCTGAGATAATGCTGAATTAAATAAAGCTCCTTTGAATTTGAATCTATTTTGATAGGAGTAGGTAGATTCTAAGCTGGCGAGTCATCGCTAGCAATATCTTTTCGCAAATATATAGTAATTACAGACACGATTTTTCATTAGATTTATTACGCGTATATTAAGATAAATAATAACAAATACGGAAGTGAGCTTTTAACAATGAAGATGATATCACGTCCAATAAATACTTCAAACTGTCAGTCCGTCTATCTCATACCATAGATCTAGTATACATAATCATATTTAATGGTATATATTTTATTATTTTTATGAACAATAAACCATGGGTAGGTATTACTTTGCGAAGCCCTTACTATTAAGAAACCAATCACAAACTCTTCACTTTTTGAGATGTTACTAAACTAGTACTTTTGGTTGCATATGTATAAATAAGAACTTGGCACCATTTTTCATTTTTATATTTTCGATGCTTGCGTAAGTTTAACATTGAGTAGGTACTTGCGACAAAATAGATTAAAAAAATGTTTTTTTTCTGTATAAATGAAACAGAAGCAGATCACGTGAAGAACTATAATTACGTATGTTATGTATTACTACTTAATGCAATTATTCGCTGGCAACCATTTGCATATTAATCATATTATCGACCTATCTGTCCACAATAAAAGCGTGGTTTCAAATGTGTTTCATAAATAATTATCACATTAGTAGGCACAGTCGCCATTATTGACAACTTAAATATCTAGACCGTGTACTTGATGCTGTCAATCAGTATAATACCAAAGATCTAATGTACAGAGTGTAACAGAACAAGGTTCTTTCGTGCAAATTGGCAACTGTTTTATAATGTATTTAGGTGTAACACAATTGTGATGACTGTTTGATTACCCAAAAAAACGAAAAAAAATCTTTCATGCATAAAACTGCGTATTTACAGGTAAATGAAATATGCAGATGGTTTTGAAATGTAAGCTATAAGCGTTGAAGCAGTAGGGTTGTACCAATATAAACAAAAAGTTATTGCTAAGATAGTTTTTTCTTTAATTATTATGATATTTTACTATTGCAGGTCGATTCAACATCAAATAATTTAAATTATATTTTCAGGAAAGTCCCTCATTCTGTTCCATCCTGTACATGTACTTGTAGATAAAGGAAATTTTATTAAAGTTGTAGGCAAATAAATCGTACACTGATGGCCATTAAACCCATTTTTATTGGAGCTTAAGCTAAATTGGATATCTCTAATGTCATCAGTCTGAAATATCGCTACTGTATGTCTACGTTATCTATAGCCTCTATTCATGTATTAAACCTAGATGACAACATACCAATGTCACATGTCACTTAATGCAGCGAGCTCAAACAGTTAATTTGGCCATATTACATTTACAGCTATAACATTAGTGATATGCACAAATGGTTATATAATGCCAATGTCAGTAGAATTAGGTATCATTAAGATAAATGGATAAAATATCTTATAGGTTGTTATTTCATTGGCTATAGGTATTATATATAGGTTAATCATTAATTATTCTTTTTCGATTCTCGAGGGCTAACATTGCATAACCGAACTGCATATTTTAAAAGTAAATTTTCGATACAACCTTCAAGATAGATTCACTGCCTTTGCCACAGAGTAGAGAGTGTATAGAGTGGCCGACTTGATAGAAAACTCGTGCTATCAAAGTCAAAGTCAAAGTCAAACATTTTATTGCATATCACATTACATAATTTTGATGGAATAATTGAAAGGTATACATGTGACACCCTGCAAGGGCATTGCAACATAAGAGGACTAACACTATTTTCTTTTAGTTTTTAAATAAGTATACAAAACAATTTAAATTTCATATTATAAACATTTACATCATTCATTAATGTATATGTCGTCGTATGTATTTATGTATGTATTTATGTATGTATATTTTAGTATCTATTTTTAATTAACATATATGTAATGTATATTTCGTTTTTTATGTTTTAGTTTGTCTGTAGATGTTTGTGTCAAATTAGTTGTTTTCAAAAATATTGCACTACCAATTTCATAATTATTTTTCGTATTTCTCACTACCCTAAGGTTGTCTGGAAGAGATCGCTTTTTAGCGATAAGACCGCCTGTTGTTACCTACTGTATTGTTTTTTGCAATTTCTTTGTGTAATCTTTATTTATATTTAGTGGTGCACAACAACGAGTATTATTATTATTATTACATCTACACATCTTAAGTTACAAATTATATTTGGGGCAAGAGCTATCGAAGCATATGTAACTTATTTCTCTTTAAAAAAATCGTCCAGACTGTAGAAACATTTGCCGATTAAATAATTTTTCAAATGTTTATTAAATTGCTCTATCCGTGTGATGTTTTTTATAGTGTTTGGGATATGATTATATATTTTTATTAGCATATAATGTGTAGAAACTAATTTTAATTTGGAAAATGGAAGTTTTAGTTTATTTAAGTTCCGATCGTTTCTTTTTACTAGCGTTTTAGGCGAAAATAGGTCAATGTGTTTCTTGACAAATTTGCGTGATTCAAGGATATATGTACATAGATGTCACAGTGAGTATCCGAAGTTATGAAGGAAACAAGTAAATAAAATTGCTTGGCTTGTGAGAAGACACTTGACACACTTCTAGTTATGTGGTCCTGTACAGTCCACCGCAAATAATATAAAGCCTGACCAGAAATAAATGAGGAAATATATGATTGTCAAGAGGGCGCTATTTATAAGTTTTATATGGCAACAGTTTTGCAACCAATCGCATCCCACTATAGTGACATTAATTTAAATACCTGTCAGTTCCACTATGTTTAACCTCGTAAATATCATTTAATGGAATGCACTCTTTTACGTAAACACATGTACACTTATTTATAATCTTACGTTCACGACTGTGAATGGTTTTCGATATTTTCTTTGGATAATTTTTAAATATTTGTCTTTTAAAGAAATCACCACGAATGACATATGACATTATTGACAAACCATCATAAAATCATTGCCAGTGTAAGAAATTAGTTCCAGTGAAATTCCGCAATATGGCGCACCCTCATATATTTCTGGTCAGGCTTTACACGATTAGTCCATTGAAAATTATTTAATTAATTATATTGACGACGCGGGTGGCGCAGTTTGTAGTGCAGCTGCCTGCTGAGCCGACAGTCCAGTTGGAATCCCGGCAAGAATCAATATTTGTGAGATGAGCTCGAATATTTGTTCCTGGGTCATGGATGTTATTTATGTAATATGTTTGTATGTATGTCGTCATCTAGTACCCATAGTACAAGCTTTACTTAGTTTGGGACTTTATTTATTTTATTTAATGATTGTTATTCGAAACAAAGGCAGCTATCATAAGTCATAACACTGTAAAGCTCTCCATACCTACGAGTGCCATATTTTTAGGGTTCCGTATACCCAAAGGATAAGAACGGGACCCTATTACTGAGACTTCGCTGTCCGTCCGTCCGTCCGTCCGTCTGTCACCAGGCTGTATCGCAAGAACGGTGATAGCTAGACAGTTGAAATTTTGAACAGTTGAAACAACAACGACTAAAAATAAAATAAAATATATATTTAAGGGGGGCTCCCATACAACAAACTTACACATAATGGTACGGAACCCTTCGTGCGCGAGTCCCACTCGCACTTGGCCGATTTTTTGTCATGTTACGAAAAAATTACAAGGCAAATAATGTAGTAAGTTGAACTACATTTTTACGCGATATTGATTACTCTGCCATTCATATTCTTTGCTTATTGGACCAGGCCCTTAAATCTAATGGCATAAGTCGTTTTTGAGGCAATCGTGTATGCTAATGCGTTGACCAGTATATTAGTTACCGCATACTTGTAACGCTTACAATGACACTGGCATTTCTTTGGCATTTTAACCTACTTTAACAAAGTTTAATTATGGCATTGCATTAACAAAGTTTTGAGGTTGGTTAATGGCATATCCTTAACAAATAGCTACTGACGTTTAATAATGCAAATATGACGTCATGCACATTATTGTCATATGAAAGTTGTTGTAGCGCCACTATCCTGGATCGGACCGACACTTGCTAAGCTATAACAAATAATGATATAAATATCTCACTTGTTTTTTGGTACAATCCAGGCGAATGCTCGCGGTGAGCGAGCACCCTAACTTTATTTTCGAAGCCCTGTTGTGAGCTCACCAATCAGAATGCGATATTGTTGAAATTAATTAGGGGAAACCGGGGCATTACAGGCACCCGGGGCAATATGAACACTCTATCTCCTCCCCCTACCAACCCGCGAACGCCGAAGGTTAGAGCTTAGACGGGCGTCAGATGGCCCCGCGACCGCGCGGTGACTGGTGATGTTGACATTCGTGCGCGTCTCCCGAAGTCAGCGACAAATTTACGTAAGTACGAATTTTGATCTAATTTTTCTATATTTTGTGTTATCTGAATCTGATAGATATTTGTGTTATTCTTTAATCAACAATAACGTTTTAATACTTAAATATCTTTAGTTTGTATATGACTCAAAGTAATTTTAATTTAAATAAAGGTTTATAGATTTCAGGGTTAGTTAGTTAAAATTATGATGTTGGGGCATTATGGGCGGGGTAATATGGGCAGGGCCCGTGCTGCCCCGCTAAAATTAATAAGTGCAATATGGGCAGTGATGGGGCCTCTGATTTGGGATAAGTTTTAAGATAATTATAATAATCTGATGATATTTTTCTTGCAGCAGCAAACATGGTTAAATTATAAAAGGAATGCTAATCGCGGTGGTTGGGACAGTCAAAAAATGGAGTAACTGGAGTTATAAGTTAACCCTATAAAATGTAACTGGAAAAATCAAAGCCCAAAGAAAAATGATGAAGATGTAGAGTGCCTAAATTGTGGAAATTGGTACTCTCAATCCAAAGAGGGTTGGGTATCTTGTCGCGCGTGTAAAAGCGTGACACGTGAGCGTAGGCTCATTGTTCATGTGCAGACGAAGACAACGATGATGAATCCTTATAATCTGTTCCTTTTGTGCTATATTTCAGCTTATATACTTTTTTGTTTCTTGCCCATAGTGCACCGACTCATAATGGCCCCGGTATGACCATATTGCCCCGAGCACGGGGCAATATGAGCAAATTGCATTTTTTGGTTTAATGTTAATGGACCACAGAAATGGTAGACTGAGCTAATTATTTTGTGTTATAATTAACGACTGTTAGTTAGTGTAATAAATTACTACTTAAGGAATTATGTATTTTACTCCATTCCCATTTTATCACGACATATCCTTAAGGGGCCCATATTGCCCCGGGTTCCCCTACAGGGTCTATAACGTTAGGAGACAATTTCGACAAACAATTTTTGTAATATAAATAATATAATACACATACTTACGGATTACAAGCCGGCGACTAAACCTGACCCACTTATAATGTTACTGACTTGATATTTGTTCGGTTTGTTATTTCAATAACTATGCAATAACAATAGAGGCAAAACAAAACATTTTATATAGGTACTCGTAGCTTTTTATAGATCCTACACTTACTTTAAAAGGGCACACCTTCATGGACGAGTTCATGACACGTAAGACCTTTTAATATTAAATGATTACAGGTCATTAGTATCGTCGTATTCTCAAGTGCTAAAGTCACCGTAATGACTTTGACGAAACCGCAATGCTACAGAAAACAGCGCTACAGAAACTGTACTACGCGAAGACGTCGAAGATTTAACTGACTTCATAAAAGAAGTTCAAGTCGACATTTAAGCTTTTTATGATGTTACTTATTAAAGTATGATCTGATTTAGAAAATTATTTTGAAATTTGAAATCTAAAACCTGGGATTAGGTAATGTATAATGATGACCTCCTTAATACGGTATTTGATGACAGCTCAAATCAGCTACTCTTTATGAAATATCAATAACGATCTGTTAGTATGAAGTTTCTATGGAAATACTGGCTTGTGACGTCATAATAATCACCAGTCAAGACAGTTCGTTTTTGTCCAATTAAAAATAGCATAATGTCCAAAACTCATTAGTAGTTTATTTCGTTCCGTGTATTTGCGTGTATGCAATTTCTTTTCACTACACCGAAATACCGTATTGTGGTATAGATTTTTATAATTTTTCCCTATCTGTGTTCGCAAAAATGTTAAGATTGGTTTATATCAAGTTAAAACTCTAATCTATAAGTTGTCTGTGACAATGCCCTTTACTTTCGTAATAGTCATGATCGCGCAAGATGCTTTATTATAGTTGTGGGCGAAAACTATTGCAAAGTTCATGACTTTTGGTGCAATTTATGACGATACGGTTTATTTTGAAATAATAACTCTTACATTAACGAAATGAACAGTTGACATCAAAAGTAGTCCGATTTCGTACAGTGTCATAAATCTCATCTTAACCTAGTTTTAACATATTTTTTCCAATGAGGAGAAGGTCAAACAGTTTTTTTTCTTCTTTAGTGTTATTTCAGGGCTCTTCATTGATTATAAGATTTTGAACATCTCAACCCGACCAGATTGGAGAGATCCAAGCTTCCAAATAAAAAGCTTTTTCTATATCGGACCTCACATGTCAGAGTTCTAAGACAATCATTAAAAATATACAGCCAACTTGAGAACATTTTTTTATAGTTATCATATCTAGTTATCATATAGGTAAATACTAGTCAAGAATCGAGCTAAATATCGCCTTATCGCTACGTGACTCATCATCAGATCATCAGTTCAAATATATTGCCCCATATAAATATTAATTAGATAATTAAATGTCGTCCGAGCACGCGCTGCTAATCTGTACAAGACGCATGACTTCCTCGATAGATCCAGTTATTGCAGTTGCTTAATTTAGTTTTAATTTGATTATGAGTCATCGACTTACATATAAATAAAGAAGATTTTCACCTCGCCAGCTCAAACTTGGTGATTTTGCTGCGAAATAACGGTGAACAAAATGTGTTTTTTTTTCGAGCGAGAGAAAAAAGTAGCTTTTTAATTTTTTACATTTTCGGCCACGAATTGTCACCATGATGATGCTATAATTATAACTAATCTACTTCATAACATAAGCTGGAACGTAAACCTTCATATCGCACAATATATTGTATTTAAATATTAATAGGCAGCAAAAACTAAAAATGTGCAAATTCAGGTTAAAGCCGACATAAAAAAGAGTAGGTTGCGCTCACTAGAGCGTTGGAAATACGCAACCGTTGGCTAACGCTTGCTGCAACGGAGCGTTTAGACTGTTCACATGTCTGTGCCAAAATGCTTCTATTTAGCTGTCTTTACATTTGACACCTCAGGGAATAATACAAAGAGGGGAAACAACTACCCCCCTGGGGATTCAGATTCAGACGATATACTTCAGAAGATAGCCCTGAATTTACCGCAATAAAGCCCGCCATGAATAAAATCCTGGCAAAGCAAAGGCCTAAGTTACCCCCGACACGACACTTTGTGTGGGAGTATAACACAAGCCCTCTTGAGCTTAATTTGAGACTAGATCGATTTGTGTGAGGTTGTCCGATATTTATTTATTTTATTTATTTATAACCCGCAAATGGGATTATCTCCGTGCCACGGGAGTCACTGGGCGCAATCTCATACATAATTTCATACATAACCCGGTCAAAACCGCTCAAAAGAATGTTACAACCACGATTACTTACAGAATTTTAATTAGGTTTTATTCCCGGTTATGTATTAGACTTATAAAAAAAATGAATGCAGTTTCTATTAAATCTAAGATCGACGCCATGGTCCTAAGAACAGATTTCTCTATCTCTTATAGTTTTAGGTTTCTCCCTACTGACCCATTTGGGTTGATCACCCTGTATATCTTTAGCCTTTGTATCTGCGTTTCTGTAACTCTGTCTGGAGCATTACAGGTTCTAGGCGTACATATGATTCTATTTGTTTTTTGTAATCTCTCACGTTGATATTACAGACGATTCCTGAATCATAAACAGCATGTCTAGTATAACTGTGAAACGCAACTCGTTTTTGTGCGACATTGAGTCTCGCGGCAAACGAAGAAGTCGTGGCAAAATTATGCTAACGCAAAATGCACGAGACAATCCGTGTATATTTAGATACTCCGCTACCTAAAGGTTGTCTGGAAGAGATCGCTATTTATCGATTAGACCGCCTGTTGTTTACCTCTGCCTGTTATTTTAATGTATCTCATGTTGTGTTGATGTTGTGTATGTGTATTCCTTCATGTTTGAGGTGTGCAATAAAGAGTATTTGTATTTGTATCGTATTTGTAGATATTGCGCATCTAATTATTTTTTTCAAACATCATAACGTGCGTTATCACAGGCTTCGAAGTATCACTTTTCCGGCGAATCAACTCGAGAGAACAGTAAAGGAATTTCATAAAAATTAAAAGGCCTAATAGGCCGGGAAGTAATTTTTTTTCAACATGGCGTCTGTGTTCATGAACAGGCTTACCAGCTGAATTATATTTTTTTAAGGGTGTATTTTTTTATTTAATTGCATTTGTTTAAAAAAGCAATAACAAGCCTTAGCCGTGAAAAGGGCTTGCCGGCTTCGTATTACAATCCGGCCTCCCTACTGTCGGCTGTCTATACCTACTCACCCGGCAAGCCCTTATTTCCCGGCGTCTGCAGTAATGTACTATATTATTATTAGTATTATTACCATGTCGTAAATGTGTCGATGCCGTCTCTTTACAGTATGGCATTACATAAAGCTGCGGTTTCAGTAAAAGTTGGAGCCGGATGCAGTTATGAGAGCATCTTTTTATCCACTTTCGATTACACATCGATGCATTATGAATATTATGATTATTTTACCAACAGCTTTACGCTTTCGAGACATCTTCTCATCGTCTCTTAAATGTTACTTCATAAAATTCGTAACAGAGTGCAGCCACTAACTAAAAGGCAATGCACAGGTTAAATCATATAGAAATAAAATTGTAATGTCATAAATGCGGAGTAAAGGCATTACGCCATCTATCATTAATCATATTAATATTACAGCCTCAATCGGCACGTTATCGTTTATTTGAAAATTAATCATTGGATCAGAAACGTCGTCAAAGGGATATAAGATATCTATCCAAGATATTTACTAAGTAAATATTGTATGAAGCGGTTTACACTCACGTAAAATTGTCAGGAACGGCCCGGCATATTTCGAACTCGTATGGAGCTCTTCATCAGCCTGCTACGCGTACAGTCGCCGTAAATAAGTATCACGAAAGTTTTAATAACAGCCTATTCACTCTTGCCTTGAAGAGACCTACGTTATAATTTACAGCGGGCGTATGATGGTTGCTTTTAACACTTGATAACATTAGTTACAAAGCATCCGTCACGTTTTCACAAAATGCAAGTGTGAGTGACAGACGCTTTGTCACTTATTTATCACGTGATAAACGCAATCATCAAAGGCCCCCTTGTCATACACACGATGGGAGCGAGTTCCGTTCCGTTCCTTAGCGGTTCGCATTAGAAATGATGAAGCAAATCGCTTCGCGCACTAACGAATTTTTTAAAGCTGTTTGAGATACGTTATGAGTGAGACATTCTGCCAATGTCACGTGGCAGAATTAACACAAGCTTCTATTCTCTTCAAAACAGAGTATAAGTTGTGGATAAAAATCTACATAGTGATGATGCAAGGACGTGTTGTGCCACGCAGGTTATAGCCGCCATGGCGGTTAACGACTGTCGTATATATAAATGTTTATGCAAAATTATAAGCCTATCTCGCGAGCACTGGTGTAGCAACTACTTTTATTTGAATATTCGCAACACTTCGAACTAAAATTTCTTTCCAAAATTCAATACAGTGCGATTCGGGTTTGGGTGAGCATTGAGAGGTTCTTATCTGGATCGCTTTAGAGCGAGCGAAACAGATATAAAAAAAAAAACCGCGAATCGCATTTTGACAGCTCACGCACTATATACTGTACACTTATTTGCTTACTATACACTGTATAATAACTTTTTAACAAAAAATAACCGACTTCAATGAGGAAAATGGGTATAATTCTGTAGTGTACTATAACTGCAGTTGTAATGTTGTTTTTGTGGCAATGAATATTTTTTAATTTAATTTATATATTTTGTGTTTTGTTGATATTCTCAAAAAAGAAAACGCTCCAACAGTGTCGATATTTTATGGGACCTCCTCTGAAGTTAAGAAATAAACTTACATATGTATTATACACATAATACATATGCATAAACCTAATTATAAATAAAACACGGGCTCCAGATGAAGTATGTACCAAACAAACAAATTATTATCAAAATCGATTCATAATAGGCGAAATGATCGCGTAAGAAATGAGATGAGAACCTCCTAGGATCTTATTTCATATTAAAGTCGCGAAAATAACCTTTAAACGATAAGTTCAGAGGTGTCACTCGTCGGTCGGGTCGGACCGGCTAACTCATTTAAAAAGCGGAGCCGAAGCGAGAATTGTCATACATATTCAATTTCTTGTACAATTTATTCTAACCAGCATCTGTCCACAAATTTTCGCGAGTTTTAGCAAAGTCACGTTGTATAGTTTTTTATAAAAGCTAACACTATAGCTATTATATTGTACCTACATGCATATAAAATTCACGGGCATGGAAAAGTTAAGGTGTTCTATGTAAACTCATGCATTGTAGAGAGGCAGGCAATAAAATTGATATTCGCTGTACTAAACTGTTTTGTTAAAAAGCGATTATTAATTAAATTTATATCGATACCTACTAGTTACTTAAAAAAAAAGAAAAAAAAACAATTAATATAACACAGATATGTACGACTTATTTTGCTACATTTGTATATATTTTTAAAGAATACACACTGAGAAAAAAGTGATTTAATCAAGTCGACTTTTTGCTTGATTAGAAAAAATATGATTGAATTAATTATTTAATTGATCATATACACAAGGTATACTTTATAACTACAACAAAGTTAAATTGATCGAAAGGTTTAATTAAGTAACAATGTTTCATTTGATCAACTTCTTAATTACTTTTAATTTAATCATTTACTTTATTCATCGAAACATGGAGTTATTTGAATCTAGTAAGTCAGTTTATTAACGGTATCATTGAACTTAATCACACGAATTAACTTGAATCATTAATTCAATTAAAAGCAATTAATTGCATCAAACATAAACGAGATTGAATTAAATAATCAACTTATTTCAATTAATCATGTGCTTAATAAAATTAAACAATGTACTTGACTAAAGTTATCAAGTTAATTATTGAACTTAATCACACGAATCAAGTAAAATCATAAATTCAATTAAATGCAATTAATTACATCAAACAGGCAGGAGATTAAATTAAATAATCAACTTATTTCAATTAAGCAATGTATTTGACTAAAATCATTAAGTCAATTATGAAATTGTTTGAATCTATTAAGTCAGTTTATTAATGGTATCATTGAACTTAAACACGCGAATTAAGTTAAAACATTAATTCAATTAAAAACAATTAATTGCATCAAACATAAACAAGATTGAATTAAATAATCAACTTATTTCAACTAATCATGCGTGTTTAAGTTGTTATTAAATAGTTAGTTGTCTTAATTGTCTGGTAGATGGCGCTGTACCGTAGAGCGTGAATTGCACATCGCGCCAACGTTTGTTTACCATAGAATGCATAAGTACTGTAAATTATTATTGTTATTTTGTCGATATGTGTGGAGTGCATATAGTCCAAAGAATTAAACATACGTTGAATTGTTATCAATCTCGGTGTTTGATTCTATCCCTTCGAGACCAGAGTGCATTTTGTACATGGTCCTTACGAACGGGATTAGCCCTACTGTGGCTTTTTTGGTAAATTACATAACATTTCATAAAGTAGACTTGATTAATTGAATCATGCACTATATATATTTCATAAAGTACACTTGATTGATTTAATCGTGCACTATACACATTTCATAAAGTAGACTTGATTAATTGAATCTTGCACTATATATATTTCATAAAGTACACTTGATTGATTTAATCGTGCACTATATAAATTTCATATAGGAGACTTGATTTATTTAATCGTGCACTATATACATTTCATAAAGTAGACTTGATTAATTGAATCGTGCACTATATATATTTCATAAAGTAGACTTGATTGATTTAATCATTTTGCTTGATTTCATCAAACATTTTCTTTAATTGTATCTGTAAAGACGTTGATGGGTTTTATTAAGGATTTCTTGATTATAGTAGTCAACAAACATGATTTTTATATTTTAGTCATGACTGGATTTACAAAGTTACTTTATGGGTCGTTCTCAAAATATTTGCACCGCCACCTGTCAACAGGTCTGTCTTAGAAGAAGTTTTTTACACCGCATTATTTTAAATATTCAATTATCATCACATATCTAAAGACACTTTTTACATAGAGGCCAAATGCTTTCAATTAAAAGTAAAGTATATTAATAGACAAAAAAACAATTTAAAACTAGGTTTTGTCGGTCACTTGCCGTGTCCCAACGCGAGGTACTCATGTTTCGTTGTAATAAAAACATATACATTACCGACTTAGCTTAAGTTCAGTACTCCATTTTATTTTCATATATGATGAAGATTGAATACTACCATATCGAATAATAATACTATGCTTATTTTGCGAATTATTTGCAATTTAAGTTTGTCCACGCCATTTTTTGTCGTTCACTTGTCATGAGACAAACATTACAATTGTGTGGCTACTATTTCGTTTCCCCTGCCTAACCCCGCATAAATCGAGACCTTCAGTTGCCACCTAACACTGTTCCGAGTGACACGTCGTCAGTGTGCTGCACTAAAAAAATATGATACATACTCTTACGCGAGCGGGAGTTTGTAATGGGTATGTAGTCTATATTCTGCCTTCCATATTTTGGTTGACGTGTGTACTATTGCATTCATTTTAATTTATAACGCGTAAAGTATGATCTACTTTTATGTGTATAAATATGCAGTTCATCAACGAAATACTTTATTTGTTTTGATGACATAACTGTCATTTTGTCCATCACCTGTATGTCGTTTACTTGTCTATATAAAAACAGGTGAACGACACATACGGCAGGTGAACGACAATTATTTAAACACATACAAAATTATTTAAAAACCAGGTTTTATCGGTCACTCGCCGTGTCTCAACTCATGTTTCGTTGTTATAAAAACATATAAAGGAGCTTAGTTTGAGTATTCCATTTCATTTTCAAGCTGTCTTAGGAATCCTTAGCAGGCGGCGCCCGCACCAGATTTTGAAGCATGAATCCTCTGCCTGTCAGCGGCTTTAAGCGTCCAGGTCTCTGCCCATAAAGAGATATGGACAAGACAAGGGCACAGACGAGGTGCATGTTAGTTCGGTTGGGGATGTGTCTATCTTTCCATATTTTGCCGCGTTGGGTCATCGCTGTTTTGGCCATTCCGATTCGCCTGCGAATCTCTGGTTTCCATGTGCCTCTATTTGTGACAATGGAGCCAAGGTACTGGAACTGATCAACAGTTTCAAACTCTTAAAGCAGGTTAGTACTTTGTTGACTAGTAATAGTCGACTATCATCAGCTCGGTCTTATATTTATTAATATCGAGACCCATTTTGAGGCTGGTTGTTTTGAGTCATTCCAAAAGTTGGGCCACTTCTGCTTCGGATGATGCAAAATAGGCGATGTCTACCACGCACCTTCAAGGGCTCCATATCTGTTAAATAGTATTGGGGATATTATGCATGATATGCATATGCATCCCTGTCCGGAACTTAAAGTTCTTGTATGTGACATCTCCTACTGACACCATTCTGTATTCAGAGTCGTAAAGGCTTTATAAAGTGTTACCAGATGTGCTGGCAGCTTCAGACAATACCTCCCATAACTTATCCCACGCTTAACGCAGCCGAAGGCTTTCTGGTTATCAGATGTGAAGGAATTCCTCGAAGATGACGAAAACAGCAATAGGTTACTCAGCGGGTAGGAAAGAATATGTCAAAAGAAGCAGCATCAGGATGCAGAAACGTTATTTAAATGATTCGCTGTTGAACCTTCATAACACATTTATAAAATTACGTGGGTATGCTTGAGTTTTGCATCTTTTTGTCGGTTATGACCTTTCTGGATAGTACAGGCTTCAAAAAACCTCCTGAGAAATGTCCTATGATATGAGAAGTACATGCTTGTTTTTTATGCAAATTACTAACATAAGGAAAAAAGAAAAACAAAAATAATCAAATAAGCACTATTTGACAGTTCAACGTAGATTTTATTTAAAACTAGCTATTGCCCGCGGCTTCGCACGCGTAAACACAATATCATACGTTTACTACACTTATTGCGAGGCCAAAGGCCGAGCTCCGCGTAGCACCGAAGGTGCGGAGCGGCCTAAGGAAGCCGCCCACCCACTTAATTTAAGTCGAAGTAACTTAATGCGAGGCCGAAGGCCGAGCTCCGCGTAGCACCGTCGGTGCGGAGCGTCCCAAGAAAGCCGCCCACCCACTTAATATAAGTTGGAGTAACTTAATGCGAGGCCGCAGGCCGAGCTCCGCGTAGCACTGAAGGTGCGGAGCGTCGCAAAGAAGCCGCCACCCACTTAATATAAGTTGAAGTAACTTAATGCGAGGCCGAAGGCCGACCTCCGCGTAGCACCGAAGGTGCGGATCGTCCCAAGAAATCCGCCCACCCACTTAATATAAGTTGAAGTAACTTAATGCGAGGCCGAAGGCCGAGCTCCGCGTAGCACCGAAGGTGCGGAGCGTCTCAAAAAAGCCGCCCACCCACTTAATATAAGTTGAAGTAAGTTAATGCGAGGCCGAAGGCCGAGCTCCGCGTAGCACCGTAGGTGCGGAGCGTCCCAAGAAAGCCGCCCACCCACTTAATATAAATCGAATTAACTAAATGCGAGGCCGAAGGCCGAGCTCCGCGTAGCACCGTAGGTGCGGAGCGTCCCAAGGAAGCCGCCCACCCACTTAATATAAGTTGAAGTAACTTAATGCGAGGCCGCAGGCCGAGCTCCGCGTAGCACCGCAGGTGCGGAGCGTCCCAAGAAAGCCGCCCACCCACTAAATATAAGTTGAAGTAACTTAATGCGAGGCCGCAGGCCGAGCTCCGCGTAGCACTGAAGGTGCGGAGCGTCGCAAAGAATCCGCCACCCACTTAATATAAGTTGAAGTAACTTAATGCGAGGCCGAAGGCCGAGCTCCGCGTAGCACCGTAGGTGCGGAGCGTCCCAAGGAAGCCGCCCACCCACTTAATATAAGTTGAAGTAACTTAATGCGAGGCCGCAGGCCGAGCTCCGCGTAGCACCGAAGGTGCGGAGCGTCGCAAAGAAGCCGCCCACCCACTTAATATAAGTTGAAGTAACGTCATGCGAGGCCGAAGAAAATGTATGAGCGGCTTTCCTGGGACGCTCTGCACCTTCGGTGCTATGTGAAGCTCGGCCTACGGCCTCGCATTAAGTTACTACTTATATTGGTGGGTGGGCGCCTTCCCTAGGACGCTCCGCACCTAGCACCGCAGGTGCGGAGCGTCCTAGGGAAGGCGCCCACGCTTGTGAACATGATCTTGGTTTAATTAAAATTGAGGCAAGACTTATGTTTAAAAAATTATTTTGAATATTTATTGTCTATTGTAGATTTAAATAACTTAATGCGAAGCCGCCCACCTACTTAATATAAGTTGAAGTAACGTCATGCGAGGCCGAAGAAAATGTATGAGCGGCTTTCCTGGGACGCTCTGCACCTTCGGTGCTACGTGAAGCTCGGCCTACGGCCTCGCGTTAAGTTACTACTTATATTAGTGGGTGGGCGTCTTCCCTAGGACGCTCCGCACCTGCGGTGCTACGCTTGTGAACATGATCTTGGTTTAATTAAAATTAAGGCAAGACTTATGTTTAAAAAATTGTTTTGAATATTTATTGTCTATTGTAGATTTAAATAACTTAATGCGAAGCCGTCCACCTACTTAATATAAGTTGAAGTGTGTGAGTGGCTTCCCTGGGACGCTCTGCACCTTCGGTGCTACGTGGAGCTCGGCCTACGGCCTCGCATTAAGTTACTTCTTATATTAGTGGGTGGGCGACTTCCCTAGAACGCTCCGCACCTTCGGTGCTTCGCTTGTGAACATCATCTTGGTTTAATTAAGATTGAGTCAAGACTTAGGTATGTTTAAAAGATCGTTTTTAATATTTATTGTCTATTGTAGATTTAAAAAACTTAATGCGAGGCCGCCCACACACTTAATATAAGCTTAAATGTGTGAGCGGCATCCCTGGGACGCTCTGCACCTTCGGTGCTACGTAGAGCTCGGCCTACGGCCTCGCATTAAGTTACTACTTATATTAGTGGGTGGGCGACTTCCCTAGAACGCTCCGCACCTTCGGTGCTTCGCTTGTGAACATCATCTTGGTTTAATTAAGATTGAGTCAAGACTTAGGTATGTTTAAAAGATCGTTTTTAATATTTATTGTCTATTGTAGATTTAAAAAACTTAATGCGAGGCCGCCCACACACTTAATATAAGCTTAAATGTGTGAGTGGCATCCCTGGGACGCTCTGCACCTTCGGTGCTACGTAGAGCTCGGCCTGCGGCCTCGCATTAAGTTACTACTTAAATTAGTGGGTGGGCGACTTCCCTAGAACGCTCCGCACCTTTGGTGCTACGCTTGTGAACATCATCTTGGTTTAGTTTAATTTGAGGCTAGACTTATGTTTATATATCGTTTTGAATATTTATTGTTTATTGTAGATAACTATTCAAAGCACCTTGAAAAATAATTAGCTCATAGTCCTACCTGAACATATATTAATGACATCTATTAAGATGACAATAAATTATTTTCGTCTACAATGGTACTAATACTAATATAATAATATAACCTGTCATAATAATTTCCTAAGTAACGCCATAAGATTCAGGTGCCAACTTAATTCAATCGAGCGTACGTCAATAATGGCGACAGCACCACTGAACGGATACGTGATGGCCTCACTGTTTTGTTATCCGTGGTATAATGAATAAGGAAGAAAGGAAAATGCATGAGATGACACGGTTATTATTTCAGTAGGTTCTGGGTTCAAATCCCGGCTAGGTGAAATCCTTTCTACATCGTAAATTTAATAATTTTGTCTTGTCTCCAATCATGGTTGTTTTTCATACAAAATGCATACTTTGTCGAGCAGCAGCTCTCAATAACTGATACACTGCTGCTTATATTAGGTATGCGATCAATATTCAACAACTTCGATAGTAATTCTGGAAGTCCAGGTTAACCCATCACAGCTACACCCTAGCTTGTGCCGAATCGTGGCCACAGGCAAGCAACGACCCATCAATAACTCCAACATGTATGGAGCTGGTGTTATTAACTCAGGAAAAATCTTAACAGCGCGATGCAGCCGTTAGTATGGAGACTTTGCCAAAGTAACAACGCCATCTAGCGGAAAAGAACAAAATCTCAACACACCGTTAAAAATAAAGAATGACTGATATTTATTACTTTGAATAGATTTTATATATAAAAAAACTACATAGATGCAAAATTGTGGCTAAATACATCGTATATTTATCGTTTATTATACATTTCGCTACCTTATTAGTACGTTAGGCCTAACACAAACGATACCAAAATTTGCGCCTAATGTTCTAAATGTTGGTTGGTAAAACATATTTAGAAATGTATTTAATTTACTTAAATTGATTTGAAATACTTTTATTTCAATTACACTCTATAAAATAGCATAAAAAAATCTGTTTTATTCATTAACATTCTTGCGTCTCCGGGCTTTTTTATGGTCGATACTTACAAACTACAGAAAAATGCATATTCAATAAAAGAGCATTAGTTCCTATTGTCGCAAATTGTGTTTTTAAAGAAATGTATGTTTTTTTTTGAGCATGAGACAATTTACAACGAACATTGCACTCATATTTTCGTCTGTGTTGGTCGATAATTGGCGCCATCTTTCCTATCTAACTAACACGGTTTCCGTAACTCAACGCCTCAAACAACCTTAACCTTATTGTTAATACCGGTGGGCCGCGCGGAGGTATTATGTCGAATTCATACTTTTTAGTATTTGTACACGTAAGAGCCACGCGGGGGTCGCGTCGTTCTAAATTCAAAATCACAAACGCTGTCATTATAAGGTTTACACATTGTAAGGAAAATATTTCATGGAATTTATGTTTTCAGAGATAAATATTAATCATAATAAAAAGTATCCTATAACCATCTTTGGATGTTCAGCTTTTCCTGTACCAAAATTGGTAGCTTTTTATCCAGCCGTTTCGGCGTGATGCGAGGACAACGGTTTTTTTGAAAACAGATGGCGCCAGGTTGGCACGGCGACGCGTGTCCATACAAAACAACTATCCGGCTGCATCACGCTATCGAGATTTTTCCTGAAATCATGACCTCCCTCCATAGAAAATTTATTTTCAATACAAATTTAGGAATTTATAATAGTATAGATGTCACTTACCTGCAACCGTCGTCGTTAACCTGCTAACAAATTCAGTGAAGTTGGAACATATTTGTCGCAAACCTGCACCCAATTGTCGATAACTTGGTAACAAATGTCGTTTACCTGACATCGATGTCTTTCACCTGTCGACCTAAAATTTCAAACACCTATATCTTCTAAGATATTCAATTTAACTACTTCCCTCGACGTGATATCAATTGTCTGAATATATTTCTAGCGATCCTTTGAAAAATAAAAGAAGAAATCGCAACTTTAAAAAAAAATGCAAAATTAACGCAGCGGTGCAGATTTTTTGCGAACGACCCTTATTACCTTTTCCAATCATTTCTATACATACATTAAGTTACTTTGTTAAAACAATCAAAATTTTGATTAACGTAATCAATTTTTTTCTCAGTGCATGGGCAGCGAGTCGCGTAGCAGCACGGATAGTTGTCCCTGATGAAGAACTCTATGTGAATTCGAAACATGTCGGGCCGTTCCTGACAATTTTGACATGAGTTTAAATAGTTTTTATAATTATTAAAGATGTCACATGATATTTTTAATAATAGTAATATGTAATAAAAATGTATAAGCTTAAGGAATAAAATAAAATAATAAAATAAAAAAGCGCAATTATTGCTTTGTGTATCACTCTTTATTAAATTTACTAAAACGCTGATTATACAATTAATAATGCATAACTTGCAAATTACAAACAAACATACAATTCTGGACTATAATTGCGTAGTTCTCATAAATATTCAAACCACAGCTTTATTTTAAATCTATAACCAAATCGATCTATTTTATTACTTGGGTTAATTATGAACACCTGCCTATACGTTTATCTAAAGTCATAGGTCCCTGTGATCTTTTAAAAAAACGTTTATATCGTTCGTATTTTATCTTACAAAATGTGCCTTAGCATTTTAGTGATAATTTTGCGTATATGAATACATCGATTTGGAAATAAATACTATTGAAAATTGAATCCAATTTACTCAACCGCTTATTAAATTAATATTAATCACAAAAGAAAAAAAACCTACTCTAGGAACAAAATGAGCTTATATGAAAAACGTTAAAATTTCTGTTCTTGTGGCTACACACAGTTGAACAGTTCCGTCGATTCTTCGTTGATTCCATCCTCAAATTTCAATTCTGACAAGAATGGCACAGTTGAGAGTTCAAGGTTTGAAAAAAAAACGGTCGTAATCTCTGTCCGCAGGTTAGCTTATTTATAAACATAAAGACCAAATTGAACCTTAGACGATAATCGAACGTGTTCGCACCGAGCACAGTCCGATTTTTTACCTCTCATGTGACATATGAGCATATGACGTTGAAATCCAATTTAATTCCAAATTCAAATCTATTTAAAATTTTAAACATTCATAGCACACCAAATCATTACGTAATCAATATTCAATCGGAGCTTGCGAAAATATCTGACTATCGCACGTACTATACCATCCAATAGAAAAGAGCTTAAGAGCAACTAAGTTTCATACATACTTAAATTATTTTACAACTAGGTATGGTGTCGCACGTTGTCGTCTGACCACCAAAGGTAAATAGAAGTAAGAACGTACCAGTTTCATAAAGACTTAAGGCTTTTTGGTATTAAATGGTATGATACGCTAATAAAGTAGCTTATTAGATTAATATTTATGTTGACGAAAAAAAATGTCGCCACAGGTTTTTGGTGTCGTAAAAAGTTGTTTTAGCCGGTCTTTGTTCCTCTCACCTTTGCAAAAATTATCTTAGTTTTGCAATTATAGCGCCATGATAAATTATGTGCTTCTCTCAGACATACTTTATAGGGTTCCGTACCCAAAGGGTAAAAAACGGGACACTACTGATCCGGCAGTCCCGGGTTCGAATCCCGGCCAGGGAAAATATTTGTGTGATGAACTCGAATATTTGTGCTTGGGTCAAGGTTGTTCTATGTATTTAAGTTTATATTAATCTAATCTAAGTATACAAGTATGTATATCATCGTCTAGTACCCGTAACACAAGCCTTCTTGAGCTTAATTTGAGACACGATCGATTTGTGTGATGTGATATTTATTTATTTTGCAAAGAGCTTACGAGTCGGAGAGTTACATGGACTGTTAAGAAGAGAGGATCTTATTTTCCTTATTTTAAAATCCCTTTAAAAAGTAACTCAACGCTTCTATCGCTGAGGTTAAAAGACAAAAAGGCAGATATTTCTTTATCTAAATATACATACCTACATGACGTAGACCAAGCGATCAGGCATGGGCCATTATAACATAATACATGTTTATTTTATATGTAAAGGCATTATATATAACCTTTTTTAGTAATTGAAGCTACATCCTAGATAGCAATTGGAGCAGTATTTCTGATATAGCCTACCATTATATACAAAACGACTTATATCCATCGAAACATATAAGAAATAACGACTTTTTAGTGTAACTAGGTTTAGTGGTTACACTCTCTGACTTTGGGACTTGTGGTTTAGATTTAATCATCATAAAATAGATAATGTGTATTGTATGTCTGTCACCTTATGTACACAATCTTGATGTATCTCTTTTATTAATTTATTTCATACACATTTCATAGAAAAAAAAATTACGTAACTAAAGTAAACTAAAAAAGGTGTAAAAAACTGTGCCCCCGCGGCATGGTCCCGAAGACGGTCTCTTTTATTAAGTACTAGAAGACGCCCGAAACTTTATCCGCATAACCTTTTTTTAGTATCGAAGTCGAGTAAAACCAATCTTCAATGTTCCACTATCCCTGTTCCAAAATTGGTTTAAATCAAGATGACTGCAAAATTATATTCAGACCAGATGGCACTGTAATTAATGCCCATAAAAAACATGACCGCTAGTATAAAGAAAATTTTAGAGTTTTATAATTGTAGAGACTTTATTCAATTATACTACTTTCCCGATATTCAACGCAGTAGTTTTGTATACAAATATTAGGTACGAAATTACACCCACTATAGTCTATTTCATATAGCTTTGTGCCATCTGTCATTTCACCACATTTTAATTAAATATAACCACACACACAAAGTTATATGAAAAAGACTTCTACCGCGAAATTTGGAACACGCTATAGGTACGATGACTATTCAATACAGACTTCAACCGTCAATAGCAGTACCTATTCAAGTTTACAGATACAAATGATAAATAGGACTGCTATAGCTATAGCAGAGCTTCGATTTCCACTTGTATTTCAGAGGACTGCATGAAATGTTAGTTTCATATTTGTTGTATCACTACAAAATTAGGATTGTGATTCAATAGAAGTTTACAAGTAATTTGTACAACTATTTTGCCCAAATTATATCTGCAAATGCTTAGCATATAACTATGCCAAACTTCATTCAAATTACGCAATAGCATACATTTCGCTAGAGCCACTAAAACGCACTGAATACGACTCCGTTCAGCCGTAAAGTTTCACTTCGTAACAAATGATATATAACCAGTACTAACTACAAAATCTCCTTCGACTGTTGGTATTTAAGAGTACATTTTCTGTACAACTGTCATTTATTTATATATATCTTTCTTACATCAACTTGCAAAAGGTTAAAGCGTTTCTAAGGCATGCCCGAATTCACAGACTAAATCTTAATACTTATCAAACCTATCACAAAAATTGGGGTGCGTCTCATTTCTTAGAAAAACAATTGACATATTTTCATACGACTGAAAATACAGTCCGACCAAAAAGAGTAGAAATTAAAAAGTGGCAATACTGTAGTGTCGTCCCTTTCTAATCAATCTAAGAAAACGGAGACGACACTACAATATTGCCACTTTTTAATTCTACTCTTTTTGGTCGGACTGTACGTTTGGTAGATTTTTCAAATTGTATAACAAATTTTCTTAGAATGTTTCTTTCATAATATTATATTATTTTGTAGAAGCACAATTGATAGAAAGTCATTTCTTATAACAATCATTTGATAGAATTGTCGTTAAATGGCACTACAAGTATAATATACTATTCATATAATTAAGCACAATAGAACAGAATTTAGGCTGCGAAAGTCGGAATCTAAGCAATGCAAGAACTAGACTCCATTTTATACAGATATCCGAACATACGGAGGCCTTTTAAGTAACCAGCTCTTATTCATCTAAAAATATACCAGGCTGCACGGTGTTAAAGTTGTAACTTCAATGTCGACATGTTGTCAAAGTACAAAAACTGTTTACCATTGTTTTTGACACCATTCAACTGTCGCGTCGAAGGCTTCGTACAGACAGTCAGCCTATTCATATTTTACGTACATAATTAGAGGCAACAATATGTAAGGTTTGGGTTTATTTTTGTTCGTATAAGAATCTTATTGGAGGAGACAACCAGCGTTGCTTGATTTTTCACTTATTTATAATATATTACAAAATATTGTCTTTTTGTTGTTTTATTAATATGGCGTCACGGAATCATGTGATAGTATTAATTATCTTCAGTTTCAAAGTTTTTAAGATAGAAACGAGATGGTTAGAAATACATATAATAATGTAATAATGACTGAATTGAAACATTTTCCAAAGCTTACTTTTTGAAATTGTTATTTATATTGTGTAGAAGTTATGACAAACGTTATGTTACTTGACATTTGCAAAATTGTACAGACAATTTATTGAAGTTGTCTAATAAGGTACAATCGTTTAGGTTAAATAAAAATTAAGTAAGAAAATCGGGATCCAGTGAGTTTGACCCCCGTTTTAGATAGTGATATGATTACATGATAACTTTTGTGCCCATAGACCAAAAAACATCAACCGCTTAATACAATCATTAAAAATATCTCACGAAAGTTTTAATAATATTATTTCAAAATCATCAATTCAAAAAAGTATAGACTAGCTAAGCTAGTTTTTTTATCTTACCTCTTCACTTAGTTATCATACAAATATTTACCAACAGACAATTCGGTATGTTATATTGGCGTGTCTATATGGACCATTCTAATTATCCGCTTTGTAATTTGACTTGCGTGTGCAGTGTAGTTCCGATGACAACGCAATAGTATTTAACGAACATATTTTCTTGATGATTCCTAGCGTTTATAATTGTAGTCATTGTAAAATTATTTTCGGTGGTATAAGAAACTTTAAAGGTTTATCTTTGTACTTAACATATATAAATACCATATGGCTTAAGAAACATATAGATACTATAAGTGCAGTGTAGTTTTTTACAATTGGTAAGACCGGTTTGACGACATATATTAACGATTAAAGAACAATATATGACTTTTTTGAAGTAGATATACCTATGCATGTTTTATTTCTCAATTGGCTAGAATATTGTAAGTCCATGTCAGAAAGGGAAGGCAACTTTTTTTTGTGTTTTTAAAACGTGATAAATATACCTATAAATGTATTTTTTTAATGCTTTTAAAGAACAGTGTGGACTCTTCCTAACATAACTTCCACAAACACTGCTACTAGTTTTTCATACAGGTATTCATATTGCCTGTAAATTTAAATTGTGACCCTCATTAAGGCAAGACCGTATCAAATTTCCTACCATTTTCAATAAATACACTATATTATTACCGAGAAATACCTATAATAGGAATACTTTATGTTATTTTTTAAATGTGAACCAAAATACTTATACCAATATTTGTCATTTTTTTTTCTTTTTTACAAGTCTGATACCTTCAGAATGTGTACGTTTCTTAAGTTCCGCAATCAAATCTAATTTTTATCAACTGTATAAGGTATTTATTAGAGAAAAAACAACATAGAATTAAAAGTATATAACTAAACCTTAACAAACTTAAATTATGATCTAAAAATTCTATCAAAATATTCAAGATGTCTACACTTCACTCCAATTTCAATATTGCCACAACGAAAGGTATAAAGAAAAATTAAACGCGATCTATGCCACTCTAATTTTCTATATTTTTTATAACTAATTATGTTTTATTTTTATTAATATGTAATTTCAGTCAGTTTTGTTATCAACTATGACTTTAATACGTCACTATATAAAAAATCATTAATGAAATTCATATATATATAATAAATAAATTTCAACACTTAACTATTTAAATTCACTTCACTATCCGCAAGGCAACATACGCGCCAAAGTTTACCTAACACTTCCTACTCAAAGTACTATACAGTCGTATTATTTACTCCTTTATCTACAGGTTGTCTGGAAGAGATCGCTATTCAGGCGATAAGACAGCCTGTTGTTTACCACTACCTGTTTTAATGTATTTCAAGTTGTATTTTCCTATATATTTTAAGTGTTCAATTAAGATTTGTATTTGGATATGTACTCACGTTTTCAAAAAGAGGTACGACAGGGCGGTCCCGGGGCACAGTAAAGATACAGTATCACGCACATACAAGCCATACACACAAATCCATCACATACGCGGCACAATTTTTCGTTGGAAACTAATGCCGCGGCGCGACCGACGCGTGCGAACGCTAGCCGACGACTGAGCGGCGAGAGAAGGGACGGACTTTTGGAAATGGAAGGTGGTCCCAGGATGGCGGTTTGTAGAACTGGACGATGACGTTTTTTTATAAATCTCATACATAATAATAACTTATCATAATAAAAAGTATAAACACAGCATTCATTTTTTTTTATAAATCTCATACATAATTTCGTACATAACCCGGTAAAAATCGCTGTAAGGAATATATACGACATGCGATTACTAACTTACAGAATTTTAACCAGGTTCAACTCCCGGTTATGTAAAAGATTTATAAAAAAAATGAGAATGCAGTTCTTATGAAATCTAAAATGGAGACCATGGTTCCTTAGAAAAGATTTTCCTATCTCTTACAGTTTCTGAATTCTCCCTACTGACCCATTTGGATTGATCATCCGGTATTTTGACCCGATTCGCCGACGACTGAGCGGCGAGAGAAGGGACGGACTTTTGGAAAAGGAAGGTGGTCCCAGGATGGCGGTTTTAAGAACAAGACGGTGACGTTTTTATTTTTTTTAAGTTTCTTTTTACTTGTGGTTCTACTATACTGGCTGATAAGAATGCAATGCTGGATCTATATAAATATTTTGACCCGATTCGCCGACGACTGAGCGGCGAGAGAAGGGACGGATTTTTGGAAAAGGAAGGTGGTCCCAGGATGGCGGTTTGAAGAACAGGACGGTGACGTTTTTATTTTTTTAAGTTTTTTATGAAGAAGTATGATTGTACAGATTTTTGTACTAGACATTTTTTTTTAGTAGCGTTTTGAATAAAAAAAAAATATATAAACGAAATATGCTTTTGAAATTGGAGCATAATGTAAGAAATTACGGTGTAGGTGTATTTAAGTACAGTCACGCCAAAAATTTTAAGTTTTGAAATGACTTAGCACGATCTGGAATTTGTTAGTGCGCCTAACAATTTTTTTGAGTCATCTCATCATACAATGTTTAGTTTAGAGCAGATTCGATAAAATCTTATAAACTTAAGAATAGAATTTAAATTGCAAAATTGATGTTATTTAATAGAAATAATCTTTTTCTTTTTTTTGGAAATTTAAGATTTTTTTTTCCTACACTGAAAAGACATCAACGGGAGCTCAAACCCGGTTCGCCTAATAAAACTACCGCTGAGGAAAAACGCCGTAGTTTCATCACAGATAACAAAGACTTATGACTATTTGGAACTGAAATAAATATTTCACTACACTGGGCTCTAATTCAATGAGGCATTGCGATATACACAATATTTAAAAACATTTGAGCCTTTGCTATTTTTAGCACGTTATTCTTAGGATTCCATACCCAAAGGGTAAAAAACGGGACCCTATTATTAAGACTCCACCGCGCACCATCCGTCTGTCCGTCTATCCGTGTGTCTGTCTGTCTGTCTCTCACCAGGCTGTATCTCATGAACTTTGATAGACAGTTGAAATTTTCACAGATGATGTATTTCTATTGCTGCTATAACAACAAATACCTACTAAAAATATTTATTACTACGCCAGTCGGGATATCTATGTGTTGCGATATCAACACCAAAGGGTGTTTTCTCACAACCTAATATGTCCATTTTTTATTTTTTTGACTGAAATGTGGAAAAAAAGGATCGTAAGTGAATTCGGAAAAATTGGGTCCCTTTT
The DNA here is from genome assembly GCA_932273695.1 of Apotomis betuletana. Classification (NCBI taxonomy): domain Eukaryota; kingdom Metazoa; phylum Arthropoda; class Insecta; order Lepidoptera; family Tortricidae; genus Apotomis; species Apotomis betuletana. The sequence goes on along the minus strand of OW026318.1, from coordinate 7,345,809 downwards.
TTTCTCCTATTAAACTTAATAGTGCTCAGGATTCCGAGTCTGAATAATCCAAATATTCTCCAAATGCAAAAAAAGGAAAACTAAGTGAATTAATGATTTTTAAAAACGCCCCAATTCATCTCGACGGTTTTAACCAATTTGTCAATTTTGTGTTGGTGAATTTTCACCGCATATCCAAAGATATTTTTTTGAACTATAAGATTTTTATTTCCCATTTCGCTAAAGAGAAAACTAGAGAACCTTCTAATATGAATCCTGCTCTTAAATTTGTTGTAGGAGCTTAGTTCTAATTTAAAAAGCAATAACAATATGTACGTCGAGTTCATTTACATCTACACACTTACGAGAACAAAACTATCTGAACACGACTTTATACTCCTGACAATAGGGTCGTGTTCAAATATTTTTGTTCTCGTAAGTGTGTAGATGTAAATGAACTCGACTGTACATGAAAATAAATACCTTAAGCCTTAAATACAAAGATCAAAGCTTTAAGAAAAATTTAAAATGGAGCTGACTGGGGGAAGAGACCGGGAATCGAACCCGGTACCTCTGGATTGCCGGTCCAGCGCGTTAACCATTTCGCTAGGGTAGCCTCCATCAATTTTTCTTTAAGCTTTGATCTTTGTATTTAAGGCTTAAATAAAAATTGTGGTGTACCTACCCACATTCAAAAATGAGACATTACATGTTTCATAAATTTTATAAATACCTTGTTTTTATCCCTCGGCAAAAGTTACAATGAGCCAAATCGTCTTATCAAACAAGGTTGAAATAATTATATTGATAACATTACAGTATCACGCAAAGATCGATGTACATATATCTGTTTAATTGCATCTTTTAATTACTGAGAATTTTCGTTCGTGTCGGCCAAAAGCATAACCTCGCGTAAGAGCCACGTAACCGACTGCGGCTGGACGCCTGATTATGGAATGGTAATTGCTATCGGCGGTATAGAGTTCAAGTGCTCAATAAACGACTTTGTGATGGTCTCTACCTACTGGCGCACTAATAAAGAAAATATATTTGTTTTCTAAATGTCAGTATTTGGTGTTAATTTATATTATAAATGTAATTTGCGTGTTATGTTTATAAGGACCCGAAATAAATTAAATAAATATCGGATAACCTCACACAAATCGATCTAGTACCAAATTAAGCTCAAGAAGGCTTGTGTTATGTTATAGACGACGATATACAGACTTATATAGATAAATGTATGCTTAAATACATAGGAACAACCATGACCCAAGTACAAATATTGCCCTGGCCGGGATTCGAACCCGGGACCGCCGGCTCAGTAGGCAGGTGCTTTCAAACTGAGCCAACCGCGTCGTCAAAAGTATAAGTATAAGTGAAAAATTTTAAGAGCGCACCGATATAGCCCGGATTGAGCTATTCGGTACCCCGCACCTCAACCCCCTTGCAAATGCTCCCACCTGAAAGGCCGGCAACGCACTTGTGACTCCTCTGGGGTTGCAGGTGTCTATGAGCGACGGTGAGTTTCCATCCGGCGATCCGTTTACTCGTTTGCTTCCTTGACATTAGAAACGCGTACTTTCTTTCTCTCATAAAGTCTTATAGCCCAAAAAATGTAAATGTAACTTCGTGCCCCTTTTCTAGCCTTTCCCATTATGTTAATAGTGTCGTTTAGCTCGCCAACTTTAATTAACTTAACATTGTAAAAATCGATGTACAAAATACTGAGGTGCGTGTACGTGCACAGGTCTGTCGTCTAACGAGGTCAGCAAAAACTGATTGAAATAATCAATAGGTATACTTAGAGCTGTAGTAACTATCGCACTCAATAACTGAGACGGGTATAGTTCGCGCGCTGCTCGGCCAGGATGGCGTAAACGCCAAATTGAATACACGTACATATTTATAATGAAAATCTTTTTACCAGATTTGAGAACTTACTACTGTTTGTATTAACCCAAAAATCATTGTTAAAGGTGGAATACTTAGTCTCAGAGCTTCAACCAAAAAAGAGAAAATTAAATTAATTTGAAAAATAAAACTATTGATAAAATTACTGTCTATTGTTTTTCGATATTTTTTTACGATTGAAGAAATACTGTTTAAGTTTAATATTTCGAAAGGACAGATAAGTGATCATTTAAAATTCTAGATTGATGAAAATGGCGATTTCTGCGTGTTCGGGCTTTTAATACTTACTTTCTCTGATGATTCAGTGACTCAAAGTGAGTCTTGGCGTCCGATAAGAGATTCAGCCACTTCTGGTAATTTAGCGCCGCTCCAGCCAGTTTTTTTTTTAATATTCCGCGTTCAGCAGTCGCCTGCACTGCACCTCTCTTTTTCTTCTCATTATAATGGAAGACAAGATTTTTCTTAAGAGGCCTTATTCCTTTTGAAATTTATTTTTTTCATATTATGACAAATATATTGATAATTTCAACCAACTTTTTGGAGTGAACAATACTTTTTCCCGAGTTCTAGGTAGTAACATAGCTATTTCATGCTTTCATTGCGTGTAGCCGAAAATAAGTTGAAAAAACTAATTTTACGCGTGAATTTTGTCAATTTCGAGTAGTATTTGAAACAAAAATTATCAATGAAAAATTCAAACTGTAGGTTTCAAATATATACCAATAAATCCCAATAGCCCTGTTCTAGGTAGTAACACCAATAATATGTTACGAAACATGTTTGATCATAGAGAAAAATGTGTAAACAATCTGCATTTTAAAAGGAATAAGGGCTCTTAAGACTGATAAATTACATGTATATCAAAAAATAAATTAGCAACCTACGAGAGTAGATTTAATTTTTTTTTCACAAATTAATAATATAGAAATATATAATTTTAAATAGGTATACATATTAATATTGTTTTATCTTTCGATACCTAATCATACTCGTACATTCCTTAAAAGTTAGGTACGTGAATTGGCATCTCCATTAAACTGTCGGCTTATAAAAAAAATATCTGTGGTTAAACCAATTAAACAAAAAAATGGTTTAGAATGTGAAAAAATACTAAATAGTTTTCATACAATATTTGAAATCTGTTCTGCCCCTGTATGTGTACCTAGGTAAATACACCACCTATAAACCGTAATTTTTGATAGCCATAGCGATTGCGATACCGATAGCGATCGCCCTCACGTAATCAATTAACCGGTTACTGGGTCACCGAGAACCGATTACACTTTAATAGTCTTAAACGTAATCACGCGAACGAGATCCATGCGCGCCTTACGGGAGTACATACATAACTGTACGTTTACGATAATGAGGTAATTTTAATTTTATTACGTGTTGAATGCACTTGAATTTGGTAAATTATTGAAAACAATAGAGGGCCGTTAAAAAAAAACCGGCCAAGTGCGCTGCCCCTGATCGCATCTTAACTGACCGTAAGTTTGCACCTGCACCTCTAGCATAGGTAACTGTGAGACGCGACTCTTTGTCGCGCGACATATACTACCTATCACTTTCCTTTCAATACCGTGCGAGCATGACAGATGATGCTGAGTCGCGCGACAAGCGAAGTCGCGGTAAGATATGCTAGTCCTGCTGGTATGTAGTGCGCTGAATCGCGTCGCGACTGACGTCATGGCCAGCCCGTCTAGCACAAAGCTATGATTCGCGATCGCGACTCATGTCGGTGACATAGCATCACCCGTCACTCTCTGACAGTGCAATATAGAAAGAGACTAGCTTTTGCCCGCGACTACGTACGCGTGGAACTTGATAAAAGGGATTATTAAAAGCGCCTAAGCAAATGTAAGAGCAATTGTGCTTTTGGTCTAATCATTACTTTTCCTACAGGGTCACCGTACCCCAACAAAAATGTTCACTGACTTTTCAATCTTTTTAGGTACAATTTCCAGGATGTAAACTATCCTATGTCCTTCCTCGGATCTTAAACTATATCTATGCCAAATTTCATCAAAATCGATTCAGCGGTTTAAGCGTGAAGAGGTAACAGACAGACAGACAGACAGACACACTTTCGCATTTATAATATTAGTATGGATAGGTAATATATATCGCGCGAGAAAGAGTCGCATGTCACAGTTGTGCTAGAGGTGCTGATCAACGAGGCCCAAATGGTAAAAGAAAGAGAGGTAACACGTAAACAGAGTAACAGCCAAGTAACAGCGTGAAGCGATTGTTTTTTTAATAATATTATTTGATTTTGACGACGCGGTTGGCTCGGCTTGTACAGAACTGCCTACTGAGCCGGTGGTCCCGGGTTCGAATCCCGGCCAGGGCAAATATTTGTGTGATGAACTCGAATATTTGTGCGCAGCCCTATGTTTGGGTCCCTGAGGCAAAATATTGAGTTAGTTAGTTGGTACTTCCTCTTAAATTCGGTGGTGAAGGGCGAGGCGAAGCTCATGTTTCCCGTGTTCACGGTTTAAGTAGACAAAGGAATTTAATTTAGGTAAGTTCGTTGCGGCCTACGGAATGCCGGTTCCGGGTTCGAATCCCGGAAAATGTGTTCCTGGTTCTTGGATATTTTCTTCATGGGTTAAAATATTGCATTTATCTTTGCCTCCCGACACAGGCAATGCTTAATATGAAGCTCCATTCCTTATAAGTAACCCTGTGTCTCTTTTTAAGTAAAGAATTTGGATATTTGATTTTTTATGTTAAAAAAATGTTGGGGTGTTGCCTGTAATTAGGAACAATACATTAAAACATAAATTCTACTCTTCAAACTGAACAACAATTTGTTCAGCAAATTTAAAAAAGACAGTTTATAGAATTTCATTATTTCAAACAAACTAAATAGTATTTTCAGTGTACGTCGTCCAACATTGGCATTTCCTTATAGACTAAGAGCTAGCGACCAAATCGGTCATGTGGCTTCAGCTGTATTGAAACTCCGTTAGCTACTTCCCTGAACAACCTTTTCCTATAATCTTCGTGCTGGCAGGCCGCGGTCGGTGGGTGCGGGTGTAGTGGGGTGGGGAAAAAAATGTGGGCTCAGCGACATTAATTTTTTTTCAAACAGTTGCTCTGTACTCCCTGTGCACCCAAAAAAAAATTTAAATCGTTCGGGTGGTGGGAAGGGGTTGCCAGCGTTAATTAAAAGTACCAAAATAATAATAATTTTCGTGTGGGCTCAGGCTGTAATTAACGCTGGCAACCCCTTCCCACCACCCGATCGCTTTAATTTTTTTTTTGGGTGCACAGGGAGTACAGAGCAACTGTTTGAAAAAAAAATTAAAGTCGCTGAGCCCACATTTTTTTTCCCCACCCCACTACACCCGCACCCACCGACCGCGGCCTGCCAGCACGAAGATTATAGGAAAAGGTTGTTCAGGGAAGTAGCTAACGGAGTTTCAATACAGCTGAAGCCACATGACCGATTTGGTCGCTAGCTCTCCGTCTATTAGCATTGACAATTTGAGATATCTGTCACTCTACTAATATCGCACATTTCGCAATACGTTGCGTTTTTGTCTAAAAATTATTCTACAAATTATCATTTAATTTAAGGCTCCTATTACAGGCAACACCCGGTATAATTACACTTATTAATTAATCGTAATAGTTTCTTTATTCAAACTTTACTGTCGTTACGATTAGAACGAAACGTTTAAAACGGTATAAAGGCATAGAAGTACATATAATCATAGTAAATGTTTTATGAAGGAAGTAACGCCTAAGGCAAACAATATTGTAGGACAATACAAATATGTTATGTCCTTACATACTCGGTTAATATTACGACAATACCTACATTATTTATAACCGTGTTATTAACGACTAGGACTAGGAGTTTTATATATCTACTTGATTTCCGTGTATATCATTCATTCATTGAAATACTTACCATTCATCTTATATCGCTTAAGATAGGAAATAGAAATTAAAATGCTGAAAATTTTAATAAATTTATATTAACATTTTTAAATAATAAGAAATAACAATAACCAACTAAACCTATTCTAAATAAGAGTATCTAACTAAATCCGATGTCCCCAAGATCACGGCCTTGCGGCAGGGGGCAATCCTTTCGCCGAGGAGTAAGCCGGCTCTGTGGTCCGAAGAACATTCTGACCACAGATAAATAGTTAGACTAGATAACGTAAACACCTCAATCTGTATGAAAACCAACCGTGTCACTTTTATTCTGCCTACTGTGACGTCACAAGAGCGAATTAGTGGTGCGAATTCCTCGTTGTCAGCGCAAAATCGATTCAAAGGCGAGTATAACCTAAATATCACTAATCGATTCACATGAATGACATCGATTTTCTGACAGACGAATGATTTAGACAGACGAATGATTTAAACAGACGAATGATATTAAAAGGATTTATTAAATAAAGGAAGCATATTTGAATTACATTTTCAAAATAAAACTTATAAGATTTTTAGCTCTGTGAGCTGTAGGTAGACCTCGCTTTGTTTTGAAATGGTAAAAATTTGTAATTTTTTAAGTTCCATCAATGTTTCTAGTTGTCGCTTCCTGGTCTCTCCCAATCTCTGTTCCCGCTTCCACTTCCACTTCCACTCTCGTTCTTAATCTAAGTTCTATTAAGGCGATTATGGAAGCGAAACTAGCGCTACTTCCGAAACGTTTTATATCTTCTAAATCAGATTAAATTTCAGTAATTGCAAAAGATCAGGTACTAGGAAAACACCTACAATATATTTATTAAATCAGTGTATACACTTTGTCGTTCTGTAGTTGTCCCCAAAAACTTGTACAAAGCTAAAACCGCCGCTTTTCTGTTAAGTATTATAGACATATTCCAGAAGTGGCGCTAGTTTCGCATCTATATACTCGCCCTTAGACCACAGATTATATTTATATAATACACGCTTCCGAAAAATATATACTAAACCTCTTCTAGTTTTCTCTTCCTTGACAATGATGAAGGTTGTTGTGGCGTATCTTGATTCTGTAAAGCACAAATAAAATGAGTATGATCAGATATTTTATACGGTATCTAATAATAAAAACACTATTAAACATTAAATCGATTCACTAACCTCATCATCATCGTCAATGAGTTTCAGTAACGGGTGATAACAAAAAAATGAGAATTCGTTCAGAGGTGTAAAAAAATACTCGTGTATCTTTTTAGCACAATTTGATATTATTGGAAAATATGTACATAGAAACTATTTACAAAATCATCAATGCACATTAGAATAGGACTCGTGGTCAGCTGTTCCACTCAGTATAGACATGACGTTGGAACAAGACTCTTGGACGGAATTCTTGTCCATTTTCCGCACACATGTTTTAATTATTTATATCAGTTGGGTACAATTTTCAGCTCTCCAATTATTTTTGTATACTAAACTGCTCAAATAACCTAAGAAATCTTCAATCGGCCGACATTGTGCAAGGTTTATGGGGTTTCGGATTTTCGGTACAAATGGTATATTATTAGCGTCTAGGAAACGCGTCGTTTTTTTGGCATAATGCGACGATGCTTTATCCGACCAGAACATATTCTCCATCTGAGTGATGTTTGCGAATAAATGCTATCAGTATTTTTTTCAAGCATTCGCTCTCTTACACTTTTTGGTTGACCGCTAAACCACTCGGTTAGAACGACAGTTTCGAAAGACCTTTGTCGGATATAGCCACATAAAGCATAACTTTCTGCTCAAACTTGTGCTTATACTTGTGTTTTATATCGTCTGGTGTTGTAAAATTATTGCTGGTGTAGTATCGGTCATTTCCAGGTATATGTGTTTTACTCAAAGGAAAATAACTTTTATCGTCCAAAATGAATGATTTTCCTTTGTAATTTCGGATCATCCAGCGACACTGTGATATAATAGTCAGTTTTTGCTGTTCAGTGTATTCCGGTGCTCTCACCTTCTTGCGGCATTTCAGACCTATCTTTTTCAAGAACGAACAAGTGCACGGTTGGGAACACTTTATTTTTTCTCGCGGCATCTCGTTGGCTCATAGGATTATTATCGTTAAAAGTGCTATGGTGTAGGTTCATCCTTCTCTTGGTCATTATCTTCGCTGGTCGCCGGCTACCACTTTTGTGATCTATCGTCAAGGATGCAAGAATTCTATAAATAGTGGAGACTAAGTACATATTCTTTACTAAAATTATCTACAGTAGACTTTTTCCCCCAGTTATAGTTTGAATTATAAAAATGTTCAACCGTTTTCGCAGCGTTTCTTGTTTCGACACCATTTTGACAAATATTAATGCTTGAAAAACAAAATCAAATGAAGTTTAAGAACCTCAAAAGAAGTAGTAACAACTTCATAAACAAAGTTTTTTGTCTAAGTGAATAGTCTTGTTTTGAGGTCCATAGAAAGTTATTCTCATTTTTTTGTTATCACCCGTTATATTTATTTTTTACTTAGTTTTTATTAAAGCAGTAACGTCTGCTAACATAAACTAAATGTTTACAAATGAAGCGAATATTGAAAAATTTAATGATTCGGACAGGATTCGAACCTGCGTTTCCAACGGCTTTCCGGGCCAACACTGGCGTCCTCCCAATTGGACCACCGAATCAGATGTCAGAGCCATTGAAGCCTTAGGGTAGGGTGGCATCGTAGCGCCATCTACCATCTATCTATCTATCTTTCAGTATATTAATAGTGGGGTACGCCGTTTTTTTCAACATTCGCAACTTCTTCCCTTCAATGAAACTGCTATTTTCAAAGTGTTTCGAGCAAATTTGGCTATGCTTAGTCGGGAACCAGTCTTTCCGTCCAGTGGCCTCAATCCATTTTTCTTTTGTGATAGGATCATGTGGGCACCTAAAAAGAAGTAAGAGTTTCTTAAGAAAAATAGAAATTTATAAACGTAATACGTTCAAAGGATAAACATGAACACATCACATACACGAACTCTCTACCCGAAGATATGACCCTCCTTTTTAAAGCTGTCGTTTAAAATTAGAAAGAAAGAAAGAAAATACATCTTACAACAATTTTATCGTTACAATTGTCAAGTAGCCAATTAGCGTTTTTAAAATGGTTAGTATCATTCGTCTGTCCGATATCGATTAAAATCGATTATTGAAACATGTTGTAGAACGAACAACACTAGTTGCTAGATTTGACAGACGAATGATAAGTTGCCTTGTACCACGAACTCGAAGCGATGAGCGACAGTATCGCTTGTTCTCACATTCATCGTCTCTTAACACATAGCGTCAGATTAAACGCTCAAAGCAGACGCAGCAATGTAATGTGAACATTGTTTACTTACCGATAATCTCTAGTTACTTAGGTACAGACTTGGAATCACATCTCGGAATACTTAAAAAATTGATTTAAAATGAATTTACGCTTAATATAATTTGAAAATAACTTACCTGTGATAGGAAACATGTCCTTGCGTTTGTGTGCACACAATTTTTGGGCTATCGCAGTTTAGTACGACGCAACAACGCATTTTAGTTATATATTTACGGACGACCGGCCACAACAACAAACGCGCGCGGAATGTCTGTAGCGACGGCCGAGAGTGGATATTCTCCACAGTTCGGACGTGGTTCGGACACGCGAAGTAGATGCATTTGCGTGATCTAGTCTAACTATATATCTTTGATTCTGACAGTTTTTTTTTATTGGCTATTCAGTAGAGATGCACCGAATATTCGGTTACTATCCGGTATCCGGCCTATCCGGCCCTTATTTTAATATCCGGCCGGATACCGGATAGCACCGTGCAATCCGGCCGGATACCGGATAGTAAACTTGCTTGATTTTGGGGTAACACTGGAATGTACTGCACTACTACTACAATTTGCACGTGTACTATTGAACGAAGTTACTTCGTAATGACATAATAAAACTCGTTTCGAACCTAGAAATGTGTCCGCGCGAACGTTCACTACGAAACAGGACAAAACCTGCGCGACGCGCACCTGTAAAACTCAAAATGTAGGTATAGATCCGCCGGCCGAACATCCGGCGGCCGGATACCGAATATTCGGCCGGTGGTTAGGCCGAATATCCGGTATCCGGTATCCGGCCAAACAACTATCCGTTGCATCTCTACTATTCAGTCTGTGGGCGTTCGGACCGTGGAGTCCGAATTTTGTATAAAGGCGATCACGCAGCAAGTTCGCCGCGTATAGAAAACTCGCTCGCAAATCGCAAGTGTGATAAGGCCCTAAGACCTTGGAATAATATGCGTGAAATGAGTAAGAATATTTTCAAGGATGTTATATATACAAGCTGCCCATGAGCATTGCGAAAGATTTTAACCACGCATTCCTGATGTCCTAAGGAGTAATAAATCTTATATGAACCTAGGCCAATTTATGGTATTTATTTTTCCATACAATAAATACTTGATAAAAATAATAATAAGGCGGTTTAGATTAAGATTTTATTTTAAGAGCTTCACTTTTCGAGCGCTAGCAATCTATTTATCAATCTACAAATCAATCTACTTATTAAATATAATTGTCTTGGATCTGCGGGCCTATGATGATTGCGTTTACCACGAGATAAATAAGTGACAAAGCGTCTATCACTCACACTCGCATTTTGTCAAAACGTGACTACTAAATCTAAAATCGACGCCATGGTTCCTAATTGAACAGATTTTCCTATTTCTTATAGTTTTCGTTTGCTCCCTACTGACCCATTTGGATTGATCACACTGTATACCTAACCCTTTACACCTCGTGTATCGCCTTTGAAACCACCTTCCCCTCAAAATCAAGCAAGCCAATGGTTGACTGGCAGAGAAGACCCTATGGCATTAAGTCTGCCTTGTGTACGATACGTTCTTTCTTTTGTGCAATAAAGATTAAATAAGTAAATATCCTTGACGAAGATTAGTCAACCTTTATTTAACATCAAGCTTACTATTTTTCCAATCACGATTTATCTAAACCTTTTAGCATGTATATAATAATTGATGAGTAAGTAATAAGGAACTCCTTAATAACAATAACTATTATTAATCATTATTATTTCACTTCCGGATCTTCTTCCTGTCACTGACATGTGTTATTATAAAATAATGTAAATTGTCTCGCGTAAGGTTGCGATAATTATGCGCTACGATACTTCAATGTTTATTCTGTTCTTTGATGTCCTTAATAATTATAGTTAGTGTTTCCTTATATCTCTGTCTTGGTAATATACGTAAACCAATTATCGTGCTGTTGCGTCGCCTATATCAAACTATATTTAATTTTTTTTTAATGTAATTTTTTAGTTCACAGTGCCTTGGTTTAATTACTGTGATGCTGTGTAACTAATTTGAATAAATAAATAAAATTATGTTTATGATTAGATTATATATTTTGTTGGCTTTTAGGGCCTATTAAAATAATATTTTATAAAACGAACACATTTCGAAGACAATAAATGAAAAGAATTTACGTAACGTTCATGTTAATAACTGTTTTGTTTTTATGACATTTTGGAAGCAGTAACTTCCAAAATAATTAAAACACCAAATGAATTAATATTGCGAAAAGCTAATAACAATATTGGAACCCAAATACCATATTAAATATTATTCTATACATAAAAAGCTTCAAAACTATATGATACGTATTACTTTGTAAGCGAATGCACAAGTTAGTATAGAAAACTCCTAAATCCGTCTAGTACTTACGAATCCCATAGATCTGAATATAATACTCGTCTGATGTAGCTTCTCTTTTTCAAGACACGAGACTCAAATACTAACTTTCCAGCTTTTTAGGGTTTCGTACCCCAAAGGTAAAAACGGGACCCTATTACTGAGACTTCGCTGTCCGCCCGTCCGTCTGTCACCAGGCTGTATCTCAAGAACGGTGATAGCTAGACAGTTGAAATTTTCACAGGTGATGTATTTCTATTGCCGCTATAACAACACCTACTAAAAATAAAATAAAATAAATATTTAAGGGGGGCTCCCATACAACAAACTTGTTATAGATTATGGTACGGAACGCTTCATGCGCGAGTCGGACTCGCACTTGCCCAAATTGTTTAACCCATAAACTGACCAGCGATTGACATCAGTTACACCTGATGCTAAGTGACTACGGGGTCGAAGATGTAGCTCGCTGGTTCAACAACAGCCTATTCACTATTACCTTGAAGATACCCAAGTTTGAATTTTCAGGAAAAACACACGAGTTCCATTCCTTAGCGGTTCGGTTTTCGTCTTGAAAGTTTGTGTAAGATTGAAGATCATTATCCAAAATTGTACATTCACAAGAAAACGGAGTAAAAAAAAGTGGATGTAACCTAATTCTTTTGCATCGCAATTTGTAACAGTAATTCCATCGCATTATGAATTTCAAAGACAATGAATCACTTAAAGCAACGATCACAGTAAAAATAATTAACAAAGTAGGTAAAATAAATCACTACACTATAAGGTTAGTTATATATCGAAAAGTACAAAAATGCTATACTACTGACGCCATCTTACTTTTGCCAACTAACTATAGTTGCGTGGTTGTAAGATGGCGTGAGTAGTATAACATTTGTAGTATTCGATATTTTGATATGGTAAAGTGCGCTTACCCCGCTGGTGCACTTGACCCTAATGACCTTACAGTGTAGTGATATACTCGTATTTTACTGTGTTATCTATATTGACTGTGGACTCATTATCCTTGAAATCCCGCCTTTGCAATACGACTGTTGAACGTACAGGGCCTAAAGTTAGAAGGGTGTTGAGACTGTTGAGACTCCACCACAACAAATATTGCCTTTTACAATAGGGAAAACTTTGGCAACTTAAGTTGAAATACTGCTTTGTATCAAAGCTACTGTGACAGTACGCTATGAAACGGTTTTAACCCAATTCTAACACATCGCGAATATTTCATACTAATAGCCTTGCCGACACACGAATCTTACTACAGACACTATGTTTAGCCAATATCAACTTCAAACAAAGGGGATTTAGTTTAGTAATACCTTGGCAGGATTTACTAAGAAGTTGGGTGATTGTGTGCATATAAAAGTAGCCTGAGGGACGAAAGCTCGTAGGACGATGTCATCGAATACATTGTCATACTCATATCATCATAAATTCATAATACGCATGTCTATTGGAATATCCTACTACGGGGTAATAGAAAGAAACAATGTTTTCCTTGGAAATAATTCTATTTCGTCTAATTCCTATTTAGAGAAAGAACAATCTGTTTTGCATAAATACCAACGTATAAGAGCAGTCGGTATCGTAAAAAATATTTCTTCCAGACCAGCTTTGGGTAACGTGATCCATAAAATAGTCGTTTAAAACGAGGAAATGATGCAAAAACAAATACAAATGGTCATATTTGGTTACAGTATTCTTTTGTCTGTAAGTGAAATATTTTTATAATACTGGAAAGTAAGACTTCATCTTTTTTGAATTACGGAACGATTAATTTTCTACTCTGCACCCACTTGAAGCATCTCTGTTTGGCCCTATGGTTGACTGGTAGAGAATGCCATTAAGCATTAAGTTCGCCATTTGTACTGACTTTTGATTTGCAGTAAAATTTAAATAAATAAAATAGTGGCGTATGACCATTTGACCAAGCCGTGCTCGATGACTTAGGTCAAATTACCAGAGGCTCTCTGGCTATAGTACTTTCAAGTCGTCGAAGGCACATGTTAAGTGCCCATTGTGTATTGTCCTTAACCTGACGTGTGGGCATTTTAAACAGTTGACGGCTTGAGTCGCATATTCAGTGCCTTTGCCTATAAGAGTTTTATTGATGTTGCAGTCTGTCAATATCACCTACGGTCCAAAGAATCCTTATGACTAGGGTTGACTGAGAATCAAAAAGAGATGTCTATACCTACTATTATAAAAATCTGGATAGGTACCTATCTATTAAAAACCAGTTTTCTATCTTAATAGTTGGATGCACGATTATCATTTGTTTTGTATGGGTGCGCGGCGCCATGCCAGCCTGGCGCCACCCTTTGTCCTCGCATCACGCCGAAACGGCGCGGGTGGACAAATTTTAACCAATTTTGGAACAGGGATAGCTGGACATCCAAAGATGGTTATAGGATACTTTTTTGCCCGACTACGAAGTTGTGAGCACCTTCTAGTAACTCGTATAAGTATATAATATCTTCAAGATATTATGTACATATAAAAAGATGATGAAGGACGATGATAATTCTAAAGCTCAGTTAATAATCTGACAACAGTGAAAATAATTCCCATTCTAAGAGCAGTTCAAAAACGATAAAATTAAAGAATCTAAAACGTATGCTTACAACAACGAGGAGTTCCGTCGATTATTAGACATATGTAAAATAGCCTAATCGCATTCCTTAGACTTAAATTCACTTCCTTTGGGCTTCATAAAGATGCAGATTGGTTCATTTTCTCTGTTCCTTCTGTGGACAGGCGGCCTGAGACTGGGAGCCCTCGTGAGACTAGGAGTCCTTGTAAGACTGAGGGCCTTTGTGAGACTGATGGCCCTTCGAGGGCCCTGGGCATGAGCCCAGAGTGTGGCACATTCGTAAAGCAATCAATTTAGGCAACCGAAAATGATGACTCAGATCTTAGGAAGTTCGTCAATATTGCGGAGAAGGTGGAAGGCGGGGTTTTTGGTGCACGAATCATTTGACCGATTAGGCCGACAGTAGACGTTAAATCATTGGTGCACCTAAAACACCGGGGTATGGGAATAATGAGACGAAACATTTGGTTTACGTTAGCAGACCTTACTGCTTTAATAATTAATTTAGCTGTCACTATCGTTACTATGAGTTACTATATCGGTAACATCGAGACGATGGTGCCGATTATAAAGTCTGAATCTTTACGGTAGATGGCGCTACGATGCCGCTAAGGCATGTAGAAGCACTGGTTGAAAAATTCAATGGCTCTCGCATCAGGTTCGGTGGTCCAATAGGTAGGACGCCCGTGTTCGCCCGGAAAGCCGTTGGAGACGCAGGTTCAAACCCTGCCTGAACCGTTAAATTTAAAAAAAATCGCTTCATTGTAAACATTCGGAATGAGACGGTTAAAACACTCAAATCTAACAGACCGTCTAATAATAATATAATATAAGACTTTGTCTACAGTCATTGACTGTCTTGCTTTTCAGCATAGGCCTCCCCAAGATTTTTCAAAGCCATGTCTCTTGCTGTTCTTATCCATGTTAGTCCTGCTATATTCTTTATGTCGTCTTCCCACCTCCGGTATTGGCCATCTTGCTTTCTTTTGTTGTACCTAGGACACCCCTCCATCACATCTTTCGTCTTCTCGGCCGTCTCTTTCAAATGACCTTTTTAAGAGCCAGTTTGATGGCCTATCCACGAATGTGGCTACACAATATGTATTTCATCGTTGATTTCGCTTTCAGTTATCCACGCGGTAGATTTGAAGTAAGTGGAGCGTTGCCGAGCTGAACTGTAACCAACAGGGCGAGCCAGTTATGTTTTAATTGATCGGTTGCGTAACCTATTATGTGGGTCTACTGTTTCTTGATGGGCGGGTTATATCAGGAAATCACGGGTTTTGAGGAATCGTGACGTGACAAAACATTGTTGGTATATGGAACCATTGGTTTATTTGACTAATGGGCTATTTACCTTTCCGAAACTAGATTTGTCTCTACATCTAAGTCTATCCTAAGCACATAGGTAAGTTTAGGAACAAAAAAAACAATATTTAATTTGAAAGTGCAAAATGTGGGCTAATTTCAAGCAACCGATGAGAATGATTTTGAAATTTCGAGATAGAATTTTGAACATAGTCAGAAAAGCATTCTTCAAAAATAGGGGACCCTAAGAGGCAAAGAGAGCTTTTGTCAATAATCTTAGTCAGGCAAAAGCTCGTTAAATTTTTAAATCAATGACGTCATTGCAGGAATTTTGAATGAATAATAAATATCAGACAACCTCACACAAATCGATCTAGTCCCAAATTAAGCTCAAGAAGGCTTGTGTTATGGGTACTAGACGACGATATACATACTTATATAGGTAGATAAATATATACTTAAATACATAGAACAACCATGACCCAAGCACAAATATTCGAGTTCATCACACAAATATTTGCCCTGGCCGGGATTCGAACCCGGGACCGCCGGCTCAGTAGGCAGGTCTCTACAAACCTAGCCAACCGCGTCGTCAAATAGAATAGAAGAATAGTTCACACTTGTTGAAATTTAGCTCGAGGCCTATCTTTTTTAATTTATTTTTAATTTCGCGGATATTGAAATGTACAGTGTTTGCATCGCCCCCTAGAATCCCGGTACCAAACATTAAATTTTGAAGCCAAATTTTGAATAATAGGGTTGATCGCATTGCTTACATCATGACATAAAGCTGAGTGACGACCTTTTTAGCATTAGCTTAATCTATAAGTATTACGCGTTAATCATGTTTATGATGTCTATACTATTCTAAATAAACTTATTTCTTTCTTTCTTCCTTCTAAACAACATATTTTTTTTTAATGGACAGATTTCACTCACCCACCCTGAGTAGGTACTAACAAATGAACATGTAAATATGATGCATCCTCTGAAAAATAATGATCTTTCATAATATTCATCATATATTTGCTTTAGCATCATACTGACGTTATGTTAAAACAAATACCTACACACATGACTTGAGTTATCCGGACGATGTCGCTATACACTTCCTAAGGAAATGCTGCATCACGCAATATCTATGTAAATTATTCTTTGAACCATGACCATTTTAAACGCATTTTATTGCTTGTCCATCAATGTCAGGGTAAACTGACATTGCATCAATATTTATTTATTTAATCTTTATTGCACAACAGACAACTATAGTACAAAAGGTGGACTTAATGCCGTAAGGCATCTACCACTCAACCTTCGGGGTAAATAGTTTTCTGGGTGAAGTGGCCAAAGGACGCCGACGGGACCGCTTTAGTCATCAGCCTCGTCTATCCGTATGTCCGTCTGTTAGGTAGGTGAAGAGCTGATTTTTTTTCAAACTTCAGTAGGTAAAGGTAGTGGGTAATTCTTCGAGCTTTCTATCCGCGTGTCATTTTTTTTCACGGTTATTACTGCAAAAGAAGAGCCAGTCGTTTGAATTATGAACCAACTAGGATCACACTCGGAAAATGGCTTCGGGATACATAAAAAATCACTTCCAACAATCATCTATTTTAACAATATTTGCAGCAATGAGAATGACCAAAAAAGGTCTTACAAACGCTGAATATTCACCCTACTACAATGGCCGCTACGAAAAAGAGTTTAAAAACTGCTTTATAAATGATGCATAAAAATAAAGCAATTATGCGACGATTTGAGGACCTCTATTTTAATGGGTTGAAGCTGTTACAAGAATATTACCACCTACGTCGAGAGACGTAGGTAAATTAGATCCCTCGTGATACGGCACCAATTCTACGGATGGCGACTTTTATCTTCGCAAAAATTTCTCTCCACAGCCTATAATATTTCTTATAGTTCTTATTATACTTAAAGGTCTTGTACCGGTTTTTTGTCTAGAACTTTTATGTTTGAGTTTTACCTGTGCCGCAGAATGCAATTTCCAAAATAGTCATGTGTCCGTGAACGGGTCCATATTGACTCACATAAAATTCTTATTCATAATTGTCGTCAGTCATAATTTTCGTAGTCATAATTTCTACTTTTCCCTTTAAAAATAACTTTTCAGAGTTATCATACAAACCTATAAGCTAATGGGTTCTCAAACCTCTTGTAAAGTTAATAATAATTACAAAGTTATGGTTAACGATTTTATGACCAACAATACTTTAATATCAATCAATCGTTTTGTTTAATACCACTTTAATACCAATTGTGAAATATGCACACCCGTTTGTGAACGTCTTAAGAGTGTTGAGACATTGTAAGAGAAGTTAATGCAAGTAAGCTGTAGCGCAGTGAAGCTTATTACTACGGTTATTATAAACTGTATACCGGATATTGTACTTAGCACATTACCATACCCATATCATAATTAATCGTGACATGTAATTACACCCGACCGCAGATCTCCCTGCGAAGCGTATGAGATCTCACCAGTGAAACTTGATTGAGCATTAGATTGAGCATTGCATGTGTTTGTGGTATTGCCTTAGAATAGACTGTGGGGTAGGTAAAACCTGGGTAAAACGTCTACTAGTTTATGAAGTGGATAATGTCCTGGCCCATAACCTGAAACGACATTTCGCCGAGCGAGTTCAAACTGTTTATTTATTCATAAACTAGATACTACAAATTAGGTTTTCTAAGTTTGTGGAACCTTTGGACTTGTGAAAAATTTGCCTTTTAGCTTGACGGATTAAAATTAAATTTTCCATGCTCATATGCTTAATAAGACTTGTAGAAACAGACTTTCGACGACTTTCGACGTAATCACGCTATGATTGTTTGGTTGTTTCTGTCAATCCGTTTCTGTGTTGCCAGTGGTGTATCATAATACTCCCCGATTTCCTTGCTACCTGTATGAATCTCATAAAATCGAGTGTTTTAAAAATCAATTATCCCGACAAAATAAAACTTAGTCAAATAACATGACAACTGCATAATAATTTTATTTAACATTTTTTTCCTTATAATTATTTTTTTACCATAATAAAGCGGCAACTAATCCAGTGACGTAGAAAGTCTCACTAGCTGGAGTGAGTCATTTTCAAAATACATGTACATAGTTAAGGGCTTTAATTAAAACCAAACTTAATTGATTCCCTTGTGTTACGATTACCCATATATTTTGTACGAGTAACTTTCGTAACACAAAAGAAGCGATCGTAATTTTGTTTTCATCACATTTGCTCGTAAAAGATGGTATTACATGCAGGTGTACTGAAGGACTAAGGCCTATATAGTTCCCGCGGGAGTTATAAATTGTTATAACTCCCGAGGGAGTTATGGTTTTAGTTTTAAAAATATAGTACGCACTCGCAGACTACTTCAGACTAAGGTTTCAACCCAGCCAAGGTTTTTTGTTGTATCAACAAAACTTGCCTACCAGCAAATTTTATTGTGTATTGAATTAATATGGTATATGTAACTGCATTAATATTTATGTTTTACAATTATTTAAATGTATTTTTATTTAAAAAAAAATTATGAAATTTAATTTTGAATTACCATTACATTCTGGCAGTAGGTGTCAAGTTTCTAAACTAAACGCAGTTCTTAGCATTATCTGTGGTAGACGACACAAAAAAAAGAAAAAAAGTTAAATATTTTTTGTTAGATAACTACTATTTAGTTTTTTAACAAAATTACTGTTCGTATTTAAGTTTTATAATATTACGGTGTTAATTATTGATGCATAATATTGTTAATTGTTATTTGTTTAATGATAGATAGTAAGATTCTGTGTATACATTTGTTTTCTGTTTTAAGCTGATGGCCGTTTTGCCAGTGCTTATAGTGTAAATAAAAAAAAATTATACAGAAAAAAGTTAGTTGTCAATCGTTATCGTTTAATGTTTATTTTTTACTTATTTATTTGTTATATACTCCCAAATGTTATGAAAAAGATTCTAATAGTCCTTCGTTAGTAATCCACTACTTACTAC
Organism: Apotomis betuletana; assembly: GCA_932273695.1. Lineage (NCBI taxonomy): Eukaryota > Metazoa > Arthropoda > Insecta > Lepidoptera > Tortricidae > Apotomis > Apotomis betuletana. Next base: position 7,326,358 of record OW026318.1, on the reverse strand, counting down.
CGTTATGACACAATATACTATTTTATTGAGCCTTTAACTATGTACATGTATTTTGAAAATGACTCGAGTGTCATACCTTGTGTTCTTATACCATGTAGGTACAACCTAAGTATGCCACCATGTGAACACAGCGGCATAGACACGGCACGGTATTGACGCAACATGCAAGTCTACGATGCTATCTGGACAACAATGTATAGGAATGAATAGGATATTGTTTTGTCAACATGTTGAAAACTGTTGCAGTCCGGGGAATTTCATGTTATTTAAGTAAGTTGCTCGTCTGGCCTATGGCCACTTTTAGGAGTATCTTAATTTTGTGAGAAATAAACTAAAGATAGCCCGAATTAAAAATATAAAACACCCTCGACACAAGTAGCTGGTTATCATGAGACCCTCATTCAATGGGTTATAGAAAATGCTACTCCAACCGAACAAAAATACAAAATTTGGAACTATTAAAATACTTAAACGGGTTTAGGTACTCACGTCGTAGAAGTCGAATAACGCTCGACATGTTTCGAATCGGTACGCGATTCATCATCAGGAGTGACAATCAGTCGCGGCGGCGGCCAACCGAACACGAACGGGTGTTCGGTTGGCCGCCGCCGTGACTGATTACCGATTCGAAACATGTCGAGCGTTATTCGACTTCAACGACGTGAGTAAAACCCGTTTAAGTATTTTAATATGTCTGAGACTCAGGATAGTTTTGTAAAATTTGGAACTCTTAGCTTATTTTAATATTGCCTGAGATCATGTCACTTGTTTCAATTAAAACTACTGGTCCTATTTCCATCAAACATAGCTAAGAACCATCTCGACGGACAAGTCTTTCAATTAAGAAAAACCGCACTCAAATTGGTCCGTTTGGGAGCTACGATGCCACATAGAGACACAGAGATACACAGACAAGAACCTGCATATTACGACGGTGTTGCAGGTGTCTATGGGCGACGGTAATCGCTTTCCATCAGGCGATCCGTTTGCTCGTTTGCCACCTATGACATAAAATTTATTTTTGGAAATGGCTGATATATCACTTTTTTTTTAGTTTCGAACCCCGATATCCCCGCCATTTAAAAAAGAAAACGAAAAAAAGACGACAAAAGAATTCTATAAAAATAATAAATAAATAAATAATAAATCAGACCTCACACAAATCAACTTAACCCCATATTAAACTCAAGAAGGATTGTGTTAGGGGTACGATATACATACTAACAACAGACGGGCAGACGGACATGGCAAAACTATAAGGGTTCCTAGTTTACTACGGAACCCTAAAAATTATTATTATAGCGCTTTCAATTAATTGGTAAATAGTTGTTTTTTTTTTGTTTATTTAATTATATGCTAGCTATGCGTTGTTTCTTAATATTACCATCCATATTATATCTGTTGCTTTATACCTACTTACTGGAAAAAGTATAAAAATTATATTTAAATGATTACTCATTTATTATTGTCAAAGTATTAATTCGTTGTGTAATTTGTAAATATTTATGTTTTCGACTGAACGACACTAATTCCATGGTCATGAAATAAATTTAAAAAAACGTCATCCCGTCCTATATACGTACCTACCTGACCACAAACTCCCAGCTAATTTCGCACTTTCGTCGCAGGCAATTATAATCACAGCTTGCGTAACCTCAGTTGCTTCTGCAGTCACGACTAGAACCTTACACCAAGTTATATTTGCTGTCGCGGAACTTGGAAATTCAATTGGTATTTTTTTGGCAAAAGCCGATGTTTCGGTTAAAATATGTACTAACGTAGAACCTCATTTTTGAAGTAGGTGCAAAATTACCTACTTACCTCTTCAATTCATGATAGCAAAGACACACAACCAAAAATTCGAAACAAATAAACAATTTAGTCTAATAAAAAATATACTTTTATAATTTCAGTTTTTTTTTGCTTAGTCTAATACCTAGGCAGTCTGAACAAATGAGTCTTTTCCAAGCCTAAAACAGGTGCATTTATATGTGAGGAATGTGATTGGTCTATATCACTCTTCGCTCCAGTAGGTGTAGCAGATCTATGTTTCGCGACTCAAGTAACTTTCTCACAGTACTGTACAGAAAGGTAATACCTAATACCTTTACCGGGTGATCAATCCAAATGGGTCAGTAGGGAGAAGTCACAAATATAAGAGATTTATTTATTTATTTATTTATTCAAATTAGTTACACAGCATAACAGTAATTAAACTAAGTCACTGTGAACTACAAAATCATACATAAAATAAAACTTAAATCTAGTTGGATTTAGGCGACGTAACAGCGTGGCTCCGATGCGTCGTCTGATCTGGCGCAGGATTCGGCAGATTGCCCCGGAACTGCCGAAACACAACACCCTTCGGCCAGAAGTCTGCACTTGCGATAGTGTCCTGCAGCGGCCGCGGTACGCGCACCACAAACGAGCTGAAGTGATAGAGAAATCTGTTCTTAGGAACCATGGCTTCGATTTAAGGGTTTAATAAAAACTGCATTATTATTTTTTTATATATCTCATACATAATTTCATACACAACCCGGTCAAAACCTTTGTAAAGAATGTTACAATACGCCATGCGATTACTTACAGAATTTTAACCAGGTTCAATTCCCAGTTATACATGAGGTTTATATAGAAAATTTGAATGCAGTTTGTATTCAATCTAAAATCAACTCCAGGATGGTTCTTAAGAACAGATTTCCCTATCTCTTATTGTTTTCGTTTTCTCCCTACTGACCCATTTGGATTGATCACCCTGTATATCTCGTGCTAAAGGGGCAGTGTCCACTACAGGCAGCCTTTACCACGGTGTTGACATTGCTTTAGTAGTATAACACTGTTACAAAGTATAATGCACGTAAAACTTAAAAGTGCTGTGTTGCTGAGAAATTCGAAATATCAATAAAATCAAAATAATTTTTAAATTAATTATCAAGCGGCGTAAGTAACCCACTACCTAAGATGCACTTTAAAATTGACAAAGATTAAAAATCACTTTAATTTTACAGAAATGAAGAATTTTAAAGAGTTTCGTCCATTTTCCGGACAGCAAAGATAAAGTTGTTGTTAGACACAAAACAAGAAGGTAGTGTTGTAAAAATTATCAAAACGTCAAAGTGCTTGCATAACCTCGTGCTCGATACAATAATGGCCGATGTCGCAGAAAAAAAACGAAAGTGAATGAATCAGAGCGGGCAATAGGTACAATAGCAAAGTCCGCACGACGTCTAGCCACAGAGAATGTTAGGGCAGAGGTTTAACTAACTTAGACACTTTGTTGTTGTTGTTGTCGTTGTTACTAGTGTTGTTGTCCTAAGGCACCATGGAGGTGGAGGGTGCGTTCATCAGCTGGAGACGCGCCTTTCTTTCTTCAGTTACTCCTTTAGCCTCGATGCAACTCCGATAGAGCTCGCTTTGAATGATGCGCCGCCAGCGAATGCGCCGCCAAGACAGAGTCACCCAGGCACAGAATATAACAGAATGTAAGGTTTTCTGTGTAGACCTTCGCAAAAGCATGAGAACTGTATTTTATCAGTTGTTTGGAAAACGAAAGTCAATGAATAACAGCGCATATTGCAATAAGTACCTCCGATGATAAAGTCCGTACGGCGTCTAGGCACAGATAATGTTACGACAGGGACTTAACTAGCTATAGGCACATAGGCACAGAATAAAACACTAGATAAGATTTTTTCTTTCGATCTTCGCAAAAGCCAGCAATTGTATTTGCAGGCTATTAACGCTGTTCGCGGTGAGTATTAGCGAGTCCGTTTTGCCACAAGTAGAGCACAAATGGCTTATTGTATTTCCTTTTCGCTTCTTTTGAGAGAGGTACATAACGATTTTATTAAGACTGATTACTGGACTACTATTTTTTCTATGGCTTTAAAAAGCTTACTGATGGTAGTTTGAAATTATAATGCATCTTTACTGTTATATCAGTCTGTATAAGAAATAATGGCCGTTTTGGATGAATAACCCTTCCGAATTTCTATTTTTTTCGCAGGATAATAATGACTTTTTGAGTAATTTTCCTAATTTTGTTTGGGGAATGTTCTCGAAAACGTCATCTCCCCGTATAAATCGGGAAACGTTATTGAGAACGGCACATCTCTATCACTACAATCCCGCTAACATATAAAAACAAAAGTTTGTGTGTGTGTTATGTTTGTTACTACATCACACCAAAATGACCTGCCTACTGAGCTGGCGGTCCCGGGTTCGAATCCCGGCCAGGGCAAAAATTTGTGTGATGAACTCGAATATTTGTGCTTAGGCCATGGTTGTTCTATGTAGGTATTTAAGTATATATTCATGTATATTTAAGTATGTATATCGTCGTCTAAGTACCCATAACACAAGCCTTCTTGAGCTTCATTTGGGACTAGATCGACTTGTGTGAGGTTGTCTGATATTTATATTTATTTATTTATATTTAAGGGCTTTATAAAAGTTAATTGAGCCTGTGTGCTACGTGGGTAAGTATAGGTAGACCCAGTGGCGGATTTACCAGCAGGCTGAGTAGGCTCGAGCCTAGGGCGGCAGATTTTGGGGGCGGCAAATTTGGGGAAAGATTTTATTTTTTTACCTCATAGAAATCAAAAAGATTTTTCTATGACGGTTTTCTGATGTCTTACAGATAGAAGTCTGCAATAAATTTTGTCGATGACTTTTCTCTCTCACTTGTCATTGCACATTCCGAGAGTGGCCACATATCTTCGCAAAACATTTTGGTAAAACCAGATTCCACATCATTAGAGAGCCTATCTTTGTTTCTGCGAAAACAGAGTTTGCAGAACGTTTATCCGAAATGGACATAGCCCTTCGTATGGCCTGATGTACACCAGCGACTTATCTGAGATCGACCGGTGAAATTACTAGCATAGAGGCATTCCATCTTCGTCCTCCGGGTAGGCAAGCACTTGTGACTCCTCTGGTGTTGCAGGTGTTTATGGGCGACGGTAATCGCTTTCCATCAGGCGATACGTTTGCTCGTTTGCCCCCTATGACATAAAAAAAAAAAAAAACCTCGAGCCAAGAAAAATTAAACGCTTTAGCTCTTTCGTGCATAGAGTCGGAATTAATGAACAAGATTACTTACGACGACATCATCGATGATTTTGCCAACAAAAAATCGGCAAAAAGGCATTGTAACGAACTTCTATTTCGTCGTAAGTAATCTTGGTCAAGAGCAATAATGAATATTTTTGTTGTATCCCATTTTTATTATTACACATTGTGATATTCGTCGTCGCAGGCACCATTAACTCCCATGATAACAACCTATAACAAAAATAATTATGAGTTTATACTTGGATAAAAGATATAGTTATATCGTTATCAAATAGTGGCAGCATTTATTTACCTTCATCGCCGTAATGTTTATCATCTAGAGCTTGATTTAAGAACTTTTCTATATTTTGCTGCTGAATATTTGTGATTTCTTGCCTTTGTAGCCATCCGATTGTCTCAGAAAGATTGTTGAAATATTCTGACCTTATCACAAATTATCTGACCAATTTTTAACTTGATTTTCTTCCTTCCATTTAATGAATCTCTTGTTTTTTTATATCTCCTTTGGATTTAGTCGAAAGTAAATTATTTTAGCTAACTCTGCCTCCGCTTTTAAGTATGGAGGAGTGCCGTCTATTCGGAATCAGACTCGTCTGAACTAATTTTTGCTGAATTATCGTAATAGCACACAAACAAATTTGAAATTTTTGTCTTTTCATTTAAATCCCGCCTTAATTTCTTTTTTTATAAATACTGCGTTTAATTATTTGCACTGTCTTACAAATCTAAGTCTTAAAGATAAAAATTAATTATTGTTATACATTGTTGTATTTTCTAACTAATTTTCATATCATAAAGCTTACCTTCAATTTTAACTCCGAGGTTTTACCTAAACGACACAAAAAAGGAAGGAATTCCGAAATATCATTGTCATTTTACACAGCACAATTATGAACTAAACGCTGCATACAAACTTCCGCACTAAACCTTGTCGCTACTTTTTTTTTTTTAAATATGCATCTTGAGTTACGTTTATACTGCCAATAGTACTAACCTCTTTTTATTTTACATTTGCTCTTAGTGTAAATTGCAAGTGTATACTGCAATGTCGTCTCTTTCTATTTAATCTATGAAAAAGGGACGCCACTTTTTAATTTCTACAATTTGCTCTCGCACTGTACTTATAATTAAAACAATTTGTGGAATGCATCCTTTTTACATTTATATACGACCTCATCGCCTTCACATCCTTAGTTTTTTTATAGGTCGGTGAAGAGGTCGGTGACGATGTAAATCGTGTTTCGATATTCAAATATCTTGATACGTAATAGGAATTACATACTTACTTACTGGACAAATATTGATTCCAAATTTAAAATCTCGCTGTTTACTGGACACTTCTAAAAAGTCTTCGGTATGTTCCACTTACTGTAGTCTATCTAGCGATGGTAAGGCAACATTACATGCAATTTTTGAGAAAAGATTATTTATTCACGTTTACCAAATGTTCATTATTGTGTAAATAGCATACATTACCCCGCCCATACTTGATTGAGCTTCGATTAGCTCAAAAATATACCGCGAAATTATTTTACGTGCAATTTCAACGAAATTGTTGCATTGTAAAAATAATGTATGATATGACCATTATTGAGGCAAGGGCGGCAAAAACTATTCAGCCTATACCTTGAAAATTTGTAAATCCGCCACTGGGTAGACCCATGTAAAAAGAGCACTGTCAACCTTTTGCGCAGTAGTCATTTGTTACGGTCTTTTTATGTGGCGCAACCTATACCACTTTATGGGTGAATATCAAAACAGCATTTTTTACGTGTCCAAGCTGAGAACCCCAGTGTAAAATGCATATTTTTTTCTAAAATTTTTATGGTTAATTATTGGAATAACAAAATAGTTGGCTACAAGTTTAGATTGCAGTAAACATACATATTTATTAAAATAAAAAATAAAAAGTAAATTATTTAAGAACAAGGTGGCTTGTCCTCAACGTACTTCTTATGAAACAAGCGCTCAGCATGGCTATGTTTTAAGTTTGTATATAAATAAGGCATCAAATTAACACTTTATGAAGTCATAGCCTGTTAATGTTGGTATAATTTCATCATTTTACCTATTTAAATACACATGACTCTGGATCAAAGTTTGTCCAGGCAAAATTGTAAGTTACGGTGGCGAAATTTCAAGATGTCGTTGCTGGTTATTAAATGGCGCAGGAGTTGTCGCGTTGGTTTACCCCACTTAGGTCAGTCGTGCGCTAGCGCTCATAGATTAGAATGTATTACTCTAGCGCTTGCGCGGAGTGGAAGTGCGACTGAGACGGTGTGTTTCCCGCCATAACGTACGTAACCTCTTTGGTGGCATTTTGTTCAACAATTTGTTAGTTTTGGTGGCTCGAATTATGCGCTTGTTCTTTGTTGTTCGTGTCGTAAGTATACAGTGTTTTGGTATGTAGTTCAATTTATTCTATAATTACAATCTTAAAATAAATCATTAAATAGTAACAATTTTTTTTCGTAAATTTTCAGTTTAGGTGGCTATATATCATTTTTCATACAAATAGTAAGGAGGTTTCAGTTCTTGGTGGACAAGATTTAGTTTTGGTGGCGTATATTTAAGATTAGGTGGGCAAATTTCAGTTTTGGTGGCAACCCAAACATTTGGGTGCTCATATTTCATTAAGTATTGTCAAAATTCTTGGACAAATATGAAAATGTGTACTATTGTGAATAGATATTTGGTATTATAACTCAATTTCTTCTTATAAACTAAAAAAAAAATGTGCCACCAAAACTTAAAAAAATTTGCAATGTTGATATTCACCCTTATGTGTTTCTTACGCGTACTACGGTAAAACAAACTTAATCGGGTGCTTAAAAAATTGCTATTATATATTGGTAGGCTCTTGATCTCGCAAGCTCAATTACTTACCTTTTTCCTGCCTTTGCTTAGTGCAGGGTAACTTAAACTACCTACTGAAAATCAAAATGAAATACCGCCTGTAGATTGTATTGGTTGTTTGTGCAAAATGCTGCGTATTGGTCGTGGTGCGTCACATATATTCACTTACCTAAGTACTAACCGAAGGCCTGCTTGTAGCGAGCTGTTGGGGAGTGCCAATACCCCGATATTTTCAAATTCGGGACCCTAGACAAACATTTCTTTTTAGGTATGTTGACCCCGACGGAACACTAGAAAAACACACAGATAAATTATGATGTGTATACCTAGAGATTTTGCTAGCACGAACAACGTGTTGGTACCTAGTGCTAGACAAAATAAAACATCGACAATGTTATTAATAAGTAGCAGTAGGGTAGAATGGGGTAATGGGGATCACTTAAGCAAGAATTAAAATAAAAAAATTAAAACAAACAAAATCTTTATTGCAACCGCCTTATAACATAATATACTTAATTGCCTATCATTTGAGATCAGTAATTATCACATTAATAATCATCTTTGGGAAATATGAAAGTTAAAAAAAAAACTGTTTTTGACTCCCATTGCACTGAGGTAAGGGTAATTGTGGTCACCTTGTGGGCAATAAGAATCATCAAAAAATCTAACACAAATCTCAAGTATCAGTTGACCAGGAAGCTTTTGTGGTAGTTCTTTGTCGTACTTTCGGCATCTAAAAGCAAAATGACAAAATTATCTTGTGCCTTTTACATTGCGGGAAATCTTGGTCACCAGCGGGCAATGGGGGTCAGGTTAGGTTAGGTTCGACCCTCATTACCCACAAGCACTTTCTGAAGAAAAAAAAATTTACACAAAACAAATACTAACAATACTCGTGATTTAAGTATAAAATCGTTACACTGAATGCATGAGTAAACGCGTAAAAAAATGTGATACAAGTAGATCAATAATTATAATACTTACCGTTTATTGTGCGTCTGTGAAAATTTACATCGGCGTGCCGCAAAAACAAAACACACCTCTCGTTTCAAAGGCCGTTGCCATACCAGCGCGGCGCGCTCGCTGCGATTGTGGGGGGTCAAAGCGGGGCGGGGACGGCCGTAAACGCGTTTCTAGTAGTTGTAGTTTTTGAGATTTGTGGGTGACCATCATTGCCCGCTGACTCCCATTACCCGGTCTTCCCCTAGGCTTCAACGGCATAGAGGAAAATTAAGTGGCTAAATCGTAACATTTTCATTAATTGCAGCATTTGCATAACTATATATATAACATGATTATTTATGCATTTCCTTTATATCGTTGACATGGTGGTTATCGATAATAGGTTTGTCGATATAATTATTATGTATGTAAGAACTAACACTAACCACCGTTTGTTCCTGCTAGAAATATATCTAGGTACCTAAATGGTGGCAGACCAACAAACAAGCAGCAGACTTAATGATGATATGCAGTGCCGGCAAGGAGGGTGGCACTCGGGCGGCCGCCCGGGGCGCTGACTCCCAAAAGACGTTTCTATAACCAGGTCTAAGGCACCTAGGGTGCCAGAGTACCACACAATGAAGGGCTAAAATCGGCCCTGATGATATGATGCCAAGGAAGCCATTTGTTTGACATCCTTTGGGTACGGATCTCTAAGAATGAGATCACTTTTAATCAGATAAAGGAGTGATCATATAACGTGCAACAAAGTGAAATCCACTGAAAGGTCAATCGAAATAACTACTTGATAATGATAATAGATCAATTGTGCTAAAATGCAACTTCAACCGGATGCTTTAAGATTCAAATTGCTATTTCACGACCTGAGATGAAGCACGAAGTACCTACCGACTTAAAATACTTCCTTTGTTCAGTTAGTGGTTCAAGGATTTGATTAATTCCTGAAACGAGACTTTTTTGCAAGACTAGATATATATTCCTTTGTCTGTCGATAATACCGCAACGGCCGCCCTACTGGTACCTAGTGTATTTTACAATTCACGACACTAACACTGAAAACACTGATAATATATTACTGAAACGACCGCACTACTGGTAGGTAGTGTACCTGGTCTATTTTGGATTAAATTGTACAGTCAATAGAGTAAAGTTCAAAAACAATTCTTTGTTGAATATACTTGGACGAGGTAAGTAAGTAAAACTATCCGTGTAAAAAAGAAACACCGTAGTCGGGTAAAAAATAACCTATAACTATTTATCCCTGTAGGCACCAAAATTGGTTAAAATTTGTCTAGTCGTTTCGGCGTGATGAAAAGGCAAAGAAATTATGATCAACTTATGGAGCCACACAACAAATTCTGCACAACAAATACTTTCAACTACCTGCGTCCTATCAGACCTCCGCTGTGACTTTCACTGCCCGTACGGACACTAACGATCGCTTCCTGGTCCCAGGTTCAGTCACGTTTTGTCTACAAGTTTGTAAATGTACTAAAATTGTTGAGTCAGGTGGGTATAATATCTTAGTCTTGCTAAATTGCCTACTTCTGAACACGGACTAGTAAACATTGACCAATACACGAATGATAAATAAAATCAAATGGTCGAGTCAAGGGGAAATTATATATAAGCACCGACAAAGTGATAAATTTGGCATTTTAAAAAGTGCTGAGCATACTTTAAAATTTGCAATATGAGAGGGCAGTGTGATAACTCAAATCATCCGGGCAAAATGTATGATGGTGCTTAACACCTAAGCACCTATGGGGGGGGCAGAATAATTAAAACTAGAGTGTGGTACTGCAGAACCGGCTGGTTGTGGTCTGCGGGTCTCGACACCGAGCAAGGCGCTGTACGTGTCGCGCCTGCATCACACTGCCACCGCTGAAGTGACGCAGTATGTTCGCCAGAAAACCGGCTACTCGCTGAGGGTGTTCCAGTTGCATTCGCGCCACTACGTGCACTTCAGCTCGTTTGTAGTGCGCGTGCCGCGGCCGCTCCAGGACACCATCGCGTGTGCTGATTTCTGGCCGAAAGGTGTCGTGTTTCGTCGGTTCCGGGGCAACCTACCAAATCCAACACCCGAGATGTCGGAACAACGGGGCCACGCCGTTTCGCCGTCAAAATAAATATTGTTCGGTTCATGACGCATTGGTGTAAACTGTAATTATGTTATGTAACCTGTTTTTCAATAAATAAATAAATAAATAAAATTAGAGTCATTAGATCATTACTGTTATTTTTATTTGAATTCATACCAGAACAGCACGTAAGCTGAGTGAGCGAAGCGAGCATGCCGCAGCAGCCGCCCAGTAAGTTCCAGAGCCGAACTGCTACCACTAAAGTAGGTTAGGTGAGGTTAGAACTGCGACCACAACAGCGCGCGAGCCGGGCAAGCTTACCGCGGCAGTGACAGGCGTTATGAAAAATGCCCGCATGTCATCACTTTTCCCATAACATACATGCAACCTCTACCAATACAATACTCGGCGCGGACTTGGATTCCACCCTTATGTTGTCGATATACCACTGATTCGTACGAAACGCTTTGCGACTACTTTCCTTATGAGGACAGCTAAGGAATGGAACTCTCTTCCTGCGCACCTGTTCCCCGAAAAATATAGGTAACCTGGATCTCTTCAAGTCGAGAGTGAATAAGCATCTTCTTGACAAAAAAAAAACCAAGAGCTGAGCTAATAACTGACGTGCTTTGTCCAAGCAATTCTAGTTGCACCCCGCGGTGTTATCCACGGTTGATTGATGATTATTTCATTTCATTTCACTAAGAACCCTTTTGGAACCATTTTCTAGTAAAGCGTTTCTTGTTTCCTTTCCATATGTCACTTATTCTAAATTCTAACACACATAGCCTCTGACTTGTAAAAGTCTGCTAAGGTTTTAAACTGAATAATTTGGGGTCTAGGGCATAGGTTCAAAAGGAATTAGATGTGTTTTTTGAAAGCATGTTAGCTTTAATAAAATTTTATCAAAATTAATATTATTCCAATACTTGGCACCTACAACCTAAATGCATTAGCTTGGCTGCTAAGCTGACAATTATTAACACTTTCACGATCAGGAAAAAAAATTAAAACTACCCAAAAAAGCGACAGAGCCCGCTAATCGGGCTCAACCCCACCCCAGACGCCGACCGACAGAGCCCGCCAGGTGGGCGCTTTTATACTACAATCCACTCTCACCCAGTACGGCAGTAGATAAGTGTGACAAAAATGTATATCTATAAATAATCTAATTAACCCTTTGACCGCCAAAGACGGCAAATCACGTCATCGGGAATTCATGCCACTGACGCCAACGACGCCTATAGACGTCAAAAATTTCAATGGTCAAAAACATGCTAATTCAAACCACTATCTGTGTTTTTCAATCTCTGTTGATTTTGGAGCACTTTTTTTTTTGTTTGGCGTCAGTGGCACGGTTAATTTCTTTGCCGCTTGGCGCTCGAAAGGTTAATAATAATTTAAATTTATAATTACAAATAATTTAAATTTATAATTACAAAAATGTTTATTCTTGTTATTTCTAATTTATTACTAATTTTTATTACTATAATAATTATTTTGTAATTATAATGACCTATAACTTTCATCTGTGGAAACTTGCTGTAAGTGTAAGTTGGTTAATAATAAATAAATAAATAAATAAACAAAATCCGGCGAGCTGGGCCGGCAGCTGAGTAGAAGTTACGAGCCAAGCGGGTTGTTGGTCCTGAAGGTGTTAAAGGTATGATGTCAAACATTAGGATATTTACCATATCATCTGTTGACAATCAAAACTCACTAAGTAACAAATACCTACTTAAAACAAAGCTCGTATCTCAGTATCAATCAACAGAGATACGAGGTTTCGAAGAGTAGTGACAGAAATTTTAGGGATTTTTCACCCAGGCGATTATTTAACATATTATATAAGCCATTCCTATACTCATCATCATTTCAATGTTCAAGTATTTTGTTTTTGTATTTTGTACCTATTTTTGGTGTGAAGCCATTGATTGAACAATTCATTCAAAATGCTTCAATGAGCATATTATTTATTATGATGTGGCTTTTAATACATTTATATTTATATATTTTTTTTCATATAATTAGTATAAACAGATATATGTACAATAAGTTAATACCTCATACTTAATTAAAACTAAATTATAAAAAGAACAAGGTTCAAAAAACACTGCTCCCTGTTGTTGCTGGTCCAAAGGTACCCACAACGCTCGCAACATTTCCACGCTGGATCACAATGGACAGCTTTCATACCAGAAATGACTCGGAGCGGGGGTCTTCTCCCTTTTGCCTGAGTCTTTGGCCTATGTCGCGCACAACAAGATGAAAAATAGTGACTTTTTGCTCCGATCCGAAAAATCCTTGAAATTATTGTTATATAATAGGTTATCGCGGGCTAGTTTTCCGCAACTAAATGTTTTACAATGCGCCTATTTTGCGTGAAGTGAAATTAATGTTTTCTCATGGTTTGAAAATTTTTTTCACACTTGTGCTAGATAGATTAGAGTAGGTCTAATCTAAGCTAGAGGATCATCTCTTCATTGCCTCCACTTGCTCGGTAATCTCCGCAAGAACTTGAGCAGACTTGTGGATGTTCTCGAACTGATAGCCCATGTGGACTCCGATTAGGTGCATCTTCTTGAGGTTCTCTTCAGCACCTTCCATCAGGTTCTCCGTTGCTACAAACTCACGGGCCGCTTTGGTCAGTAACTGAAATGTGTGTAAAAATGATCATTGTTGGAGCATAGCAATCAATTTATGATTCTAGTAGAAATTAATTAATGTACAGAATTAAAACTAAGAACATAATATATATATAAACCTAACTATAAATAAAACACGGGCTTCAGATCGGTGCCGAGCGGGAGGGCGCCACGAGGCTGGCTGCATTACCACGCTGAATAGCCAGGGATATTTTTTGGCATAGGTATGAGCCAGCCACCCATCACCCATCGCTCGAATCTAGTTGAATTTGAGTTACAATTACAACACGTAGTTTATATTTGTGTCAATAAAGGAGTTACAAACGGTACCAACCTCGTTAGACCTGGATCCTCGCTGAATCTGACGGGTTAGTGAGGAAATATTGTTCATATTCACTTGCACCCTCTCTGCCAAGCGTTGTTTTGATTCGGCGAACAAGGAACGAGCACTGCTAGAAGAAGCTGAAGTCATCCTAATTAAGCTTCGCTTTCTTAAATAGTCTGAGGACTGAATTAAGATTCGATATCGATTTTAAATCAATATAAATAGAAATATGTATTCAAAAACAAGTGATCATTGATCAACATCAATTCAGATCAGTCAGGAGCGCTATTTCGATGCTCGAAATTCGACTGCTGTCCCACTCACTCAAATATACTTTGACAGAGACGGCAATATACAACGATCGGATTTTGAACATCGGAGTAGCCCTACAGTTTCTGAAAGGCACGTTCTAATATCAAATAATATCACAGGATATGTAGATCAACTACCAATTTTCATACAATTATTATTGGTCTCAATTTTCACTCTATCATCAAAGTCTTCAAAACTATGCTTCCAAATGTATTTCAATAGTATTGGATTTATGCATTTTTTTTGCGATGATTCCTACTAAATATTAAATACTTTGCGAACGTAACGTCATCTCACGTTTGACACTTCTTTTGTCAAACAAAATTGAGATTCGTTCTGAATATGACAGTCACGGTGTAAATTATGTCATAATTTTAAAACAGTGCATTGTGTAAATACCTTGTAAACTCAGTAAACAAAAGTTTTGATTTGTCGTAAATACAATGAACTGTAATACCATGGAAAATATATTCATTTGACTGCTTTATCTTTAATCAGAAACAGCAACAGCTGATTAATTATTTTCTTTAATTTTTTTGCACAGGTAACACCGCCTGTCTTTTCGCTCGTCACGAAAAGGGTTCGTGTTGTAGAAAATTTCTGTAATCTAATTCAATTATTGTCTTGTATCCCGAAATGTTTCACTCTAATTATCAACACTCTTTCATTCCTACCTCTGATGGTATAAAATATATGTTTAAAGCACCGTTCGCGTAAAACATGTCCTTTATTTACAAGTCCTCAGTGTACCAATAAACTTCATATTTACGTATCTGTGTTAAAAGTTGAAATAATCACAATGGATAAAGGGGTAACGTGTGACCATCTAAATAAGCTCGCAGAATTTCTCGGGAAGGATTTGTGGCAGTCGAAGGAGGTGAGATTATTTATTATCGTAGTATGTAACATAACCTAAAAGGCGATGTCACTGGAGTTTGCTTAATAGGTAATTATGGCATTCCTTTCTTCGTTTATCATTGTGTAACGTTACGGCGGTGGCTGCGGGTCGCGTGTATTCACCCGAGGGGGCTTACTAACGAGCAGTATGAACTATGTGTTTACTGCTATCCACTTCTGATTACCTGGTGCCTGCCCTGAATACTTGTTTACTTCATAACGTCTTATAACACGTTCAAACCAGCTCTTATTAGATAAATCTATAAATAAATGCGTAAATGTATGTATCACAAATACATAATTACAAAAATGCCTTTGTTTTCCAAACTAGTTATTTGTCTTATCAATATTATATTGTATGAATAAGCATGTACTGAAGTTTTTATCACACTTACAAATGCAAAGATATTGTAAGAACAGTATATTATTATGCTACATGAAATGTCCACTATGAGTTTGATTGTTTAATCCGCTCCATACATCATTTGAGGAGTCTCTTTTCAAAAGGGCTTATTTTCTCTATGACACTCATACAAAAATAAGCCCTTTTGAAAAGACACTCCTCATTTGGGTAGTACTTTTAAAAGCTTTACTTGGACTTCTTAGAAGGGACTTACCAGTTATACATTTTAATCAAGGAATTCTTACCTGTTTCTCAAAATTACATTTTAAGAAGTATGTGTCTAAATATTAGACAAAATAAAACTCAGGATTGCAATATAATGCAAATTGTTTAAATAGTTTTTATTTGTTGTTAAAAAAAAAAACGTTTTTATATTAATTTGAAATTATACTTGCAGTTAAATTTAATTGCTCCCTTGTATCAGTGTTTAAATCAATTACGCTCAAACTAAGCAAGTTATCATAAAATCCATTGTAAATTTAGTGCTAGACAAGGTTAGTTTGTTTAATGCATGCATGTAAATTAGTATGTCATACAGGGCCCAGACTTGTTATTTACTCTTTGTTTTACAATTACATCTAACATATATTCTGATCTTGAAACAAAATTTGTATGAAATAAGTTAAATATTCTGAAAAAATTATGCACACAGCTAAATACAGCCAAAGATTACTCAGAATTATAACTGTACACCAGGGTTTTAGGTGCATAAATAACTGTTGGACTAGTGTCAAATCATTTGTGCACCAAAAACCACGGGGTATGATTATAACAGGGGCGCTTACATTATTATAACAATATGGGACTCTGGCCAGACCCTTCTAGACCATGACTATCACATTCAATACGTTGAGTTAATTAAATAAACACTTTAATTTTTGTTTTTTCTGTATAATCTCATAACATTCGTTCAAAAACTTGGCCAGCCCCTCTAGTACAACTATGCTCCGCGACTCTTGTCGCGCGACTTAGCGCTACCCGTCACTCTCTCACATTACTGCACAGAAAGAGACGGGTAATTATCTCACGCGACAAATAGTCGCGTATGACATTTATGCTAGAGGTGTTGGTGTCGCTTTTCCAGTCTCTAGCACAATTTTATCTGAAGACTGTACTAACTACACTCCGGATTTTAATTAGGCGAACTAACTTGACAGCTCAGTGTTGTCAGGAATAGAAAAAAAAAAATAGTGATTGGTTTATGTCGATACAAATATGTCGATATAACCTTAACAATACACCCATAGACACTTAATTATGTTGCAATAAGGTTTATATTCGTTTAAAAATGTACAGTTATCTGTGTATTCGATAGTACTATGGAACTGTCAAGAAAACAAAGAGGCGGACAGCGTTCTTAGCGATGTCGATGTCCTAAAATAAAGTTCGTTCGATGTAAGTATTTTAATAGCAACCGTTTTTTTATTATTGATTCGTGTAATAAAATTATTAGTTAGATTTCAAACACAATAATTCAAAATTTATGAAATACGTAATGTCTATTTTTTTTTAATGCTGTTTAACTAAACCTCTGGTATAAGGTCAATTCACTAAAGCTGGCGCGAATGGATTGAATGAAAACATAACTTTCATTCAATCCATTCGAGTGTTAGTGTGAGTGCCGTTCTTATACAGGGGCTCCTAATATTTTGTAACCAACAACAAAATGGGTTTTTGTTATTCAAGAAAAATAAAAATTATTAGGTAAGTATAATATAAGCATAATCTGCACAATATTTAGACTAAACAAGTAATACTATTCCATTGTCTCGTGTGAGTTTGACCATGTGGGACTATGCAATGGTATTAACGTAACCCACATTTTCTTCTTGTCTTCGCGGCCTGGTAAAGGGTTAATGTCAAGAATTACATAATAGGTGACGGACGACTAGTTCGAATTATAAAAAACCGGCCAAGAGCATGTCGGGCCACGCTCAGTGTGTAGGGTCCCGTAGTTGCCCGTCCTTCACAATATACCAAAATTACGAGAAAGATTTCAAGCCCTATAAAAAGGTCGTACACGCCAAGAAACAGTAATTACTTATTATCTTTTGGAAGTTATCTATTATACGCGACAGATTGAGCGAAATGTTTTAATATAGTTTGGCACTTAACCAATTGGGTAACCGTTCGAAGTGTAGGGACACCGCGCGGCACTTACGTCATTTTAAAGAAAATTATGAAATTTTGCAATAACTCAAAAACGGCTCGACCGATTTTATTCAATATAGTTTTCATTGAAAGTACTAGTATCCGAGGCTAAGACCCATTCGATTCAATAAGTTATGCTCAGAAATGGCTCGGCCCTCCGTCGAGCTAAGATTACTAAATTTTGTTTGTCCGATATTATCCGAAGTTGACCGAATATTCAAAATCCGATTTCATATTCTGAGTCGGAGGACCCAAAAGCCCCCCAATACCGAGTTTCAGCCCCCTCGGACCAATTTGAAATTTTCGGAAAAAAAAAAAGTCGCCATTTTGATTTTTTTTTCCACGACTGTACTCGGGTGGGGGTCCCCTATGATATTTTTTTGAGCATCGCCCTACCCATCTCTAGCCGTTTACGAGATACGGGACTCTTAAAAAAAAAATTCCATACAAATCTTGTTTTTTTCGATATTTTCCGACTTTGACCGAATTTTCAGACACCGATTTCAGATTCATATTTGTGAGCCCCAAATGCCCCCCGATACCGAGTTCCAGCTTCCTAGCACCAATTTGAAATCTTGGAAAAAAAAAAAGCCATTCGTCATTTTGAATTTAATTTGGTTCGATTTGTATCAACCTGTATGTAATCATTTTGTGACGCACATATAAATACTCATTCACTCCATTCGTGCCAGCTTTAGTGAATCAACCTATAGGAACTGGTTTTTTTAATTATCGATATTAACAACACTAGCGAAACTGTGGCAACATTCGTGTGCAATGAACTGTCAAGTTAGTTCGCCTAATTAAAATCCGGAGTGTAGGCCGCGCGATGTCACCCGCTCATCCCACAGGATCACTACATTTTTCGAGATAAAAAGTAGCCTATGTGCTAATTCGGGGCGTCTAACTTATACCACAATTTATTAAAATTAATCCAGCCCTTTGGGCGTGTAGAAGTAACAAACTTACACACAAACACAGTCACAAACTTTCGCCTTTATAATAATACTGTGATAAAATTTGACATATTTTTTCAGAACCTAACATGCTTCGACTGCGGATGTCCCGGGCCGAACCTCTGGATATGTCTGCAGCCAGAGTGTCATCATGTGGGCTGTTCCGAGGTCCGGAACGACCACAGCACTTTACATCAGAAGGTAATACTTTTGTGATCTGTTCTTTTTAAGGTTCTGCACCCAAAGGGTAAAAAACGGGACCCTATTACTAAGACTCCACTGTCCGTCTATATGCCACGAACCATGATAGCTAGACAGTTGAATTTTTTACAGATGATGTATTTCTGTTGCCGCTATAACAACAAACACTTAAATAAAATAAATATTTAAGTGGGGCTCCCATACAAAAAACGTGATTGGTTGGCATTAACTTTGCACCTCATTTGTATGCGGTGCCATACATACCAAGTGCAAACTTAAGTTAACCCAGCCAGTTAAGATGAGATAAGTGTTTGTACGGAACCCTCGGTGCGCGAGTCTGTCTCGCACTTGGCCAGTTTTTCAGTCCGTTTGTATTTGATTTCTTGTGTAGATAAATGTATTTTAATGTGCAATAAAGCGTAACTGTATTGTATTGTATCTTTGTTATCTTTCTTAATATTGTATGAGTAACTTTAGTAGTCCTTTTATTGATTAGTCACTATACATTTTGCCCTTTGTTATGCTTTGTGTTTCACTTTAGAAGTGGACATTAATAAAAACTCGATTTCACACAAAAGGTTTCAACTCATGCCAAGAGATCACGGAGAGACATAAATGGACAATGATCTTTGTGCGAATCGTAATTTTAGATAACGATTCACGCATCCAATGAGACATTCCTTAAAATAAGCATAAAGTAGGTATTTTGCATTCATCGCGCAAATAATAATAATAGCCTTTATTTAACAATCTTTCATTTAACAATCTTTAATTTTATTCCATTTCATTTCGAAGATTGTCTTGCTCTCCAGCATAGGCCTCCCCTAGAGCTCGCCACTGAGTGCGATTCAGAGCCTGTCTTCTCCAAGTAACACCTGCCACCCTCTTAATGTCATCCTCCCATCTCCGACGCTGTCTCCCTCTTTTCCTTTTTTGTTGTCTCGGGCACCACTCTGTTACGTCTCTAGACCATTTATCCTTGAT
Organism: Apotomis betuletana; assembly: GCA_932273695.1. NCBI lineage: Eukaryota > Metazoa > Arthropoda > Insecta > Lepidoptera > Tortricidae > Apotomis > Apotomis betuletana. The sequence goes on along the minus strand of OW026318.1, from coordinate 7,306,508 downwards.
GCTCCTAATCATATGGCCGGTCCATCTCCATTTCAGTTTTTTGATACAGTAAGTGACACCTGTTATTCTTGTTTTGTTTCTTATAGTATCTAGTTTAACTCTGTCCCTTAATTTAATGTTGAGCATGCTTCGTTCCATACTGTGTTGGCAGGTTTCTAATTTGCGTAAGTTGAGATTGGTTAAGCTCCATGTTTGACATCCATATGTCAGCACAGGTAAAATACACGAATTAAATATTCTGCTCTTCGCTTTCAGTGGCACGAGAGGGTTTTTCATTATCTCCTTGAGAGACCAGTATATTCAGCACCAAAAGAAATATCGCCCAAATGAGGAGTGTCTTTTCAAAAGGGCTTATTTTTATGTGACTTCCATAGAGATATAAGTCCTTTTGAAATGACACTTCTCAAATACGAGCCTTACTTACCCTTTTCTATACCCTTGACCTAATTTAGAACTTTCATTTTGAATCACCTCTTGAAGTCGGTGCCAAACCTCACGTAAACTTCTTTATAGAACTAAAATACTTGTAAATACCAACTAGAATTCATTAAAAGCTTCATGTTTTCGACTTCAAAGGCGATTCAAAGTAATTTGTACATGAACGGGTTATTTTTGACTTTTCAGATTATTTTGAAGTTGGTTCCTTTTTTACTATTAATATAATATATGTTTAATATTTTGAGACATATACTACTGTGTATGAGCTTTATAAAAAAATTATAATACAGTTTCTATTAAATCTAAAATCGACGCCATGGTTCCTAAAACCAGATTTCCCTATCTATTATAGTTTTCGTTTTCTCCCTAGCTCCCTACTGACCCATTTGGATTGATTACCCTGTATATGATTATACAGGTATTGTAGTTCCATTGAAAATGATTGAATCTCGTCTGCCTTGTTACGTTGTTAAGCATTATTTGCAAATTATTATGTATGTCAAGGGTCCAAATTCCGCACGTACAAAGCCCTATTACTTGTGAATGAGATACTTTTAAGTGCCTCAAACAAGAATGTCTGTATATACTAAAAATTACTTTATTGAAATGGAATCTTTTAAAAGTCTCCTATTGAGATCTATTTTCTAATCCCCATCGAAAAAAGAGGGGTATTATAAGTTTAACATGTGTATGTGTAAATCGGTGTATTTGTGTGTCTGTGTGTCTGTCTGTGGCATCGTAGCTCCCAAACGAATGGACCGATTCGATTGAGTTTTTTTTTCTAATCGAAAGACTTGTCCGAGATTGGTCTTCGCTATGTTTAGGTGGAAATAAGTCCAGTAGTTTCCAAGATCATCATCATCATCATCATCATCTCAGCCATAGGACGTCCACTGCTGAACATAGGCCTCCCCTTTGGACTTCCATATATACCGGTTGGAAGCGACCTGCATCCAGCGCCTTCCGGCGACCTTTATAAGGTCATCTGTCCATCTTGTAGGTGGACGTCCTATGCTGCGCTTGCTGGTCCGAGCCAATGGGAACTACGCAATGTCTTTTCGTCCGACATACCTCAGTGCCTCAAGACGAAAGTCTTCAACCAATGTGTGTTACCAGTGATGACTTACGGTTTCCAAGATATTCAGCTTTTATTGAAACAAGTGATAAGATCTTAGGCAATACTTATTGAAGCTAAAAATTCCAAATTTTGTAATAATGTTCAGTTTTAGTAGCATTTTCTATATCACTTACTGAATGAAGGTCTCATGATAACAGCTACTTGTATCATGAAAATGTTTAGTCTAGGTTGTTGTATAAGTATGTGTGAGTTTGTAGTCACACTTTGCACTTCGACGTTCAGTCACATTGGTCCATAGTTAGTTTAGTTAGCCATACAAAAAGATAAACAAAGCGATTAGCATAGGTTCTGTTGTGCGACTATAATTAACGATACAATAAGGAACCTCATATAACCTTAAGTTACGATATTCGACGGTTAATTGTCGTCGCACAGCGGAAACTTTAATACAAATTTTAATTAAGTGAGTTAAGGTGGTGAACTTTTTGGTCTTCACCCATTTGTGTTTGACGCTCCATTTTCGTCCACGTCTTTTTTTCCTTGACTTGGAAATAATGTTTAAAGGGACCTTGTCCTACTTGAAAGAAGAAACACACGTTGTATACCTCGTCTGATAAACGTAGACTTTTGAACTTTGCTCCACGGCCTATTATAATGTGCGCTCCTAACGGCTCGAGTTCCTGTCATATTTGCATATGTAGGTACTTTACGTGTGTGTAGATGTATGGAGAAGATCTCATTAAAAGTACATTTGACGAGGCTTACAGCCTAGCAAGTGTCGGTCCTGCCCAGAGATAGTGGCGCTAAAAACAACTTTCATATGGCAATAATTAACATACGTCATATATTTGCATTATTAAACGTCATTAGCAATTTGTCAAGGGTTTATCATTAACGAAATTCAAAACATTGTTTACCGGAAAGCTGCTCAATCCTTCGTTCGTATTGCGAAATAAATACTGAATCCTATTAAATAAAAACTTGATTTTCATCACTGTGGATAGTCCACTGATACAAAGATCAAAGTACGAAGATAAATTGAAATGCGTAACACACACATAACGTCAGGGTAAATCGCCAATTACTGGCCACCGTTCAATAACTGGCCACCTCATACTAAAAATGAACTCTGTTTACCTGCAAACTGAATTCATTTACTGTAACGCCCAGTCAATAAGAGTCGTGTTCAGATATTAAGAACGCCTTATATGCTACGATATATCTGATGGCGACTGTACGAATCTAGGGCCTCTTCCCCCAGGTTACACATAAAAAAAAAATTGTTCTTCAATCTGTGTATTCACAATATTGTTTTATTACAGAGTCATCCATCGCACTGCGTCCACATGAACGTATCTACGGAACGCGTGTGGTGCTACATCTGCGAGAGGGAAGTCCATATTAGAGCGGCGGTCGCCTACAGCAGGGTACGGAAATGTTTCTAATAAAAAGTTGCTATAAAGCCGGATATCGCATATTTATGGTCCTCGCCTTCGGTTCGGACCACAAACAGCTGCGACCTGGGACGTTTACGAATTCACCGCCCTAAGTATGTAATGTACTATTTCTCAAACATGCAATTAAATGTCGTCATAGTGCGTGCGTTATAACAAGCTTGAAGTATCACGTTTCGGGCGCAACTACTCGAGAGTAAAGGAATTTCATACAGAATTGAAGGCCTAGGCCGGGAAGTATTTTTTTTAAACATGGCGTCTGTGTTCTGGCTAACTAGCTGAATGATATTTTTATTGAGTGGTGTATTTTTTTATTTCATTGCATATGTTTGAGAAATGCACTATACATGCCTTAGCCGTGAAAAAGGCTTTCCGGCTTCGTATCAGTCCGTCTATACCTACTCACCCGGCAAGCTCTTCTTTCTTGGCGTCTGCAGTAATGTACTATTAACTAGGGCAGTAAGTACTTGTAGTATACTTAGCATCGATTTACACGAACGGGTCGCGGTCGTTTATTAGCAAATTTTTGACATAGCATACGAAGGGTTATAGAACGTGTCCTCGGCTTCTGGACAAAGACCGAAATCCCGAGTATAGTTATGTCTCAGAAATGCTCCAATAATATTTATATGATTAGAGAAAAAATACAAATTTAATTGATGCAAATCAACAATAAATAGTTACATACTGTATCAGTTGTTTGTCATCAATAACGCTGAGATTAAAGTGACACTAATGACATGACATATGAACTACAATGTATTTACATACAGGCCGTTCCGAAGTAATTAATCATAAATCAGTTATTTATCCGTAAATACTGTGCCGTTTGGCATGGGATTTTGTACATCGGTTAGAATTAGAGTCTGGCTAGCCAAATAATGTTGACAGATATTTTCTTGTGGTATCATGATTTAAACAGTTTAGTAGGTGGGTCCTCAATAAATAATTTTGATACTTTATGTACTAGTTCTAACATTCCGATTGAGTGGAGATTTGGCATAGTACTTATGTAATTTTTTTGGTGATGGGTTAATATTATGGATTTAGGTATTATTTACACTACGTTTAATTTTTCGCATTGTATATGGTTAGAAAGGGTAAACATTGTGTTTTTGTCGTTGACTGTATTGTACATAGTGGCAGAAATGATGTGAGCTGACTATAAGTGCACTTCAACATATATTTAACTTATTTCCTTGGGTACCTTACGTATGCATAGAAAATCAAAAATGTCTACACAAAGTGTGACCAGCCGCAAATTTTTAAATTTCCCGCCAAAAGTTTGAGTAATATTTAATTAGCCAGACTATACCCTAATCAAGCACATAGATATATTTTCATGTCCTATAGCCTCATTTAAAAGTAAGCTTAAACTTAGTTTATTATAGTTTTTATTTTTTTTACTTTTGTACCTATAGTTTTTAAATTCAAACTTAATTTAATATTGTATTTAGTACCTATTGTTTAAAACACTGAACTGTTTTCTTTATTAAAGCATGCTGTGTCTACTTTTTTAGGGTGTACAAAAATGTAACCGATACGTCATAAATTAAGTTATGATAATATTGTATTATCCAATTTGTGGACCATAAAAAAAAAGAAAAAAAAAATCACGTACCTTTCATGTCTGTCCAGAGGCCAGGGTAAAATGGTATATGAATGTCTGGTGTTTCAGATGACTCCAGACTCGACGATGGAAGGCGCGCCGGCGAGCGCTCGCGTCGGGGCTTTAGGCCTCGTGACCACCGATGATGACCTTGACGATGATGAACTGGACGATCGCCCTAGAGGTAACCAATCCATCAACAACACAACGCATTTTTTGACGACGCGCAGTGGTAAAGCAGTTGCATACTGAGCCGGCGGTCCTGGGTTCGAATCCCAACGAATATTTGTGCCTGGGTCATGGTTGTTCTATGTATTTAAGTATATATTTATCTGTATAAGTAGGTATATCATCGTCTAGTACCCATAACACAAGCCTTCTTGAGCTTAATTTGGGACTAGATCGATTTGTGTGAGGTTGTCCGATATTTTTTATTTTTCTCAAACATGAAATGTCGTAATAACGTGCGTTATAACAGGCTTCGAAGTATCATGTAATAAATGTTTAAGGTGGAAAAACTCGACAGAGCTGTAAAGGAATTTCATACAAAACCTACAGGCCGGGAAGTCCATTTTTTTTAAACATGGCGTCTGTGTTCATGAACAGGCTAAACAGCTGAATTATATTTGCTTTAGTGGTGTATTTTTTTATTTCATTGCATATGTTTGAGAAAATCACTATACATGCCTTAACATTGAAAAGGGCTTTCCGGCTTCGTATAACTATCCTCTATACCTACTCACCCGGCAAGCCCTTCTTTCCGGCGTCTGCAGTAATGTACTATTGTAGATACTTGAAAAAACTCTATGTAATTACCTTGTTTTTTTTTTTTTATTAAATAGGTCGTGCAGATTTACCCTATATGGGTTCCGTATAGTGTCAAATGTTTGTTTAAAAAAATCCTACTACAGATCGATTTGTGCGAGGTTGTCAGATATTTATTTATAATTTCCAGGTCTAGTGGGTCTCCAGAACATGGGCAACACGTGCTACATGAACGCGGCGCTGCAGGCGCTCAGCAACACGGCGCCGTTCACGTCCTACTTCCTCGCGTGCGCCGCGTGCGTCAGCGTGCTCGCGCGCGACAACAAGCCGGGGCTGAGCAGGTAACGAGCCTGACTCAGGAGAACCTAGACCTAGCCACAACTACGCGACAGCGGCGTGAGGAAATCATACCTTATGTCGCCTGGTGACTACCAAAACTCACTAAAATGTCTGTCCTTACTCTTCAAAACCTCGTATCTAGTAAGGAGATTGACAATAATATAAATAAAATAAAAATGTATTTATTCAGTAACACAGAAATTCAGCTGACAAACAGTGTTGGTACCCCTATACGAGCTTTGTTTTAGGTAGGTATTTGTTACTTAGTGAGTTTTAGTTGTCGACAGACGATATGAAGCAAGCGACGAAACGTCACGGGTGTCGCTCTAGAGATAGCGGTTTCTGCCAAGCGGATCGCGGCAGAGGGGTGTGGTGGCTACAAATGTATCTTTACTATAATAGGAAAGACGCCATGACTTCAGAACGGCGCGAGCGGTGTACGTGGCATGCTTGCCGCCCCGCGCGCCGACTATCGTAAAAAAGTATTTCGGGGAAGGGGTTTAGGTGCTTTCTAGTCTAAAATCAACAAACTAGGGTATTGAATGCGTATAGTGGGTCTCCAGAACATGGGCAACACGTGCTACATGAACGCGGCGCTGCAGGCGCTCAGCAACACGGCGCCGTTCACGTCCTACTTCCTGTCGTGCGCCGCGTGCGTCAGCGTGCTCGCGCGCGACAACAAGCCGGGGCTGAGCAGGTAACGTAGAGTCAGGAGCTGCTTATCTCTTTCGTCGCTGTACTGTGAGAGAGTGACGGGCGATGGTATTTCGCGCGATAAGAGTCGCGAAGCATAGTTGTGCTAGACAGGCTGATCGCAACTTTGCGCGACAGCGAAACAAAATGATTCTGTATATGAAGCATGCAACGAAACGTCGCGCGTTGCCGCTCCAGTGATAGCAGGATGGTATAAGAAAATAAGGTGTAGCACTCCGGCTAAAGAGAAAGAAAAGAAAGAAAAACATTTATTCGGGGACAAAACATAATTGCGTCGATAAATAGTGACAAACAAAGAAAAAAAAAAACCATAAACTAAGTACTTATGCTAATTATGAGTGCCTCGAAACGGTTCGAAACGGAAGAGACTTTCTACGTCACTGATTAGTTGCCGCTTTATGGTAACATAATAATTGTAAGGAAAAAAATGTTTGCCGCCAGTTGTACAAAAAATCATAATTATGCATTACGATTGTCATGTTCAGTGACAAAGTTTTATTTTGACGTAATAATTGATTTAAAACATTCACGATTTTATCGGCGACTTGGGGAGAGAGAGAGCGGCGCGGCGAGCGCGCTGTACGTGGCATGCTTGCCGCCCCGCGCGTCGTTTACGGTAAAAAGTATTTCGCGGAAGAGGTTTCGGTGCTTTTTAGTCTTCGCTAAAATCAACTAACTGTATTGGATACGAAGACGTCTATAAATGAAGCGTTCGTAAGAGCCTTATCACACTTGCGATTTGCGAGCGTATTTTGTATGAAGGCGATCGCGCAGCGTGTTCGCCGCGTCGCTTATTTGTATAGAAAATACGCTCGCAAATCGCAAGTGTGATAAGGCCCTAAGGCTAAAACTCCTGTGCGAGCCAATATTCGGGCGTTTGCCGCGCGTAATGTGGACGCACCTTATGGGTTGTTCCTTTTTCAATAGTACATTACTGCAGAGGCCGCGAAATAGGGGATTATTGGCCGAGTAGTAATAGATGGCCGAGTGATAAAGAGGCCATCTAGAGATACGAGGCCGACAATCCCTGTTCGCGCCGAGGCTTGTATAGTGCTTTTCTCAAATAAATCCAAGGAAATAATACAAATGTTCAACTTATATATTCATATAAAAACAAATTTATGTCAAATTTAATAAAAAAAACAAATTTTTTTTTTAAGCTGTTCGGGTCAATGTTTTGCCACCAAATGTTAAGATGATTCTATTTATTAAAAAATGACAACACCTAATTAATGAGATATTGTTATATTTTTTAACAATAAACGTGATTCCTTGTTTATTTTATTGAATATCTGATTTAATCTAATTGAATAATCTAGTTAAATATAAGAAATAAAACGTAAATATACATGCACAAACTAAGTTTTTTTTTTTTGGCAGTATGCCATAGATTATCAATAAAAGAAATAAACCCCACTGAAACAAAAGACAATCTCTTTGTTGGCTACGGCCAATAATGTTGTATGAAATTCCTTTATATCTTTCTAATTTGAAATTAGAACGAATCTTCAACAATTGCTATACAAAGACGTATTTCGCGTTCTATTACCACGATCATAAGAACGACATTTCCTTGGATGTTTGAGAAAAAATAATTAAATACGGGTAGAATATTTCGTTATATTTTTCAATTTCACATTATATCAAGTAACTTACACTGTAGGTTGTTTAAACAGTGGAATGTTTACCTATTTTCCTTTTGTTCCAGAGCATACCAAAAATTAGTGAAAGAAATGTGGAGCAGAAAAACCAGAGGTTACCTCGTACCAAACGGAATTTTATACGGCATCCGAAATGTAAGCAATTTCTCTATTATCCAATCTATTAAGAACGAATGTCATGAAAGCTGGTAATAAATAAGGAAAGATCTTTAGTAGTTTATGGACCTGAAGTCACTACTGATAGTGATACGTTATGGCGGCTGTACATTCTTGCCGAGACAAGGCGAGGCAAGCATGCTGTCCTATTCTATCCCTATGAGTAAAGGAAGGTCTCGGCGAGAGTGTACAGGCGTCATTAGGATGCGTTTCATGATAGTCGTACTTCGTTTGGCATTAAGTTCGCCATTTGTAATTTTGTATTGACTTTTACTTTTTGCAAATGAGTAGTTTTCTAAAAACATGTTATTATACTTATTTTGTATTTGTATATACCGAGATACAAAGGATAAATAAGAAGCTAAAATTGTATGCGATTCACTGCAGTTCAAGTGTGGCTCGAACACATAACCGTTTAACTGGAAGAGTGCTGAGCTACAGAAACGTGGTATCTCTGCAGCTTACTGTACTTAGTGTAAGGGCTATAATAAAGATCAAAGTTAACTTAACTTAATGTACTTTGTGTAACGAAAGTTACCCATATAATTTGTATGACGATCTTTCGTTACACGAAGGACGCGATCGTAAATCCTTTAACTATGTAGAATAAAAAACTGGGCAAGTGCGAGTCTGACTCGCGCATGAAGGGTTCCGTACCATAATCTATAACAAGTTTGTTGTATGGGAGCCCCCCTTAAATATTTATTTTATTTTATTTTTAGTATTTATTGTTATAGCGGCAATAGAAATACATCATGTGTGAAAATTTTGACTGTCTAGCTATCACCGTTCTTGAGATATAGCCTGGTGACAGACAGACGGACGGACGGACAGCGAAGTCTCAGTAATAGGGTCCCGTTTTTACCCTTTGGGTACGGAACCCTAAAAAAAACAGGCGGAGTTCAAATCCGCGTCTCCAACGGCTTTAAGGGCTAAAACGTGGCATCATAAAAAAAATGAAAACAACTGAAATATCATGTTTTTCTCTTGCAGGTACACCCGATGTTCCGAGGGTACCAGCAGCACGACACGCAAGAGTTCCTGCGCTGCTTCATGGACCAGCTGCACGAGGAACTCAAGGAACCGGTATGTTTCGGTTACCTATCTGATACACTAATTTTTGTTTCCCATCTGCCCGAAAGCCATTTTTAGGGTTCCGTACCTCAAAAGGAAAAAACGGAACCCTTATAGGATCACTTTGTTGTCCGTCTGTCCGTCTGTCAAGACCCTTTTTCTCAGGAACGCGTGGAGGTATGAAGCTGAAATTTATATCAATTACTCAGGTCTACTGTCCCTTGAAGCTGTGAAAAAATCAAACTTCTAAGCCAACGCAATCAAAAGATACAGCCGTTTATGCCGCAAATTTTCGACACTTGCAAGGGAATCAAAACCTACAGGGTGCTTCCCGTGAACTCAGAATCTTGAAATTTGGTACGAAGCAACGTCTTATAGCATAGATAAAGGAATAATTACGAAAACCATAAATTTTTTTTTTTAATACCTATACAGCCGTTTATGCCGCAAATTTTCGACACTTGCAAGGGAATCAAAACCTACAGGGTGCTTCCCGTGAACTCAGAATCTTGAAATTTGGTACGAAGCAACGTCTTATAGCATAGATAAAGGAATAATTACGAAAACCATAATTTTTTTTTTTAATACCTAACTTTGCACCTAATTTATATGGGGCGCTATACATACCAGGTGCAAACTTAACTTAACCACTTAGGGATGGAAAGTGTTTGTACGGAACCCTCGGTGCGCGAGTCCGACTCGCACTTGGCCGGTTTTTTTTTCCAAACTGTATGTTTTTCTGAATCTTTATAAAACAAAACCTAACCTAACCTAATGGGTTCTTTAGAGGGATGTTTATAAAGGGGCTTCTAAACGGGCCATGTTTTGCTGCAATTTGTGGCCCGGCCATTATTTGCATCCTGCTCTAGCGTAGGGTGTTAGAGAGGGACGGCCATAGTTGCACAAATGGGAAACAAAGTTTCGGAAATGCCAATATTTACTAGTGGCTCTGTAATTTTTTTTTATTTTCGACGTTTACAAGCCCCATGTCTTCGCCATTTTGAAAAAAGAAAACTGAAACGAAAAAATCGTCTGTGTTCATGAACAGGCTAAACAGCTGAATATTTTTTTTATACGTGGTGTTTTTTTTTTTAATTGTATATGTTTGAGAAAAGCACTATAAATGCCTTAGCCGTGAAAAGGGCTTTGTATCACTGTACATGTCTATATCTACTCACCCGGCAAGCCCATCTTTCCCAGCGTAATGTTTCCTGTAGTATTGTACTTACTTTAACGCTTTCACGACGAACAACCCGCCTGGTGGGCGCTCGTAACTTCAACTCACCGGATTATACTGTACAAGCGCCCACCTGGCGGGCTCTGTCGGTGCCCGGGTAGGGTTGCACCCGCCTAGCGGGCCGTATCGGTCTCTAGGGCAGTTAAATAAATAAATGACCATAGTTATGCAGAAAACGACCAAAGTTTTCTTTTTCATAATGCAAAAAGCGACCAAACTCATTCATTGATTAAGACTTAAGTCACTTTGGCAAAAAAATCTACGCTGGTCGCTTTCTGCATAACTAATCGGACAACCTCACACAAATCAATCTAGTCCCACAGTAAGCTCTAGTAGTAGGCTTGTGTTATGGACATTAGACGACGATAAACATACTTATATAGATAAATACATACATAAATACAAATAACATCCATGACCCAGGCACAAATATTCGAGCTCATCACACAAATATTTGCACTTGCCGGGATTCGAACCCAAGACCGCCGGCTCAGTAGGCAGTTGCTTAACCACTGCGCCAGCCGCGTCGTCGGCAGTTGTGAAAGTGCTGTGTCGGGGGTAGTTGTGAAAGTGCTAACGGCGTGTTGTGACAGATCTGGGACAGCATGCCGGAGGACAAGCTGGGCACGGACGCGGACGGCGACCACCAGGAGAGCAGGGGCGTGCACAGGAGACGGCGCGCCGCCTCCTCAGGAGGTAACCCATCCTTTCATTAACTATCTCACTATTTAAAATTGAAACATTTTGTCATGGCAAACTCGCATTACCTTATCTCAATTTGTTATAATGTTATATTATAACCTAGACTACTCAGTACTTCTGTATTTTTTGTAATTAATGGATGACTGTAATTGGCCTTCTAATATGTAAACCATTTAATGTAAATATTATAATTACGGCTGTTGTTATCCTGAATACCAATAAAATAAAATAAAAATAAAATAAAGCCTCACCAGAAATACATGAGGGCGCTATTTATAAGATTTACATGGCAACAATTTTACAATCAGTCGCAACCCACTATAATGACATTAGTTTAAATACCTGTCAGTTCCACTATGTTAATAAGTTCCAGTCGTAAAATCATTTAATGGAATGCACTCTTTTCGTGACTGTTTTTCGTGTAGGTAAACACGTGTACACTTTATTTATAATCTTACGTTCACGACTGTAAATGGTTTTCGGCATTTTCTTTGTATAATTTTAAATACATATGTACCTATTTATCTTTTAAAGAAAGCACCACGAATGACATTGACGTTGTTGACAAACTATCATAAAATCATTGCCAGTGTAAGAAATTAGTTCCAGTGAAATTCCGCAATATAGCGCACCTTCATATATTTCTGATCAGGCTTTATATCACCTATTAGTTTTTTTTACACTTGCGTACTTTTATCTGTCAATTATAATTTCACAGATAAAATCACAATAACGCACTTTTTAATCCTGTACCAAAATTCTATACTCTATAGTACCCGATCGATACAGAGAACATCAGCATATTTAATTTAAAAAAAAGCACGCTGCCGTTCAGTGATTGGTTGAAATTACTTAAAAAAAATGTAACCAATCACGAGGCACCCGCCATGACCATCGCGATCATGTTTTTTTTTATCGGTCAGTTTTAGCTGAACGAAAAAGGTTACATCAAAAATAAAAATTCATAGTAGGGAATGACGATTAAAGTAAAAAATGTATTTCTGTGTTTTGCTCTTATAAAAAGTATTGTATGCAATAGTTACATAATTAGGTCTTAAAATCTCGTATCTTACTTAGGCCACTCGGCAAGCCTCATGTGCTGGCAAGGCGCGCCGTTCGAAATTTACAATATCGTAACTATTCGCTTGACTTAAATTAGACAAAAACTGTTGAATTTCTTAGCACATGAGCTATACGGTCATGAAATTTCAAGTGATTCAACGAACTTAGGCTGAATTTAACCTAACTTTTAATTCTAAGAACGCTTAAGCTCTAGTTTCCTACGATAGCGGTCGTCCCTGATAGTAATGTCAAGGGAAGCATTTCACTTCCCCGAATTTCATTGGTCATAAATGTATCACTTTCCATAATTTTAATTTGCCATAAACTTTTTATTTCATAAATCATAAACTCTTCGGGATGTCTTTAATACTATTGATGGAGAAATCATTAAGTTAGGTTAGGTTTGTTTTATGAAAACCCCGAAAAGTTTCAGCTTACAGAGAAAACTAGATTTATGGCAAATGAATATTATGGCAAGTAATAGAATGGCATATGAAATTCGGGCAACTGATAGAGAACCATATTATAAATGGAATAAAAGTTTAGTCTAGAGTGATATCCTTCATTACCAGGGATCGGAAATTCGGGTGGATGTTTACCTAAAGTTGACAAAATCCTATTGCTATCTCACTCATACCTCAAAGCCGCCTATACCTACAACTGAACAAAGTTTAGGTAAATCTCCACCCGAATTTCCGAGCCCTGTTCATTACTGTTGGGAATACTCGACAGTATTCTTATTTACAAGCTTTTTATTAACTTGCATGGTATGTTTAAAGTATGTTTGTTCGGGTGAAATCTTGCAACTCAATTTTGAAGCAGATATCGTCAACCGATTGAGCTGAAATTTTGCATACTTACTTAACTTTGATGACAATACAATAATATGGTACCATGGGGCTGATCTGATGATGGAGCCGGAGGTGGCCATAGGAACTCTATAATGGAAAACGCAATCCTACCGAGCTTGGGCTCTTTAGAATCGTCTCAGTGAGCATTTGATGGATATCCAAAGAAAAGTACAGTCGGCTATAAAAGCTTGCCACTAAAATGACATTTTTGACAGAAACTTATTAGTATTATCAAATTGTTGTATTGATCCGCTAAGTAATGCGTATGGTTTGTCAGCAAGCGACTCTCTGTTCGCGCGCATGCGCCGGAAGTCCCCCGCCTCCTCCTACAGCGAGTCTCGGACCGACGGATATCTCAGGTTAGTACACGGCCTCCATTAACCTTTTGACCGCCAAGCGGTCTAGCAATTTACCGTGCCACTGACGCCAGAGTAAAAAAAAAAAGATGTGCTCCAAAATCAACAGGGATTAAAAAATACTAGTAGCGGTTAGAATTACAAAGTTTTTGATCGTTGAAATTTGGACGGCTGTGACCGACGTGGCGTCAGGGGCACGATTTTTTGTTGACGGCCACAGCCGACTGTGGCGCTCAAAAGGTTAAGAGGCCTTATCCCTTTTTTTTCTTATATTGACAAATATATTCGGGCGTTTTAACCGCATGAATCACTCATTCATAATTTCAACCAACTTTTTGAAGAGAACAGTACTTTTGAGTTCTAGAAAGTAACGGCTTTTTCATGCTTTCATTGCGTGCAGTCAATAAAATAAGTAAAAAAAAACTGTTTCTGTTCTATCTTTAGCTGATAGACAGGTGTAAATTAAATGCCCAGGTACTTAAAAAATAATATAATCGACGAAAAAGATGTGTCTTGTACAAGTATAAAATTGCAAGTGACATGAGTAGGCACATTTTTATGAACGTTATTGAAGCGAATGCGAATGCAATGCTTTCTCGGTGGTGGTTTCACAGGCGTCAAGCCTGAACAGTTTCTCTGCGTGAATTTGGTCAAATTAGTGTTGTAAACAAAAATTATCAATGAAAAATTTAAACAGTAGCTTTCAAATACATACTAATATTATAAATGCGAAAGTGTGTCTGTCTGTCTGTTACCGCTTCACGCTTAAACAGCTGAATCGATTTTGATGAAATTTGGCATAGAGATAGTTTAAGATCCGAGAAAGGACATAGGATAGTTTTCATCCTGGAAATTATTATAAAAGTGAGTGAAAATTTCTGTTGGGGTGCGGTGACCCTGTAGGAAATGTAAGTATTAGACCAAAAGCACAATTGCTCTTACATTTGCTTAGGCGCTTTTAATAATCCCTTTTATCAAGTTCCACGCGTACGTAGTCGCGGGCAAAAGCTAGTATACCATAAATAGTTATATACCATAAATCGCAATGGCCCTGTTATAAGTAGTAACATTGATAATATGTTACGAAACATGTTTGATCATAGAGAAAAATTTAAAACAATCAGCATTGTTAGGATCTTAATATTGTACAACCGTTTTGTTAATTTTGTCCACGTTCCCACTTTGTCATCTTCTTGATGGGTCAACATTTTCATGTTCGTCCACTTTCCATTCCCAAATAATCCACGATAAAACTGTGTTATATTATCTTTTTCTTTTAATCAGATTGATTTGACGACGTGGTTGGCGCAGTGGTTAAGCAACTGCCTACTGAGCCGACGGTCCTGGGTTCGAATCCCGGCAAGGGCAAATATTTGTGTGATATTTGTGCCTGGGTCATGGATGTTATTTGTATTTAAGTATGTATTTATCTATATAAGTATGTTTATCATCGTCTAGTGTCCATAACACAAGCCTATACTAGAGCTTACTGTGGGACTAGATTGATTTGTGTGAGGTTGTCCGATATTTATTATTTATTTGTTATACAGGGTGTCTCAAGCTGAGAGCGCCTCAAGACACCGGCGCTCGGCGAGCTTCGCGGGCACTCAGCAAGCCGTCTACGCCGTGCAGACTCATCACAATAACCGTGCGTAATACAATTGTGCCTGTTTTTAGGGTTCTGTACCCAAAGGGTAAAAAACGGGACCTTATTTAGACTCTGCTATCCGTTCGTCTGTCCATCTATCTTTCCTTCTGTCCGTGAAATTTTCACAGATTATGTATTTTTGTATTCTTATAGTGCAATATAAAAGTACATAATCCGTGAAAATTATATTAGTGTAGGAATCATTTTTAAAGCCGAATTCACTTCGATTTGTTCTACCATGTAAACCCTTTATTTACGAGCAAGTGTAATGAAAAACTACTTACTACGAGCAAGTGTAATGAAAAACTACTTACTCTAGGGCGTAAGATACAACTTACCGCCCGGTTTTCTAGCATGTAAACCCTCTATTTACGAGCAAGTGTGATGAAAAAGTAATAACTTGTTTTCTTCGTTAACAGCCCTAGCGTCATCGGCCCGTGACATCGGCTCTGAGTCCTCGCTATCCTGCTCGAGCGACCCCGAAGAGCGCTACGAGACTTGTTCGAGCGGCGCCAGCGACGCCGACCCGCCCGCACACCATCCGCCGTGAGTCCAGATACCGACACCCTTACCATGAGTTTACAGTGACACAGTCACAATTAGGATGTTGATACTCAGCATTAATATATTCCCTTATAAGACGTTGTCAAAAAAAAACAAAGTCCATTTAATGTAAGGGCTGATTCAATATAGAAAGCTGGCTGTGGTCTTTATTAAGAAATGAAAAAATGCTTTTTTTTTTTTCATTTTTGGTTAAAAGCCATAATTAATATTGTATTAATTAATAAACTTAACTAAACCTAACTATAAATAAAAAACGGGCTCCAGATCGGTGCCGACCGGGAGGGTGCCCAAGAGGCTGGCCGCATTACCACACTGACTAGCCAAGGCTAAGTTAAGTTAGGTTAAGTTTATATATATACATATATTCTAGTTTTAATTGTTTCTATGTATTATCTATTAATAAATGTTTTGTGTCTTGTTTTGTAGCAAACAAGCATGCGGCGGAGGCGACGGCGGCGTCCGGTACCGCAGCATCATCTCGGACGTGTTCGACGGCAAGCTGCTCTCCTCCGTGCAGTGTCTCATCTGCGACCGGGTTAGTTTCATTACGTCACCTCGGGCCGTAAGTGGGATTTACTGCCCAGGGAGAAAATCTCACTTCCTGTCCAAGGCAAGACGTGTAAATTAAGACGTATAAGTAAAGCCACAAATCGCAAATTTATGGCCCTCCCCTTCGGTTCGGGCGTCAAACAGCTGCGATCTGAGACATTTACGAATTCACCACGCTAGGTATGCCCTGTACTATTTCATCAGACTTGCTTATAAACAAGGGTTTACATGCTAGAAAACCGGGCGGTACGTCGTATATTACGCCCTAGGGCGGTAAGTAATTTTGGTATTGACTACTATTTATTACTTTTGTTTTATTTCCTCCAAAGTGTGATGGAAAACATCGTACGTGACCTGGTGGTAAAGAAATTCCAAACTCGTGTCATTAAAGCCCTTGCCTTCGGCTTTTGGCTTCTAATAGACACTCGCTTGTAATTGCTCGTTGAGTCACGTACGACGTTTTTCATCACACTTTGAAGGAAATAAAACGTAAAAATTAATAAAGCCGTTAAGATCTTATCTAGAATTTTCTAGTTCTAGTATTTCATAATAGTAAATAGTACTACTCCTCCTTAGGAGTAGTCGTTTTCCGAACCTTTTCGGAAAACGTAAACAGCGCAGTCTTGTGCTATGGTCAAATGTTAGTATAATCTTATTATAAATGTGGGCTTAATTTGTTATTCTTAATTGTCCGTATTTGTGTAATTGTGCAGGTATCGACGCGAGTGGAGACCTTCCAAGACCTGTCGTTGCCGATCCCGTCTCGTGAGCACCTCGCCGTGCTGCGCTCGCAGCCGCTCATGGACCTGCCGCCTGACCACGAGTCTTGGGTAATGTTACAGCTTATATCACACGGTAGCAGAGACCGTCTCGTGAGCACCTCGCCGTGCTGTCATAGATCGTCTACCGACCCACTAAAACCTTTATTTTTATTTTCATTATATAAAAATATGAAAATAGTTTCCACAAAATGTAACTTAAAGAAAAAAAATGATTTTTCAACGGTACCTGAAAAGTTGCCGAAACGTCAGGAGGCTCAAATAACTAATATACGCAATATAATCCGTTTTTTTTTATGTGCGACAGAAACCGAACAAAGTTCCCTTACACAAATGTTAACCTTAAGTTTTCTCCGCAGATGTGGTGGATATTAAGTTGGCTCCGCTCCTGGTTCTACGGACCCGTGGTCTCCCTACAAGATTGCCTCGCTGCCTTCTTCAGTGCCGACGAACTCAAAGGAGACAACATGTATAGGTAGGATTGGAGCTATAGTATAGCTTTGATTGGCGAGAGCGAGACAACAGACACCACGCTCGGACTTCCTGCTCCCGCCTATAATCCAGTGAATAAAGGAGTTTGACCTTACAAACGGTCCGGTAGTTTGAATTTTTGATATGTTGTCTAGGATGGTTAGTCAGTGTTTAAAATGCAAAATCTCTAGAATTTTATAATTGACCAATAGTATAAATATTAACATGAACATTTGTCGCCAGCTGTTCGCGTTGCAACAAGCTCCGCAACGGCGTGAAGCTGTCCGGCGTGGTCCGGCTGCCGGAAGTGCTGTGCGTCCACCTGAAGCGGTTCCGGCACGAGCTCATGTTCAGCGCCAAGGTGGCCGCGCGCGTGTCCTTCCCGCAGCACGACCTCAACATGCAGCCCTACACGCACAAAGGTACTTATAGACAGACAGATGTTCTGAAGCGGCTCCGGCACGAGCTCATGTTCAGCGCCAAGGTGGCCGCGCGCGTGTCCTTCCCGCAGCACGACCTCAACATGCAGCCCTACACGCACAAAGGTACTTATAGACAGACAGATGTTCTGAAGCGGCTCCGGCACGAGCTCATGTTCAGCGCCAAGGTGGCCGCGCGCGTGTCCTTCCCGCAGCACGACCTCAACATGCAGCCCTACACGCACAAAGGTACTTATAGACAGACAGATGTTCTGAAGCGGCTCCGGCACGAGCTCATGTTCAGCGCCAAGGTGGCCGCGCGCGTGTCCTTCCCGCAGCACGACCTCAACATGCAGCCCTACACGCACAAAGGTACTTATAGACAGACAGATGTTCTGAAGCGGCTCCGGCACGAGCTCATGTTCAGCGCCAAGGTGGCCGCGCGCGTGTCCTTCCCGCAGCACGACCTCAACATGCAGCCCTACACGCACAAAGGTACTTATAGACAGACAGATGTTCTGAAGCGGCTCCGGCACGAGCTCATGTTCAGCGCCAAGGTGGCCGCGCGCGTGTCCTTCCCGCAGCACGACCTCAACATGCAGCCCTACACGCACAAAGGTACTTATAGACAGACAGATGTTCTGAAGCGGCTCCGGCACGAGCTCATGTTCAGCGCCAAGGTGGCCGCGCGCGTGTCCTTCCCGCAGCACGACCTCAACATGCAGCCCTACACGCACAAAGGTACTTATAGACAGACAGATGTTCTGAAGCGGTTCCGGCACGAGCTCATGTTCAGCGCCAAGGTGGCCGCGCGCGTGTCCTTCCCGCAGCACGACCTCAACATGCAGCCCTACACGCACAAAGGTACTTATAGACAGACAGATGTTCTGAAGCGGCTCCGGCACGAGCTCATGTTCAGCG
Organism: Apotomis betuletana; assembly: GCA_932273695.1. NCBI lineage: Eukaryota > Metazoa > Arthropoda > Insecta > Lepidoptera > Tortricidae > Apotomis > Apotomis betuletana. Next base: position 7,287,661 of record OW026318.1, on the reverse strand, counting down.
CCAAGGTGGCCGCGCGCGTGTCCTTCCCGCAGCACGACCTCAACATGCAGCCCTACACGCACAAAGGTACTTATAGACAGACAGATGTTCTGAAGCGGCTCCGGCACGAGCTCATGTTCAGCGCCAAGGTGGCCGCGCGCGTGTCCTTCCCGCAGCACGACCTCAACATGCAGCCCTACACGCACAAAGGTACTTATAGACAGACAGATGTTCTGAAGCGGCTCCGGCACGAGCTCATGTTCAGCGCCAAGGTGGCCGCGCGCGTGTCCTTCCCGCAGCACGACCTCAACATGCAGCCCTACACGCACAAAGGTACTTATAGACAGACAGATGTTCTGAAGCGGCTCCGGCACGAGCTCATGTTCAGCGCCAAGGTGGCCGCGCGCGTGTCCTTCCCGCAGCACGACCTCAACATGCAGCCCTACACGCACAAAGGTACTTATAGACAGACAGATGTTCTGAAGCGGCTCCGGCACGAGCTCATGTTCAGCGCCAAGGTGGCCGCGCGCGTGTCCTTCCCGCAGCACGACCTCAACATGCAGCCCTACACGCACAAAGGTACTTATAGACAGACAGATGTTCTGAAGCGGCTCCGGCACGAGCTCATGTTCAGCGCCAAGGTGGCCGCGCGCGTGTCCTTCCCGCAGCACGACCTCAACATGCAGCCCTACACGCACAAAGGTACTTATAGACAGACAGATGTTCTGAAGCGGCTCCGGCACGAGCTCATGTTCAGCGCCAAGGTGGCCGCGCGCGTGTCCTTCCCGCAGCACGACCTCAACATGCAGCCCTACACGCACAAAGGTACTTATAGACAGAGATGTTCTGAAGCGGCTCCGGCACGAGCTCATGTTCAGCGCCAAGGTGGCCGCGCGCGTGTCCTTCCCGCAGCACGACCTCAACATGCAGCCCTACACGCACAAAGGTACTTATAGACAGAGATGTTCTGAAGCGGCTCCGGCACGAGCTCGTGTTCAGCGCCAAGGTGGCCGCGCGCGTGTCCTTCCCGCAGCACGACCTCAACATGCAGCCCTACACGCACAAAGGTACTTATAGACAGACAGATGTTCTGAAGCGGCTCCGGCACGAGCTCATGTTCAGCGCCAAGGTGGCCGCGCGCGTGTCCTTCCCGCAGCACGACCTCAACATGCAGCCCTACACGCACAAAGGTACTTATAGACAGACAGATGTTCTGAAGCGGCTCCGGCACGAGCTCATGTTCAGCGCCAAGGTGGCCGCGCGCGTGTCCTTCCCGCAGCACGACCTCAACATGCAGCCCTACACGCACAAAGGTACTTATAGACAGACAGATGTTCTGAAGCGGTTCCGGCACGAGCTCATGTTCAGCGCCAAGGTGGCCGCGCGCGTGTCCTTCCCGCAGCACGACCTCAACATGCAGCCCTACACGCACAAAGGTACTTATAGACAGACAGATGTTCTGAAGCGGCTCCGGCACGAGCTCGTGTTCAGCGCCAAGGTGGCCGCGCGCGTGTCCTTCCCGCAGCACGACCTCAACATGCAGCCCTACACGCACAAAGGTACTTATAGACAGACAGATGTTCTGAAGCGGCTCCGGCACGAGCTCATGTTCAGCGCCAAGGTGGCCGCGCGCGTGTCCTTCCCGCAGCACGACCTCAACATGCAGCCCTACACGCACAAAGGTACTTATAGACAGACAGATGTTCTGAAGCGGCTCCGGCACGAGCTCATGTTCAGCGCCAAGGTGGCCGCGCGCGTGTCCTTCCCGCAGCACGACCTCAACATGCAGCCCTACACGCACAAAGGTACTTATAGACAGACAGATGTTCTGAAGCGGCTCCGGCACGAGCTCGTGTTCAGCGCCAAGGTGGCCGCGCGCGTGTCCTTCCCGCAGCACGACCTCAACATGCAGCCCTACACGCACAAAGGTACTTATAGACAGACAGATGTTCTGAAGCGGCTCCGGCACGAGCTCGTGTTCAGCGCCAAGGTGGCCGCGCGCGTGTCCTTCCCGCAGCACGACCTCAACATGCAGCCCTACACGCACAAAGGTACTTATAGACAGACAGATGTTCTGAAGCGGCTCCGGCACGAGCTCGTGTTCAGCGCCAAGGTGGCCGCGCGCGTGTCCTTCCCGCAGCACGACCTCAACATGCAGCCCTACACGCACAAAGGTACTTATAGACAGACAGATGTTCTGAAGCGGCTCCGGCACGAGCTCATGTTCAGCGCCAAGGTGGCCGCGCGCCTGTCCTTCCCGCAGCACGACCTCAACATGCAGCCCTACACGCACAAAGGTACTTATAGACAGACAGATGTTCTGAAGCGGCTCCGGCACGAGCTCATGTTCAGCGCCAAGGTGGCCGCGCGCGTGTCCTTCCCGCAGCACGACCTCAACATGCAGCCCTACACGCACAAAGGTACAAAAAGACAAAGAATAACATGACGATGTGTCGTTTTGAGTCGTTCGTCGTTTCAGCTTAGTCTAAAATTATTTCGTCTGTGCGGATGTTTGGATGCTCGGATGTTCGAATTTCCGACTGTTTTTTCAGTCGCATTTTTCAACAGTTCTCGTGTAATTTTGTAAGAAGGATCGTTAATTAGCAGGGATCGGAAATTCGGATAGATATCTATCAAAGATGACAAAATCCCATTGCTATCTCACTCATACCTCAAACAAAGCCGCCTATACCCACAACTGAGATTTTTTTTTTTTTTCTAGTTCTTTTTGTTTCTATGTTACCTATTGAACATAAAGTCAGTTAACGTAAGCGATTTTTTGTTCATAACACGTTGTGTTTGCCTGTAATTGGGTGAATACTCTGATATGTTTCGTACTTGCATTTGTTTTTTATGTATGTTATATAGTATTGTACCTGTTGGCAAACCTAATAAATAAATAAATAAACTGAACAAAGCCGCCGCCAAAGTTTAGTTAAATATCCACCCGAATTTCCGAACACTGTTAATTAGGTATACCTATAGATTTTTACTGTAGATTCAAAAGTGGTGATCATCATCATCATCACGGGTGTCCTTTTCTAGGTTTTCGGGATTAGTAGCCTATTCTGTGCTATCGAAAGACTCTGTTAAACATTGAAAATTGACTGTGCTTCTATTAGGTAAGGTACATATTTCATAAACACTCTTAGAATGGTTATTCTATTCTTGACAATGAATTGGTATTGCTATAGTTTGGCTAATAAAATATTACTCAAAGTTTTGGCGGGAAATTTAAACAATCTGCGGCTGGTCACTCTTTGTGTATTCGGAATTATAGTTTTGATACTAGAACATATTTTTGGTTTTCTATGCACGCGTAAGGTACCTAAAGAAATAAGTTAAATATATGTTGACGTGCCCTCATAATCAGCTTACATCATTTCTACCAATATGTACAGTAACGACAAACACATATATTTACACTTTCTAACCACATACAACGCGAAAAATTAAATGTAGTGTAAGTAAGACCTAGCTCTATAATATATTAATCCGTCACCAAAAAAAAAAACATAAGTACTATGCCAAATTTCAACTCGATGGAAATGTTAGAACTAGTAGGTACATAAAGTATCAAAATTATTTATAGAGGACCTACCTACTAAATTGTTTAAATCATAGACAATTGGTAATACCACAAGGAAATATCTATTAACATTATTCGGCTAGCCAGACTCTAAGCACAAGTACAAATAGAGAAAAATATCAAAGGTTTGACAGACTGACATTAATTTGAATGTATTGTTACAGATTGCACGTCTAAAATAACGCGATACTCTCTCTGCGCGGTGATCTGCCACACCGGCACGGCGGGCGGCGGCCATTACACATGCGTCGCGCGCAACCCGCGCGGCTGGTTCACGTTCGACGACCAAGCCGTCACTCCGCTCGCCGCGCCCATGCTGCACCACACCGAGGCCTACGTGCTGTTCTACAGGTAGCCCGCTAAAGTAACACGAGTAATAGCCAATGTACTAATTTTTAGGGTTCCGTAGTCAACTAGGAACCCTTATAGTTTCGCCATGTCCGTCTGTCCGTCCGTCCGCGGCTTAGCTCCGTGATCAGTACTAGAAAGCTGAAATTTGGTATGAGTATGTGTATGTATAACGCCGACAGAACGGTAAAATAAAATTAAAAATTTTTTTTTTTTTTGGGTACCTCGAACACCTAAAGTGGAGGTGATTTTTTTTTTCTTTTCAACACTGGTGTGTGGGGTGTCGTTGAATAGGTCTTGTAAAAATATTAGGGGTCTTATAACATTATTTTTTGATAAAGTCAGCAGTTTTGTAAATATTCGCTCCAAAAACAAAAAAAAATTGTGTCCCCCCCCGTCTAACTTTTCAACCACGAGTCAAAAAAAATCGGAAAAATTCATGTTAATGAGGCCTTATAAGTACTTTCAATGAAAACTATATTGAACAAAATCGGTCAAGCCGTTTTTGAGTTATCTCCAAATTTCATATTTTTTCTTTAAAAGGTCGTAAGTTGACTTCCAGAAGGTAATACGTGATTACAGTTTCTAGGGCGTTTACGACCTTTTTATAGAGCTTAAAATCTTTCTTAACTTAAACCTCGGGCTTAAAACAGCAGTTTATTGTGAAGGATGAGCAACTACGGAACCCTACACTGAGCGTGGCCCGACATGCTCTTGGCCGGTATTTTTTTATTTTGACATGATAACGTCTTATAAATCGATGAACGCACGAAAAAGCATGACTCATTGTCACGTTCCGCCTGAGCTGAGCGTGCAAGCGAGAGCGGAGAACAAGCGATAGAGAGGCACGATCGGCCTCAGCGTTCGGCTTGTTACGTATCTCTTCCCCTCAATATGCCGGCATAGGTTATCACGTAAAATTATCGTCCGTAAACCGACTTTACAGACAACCAATTTTACATACAACACATTATTATTATTATTATTAGCCCATTTTGTCCCACTGCTGGGAAAAGGCCTCACCCCTCTTTTGCAACTGCTCTCTATTTTGTGCTTTATCTGGCCAGTCCTTGAGGAAAAAGTCCAAGTCATCGCGCCATCGCCGACAACACAAACAACCCCCACTATTAGACGGAGCATGTAAGGCACATGTAAGGCGACCCGCGCGCACCAACGATATGGTACGGCAGAACATTAAAGTATCAACACGGCGGCCACCGTTTAGTTGCGTCCATGTTTATGAGATCTCTCTACACCACTTAACACTACAATTTACCATGTTATTTGTTTAATTTCTTTTTTCGTTGACGTACGCATGGATCATAAACATGGACGCAACTAAACGGTGGCCGCCGTGTTGATACTTTAATGTTCTGCCGTACCATATCGTTGGTGCGCGCGGGTCGCCTTACATGCTCCGTCTAGTGGGGGTTGTCTGTGGCCGACAAGGTCTGCCGCGTCCGCGTCTTGAGTTGTGGACCTCTATAGCATTTTTGGCCCACAAGTCGTCCGGCATGCGGAAAACGTGGCCAGCCCAGTACCACTTCAACTTAGCCGCCTTCCAAGCTACGTTGACTATTAGGGTTTGCGCAGCTTGGTGTTCTTGATACAACAATACTTACCTTATTTAAATACAAAACGGGCTTAGTCACGTCGTAGCAGTCGAATATCGCTTCGAATCGGTACACGATTCATCATCAGGAGAACGGATCAATCGCGACTTCTATGACGCGAGTAGATGCGTTTTGTATTTTATTACGTCTGAGACTCACTGTAGTTTTCTATGTAAAACACCTACACACAACTTTTTCATCTATTTAATTTTTGAAGCTACAGGAAAATCGGTAAATTTATTCTAGGACTAGCTTTTGCCCGCGACTACGTCCGCGTGGAACTGGGAAGTATGGAAGCAACCTCGTACAACACGATAGATATACACTTAATCACCTTAATTAATAAAAGGGATTATTAAAAGCGCCTAAGCAAATGTAAGAGCAATTGTGCTTTTGGTCTAATAATTTCATTTCCTACAGGGTCATCAATGTCATCATGAATTACTAACTCACTTTTCAATCTTTTTAGGGATAATTTCCAGGATGAAAACTATCCTATGTCCTTCCTCGGATCTTAAACTATCTCCATGCCAAATTTTATCAAAATCGATTCAGCGGCTTAAGCGTGAAGAGGTAACAGACAGACAGACACACTTTCGCATTTATAATATTAGTATGGATAAATGGTTTTAAACAAAATTTAAGACCCAATGTCTAAAGAAGGAACAATTTTTACATAGAATGATACCGTGACTTTCAGACATATTAAAATACTTAAACGGGTTTACTGACGTCGTAAAAGTCGAATAACGCTCGACATGTTTAGAATCGGTACGCGATTCATCATCAGGAGAGACTGAACCGAACACGTTCAGATGGCCAACGCCGCGACTGATCGTTTCTCTCTTATGTATCTTAAGGAAAAAATAATAAAATAATGTATTCTTTACAGGAAAGTGAATCCTCAAATGACAGTGCTGCGGCAGAAGGCGGCGGAAATATTGGAGTCGACTACTGTGGAGCAAAATGATATTAAATTCTACATTTCCAAACAGTGGATCAACAAGTGAGTCCAGTGTTTTGTCCATTCTATTATTAATTTATTACCAGCGGCAATAGCAAAACTGGTCGGGAATGTTGACTTTTTTGTTAAAAAAATAGTTTTCACTTCCCATGCTCTAAAAGTTCGACTTTATGCTGTGCGTATGCGACATAAAGTCGCTTTTATGCTCTAGTGCATAAAGTAAAATCGTCGTCGAAGACCAAGGCGATCGGTCCAACAGCCGAACAACTTAAAATTTAGCTGGCATAATAATAACAATGGTAAAAGTTCCATAATAAACATATAAAAAAGAACTTAAAACTTCATAGAATAAACTCTTTATTTTATTTCGTTTCGTTAGTATTCTAAGACCAAGGCAAAGATACCAACAGCCAAAGTACACAATAAAACTTCTTGAAATAAACTTGTATTTTTTATTTATGTACTATCATTTATTACTTTTAAAATTTATTTGACATTGCTCTAATGTAACTAATTTTAATTAAATTTGTTTTTAAGTATAATATTTACATGATCCAGTTTAATTTCCTCGCAATTTAAGTGAAAAGTAGAGTGTGCAACTCGTCCATAAAACGCAATTTACGCCTCGTGTAAAATGGTGCGTTTTCTGCACTTGTTGTACAATCTACTATTATGATCAATCAAAAATTAAAGCCGGCAATGTAAGAATTCAGTTTTGACATAGTAGTGACCGTATTGGCTACGTGTTTTATTTTCTACCATTTTTTTAGTTCTGCACTATATTTGTTTAAGCCAGAAGGGCAATTGCTGGCTTCGTATTAAGAGGGCGCCGAGCGTTAGCGACTGAGCCATAGAGCGCGGGGAATGCGTATTTAGATCGGCGCGCGGCCGCCATACAAAAAATGTATGGAAAATTAAAAGCACTTTTTGATAAATCTGGACCTTTAATACCAAACAATAATTGAAATATTTGAGGCGGACAAATTGTAATGTAAACATTCATCTTTTTTTTTTTAACAGAAAATCAGTATAGATTTCCATTGTTAAAGTATTAAAAAACACTTAACTCCTGCTTACGATTTTATAATTCTCGTCCAACTTTACTTAGTTCTCTAGGGTAAAATATTAATAATCTTATAATTTTTCCACGGAGAAGTTGTTAACACATTCTTCGAAGTGCTAAATATATAGTTTAGAAATGGATTAAACTACTAGTGTTGACGTATCTACTTGGGTGAATCAACTTTTTTGTGTTGTTTACTCTGTCCCCGTTGTCCAAGTGACATCTTCATACTGTTTCATAGAAAAATGCTTAGGTTGTCCGAGGGACAAATTTCGCGTAACCATAGCAACAAGGTGCACTTAAAAGTTTATTCACCCACTTAGCGGCAACTGCCTATTTTTTCACATTTCGCTCGGTGCAGTCTTAAATGAATCCCTATAAAACTGTGAATACTATGATTTCAGGTTCAACACGTGGGCCGAGCCCGGGCCCATAGACAACGGCGACTTCGTGTGCGCGCACGGCGGCCTGCGGCCCGACCGCGCGCGCCACTTGCACCAGCTCGCCGCGCTCGTGTCGCAGCCGCTGTGGGAGTTCCTCTACTCCAAGTGAGGATCCCTCTCCCATTTATTCTTATTTTTTTTTTTTTTTCATAGGGGGCAAACGAGCAAACGTATCGCCTGATGGAAAGCGATTACCGTCGCCCATAAACACCTGCAACACCAGAGGAGTCACAAGTGCTTGCCTACCCGGAGGACGAAGATAGAATGCCTCTATGCTAGTAATTTCATCACACTTGGTCGTAAACAAGGGTTTACATGCTAGGAAAGCGGGCGGTGATTCGTAAATTACGCCCTAGGGCGGTAAGTAATTTTTGTCACGCTCTAAGAGTTTACACGCTAGAAAATCGGGCGGTAAATCGTATATTACGTCCTAGGGCGGTAAGTAATTTTGGTATTGACTACTACTACTTTTGTTTTATTTCCTCCAAAGTGTGATGAAAATACATAACATAACTCTGGTGGTAAAGGAATTCCGAACTCGTGTCATTAAAGCTCTCGCCTTTGGCTTCGGGCTTCTAATAGACACTCGTTTGTAATTCCTAGTTTACCACCCTTGTTACGTAATGTACTATTACATCACACTTGCTCGTAAACAAGAGTTAAATGCTAGAAAAGCGGGCGGTAAATCGTATACCGCGCCCTAGGGCGGTAAGTCGTATATTACGCTCTAGGGCGGAAAATAATTTTGGTATTGACTACTACTACTTTTATTTCCTCCTGTTGTAGATTCGGAGGCGGGCCGGCCTGCTCGCACGTGCACGAGTGCGCGGTGTGTGCGCGCGCGCAGCAGCGGCTCCGTGCGCGACGGGCGCGCGAGCTCAAAGCTTTCTACGAGCTGCACGCCATCTTTCAGGTACGGAATCCTCATTGCTGTGAGCAGGGTTCGAAAGGATAATTATCAACGATAATTATCGTGATAATAACAGGTGGATAATTATCAATTGATAATAACAAAAAATTGCGCCCGTGAAATAGAACTATAAGGTGACTCGGGGCTATTGTAGCTATGGGGTTATTGTATCTTATTACCATTATAATGGCCTGTGACCATTATAATGGTCTGCGTATATATAGGATACACAGACCATTGTATTGGGATGTAAAAAGAGCGAATAACCCCTAATGCCAATACGTTGAGCGAAAAACGAGCCGGTCGAGGAGGACCGAATACGCAAGCAGCTGAGTTTTCTATAAAGCTTTGTCGCTTCCAGCCTCCACGTCGCAAGGGTCAAACATTCAAAATTGATTGCATACAAGTCAACAAAATAATAATTATTGTTTTAAACAAACTTTCTTACTCTCAGTGTAGGTCGTAATCTTATGGCAGCACCGGCAGAAAGACTTTAATGCATTCAGACAGTGGATTCAGTGGATTTTTTAATAGGTGGAAATACCATACGACCCAGCGTTTTCGGTTCGTTTCAGGTTCTAATTAGGGTTTGCAGTCAATGGATATTTTATTATAGAGTTTCGTCTTGGGACTTTCAGTCCTCTATAGTACAATTGACGACGCGTTTGGCTCGGTTTGTAGACACCTGCCCACTGAGTCGGCGGTCCCGGGTTCGAATCCCGGCCGGGGCAAATATTTGTGCAAATATTTGTTCTTGGGTCATGGATGTTATCTATATACGTATTTATATATTATGTATATCGTCGTCTAGTACCCATAGTACAAGCTTTGCTTAGTTTGGGACTAGGTCGATTTGTGTATGATTGTCCCTTAATATTTATTTATTTAATTTATTTAATTTCATGGAACTGTAAACCCCAATTCTGATGACATTTTGTTAAAATTCCAGGAGCAAGATCGACCCCGCGCGATCTATGCCATCAGCATGCACTGGTTCCGGCAGTGGCAGGCGTTCGTCCGCTCGCGAGCGCAGCAACCCCCGCCACCCGTGGATAACACTGGCATCGTCACACAGCAGGTAACTACAGACCATGTACCGGATTAAGCGAAGGGAGGCCTTCAACAAGGTGAAAATCACAAAAAACTGTCCAATCGTTGTGGAGTTTATTTGGGCTTTGTCCAGCAGTATACGTCTTGGACTAATAACCCTGCAGATACAGTGTCACGGGGCTAGTCTTGACTCTAGGTGGCTCAAGACAGGAGCACGAATGTCGTCATTAGCATGCACTGGTTCCGACAGTGGCAGGCGTTCATTCGCTCGCGAGCGCAGCAACCTCCGGATGAAAAAAAGGAGGCTTCCAACGAGGTGAAAATCACAGAAAACAGTCCGATCGTTGTGAAATTCCTTTGGCCTTTCTCCAGCAGTATACCTCTTTGGACCAATAACCCTGCAGAACAGTGTCACGGGGCTAGTCTCTTTGACTCTAGACAGGAGCACGAATTTCATCATCAACATGCACTGATTCCGGCATTGGCAGGCGTTCGTCCGCTCGCGAGCGCAGCAACCCCCGCCACCCGTGGATAACACTGGCATCGTCACACAGCAGGTAACTACAGACCATGTACTGGAAGAAGCGAAGAGAGGCCTTCAACAAGGTGAAAATCACAAAAAACTGTCCAATCGTTGTGGAGTTTATTTGGGCTTTGTCCAGCAGTATACGTCTTGGACTAGTAACCCTGCAGAACAGTGTCACGGGGCTAGTCTCTTTGACTCTAGACAGGAGCATGAATTTCATCATCAGCATGCACTGGTTCCGGCATTGGCAGGTGTTCGTTCGCTCGCGAGCGAACCTCCGCCACCCGTGGACAACACTGGCATCGTCACACAGCAGGTAACTACAGACCATGTACTGGAAGAAGCGAAGAGAGGCCTTCAACAAGGTGAAAATCACAAAAAACTGTCCATTCGTTGTGGAGTTTATTTGGGCTTTGACCAGCAGTATACGTTCTGGACTAATAACCCTGCAGATACAGTGTCACGGGGCTAGGGTCAATGGGAAGACAGGAGCATGAATGTCCTCATCAGCATGCACTGGTTCCGACAGTGGCAGGCGTTCATTCGCTCGCGAGCGCAGCAACCTCCGGATGAAAAAAAAGGAGGCTTCCAACGAGGTGAAAATCACAGAAAACAGTCCAATCGTTGTGAAATTCCTTTGGCCTTTCTCCAGCAGTATACCTCTTTGGACCAATAACCCTGCAGAACAGTGTCACGGGGCTAGTCTCTTTGGCTCTAGACAGGAGCATGAATTTCATCATCAGCATGCACTGATTCCGGCATTGGCAGGTGTTCGTTCGCTCGCGAGCGCAGCAACCCCCGCCACCCGTGGATAACACTGGCATCGTCACACAGCAGGTGACTACAGACCGAAAGAAGCGAAGGGAGGCCTTCAACTAGATGCCACGATCTGATCAAAATCACAGGAAACAGTGCAATCTTTATGGAGTTCCGTTTTTCTTTATCTAGCAGTATACGTCTTTAGACTAATAACCCTGTAGATACTGTGTCAAGGGGCTAGAATCTTGACTCTAGGTGGCACAAGACATCGTCATCAGCATGCACTGGTTCCGACAGCAGCAGGGCCTTTGTTCGCTTACCAGCGCAGCAGCTGACACACTCAGTCGAGAACACTCAGCAGGTAACGGCATCCCAAGAAAGTGCGACCATCTGCCGAAATCGTACACCGTTAGACAGCGGTTGCACGGTAAATTTTGAGTCAGTTCAGTTCATCAGTCTGGTTAAAATGATGAGAGAATGATCGTGTAACCGTCTCGGACTGACGGTCCGGACTGGTGAAAATTAATGAATGACAAATGACAGTAAACTGACAGTCTACAATGATGGGTTAAACTGACGCCAGAATGACCGTGGAACCGATGTCTAGGATAAGAGCAGAGAAGATAGTCGAAGAGATTATTTGCAGCCTTTGTCCAGCAATAGGCTTCTTTCTGGGTAGGGTCTGTCTGAAGTAACGTCGTAGTCATTACAGGCCATTTACCGAAATAAGCAACGTAGGTAAAATTCCCATGATCAGATTAAAATGGCAGCATGACGAGGATAGCGTACGTTTTCTTGTTATGGGTATCCTCGGAAGCCGTTGTCACGCGGGTTGTTCCATGGGTCTTTACGACAAAAGATTACCATTACGTAGTTCTGCCAGCGGTAGACGACAACACTGGCATTGTCATACAGCAGGTAATTAAAGATTTAAAATGCCACAGAAAATTGGCACGTCTCAGAAACGCAACAAAGTTTTAACGTGCGTAACTTACTAATAGATCGCATGACAACTAATGCGAGATAAACTTTGCTCCTTTTCATTCATCACTTCCCATTTTTATTTCCCTTGCAGTTTTCTTAGCTTAACCATCACCGTCAAGATCCTAACTAGCTTATTTTTTATCCTTGCTTAACACCACAAACCGTGATTCCAGGAGGTGGACGGCGTCACCACATACGTGCTGAAGCACGGCTCCGACCACGCGCAGCTCAGCGAAGAGCTCTGGCGTTTCTTCACCGACATCTACGGCGGCGGGCCGCCCGTGCCGCTGCGAGTCCCTCCACCAGTCCCTCAGACTGTGAGGACCTGCGACCGCCGCTCCAGCCGCTACTCCGAGTCCGACAAGGAGGACTACTGCTCCAAGTCCACCTCCGATACCAACATCAGAGACTCCGTGCAGAGTGAGTTGCAGAAAAATCAATCCTTGCAGAATTTACGACATTCCAAAGTCGCCAGAATCGCCGATTCCGATGACGAAGACTATAAGAGAATTCCCTATAAAAGGTACGAACCGAATGGAAACTATCCTGACTCCGATGAGGATATGGAGGATTATGCTAATACTGTCAAATTGGAGAACGGCATAGACGGCTCCGACCACGATGCTAACGATAATCCTGTGCATTTCAACGAGAGACCTGCAGAGGTGGAGTTGCCCGATATGGACAGCATATCGTTGAAGTCCAAACCGTCGAAAACTAGGAAAGTGAGGAGGAATAGAAAGAGGACAGTGAAATGATTCTTTCTCGCTTTTCAGTTCGTACACAGGCTGAGACGGCGAGTCGCGGACTTGAGTTGAATCGTCGTGTCCCTTTCTAAAGACTAGCTCTAAGGAGGGATGGTGCGATGAACGAACATTCCTGGTGATTGGTGTGAAAACTATGTGCATTTAAACTTGGGTGTTATTCTACTCGTGATATATTTTTCTAAAAACTATTTCTCGCTGCGCGCGACCCGTCTCACTGTTTTGTGATTTTATAAAATAGTACCTACTTGTCTCTTGGCAACACTTTTTCTAATACCCGCATTACAAATAACTACCAACATAAAAAAGCTGCAAATATAAGTACAATAGCAGACTCCATGCCATGAAATATTCTTTAGGAGCCACCAATAAGGCTCAGAGCTATGGGTAATATAATTCTTGAGTCCTGCATTGTATTTCTGTATTTATTTTCTGTAAGGATGTAAAATGTCATCTGGTATCAATAATGCATTGGTATTACATAGTTTGGGACTAGCTTTTGATTTGTGTAAAATTAGGCAAAATTTATTTATTGTATATTATTTATACCTTATCGGAAACTTCTCAGGTTATCAACTTAAATATAAATTATGCGTATATATTTTCTTGTTGTTAACCAAATACGACATGTAAGATATGGAATATGTTAATTGTACAACGAAATTAGGCGTTCAATGTTGAGCCAACTAAAATATGTGTCCCATGTTGTGTAACGAATAAAAATGCATATGAGACTTGCGTATCAAAATAGTCAATAGTAAGAACATGGGTGGAAAATATATTATTTTGTAAGGTCAGTCGGGAGGATAGTGTTTATTACATTAACCATAATGTAAACGATTTCAGAGAAGATGTGAAATATGAAATTAAATATCCGATATAAAGTCTGTCGCTGACAAGGGTAAATCAGATGATCCACCCTTGATTTATGAATTTCCCAAAATAAGGAACGCTCAGATAGGCCCGATATCGCATTTCGTTGGTCATATATCTTCTACGAATATAAAAATGAAATATATATGTTTTTTATTTAATTCATTTGAAATGTAATAGGATATTTGAATGACAAAAATATTTTATACGTACGTATCTCATTAAGAGCAAATATACGTATTAATTTTTTTTTTGTCTGCGGTAAACCGAGCATCCACAAATCAATATGCATAATTTTACACGTTTCCGGTAAAAAAGAGGGTTGGGGCCTTATATTATTATTATTATTACACTTGCGATTTGCGAGCGTATTTTCTATACAAATAAGCGACGCGGCGAACACGCTGCGCGATCGCCTTCATACAAAATACGCTCGCAAATCGCAAGTGTGATAAGGCTCTTAGGAACATATGAATTTTCAGTTTCCTTCCCCACTCGAGATCTTCTAGTCACAATATATTTATATCCTATTATTCTTTAAGTCACTCTAAGCCGTAACTGCCGTAAAACTTTAGACCAACAACGGGCGGTAATTCGTAAAGCCCCAGATCGTATATTCAAACACATCTGATATGGGACATTCACGAATTCACCTCGGTATGTAATATACTATTACAACAGAGACGGGTTGCGCGGCGCGCCACGCGGCCTCCAAGGGGTGGTTAGTATTTTAGTACAATTTTAATTTAGTTCAAATTCAGGTCTAGCAAATGTAGAAACTTGAATACTATCAAAGATTAATCAACCTGTATATTTACTACTGTATATCTGTACATGTTACCCATGACTCCTGTATAGAAAAATTGGTGTTCATAGAAAAAAAATATTGACTGCATTTCTTCTTTTACCATGGATTAGGTATTTATTTTGTTGTTTCTGGTTCTAAGTCTATGTGTTATTTGTTATAAAGTGATCAGCAATAAAATATATTACAAAATGTATATTGGCTGCAGTGGATTGTTTCATTTGGATATACCATCGAAGACGCCATTAACATATTTTGTGTACGGATCCTTTTGGGCGCCAAAGACGTAGATCAAGTCGACGGAAACTTGTATCCCGGACGCCAACGTCGTCAAATGACGTCTAGATGTCAGTAATCAAAAACTGCGGAATTCAGCCGCTATGAGTATTTTTCAATGCCCGTGAGGTGAGGCGTCAGGACGTGGTTAATTGCTTCACCACTTGGCGTACAAAAGGTTAAAGTTTATGTGTATAGTCTGTCTACGTAATTAATGCGTCACACTAAGATCGGCGACCAATGTATCGGTTATCGGCGACCCCGTGGATTAAAGTATCGCCAGTCTTCAATCTTGTTAATTTTAGCCCTTTAGTATAACACTAAGCCCCCAATAGGTACCCATTGGGTACTATTCTTTGTAAGAACAAAGCGAAGTGAATTCGGCCTAACTTATTTATCTTCCCAACTAGACCAGACCCTCACTTAAGAATTATTATTATTAAGTAATCATAATTTTTGGTTATGGCACTCACTGTACCTAAACCTACAAGGCCTAAAATAGGGATAAATAAAAACAGAAAATATGTCCAAAATATTTATTACAAGACCATATTACATGTTATTATAAACCAGGTACAACGTTTATAATTATTATTGATCGGGGCACCTTGGGTCATTCCTGTTAGTCGCAAACTACCCAAATTTCTAAAAACATTTGGCAAGGGATTGATAACCGTATTCATAAAAATCTAAATATCTTCCTAATTTCGCGTTTAGATTTCTTTATAGTTATAGATCTTTGAAATTAGCCCATTATGATATAAAAATGTGTGATAATAAGCGAAAAACCGAAATTTAATAACGGTATTTTGTATGAGGCTGAATAACGGTATCCTATCCCTGCATTTGGTGTTGTTGGAAACTGATTATACGAGACCATACAAAAAAAAATTACACCATACATTTTATAAATAATGCCGATATTTTCGAATTCAGTATCCTGAGGAAAAATTCGATGTTGCTAATGACATTTGTCTGAAATACCATCACTGTCTACTTTAGTGATATGTTGTTTTTACCTTTAAATGACAACGTTCATTTAGCTCGAATAGCAGAAATCGAAATATATCGGCCCACAGAAATGCCAATCGAATTAGGCCCAAGGAATACAAAATCCGAATATCAAAGTGTGTCTACTGTTGCTTTTTTTTTTATAAAAGTAAATCTTTTTACAACAACTATTTTGCTATTTATAGCTTTGAAACTTATGTCAGTTCGACCATTGGTTTTGAATCTAATAAAAAGTTTTTGGTTGCAAAACCAATTATCATTACAGCTAATTATCATCTCTACTATTGATTAATAAAAACGTTTTCGTCATTATGTAACGTATTTAATCACATGTAAGGATACAAATTAGATTGACATAGAATCTGACGTATCCACGGGTTAAAGACATAGGTATGATGTGTCAGAATAAATACATTAAACATAAAAGCGGTTTTCTTAATATTGACCTAGTATAGTATGTACCTACCCTACATGTCAAAAGTTTATAATTGAATGTACACCTGTTTTTACACGGTACAATCGTAAAATCAATCCCCAACAAGTAACATGTTGTATATTCCATATTTTGATCTTTAAATTCAATATAAAATGCCATAATTACTCGTAAAAGCGTAACAAAAATAGATTCCTTCTATTAAAATATTATAGATTTCTAAAAAATATTTTTTTTTTGTAATTTTAATCGAAAGTCGAATTTTATTGAATAAGGCCCCTATGTTATACCACAAGTGATCTGAACTTTGTTGCAGCAACCAACCTACAGACACGAAATATAAGTTACAAATATTCGAACTTTACAAAATGTAAATACGAAGTACATGTATAATTATTTGGTATTACACAACTTTTGTAATTACAAAAATATAAATGCGACGAGTCACACTCGTCAAAGGATTAAAAATAAAAACTAATATAAACTGGGAAACAAAGAGTTAACAATAATTATGCATATAAACAATTTTCATATATAAAAAAGGCCGTGGACACTTGGTATCCGAACTGTCGACGAATAAATACAAGAACTGTTTCAATATTAAATATTTAACAAACTGTTAAAGTTGTAGTCTTTGATATGTTAACGATTATTGTATATATTAAAATCTAAAACATTACAAAAATATATTGCATATATCGTTGTATATTTCTGTACCAATACTAAAAAAATATAAGGAAAACATAAATTATTAATATGCGAGTTATATGCTATTTGTTACATTTGTACTCTGGCTTGCACCTTTTATTGATCATAAAACGCGCGATTGCTTTATGCGACAAACGCATGCGATTGATTTTCACGTTGTAAAAAGTATCGCACTCTTTCATAGTGAATGTCGCGTAAAACAACCTCACGCTTAATAAGGTTAAAAACTTGAAGCTTGTAGATGGCGCCACTGTAGGTTATTTTATAAGTGTGTAAATTGCACTAAGCTGTTTTCAACCTCATTCGTAAACTACATTACTGTCCGATATATGCGTAAATATCACTTGTTGTTGCCTATTTGAGAATATGTGCTGCTATTGTTTATGATTATGACTAGGTGAGGGGTGAAGCGGGGCACACGTGAACACATCTAATAATATATAGTGTGTGTCACCGAATCCACCCCTCGGAGGAATTAATAAAACATTTTTATCGAATACAATGTCACATAGTTTCATAATAACCGTGAAACATTGTATTCGTACAAATATTTTTCGGGAAATCTTTCCTGATATCTTAAGCGGACGTATTATGTATGACAGATATTTTTAACTTCCAAAATGTAACGAAATGCGCAATTTTAGGGCCTAACCTATATAATTTTAATATTTTTTAGATATTTTTTGTTTTTAGTCCTAGAACGTTTTAATGGGGGTGAATTAAATCTGGACTTTTGCCAAACGATAGTGACATGGATTTTTCTACCACTGAAAGAAAATGTTGTCAATATCATGTCTCCAACATATATTTTCATTTTAATATTCACAGTTGGTCCTTTCGTACTCAAGAGGCAAAAAATAGACGCCCATGGTCATATATTCATTTAGAGCGATATTTAAAACGCTCTTCCCTTTTCTTAACCTATTTTCAGTCCGGCCTTCTTTCTTGACCTCAACAATCAATTTTGAAAATGTACTTTTCCGGTGTTGTTTTTTTTCCTAAGAGTTCCTTACTGACTAAGGTTTTAGGCACTTCAGCTTTATTTATAGGCCTGAGGGGCGTTAATTTCATTGTTCTTATTTATTTTATAGAGTTGATAATTGAATAATTTTATTTTGTATTTTTATGATATTATGGTACGACTGGTACGTTTATCGCTACATTACTAAAAAAAAATGTTTTTCAAGCAAGTAAATCGAATCAACATATCTAATATAAACGGTTTAAACTCACGAAATAATTGTTAGGAACGCATAAAACTTAACATATCAATGGTAGAAAAACCCGAAGTTTAAGCGAAATATATATATAAATATAATCATACATATTAAAGGATATATCAATAAAGATTTCTGATATTGCAGCACACACTTATTTTACAATTAATAGCGAAGATTACGTAAACCGTGTACCATTCGGATGGTGGCTTCTGAACTAGAAAGCCTAACTCTCACTAACCTAACGTAGTCGATTATAAACTAGTCGTAATTATAAGTTTGCTTTGAGGTAGATAAACAGGGTGCCCGCTGGATGAAATTAAAATTAAATAAATGTCGTTCAAGTCTTAGAAAATAAAATATTACTACTTAAATGTGGTAAAACAGAGCATAAAGGTTCCTGGAGGGTCACGCCGACGTTAGAAATTCTAACTTCGTATCGTGCCGTCCCGCTCATTCAAATATTAAACACGAGATCGAGATCGGCACGCTACAAACTTGGAATTTCAATCTTCGGAGTAGCCCTTTCGCTTTGAATTTCTGCACCCATTAAGGCATTGGATGGATGTTATTATGTCATGTCATGTTTTGGCGAAACTGAATCAAAGCCAATTTCCAGTACGGCCAAAAATTTTTGTTTTGGTTAGAAATAAGTTTAGAACTTCAATTTGTTGCCTCTTTATTTTCATTCTAAAATAGGATTCAGATAGACATCGAAAACAAAAACTCGGTTTTACGGTTGATTAACGAATTGCACAAAAACTCTAGAAATAGTCACGTATTTAATCTGTTAAAATTGTACAGCAGGTAAGCTATTACTAAAGTTTTTTACCACGACTGCGTTCACAACTGATATCCTTAACAAAGCAACAGCGAAATTGGCGCAATCTTCCCTGTATTGTTAATTTGTTACTAATATTGTATTTTAAATGTAGTGAAAGGTTAATGTCATTATTCTGATAAACTAAACAATTACGCACTAACGCGTCAAACTAAAACGGTCCTACAGGCACCCTGATCAAATTTTTTACAGTCCTATTACCCTAAAAAGATTGAATTATTTACATATATCTATAATTACGAAGCGTGTATTGTAACTCTCCTCCTTTGCTCTCCGTTCCTACACATACATGGATCATAATAATTATGTATTAAAACCGTGATTACTTATAAAAAGCTTAATAATTTACAATTGTGTTCTAGTGTCAGGTTCAATCGCTGGGAGGTCTGATGACATCTACGTCTGCGTACAATACTTAAAGGGAGGTAATTCTTAAAAACAATGTTCCCAAACTTTCCTGCTCACGACGTACAAATACTTTGGATAGGATCTACTTATTCGAAAGAGTGTAATTTAATTTTTGCAGAAGAGGAAACCGTAGCGTGTCTCTACGGTGCACCAATGCGTCTAGGCACACACTTTGGGAACCTTAGTTACCTTGGTTTTAGAGAGATACTGTTATTTTTTATTTTAAATTTTATTCTCAAAGGTATACTTACTTACAATTCAAGTTCAGACTCAATTGGCCGCTTCGATAATTATATGTTAGTGTCATTTGAAAATAGTTTCAACATGAATCAGTTTAAGGACCTCATCAAACACCCAGCGATCGAAATAGCTCGATTCAATTTGAAAATGCGAAATAGGGAAGGTACGATTCCGTCTTCTACTACAGGTTTTCTTTTATTAAAGAACCCAACTGCAGTCAAACGCGGAACAATACCATTATGATCCAGCGCGAGCCCTAAATTTCCTTGTGATATAGTTGTAATTTGTCTACCTACATTCTGACACGCTTAAATCATACACATGAAATTTGGCAGTTTCGAAAAAGATTTGATCGAAAACATTACCAAAGAATAATCCCGACATTTCAAATTCCACATTTTTTTTTGTTTTCCATACGAGATACGCATTCATACTTTGTCACTGATAATGACAGGGATATCACAGCATCACATGAAAAAAAATAAAGAACACCGTCAATCATTCTAGAACATTCTTGATTCTATATTTTTTTGGCACATTTTGTTGTATTTATCATGAGAATGCTATGCTGTAATATTATTTTAATGCCATGACATGGCAATCCCATTGAATGTATGCGGGGAAGCGATCTACTTGGGCTTTTAAACCAACACCTTTAATCACAGATGTAAAGCGGGGGACATCAAAACCTCTAATACGGGCCGCGAAAGGAATTGTTGTGTAAAATAAGGTTAATCCAGGGCCGTAGCAGCGGACTCTAGGCAACAAAAGCGGCCTTCTCCCTTCAAGAAGTTTCAACACCCCTGATTCGCTATTAATGGAAAAGGGTGAAACTTAAAAACTGCAACTAACCGCTACAGTGTTGAAAGCAGGCTCCGAGGGAGAGAAACAAGATGAGTTATGCAGGCGGATTGATAATACGTAGCTACCTACAAGCTAAGCAATCATATTGAAATGTGCGAGCAGTTTAAGGCATTTTAAGAGGTTTTTCGGTCTATTTGACTTCTTGGTAACGTCAATCGACTTAAATTACGCATCCATCATTTTCGGATTCGTTTTTTCAAAAAGAGACGGCTAGACTACTCATCTGGTATATTATCAAAGGCCCGATGTTTTAATTTGTCAACATCATCAGGTGAATATAGTTATATTTCAAAATTATTCCAATACTATTTAACGTTTTGATTCTCTCCCTCAGACCCCTGGGTTGAATAGATAGCTCAATTTCAGAACCAATTACAATAAACTTAATTCTAAGGAAGCAGCCGCTTCTGAGGTATATATGATTTTTTTTATTGCAGCCAAGCTCACGCATCCGAGACCGGATCAAATGCACTTTAACCATTTTCTGAACACTATACTTAACGAAGACTATTTCCATTACCTTAACAGATCTGATGTAGTGCTTCTCCAGCAGATTATCAATTATAAATAGATACTGGCTTCGATATAATTTCTTTAAAGACGACACGCACCTCTAAAACATATTGTATAGCGTGCCGCCCTTAAGAGTGCTGTTGAACCTCAGGAAGTGTTTTAGACAGCGGTAAGTATAAGAAAAAATGGCGGATAGTTAGAAAATTCTAGCTTAAGGGCTGGATCTATGCGATAGCGACGAATTTCAGCGATTTTTGCAATCATTGTGGCGCTCTAAAATTTCGTTCGAACATTGCATACGATGCGCGGTTTATCGAACGGCCTCAAGACAGGCCACCGGTTGTTTTTGCTGTGCGGCATAAACGCGGAGAGCACCGCCCCAGTATTATCATCATCAGCTTCGCGAGGCCCCTGTTATCATTCAGTTGCCAATTATGCCAGCGTTTTTTTTTTCATGTCACGTATTTTGTTAGGCGCTTCGAGTCGCGAGGCAGTCTGCAGTCGCAAACGTCGAAGTCGCCTAGTGCCGCTACTGTGCATTATGATGCTGTACTGTGCTCTAGATTAAAGATTTAAGTAACCTACCAGCCACATTTCAAATACGATCTTGGGTTGGCCAATTAAGTGCACGAATCTTAAATTTTGATAGACAAAAAAGTTTAACGCTAATATTTTACGTTGCTATAAGACATTGGTTCGGGCGCCATTTTTGGCAATATTCGTTTTTTCTGACGTGCACCATCTTTAAGGCTTCTTGAGGTTCAACTGCACCTCTCTCCAAAATTAGCTCAGTATCGAGTCGGCCACCCAGAACAGGCCTCGAGTACTATCCTACTGCACCCTAGCTCACAGAGTTGGTCCCATAATACTCCATAACGCCACATGTACGCTATAAATAAACAATATACAATTCCGAAAGTACATACACGACTAGACCACTTATTCATGTAGAATTCGGAAACATTTTGGTATACCCAACACGTACAAATATACAATTTGGCAATAACCGGTCCCATACCTGTCTCGGAGTCCATTAACATTTCCATACTTCTCCTATAGTACAGCTAGACCACTTACCTAATGAGGTAGCTCCTTAAATGCGGGCTAGTGGGGCGGCGGCGGTGGCGGTGGCGGCTTGGGGCTTTGCGCGGTCTGGAAGGCCTGCGTGAATGCCGGCAAGCGCTGCCGCTGCTGGCCGGGCTCTTCCCGAGGTTCCTCCTCTTCCAAAATCCCCAGCATCTGTGACGACAGGCCCGACGGCCCTTCCCCTGGGTCATCAAGCATTAACCCGCTCGGCAGCAACTCTGGCAGCGGCTCTGTGAGGTACGGCAAGTCAGGCGGCGCCTGGTACTGCGGCGGCACCATGAACACCACCGGAAACTCCATTGGAAGAAGCTCGCAGCCCGGTGACTGTGGCCTCTCAATTTTAATTTCAACCGGCTCCATCTTTATATCGAAAACAGGCGGAACGTCCACTATTATATCAGATGAGGGTACCCTGGTCGGGCCTTCTGGTGTGCTGTCTTCTGGAGAGGGTGACTTCCAATACTCTGTACCGTCTATTGTGAACTCTGCAAAGGTTGTGGGCTCTGGGATAACAATTTCATCAAATGAGGAGCTTTCAGGAGTAGGGTCACTAGAGGTCCCAACGGCAGCTGATCTCCATGACTCCTCTGGGTGGGCATTCTTAACATGGCGAACTAGATGATCCTTTCGTCCAAATTTCTGAGGACAGTGGGGGCACAAGAAATCTCTGCGGCCAGTGTGAACTACTTGGTGACGACGCACATCTTTTGCAGTAAAGAACCGTCGTTCACAATAGTTACAAGTAAATTTCTTGTCAGTCTCATTCTTTACTGTCCGACTACCTGTATGGACTTTTAAATGATAAACTATATCTTGTGTGGTAGTAAAAACTTCATCACAGATCTTGCACTGCAGGTTGCCTTCCTCGGCCGAATGCAGCGCGGCATGCTTCCTATAACTAAGGAGGGAAGTGTATGACTTCCTACAGTCAGGCCTCTCACATGTATATAGCTTTTTAACAGGATTGTGTACTCTGACATGATTGGTAAGGTGGTCTTTTCGATTGAATGTTTTACCGCAGACGCTGCATGCAAAAGCCCGTGCTTCACTGTGGATGAGATTGTGTCGGACGAGTTTGAATTTGGAGTTAAACCGCTTGTCGCAGAGGTCGCAGGAGAAGGGGAGCTCGCCTGTGTGGGACAGGAGGTGCTGGCTGAGCTTGCCGGGGCTGGAAAAGCGCTTGTCGCAGGTGCCGCAGATGTGGCGCTTGGAGCGGTCGCGGCGCGCGCGGCGCTCACGCGGTTCGGGCGGCGTCGCGACCTCGGGTTCCTCTCGCCGCCGCGGCAGCGTGGGTACCCGCCGCGCCGCCTTGACGGTGCGGAAGCACTGCTTGATTCCACTGGGCCCGGGTGCAGTTAGCGCCACATAGTGCAGCTTGGTGCCGTGCTGCGAGGCTGGCGGCGCTACGCACGTCTTCGGCGGGGCGGGCGGCTGCTCCTCGCCCTCGCCCCGCCCGCCGCCGTCGTCCCCGCCAGCTCTAGGGTTCGGAGGCGGACTGGCCATCTCGCGCACATTTTTGACGTGCTTACCCTATATCGCCGTCCGGGTAGCTCGCGTCGTGGCCGTCTCGGCCCCGCGGTGGCGCTCGCTCGTCGTGATGGCAGAAAACATCTCTGTCACATTGACGGTATGGAAGCTCTTTTTCGTATTCGTGTCACATGGCTGTGGACGTATTTCTCGGTCCTGTTTGCTAATTTCACTTGACCGTTTATCGAGCTCAACTCCCTACGCTTTTATTCGTGTGAAGAAAGTAGGGGAATTGCGAAAAACTATTGAAAAAAGGACTTTTCCAAAGAAATACGTAGCGCTTGACATCGAAATGTCAAAATAATGAAGGCATAGAGCTATGTCTGAATTTCTGAAAAAGTCCGCGGGATTTATGGTTCACCGAGAGATGGGATGATAATGATAATAATGATGATGATAGTAATGATGTTGGTATAAATTAAATTTCAATCATTAATCATATAGATCTAGTTAAAAATAGCTTTAGCGAAGTTTGTAACAAATTTTAGCTTTGTTATCAGAAAGGTCATTCATAGTTGAGTTGTTACAATTGTTTTAAACAGTGCTTTAAAGTTTTTTTTTTAATTAGATTCATTAGTTTAAGTATGAAATAGCATTTGTTATTTACTTGGCTATAACTATATAACTCATGATACACTCGCCAAGAAAAAGACGGCGTTATGAATATGGCTGTATGATGCTAGTGGATGCTAGTCATAGAGCAATTTTATTTGATACGTGAAATGAAAACTAAACGTAACTCTTCCAGCTCTACTCTATGCCCAAAAAAGCTGTCAACTTTCAACTAGTAGAAAATAACCTGATCATTTCTTTCTATTATTTAGTTATATTAAAATAATCAAACTGTTAATTTACATTTACACTACTGATTTACTTTTTAAACTATAAGCTAATAACGAAAGGTAAGAGTCGTGTGAAGTATTAAAAAGTGACGTAAAGGAACCGTGAATCCGCGAGTCATAGTTCAAAATACTTTATTGCTGTTGAAACAGTTTTATCCAAGGCCTTGAATGTATACATCCAGAACGACAAAGGATTTTAGATTTTATTCGTAACGTGACCTTTGTAGCCGCGGAACGGAAAGTCAGGTTTAGTGAGGATAACTTGTGTGTTTGCAGAGTCATGTCTGAACAGAATGTCGCCGCAGGATCGCCCGCCGCCGCGTCGGCTACTAGCGTTGGGGAGGACCAGCGTTCGGGCAGCTTAGCACCAGGTATTCATTGTTTTACAAATCACTACATTGTATAAAATATTTGCTTTCTGCTGTCTGTCCCTATGTATGCTTAGATCTTAAAAACTAAGCAACGGATTTTGATGCGGTTTTTTTAATAGATAGAGTGATGCAAGAGTAATGTTTATATCTATAATACATGCATAATATAGTAGAGAAACACTGTCAATTTTATTTTAGAGGTTCCGTGCAAAGCCGGGGCAGGTCACTAGTTCAAGAAATAAACATGGGCAGCTCTAGGATAGAGCAAGCAGTTGCTCTAAGCGTCATGGATGTCATAGTAGCTATAGCAAGGGATAGGGTTGCTCCTTTGTAATACTAAAGGGGCTTCTAAACGGGCCATGTTTTGCTGCAAATTGTTGCCTGGCCATTATTTGCATCTTGCTCTATTGTAAGGTCTCAGAGAAGGATAATCATAGTTGGTGGCCACAAATTGATAAATAAATATTAAACAAATTGCAGCAGAACATGGTCTGTTTAGGAGCCCGTAAGTTATAGCTTAGGTTGTATTCTCATCAAAACTGCATGCACAATAATTGTGTGTTAAATTTTGTAATAAAGCAATAAATCCCTAAACAGCACTGGTTTTCATGTTGCTTAATGAATGACTAACAAACATTTTACAACTATACACAAAGTTATAAATAAATATCAGACAACCACACACAAATCAACCTAGTCCCAAATTAAGCTCAAGAAGGCTTGTGTTATGGGTACTAGGCAACAATATACATACTTATATAGATAAAGTTGTACAAAGTAAAATTAAACCTGTAATATGCTTAATTGATACCAAGGTTGTGGATTACCAAGACTGCTGTCTGTCCATCAATATAACTAATATGTGGATGTGGCCGCTTTACAACTACCAAAAAAATAAAGGATATGGAGGCAATCCAAAGATATTATATATGGACTCCGTAGTTAAATTAAATTTCTTTATTTCAGATTTAAATCCATAATATGAGCATACATCGTTATCGCGAGACCAATTAACGATTTGACAGCTCCCAAAGACTATAAATTAAGGGAAGAGCTATCTTATAGCTATATATAATATAGCTATCCAAATGCAAGATATTTCGTTTTTAGAAGACGCTGCATATGAATGTATTAGCTATTTTTATTAGTTACGCTAAACTGTTATTTGATAATAACAAATATTATATTATGTTAGATAAATATTTTTTTATCAAATCACTCACTTCTACCAACTATTTATAATTAAATTCAACATTTTCTTACATAAAAATAATAATTTTAAATGGAACAAATATTAAATTATTAATAATTACCAACTATACATTTTAAAAACAAACTTCGTATAAGATATCAAGAACTTCTCAGAGGTTGCGAATGAGTAGGCATTTAATTTGATTTTACTGAATAGACATTCTGTTGCGTTTATTCTTCATGTCAATTAATTTTGTCCCGTGATAATGATGTATGATTATGAGTAACAATAATACAGAACCCTTCATGTTCAAGTTGTGTTCGCACATCACCAAATTACATAGTGGTGGACAGATTCCGTCCAGATCTTTATACTCTATAATCATAATAATATAATATAAGCCTTTGTCTACAGTCATTGACTGTCTTGCTTTTCAGCATAGGCCTCCCCAAGATTTTTCCAAGCTGATCTGTCTCTTGCTGTTCTCATCCATGTTGTTCCTGCTATTTTCTTTATGTCGTCTTCCCACCTCCGGTATTGACCACCTTGCTTTCTTTTGTTGTACCTAGGGCACCACTCCATCACATCTTTAGCCCATTTTTCCCTATTGGTTCTTATAAGATGGCCTGTCCAGTTCCATTTCAGTTTTTTGATACATTTTTTTGTCAGTAACTTTTGTTCTTTTTCTTATGGTTTTGAGTCAAACCTTGTCTTGTAACTTAATATTAAGCCCCCTATAATCATAATAGATACTAAAAACCATAAATTTATTTCAGGTTCTGCCGGCAGCTCCGAAGAGAAAGTGTATGGCGGCTGCGAGGGTCCAGACGCCATGTATGTGAAGCTGGTGTCGTCTGATGGTCACGAGTTCATCGTGAAGCGCGAGCATGCTCTCACCTCGGGCACCATCAAGGCTATGCTGAGCGGGCCCGGGCAGTTTGCTGAGAATGAAGCCAATGAGGTCAACTTTAGGGAGATTCCGTGAGTTATAATGAAATAATGAACTTTACTTTGCAAGTAGGGCACTTTTACATGTCGGAGTCTACCGGCATTTCACAAGTTGAGACCACCGTTGAGAAGAAACGCGAAAAGACAATTAACAGTTAGTCATTTTTTCAGAAAGGATAATACTATTATCGGGGTGGGTTAAATTTTTCTTGTTGTTATTCTGTCCCGTCACCCAGGAGACAATGGTGATCAAATTTTTGGAAAAGTGTTGATAATTTATGATATTGGTATTTTCAAGAGATATTCTAAATAAGAATGGGCTTATAATTATGACTGCAACAATTACAACATTTTTGTTGAATATTGCTGCCGAAAACGTAATTTTAAATAGTTACCCAGGGGACATCACTATAGCAACAAGCAACAGAGAAAAGTTGATTGACCCATAAAATTCTAATATTGTATTGTGATAAAGACAGTGACAGACACCAGCATTTCAGAGTGTTCTTGAAATGCTGCTAATAGAGTAAAGTGGAGACAAATTGCGAAGGCTGCCACCTGAGTCGAGATACGCGGACGAAGATCACCCGTGTACAAGTACATCATCATCGAGACCACGACCACTCTAACAAGAGTGAGATGACTAGAAAGAAGAAGAAGAATGTTGTATTGAAAATCTGTATTCTAAGAAGTTCATCCTTTAAGTAAAAATCTAAACAGTGCAAATAGCTGGAATGTTTTTTTTTCAAGGGCGCCACCTGTACACCACCAGCTAAAATTTTCTTAATGCGCTCATAACGCCGAAACGACTGGACTGATTTTAACCAATTTTGGTAGATTTTGATAGTTGAACATTCATAGATTAAGTAAATCCAAGTTTTGTAGGTATTTTAATATGTCTATTACGGGCTCAATATAATAATAATATAAAATGGTGATTTATTTTTCTATGTAAAAATTGCAAAAATTATGGTAGTAAACCATGATAAATTTATGAAACATGTAATGTCTCATTTATTTTAAGTGGGTACACCACAATTTTTTATTTTTTTATTTAAGCCTTTAATACAAAGATCAAAGCTTAAAGAAAAATTGAAAAAGGAGCTACCTGGTGGAAGAGACCGGGAATCGAACCCGGTACCTCTGGATTGCCGGTCCAGAGGTACCGGGCCCGGTACCCTAGCTCCCTAGAGCTCCTTTTTCAATTTTTCTTTAAGCTTTGATCTTTGTATTAAAGGCTTAAGTAAAACATGATTTTCCTAAAAAATGTTTATCATAAAACCAATAATAATAATAAAACATTGTCCGCAGATCGCACGTGCTACAGAAGGTGTGCATGTACTTCACGTACAAGGTGCGCTACACCAACTCCTCGACTGAGATCCCCGAGTTCCCGATCGCTCCAGAAATCGCCCTGGAACTGCTCATGGCTGCCAACTTCCTCGACTGTTAAGGCGACGATAAACGGACGTAGTTATCCAATAACGTTTCAACCCACACGTCACTTAAAATTACCATAGTTATGCAGAAAGCGACCAGTGTAGATTTTTGTCAGTCTTAAGAGGCCTTATTCCTTTTAAAATGCTGATTGTTTTAGACATTTTCTCTATGATCAAACATGTTTCTTTATATATTATTGTTTATTTTTCATTTTTAACTTTTGTTTCAAAAACTACTCGAAATTGACAAAATTCACGCGGAAAATTAGTTTTTTCACCTTTTTTTCGACTGCACGCAATGAAAACATAAAATAGCTATGTTACTACCTAGAACTCGGGGAAAAGTATTATTCACTTCAAAAAGTTGGTTGAAATTATCAATATATTTGTCATAATATGAAAAAAAAAAAATTATAAGGAATAAGGCCTCTTAATCAATGAATGAATTTGGTAGCTTTTGCATTATGAAAAAAAATCTTTGATCACTTTCTGCATAGACAAATTGAATTTGTAGTAAGCTTTTATTACATTTTCAGCGGCTTCGAGTTGGAACGTTTTGCCTAACTACGTCCAAACGAAAGCGGAAATGGTGCCACGACTGCGACCAGCGGCAGCGGTGTAGGTACATGTCTCGCTCACTCATATAGCCGCCGCGCTCGGATCTCTCTCTCAACCGCTTGCCGCGGTGTCGTGGTATCACAGTTACTATACTATACATTAATTGAGGAGTGTCTTTTCAAAAGGGCTTACCTTTTGAAAAGACACTCCTCAATTGCTAGCAATGCATATATGAAGAGTACCCAGAAAGAACATCTCTAGACACTGTTTGAATTCAAGATTTTACTAGAGGAAAGCCAATTCTGGCTTATCTAAGGATATCTTTGCGGCCACGTCACTGTTACTCTGTCCGCAATATTAGCCAATTCATGAAAATAATCAACATCATTTTGATGATAATAGTAAAAAGTGGCGATTTCTACGAGACAACCAAAAATAGCGCCATGATACATACGAAGTTCGATAATATTGGAGACAGAGTAATGAGACGGTTAAAAAGCTGGAATTATCACCCACTGCCTGTAAAATTACAATGCTACTTGGAAAATGTAAAAACATATTTCAGGGTTTATGAGCCAATAACACGCGAGAATTGACCTTAAGCTAAACGGCATTATTTTCGGTATAGAATTAGCGTCTTGTAGGATAATAAAAGAACGGTCACACTTGTAGAAATGGCGAGATATTTTCCGTCAAGAAGACAAACATTCTTAATTCAAGCACTTATTTATTAAGCCAACGAATAACATAATCATTCTCATTTTTCTTCTGAATCATTTCATCAATGACCTCTGTGTAGATCTCATATCTATTTTTGAACTACTAGTATTAGTTTATTTTCTTAAGTTCTGTAGATATTAATGATATTAAGAGCATTTAACCAATCGGAGACGCATGCGCCGTATATTAAAAAAAAACTGCCAAAGCCTTGGGCAAGGTAACACACAAACAATCTGCACACAAATTTAAAATTCTCATTACTACCCACCCACACTAAAATAATACAACAACACTTATTTAAGTCGTCACACTAATGCAAATTCTATACAAATGTTGTTAAGTATCATTTTAGATCTTATTATTTTAAATATGGAAACGTCAAATGCCAAGATAGTTGCTAACCGTTAGAATGTATAACGATTGTTTTCAAATCGATTTTGTGATCGAAGATGGAACTGTTATAGTAAACGTAATGATAATTAAAGCAAACATACGCTTGCTAGTGAAATGGTATTCCATCTTTTTGTAAACGACGTAGTAGAACGTCTTTTGCAAAAGTATATATAGCCTTTTTCATGGAGCTTCACATCCATTGAGAACGATGATCAAAATGCGTAAAATCGATTATTGAAGTAGTTTTATATAACCGCTATGACTGACGGTCTTGTACCTACTTTTGGCAGAAGGGCACGCCTGTCAATGGCGCCTCCAGTTGGTTTAATGCTCTGTCTAATGAATGATACTTAACACTTGATACTTGACGTTTGTGGAATCAGGCCATAATTAAATAATAACATGTAGAGTTTCATTATGAGTTCGCTATAAGTTCTTGGTTCTCAACAGGACTGGCCACTCTTAATTTCCATGATTAAATTATTATTGAAAATGTTGCTTATCTAGTAGATGAATAGCTGAAAATATTAGATCGTAATATGATGATAGGAGGTTTGAGTGACTAAAACTATTCTTCTTTATATACAGAAAGTGATAAGTAGATAATCCAAATTGGCACTTGATCATAAACTAATTTTCCTCGAGGTCTTCGCTTTGTATTTTTGTTAATAAAATGTAAATCTGATTTGTAAAAAGTGTGTTTTATTTTAAACGGTTAATTTGGGACAGTCTCCTGCCAAAGTTACCTTGAAATTAGTACGAAATTTGTATTGAGCTCCATGATTTTTTTTGCACGGCAGAGTAGTGGCTCTGTTTCATTGGTCGATATACGGCATGCGGGGACTCCCGCAGACGGTATAACGACCAGTGAAACTCAAAATGGAATGCGTTATGGAAATCTACCCCATCCCGCATGCGGGCCCTATCGACAAATGAAACTGAGCCATAGGAATCACTTTTGTAGGCAGTCTACTTACCTTTGTTACCTCCAAACAATGCCATACTCTTTATTCTTCTTTAAACCGCAGAGTTATAAAATAAAACACAAAGTAGAGAGCTCATACATGAAATTAGTCTTTAAGCCGAAGGAAATAGGGTTCACATTTAAACAGCGCACATAGATTGAAGACATCTTATATTTAAAACAGCAGTGAACTGCACGTGAAAGAATAGAACATGGCATTGTTCTCAGGTAACGAAGGTAAGTAGATTTGGACTACAACGTTTATATTTATTATATACATACATATATCGTTGTCTACTACCCATAGTACATAGTACAAGCTTTGCTTGTTTGTGTATTTGTCCCTTAATTTTACTTTTTAATTAGGGCCGATTTTTCAATCACCAGATAAAACATATCTGTCAGATAAATGTTGGCTGTCACTTTTCTTTTATATGACGGGAGCAAAGGATAGCAATAATTTTAACTTGCAGATAAATTTATCTGGGGATTGAAAAATCGGCCCTTAATCTAGTAATTTCAGTAATCAAATGCATCTTTATGGATACCGTATGCATCTAAGAATTCCAAGGGCTAAGGATGGAGGAGATAAAAAGAAAAGATGTATTGACTTGTCCTTTATTCAGTTTAATGCATAAACGAAAACCATTTCACGTCATATTGATACTCGTATTGTTAATAATCTCCGGTAGCCGACTAGGTACACGTCTGTTTCAATCTTGGCTTTCAAACCTTACGTTTCCCGAAATACTACGCTATCAAATGAATTCAATTATAGCCTGACCAGTTACTTTTCGTCTCTCACCATATAGGAAACGTGTGCGTGCTGTAGGGGGCAGCACTATAGATTTAAATTTCAAGCATTGATATGTTGAAAGATTCAAAATGGCGGAGGTTGTGCGAGAGAACGTACAGGGACGATAGGTAGCAGCACTCTAAACACCAATATACAAGGTAAAAGATTCGGATTATAAACACCAGATGGTGTGATGGTGATTCTTCGGTGTGCACGAATGCGGATTTTTAGTGACACTAAATTCATTTCACTGACAAGGAGTGCGTTTGAAAGTCGTCGAATATTGAATGAAAGGGAAAACCAGTATGAATATAAATTAAAACAAAACAAAACTTGTAAAATAAACCTCGTTTTTCAATTCGATTAAGAAACTGATTTCAGACATCACCTAAAAATAATTCATACATTAAATTAAAAAACAAAATGATAAGTATTTTTTTTATTGTGGGGAAAAAACGAGAGGTTTGAAAGCCGACATTTCTAGATATCGCAAGTATCAATTTCTACTCAACCGTCGACAATACCACTTTGGAATGAATCCTGCCTAACCCTAACACATAGGAAACTATACATAATCAAAGCGGATCAATAAATAAATTCTGTTCTCGTACAACTAACCCGAGTCCCTGAGATCTAGGCTTACAATAAAAACTTTGGATTAAAAATTATAATAATTATGAATCAATTCGGTTTGTACATTTTTACAAATTAATATGAATCCAGTTAAATGCTGTATATTTAAGAAATTAAATGCATATGTTTACAATAAATTGTGACAAAAGGCACCTTAACTAATGAAAATATACAACGCATTCGCTTATGAAATAATACACGATACAATTCCACTATTACTGTTATTGGAAGATTCAATTCGTCCGCGCGTTCGCGTTCCGTATAAAAACTGCAACATTAGACCAAAAATATAATATTGTATCAGAATAATTACAAAACTTACGCAATAGGTGCAATTATAAGGAATGTGCTGATGCGATCCGTCGCCCTTATTTTATATTGTGGCAACACCGTAAAAAACAGTATCCATCCTCTTTATGACATTAGGCTTAGAGGCTGGTAATACTGTGATTTTGTATAACGTGTTGCCAGCTATTAACTCGAATTAGGTAAATTTATTGGCAATAATATCACAAATCAATATTATCAATCGGTTTTAGTTCGTAATTCAATAGGTGCGTTTAAGTAAAGTCAGTTGCACCTAACTGTGCCAGTTTTGAAAACATAATCCATATTCCACACATTCTGGTTAAAATATTATAATTTTATCGAAACGACATAATAATTTGAAGCTCAACAATGCCGATGATATGTCGAAAGATATAATGTAACACTTAGAAATGAAGCGACGCAGGTCCCGAAGAAACAGATATGTTATATGAAAATTAATTTGGCTCAGGACTTAAAATAAACTGACATCTATTACACTACATTGAATATTGAGCAATCGTTTTGATTGTCTTTATAAGCTTGATTCGCGGAACACAAAATAAGCGGCATTGCTAACCTCAAAATTAGATTAAGTATCGCGGATAAGTACTAGCTTAATGGCCACTACTCGAGAATAACAGTATATAGAAGCGACAATAAAGTATAATCGGAGTATATTTGAGTAGTCATATTTTAACTGAAACAATTACAAAATCCATAAACTGTAAGCTTCAGTATAGATAGGTACATCCAGTCGCTCCTATAAGTATCGTAAAACCGTTTTGTGGTTTTAGTTATTCTCGCTACGCCATCTATAAAGCTTTCACCGAGGCAACGAAAAACTACAAGCGTTTAAAGCCGAATTCAACCTTGATCGTGCGCTATATTTTGATCGACAACCACTTTCTTGCTCACGGAATAAATCGGCGGCGAATCGATTTTTCCAGACATCGCTTGTATGCGACTTTTAACCGATTCCAAAGGAGCCGCGTCGATTTTTTCATCGATGCTCGACGACGAATGCTGAAATGAGCCGCCTACGTCCGTGTTCCCGTAGATGTGTTGTTCTCGAATGTTCCCATACAAGTTGTAGTTGTGAATGAGAGCGGACACTCGGTTGGACGTGACGGGAAGACTGCTGTGTTCTTTGGGCACGTCGACATTGATCTGACTAGTCGTGACAGGTTGGTTGATCTTGAAGTCCGGTTTGGGCTCGTCTTCTTGGACGGACGGTTGGGTGTTCTGCGGGGAGAACTGTGGCGGAGGGGAGAAGGGGGGTTGGTGAGGGGAGAAGGGGGGTTGGTGAGGGGAGAAGGGGGGTTGGTGAGGGGAGGTGGGGGGTTCGGAGTGGAGCGCGGCGCGCCAGTCGATGTGAGGGTGTCGCTCGCGGATACAGTCCACCACGTCGAGTAGGTTTTTGGCGTCCATTGCGAGGACGTGGGCGGCTGCTAGCATGCTCCTGGAAATTTAATAATCTAGTTATTGCATTGTAAGAGGTGATCCTTGTAGTTCATACCCTGGGATTTTCGGTGCACGACTGATTTGACAGTAGGCGTCAAGTCATTCGTGGACCGAGAACACTGGGATGGTAGTTAGTGATTTTTACGCCACTTTTCATGTGAAAAATATAAACGTAACTCTACGTGATAGCCTGAAGAATTCCCGAACTTAAATGGTATAAGCGGGATCTTTGACGGCTGGGGTGGAATGGTCCTTGAATGGCAATCGCCAAACAAAAGCGACATTTATAAAAAAGAAGAGTTCTCTGTGGAAGAGAGATCTGGAGAGTCTCTGGAAGAGATCCCCTGTATGTGTTTTGAAGTTTTGTGAATTGTTTTTGTGTACAATAAAGCGTTTACTTATTATGAAAAATTCGCCGTTGGTCCACAAAAAAATCTAGTGAAGATGGCGGATAGCTATTGGATGCGGGCAGCATAAATCATCATCGAAAAGATTCCCTAGGCAGGAGACATTTTTCAGCAGTTGTCTTGTGTGTTGATAGGAACTCACTTGGTATATTCGTGGTGTAACGTGGTAGAGGCATACTGCAGAGCGAGCCGCATGGCTTCCACGAGCGCCGCCATGTCTTTGCTAAGGACCTGGTGTGCCATCTCCACCTCCCTGCGATAATAGAAACGCAAATGTAATCGCTGAGTATGAAATTAACAATCAGACGAGATAACTTATCTATTGAATCTTTATTGTCAAATTTTTATTGTAACAGGCGGACTTAATGCCATGAGGTGTTTTCTACCAGACTACCAGAAAAGTGAAGTCGTGGTTGTTAGATATTCCCGGCCGGTGTGGTGTGTAGCTAAGAGACCAACATTGATGCTAAGCCTCACGCTAAGTTAATCACCAAAGAGGACGATTGTGTCTAATTAAATCACTGTTATAGATACCTACGTGCTAGTTGCTATTAGCTATATATTCTTAGGTATATCATATCACCGAGTAGACTTTTTGGTCTTTTTCCTAAATGAAATCTCGCCTATTAACAGTTGATGGCATTTAGTAAGATTTCGTTAAGCTGCCTGAGGTTGCAAATATACCTTAGTTCACAATCGTACTAATTACAATGATTTTGTCAATGAAATTTAAACCACAGAGTTGTGCACTAACGTCCTAATTGCAACGACTTCTTCCAAAAAGTTAGTACGATTGTGCTCTAAGGTATCAATAGGTATATTGATGTGGATTAGTCGTCAACAAGCCGCCTCGCCCACAGCCCGCCGTGCGACACGTTGTCGTGCCGCGTCACGTCGCGGACTACACTGACCTCTGCGCGGTGTGCGGGAAGGGCACGACCACAAGGTCCACGGTGGCGAGCAGCGCGCGCAGCTCCTCGCCCACAGCGCGCCGTGCGACACGTTGTCGTGCCGCGTCACGTCGCGGACTACACTGACCTCTGCGCGGTGTGCGGGAAGGGCACGACCACCAGGTCCACGGTGGCGAGCAGCGCGCGCAGCTCCTCGCCCACAGCGCGCCGTGCGACACGTTGTCGTGCCGCGTCACGTCGCGGACTACACTGACCTCTGCGCGGTGTGCGGGAAGGGCACGACCACCAGGTCCACGGTGGCGAGCAGCGCGCGCAGCTCCTCGCCCACAGCGCGCCGTGCGACACGTTGTCGTGCCGCGTCACGTCGCGGACTACACTGACCTCTGCGCGGTGTGCGGGAAGGGCACGACCACCAGGTCCACGGTGGCGAGCAGCGCGCGCAGCTCCTCGCCCACAGCGCGCCGTGCGACACGTTGTCGTGCCGCGTCACGTCGCGGACTACACTGACCTCTGCGCGGTGTGCGGGAAGGGCACGACCACCAGGTCCACGGTGGCGAGCAGCGCGCGCAGCTCCTCGCCCACAGCGCGCACGGCCGCCAGCACGGCGGCGCTGGCGGCCGTCCCGCCGTGCGACACGTTGGCGAGCCGCATCACGCCGCGGACTACGGCCGTCGTCGCCGCGTATACTGGGTCACTCGTGTTGGGCTGTCGGGGCTGGGATACAATGAGGATTTCAGTCTTTTGACGTGTTAACGTCTTATAAATCGATGAACGCCGGCTGCACGCACGAAAAGCTTGACTCATTGTCACGTTCCGCCTGAGCCGAGCGTGCAAGCGAGAGCGCGGAACAAGCGATGGAGAGGCACGATCGGTCTAAGCGTTCGGCTTGTGACGCATCTGCGCGACCGCAGATCTCTCTTCGACTCCATCGGCCGGCATACGTTATCGGCCGGAAACTACGGAACCCTACACTGAGCGTGGCCTGACATGCTCTTGGCCAGTTTTTTAATAAATTAAGTGATTCAAGAGAAAGGTTTATATGTATAATACATGCATGATATAGTAGAGAAACATTGATAATTGCACCCGTGCGAAGCCGCGGCGGGTCGCTAATCATTAAATAAGTGAACACACAAACTACCACGGAATGTTGTCATCAGATGATCGACTAAAAATGCATGCTTACCCTGTCTTCACTCGGCGGTTTGTCGTTCAGCTTCACCGTGTTGGCTGGACTAGTTTCTGAAGAGTTTGGCGCTGAAGAGAAAAACACAATTTAAATATTATAGATTGGTATTGTATATCAACTCCGAAACCCGTAATAGTTTCAGGATTTTATAAACATCGTTTTAAAGAACCCAGTAGGTTAGGTTAGGTTTGTTTTATAATTGTTCTGAAAAATTTACAGGTTTGGAAAAAAAATGGCTTTCAGACAAATGATAATTTGACGAAACGTTACAGATGGGGAAACAAAAATTAGCATTGCAGATAGGTAGCCGATAGATTTGAAAGATTTCTCCAATATTATGATAACTTAACCAAAAAATATATATTCAAACTGACTCAATAAGAAGATATTAAACCTACTTAAACCTAGTCGGAGTTCCGTCCGTTTCTCATGAATCTCGTAATACATAATAATCATAATACCTCAATGCTAATAATAAATGAACTTAAATTGTATGGGACCAAGTTGGAAATTCATCCTCTCGAAAAAAAACTAATCAATTATACAAACACTGGCTCCAGATCGGCACCGGGAGAGTGCCCAGGAAGCTGGCCGCATTACAAGGCTGAAGGTCACCCGTCGCATAGACTAGTCTCTCTGCCAGTTCGTGGCATATTTTAGTTTGTAGCTATATTTAGCTATCTACTGCACTTATATTTTATGGGCACTTAGTTTGTAGCTATAGCTATGTACTGCAGATTTACCTGAGCTCTGGCTGGGCGTCCTGTCCTGCACACTCATATTTTGCACGGAATCTGCTAGCTTGTGTTCCGCGGGCTCGGTTTCTGTAGACTGCACTGTTGATAGCCGGTTCTGTAACAATATCGTATTCGTGGGTGGACCTTTTCCTTGTTATTCTGTCCCGTGACCCAGGGCACAATACTACAACAATTATTCATTTCTTCAATGCATTTGTGAGTACAAAATGGTCTTAAATATCTAAGAAGTTCCAACACAAACCTCGTAAGGGCACTGCGTTCAACTTCTTGGAAAAGTGTGGACAACTTATATTTGGACTTGTCAGGAGATAGTGTACATAAGAATATATATCATACCTAATCATTTAGTTTACACTAGCAAGCGTTACTTTATTTATTGTTTTTATTTGGGACGTCAACACCAATACAATTCGTAACTATTAACAATATAGTACTACCACAAAAGCCAATAAAAGATGTCCACAAAAATATAATAAACACAATACATAATAATATAATATCAATACAATAACTAGTTAAAGCCTGACCAGAAATATATGAGCAAGGGTCTGACACGCTTTGATAGAGAAAGATAGCCTTATTCAGATTCCTAAAAGAAGAAATAGAGAAGTGTGCCATGTTTTGTCTTTATCAGCGACCGAGCATTTTTTCATGGTCGGGTTATTGGCACAATTCAAATTCGAAGCAAAACAATCAGCTAGTGTCAAAACTGCTAAATAAATAGAAGGTTTTCTGTATTAAATTATTATAATTACCACATAATTTACATACTAACGGATGTGGAGTGTTTACGCGTAGCATCAAAAATGGTGGGATGTTCAGTGCTTGGCTGTAAAAGCAACAGCTTACGAAAAGAAGCGAATGTTACATTTCATGCGTAAGTACAAGTTTTTTAGTGTTTTGATCACCTATTTCTTTCTCAAATCTCACAAGAATCAAGTTACAAAGTTAAATCATTAGTTATATCATGAAAAAACTTGATAAAATAGGAAAAATCTGTAAATTATTTTCAAAATAACTCGGAGCATTTTGACATGTAAATATTGCAAATCGGTCAAATTGCGTGGCATAAATCTACGATAGAAGCCTGCTAACATAGACGTCTAAATAAATCAGTCGGTTTATAATCCAATTTGGGGATGCCTAGATATAAAATAAAAATTACCCCCATATTTGGGGAATCTATAGCAAATTGATATTTTCAGTTCTCCGATTCCGACAGAGAAAGAACCGTGTAAAAAATTAATAGCAAGGCCTGAGAAAAATTTTATTTTCGCAAATAGTATTGGTGATATCCTATCTAGGTACTTAGGTCATTTACAATTTTACTATTTAATTTTGCTTTGTTACAGAATGTCCCAATAAGGCGGTGCGTCCATGAACGTGGAATGTCACGATGGATTTAAAGTATCCTGAGTAGAATAGAAGAAAGAAGAAGTTTCATCCTATTTTTTTAGTACTGGCCAGAAAAATTCTACAGTATTCAAGAGCAAATCAAAAATTTTGCTCTGAAACAATTGTTGTAAATACATATTATTTAAAGTTTAAACTAATTTCATTATTTTTATTATCAGAGAACCCAAGTATATTATTTTTATTTGATTATACGGACTAGTTTTGAAAATACTAAAGATAAAGGTGAAAGCAGCGTCGTCTATGACTCAAATCAATCAGCACTCAAATGACGACACCTTGTGGCAAATTGACAGTCGTAGCCTATAAAAGAACAGCGCTACAATTTTCATACTAAATCCGCCTTAGTGATAGTCCGACTTTACTGCTCTGTGACCAAATTACCTTTCGCCTATGGTCTTTAAAAATGAGGAACAAATAGATTTTTAATCGTTAATTGGAATATTTTCAAAAATATAGAAAGGGAATACATTATTTTTTTATCTTTTATCATTATTTGATGTTATCGGAAAATGAGTAAAAAATAAATAAATGTGAATTCGAGTACTTGGAACGTTTCTCTCTAACCACTTTTTATGGGGTTTTTTTTTGCGACCATGGCAACCCCACATTTTGACGTCATTATATGTCTTTCTCTTACGCCTGGTCGCTCTGTGGCAAATCTATAACTACTATACTATATCTATGTATATGAGGATGCGCCATATTGCGGAATTTCACTGAAACTAATTTCTAACACTGGCAATGGTTTCATGACGGTTTGTCAACACTGTAAATGTCATTCGTAGTGATTTAAGACATAGGTATTTAAAAAAATTCAAAGAAAATGCCGAAAACCATTTACAGTCGTGATCGTAATATTATACATAAAGTGTATACGTGTTTACTAAACGAAAAACAGTCAGGAAAAGGGTGCATGCCATTGAATGATATTTATACGAGGTTACGATAGTAAGTGACAGGAATTTAAACTACACTCCGGATTTTAATTAGGCGAACTAACTTGACAGTTCATTGCACACGAATGTTGCCACAGTTTCGCTAGTGTTGTTAATATCGATAATTAAGTTAAGAAGAAGGTTGATAACGTGAGCATGGACTCATTGTCTATGCTATACTTCTTTTTATATCTCTGCTATTTGTTTCCTAGCAACTGTTGTTTTTATAATCTTTACACTAATATATATTGTCGTGAACGAATCACACGCTTTTCCTTGCTAATTTAAAGAATTAAAAAAAACAGTTCCTACCAGAGGTTAAGTTAAACAGCATTTTAAAAAAGTAGACATTACGTATTTCATAAATTTTGAATTATTGTGTTTGAAATCTAACTAATAATTTTATTACACGAATCAATAATAAAAAAAAACGGTTGCTATTAAAATACTTACATCGAACGAACTTTATTTTAGGACATCGCTTAAAAAGGTGTACGCCTTTTTGTTTTCTTGACAGTTCCATAGTACTATCGAATACACTGATAACTGTACATTTTTAAACGAATATAAACCGTATTACAACATAATTAAGTGTCTATGGATGTATTGTTAAGGTTATATCGACATATTTGTATCGACATAAACCAATCACTATTTTTTTTTTCTATTCCTGACAACACTGAGCTGTCAAGTTAGTTCGCCTAATTAAAATCCGGAGTGTAATAGCATTATAGTGCGGTTGTGATTGGTTGCAAAATTGTTGCCATATAAATCTTATAAATAGCGCCCTCTTGACAATCCTCATATATTTCTGGTCAGGCTTTACAAGAGAAATGAAGCCAACTTTATGGTATGCTCGATCGTGTGCGCACTCACTGTCTGTGTCACGCTGTTGTGTAACGGCCTAAATAAAAATTGATTAAGTCTATATTGGCATCCCTATAATTATTAGGCCCATTTTTTAAATCCTTGATATCTTTAGTCCTAATTATTGTCTATCCAAACGTTATTTGCAGATTTTTTCTTTTAGAATAAAAGAGCATTATGGCAAATAAACGTTAGGGAGGATTTTAGGACAAAACGTTGTTAGGGAACTCGAAGAAGACCCAATGTATTACCAGCTTGTCTT
This sequence comes from Apotomis betuletana, assembly GCA_932273695.1. NCBI lineage: Eukaryota > Metazoa > Arthropoda > Insecta > Lepidoptera > Tortricidae > Apotomis > Apotomis betuletana. Next base: position 7,246,496 of record OW026318.1, on the reverse strand, counting down.
CTTGCATCTGTAACCAGCGACGATCTTCTTCACTCTGATGCTGCTGCCGCGCTAGTTCCGCCAGGAGTCTTCTTTCTACCGCCTGCTCCGTGTCCAGTTCTGGACTCTGTGGTGAGACATAGGGGTTAAAACCGGTTTTGATAGCTTGCTACAGATTTGAAGCGGTCCATTTGAGTTAGGTTTTAAGGAGAGATTTATTTTTATGCTTTTAAAGTAACAATCACAAGTACATGATATTATCTTCAAATATGAGTTTGATCTTTTGGCAACTTTGATAAGCTGAAATTTACTGAAAATCCATCTGTTTATACCTATTATACTCTGTTGTAGTCATTTGATCGTCTTTAATTATCACGTAAATCTTAACGAGTAAAGATATTTATAATACAATACGTCTATAAGTATAGATACTTAGGTATTTACACAGAAGACGTATATTAAGAATCAAACTATTATAAAAAAAAATACAATTCGCATTACAGTGTGTGAGCTGTCAGAATGCAATTCGTGATTTATACCTGTCTCACTCGCTCTTACGCGATCCAGATAAGAACCTTTCAGTATTTACCCAAACCCGAATCGCAATCTGTGAACTCACGAACTGTACAATATTTTGTACAGTCCGCGAGCACTAAAAATATTCTTTAGATTTGTGTGAGATCAGAGATGTTAAAATCTAAGGCATAAATCAGCAGTTCTGACAAGTCACGCAATGTATGGTATAAAATAAAGATTTTCTCAAATGGACGGACATATTTGGAACTAACATTGAAGTTAGTAAACTTTTTACAATTTGTACAATTTTGAAGATTAAACGTAAAGAAATGTTAAAATCGATCGTTTTAGTGAAGAGGGATCAATTTTTTATCGAGCCAAAAGTTACCAGGGGATTTTGTTAACGACAATGTTAGTTCTCTCGCCTTAGAAAGTTAAATTGAAAGTCGCGTACGAAAAATTTCAACCAAAAACAAATCTTTCGCATGTGACAAAAAATAAACCCAAATTCTACCGGAGAAAACCAACATCACACAAACGTCTGTAAAAAAAGAAAAAGACATTTACAAAAGGAAAATAAAACGTGTCACCAATGTAATACGAGTGCCTGCCAAAAAAAATGTTTAAAAAAAACTACGCGATCATGCAACTATAGTCCTACCAAATAAAAATGTCTACGTCTTCATGCTGTAGGAGGAATATAGGTCACCTGTACGGGGGGTTCAACCGCTGAACACTCTTGACGCGTCGCGTACAACGTCTGAGCGTCAATCGACGACGCAGACGCGAAATGTCGCGACGCAGTTGCGACTGCCGGCGACGCGAACTGACTCGCCGTTTGCGAGGGAACCGCCGCCCTATACTGCATCGGCTGAGCGCCGGCCACTACGCTATGCCCGCTATATATCGGCTGAGGAGACGAGTACGACATCGGCGGTATAACCCCCATCGGCTGAACGAACTGACTCAAAGGACTCGCCGATCGCGGCGGGAAGAACGCTTGACTAGACGCGATCGGAGGCGACGGCATCGACTTAGGCATCATTTGGATCACATGACTAGGCTTCACCGGACTTTGGTACGGAACCCCCTGCACCACCCCCACTGGAACCCCGTAAGGAACCGGATGGGAAGCGGCCATCGAGGGTCTATATTGAGGCTTGTGTTGCAAGCCTGCCTTTTGTGCGGCAACCGCGACGCAGCTTTTCACGTTATCGCCTCCGAAGTCGTATATCTCTTCGACTAGAGGCGGATCGGGCTGCGAGCGCATCTTATTGACGACGCTGGCGGCCAACTGAGCGTTTAACGAGCCTTGAACTGAGAATTGACCTATGTCTTGTTCACGTCTGTTCCTAGGAGGGGGTGAAGCGGGGACCGAGTGTTGACGAGTGAAAGGAGCTATAGGGACGGGTGAGCCTCGGTGAGAGAGGCCGCGAGCGTTCCGCTCCAAAGAACCCATCCGAACCGGCGCGCGCTCGGCCGTGGACAGAGTTCCTCTAGTATTTCTCTCCAGCGACCTAACACGACTCGCGTAAGGTTCCGTCGAGACTTCTGTCTCTGTCGGAGGGACGACTTCGCGCGGGGAGACGGGGTTCTGACACAAATTGTCGCAGCTTTCCTTCGCGGCCACGACGATAGTCAAGGTCTCGTCCTCGGCCGGGACGACGGGGTCGAGCTTGTGCAGGGAGGCGGCGGGGATGGGGACGGTCTGCAGCGGCAGGTCGACGAGCTCGTCGGGCTTGGGGTGGATGATGCGGGAGATGGCGTCCTCCGGCAGCGCGGAGAAGTCGACGGCGACGGTGTTGAATACCGAGGCGGGCGTGGTGTAGGCTTGCGGCTCGAGCGCGCGCGCCTGGTTCTCGCGCAGCAGGTGCGCCAGCACGAGCGGGTTCTGCGCCACGATGTACGTCTGCGGGGCCGCGCCCGTCGACGTGCTCTCCGCCGCTGTGGAGGAAGAAGGACGTTCACAGACAACCCCCACTAGACGGAGCATGTAAGGCACATGTAAGGCGACCCGCGCGCACCAACGATATGGTACGGCAGAACATTAAAGTATCAACACGGCGGCCACCGTTTAGTTGCGTCCATGTTTATGAGGTCTCTCTACACCACTTAACACTACAATTTACCATGTTATTTATTTAATTGCTTTTTTCGTTGACGTACGCATGGATCATAAACAAGGACGCAACTAAACGGTGGCCGCCGTGTTGATACTTTAATGTTCTGCCGTACCATATCGTTGGTGCGCGCGGGTCGCCTTACATGCTCCGTCTAGTAGGGGTTGTCTGTGGGGACGTTAGTTCAGTGGTGCCCGACCTGTGGTCCGCGGGTAGTCACATGGAAAGAGGGGGGATTTGTTTACACGTGATTCCGCGAACTATAAAAAAAGCGGTCATTGGTGAAAAGGTTGGGGACCACTTAAGGGGTTTGATTGGATGGTTGCGATGTTATACACCTTGGGCTCAGTTCTTTCTATGATAATAGTTGATCAAACCCGAAACCAACTCATTGTGAAGTCCGAGTAAAATTTTGAACAGCAAAAGATGTTAGTTAGTTGCGCTTGGCCTTTTCCGCAAGTCGATAGTCGGTTCCTGTGAGTTCTCAGTAAAATGGTGGCGAGTTTATGGTTTCGATTCAGGAGCATTTATTTTGTTTATCTACACGTTCCTGTCTTCTGGTGTTGGTCGTCTGGAGGTAAATACTAGAACAGCGGACCTCATGGTATCCCCCGCCTGCTGCGCCCTTCTGCAGGACTGACTGGAGCAGCACCAGTACTGACCGGACAGGTTGGTGCTGGGGCGGCAAGGCTTGGGCGGCGGCTCGGCGCCCCACGAGGCGGCGGCCACGCGCCGGTTCTCGCGCCGCATGGTGTCCCACGCTGTGCTGCGCTCTTCTTGCAGGATCTCGCTGGAAAACAACCAATCATTGAGCTAGCTGCTGATCATAAAAATTTATGTCACGTATCCATACTAATCCATACTAATATTATAAATGCGAAAGTGTGTCTGTCTGTCTGTTACCTCTTCACGCTTAAACCGCTGAATCGATTTTGATGAAATTTGGCATGGAGATAGTTTAAGATCCGAGGAAGGACATAGGATAGTTTTCATCCTGGAAATTATCCCTAAAAAGATTGAAAAGTGAGTAAGTAATTCATGATGACATTGATGACCCTGTAGGAAATGTAATTATTAGACCAAAAGCACAATTGCTATTACATTTGCTTAGGCGCTTTTAATAATCCCTTTTATTAATTGAGGTGATTATCTATCCTGTTGTACGAGGGTGCTTCCATACTTCCAAGTTCTACGCGGACGTAGTCGCGGGCAAAAGCTAGTACCTATATACGTCTCTTGACAAGCAAAACTCACATAATAAGTAAGGCATGTATTTAACGCGGCGACAAATTAATCTGATTAAGGGATTTATAAAAAATTAAGGGGGGTAGCAAAAATAATAAGTTGGCGACTAATTGCGGAGACTAGTATAAAGTAATAAAAAATTGGGCAAGTGCGAGCCCGACTCGCGCATGAAGGGTTCCGTACCTATACATATATATAATCTATAACAAGTTTGTTGTATGGGAGCCCCCCTTAAATATTTATTTTATTTTATTTTTAGTATTTGTTGTTATAGCGGCAATAGAAATACATCATCTGTGAAAATTTCAACTGTCTAGCTATCACCGTTGTTGAGATACAGCCTGGTGACAGACGGACGGACGGACGGACGGACGGACAGCGAAGTCTCAGTAATAGGGTCCCGTTTTTACCCTTTGGGTACGGAACCCTAAAAAGTAGCAGCTAAGTAATCAATTTTCGGCTTTGTTTCAATATAAACTATCGAGTTATTGTTTTGGCGACTGAATTAAGTAATTAAGCGGAAACATGACAGCGGATAAAAAGTTGAAAATGGCCTACTCTAATTGTTCAATGGAGATTGCATATAATATAAAAAGGTCATAAAAAAAATAAAAGGAGCGCTTTTTAGGGATATAAAAAGAAAACAACCTAACCTAACCCGGCCGAGTCGGATCTTCTGCTAATATTAGTCGCCAAGTCATTATTTATAGTACCTCGCCTATGATTTCAGTAATCTTGTTTATTATTTCTGCTACCTTAAAGTAGCTGCCATTATTTGAATTTTGAAATATCCTTAGTTTAAAGCTCATTTAATATAAATGATTGCCAAAATATTTAATCGCTGACAAGTTATTATTTTAGTTGCAAATAGTTTGCTGCTCTTTAATTTTTCTGTCGTCGCGAAAATAATAAGCCAATAAGTAATACTTACAACAGTGTCTCTTTCAGCTGGTGTTGCTGCGGCCGCTGCGACGGCTCGTACGCCCAGCAGCGCGACATGACGGAGTACAGTCGCGGAGGACACCGCGGGGGGAGCGCTAGTCGCTCTCCGTTCTCCAACTTGCCGATCACGTCGTTGTTCTTCACGCCGCTGAACGGTTTCACGCCCAGCATTAGGATCTCCCACATGCAAACGCCTGTATAAAAAATAAAAACGATTAGTAAAAATGTAGGCATTCGTCTCTTACATGGGCGCGACGTGACTATCTTTGTTTTATAGTAATATTCAATATAAGCGACGCATACATTCGTTAAATTTTAAGTATTATAACTTAAAAGCTGATTGCTTGCATTGGTGAATTTTGAAAGCGACTCTCAATTATTGAAGTATTAATTTGTATTAGATTTGTACAGTGAATTGTAATGTGTGTAATATTCTAATCTACAATTTTAAAAAACACACTTATATTTTCTAAATGTTTATATTGAAACGAAAACTTAAAAATATATATTGTTCAGGCGGGATTCGAGGTGTTCGAATCCGCGTTTAAAACGACTTTCCTGGCTAACACGGGCTTCCTACCTATTGGACCACTGAAGCAATGCGAGAGCCATTGCTTCTTGCATGCCTTATGGTGGTATATATTGTCTAGGTGGAAGAAAACACTATAGACATAACATACCGAACATCCAAACATCAGAAGCGGAAGTAAATCTTCGGAAGTTGATGGACTCCGGTGCCATCCACTTGATAGGTAGTTTGCCGCGCGATGCCTTGTAGTAGGACTTGTCTTCTACCATCTTCGAGAGTCCGAAGTCGGCCAACTGTAGACAAAAAACATAATCTTTATTTATTTATAATTTATTGCACTGATAAAACTAGTACAAATGACGGACTTAATGTCACAAGGCATTCTCTAATAGTCAACCATAGGGCTAAGCAGAAAGATTGAGTTGATGCACGGTCTACAGCGTTCTGAGCCAGTTTTAACATCTATTTTAGAAATATATAAATATAACATATAAATACATCAACATAGATAAGTACATAATTACAATATATCACATATATAAAAAATATCATGTAAAACAAGATTTATTTGCAACACAACTTTTAGAGAATTATGTCCCTAGTTGGCTCCGGTGAAATTAGTTCCGTTGTCACTGTACATCACACTACCACATTTTGTATTATCTACTGCATTATAGTTACGTATGGAATAGTGCCGGTATAATATTTCAGCACTAATAATGCCTTCATTGACTAAATTTCCCCATTATTCTTCACTACATTCAATCTTAGCTCCGGTAAAGTTAGTACCGTTGTCACAGAATATATTCAAATAGAACTGTTTTTTTAAGCATGACGAACTGTAAAAGGGCTGGTTAGCCTTCACTACCAGTAGTCGGACTATGTGTGGGAGTATAACCCGCTTGTGGGAGTGAGTGAGTTAGAGGAGTGATCTTGTAGCACAGACAATAACCCCGGCCACCACACAATCCGATCCGATCCGATCCAATTGACGTCAGCAAGCGAGACATCGCCATAAAACAGACAGGGACCTAGACACTTTCTGACGTCAGTTGTGGCTGCATTATGTTCAGTACCTTGACGCAGGTGGGCGTGGAGACTAGAACGTTCCTAGCGGCAATGTCACGGTGCACAAACTTCTTGCTCTCCAGGTAGCTCAGGGCCGTCGACAGCTGGTATATGTATAGCACGAGAGTACACGTCTCTAACCTGGAAAGTAATAATACAACTTAGCAGTCTGGTAACTAATAAAACTCACTGCAGTTCTATTTTTAAACCCCCGTCATAAAAGAAGGGTGTTATAAGTCTAATACGTGTGGCATTCTTGCTTCAAAACGAATGGTCGGATTTGGATACAGTTATTTATTAATCGAATCGAAAGGCTTGTCTGTCGAGATGGTTCTTAGCTATATTTGTCTGGGTCTTGGTTGTTTTTATGTTTAGTTTAGGTTATTTGTAGACAAGTTTCAGTAGAAGTAATCTACTATACTTAATGGTAGATGAAAAGGGTTTGTTTTGTATCAATGCTAAGGATTAAATAGTGTTGGAGTTTTTATTTATATTTTATATTTGCGCGTGATGCAGACTTAAGATAATAGTAGGGGCATCAAACATTGGGAATATCAAGCATCGATAAAAGAAAATAGGGGAGGCTACGGACACTAATAGACTGAAATAGGTTGATGATGATGGTGATGAATCATCAAAAGATACCTCAAAGCAAAGACAACAAACCCCTTTGCACTCGACCAACAGACCTAGGGTGACACGGATGACTTGATACAAATAGGTCAATCAACTTTTTTCTGTTGCTTGTTGCCATGGTGATGTCCCCTGGGTTACTCTTTAAAACTACTATTTTGAGCGGCAATATTTAACAAAAATGTTGTAATTGCAGCAGGAATAAACCCATTCTTATTTAGAATATCTCTTGAGAATACCGATATTATAAATTATGAACACTTTCCTAAGAAGTTGAATCAATATTGTCTCCTGGGTGACGGAACAGAATAACAACAAGAAAAACTTGATCCACCCAAATAATAACAATAGCATATAGCATAGAGAAGACGATGAGAATAACAACATACCTCCTAGCATTTTGTTGGAGGTAAGCCCTCATTTCTCCGAGCGTGGCCAGTTCCATAACAATCCAGATGGGCGGGGCACTGCACACTCCCACCAACCCGATGATGTGCGGATGAGAGAATTGCTGCATTATGTCTGTTAACAAACAATACATTTATTGAAAGCTATGTTATAGTACACTAGCGACCCGCCCCGGCTTCGCAAGGGTGCAATGCTGATAAATTATGCATGTGCTATATATATAAACATTCCTCTTGAATCACTCTATCTATTAAAAAATCGGATCATAATCCGTTGCGTAGTTTTAAAGATCTAAGCATACATGAGGACAGACTTACAGACTGCAGGAACCGACTGTGTTTAGTAGTGATTACATACCTAGGGCGGTGAATACGTTATGTCCCAGATCGCTGGTGTTTGTGTCCCGAACCGAAGGCGAGGGCCATAAACGTGACTTTACGAATTATCGTATATGGTTTGTCTATAGATTTAAGTCTTGCCTTGGCCGAGAAGTAAGATTTTGAGTGGAAAGATAAACGTCCTGAAGGTCGGGACGTGATACCAATAATAATTATTACTATTGGGGTCGTTAGACAATACTATCCATAGTGATGAAAATCAAGTTTTATTCAATAGGATTCAGTATTTATTTCGCAAGAAGAACGAAGGAGCAGCATTCCGATAATTAATGTTTTGAATTTGGTTAATATGCCTGAATATCAGTTGCCTAACCCCTAGCCGAATTGCCATTTAGACGGTTGATTTTAGCCGCGCGGCAAAAACCGTGCGGTTTTAGTAACCCGCGAAACCCCGCTTAAGGTAGTTCCGATGATCAGTCTGTCTAGCTAGTCCACCATGGGCTACAGTATTTCCAGCTCTGCAGGACTCGAATATCTCGCCGCGACTTCGCTTGTCGCGTGACTCAGCGTCACCCTGTCTTGCTCGCACGGTATTGAAAGGGAAGTGACAGGTAGTATTTGTCGCGCTACAAAGAGTCGCGTGTCACAGTTATCCTAGACGTGCTGATGCGCCCCGAAAGCACTTAAACAGCTAACTAGTCTTAGGCCCCCCATACATGGGAAGGCAAAGAACACGACCGTATTGTCAGGAGCATAAAATCGTGTTCAGATATTTTTGTTCTCGTAAGTGTGTAGATGTAAATGAACTCGACTGTACATAAAAACAAAGGCGAACGTATCCCTTTAAGGGATCTCTTCCAGTTAACTTTTGAGTAAATGAGTGCTAAACATAACTATAAATGGTAGACAAACCAAGCAACATGTATAATATAATAGTTACAAAGGAGGATAACTTTATAATAATACACATGAAAATGCAAAAACCAGCATAGAGAGAGATGTGATTGAATCGCTTCAGTCCATCCGGCCGCCGTAAGCGTGGTGACCTTAAGGCCATTTCATTCATACACGGTGCGGATTTAAGTCCATCAGATGGAACTGAAGGTAAAGGTTTGGTCATGTATGACGACGCGGTTGGCGCAGTGGTTAAGCAACTGCCTACTGAGCCGACGGTCCCGGGTTCAAATCCCGGCAAGGGCAAATATTTGTGTGATGAACACGAATATTTGTGCCTGGGTCATGGATGTTCTATGTATTTATTTATCTATATAAGTATGTATATCGTCGCCTAGTACCCATAACACAAGCCTTCTTGAGCTTAATTTGAGACTAGGTTGATTTGTGTGAGGTTGTCTGATGTATGGGGGCCTTTATTATTAGCTACTCACAGGCTTCCTCGAGGAACTTCTCAGCGGTGTCCAGGTCTGCGTCCAGCTTGCAGGTCTTCACGGCGACGGGCAGGATGTACTCGCCGCCCTGACCCTGGCCCTGCTGCTTCTGGAGCGTCAGCTGCCGACGGAGCGACGGATGGTTCGCTGAGGCCACTCGACAGGTGCCTGGAGTTGACAATAAAGAAATCAGCTGTATACGAGCAACTGGGTTAGATCTTACTACTGCAGAGTATATTTAAACCAATATATAGCAGTGGCCCGGAGTATCGTTAACCGACAGCGACGGTGGGCGAACTCTTCCCCTTGAGTCTTGCTTTGCGCTCGCACGACTTTTGTACTTACGCGCCGCGATCGGCGACCATTGTTAACATTTAGTATCAATACATAGTGTTTACAGTACGCTACGTTTTACTTGAATAAATGAATGAAAATGTATTCGTTACTTTACGTTACTTTACGTTACGTTACTTGTAGGTAGTCTAGATCTCCCTAAGTACTAGACGCAACAAGTAGGAATCCTTTTTTGGACCTTATGCATTATAAACAGCATCCAAAAACTGCCTTTCTTTCAAAGTAGCAGTAACAAAGCGAAGAAAATTCGGCCTTAAAAAAGAATTCCTAATATACATACGAAGACAGCAAAATGTGATCATTGAAAAGGTTACCTTTGTGTACGTCGCCAAATTGCCCTTCGCCGATGATACCAGTCAGCTCGATCTGGTTACGAACTAATTCGTAGTCTCGAACTGGAAAACGATAAAAATCGATTCAATGATGTTTTAGAAACGCAACCACGAATACTGATCAAAATTCTGAATAATGTTCTTTATACCGTTTTAAAATTAGCTAGTGGCTACTCGCGAGTTTGTTTCTAAATGGTTGAATTTTTACGTTTTCACCTCCATATTACCGTCATTTTCAAAAATAACGCAAAAATAAAAAAATATATATGAGCATCGGTTACGATGTGATGCCATCCGTCCGGGTTTCCCCGGATTTGTCCTAGTTTGGAGGCCGTCCGGGGGGTTTTCAAAGTGTCCGGGTAAAACCCGGATACTTTTTATGTGAATGAGAAAAAAAGCGATTGTTTTATTAATAATATTATTTCCGGACACGGCCGGGGAAAAATGCGAACTACGCCAAATGTCAGAGCTATTTTTAAGTTATTGTAAATTTGGAGATGATAGCCCTAGACCTCCAGACGATAACAGCCGGAAATCCGGTCAAACGAAAATAATTTGCATCACGCTGAAACGGAACGAGCGCGGAGAAAACGAACAAATTAGGCTACGTTTTTTGTGAAGCCATCACATTCACTGCCAGCAACGCGTATGTGTTTTCCGTCATACAAGTTTGTTCCTAGGCCACGCCCCCTGGCAGCGAATGTGTTAAATATGAGCAATGTGATTGGTGATTTTTACAAATCTCCGCTAAGGGTACATCTCTACACATGCGGAGCGAGGACTTACGGAACCGACCAATCACAAAAGTGAATTAGAGGTGAAAAAGAGATTTCAACTCAGGGACCTAATTCGAGATTGACATTTGAGTGATCGCCAAACGTCAAATCTCTATTAGATAACAGTTATATCGCCATTGAACTGTCATTTAAATGCGATGAGCTTAAAAGTGACATATCTCATCTCAATTTTGGAAATACGAAGGCGATAATGATTGTCAAAAATGTTATTCATGTATATAAATTTCTGTTTTGAACGAAACGTAACGGACTAATTCCACGTACTACGCGGTCAATTTAAAGTATGCGCCTGTTATTTATGCCGTCACATACAAAGGAAACGAAAATTTAGCGCGTCCGAATTGACGAAGTTGCGATATTCTAGGGATATCGCCACTTGTCAAGTAGGCACACGTCAAAAGTGACGGATGGCGATGAAAAGGAGAGATCTCCATTATATCTCTAAAATTGGTCGAATACCCCCCCAGGTTATTGGTCGATTCCGCTCCGCTCAGCTCCTGAGTATTAGCAGTATAAAGGGGAGTGCTGACCTGCGGGCGTGGAGTAGTCGGCGTCGTCGTCCACGATTTCCGCGTAGTCCTCCGATAATATCGTGCCGGTGTTGCCCTCCCACGAGCTCGCCTTGCCTTCCGACGAACTGCTGCTCATCTCCGCTGGAAATAGTACATTATTGCAGACGCCGGAAAATAAGGGCTAGCCGGGTGAGTAGGTATTGATAGTGATACGAAGCTGGCAGGCGCTTTTAAGGCATGTATAGTGGTTTTTTCAAACATAAGTATGCAATGAAATAACAAAAATAACAAATATATAATTCAGCTGTTTAGCCTGTTTATGAAAACAGACGCCATGTTTAAAAAAAGACTTCCCGACCTAGGCCTTCAATTTTGTATGAGATTCCTTTAGTTCTCTGGAGTTGTTCCGCCCGAAATGTGATACTTTGAAGCCTGATATAACGCACGTTATGACGACATTTCATTATGTTACAAATGAATACAATTTTGGTGAGTATGCACTAGGATTGCATGAACTGTTTCTACCGTCTCCATTCCGACAACACATTATATATCGACATCATAATATCAACGGCAAAAAGCGGAAATGTCTTGTTAAAATATGAATCAGTTCGTCACAAATTTACACTTAAATGAAACATTTATTTACTTACTTTTGCACTGACAGTTCAGCGACTTCCAAACAGTAGCTTGCATAGAAATATAAAACATATGTTAAATGCATCAGACTCTCATCCATGAAAGAAATTAAATTTTAGCAAAATTAATCTAAAGTCCTCCTGATACAGGTGTACAACACCTACTAAGAGTCCTCACTTGTACTCATTAGTTGTAATCCAAAAAACCACCCAGTATTTATTTGTTTGCAAAAAAAAAACAAGTGGTTTTTTTTCAAAAGGTAGACCTATTTCTACATGTTATCAGCTACATAATTATAAGACAAGGTAACCTACTCGTCCTGTTCCACAAGGAGGTCTGTGATTCTGTGACTAGTCTGCAGTACCCGTCTACTAAATCTGCTAAGCTCTCCGCGGCCTGGAACACAAAACACACTAATGATATAAAACACAAAACTAACGTCGTCGTCGAAAATTGTGACGCCAACGTCGCGTAATGTCGTCAAAATTTCAACAATACAAATTTTTGTAACTCCAAAGTTAGACAAAGAACAGGCGGTAATCCGAAATGGACATTCACGAATCCACCGCCCTATGTAATTTTGGTATGGTGTCAGTGGCACGTAGAAAAAAGGTTAATACTGGTAGCTTAGAATAAATACACCTAGAAACCTACTTCGCGCTTGAAAGTGAAGCCAGTTTTGGTAAGCCACGGCCTGTCACGTCGCAGGCTTAGTTTCGTCTGTGTACGTATATGTCACAACCAGTGGCGGATTAAGGGTCGAGAGCGCCCTAGGCAAAAACCTCATTGGCGCTCCTTTGCGGCCCTTTGCGCCCCTTAGCGGCCTTGCGCCCCTACACTCCGGATTTTAATTAGGCGAACTAACTTGACAGCTCAAAGTGTTGTCAGGAATAGAAAAAAAAAATAGTGATTGGTTTATGTCGATACAAATATGTCGATATAACCTTAACAATACATCCATAGACACTTAATTATGTTGTAATACGGTTTATATTCGTTTAAAAATGTACAGTTATCAGTGTATTCGATAGTACTATGGAACTGTCAAGAAAACAAAAAGGCGGACAGCGTTCTTAGCGATTTCCTAAAATAAAGTTCGTTCGATGTAAGTATTTTAATAGCAACCGTTTTTTTATTATGGATTCGTGTAATAAAATTATTAGTTAGATTTCAAACACAATAATTCAAAATTTATGAAATACGTAATGTCTACTTTTTTTTAATGCTGTTTAACTAAACCTCTGGTAGGAACTGTTTTTTTTAATTATCGATATTAACAACACTAGCGAAACTGTGGCAACATTCGTGTGCAATGAACTGTCAAGTTAGTTCGCCTAATTAAAAACTGGAGTGTAGGCACGTGCCTACTTTGCCTTAGGGATAATCCGCCACTGGTCACAACGTCACACAAGCAACATCTGGGCCGTACCCTAAGGCCGCTACTGATTCTATTCTATTCTATTCTGTGTACCTCGACACTGCTGCAGGTGATGGTGAGCGTCTCCGTAGCGCCCTTTACGCGCAACTGCAGCGCCGCTTTGCCGCACGAACCACTCTGGAAACAACTCTGCATTTGCATTCTGCATGACGACGCGGTTGGCGCAGTGGTTAAGCAACTGCCTACTGAGCCGACGGTCCCGGGTTCGAATCCCGGCAAGGGCAAATATTTGTGTGATGAACACGAATATTTGTGCCTGGGTCATGGTTGTTCTATGTATTTAAGTATTTATTTATCTATATAAGTATGTATATCGTCGCCTAGTACCCATAACACAAGCCTTCTTGAGCTTAGTTTGGGACTAGGTTGATTTGTGTGAGGTTGTCTGATATTTATTTATTATTATTATTATATTTACTTAGGATCTTTGATAAAATTTATAAATAGGGCCTGGGGCTTATTTCAAAAAGCTACAACTTACAAGGTGAAGTCTCTTTCTAATACAATAAGTTTAAAAAGAACTTCTACTTATAATTTGCATACTAGTAAACAATGTAGGTTGGTCATCAGAAGGTGCTTTTGATGGTGCTCAAAAAACGGTGGCGGTGCGTCTACTCAATGACGTGTCGTATCCGTACCGTGCCGTTTGGGATTAGGTCGATTTGTGTAAGATTATCCCTTAATCATCATACCCTTACCCTTATCCCGTTTATTTGGATCATTGTCAGATTTAGGTGCGCGTCTTTCCGGTGGACATTTCCGAAATTAAGGATTCCAGTGCCTAATTTTCTCATTAAATGCCTGTGAGAATACAGCACGTTCACTCTTCTATAATCCGATGTAATAGCAACATAACCTAGATTCATACAAGCTCATAACCTTTGACCACCGAAGGGACAATTTTTTTTTTTAACTGACAATGACCTATTTTGGGTCGCATGTTTTCTTCCTCCATTCTTCCCTATTACTCGTCATCTCGTCGTAAGATTGTCCCTTAATATTTAATTTACTTATAACATCTGTGTGAGCGACCGATCCAAACTTTTTTTTATGTGCGATAGACATACATTTGACCTCGAACGTAACTGATGTTAAGTAACGATGAGGCCTAAGATGAAGCATGCTTGTCTAGAAGATGCCTATTCACTCTCGACTTGAAGACTACTATACTAACCTGTGTTTGCGTGGTCTGCGATTGCGCAGTGCAGTTGGACTTCAGCGTCTGCACGGCGACAATGTCAGCGAATGACGCTATTTTTGTGTACGTCGGCGGTTCGCCCGCTTTGTGCGACACGTACGATATGTCTGCAAAACACAATTAAAAGTATATAATAGAAAATCAAACAAAATAAAAAAAATTGCCGCCTTAACGGACTTGAACCGATATCTCTTGCCATGCCGATGTCGGGACAAGGTGGGAATTTCAACTTTTATAAAAATAGGTGATGATAATGTATCCCAAGCGAAGTTACGGGGTTTTACGTGTAAGAAAGAAACAATATGTAAGGGAATTGACATAACACAATCCTCCTGTTACAACAAGTATTATTTTCTATTCAATTAGACATAATCATGTTAATTTTTAACCCCTGACGAAAAAAGGGCGCATAAGTGCAGCCTGCGTGCTGCTTTTTTTTTATTATACTTATTTATTTATTAGAACTTTACAATTTCCTTAACCCATTCATTGCCGAGGACGCGAATTCGCGTCCCATGTATATGCAATCGTAATGCCGAGGACGCGATTTCGCGTCCTCGAGTTATTTGGTTTTTTTTTCTAGAAAACAAGTGTACTTAAATGCTGATACCAAAATGTTACTTTATTTATGAAGGGTAATATTATACTGTTGCTGGTTTTTGGATTCCGTGCATTTGTAATTTTCATAATTCTTATCTCGGATGCCGAAGACGCGAATTCGCGTCCCATGTATGTGCAATCGTAATGCCGAAAACGCGAAATTGCGTCCTTGACAACGTAATGCCGCGGACGCGAATTCGCGTCCTTGACAACGTAATGCCGCGGACGCGAATACGCGTCCTTGATATGGGTTAACCTAATGCCGCGGACGCGAATTCGCGTCGTCGCTTGGAAGGCGGCACTGCGTGATGAGTAAAAATATGAGGCGTCGGCAATGAATATGTGTAATCGTAATGCCGAGGACGCGATTTCGCGTCCTCGAGTTATTTGTTTTTTTTTTGCTAGAAAACAACTGTACTTAAATGCTGATACCAAAATGTTACTTTATTTATGAAGGATAATATTATACTGTTGCTGGTTTTTGGATTTCGTGCATTTGTAATTTTCATAATTCTTATCTCGGATGTCGAAGACGCGAATTCGCGTCCCATGTATGTGTAATCGTAATGCCGAAAACGCGAAATTGCGTCCGTGACAACGTAATGCCGCGGACGCGAATTCGCGTCCCTGACAACGTAATGCCGCGGACGTGAATTCGCGTCCTTGAAATGGGTTAACCTAATGCCGCGGACGCGAATTCGCGTCGTCGCTTGGAAGGCGGCACTGCGTGATGAGTAAAAATATGAGGCGTCGGCAATGAATGGGTTAATCTCAATACATTGTCCCACAAAACCAGTAGCTGGTTTGACTGTGGGATCTTTGTTAGGGAATCTCTAGTTTAGGTAAGGTATGGATTACGGTAGCAGTGTGAAAAAGTGTTTGTTTAACATTCTATTGAACTTGTTTTTGTTGAGGGGGTTTACGGTATAAGTAACGCAAGTAGCACACAGATTGTATGATAGTCACATGTCACCAATGTGAGCTTCGCAAAGTGAGCATATCGAATTTGTTATTAGTTGTTATTTATCACCTGGAGTGTAAACCTCGTCGTACCTCATGTTACATATATGTGAATAAAAAAAAATATAGGCCTTGTTTTAGCCTATTTATAAAGTTTAAAGTGGGTAAATAACTCAGTAAACTAAGTAATTGTGCATGATTTTACTATTTAGGATTAAAATGAACACTAAATATGTAAATAACCTATTGTAACTTTGTTTTTGAATAAAGACATTTTAAAAACAAAACAAACAACACAGATTGTATAAGCACTTATACAGCCTTTCAACAGCTATAATAAGTTTAAAAAGGGCTGTATAAGAAATGCTGGGAATGTGTATCCTCACCTATATCGGGGCCGATGGCGAGCTCGACGGGGATGGCCCAGCCGGAGCCGAGCGCGCCGGTGAACGTCTCGCGGTCGTACCCGTAGTGCGTGTGCATGGTCTCCAGGTATTTCAGCATGCACTCTGTGTCCGCTAGATTTGCCACCTGAAATATAAAATAAAAGGAATTAAATCTTTGTCTTTTCATCACGCATACACACACACGCAAACTCACTCACCGGAACGAGCATCCATACTAATTCCATATTCCATACTAATATTATATATACGAAAGTGTGTCTGTCTGTCTGTCTGTTACCTCTTCACGCTTAAACCGCTGAACCGACTTAGATGAAATTTGGTATGGAGATAGTTTGAGACCCGGGAAAGGACATAGGATACTTTTCATCCCGAATAAATTTAGTGTTCCCGCGGGATGAGCGGGTAACACCGCGGGTCACAGCTAGTACCATATAATGTTTGTTTAGTTTCTCTTGTAACTAACAGTTCTACCTATTATATTTTTGTGGAAATCTTTCATTGGCTTTTGTGGGAGCACTTTATTGTTAATTGATGCGAATTTTATTGCTGTTGATGCTCCAAATAAATAAGATACAAATTACAGACACTTGAGTGACATTATGCTCACGCAAAGTGTCATTCAAGTACCAACTTACCTACCTCATGTGAACGTAATTTTAATATGGTATCCATAAGCAGAGTAGATACCTACAATCAAACTGTGAATACAGTTTTGTAGGAACTTTCTTATGTCTAAGTTTTTATACCCTGTATAAATAATAATAAAAAAACCGGGTCGATTTCGAAAATGTTTGGTACACGGGGAACTGCGCATCCACAGATGGTTATAGGCTTTTTACCCGACTACGGAGCAGCCAAAACGAGGGTTATGATTACGAATTTAATTTCCACGCGGACAAATTTCGCGGGAACCTTCTATTTAGTTAGTACAAAATAAAAATTACTGGCCCAAGACCCGGAGACCGTAGGAATCAAGCTCGGTTCGTTTGTTATATTTGTATGTCCAACAGTTTATGGAGTACATACCTTCTTGAATTGCTGCTGGATGGCCTTCTTCAGCACCTTGGGCTTGATGGCTTCAAGGACAGACTTGGGCAGGAACTTGTGCAGCCCAAATTCCTTCTCCAGGTATTCTATGTTGGATTTCTTGTCCAATGATATTTGCATGTCTTTGCAGAAGTATCTGGAATCACATCATGTGCGTGGTTAATTAAGGAATTGTTATAATAAAAATAAATAATACATAAATATCGGACAACCTCACACAAATCTACCTAGTCCCACAGTAAGCTCTATTAGGCTTGTGTTATGGACACTAGACGACGATAAACATACTTATATAGATAATTACATACTTAAATACAAATAACATCCATGACCCAGACACAAATCGAGTTCATCACACAAACATTTACCCATGCCGGGATTCGAACCCAGGACCTTCGGCTCAGTAGGCATTCCTTAACCACTGCGCTAACCGCGTCGTCTAATACTACCTTAATCACAAAAAATAAAAGACTTCAATGAGAAATAACTTACATATACGAGCAATGTATGGCGCGACCGGAATTACGCGACTCAAATTACGCTCATCTGGCTTCACCCTAAGTTGTCGTAAAATATTTTATCATTTTATAGTTCAGAATACTCACTTTATTTCTAAACAACATATTTGTATCGCCAGATCCTGGTCCACCATGGGATGGTTGGCGTTGAGGTAGTCATGTCGCACCTAGAATAAAACAAAAACAAATTAGTTGTCTGTAAAGTCGGCTTACGGACGATAATTTTACGTGATAACGTATGCCGGCCGATGGAGTAGAAGAGATAGATGCGTCACAAGCTGAATGCTTAGACCGATCGTGCCTCTCTATCGCTTGTTCCGCGCTCTCGCTTGCACGCTCGGCTCAGGCGGAACGTGACAATGAGTCATGCTTTTTCGTGCGTGCAGCCGGCGTTCATCGATTTATAAGATGTTATCACTTCAAAAATATTGAAAGCAAGAAAAAAATATTTGGAAAAGAATTAAAGAAATCGAAGATTGGTTTGGTTCTTGTCAGTAGGTAACCCCGGTCTTATTCTATATTTCGTGGTTTATTATCATTTTCACATTCACTGCCGATAACGCTCAGTCTATACAAATTTGTTCCAAGGAGGCTTGACACGGCAGTAGGTAACCTAAACTGCTTAAGTAGCTGCAGAACCAAGATAGTTTAGGGTCCGTGAGCATATTTAATTAAATATTATTGGACAGTTTGCCTTATTGAAAAAATGGTGTGTAGATTGCCACAATGCAGGTATTGTAAAGTAATAGAGCATTTAAAATACCTGATCATAGTAGTAATGGAACGTGACCCGATCAGAGTCGCACAGCCCCCTTAGGTTCGCTGGCAGATATCGCACGCGCAGCTCAAGCCGCCACTCGGACGCCGGCCATTTTGTAAGCAGCTCCGACACCGGGGTGTCCTGGTGGATCCAGCGGATCTGGAAGTGGAAAGACGGTCAGGTCAAATAAACAATACAAAGATCGACAAACAAGGATAAGGAAAAATTCGAAAGGCTGCTTGGGAGTTACGGTAGCGGAAAGGTTAACCAGCGCGTACAGCAGGTACCAGATTCGAATCCCGGTCTCTTCGACCAGGTAACTCATTTTCAATTTTCTTTGAGCTTTGATCTTTGTATCAATGAATAATATAAAAAATGTGGTGTGTACCAACATGAAAAATGAGACATTACATGTTTCAAAAATTTATAAAACAATATAATTACAAAATAAGATGAGACCAACTAGCCGTCTTTGAATTAATTGGAAGAAGCTTATTAGCGACCCGGATCTAAGATTAAAACTTCAAGCCCTTAAAACATTTTAATGTCCTCGGTAGGATCTGTATCACACCTTGGGCAGACTCAGTAGACCGACACATTCATAGCCAATGCAATCGTTCCTACCTTTCCCAGTAGTAAACTACCTCGCTCGTAGCGCGTAGCAAGATGCGTAAACTCGTTTGTCGGCCGCTAGCCCCGCTAGTAGAAGCCGTAGCACTCGTAGCCCTGATTCGTAGCCGATGTAATCGCTTCTGCCTTCCGAGTAAGCAGTCTCGCTCGTAGCACGTAGAACGATGCGCACTCCCGCCCGCACTAGCCACGCTACTAGAATAGAAGCCGTAGCACTCGTAGCCCTGACTGACTGATCGTAGCCGATTTAGTCGCTCCAACTTTCCCAGTAGTAAGTCGTCTCGCTTGTAGCACGTAGCACGATGCGTGCAACCGTTCCCCGGGTTTTAGCCACGCCACTAAGGTCCGTAGCACTTATATTTAGCCTATTCGTAGTCGATATAAACGCTCCTACCTGCCCAGTAGTCAACCGTCTCGCTCGTAGCGCGTAGCACGATACAAATGCTCGCTCCCTGGCCGCTAGCCTCGCTGCTAGGACACGTAGCACTCGTAGCACTGACCGACTGCGGTTCGTAGCCGATATAATCGCTCCTACCTTCCCAGTAGTAAGCCGTCTCGCTCGTAGCGCGTAGCACGATGCGAACACTCGCTCTCCGGACGCTAGCCTCGCCGCTAGTAACCGTAGCACAGAGCGTACGTCCTCGTCGGCCGAAGCGCGGACCACGTTGAAGCCACCGTTCGGTAGGTGGACTTTAAGCGTTGACTGGTCCGCTGGTGCTGTGCCTGGAAATGTAAGAGATGTATTGTTAGAGAAATCATCGTAGTAAATCAATAAAAACGAATAAATGTACACTAGTGCAATAGAGAGAGCTGAGTCCAATTATGCTTGTTATTATTAAATAAATATTAAGGGACAGTCTTACATAAATCGACCTAGTCCCAAACTAAGCAAAGCTTGTACTATGGGTACTAGACGACCATATACATTATATATAGATATAGATTAATATAGATTAAATATCCATGACCCAGGAACAAATATTCGAGTTCATCACACAAATATTTGCCCCGGCCGGGGTTCGAACCTAGGACCGCCGGCTCAGTAGGCAGGTGAACTACAAGCTGCGCCAACCGCGTCGTCAACGATGATAGAAAGGTAAACGGATATATAATATGAAAGTAGAAATCATTACCAAATACATTATACTTCGAGTATTAAATTTGAGCTAATCTAAAATGATATAAAGTAATTTTTATGATGTTTTAAACCATATATCACAGTGGTCATACGAATATTTCTAAATAAATTTAACTATCTAGGTGAGATTTTTAGGAACGGAACTGAACAATTACCAAGTTCCCAAATACAACAATTTACTTTTGAAAATATTAAGTCAATTAAGTACAAAATACGACGGGGAGAAATAACTTATATTTACGAACCAAGTTACTAACTGGAGTAAAATACACGTTATATGTGTAAATATTCGCCCCAATCCCGAGAAAGTAATATTGTCAATTTAGTATTATTGTTGATTGCCCGTTGCGGGCGGAATGGCGCTCATTACTGAACTTCTGCGCCGCAGAGTAACACACAAACAGTTTATTACTCGCTTTTGTTTAACAAAGGGTGCAAGTTTAAGGCTCATCCGTTCAAAAATGCTGATTGTTTGGGAGATTTTCCCTATGATGTATGAACATGTTTCTTAACATATTATCAATGTTACTACTTAGAACAGGGCTATATGCAATTTATTGGCATATATTTGAAACCTACAGTTTTAATATTTCATTGATAATTTTTGCTTCAAATACTACTCGAAGTTGACAAAATTGACGCAGAAAACTGGGTTTTTCAACTTTTTTTCGACTGCACGCAATAAAAGCATGTAACAGCTATGTCACTATCTAGAACTCAGGGAAAAGTATTATTCAATTTAAAAAGTTGGTTGAAATTACCAACTTTTTTATTTGCTTCCCGTAGTGAAGAGTAAACTCTCTGTGCCAGTATCAGTTTCGTTCCTCTATTGATTGCTTGAGATGACGTCCTGAGGGACGCGGGTAATTGGACGGGTGAGTGAATCTCGGTCAACATGATTGGATCCAGTTATATAATACGGTGATCATTCACCGAAATATCAAGGGCTGCTTTCAATAGGCGGATAGACATAACTACAAAAATATGTAAAAAATGGGCAAGTGCGAGCCCGACTCGCGCATGAAGGGTTCCGTACCTATACATATATATAATCTACAACAAGTTTGTTATATGGGAGCCCCCCTTAAATATTTATTTTATTTTATTTTTAGTATTTGTTGTTATAGCGGCAATAGAAATACATCATCTGTGAAAATTTCAACTGTCTAGCTATCACCGTTGTTGAGATACAGCCTGGTGACAGACGGACGGACGGACGCGCAGCGAAGTCTCAGTAATAGGGTCCCGTTTTTACCCTTTGGGTACGGAACCCTAAAAAACTACTTGTAGTAATAATTTAAAATGCCTTTAAATCACTTCAATTTAATTTTTTTAATATTTCCCGCTAAACGCCAACTTCTTTCATGGGGTCGCTATGACGCCGCCTCCCACTAAACAACGAGATTTACTTTGGCACAAGCCGTTCAAGCAAATCTTGTTTCTTATAGTTAAAACCACGCTAACTCTTCGAAGCAAATGCTTGAAATGAAATGAAATGAAATAATTTATTCAGTAAGTAGGCCACAAGGGCACTTTTACAAGTCAGATTGTGAATCTACCGGCATTTCGAAAGAGGAGACCGCTGTTGAGAAGAAAGCCGAAAGAAACTCGACAGTAAGTAATTTTTTTGCAAATAATACTTAAAACAATTACATTACATTTGTGTTATAACTAATTACATGGATACACGTAAAGGAGATGTTTGGAGACTCCAAATCAATGTTAAACTGAAGGAACATTAAAATGAAATTTTAACGATCAATTTAAAAAAGAAGGACTAAAACGGGACTCTATTGCTAAGCCTGCGCTGTCCGTCTGTCACCAGGCTGGATCTCATGAATCGTGATAGCTAAGTAGACAGTTGAAATTTTCACAGAACGTATATACCGGATACCGCTATAACAAAAAATAATAAAAAAAAAAGTATAAATGAAGTGGTCATACAAAGAACGTGTTTTTGCTAGTCCAACTCGCACTTGATCGGTTCTTAAGTAATTTTAGGTATTTATTTGATTTATAACTTAGTTTAGGCTTTTTATTATTGTGTTGTACGTAGTTAGTGAGTGAGTGACTCCGTGAGTCAATTTTGGATAAATATATTAACATTTTCTTTTAATATGGTTTATGACTTTATGAGTGTGTTTATCGGTAATTCGATACGTATTGATAATGATTTGGTGTAGAGACGCCCGGCTGGAGACAGGCGGGCTGTCGATCGCTTGGTTGCGTTCATTCAGCCCACTTCTCAATAAAAAAATATTAATTCAGTGAATAAAGGATTTTGACCTTACAAACGGTCCAGTAGTTTTGAATTTTTGATATGTTGTCTAGGATGGTTAGGCAGTGATTAAAATGCAAAATGCACAATTCCCCCCCCTCCGCGCCCGCCGCCATATTGAAAAAACCGGCACTCTCTTCATATTTTTGCTCATATCTTCCTTTAGGAGCATTTTAGCTAGAAGAAAGCTTGGACAATGTTATAGAGAGTTAAATTTACTACATTTTCCATTTTATATTTTGTTTCTAGGACAGATAGTTACGGAGATATGCACATTTGAAAAAACTTAAGAAATTGCAATTCCCAACTAAAAAACAAACTTCTGGATTATATCTTCGTTTAGGAGCATTTAAGCCAGAACAGTGCTTCGGCAATTTTGTAGAGAATTAAATTTACTATAATAAACATTTCAAATTTTGTTTCTAGGACAGATAATTACGGAGATATGTAAAAAATAAAGTCACATTTTCCGATAATGTATGTAAAAATGGACATGAGTTTTATAAGCAATTATATTTCCTACATGTTTTAATTTGTCCTAGACTAGTCCGTAACTGAATGACAGCGTCCTAAACCAAGAATTTTGAGAAATTTTCGGAAAATTCGACTTTTCCTGTTTTTTAAATGTGCATATCTCCGTAACTAACCGTCCTTGAAACAAAATTTGAAGTGTAAATTATAGTAAATTTAATTCTCTACAACATTGCCCAAGCTTTGTTGTAGCTAAAGTGCTCCTAAACGAAGATATAATCCAGAAGTTTGTTTTTCAGTAAAAAATTGCGATTTTTTACGTTTTTTTAAATGTGGATATCTCCGTTACTATCTGTCCTAGAAAAAAAATAAAAAATGGAGAATGTACTAAATTTAACTCTCTATAACATTGTGGAAGCTTTCTTCTAGCTAAAATGCTCCTAAAGGAAGATATGAGCAAAAATATGAAGAAAGTGCCGGTTTTTTCAATATGGCGGCGGGCGCGGAGGGGGGGGAATTGTGCATTTTGCATTTTAAACACTGCCTAACCATCCTAGACAACATATCAAAAATTAAAAACTACCGGACCGTTTGTAAGGTCACACATAGTACTTTAGTCTCTATTCACCGTATTATATGTATTTATTTTCGTTTAGTTACTACACTTTTAGATACAATACCATGTGGGCCCTGTAACAGGAGCAAAAAATTAAAAAATAGATTTTACTCGTCAAACTGAACAACATCTGTAGATAAACTTTTTTTTTTAAATACTGTTTTCAAATTTCATTATTTCAAACAAAGTAAATAGCATTTTCAATGTACGCCGTCCAACATTGACATCGCCTTAGCATTGACATAGCTGTCACTTTACTAAATATCAAATGTTTCGCAATACATTGCTTCTTTGAATAAAGTTTATTTTACAGGTTTACATTATAAATGAGTTATTTTTAATAGTTGTTCAATAAATGTTGTTCAGTTTGAGGGGTAGAATCTATGTTTTAATGTATTGCTCCAGTTACAGGGCCCACCCGGTATATTATCAAAAACAAATGACAATCACTTCAATTCCCAGCGATGGTCACAGAATCTGTGGTCATATAGACTGTTCAAATACTATCCTGTGGCTAGAACTGTATTGATTGAACGAGATGACGTCCCGTGGGACGAACTGATTGGAAGGGACGTAATAGGACGGGTCAACGACTTGTCAACGTGGGTTTATTTGTAAATTACCCAGTTTGCGGCGGAATCGGTTACGTGTGGTCTTGGGTAGAGTAGATTTCTAACAAGTCACAGAAGGTTAGTAATATTATCATTCATGTCAATAAAAATAATGACAATATTTACCAGCCACGTTCTTTGCTCAGGGTTTCTAGAAAACATGCATATACTAAATAATACAATTTCCAATCAATGTTGAAAACTGCAAACAAATCGGCGTAGTAATTTTCTAAGTAAGTATTTTTCTCCGAAAATGCACTGTAAATCGGTTCTCGGAATGGATAGACCACTAAAATACAACACACGCTCTGTGCTACCTATTGGCGGTAAAATTCAAAGAGTATGTAATCACTCCGTTTTAGTAAAATTTACGAATTCCACATTTTAGTATAAGTTAACATATGACGCATTTGTAAAGAAAACACTGTAGACTATATCGTAAAATGCATTAAACGCATCAAATAGATTCAAATTATCATAATTATTCAACAACTCAACATAATGTGGGCATTTCCAATGCGCCTGCTCTGCAATTTCATTGAGCAAATATGAATGAACATCCCATGAATGGAAGACGTGGGTGCATACGGACTGATTTTAGAGCTTGTACTCCCACGTATGATATCTAAGTAAGAAGGGCAGAAAATGTATGTACTTCATAGATAGTTACGACGTATTTCTTTTGAAGCCGGCTTGGTTTATTGCTGACAATCAATTTTATATATAAGTAGTAGTACACTTATGGACTTAATGGCATTATTAGTTCAACAAATTGAATTTTTTAATATGGAATGTTTTAATTTGTAGATCGTACGAATATGGTAAGATTTTACAAGTTAAATAAAGGTTAGCATTTTTTATGTAAGTATTCCTGTTGTGTTCGATTCATAGTGTGAAGCATGGGTTTGCATTTTGATCATAACCACATAGTGGTAGTTAAGTATACTATTTCCTCCAGTACTTATTTAGTAAAGAGCATTCTATGGGCAATGGAGCGAGCTATGCTCGGTGTTTCCTTGCGGGATCGAGTCCGAAGTGATGAGATACGCAAGAGAACCAAGGTTGAAGATATAAATCAGTCGCCAAACTTTGATGGCAGTGGGCGGGGCACATTACTCGTAGAACCGATGGCCGTTGGGGCAGAAGGGTTCTTGTCTGGCGACCGTGGACAGGAAGACGCTACGTGGGAAGGCTCCCAACAAGGTGGACTGACGACTCGGTTAGGATCGCGGGAAGAAATTGGATGAGGGCGGCGCAAGACCAATCCTTGTGGAAAACTTTGGGTAGGCCTTTATCGGCTGATAATGATAATGATTCTCCCCAAAGGTGCATCTTTTTAGCGGAAGCCTGTGATTTTCCCGTAAATAACGAAGCTTGAGCCCAAAATCTTGTATTTTATGTTTATTTGTTTTTATACATACATTTTAATTACATAATTACGTTAGAAAGTCGTAAAGTAAGATAATTAATGACTTTAAGTAAGATTGGCTGGCTTTATATTAATTTATGATAAGCCTGATACCTCTAGCCGGAGTAGCAGGTAAAAAGATAAAAGCCGATAAAATGATTGAATGGAACTAGGCAGCGTTTGAAAGGTTTCGCCGTGTCTTGCGGATATCGTGCGGATATCTCCCCAGTAGCGAGCGATATGTGGGACGCTTGATAGCTAACTCTTTTTATAAACGAACATTCGTCCATAGTCTGTAATGATTAATATGGTTTGTAGATTCAGTGATACTATAGCGTTAAAAAACATCAAATTTAACAAAAATGCTATAGAAATTACTACATTGAAATGATGATGATGTTAGGACAAAACAATGGGTATTTGACATAGGTCGTCATAATTTTTTTCCACCAGAAACTATTATAAATCGTAACTAGAATAGACTTGTCAGCGCACTCTAATTTTGAAATAGCCCAAAACAAATATCTCAAGCAACTTTGGCGCCGGATACGAATTCCGCTGTCCGACTAGGTATTTTAGAGTTATAACGAACACCTTGTTATTTTTATTCCTACATTATTCCAGCCTGATCGTTGAGAATATAGGCTCAATAACTAAAAATTAAAATATAACCGTAAATTCAGTATTTCGATCGCGCAACTTCGGTAAAGTCACCTGAGGCAATTGCGACTATGGGACGAATGCGTCTTTTGATGATATCATATAAGCGGAACATTTGAAGACCACTTACTGCTTAAAGTTTGGGACTATTAATATGAAAAAGAGAGCGGTGGTAGTTTTAGTTTCATTTTTATGATATCATCAAAAGACGCACTTGTCCCATAGTAGTTGCAATTGCCGAGATTTTCCCCGGGGGCAACAACATGCGGTTCTTTAAGAGAAGGTAAGTAGGTTCTTAAAGGGTCGGCAACGCGCGTACGATGGTCCTGGCATCGCAAGTGTCCATAAGCGGCCGTAACTGCTTAACATCAGGCGGGCCTACTTTCAGGCTACGCTTCACTCTAGGGGTACGTACCGTGCTGTGTCTCGGGCTGTGTCTGCCGCTTAGGCGAGCCACCCGGTGGTGCAGGCTGTATTCCGCTCTGGCTCACTTTCGGGCTCAGGCTGTGGCTTCCGCTTGGGCGAGCCGCTCGGCGGTGCGGGCTGCATTCCGCTATGGCTCGCTTTCAGGCTACACTCTAGGGGTACGTACCATGCTGTGTCTGAGGCTGCGGCTGCCACTTGGGCGCGCCGCCCGGAGGAGCGGGCTGCATTCCGCTCTGGCTCGCTTTCGGGCTACACTCTAGGGGTACGTACCATGCTGTGTCTGAGGCTGTGGCTGCCGCTTGGGCGAGCCGCCCGGCGGCGCGGGCTGCATGGCGTTGGCTCGCGCTAGCGGTCCGTCGCCGCGCCCGCCACCTTCTGGTTCATGGCTGTAACAAAGAAAAGAAAATTAATATCTCAACATTTATAACTTAGCATTCTAGAACCAGCACCAGGTGGCTCTCTTGATGCACACGCAAACATTACGCTACACAATCTGTACACGAACCTATATTAAAATACAGGGCTTTTATACTTCAATAATATACCAGAGAAAGCTCTGTCTTATTCACTACACAAGCACTTAGCCAAGTCAGTGCCTCGACTAATATACCAAGCAAAATAAACGCCGCAACATTTCGCCTTAAAACTTGACAGAACTAATTTACCGTAAATTGGACACGGGACCCTGAGCTCAAAATTAACCGATTGTGTCAGTTCTTGGCCAACATTTTCAGCTCGGTCACTTGCTTTGAAGGGACAATGGCTTTCCTTCACGGTTGGTATTGAGGACAGTACTGCCTTTGATCTATAGAAAGATGTAAGTACGTAGTTTTCTACAAAGATTTAGCCATTTTGTTTTGGGGACAAGAATCTGGCACGAGTATGGGTCGTCAGCGTTGATAATTTGTCCGCCGTTTACAGAATGGCAGCTCCGATACTGGATTTGGAATACAGCCCGTGTAGCACGTCTATGGCTTGCCATGGCACGTCTTTGGCCGGGACGCACAAACATTAAAAAGAAGGTCGTGAATAGCAGCATCCCATTATTTAAGAAGCCTCTTACAATGCTACATTATTTCCATTGCTGCTAATAAGCTGCTAGTACCTAGTACCTAATTTATCACAACATTTTGTCATGTGGAATAAGCTAATGCAAATAGTTTTTAAACAAGAATCAGGCGTTACTTTGCGGAAATTCGGTTGTCGGACTCCAGACCGTCAACATCTCCTGATGATGCCTCGTAGACTACGACGTAGAGGGGCGAAACACGTGTCGAGTACATTTTGTTATTTTGGTGGTGGTTCGTTAAATTTATTTGCGTATATATTTTTCCTATCGCGGAAGGAGGGAGTAACCATTAAATGCACGTATGCATGAAAAAATATGCAAATAAGTATTAATGGGTTAGCACTAATTAACTGGCACGTTATTATATTGCGGATTAGCGAAGCAATACTATTAATTTTACATGTAACGATGGTATACTATGTTCATACTATCGAATTTCAAACAATAAGGTGTATTACACGGCCAAGTTCCTGCATCTGTGTCAAAACGTGACTATGTCAAAATCCCTGCAATATGCAAGTTTACGGAAACTTATAAACGGTGTTAAGACAATGTTGTGATGCACTTAGTTGCGCGTAAGAGGCTTACAGAATGTCTGCTTTGTGAGAACTTGGCCGTAGAACAGCCGTGCATTGTCTTTTGTTTGATAGAGGCTTGTTTTGATAATATTGTATCGTTTGTTCTACATACTGTCAACAGAGTAGACTGTTTATGACAGTTGTGAGCGCGGGGACCCACTTTCGTTCTATGTTATTAAATGTTACTTTTAAGTATTAATCAAGAGGGGACAATGTAGTAAAATCTACAGATCTCACACTACTCGCAACTATGATAGGATAGGCATTGCAAATGTTATTTAGAAATAAAGCACAAATGATGAAAGACTTTGTTTTCTGACCTCACGCGTAGGGACCCCGCTATCGCTATTTTTTGTCCGCCCGCCTCCTAAGATGGTTCAAACGGTAACTTAATTTGATACCAAGATTAAATTCCTTCCGTTACTTGAATAGGGAGCTCAAAAAAAAAGTTATTGGCTGATTCTCGATCCCAAAGTCAGTGTTTTTTTTTTTTTTGACAAATTTTCCTAAATGTCAAAAAGTTTCCGACCGATTTTGGGAATTCAAATTGCACTTCGAAGCCCTCCTGCTTTTGACATATGGCCCGTTTGCGTACTTCTCATATCTGCGAACCTACAGGCAAATGTCACAATTTCATAAATTGGGGCACTATACCTACTTGATCAGGAAAACAAACTTTTTCATTGTCAAAATATGTGCGTTTATTTCCGTTATGTATCCATCATTTGCGTCCAAATGGTTAAGTAGGCGGGTTCAAACCCTCAGATCTAATGAAAGGTACAAACTCCAATAACCAGAATCCAATATACCCGGTTATCCGGCCAGTAATTATCCGTACACGGCTTACCCAATGTCCGGCGGTGCCGCATCGATCGGCGCGTATATGCAACTGCAATGGTATAATATCAGTAGGGTTGTCACGAATACGTTGGTACCTACCTATAAGATATTTTTTTATTAAGGGATATGCATGACGTTGTAATTAACTCCCTAAATAAACTAAATTAACACAAAAAGTACCCACACAACAAATTATAAAAAGTCTACTTCAAAAGCATGATTTTTTTTTTGTAATTTTCAGCAAAACTAATGATACTATCAAATTAGGTACACAAAAATGTAAACATAAATGTATGACAATTATATACTTCAACGCAGTGTTTTAAGAAATAACATAGCAAAATTCATGTTTTTACATACACTTGGTATTAGTAGCTCATGCGCGCATCTTGTGACACTTTTTCTATAAGTAGAGCGTTTTTAGGGTTCCGTACGCAAAGGGTAAAAACGGGACCCTATTACTGAGACTTCGCTGTCCGTCCGTCCGTCCGTCTGTCACCAGACTGTATCTCAATAACGATAATAGCTAGACAGTTGAAATTTTCACAGGTGATGTATTTCTATTACAACAAATACAAAAAAAAAAACAAAAATTAAGAGGGCTCCCATACAACAAACTTGCTATAGATTATGGTACGGAACCCTTCATGCGCGAGTCGGATTCGCACTTGCCCAATTGTTTTAACGTCCAGTCTCACTTTGACTCCCACTTCTGATGTTTTTAAAGTCCTATTCACATTGGTCGGTATATGACATACCTATAATTCGTATGGAAATCTCATTTGATTGGTACAATGTGTTTATTTGTTAATTGTTCCTGATTTTTTTTTATAAATTTTATTGATTGAAACCATTGAAATTATTAAATTTTCCATCATGTGTGTTGTGTTCCGTCACAAAAGTTGCTTGTTGAATGAAAAAATAGAAAACGGTTAGGTGACTTTATTTAAATTACCTTGAAAGTGCCTAAATGCCTATGCGCAATTCCTAAGTATTTTTATGTCCAGTTTGCGTTTCATACTTTGATGACGTTAAAAGCGGCTTCGATTGAATAAGGATTGAGTTCTATCACTTGCGTAAGACATCCGATCGCACTGTCGTACCTATATAGCTTGTGCATATGCCGCGGAAATTTGAGTACGTATTAGCTTTTGCAATCCGACATGTAAGTGTACCTATTTATAATGCAATATTGCACTTAAATCAAACAACTCTACATTCTCAGGATTATTGGTGCTGAAAGAGACGTTTTTAAAGGATTTCTCGTTGACAACCCTAGCGATTTCATTGTATTTGGCACGAGTGGTCACGTGCGTACACCCTAGCTATCTCGTGTAGGCACAGTTTGTGCAGAATACGCAGAAACCTGGGCATAGCTGCCTAACTGACGCAGTAAGAAAGTATGTATATCTAAATAGATGTGTGTTGGTCTGCAATGTTAGGGTGGCATTTGAATCACTACCTGAGAGTGGTAACGAAGTACTTATGCTTAGATAGCTTGCTATATGGTATGGTTGGTACTTGTCTCGATATCTGCAAGAGAATTTCTCATTTCCTTTTCTGTAATAGATGCTAAACGAAAATTTGTAGTAACTAGGATTTTGAGAATCCGTAAGCCACGTATCGTAAGTTTCATAATCATAATATAAATGAAATAGGAAATAAGAAAGTAGGTAGGTACTTTAAAACACGATAGATGCAAGATTTGTCCTTTCTATGTGGTATGTCAACTAACAGAATCATTAAGGCTCCTTATAAGGAGCCAACGATAAATAATCCGTTTAAAAATGCTGATTGTTTTAGACATGTTTCTCTCTGATCAAACATATTTCTTAAAATATTATCAATGTTACTACTTAGAACAGGGCCATTGCGATTGATTTGTATATATTTGAAACCTACAGGTTGAATTTTTATTGATAATTTCTGTTTCAGAAAACTCTTTTTTCAACTTATTTTCGACTGCACACACTGAAAGCATGAATTAGCTATGCCATATCTAGAACTATATCTAGAACTCAGGGGAAACTAAATATTTTTCACTACAAAAAGTTGTTTGAAATTATCAATATATTTGTCATAATATGAAAAAACAAATTTTTTAAAGGTATAAGTCCTCTTAAAATTGTTTTCTTTCTCCATTTAATAATTTGTAGTAAAAGCTATTGCTGACTGTAGTATACCTAACCCTATGCCAGGCACAGTACAGCTATTTATATAGGTCACTATGCTAGAACTTAGCTCGACAACACACCACCAGTCTCGGCAAGGGTCGGGTAGCAAGTAACCCCACTCCGTTGGTCTGACGTATGCGCACGAGATAAGGATAGCAACACTACATCCCTTTTTTATTTTAATTAAAATTAGATTAATTGGTGATCGTATAAATAATAATATGTGAATGTTTATCTATTTAAATAAAAAGGTTGTTTCACTCAAAACCCATAAAGTATTTAATCAGTCTTGTTTTATGTTATCTAGACCGGTTAATAGTTTAATTTGTGATCTCATTTGATTTAGAACTAGCTTTGCAATATAAACTTGCCGCGAACCTTGTTGACACAACAATATAGAGGATACATCGAGGATACACAAAGGATACCAATACGAAGTCGCTTCAGCGTGCAATATGCTGTAGTCGCCGGTTAGTCTGTCGCAGCTAACCGGCCCCGTACGGGTTCGCGATAAGGAAAAGTTCTCCCACACCAATGTGGATAGAGAGGGAATCGCACTGGTGGAAAGGAAGAGCAAGGCGCGCTTGGTGCCCCGCAAGACTAAGTGGCACAGGCGAGCCGGTTAATTCAGTTCTTGGGATTGCGACACCGTGTTCCACCAGGACATGAAGGTGTACCACTTCAGACCTGTCACTACGTGCAATTCAGCTCGTTTGAGCTACGCGTGTCCCAGCCGCTACAGGCTGCTACTATCTGCCTAATCCTACGCCAGCCTGTCTAGCATAACCACGCCTCGCGGTTCCCGTCGCGAGACAGCGCTAGCCGTCATTCCCTCACACCACTGCACAGCTACAAGAGATAGGCAAATATCTCGCGCGAGAAATAGTCGCACATGACAGCTATGCCAGAGGTCAAACAAAGCAAAGGAGCCACGCCATTATGTCGCTTAAGCCATTAAGGCGCTTATTGAATTAAATCTAACTAGTTTTAAGTTTGGTCTGCATGTGTTTTTGTAGTTCCAAAGCATGTAGGTTATATTACTGTAATATTGTGTAACTTATTTGAAAAATAAATGAATTAAGTATACAAAACAAGGGTTATACACTTCATTCTAGATTTTTTAAGAATTGTGACATGTAGCCTTATCTGGATAATTATTTCACAACAACCACTTTGTCAAGCGCTTAAGGACTATAGCTTGCTCTTTTCCCCCTTTTACCATCTTCAAAAAATTTTTTTTTTCCATGAAACTGAAACTGAAGTATATATGTATTTATCATAGTACTGTTCATTTGTTAATTTTAATTTCTTGTTTAAGGCATGTCTATAGCCGCATTCTTAACGAACCTGATGTGTATGATACGACTTCCACGATACAGGCTGTGCCTAGTGTGAAAGTCACTGTTAAATTATGTTAAATGTAGAAATGTTTCTTTTGGTAAAATAAAAATTATTCAATTCTATTCTAAGTAGCTAACTTGCTTTACACGTCATCATGTACTCTCGTTCAATATTCTCACTAAAGTCATCATTATAATTTGTCATCTGAAATTACGATATATTATATACCATTCAAAAGAATATGAGAATCCAAATAAATTTTCGAAATTGCAACTAAAGTCCAATTTAATTGAGATTTTGAAACCGCGTCTTTTCCTATTCGATCAAGATTTTAAATCACAGATAAACAAATTCCAATTTAATTGCGGCATTAATTAAGAATACCAGATCATTCTCAATATAAGGTTGATAAATAATTCCAGTTTAATGGAGCCATTCATTTGAAATACAGGACCATCATTGGCAATTTAATTAATGTTGTGAAACGATTCCTATTTACCTAATGAAGGCACTTATTTGAGATACTAAACTAAACTGCAAATCCAATTGAATTGAGGTTTTTAAACCGCCACAATTTTAATTGGGTCAAGGTTTTAAATCAGTGGTATACCAATACCAATTTAATTCCGGCATTTCGTTGTAATACCAGACCATTCTCAATTGAAGGTTGATAAACAATTCCTATCTGAGGGAGGCATTCGTTTGAAATACCAGACTATTGTCAATTTACTTAATATTTTCAAACGATTCGAACTTAATGGAAGCTCTTACTCGAAATACTAAACTTTTTTCAATATAATGGAGGTTACTAATTATAAAAACGGTATAAACTCACGTAAAAATTGTCAGGAACGGCCCGACATGTCAAGTGTGCGTGGTATCAGTGGGTAATAGTGAAAATGCAGTGACAGACAGTCCAGTGGTGACAGCGCAAGAGCCCTGCCCTCCCCGCGCCGCGCTATCTGCGCGTGCGCAGAGGGCGGCAAGAAGAGCGATTAAAAGTGCAGTGGGTCGCGAGTCGCGTAGCAGCACGGATAGCTACCCCTGATGAAGAGCTCCAAATGAGTTCGAAACATGTCGGGCCGTTCCTGACAATTTTTACGTGAGTTTATACCGTTTTTATAATTAGTAAAGATGTCTCACGATAGTTTTAATAACATTATAATGGAGGTTGTTAAACAATCTCACCTAATATAGGCATTCATTTTAAATGCCACTTTTGACAATTTAAAAATGATGTCAAACTATTACAGTTTTATCCAGGCATTAATTTGAAGTACCAAACTATTATTGTCAATTCAATTAAGGTTGTCAATCAATTCCAATTCACTGGAGGCTTTGAGACCTCGAGTATCCCAATTGAATGGGAGTCAAGAACACGTCATATTCCCATGTTACCGGCTCTCTGATACCTGAGATATTCCAATTGAATGGAAGTCCTAAAACAACAGCCTTTTCCAATTAAATGAAAGCTTTAAAGCACAGTATATTTCAATTTAATCGACGCGTCGAAGCCATCGATATTCAAGTTTTAATAGGAGTCTCAAAAGCACATACTCCAGTTTATGAACGCTTTGAGTTATTTAATATAAATTTAAAGGAAGGTTTACATAAGGTATTTCAAATTGACCTTCCATGCAATTGTATTTGCTTAGCCGCTAAGCCTTACTATCTTTCTTACGAATAGTTTGGTTCCCGCAGTCTACTAAATAGACGTTTCATAATGCCTTTCGCTAGCTTTAACAATCCGCTTAGCCTATCATATTGGCAATCCAGCGTGGTCTATCAAATTGACCTCTCATAAAGTCTTAGCCTATCATATTGGCAATCCAGCATGGTCTATCAAATTGACCTCATAACGCCTTAGCCTATCATATTGGCAATTCAGCGTGGTCTATCTAATCTGGTCTAATCTATTCCCTCGAGGTTAGACGAAATTATGTGCTGACTAGAGGATGTTCTGACTGTCCAGAGCTGGTCAGTCAGGTTATCCGATTGTTCGTCCCTTCTAAATCGAGGTTCAATTTTCGTCCACGCTGCCGGCTATTGTTCGCTGCTCCTGAGGCGCGAACCATAGCGCGGAAAACTCTCCTCTAGTTCGAGCCTTACGAGAACTTAATGCGCTTCTCGCATCAGCATCGGATTTGGACGTTTTTTGGAAGTAGCTGGATAATTGTGTGTCGTGAATGTTTAAGGTACTGTAAGGCGATGGATGGATGTAATTTTTCAGTAATTGAATCTACCTAATATGTAACATGTTATGTTAAATTATTCTTGTAATTCACAGTGCATTAGTACTAACTGTAAAGCTGTGTAATTATTTGAAATAAATAAATAAATCAAATTGACCCCTGACATAAAGCTATTAGTTTCCAGTAACAATACAGTCAGAGCTTATCATATTGACTAATGACTTTGCACTTATGAGTCTTCCATATCACTTTTAAACCCGTTTGGCCTATCAAATACTATACCTATATTAAACTATACCTTTCAAGACGTATCTGCTGTTATTTAATTACTGATTTTGTTATACCCAATTGACTACATGTGACATATGCACCTATACGTGTCATATGTACCTATTAATGCACAACCCTTAAGCTGGATGTTCATACTGTTTATCAACTATACAAGATACTTATTCCAAAAAAAATACATTTTCAACATAAAGACAAATTAAGCTTATCACACTATAATATTTAACCCGTCAATATATTTTGGAATTCAGAACAATCAAGCCCACTCCATAGGAAAGTATTAAGTAGCGTATTCAATTACGCACGCACAAATGAAAAGTCGTGTAAATTAAATAGACGCCTAGGCAGTCCAATCGTTTTCCCAATTTGTTCATAATTATTATATTGTGATCCGTCATCCACTGCACCACTGCGTAGTCGAAGATTAGTAACACGACCCATTCGAGAATAACGCTAAACTACTAAATATTCATATTCCTCGAGTGCACAACTACTAATTAATATTCAAAATAATACACTTTGCCCGTTTTCTTATTTATTTAAGCAACTTTCCACCCAGTGGTGCATTGTGGGTAGGCCTCAGCCTCATGTCGTGGGTAGGCCTCAGCACGAACCCCGTGACTAATATACACTACCCACAATAAAATTATCTTACATTTAGCAACCGAAAACTTGTGTTTTAATAGTTTTTTATTTTTTATTTTTACGTAACTGTTGATAGGCATTTTTCCGTGATCTGATCAATGATGTGTTCATATTCATCTTTATAATTGCATTTATCGGCTTGTCGCCGCCGTACAAGGAATTTCTCAAACTTTTCGTCCTGTTCCTGTTTCATCAAACGGAATACGTGACGTTCATAGACCGTACTTTGTTTGCAGGAGCAAAGTTATCATTGAATTTTGCTAAGGCTATCGCAAATACGTCATCTGTGCGGACACCTGGCTCCGCGTCCGCTCCAGGGATATTGTAATATAATTCTTAGAGCTCAATTTCTCCGAAATGCAAGAGGCTTGCTCTCTTCTTTTGGCTATCTGTGATAGCTGACACCTCCAAATAGACATGGAGTGCTCGTTTCGAACGCTTCCATCTCAGACCGATCGAAGAGGTCTCGCCTTCGCAATGGATTTTTTCCAAAGTTATGGCTGCCATGGGTACTTTTGGGGCGTCCCGGAACCAATCAATCAAATGATTCAAGCGGAGCATTCATCTAACCGCTTGCTAAACAATTTAATGTTCGTACTAGCCCTTTAGCCATTAGTCGTTTTAACGACCGCTTTACTACTGCTATACCATGACCTTGGTCAATGTTAGAAGTGTTAAAACAATATGTCAATTAAATGACACAACATTTTTGATTTCAGTTGCTAGGTGTACACGACCATGTTGTCTTATTCATCAATTGAATGATCAGTATACCATAATGACTGGTAAACATTTTATTCTTGCCAATTAAATGACCAGGTACAATATACTCTGCTTACAAGTTTATTTACAACACCAATCATACAGTTTTACCACTCATAAACACATATACCTACACGGATATTTCATCATACATATTACGTTCCCGTAAATAACTAAGTGAAATAAACATTAAACACTTCAATGTTTACTTTCATACATATTGACCCCGCTGCGCAAGGTATTATTACAATGTAGTTAGTTAGTTACCTATTTATCAACCCCGTAAACAATTTATACTGCACCCGGTCTAATCTGCCTCTAATGCCGTTAGAAGCAACCGAAGTCTATTTATAATTAATGATAATGTTACTGACAACTGAACTGTTTACTAAAGCTAGTTTACTTGAGTAATTTTGCTATCGCAAACTTTCAAATATATCTACCTACAAGCCGTTATTATAAATGACTATAAACTTGCACTTCTAAGTC
This sequence comes from Apotomis betuletana, assembly GCA_932273695.1. NCBI lineage: Eukaryota > Metazoa > Arthropoda > Insecta > Lepidoptera > Tortricidae > Apotomis > Apotomis betuletana. The sequence continues at coordinate 7,209,152 of OW026318.1, read as the reverse complement.
AGATCGTTATTTCATAACTAATATAACATTTTATCACACTTTATTATTATTATTCTTATTTATTATATGTTGTCCAATGGTTTTTAACTGTACAATTGCATTAATTTTACGTTGTAGGCGCGAGTAGATAGGTACTTAGATACGTTGCGCTTATTAAACAATACCTCCTTATTGTGCCTAGGTAGGTACATAATTATTATGGTTTACACTTCTTTTATTATATACGAGTCGCGGTATCGACGCATTTCCGGTAAAAATATTAGACATTAATACCGTTAGTAAATATCGGACAAAAATAATATCTATAAGTAAGTAAAACTGCATGATTCGCCAGGAGTTATTTGCAAATGTGCAATGACCGTTATTTTTTAAACGAATGACCCATTACGAACTAAAACTTGTTTACGAGTCGATCCCTGTACTGGGATAGTTGAGCAGTGCACGGCTACCCACTAGGTAGATGTCTTTTGTTCCACAGTTATAAGTGAAACTATAACTTGGATAAATTAACTTCAATGACAATGTATCATATCACTATCGAGCTTGCCCTGTATTTATTATACATTTACTGTGCAAGTACACGTTAGACTGCTTTTGTCGTGTTCCCGCCTATTCTGTTTTTTTTTTGAAGGCGTAATTAGATTTCTACTCACTTTTGTCCTCGTCGCCACTTGTAGTATACCTAACCCTATGCCAGGCACAGTACAGCTATTTATATAGGTCACTATGCTAGAACTTAGCTCGACAACACACCACCAGTCTCGGCAAGGGTCGGGTAGCAAGTAACCCCACTCCGTTGGTCTGACGTATGCGCACGAGATAAGGATAGCAACACTACACTGACTACGAATTATTAAATGTGTTACATATTTAGTAGTGTTATCAGAGCCATTATTGTCATGGGCACATTGACTAGACCCATTGAGATAAATTATCATACAAAATAGTGTATCATCACCATCAGATCACGTCATTTTTGAAAGCCAACACAATTTAGACCACATTAAGTGGGTGTGTATAGGCGTATAAACCTTAACGTGTTAGGACTAGTTGGATTAAGTGAATCATGGGTTACACAAGCTTGCAACTTACAACGAAGTTATTGCACTTTGTGAAATAATTGATAATAGAAGTCGTTGGACTGTTGTGAAATTAAAGTCAATGGACGCTGTTAAAGTATATTAACCGGATCGGACGGTCGGGAATGTCTTACCACTCCTATTTGCTATTCATTATTATTTAAGAGTTTTACTCTTATCAGTGCAGTTCTCTCTAGTCCGTTCTACTTAACGCCAGTTTTTTCACCTCTCGATACGACGCGACGTCTACCTTTTTCTTTATCTGGTCAATCCTCGGCCTTCCTCTTATTCCCTCAATTTTTCACTCTTTATCTTCTGTATTAGATCGTTGTGTCGTATTAAATGGCCTATCATTTTCCCTCTTCGAGTTTCCATGGTATGTAGTATATGTCTCTTCCCCTCTATCCTTTCCAGTACTTCCTCATCGGTGATTTTTTCCGTCCAGCTTATTCCCTCCATTCTTACGTATTTTATAATTTTATTGCATAATGAAAATAAATAGGCAAACGGTACCTTACCACAGAGATGACAGAGGTCGGAATTTACTTCTTATCGTTTGCACTGTTGTAAATGCCTACAATAGCACCCTTGATTTTTTATAGACTGAAATGGTAGGAACTTCCGTATTTGTGTATAAGAACAATCGTTAATAGTCTTCCCCTTTTTCTGTAATGAATGAGTGATAATAAAGCTTAAATTAAATGAATGTGCTGGAGTGTTCTATTTTTTCGAGAAAAGAAAAACATTTTGCACAGTCAATATATTTGACAACAAACTACTAATTTGCTCTGATTTTTACTGAATTCCCTTGTTCCCCTTGAACTTTCAGAGTCTCAAACCTTTACTGTCTGCAGAGACATTAGTCTTGATATTTAGTAAATGCTGTTCCGAGCGGTTATTATATATTATATTATATATATTCATTATATTAACTACACCGAGCAAGGTTAGTGCATGCAGGCAGCTCGCGGAATAACTGTCGAGCCTGGATTACGTCAGACCTAGACTTCAGAACGATTGGATGCAAATTATCATAAGTCGAAACAAACGACTCCTTTATAAAACCAATAGCGTTTGTTGAATGACGGTTTCTACAATATTGCCTGCTTTTCCTTTGAACTTTGAAGTCTCAAACCTTTGCGGTCTGCAGAGACATTAGTCTTGATATTTAGTAAATGCTGTTCCGAGCGGTTAGTCGAACAAGGTCGAGCCTGGATTACGTCAGAACGGTTGGATGCGTCAAGTTATCGTAAGTTATTTGCAGTCCAATGTCCCAGGTTGTAAATTGAGACTCTACTTACCCACATTTTGATCATAATAAGGATGTTTTTCCTTTCCGTAGTTACTAAAGCAGTGTATATATTTCAGACTCGGAGAAAATTGTCTGTATTTTTTGCGTAATCTGTGTGTATCCCATTGATAAGCAAATAACTCTCGCCTGGATACCCAATCATACCGATCTAAACGACATTCATAGATTAAAAATAATATCGTATAAACAGGTCATCTACCCAAACCAGACAGCAGTAATGAAAACGGACGGACGCCGGGGCTCATATTATACCGTAGACGCCGTCATGAATATTCAGACCACGAATCGATGTCCTTCCCTATTTTTTTCTGGATAGATAGATAGATTTTTTATTTGTAATAATCATACACGACACGATAATGACCAAGTTCCTAGATTTTTTACTGGTTTTAGACCAACTGCCGCCGAATTTCCGTAACCAAAATTCATCTCTACAATATTTGAATCCACAGATGATGCTGCAATAGGTGATGATAAGAAATTACACCCCCTTTTTACCCCATTAATGGATGAATTCCGTGATAAGAACTATCCTTTACCATTGTCCGGGGTTAAAACTCATTCCATATTTAATTTCATCTATTCCGGTTCAGTGGTAACAGATATACTTTTGCAATTATAACATTAGTAAGGATAAGTGGACAATAAACGTTTAGCTACGGATTTCCAATCACTCCAATTTAAACGTAATTTATTACAAGCTTTTATTTAACTTGCATTGTATGTTTAAAGTATGTTTGTTCGGGTGAAATCTTGCAACTCAATTTTGAAGCAGATATCGTCAACCGATTGAGCGGAAATTTTGCATACTTACTTAACTTTGATGACAATACAATAATATGGTACCATGGGGCTGATGTGATGATGGAGCCGGAAGGTGGCCATAGGAACTCTATAATAGAAAAAGCAATCCTACCGAGCTTGGGCTCTTTAGAATCGTCTCAGTGAGCATTTGATGGATATCCAAAGAAAAGTACAGTCGGCTATAAAAGCTTGCCACTAAAATGTCATTTTTGACAGAAACTTATTTTAAATCAATATCACACTAAAATTATAAAGGCGAAAGTTTGTAAGTGTGTTTATGTGAAATGAAATGAAATAATTTATTCAGTAAGTAGGCCACAAGGGCACTTTTACAAGTCAGATTGTGAATCTACCGGCATTTCCCAAGAGGAGACCGCTGTTGAGAAGAAAGCCGAAAGAAACTCAACAGTGAGTATTTTTTTCGTAAATAATACTTTAAACAATCACATTATATGTGTATGTCTGTTACTTCCTAACGCTTTAACGACTGGACCAGTTTTCGTATGAAGGTAGCTGACACTGGATTATATAGTGTTCCCGTGGGTTGAGCGGGTGACACCGCATGGCGCAGCTAGTCTTAAATAAACAGGGACATCTACCCAGACAACAGTAATGAAAACGGACGGACGCCGCCATGAATATTCAGACCACAAATCGATGCCATGTCTCCAAATATAAATTACGTTATTACAGGCAAATAACGATAAAGAACTATGGATAGGTGGATAAAAAAAATCGTAACTATGTGTTACTTGGCTACGGCCCAATTTAATCATTCTCCGCTACTCGAAAATTGCGGATTTTGGTGACTTCTTTGTACTTTTAAATCCAACTTTACAATTATAGGTCGATTTTAGATCACTCAGATGACACTATCCTGTCAGCCCAGTCTTTAGAAATGTTCCATCCTGTATAAAACACATACATTACATATCCATACAATACAATACACAACAACTAGGAAGTTTCCGCCCGTCTGAGAAAAATGTTCGATATTCTCGAACTTTATTATTGAATACGGGAAACCGGTATATTTTCCTTGTAGCATATTTTGCGTTTGTCATGCTTTGTTAAGAATTCACATTTTGAATTGAAAATATCACAAAATCCATGCTAAAATTAAATGCGAAAGTGTGTTTGTCTGTCCGTTACCTGTTCACACTTAAACCGATTTAGATGAAATTTAACCAGTGAACCAGTTTCGGAATCGAGGGCCAATCTCGAAGTCAATTCCGGAATTGGGAAAACCATCCAATATTGCAAGCCCTATACCAAGTTCGTATGACTTACCCGTACCTACATCATGATTACCTACACCCCCCCTTCCTCCTGCAACTAAAGCTAATTTAAACAATAAATGTAACTCCCGCACATACGCACCAAAACAGCGTATGTGCGTTGAAACTACGAATACTTTATAGCCTTTTGGTTTTGTCGTACATATGTGCTAAAAGAATCTACATGCTTTGGAACTACGAATACTTAAGCCCTTTTGGTTTCGCATCATTGAACAGATGTTCCATAAACTTTATCGGTGTTGGCGTAAAAATAAAGAGCAGTAAACCCATTTTACGGGCCTTTACCCGACACGCTGCCGAATACAGATACTATAGCAATTTGTCAAAGCCCATAGGCATAGTAAAAGAGACAAACAAGCCGTTTACCTTCGAATGTTTCGCATGATTAAATACTTATCGACAATCGACAAAATGGCGCATTAAAACAATTTAAATTTACTTATAAAAAAAAGTACAGTCAGTTTTTTTTTCTTTATCCTGTTTTGATGGACCTCTCTCACACAAGACAGTGATGTGAACAGCATGTGTCAAAAAGCGTTTTCACCTCACTCGCTCGGAAAACCTCCGTTTATAGGGCGAAATCTGCGTGCAAAAGTCTATTTTATCCGCTAGCGTGCAAAAGTCATTTGAATTTCGAACACGACGATTTTGATTCTCTGTGGTGCATGTAACTTTTTTATATTTAAGACTCCTTCAACGCGTGACTGATTTCATCAGTCGATAAATCTTCGAATAACCAATCAACGCACGCTAATAAAGGGCGATCTGGTCAGGCCGGCTAAAATCATATGTACATTTGAATACTTCTTTAAAAAAAAATACACCTACAATATCACGTCCAGAAACCTGGTTTGTGGTTACAGATTTTTAAGTTTTTATTTTTTCTACACTTTATTTTATGTTGAATATGTTTATATATATTAATAGTAAGTATTTCAGTTTCATATACATATTGTGACTAGTAAATATATTAAATACATCACAAATTTTTATATTTATTTGTTATAAAAGTTGGAACATAAGAGTGTAATTTCTGAACGCACCCGAGAAAAAAATAATAATTAAAAAGTTGGAAGCTGGTTGGAAGTTTTCACTTCACAATTTCACGTAAACAACGTAAATGGGTTCTGTGGAGAATACATACTGTTGTCTTACTTTATAGAAATGTGGAAAACAAGAAAGTTAAGCCCAATTTGGAGTATTTATTCAATGCTAAAAGCCTGCATTAAAACGGAAAAGGATTTGTTATAAATATTTGGAGACAATAAGTAATTTACCGAAACTATTGGCGTTTTTAAAGAAGATAAAGCCGAAATAATCTTGTTCGGATCCCATCGTCCAATAACTTCCAAAGCAAATGTTATGGAAAATACTTCCGAGTGGCCAACTAATCCTTCCCAGAATGCCATTCTCCCACATTCACAAAGAATGATGTCAAGTAGTTTCAAAATACAAATATAATATAACAGTGCTTAAGAAAAACTCAACGATAAAATATACACGACGATAATACAAATTACGGCCATATTTTTAATATGTGTGTGCTTCTCTCGTATTTATTTGGTTTGGATTTGAGTGTGTTAATGTTTTAAATTTGATGTGCTAAATAGAAGGCAAAATTATATATGATTATTTTTATGTTTTAATTGTTTTTCTTGAACTTCCATTTTCCTCGCTGTAGTGAGGTGAAAAGTTGTGTGTTCCGCATGGCTGCAAAATTATTTAGCTTCTCGTGTCTTGAAAGCTTCGCTACGCTCAGGAATCTATCTTTGAACCATTCGCTTCGCTCATGGTTCAATCTTAGATTCCTTCGCTCGCTCAGCTTTCAATTTCAACACTCGCGCCAAATAACAACTTTGCAGCCTTGCATAACAAATAACTATTATGCTGTGTAAGTTTTTACTCACACTTTAGATATAGATTTGTACTAACAAATAATATGAGTCACCCTTGTTAGGTACTCGAAATAAACGATTTCATTTCATTTGAGCCTAATTTAACGGGTTTCATATCATTATGAAAACTAACAATTACCTTACTAATCTTAGTAATTTTACAATCTGACTTTTAATGTTAAATTGACGTTATTCATGATGTGCGGTTTCCATTTTGTCGTAAGGCAAATATCCCAGTTCTTGACCCTGTCTCAAGTTCCAATAGACCTTAATCCGTAATAGTAATAGAGATGACAAATCTGTCAAACATTGGGGCATTTACTTTATATATTGCTTTATTTCTCTGGCCATATTCAACGCGATAGTGAAACCCTTAAACGAAATAACAAAAACTAATTAGTTAATTACCTAGATATCCAAACACTTTGCTGCCGTGGGGCGCCAGCCAAATTGCCTGACTAAAGAAGGATGGACGGCGGCTATTGTCCTAGCTATCAGACGTGCATTAGATCATTCGCTATCGTCCATCAAAGTCAATGGTCCTGTGAGTCAACACATAATGTAACCGTAACGGACGCATTTCATAACAGCTACCCTATCGTATTTGTGCTTTATAATATAATAAATAAATAAAAATGCAATAACGGTCGTGCAGTGATTGAGCAATCAAAACAAAAGACAATCAGAGGAACACGGACTAGGGTAAGGTATAGTTAGTTACTTACTTTAAATATACTTCGTTACAAGCAATTAATGTATGTCTAATATCATAAGAAGACGCGGTTGGCGCACCTGCCTACAGAGCCGGTGGTCCCAGGTTCGAATCTCGGCCAGGGCAAATATTCGTGTGATGAACTTGAATATGTGTGCTTGGGTCATGGTTGTTCTATGTATTTAAGTATATATTTATCTATATACGTATGTATATCGTCGTCTAGTGCCCATAATACAAGCCTTCTTGAGCTTAATTTGGGATTAGATCGATTTGTGTGAGGTTGTATTGTTTTTTTTTATAAGTACTTAAAATAAATAAACACCACTCGTTTGTACATAATATCAACACATACTATGCCTTAAATAATATAACCATCTATTCATGCCGTAACTAATCATTAGCGGTATAATTAGCTAATTAATACCACGACATCGACACCCTGACAAACATTAGTTATGTTGTACATGTAATTATACGGCTTATTTGCTTATCCAACTTTGTTCCAAATGCGACTATACAGCTGTATTAATATGGTAAATTTTAACGAACCATCTGAATGGATATAAGCTTTTTGGTAAACCACTCTTCACATGTCAACTTTATCAAAAAACCTTCTATCTCCGCCCACAAGCCACGAGGCAACCTTAGACCTTAACTTGCACAACTATATTTCATTCGGTTGGAAAACAGAATCATTCCGATTGATTGTGTAATGGAAAGATGAATATTTATTTATTGACGTCCACTGCAGAACATAAGCTTCCCCATGACTCGCCATAAAGTGCGATCCCGTGCAGACCGCATCCATTGATTCCCCGCTACCCTCACGAGGTCATCCGTCCATCTATTCGAGGGCCGACCCACGCTCTTTCCTATACGTGGCCGCCACTCTAGAACTTTGCTGCCCCAACGGCCGTCCATTCTCCGGGCTACATGGCCTGCCCATTTCCACTTCAATCGAGCAATCCTGTGATCTATGTTTATTTATTTATTTAAACTTTATTGCGCAAAACAAAAGTCAGTCCACGTGTTCCGACGCAGGACCTATAGAGGGCGCTAGACGTCGCCAATTTCTGGTCCCCCATTATATGGAATGAAGCTATCGACACGAGAAGAAGTACAAAATGACCGACCTATGTAATAGAATACTGACAGTTCTTTGGAAAATATTGTGATGCCAGTTTATGCTGGGCTAGCTTATAACGGCGACTTATTACAACTGAGTATTTAGGCTATTGGTTGTGTGATCCTGCAGGATTCTCATGAGAACCTAAACTCTTCGGGTATTTGAAGGTACTAGTACCTTCGTTCGAAACCTATTGGGCAATATGTCACCATTGCATTATTGATACAAAGATCAAAACAAAATCAAAATTTGAAATAAGTAACCTGGCGGAAGAGACCGGGAATCGAACCCGGTATCTCTGAATTACCGGTCCAACGTGTACTACTCCACCACCCTAACGCCAGATAACCTTTCGAATTTTGTTTATGCTTTTTTGTGTGTCGATCTTTGCATTGTTCATTTGAAAGCCTTATCATCAGTGTTCTCGCAAAATCCCTAATATTTTAGCGATAACTCGATTTATCAAATCATCCTGCGACGCATATAACATTGGAAATAAGCATGGTCACCAAAACCCTTGACTTTTTATGAGAACTGATAACATGTTCATAATAACTTTCACGTTGCACAACGCGTGTGGGCAGCGCGTAGGAGGAATGTTCATGACAGTTTCTGACAACGTATCACCATCGGCTAACGAGCCCTTGACATAGTTCCTGTGTTTACAAACTTCATCCCTTCTAGTACTTCTGTACTGTACCTTTTTATACAAAAGGGTATCGTATGTAAATGCCCTGTATATAAATGCAAATAACAAACAAATTCTATTCTCTCCCAAGAAGCTCAAAATTATGCTTCAGCACCTCTAGCTAAATTGTAACATGCGAATCTTTCGCGCGCGAGATGTACTACATATCTCTTTCTGTACAGTACTGTAAGAGAGTGACGGATGATGCTATGTGCTAGACGGGCAGGAGTTCATATGGAAAACGACCAAATTGTGTTATTTTTTAGTCGATCTCTCATGGATCACATTATCACATCTTTAATTATGAGAATAATGTGATTCGTCATTCAGAGGTTCGTGTTCAAACGAAAATGTAATTTACAGAGTTGGTTAATAAATGCCAGAATTATGAGGTAGAAAGTGGATGCCTTCTTCATGTAGACTTTTTGCTGTAAGGTAAATAGTTGTGCTAGAATTTGATTTAGTCTTACAAATGCAAGTTTCGATTAAAAAAAAACAAAAGGCGAAAATCACATTACCACATAATCGACCGACTTAATTGCCGAAGGCGGATTATTGAACACCAAATAATCGGTTAAATCGAATGCAATTTAATAAATCGGTTGATCTTATAATCGATTTCGAAAGCGATCGATAAATTAGCTTGCGATTAACAGAACATACGATGTGGCGAAATGTAAATGTCGTTTTACGTAAAACTGAGGATAAATTGAGTTTTTTGCGAAGTTAGGTAAACGGCGCACTGAATGGACAATTTATTAGCAGTGAAAGTTGTAGGTATTCCACGAAATGCGGTTACAAAAATTCAATTTTCCCGGTAAGGCATATTAATTAACTTCCGACAAACAGATGGAATACGAAGTAATTTCAATTAAATTACTTTCATTGAAATTTCACGGATCTCAAAAAACATTGATTACTCGGATATCAAACCGATGTGTTAAATTTTATAAACCAGATAAAATAATGTAATTCCTCGCATAATAATAATACTGAATACAATGTACGAGGTAATTGTCAGAGTTCGTACTTGAAACGTTCCGATCTGTGGTCTAATCTCTTTGCTATTTCTGCTAATACACCACCAATGCACCAGATTAAAAAAATTTAGCGTTTCACTCCTTAAATGGAAACTGTGCCCAAGATGCAAGTACCAAACGTGACGAGATTTGCCGTGTTTCGTCTCGTCTTTAAATGTAAATTAAAGCAACTTAATATGATACAAACCTTCGCGATCTAACCCTGGTGTAGCGCCAAGTATTACTGCTGTAGTGCCCCGAACTGGACGGACACAGCAATAACTGCAGACTGTTCGGCCGCGGCTGTCTCTGCTTCTTCACTCTCATCTTCACTTCCTTTATCTCATCTCTCTTCTCCTTCAACGGAGGCTTCGAAACGCTCCAACGCTTCTCATCGTCACAATCTTCCAAATTCAAATGCTCCAATCTCTCTTTTATATTCCTCGATCGGAGCAAATCTGGTGTGAGGTCTATTCTGTCTCTCCTAATGTCGATCGGTGGTCTCCTCGGCTCAAAGACGACTTTGCACTCTGTACTTCGCCTCCAGAGACGAGGCGAAAGAGGCCAGAATCGCCCCCCTTGCAATGGGGATTCCATGACCATTTTAAGCACTGATTTCACTCACATTTGCACACTCGACTTTATCGATAACACAATTTATATTCAACCTGTATATTTAAAGGAATAAAACAGTTGTCTTATACCTTGCCCACCAAAGATTACGGAAGGTATGTTTAAGATAAACCAAATGTAACCATAATACAGAACTAATTGTAAAATCTCTCTACAAACTTTAGAAGAGGATGCAAACGCAACCTACACTCAATTATTAGTTAATGCACGTTCAACTCCTAAACACGATGATGATTAATTAAATTTACTAATGACCTCATAAACGTTTCTAAATTATTTTCCGCAACCGCATGATCGACCACATCGTTCAAAATCGCGCGAAAGACTGAAGTAGACAGACAATAGTGCATTGCGAAATTCCCCGCCTATTATGCGTAACAGATAAAGACAGTGAGTCAAGTATGGTAATCATGACCACTGACAGGTGCCAAGAGGAGGATAATCGTGTTCCGTTTGTTTAAGTTGTTAGAAAGCAATTTCTTTGAACTGGAAGTGTTCCTGTTGACCGTAAAGGAATAGTGATTGCATCTGAGACCAAGCTTTCCGAGTTACGTCATACCTACATATAAGTAGATTTAAATAATGTTAACCCTAATTCATTGGCTACTTAATAATAACTACCTAGCCGAAAACATTTTTATTAAAGCAGGTACGTCATCTAGCGTAAACCAAATGTTTACATCGAAGCAAAAGAAAATAAAAAGCTATGAAAAATTCAATGGATCTCGCATCGATCGATCCAGTGGTCCATTAGGTAGGACGTGCGTGTAGACGTTGGAAACGCGGGTTCCAACGCCGCCGGAACCATCAAATTTTTCGCTTGAATTACCTAGCAGAACTTGTGATTGCAAATTTGCTAAGTGATAAGTAGAGTTCATTTCAGTTTTAGAGCCTTATCAAACAGGCGATTTGCGGCTAAGTGCGCGTAACGATTTTGCCGTGAGCGCACAACGATTTCGCCGCGCATAAGTAGTGCGTGCAATTGAGTTTCACGCTAGTTAGGCTGCGAATTCGCTGCGCGATTGCAGCGGAATACCCTATGGTAAAATTTTTGGAACACCATTAAATTATATTTTTTCCATAGTTCCTGTCCTATTGTTGCGCGGTGGTTATATTATGCCAGTAATTGTTACGATTATGAGATAACTCGATCTGCATCAACTTAAAGATTGTAAATACATAATATGGATGTCAACGGAAATACATTCAGTAAGATAGCAATCAGTCCGTAGACGCCACACCATCTTGGAAGATTTTATAGCATCTTTGTATCTTTAACGGCAAATTGATCGTAAATTGTAACTTTCCATTCTACCTTTCTCATCAACAACCACATTCACTAGAATTCCATACCAGCAATCCTCACTCACTGCCGTGCCGTGCGTAAAAAATCGTATTTTACTATATTTCATAATCCATATAGAAATACAACCTTTAACTCACACGCATGGTAGCTATCATACCCTCATACCGGCGAACACGTTAGCTTATCGGAAGCGGCCTAATACCGACGCATACTAAACAAAAGGAAGCGGAATCCACAACCAAACTGAATGGCATAACTCAAAACTGATAAGTGCATTGGGAATTCAGTCGTTGATAGAAAGATGTAAGGTTGAAAACGACAAGATGGCGATCAGTCAAATATTAACATGACAGGACGTACTAGTACGTGATGTTATTGATATAGTATGTAGATAACTCGCACTGATCAGGATTCGTAATCCATTTTATGACGGAGCGACGACATCCCGTCTAGTTAGGTAGATGCTGATTTGCGTTTGCGATTTTGCTTTTTTATGAATGCGATGGAAGTCGTCATTATAAACCAGCTCCAAAAATGGGACGTCCTTATGTTTGACCGATGAAAGTATGTATATGTTTGCTATTGATTAAAAGTCACTCATACTTAGAATGTAAACAAAAATACTCTAAACGATATTCTGTCATGCACAGTTTTAGTTAATTAATGTGCACTCTAATTATGGACATGTCGAAAATAACTAAATGGTTAATTAGACACTGTGCCAAAAATTATTAATTATCTAATTGGCTTAAACGCTTATGTTAACAGGCAGCTAATTACGTAATTTATTTTATTCAATTGACATCCGGGAATTTCGCGAAAGGACGGCCGGGATAGGGGAGGCGCCATAATTATAAAAAGAAATTGTATTTAAGTTTATATTTATCACCGTCATTTTATATTTTGTACAGCGCATGGATCTACACTGAGAAAAAAGTGATTTAATCAAGTCGACTTTTTGCTTGATTAGAAAAAATATGATTGAATTAATTATTTAATTGATCATATACACAAGGTATACTTTATAACTACAACAAAGTTAAATTGATCGAAAGGTTTAATTAAGTAACAATGTTTCATTTGATCAACTTCTTAATTGACTTTTAATTTAATCATTTACTTTACTCATCGAAACATGGAGTTATTTGAATCTAGTAAGTCAGTTTATTAACGGTATCATTGAACTTAATCACAAGTATTAACTTGAATCATTAATTCAATTAAAAGCAATTAATTGCATCAAACATAAACGAGATTGAATTAAATAATCAAGTTATTTCAATTAATCATGCGCTTAATAAAATTAAACAATGTACTTGACTAAAGTTATCAAGTTAATTATTGAACTTAATCACACGAATCAAGTAAAATCATAAATTCAATTAAATGCAATTAATTACATCAAACATGCAGGAGATTAAATTAAATAATCAACTTATTTCAATTAAGCAATGTATTTGACTAAAATTATTAAGTCAATTATGAAATTGTTTGAATCTATTAAGTCAGTTTATTAATAGTATCATTGAACGTAAACACACGAATTAAGTTAAAACATTAATTCAATTAAAAGCAATTAATTGCATCAAACATAAACGAGATTGAATTAAATAATCAACTTATTTCAACTAATCATGCGCTTAATAAAATTAAACAATGTATTTGACTAAAATTATCAAGTTAATTCTTAAACTTAGTCACACGAATCAAGTAAAATCATTAATTCAATTAAAAACAATTAATTACATCAAACAGACAGGAGATTAAGTTAAATAATCAACTTTTTTCAATTAAGCAATGTATTTGACTTAAATTATCGAGTCAATTATGATATTGTTTGAATCTATTAAGTACAGTTTATTAATGATATAATTAAGCTTAATCACACGAATTAAGTTGAAACATTAATTCAATTAAAAGCAATTAATTACATCAAACACAAAAAAGATTGAATTAAATAATCAACTTATTTCAATTATTCTTGCGCTTAATTAAATTAAACAATGCATTTGACTTAAATTATCAAGTTAATTATTGAACATAATCACACGAATTCGGTTTTATTTTTTGTTAAAAAGTTTAGGTACTTATTTCACACTTCTTACTTAATCTTTACATTCTTTACGTAAAAGTACATTTCTTGTCGATTCAAACAAGTCCAAACACACGGTTATGATACGTTATTTTATTACAGAAATCCGGTGCCTAATACCGGCTTCTTCATCAGTTGGTACCATTTTCATCGAGCACTTAAAATAAAATAAATAAATATCGGACAACTTTACACAAATCAATCTAACCCCAAATTAAGCTCAAGAAGGCTTGTGTTATGAGTAGGTACTAGACGACGATATACAGGGTGTCCCACGGCTATGCCACATGCAGGGGAAGTACATTAAATATTTTAGACAGGATATTTGGTTCAATGGAGACAAACTTTTATTAAAAAAATTAAGTAATTTACTGCATCGATAGTTAAAAAAAGATATATGGAAAATTTGTATGAACATTTTCAGCGAGACCTATTATAATAATTTTAATGTTACAAAGTTCGGTGTTCCTTTATTTGAATATATTATGTTACTTAAAGAGAATTTTTTTTTGTCATTTACTCTTTCGATTGGCATCATAAAACTACAGGCTGTTTTTTTTTTTACTTTCTGTCGGTTCGATTCCCAGGTGAGACACGCAATTTTTTTGAAATCTGTGAATGTAGTATTACTTAATTTAAAAAATAAAAGAATGTTTCAATCGAGCAAAATAGTCTATCTAAAATATTGAAGGTACTTCCCCTCCATGTGGCATAGCCATGGGACACCCTGTATATGTATAATAAAAACAAGTACATATATAGATTAACATCCATGACCCAGGAATAAATATTCGAGTTCATCACACAAATATTTGCCCTTGCCGGGATTCGAACCTGGGACCGCCAGCTCACCGCGTCGTCTAAACTACTATTGAGACTATGAAGTCGCTTATCTATCTTAAGCGATATATCCTTAGTTGATTTATGTTCGTAGCACGGTAAGTACCTTAAAAGTTAAAATCTCAGACCAACAAAAAAATATGACATGACATTACGATTACGAACAATCTAGTGAGGCCACAAAAACCATTCCAAAGCCAAGTTCACGCGCTACAAATACAAAAAAATCATGTTCACACACATGTGTCTGATTTGTCAAAACCATGTCTATCTTTTTAGTCTGAGGTTAAAATAAAGTAATTTTTAATAATTGACCGAGCGAGCGAAGTAAGCAAAGCGTCTCTGCTTCAGCTTGGACGATAAATCGTTTTTCCTGTTGTCCGGATGTCCAGATGCTAGGATTCCCCTCTGTTCTCGCCTAGAGTTCTCGTATTTCTCAACCGATTCTCATGAAATTTTGTAAGTAGGTTCGCATATATTATTGTTTTCGAAATTTTCAAAAATGGCGGAGATATGGGAGTTTAAAACGTAAAAAAATACATCCGTTATTTAGAGGTCAGCGTTGACTGGTTTTCGTACCATTTTACTTTCCGTCCACTGTATCTTGAACTACCGTATTTCGAAACAAAGCGAGGTCTACAGCTCACAGAGCCACTAGTAATAATGTGCGTAACAATTTTCCATGACACAACAACGACATTGAACTTTTTGACAGTTATTCATTTAAACTTCATCACGTCATATCAATCAAGCATTTTGTCTATCACACCCTTTATTGTACTTGCATTTTGAGATGTGTACCATTTGTCACTAAAAACCATTGTGACCATGATGCAATGTACATTTTGACACTGGGGCATTATGACGTTCATACTTTTTGTCACATAGACAGCCAGTCCATCTGGACATTTTGCCCCTGCACATTCCAACAGTTAATCATTTTTACAAGCTTTTATTTACTTTCACCTAGTGACCGACCGAAACATTATTTTTTTCCGAAACCGAAACCAAAGGTTCGGCTCTGATTATAGTTTCGGCCGAAACCGAAACCGAACCTTTTATAAACGCGATTAAAACGTTTGATAAAATATCAGTGTGCCGTTTTTTTCCAGATATATGCATAATGAACCATCGCGCTGGCCTAATATTACAGGGTTCTAGGTTTTGTTTTAATAGTTAAATATAGTGACTAGGCTGTTTTGTTTCATATTTCCAAAATTTGGATTTTTATGTGACCACACGCACCTTGAACGCACTAACCCAAAAGGCCGCTGTGGCAAAATTCAGCTCAATTGAACATTATATTCAGGTGGCATAGCAATAGAAATGCGTTAATTCTTGAGCATTGTTCAAATACGGAGTTCAACTTTCGTGGGATTTTAAATATGAAAACAAACACTTGTTACATGTAAAAAGAAAAATCATACGAGAAATTTAGCTTTAAGTAAAGTTTCTGCTAATGAATTTCTAGAAATGAACAGAAAGAAACGCAAGAATTTTTTTTTGTTCACTATAACATAAAAATATCTGTCAAAATCTGCTAAGCGTGAAGTAAGAAAGATATGCAACAGTGCAATTAAATAATTAATTACTTATAGGCTATAGCTAATTTGGCTAAAAAGTTTAAAACTTCTCTAACACTTTTTATATTCAGGAAGAGAGTTTTATGACTAACAGCTCAAAAAAGACAAAACCGGCACTTGAGAACTGTTACGACTTTTATGATTTGTTTGAAAAGTGGTTAAGTTGCGCAACTCCCAAACGTCCCCAAATTACTTTAAATTTGGAACAAAAACTTATTTTATTATAGTGACTTGACCGCAAGCGCATTGGAAAATTCACAATTTATATTTTAATAGTTATTTCTCGGTTTAAATACATTTATTTCTAATAAGAAACACGGTTCCGCTTACATGATGAGAACTTTAGAAGCTGGCGCTTGGCAAGGATTGAGTTAAGTTGAAGGTGGCCTTAGGAACTCTGTAATAAATAAAGTAGTGTCCGACCGAAGTTTCGGTTTCGGTTTCAGTTTCGGCCAGTTTCGGCCTAAAAATCATGTTTCGGCCAAAGGTTCGGTTTCGGCCAAAAACAGCCGAACCTTTCGGCCGCGCCGAAACTTATTATATCGTGCTTTCAAGTCGCGTCGGCTGACGGCGGGTGCACTCGCTGCCTCAGTATTACAGTTAACGTAACATTTTTACTATTTAGAGTAGTTTAGTTTAGGCCCAGTGTCACTATTAGGGTTAATAACGTCACTATTTGGGAAAATTGCTCTTATAGACACAAAGATCAACACACAAAAAAAAATTGCTCTCATAAGTGGTTCAAATAGTTATATTTGGATTGCCGGCTCAACGTCTTAAGACGACCGACGTACATATATGGCAATTTGATTAAGTGCGGTGTTATTTTACCCACATTAAAAACGGTACTTTTACTTTTACTTTCAACTTAACTCAATGCTTGCTAAGCACGAATTAACTCGTTATTTCTATAATTAATGTTTACCTAGCTTTTAAAGTTCTCATGTAAGCGGAACCATGTTTCTTATGAGAAATAAATATTAAAAAATAAATTGTGACTTTTCCAATGCGCTTGCGGTCAAGTCACTAAAATAAAATATATTTTTGTTCCAAATTTAAAGAAATTTTGAGGACGTTTAGAAGTTGCGCAACTTAACAACTTTTTCAAAAAATCATAAAATTCGTAATATTTCTCAAGTACTGATTGTATCTTTTTTACGCTGTTGCTGTTAATCATAAAAACCTCTTCCTGGACAAAAAAGTTTTAGTCGTAGAAAAGTTTAGCTATAAGTAATTTATTTATTTTACTGTTACATATCTTCCTTACTTCATGCTCTTAGCAGATGTTGACATATAATCGCAAGTTTTTGTTTTGTTATAGTGTGTGTATATAAGTTTCTAGAAATTCATTAGTAAAAGTTTTACTTAAGGCTAAATTTCTTGTGAGTTATTTCTTTAGTTTTTGTTTTAATATTTAATATACCACGAAGGGTGAAATCCGTATTTGAAAAATGTTCAAGAATTAACGCATTTCTTTTAAATTCAACACTGTTACGCAACCTCAATCAGGCTCTCATACATGTAAAAGTGCCCTACTTGTTTCATTATTTCAATATAATGTTCAATTAAGCTGAAATTTGGCACAGAGCGGCCTTTTGGGTAAGTGCGTTCTTTGTGCGTGCGGTTACATAAAAATCAAAATTTTGGAAATATGAAACACCTTAGTCACTATATAAGAAAAGCGAAACCTAGAACCCTGTAATATTAGGCCAGTGAGATGTTTCATTATGCATATATCTGGAAAAAAACGGCTCACTGATATTTTATCCAACGTTTTAATCGCCTTTATAAAAGGTTCGGTTTCGGTTTCGGCCGAAACTATAATCAAAGCCGAACCTTCGGTTTCGGTTTCGGCAAAAAATCATGTTTCGGTCGGTCACTAAAATAAAGCAATCGTATCGAGTTTGGGCTCTTAAGAATCGTCTTGGTGAGCAATTGATGGATGTTTCAAAAAAGTACAGTCAAATATAAAAGCTTATCATAAAAATGAAATTTTTGACAGAAACTTATTTCACGTTGACTACTCCCGGAATGGTCCGCAGCGGAGCCCCCTTTCGTTGTATCGGAGCCGGAGCACCCATAAATATTTATTTTATAATTTTATTTATTTATTTCAAAAAAGGAAAAACAAAGAAACAGTAAAGAAAAAGCTTAAATACTACTAACAATTATGTACAAAAAACCTAAAATTAAAATAAACTAAAACAAATTCAAAAAGTTACTCCCCTGCGGCATGGTACCGAAAATGCTGGCAGCGTTTCCTCGCTGAACAGCTATGCTATATTTATTTTATTACATTTTTTAGGATTTGTTGTTATAGCGGCAACAGAAATACATTGAAAATTTCAACTGTCTAGCTATCACGGTTGATGAGATACAGCCTCGTGACAGACGGATAGACGGACAGACAGACAGACAGGCAGCGAAGTCTTAGTAATAGGGTCCCGTTGCACCGTGGGCACTCTTTGGGTACGGAACCCTAAAAACTAACTTTATATTTTGATTTGTTCTTTGTCAAAAAATAAGAAAAAGTTGATTGGCCCTAAATCATTCATTTAATTAAATCAAACAAACATGAGATTTAAATAAATAATCAACTTATATTAATCAAACAATGTATTTGACTAAAATTATCAAGTCCATAATGAAATTGTTTGAATCTATTAAGTACAGTTTATAAATGGTACCATTGAACCTAATCACATGTATTAAGTTAAGTCATTAATTCAATCAAAAGTAATTAATTACATCAAACAGAAAATATTATTAAATAAAATAATCTACTTATTTCAATTCATCTTGTGCTTAATCAAATTAAACAATTTTTTTGACTAATGTTATGAAATCAACTTGACGGATTTAATCCACAAATCTAATTTTGCGCGTGGAATAGGCGTCACTGTTAATGTAACTGTACGGATAATCATTAGTTCCCTTTTTGGCCACATGCAAAAATAACTTTGTCGGCCAGCAGCGCAAAGCGCATAAACTCGTTGAAACAGGTTCACAATGTTCACATTCACTTCGCCGCGCGCTGCTTATCACGTTTCGCTTGTTGAAAATTAAATAAATAAAGAAAAAGTAGATTTATTTCATATATTTGGCAGAGTGTATTTCCGGGCAAGTGTTAGATAGTAACTATTAGCTGTGCTGTTGAAAATACTTACTATTGGTGTGAACTGTGAAAGAAACAAACATGGATGAGGTAGACGATTTGCTCAACGTGTGGGGTTTGCCAGAACTTGTGCCTATATTTAAGGGTGAGTACACTTATTAATCATACTATACGTATGTACATTAACGCGAAATACAATGAAATTCGGAAGTAAACCTGAATAGTTTAAAAGGCTCTGAACGTTTTTTTGCATCGTAATTGATGTTTTTGCATCTAGGTACATTAAGTGTTAATGCAATGCTAGGATCTTGAGACTACTTTAAAAGGATTTCTAGAAATTGCAGCGGTTCGGGTTCGCAAAAAAATTTACGGCGCGGCGTGGCCGCGTGGTCAAAATGGCGACCGGTCTTTTACACTTTCGCAACCGACAACCCGCCTGGTAGGCACTCGTAATCTTTTAGGGCTCTGTCGGTTTATGGGTAAAGTCTAGATTGTTCGTCTGGTAGTGAAAGTGTTCCATAAATTTATTTATTATTTGGTCAGTTTGGTTGTTCAACGCAGTGAACCAACGAACTCAGTATAGTATAACTCACTACGAGCAGACTCGACATTGGGCGAAATCATATCTTTGATGAAAGCCATATTTTACATTTAGATAAGAAATGGGTCTAGTTACTTTGTGTGTGTGTGTGACTCTAGAATCTCCATAATTTGACGATTCTGAAAGGAAATTTATCCACATGGCTTGTATAGTATCCCTGTGTATTTGAGGTGTGCGTGCAATAAAGAGGATTTGTATTGTACAGTAGGTACAGGGGTAGTGTAAATGAAGCATGTGCTAACAGATTAAACAACTCGTCGTTAGGTAGGACAGTTTTAAACAAGCAGTGTTCATAATCAATGTCATATTTTTTTATTGCAGAAAACCAAATAAACATCCACGCTTTGGCAGCACTTGGTAGTGACGATGTGAAAGAATTGATACCCCAAGTTGGCCCCAGGGCCCTTTTTGTAAGGACCTGGAATGTATGGAAGAACGACTTTAACTTGCCTAGTTGCAATGTTTCTTTAAGTGTGAGTGAATTCTTTTGCTGTTTTTTTTTTATCTTGACCGTTATCACACTAATATTATAAAGGCGAAAGTTTGTGAGTGTGTGTGTATGTTTGTTACTTCTTCAAGCTCAAACGGCTAGACCAATATTGATAAAATTTGGTATGGCGGTGGCTGATACCCTGGATTAACACACATAGGCTACTTTTTAACCGCGGGTAACACTGCGGGGCGCATCTAGTCTTTAATATTTACATAGTTTTACACCACAAGTTTTAAGTACCTACAGAAAGCAACTTATTTTTCACAAGCTTTTATTTAACTTTAAATGCATCTTGTATGTACGGTCATGTATGTTTGTTCGGGTGGAATCTCAACTGAATTTTGATTTTAAAGCAGATATATCTTCCACCGATTGAGCTGACATTTTACATACTTATTTAACTTGGATGACAATACAATAATATGGTACCATAAGGCTGGTCCGATGATGGAGCCGGAAGGTAGCCCTAGGAACTCCGTAATAGTAATCCAATAGTTTGGGCTCTTTAGAATTGTCTCAGGAGCAAATTGATGGATGTTCGAAGAAAAGTTCAGTCAGCTTTAAAAGCTTTTCACTAAGGTTTAAAAGCTTTTCACTAAAATTAAATTTTTGACAAACTTTTTTAATTTCTTATATTGTAAATTGTTTTTTGCAATGTCTGTGAGCCTCAGTCCTCTTCACATCAGGTATAAAAACATATAATATTTGGTTTGTTTTAGGATATACAAGTTTTGCCGCTTAATGATGAATCGGAAGCAATGCCATCACATACATCACAGCCGAAAACAATAACATTTGCATTAGTAGAAGAATGCAATGATAATGTAAGTTTTAACATTGTAATTTTTTTGTTTTCTTTATCGAGTATAGTGCCCCGATGACATATGCCTGTAGTTTATTATTAGGGTTCCATACCCAAAGGGTAAAAACGGGACCCTATAACTAAGAGATTTCTGTTGCCGCTATAACAACAAATACTAAAAACCGGCCAAGTGCGAGTGGGACTCGCGCACCGAGGGTTCCGTTAAGTTTGCACCTGGTATGTATAGCGCCCCATATAAATTAGGTGCAGTTAGGTATTAAAAAAAAAACTACTACTAGATCTCGTTCAAAACAATTTTCGTTGGTAGTTTTTATAGTAATGTACATCATATGTCTTTTTTAGATTTTTCATTTTCTTATTTTAGAAGTTAGAGGGGGGGGGGCAACTTTTTTCCACTTTGGAAGCGTCTGTCACGCAAACTATTCGGTTTAGAAAAAAAATATTTTAGAAACCTCGATATCATTTTTGAAGACCTATCCATAGATATAGATAACCCACACGTATGTGTTTTATGAAAAAAAAATTTGAGTTTCAGTTCTAAGTATGGGGAGCCCCCAATAATAATAATAATAATAATAATATTTATTTATTTCAAGCATCAAGTACTCATATCTTGTTAGTACTTATTATTATTTTTGCATCAAAATCTTAATGCGGTTCAGAGAATACATCTACCTACCGAGTTTCAACAGTATAGCTCTTATAGTTTCGGAAAAAAATGGCTGTGACATACGGACGGACAGACAGACATGACGAATCTATAAGGGTTCCGTTTTTTGCCATTTGGCTACGGAACCCTAAAAATGGAATAAATTAATGTTGTGGGGCTCCCATACAACAAACGTGATTGTCTGTCTGTCATAGCTCACTGTTGTAAT
This sequence comes from Apotomis betuletana, assembly GCA_932273695.1. Lineage (NCBI taxonomy): Eukaryota > Metazoa > Arthropoda > Insecta > Lepidoptera > Tortricidae > Apotomis > Apotomis betuletana. The sequence goes on along the minus strand of OW026318.1, from coordinate 7,186,852 downwards.
TTTTCCAGATTTATTTCTGTTTCCACTATAACAAAAAATACTAAAAATAGAATAAAATACATATTTGAGTGGGGCTCCCATACAACGTGATTTTTAGGGTATGATTTGTGCGGAACCCTCGGTGCGCGAGTCCGATTCGCACTTGGCCGGTGTTCAATTTTTTTCAGTAGTCGTAATTTACTAATCCCTCCAGTTGCTAATTACTCTACCATTATGTAACCTAAAAATAAATTTTAATTTCAGACACGTACCACTCCTAAGGTGATCCAAGATGACTTAAATACGACAGAGAGTGCAGACAAATACATGCAAAATGTAAGTATTTAATTAACACCTTTTGTATATTTCATGGTATCCTCTTCTTTCATCGACAAACGTTACATCGAATGCTTCATGTCATCAACAATTTTTTCCCTTGAAGTCATAAATATTTAATAAATCTTGAAAATGTCATCCTATAGATTGGGTTAGGTTTGTTTAATAACAATCCAAAATATTTAAAGTTTTCAGAGAAAAATGCTTTCGATGAAATGAAACAGTCGATGAAACAAGGGTAAACCAAACCATATTTCATACATTTTGTATTCAAAACATACCAGCAGCAGTAACTATTAACATATGTAATTGATTGCAACAGGCGTTAATTTGCGGAATTCCGTATCAAGTGGTACTGTTGGATTGTGGATTCGCAACATATCCACCATCTCCAGATGATACCTTGTAGGTGGACAGGTAAAGACGTTAAGGTTAAAGGTACAATTCCAAGACGGGCTGCAGACCACAAACTGCAACCGCAAACTGCAAGCTACGTTACTAGTTTGTATGAATCACACTAATATTATAAATGCGAAAGTTTGTGAGTGTGTGTGTGTGTGTATGTTTGTTACTTCTTCACGCTCAAACGGCTGGACCAATTTTGATTTAATTTGGTATGTATGTAGCTGACATCCTGGATTAACACATAGGCTACTTTTTAACAGCGGGCGAGACTGCGGGGCGCCGGGAATTGTACCTTTCAAATACTTTGCCTATGGTGGTGGTTGTTGTTGCGTTTGCATGTGTATTGTTTTTTGTGGGCGAGTATTAACTGAATGAGCATGCTGGAATAACATGAAACTTTGTGTACAGCATGGGATCCGGCAAGGTTCGCTAATGTTTGACCTTTACGTCGACGCATATGTGCCGCATGCGTGCGGTGTGGCTCGGCCTTTATACCTTACTACGACCAGTTTAGCTATTTCTGAGACCAATTGTACCATCATGTTACATGAAACACATGTCTATTTAATGTTACAGGATTTGTTCAAGTTGCTGTCGGAAGATTTTGGAGCATCATCTTTAATAAATTATTTCGGTGGAGTATTGCCGAACGACGTTGCACGGAATTTACTGGCATCAACTATTAGTAAGGCAATTTTGAAGACCTGCAAAAATGCACCAGTCACTTCTTTCGTCTACAATAAGTGGTGTAAAGAAATAAAACAAATTTTTCCGAAAGAGAGGATAACATCATATTACATTGCACCTTGCGTCACGGCGCAAGGGACCACGCACCAGGCTAGAGGCAAATTAATTAGCCAGGTTTTCAACCTGAGGAGGAGGTACCAAAAACTTGGTGTACTTAGCCGTAGAGAGAGGAATATTCAAAGTCCTGTTAGGCAAGCCTTTCAGTCATCACGGCCATGCCATGATTTACCGACTGCTGCTGATAGCGACTATGATGACAACATATCAGAAGAAGACCTAATTTGGCTTAAGAATACATCCGAACCTTGGACCTTGGTATTATCAAAGTGGGAGACTACGTTGTCTAAACGTTTAAAGGATCTTAAAGAACCTGCGAGTACTGTAGAACAATACTTGGATCTCTTCCCTGCTTTGAAGAAACCCTTGGGATACAGCCTGGTAATATACTTTCGTATTGTAACTTATTAATTGAATTACTTCATAATACTGAGATAGACAGATTATTTATTTGTTTGTTTGGGCTAGGTTCACACTTAAACACTTCAATGTAGCTATTCAGTTAAATATACGTAACTTATATTTTTTTATCTTTATTTCAGCTTACAAAGGACTTCGACGCCTTAAATACTGACCAGAAGGATAATTTGCACTTAAACTTTCCTCATATCAAAACAAAACTCCTGAAACTATTGAATGACAAAAATACTACCACCAAGGATGAGGTGCGAACTGAAATTATTGAATTGTCTAATGGTAAGTTGTTTATTAATGAAAATCGCATTTAAAATATTAGTATGTTCTAGAGTTTGACAGCGACTTCGTCCGCGAAGATTTAATGAACTTCACCGTAGTCGGATAAAAAGTACCCTATAACAAACATCCCTAGGATTTCCAGCTAGCCCTATGGCAAAAATTGTTGTTATAGTGGACGGCGTACGAGTCCAATTCAAAAGATAAACCGTAAATCGATGTACGGTCAACCAATTTGTTTCCTAGGCCACTGTAGAACTTTGTCGCATTAACTATAGATTAGATTAGATTAATTTATTTCATAATGCAAAATGTCAGTATTAATTACGCCAAGTCAATTCACATGCATTTATACTATAAATGATAGTCCACCAAACTCATGTCTGTTACGGTCAGTTTATTCTCCTTTATTGAGATTTATATTTTTCTTTGTCAGAAACGGATGAAGAAAAAAGGAATCTCGCAGCAATTTTGAGTTTACCGGAACTGATAAACTCCAGTGTCATCGTATCGAAAGTTGCTACAACTTTTGCCTGTAATAAGGACCCTCAACCTGCCAAGAAGAGAAAAGTTAAAGAAACAAAATGGAAGCCAACAAAAGCTGAGTACCGGGAATCTTTCATTTCTCATATAAAAGATGATAGCTACCTTACATTAGCCATCACTAAACGCCATGAAAAACATATCCAAAAGGCACTATCCCCTCAACCATATGTTGTGATAGTAGGCCCCAATTTGCAAACCATCAAATCATATTTTGTGGTTCTGAATCCTAAAGTCTTCTATAATCTGCCAAGTATCTTGTCTGCAATAGACACATGCTTCAAAATTATTTGGAGTTTGAACCTTGAATATTCAGCTGACTGCTATGGACCATGGATTTTCATCCAAAAAGGATTTTATAAACTAGTAAGCCCATACGATAAAGGCTCAACTAATGTGGAGTCACTACTAACAGACTGTAATTTGATTTAATCTATAATTTACCTCTCAAAACGTGATGATTGTCTGTTTCCTTTGTCACAAAGAATGTAATACACCTGAAGCATTTAAAGCTCATTTATACTTACATCACAACTCTTCAGAATATAAAGTACTCACGTGTGCTGAACCAAATTGCGGAAGAAAATATCAGCTTTTTAATTCGTTCAGACGACACGTATTAAGTCATAATGAGACCATAAATGCTTCAGAAAAGACTGACAATCTGTCAAATGTTCAAATAGAAGGTTTCACCGCATCTGAGAGCGGCAGTGTTACACCATTGTCGTGTGATTATGAAGATACTGTCTTTGTACCTAATCGATTATCAAATAATTTACCAAGTAAACATCATGAGTCATTTGAGAAGTCCATGTCTATGCTTATAGCCAAGTTATACGCCAATCATAATTTACCACGAAATGTTGTTGATACATTAGTCAGTGGCTTTAACAGCATTTCACTGTCAATACTTTCGTCTATGAAAAATACATTAGAAACTTTAACTCGTGACGATCAGATACCTTTAGTTTGTGTTGAACCACTTATTAACAACTTAACATCTACAATAACCTTGCCTTTGCAGAAATTTGATTCTGAACATAAACGAATGCAATATTTCGAAAACAACAATACGTATATTAAACCAGAATCAGTAGTTATTGGCGAAAGACTGGAATATGTAAAAAAAAATGGCATAAGAAGACTAATACCTGTGACGTGCGAGCAAAGTTTTATTAGCCTAAGACTAGTATTAAAAATTTTTTTCTCCCTTGAAGGAATCCTTGTAGAGACTTTAAACTACATGTTTAGCTTAAAAAATAACAGTCAGTCACCATCTGGTGCAGTTGAGAACTTTGTGCAAGGCTCCTACTGGAAAACTGTCATGCAACGCCACGGAGAAAATGTCGTTATGCCATTATTTCTTTATTTTGATGACTATGAAACAGGCAACGTGTTGGGAAGTCGAGCCGGGCAACACAAATTAGGCGCCGTATATGTTTCTCTTCCTTGCTTACCTCCATATAGGTCTTCAATTTTAAATAACATCTTTCTTTGTCTATTGTTTCATTCATCGGATCGAGTCTCTTTCGGAAATAAAGTAATCTTTCAACGTGTTATAGACGAATTGAATTACCTCAGCGAAAACGGAATTTACTATAGTGTTCCAGGTTACGAGGGGAAAGTGTATTTCGAGCTTGGCTTAATATTAGGAGACAATTTAGGTATACATTCTATCATGGGATTTGTGGAAAGCTTTTCAGCAAATTTTTCCTGTAGAACTTGTCGTGTTAGAAAAGAAGTGATGAAATACCAATGCGAAGAGGATACTTCACTGTTGCGAAACAGTAACAATTATGAATCAGACTTATTAGTGGGTAACTGTTCTGAAACTGGTTTGAAAGAAAGAAGTGTTTGGTTAGGTATACGAAACTTTAGCCTTTTTGATCAAGTAGGTGTAGACTGGATGCACGATGTTTTGGAAGGAGTCGCAAAATACATTATGTGTTTCATTATTACGAAATTTACGCGTGATCTAAAATGTTTTTCTTTAGATATCCTTAATCAAAGAATAGAATCATTCTCGTATGGTCCTGACGAAAGAAATAAACCTTGTTCACTTTCTATAGAACACCTTACTCAAGGAAATATTCGTCTATCTGCCTCTGAAATGCTTACATTTATAAGGTATTTTGGCATGCTAATTGGGGAGTATGTTCCTGAGGATTTTCAAATTTGGAATTTGTACTTAAAACTCAGAGATATCATTGACATCTTATCCTCTACTGCTTTCGGTGAAGGTACTGCCGAAGTATTAGAAACTTATGTAACTGAATTAAACCGCATGTATCTCTCTCTTAGTCATGACGTATTAAAACCGAAATTTCACAATTTGCTTCATTACCCAAGAGCTTTGAATAAATTTGGTCCATTGATTTCCATTTGGGCAATGCGTTTTGAAGCAAAACACAGGATTTCGAAAATAGCTGCTAGAACTTCATGTAATCGACGTAACATAACACTATCCATTGCGATTAAGCACCAACTCACTCTTAACGAAATATTTCTTAAAGGTAAATTAAATGATATTATCAATGCAGGTCCCGAAGCGGAGGTCAGTTCGTTAGAAACTCAGCGTATAGTAGACAGTTTACGACTCCCACTATTAGAAAAACTGATAAAAACCTCTTGGTTGTCTTTGTCGTCGACGTATTATACTAAAGGTACGATTCTCATCTACAGTACGGACTGTACTACAGGTTTGATAACCTTTTTTAAATTAACTGATGTTTTCTTGTACAATAACAACAATATAATTTTCAAAGGCGCATTGTTGTATACAGTAAATTACAACGATCATATTTATGCATACGAAGTTGAAGAATCTCAAAATTTTAATTACGCTTTGAAAATGTATGAAGATTTAGTATCTCCAATTCCGTGTCATATGAGTATCGTAGGAAACAAAACGTACGTCACTTTACGCAGTCCAGTTTGATTTATACATTTGTGACAAGCACAGCAAGCTCAAACTACTAGGCAAGTTAAAGTCCGGGCAAACAGGGCCATGGGACCGCCTTTGGGTATCAATTCGTTCACATCTTCAGTCAGGGTTTAATTTCATTAATTTGGTAATCATTAATAGTACGTTACAGACCGAGGGTGATGAATTTGTAAATGTCCCAGATCGTAGGCATTTGTGGCCTGGATCACACCTTCCCTCACACTTAATAAACAACTCGCCATTAGACAATTCATTTATTTCTGTCAACACCTGATCCTTGGTGGTGGTAGTAGTCTTTTTGTTACTTAATAATTTTATGAGTTTTGTTTAGACATGCGGGAAGTTTAAATGGTAGCAAATACAAGCAAATAGGTAGCAATTTTTACGTTAGCAATCAATGCTGAATTCAACAGTCAACCAATCATTCTGACGCACACAATATCTAAAAGGCACTTATCCCTCAACCTTATGTTGTGATAGTAGGCCCCAATTTGCAAACAATCAAATCATATTTTGTGGTTGTGAATCCTAGTCTTCTATAATCTGCCAAGTATCTTGTCTGCAATAGACACATGCTTCAAAATTGGTATCCTCTTCTTTCATCGACAAACGCTTCATCGACTGTTTCATTTCATCGAATGTTCATTTCATAGACAATTTTTTTCCTTGAAGTCATAATTTTTTGTTCTACATTAGTCCCAGATTCTTTAAGTTCCTTGAAACGCTTATAGAATGTAGTTTCCTACTTTGATAATACCAAGGTCCAAGGTTCGGATGTATTCTTAAGCCAAATCAGGTGTTTTTTTCCGGTTTATTGTCATCAAAGTCGCTATCAGCAGTAGTCGGTAAATTATGGCATGGCCGTGATGACTGAAAGGCTTGACTAACAGGACCTTGAATATTAAAATGTATTTAACACAGGTTTACTCACGTCCTTAAAGTCCATTCTTCATCAGGCCGGCAACTAGTCGATCACTGCGGGATGCCGCTCTCTCCGCGCGGCTGCTAGATACGGACGTCACCGGCGACGGCGAAAGTCTACCCTCTTCTAGCAGCTGCGCGGAGAGAGCGGCAGCCCGCTGTGAGTGATCGATTAGTTGCCCTTGCGACTGGTCGTCGCTCTTGATAAAAAATCGCGATCGATTCGAAACATGTCGAGCGAATTCGACTTTCACGACGTGAAGAAACCCGTCTTATATACATTTTAATATGTCTTAGACTCACGTTAGATTTCTTAGGTCTTTGAATATCCCTCTCTCTACGGCTAAGTATACACCAAGTTTTTGGTACCTCCTCCTAAGGTTGAAAACCTGGCTAATTAATTTGCCTATAGCTATTCGGGTCCGACCACAAACACCTGCGATCTGGGACATTTACGAATTCACCACCCTAGACGTCTGTAATATACTATTAAAATTTTACTTTTTGCACTTTACAAGAGCGTATTTGGAAAGTGTGTTTTAATGGAAATTATTAGTAATTAATTATGTGACGAACACTATCGTTTTGTAACGTTAGACTTCATTAAGTTGATTATTATTATTTGTATTAATCATAACTTGTTCGTTAATAAATAATTGAATACCTACAAAAAAATTGATTAGAATACATACATTATCATCAAATGTAGAAGTTTTAGAAGCAAGGATGACATTTACTTACCTTCTAAACACATTAAAGTGACATTTCGTGGTAAAAATCTAGGTAGTCAGTTTATCGCATATCGAAGTTATCGTCAATATTTGGACACTTTTTTCGCATTAAATTGAAAGAACCACACCTTTTCTCACCATTAATAAACAACTATGTCTTAGACTCACGTTAGATTTCTTAGGTCTTTGAATATTCCTCTCTCTACGGCTAAGTACACCAAGTTTTTGGTACCTCCTAAGGTTGAAAACCTGGCTAACGCCGTGACGCAAGGAGCAATGTAATATGATGTTATCCTTTCCTTCGGAAAAAAATGTTTTATTTCTTTACACCACTTATTGTAGACGAAAGAAGTGACTGGTGCATTTTTGCAGGTCTTCAAAATTGCCTTACTAATAGTTGATGCCAGTAAATTCCGCGCAACGTCGTTCGGCGTGTGCGTCGGAATGATTGGTTGACTGTAGAATTCAGCATTGATTGCTTACGTAAAAATTGCTACCTATTTGCTAGTATTTGCTACCATTTACCAAATAATTGCTACCTCAGTATAATAAAAGATATCACATATTTTTTTGACCAGTCATTCTGACGTCAGGATGTTTGGACAATGTTCATATTTTGCGAACGACGCACAATTTTCATGTTATTTACTCCATTCCGTTATTTAGTCCAAAAAATAATTATACGCGAAACTTTTTGATCTGTAACGCTGCAGAGTTGATTTTAAGCTAAATGTAGGTAGCAATTAGGTAGCAAATTTTGGTTGGTAAATTACATGAAAGTTGTGCGTCCTTCGCAAAATATGAACTTTGTCCAAACATCCTGACGTCAGAATGACTGGTTAAAAAAAAAGTGATATCTTTTATTATACTGAGGTAGCAATTATTTGGTAAATGGTAGCCAATAGGTAGCATTTTTTACGTATGCAATCAATGCTGAATTCAACAGTCAACCAATCATTCTGACGCACACTCGTTCGGCAATACTCCACCGACATAATTTATTAAAGATGATGCTCCAAACTTTCGTCTATGACAAATATATTTAGAAACTTTAACTCGTGACGGCCAGATAACTTTAGTTTGTGTTGAGCCACTTATTAACAACTTAACATCATCCTTGGTGGTGGTAGTAGTCTCTTTTTAGTTAGCCCAAACAAACAAATACAAAATCTGTCTTTCTCAGTATTATGAAGTAATACAATTAATAATTTACATTACGAAAATACATTACCAGGTTGTCTCCCAACGGTTTCTTCAAACCAGGGAAGAGATCCAAATATTGTTCTACAGTAGTCCCAGATTCTTTAAGTTCCTTGAAACGCTTATAGAATGTAGTTTCCTACTTTGATAATACCAAGGTCCAAGGTTCGGATGTATTCTTAAGCCAAATCAGGGCTTGACTAACAGGACCTTGAATATTAAAATGTATTTAACACAGGTTTACTCACGTCCTTAAAGTCCATTCTTCATCAGGCCGGCAACTAGTCGATCACTGCGGGATGCCGCTCTCTCCGCGCGGCTGCTAGATACGGACGTCACCGGCGACGGCGAAAGTCTACCCTCTTCTAGCAGCTGCGCGGAGAGAGCGGCAGCCCGCTGTGAGTGATCGATTAGTTGCCCTTGCGACTGGTCGTCGCTCTTGATAAAAAATCGCGGTCGATTCGAAACATGTCGAGCGAATTCGACTTTCACGACGTGAGTAAACCCATCTTATATACATTTTAATATGTCTTAGACTCACGTTAGATTTCTTAGGTCTTGGAATATTCTTCTCTCTACGACAAAGTACACCATTTTTTTGTAGTATCTCGTCCTCAGGTTAAAAACCTGGCTAATTAATTTGCCTATAGCTATTCGGGTCCGACCACAAACACCTGCGATCTGGGACATTTACGAATTCACCACCCTAGACGTCTGTAATATACTATTAAAATTTGACTTTTGCACTTTACAAGAGCGTATTTGGAAAGTGTGTTTTATTGGAAATTATTAGTAATTAATTATGTGACGAACACTGTATGTGATGGCATTGCTTCCGATTCATCATTAAGCGGCAAAACTTGTATATCCTAAAACAAACCAAATATTACATGTTTTTATACCTGATGTGAAGAGGACTGAGGCTCACAGACATTGCAAAAAACAATTTACAATATAAGAAATTAAAAAAGTTTGTCAAAAATTTAATTTTAGTGTAAAACTTTTGTTCACACCAATAGTAAGTATTTTCAACAGCACAGCTAATAGTTTCTATCTAACACTTGCCCGGAAATACACTCTGCCAAATATATGAAATAAATCTACTTTTTCTTTATTTATTTAATTTTCAATCAGCGAAACGTGATAAGCATTTCTTTCAACACCTGATCTTTGGTGGTGGTAGTAGTCTTTTTGTTACTTAATAGTTTTGTTTAGACATGCGGGTTTGTATGTAAAGTCGCTTAAAGGCTAACTTAGCTATTCAACTAAATATACGTAACTTAATTTTTTTAATCTTAAGCCAAATCAGGGCTTGACTAACAGGACCTTGAATATTAAAATGTATTTAACACAGGTTTACTCACGTCCTTAAAGTCCATTCTTCATCAGGCCGGCAACTAGTCGATCACTGCGGGATGCCGCTCTCTCTGCGCGGCTGCTAGATACGGACGTCACCGGCGACGGCGAAAGTTTACCCTCTTCTAGCAGCTGCGCGGAGAGAGCGGCAGCCCGCTGTGAGTGATCGATTAGTTTGCCCTTGCGACTGGTCGTCGCTCTTGATAAAAAATCGCGATCGATTCGAAACATGTCGAGCGAATTCGACTTTCACGACGTGAGTAAACCCATCTTATATACATTTTAATATGTCTTAGACTCACGTTAGATTTCTTAGGTCTTGGAATATTCTTCTCTCTACGACAAAGTACACCATTTTTTTGTAGTATCTCGTCCTCAGGTTAAAAACCTGGCTAATTAATTTGCCTATAGCTATTCGGGTCCGGCCACAAACACCTGCGATCTGGGACATTTACGAATTCACCACCCTAGACGTCTGTAATATACTATTAAAATTTGACTTTTGCACTTTACAAGAGCGTATTTGGAAAGTGTGTTTTATTGGAAATTATTAGTAATTAATTATGTGACGAACACTGTATGTGATGGCATTGCTTCCGATTCATCATTAAGCGGCAAAACTTGTATATCCTAAAACAAACCAAATATTACATGTTTTTATACCTGATGTGAAGAGGACTGAGGCTCACAGACATTGCAAAAAACAATTTACAATATAAGAAATTAAAAAAGTTTGTCAAAAATTTAATTTTAGTGTAAAACTTTTGTTCACACCAATAGTAAGTATTTTCAACAGCACAGCTAATAGTTTCTATCTAACACTTGCCCGGAAATACACTCTGCCAAATATATGAAATAAATCTACTTTTTCTTTATTTATTTAATTTTCAATCAGCGAAACGTGATAAGCATTTCTTTCAACACCTGATCTTTGGTGGTGGTATTAGTCTTTTTGTTACTTAATAGTTTTGTTTAGACATGCGGGTTTGTATGTAAAGTCGCTTAAAGGCTAACTTAGCTATTCAACTAAATATACGTAACTTAATTTTTTTAATCTTAAGCCAAATCAGGGCTTGACTAACAGGACCTTGAATATTAAAATGTATTTAACACAGGTTTACTCACGTCCTTAAAGTCCATTCTTCATCAGGCCGGCAACTAGTCGATCACTGCGGGATGCCGCTCTCTCCGCGCGGCTGCTAGATACGGACGTCACCGGCGACGGCGAAAGTCTACCCTCTTCTAGCAGCTGCGCGGAGAGAGCGGCAGCCCGCTGTGAGTGATCGATTAGTTGCCCTTGCGACTGGTCGTCGCTCTTGATAAAAAATCGCGGTCGATTCGAAACATGTCGAGCGAATTCGACTTTCACGACGTGAGTAAACCCATCTTATATACATTTTAATATGTCTTAGACTCACGTTAGATTTCTTAGGTCTTGGAATATTCTTCTCTCTACGACAAAGTACACCATTTTTTTGTAGTATCTCGTCCTCAGGTTAAAAACCTGGCTAATTAATTTGCCTATAGCTATTCGGGTCCGGCCACAAACACCTGCGATCTGGGACATTTACGAATTCACCACCCTAGACGTCTGTAATATACTATTAAAATTTGACTTTTGCACTTTACAAGAGCGTATTTGGAAAGTGTGTTTTATTGGAAATTATTAGTAATTAATTATGTGACGAACACTGTATGTGATGGCATTGCTTCCGATTCATCATTAAGCGGCAAAACTTGTATATCCTAAAACAAACCAAATATTACATGTTTTTATACCTGATGTGAAGAGGACTGAGGCTCACAGACATTGCAAAAAACAATTTACAATATAAGAAATTAAAAAAGTTTGTCAAAAATTTAATTTTAGTGTAAAACTTTTGTTCACACCAATAGTAAGTATTTTCAACAGCACAGCTAATAGTTTCTATCTAACACTTGCCCGGAAATACACTCTGCCAAATATATGAAATAAATCTACTTTTTCTTTATTTATTTAATTTTCAATCAGCGAAACGTGATAAGCATTTCTTTCAACACCTGATCTTTGGTGGTGGTATTAGTCTTTTTGTTACTTAATAGTTTTGTTTAGACATGCGGGTTTGTATGTAAAGTCGCTTAAAGGCTAACTTAGCTATTCAACTAAATATACGTAACTTAATTTTTTTAATCTTAAGCCAAATCAGGGCTTGACTAACAGGACCTTGAATATTAAAATGTATTTAACACAGGTTTACTCACGTCCTTAAAGTCCATTCTTCATCAGGCCGGCAACTAGTCGATCACTGCGGGATGCCGCTCTCTCCGCGCGGCTGCTAGATACGGACGTCACCGGCGACGGCGAAAGTCTACCCTCTTCTAGCAGCTGCGCGGAGAGAGCGGCAGCCCGCTGTGAGTGATCGATTAGTTGCCCTTGCGACTGGTCGTCGCTCTTGATAAAAAATCGCGGTCGATTCGAAACATGTCGAGCGAATTCGACTTTCACGACGTGAGTAAACCCATCTTATATACATTTTAATATGTCTTAGACTCACGTTAGATTTCTTAGGTCTTGGAATATTCTTCTCTCTACGACAAAGTACACCATTTTTTTGTAGTATCTCGTCCTCAGGTTAAAAACCTGGCTAATTAATTTGCCTATAGCTATTCGGGTCCGACCACAAACACCTGCGATCTGGGACATTTACGAATTCACCACCCTAGACGTCTGTAATATACTATTAAAATTTGACTTTTGCACTTTACAAGAGCGTATTTGGAAAGTGTGTTTTATTGGAAATTATTAGTAATTAATTATGTGACGAACACTGTATGTGATGGCATTGCTTCCGATTCATCATTAAGCGGCAAAACTTGTATATCCTAAAACAAACCAAATATTACATGTTTTTATACCTGATGTGAAGAGGACTGAGGCTCACAGACATTGCAAAAAACAATTTACAATATAAGAAATTAAAAAAGTTTGTCAAAAATTTAATTTTAGTGTAAAACTTTTGTTCACACCAATAGTAAGTATTTTCAACAGCACAGCTAATAGTTTCTATCTAACACTTGCCCGGAAATACACTCTGCCAAATATATGAAATAAATCTACTTTTTCTTTATTTATTTAATTTTCAATCAGCGAAACGTGATAAGCATTTCTTTCAACACCTGATCTTTGGTGGTGGTAGTAGTCTTTTTGTTACTTAATAGTTTTGTTTAGACATGCGGGTTTGTATGTAAAGTCGCTTAAAGGCTAACTTAGCTATTCAACTAAATATACGTAACTCAATTTTTTTAATCTTTAGACTATAGGGACAGTCAGCATTTAAGGCCTCGAAGTCCTTTGTAAGATGAAATAAAGATTTAAAAAATTAAGTTAAGTATATTTAGTTGAATAGCTAAGTTAGCCTTTAAGCGACTTTTTTTACACTTTTCAACAGCGTATTTGGAAAGTGTGTTTTATTGGATATTATTAGTAACTTATTAGACTTAATTAAGTTGATTAAAATAGATACATTATCATTAAATGTAGAAGTTTTAGAAGCAGGGATGACATTTATCTAGAGGGACTGCCTGTGGATATTACGGAGCGACCACACCGCTGCTCAAAAAACGGTGACGGTATGGAATCGCAGTGACGTGTCGTATCGGTATTTACCGCAAGCTCTCCACACCGCTGCTCAATATACGCTAACGTCAAATGTATGAAAAAGACGTGACGCGAACGTGCTGAGAGCTTGCGGTAAAAATGTGACGCTTACGGCACGTCACTGCGATTCGCTTAAAGGCTAACTTAGCTATTCAAGCACCGGTGTGGTCACTCCTTTAATTTGTCGATAACTGCTAGGTAGGTCATTTATCGCGAAGTTATCGTAAATATTTGGATACTTTTATGCGTTAAATTATTGTCTAACAAACGATATTTACCAATTTCAAGGCACATGTTAATAAAAGACGCGAAATATTTCAGATAACTTCAATAGTCTATAAAATACAACTGACTTCCTATGTTAAATCAGATGATCTCAGTATTCACTACGAAAATGTTTACTTACATTGTAAAGTAGTTATGAACAAATTAATATCGTTAGGAACTTCCGAAGTACATGACTGTCATTGGCGCTGCTCAAAATTATATGTCGGATCATCATATTACCTACTGCAATAATTGTGTAACTATTGAGCATTCCTTTATTCGCATTATTTAATATTTAATACCAGTGTACCTAGGTGTTAAGTTTAGAATAAAATAAATATGGTTAAAAATACTTGTCTTTTATTAATTTTATTTTTGCCGCACTATTTATGGGATATCGAAGCTGTCTAAATTTTAATTGTATTTCATCAGAATTTTTTTCTTTTTCAGTCAATTGAGTATGTATATTTGTACCTATATAGCCATTTAGCCAGCGCAGTATTGCAAGCCCAGATTCATTCTCTGCAAATCGAAACTTACTTTTTTGGATAGTTGTCGAAAGATTTTTCTTTCTTCTTGCAGATAATGAATCTGGGCTAGCAATACTGCGCTGGCTAAATGGCTATATAGGTACAAATAAACAATTAAAATTACTTGATTGAAATAGATAATAATAATTGATTGAAATAAACTACAGTAATTGTTTGAAATAAACAAGTTCAATGCTTGGATAGAACATTACCCTTGCACCATTCAATTAGGTTCATTAATTATAACTATCAAGTAATTTGATTTATTTAATCGTGCACTGTATATATTTCATAAAGTAGACTTGATTGATTTAATCGTGCACTATACACATTTCATTAAGTGGACTTGTTTAATTTAATCGTGCACTATATAAATTTCATAAAGGAAACTTGATTGATTTAATCGTGCACTATATGAATTCCATAAAGGAGACTTGATTTATTTAATCGTGCACTATATACATTTCATAAAGTAGACTTAATTAATTGAATCGTGCACTATATATATTTCATAAAGTACACTTGATTGATTTAATCGTGCACTATACACATTTCATTAAGTAGACTTGTTTAATTTAATCGTGCACTATATAAATTTCATAAAGGAAACTTGATTGATTTAATCGTGCACTATACACATTTCATTAAGTAGACTTGTTTAATTTAATCGTGCACTATATACATTTCATAAAGTCGACTTGATTAATTGAATCGTGCACTATATATATTTCATAAAGTACACTTGATTGATTTAATCGTGCACTATACACATTTCATTAAGTAGACTTGTTTAATTTAATCGTGCACTATATAAATTTCATAAAGGAAACTTGATTGATTTAATCGTGCACTATACACATTTCATTAAGTAGACTTGTTTAATTTAATCGTGCATTATATACATTTCATAAAGTAGACTTGATTAATTGAATCGTGCACTATATATATTGCATAAAGTACACTTGATTGATTTAATCGTGCACTATATACATTTCATTAAGTAGACTTGATTAATTACATCGTGCACTATATATATTTCATAAAGTACACTTGATTGATTTAATCGTGCACTATACACATTTCATAAAGTAGACTTGATTAATTGAATCGTGCACTACATATATTTCATAAAGTACACTTGATTGATTTAATCGTGCGCTATATACATTCCATAAAGGAGACTTGAGTTATTTAATCATGCACTATATACATTTCATAAAGTAGACTTGATTAATTGAATCGTGCACTATATATATTTCATAAAGTAGACTTGATTGATTTAATCATTTTACTTGATTTCATCAAACATTTTCTTTAATTGTATCTGTAAAGACGTTGATGGGTTTTATCAAGGATTTCTTGATTATAGTAGTCAACAAACATGATTTTTATATTTAAGTCATGACTGGATTTACAAAGTTACTTTATTACCTTTTTCAATCATTTCAACTTGATTGCTGCAATCAGTTAACTTTATCTGCTCCCTATACATTAAGTTACTTTGTTAAAACAATCAAAATTTTGATTAATGTAATCAATTTTTTTTCTCAGTGTACCCAGACAAGAAAAAAGCTGACATAATAAACCTCATTAACATCAGAAGTCTTCCTATATTTATTTAATGGTAAGATTAATTCGTTCGTCATTATTTTTACGCAACAACGGAGGAATAACTATTTGATTTGTACACAAGGAAAGAACATGATTCAGACATTAACAATGAACTAGATTTGAGCAGGAAAAAAACCCATATACGAGTAAAACCGCCATTCCCAAAGCATAAAATACATACGTTGGTCAAAGATTACACAAAAGTGCAAATACTTATAGCAATCTTGGCAAAAAACAACTACAATCAGCAATCGTAACTTCTCGTACGGCAAAAAGACACGATACTCGGAATGCACTTTAGATAACCCCAGTTTATAAGAAACACCGTTTTAAATTCTAGATTCGTTGACTCACTGACGCAATTCTCGTTAAGGTAACTTGTTTTTTTTCCCGACTTCCGATGTAACTAATAATGTGTGCGGTGGCAGGAAAAATGTGAGGGGATCTGTACAGGTGATGATTGTGCTTAATCATATTAATCGCTTTATGTGAATTACATGCAATAGTTATAAAATTTGTTGTATGCGAGAACTTGTATGTGTAATGGTAGGTTTAACGCATTTACTGCCAGCAACGCATCTATGCGTTCACCGTCATACAAGTTTGTTTCTAGGCCACGCCCCCTGGCTGTGAATGCATTAACTTCTTATTTATCTTTGGGTTAGGCACTTGAGTCTCATATCTGTAATAATTAAGTTATCATTTACGAAAAAATACTGATTGTTAAGTTTCTGTTGGCTTTCTTTTTAAGTCCTCTATATAGGGAAATCCGGTACACTCAGTCTTGTGAAAGGTGCCCTTTTCGCCTACTTCTATATATTCTCTTCGTAGTCGTGCACTCTTGGCAGAGTGGTCGTGGACATGGTCGATTCTTTCGCCACAGCTTAACTCGTGATGTGTCATGTTTATGTTTGGTGGTGTGACTCTCGTTGATGCCGTATTGTGCCACAGTTCAACAACTTCAACTGTCCCTTGCATACTATTAAACCTGCATTACAAACTTATTTTTAATGGAAAAGGGCCATTTCAGGAAAACTCTTGCCTGCACCGTGCAGGATTTATTATATGGGCGCGCGGCACAACGTTGCGAGGAACCTAAGATGGTTACAGAATAAAGCTCATTATTTCATTCATAATAACGGAACGAAACCATGATAAAATTGGTATCACTTATTACAAGTGACAAAGATTCCATGTAATCTCGTTCTGTTTAATTGTCAATCATGCATATTTATAATGATAAACATGGGTCATACAATAGGATATATGCATATTTAATTTTATTTCCGTTGAATCAGTAAATTCTCCGTGACGTATATCTTCGTTTACGAGTAATTATAAAGTACAGAACTAAATTCCGGCAAGGTTGGAAAGGCACATCAAGGCTAGCATATCTTTACGCGACTTCGTTTGTCGCGCGACTTAGCATCACCCTTCTTGCTCGCACGGTATTGAAAGGAAAGTGTCGTATTTGTCGCGTGTCAAAGAGTCGCGTTTCACAGTTAAGGCGTACAGCCCGTCTAGAATAACTATGATTAGCGACTCATGTCGCGCGACACAGCATCACCCGTCACTCTCTCACGATACTGTACAGAAAGGGATAGTTAACAAATCTCGCGCGAGAAAGAGTCACGTGTCAAGTTGTGCTAGAGGTGCAGGATAAACTAAGTGAATCTGTCCCCAGCGAGTTTTGGCTTGTAATTGTTTTTGATGATGTAGCTCTCTATTTTAGAGTCTAGCCACATAATATGTTTATAACGGCTCGAAATGTGCATGATCGAAACATGTCGGGCCGTTCCTGACAATTTTTACGTGATTTTAAACCGTATTTTATAATTATTAAACATAACGTCGCGTTTGGTGCAGTGTGTAGAGCACCTGCCTACTGAGCCGGCGGTTCCGGGATCGAATCCCGGGCATCGAATCGAATCATGAGCATATTTGCGTGATGAATTTAAATATTTGTGCTTGGGTCATGGTGGGTCTATGTATTTAAGTATATATTTATCTATATAAGTATGTATATCGTCGTCTAGTATCCATAACACAGGCCTTCTTGAGTTTAATTCGGGACTAGATCGATTTGTATGAGGTTGTCGATATTTATTTATTACATTGAGGTCAGTTGTTATATTTGCCGCCGACTGTATCTTAAGGCGTTAAGCGCAATGCCGGACCATTTAAGGGGACTTTGTCACGCCTGCGCCTTCCGGCTATTGTTTACCGTTGAACGATCAAGCATGGACGATACAGGGTTTTTATGGACCTAAACATAAGATATAGGTCTTAGGTACTTATTGATGAGCAACCGATTGGAATCTTAATACGGAAAGGAAAATCTTTCACGTATTTCTTTTGTTCCAATCAATTGTTATGTTTTTTACTATTATTATATTATCTCATTTTTATCTTTATGACGATCATAGTATAAATGCATGTAAATTGTCTTAGCGTAATTTATACTGACATTTTATATTATGAAATAAATAAATCTAATCTAATCTAATCTATTCTGCGGCTTGTTTTAGAACCGGTACAGAAGGACAGCATTTGAACTGCAATGCAACCTGCAAAATGGCAGTTGGAGTGTACCTTTGCTGCAGTTGGTGTAACTGCATCAAAACTGCAAACCGACTGTGCAGTCCGCGTACAGTTGCTGTCAACCGCACATCGACTCAGTCGTATTTTAGTTGGAAAGACTGCAATGAAATAATTTTGACGATGCGGTTGGCGCTGTGGTGGTGCAGCTGCCTACTGAGTCGGCGGTCCTGGGTTCGAATCCCGGCAAGACCAAATGTTGCCATAAATATTTGTTCCTGGGTCATGGATGTTTACTAAGTATATACACGATGATTTTTAATCAGTGATCAGGTACCAACTTTTCAAACTCGGTAATTGATGGCGGCCACGTTTAAGTCGTAATTACATGACATGAAAACAAACTTTTGTTTTACCATGATAATTTATATTTTGAAAACAATTTTATCTTAAATTACTTGTCACCCTACTAATCTGTATCTGTTCATGAGCTTACAACCTCTTTGATAATTTAATGGGAATAAATGAGCATAGCAATTTTGACGTATTCGTAAAATATAGAGCTAAGATTAAGCCATGAAGTCTGTATGTTACACAAATCTGTTAGCATGATCCAAATACATTCCTCAAATACGTATATATTTACTATAAAAAGGTTAACGACCTGCTATACTATCATTCTATTATATTCTAACAATAAAAATATATAAGTACATAGACCGCTTTCAACACAAGTATAATGACGTTATAAAGGTGTGATTCGATGTCGAAAGCATAATCAGAATACGAGTCATCCTTTTTCGTCTAAACTAGTGTAAACGAGATGAAATTTCGACATAGAATCGCAACACGTTTTCATGTAAACAGAAGACGATCGATACAGTTCAAACACCTCTCCTAGGATTGCGTATCAACTGTGTCAGACATGTATCATGCATTATTGGAAAATTGGAAAAGCAGCCCTACAGTATGTAAAATAGAGATAACATTTGAATAATTTACGTGGAGATGTGAGATTGTGGAAATAAGCCCGTGGTATTATGTTACGAAACGGAAATTGTGCAAAATGGAACGTAACGTGCGAATATCCGCTTCAGTTCAGGAATAGCGATCTGTAGGATTAGACAGCCTGGATAAAATCGAAACAGGAATGCTTACAAGCAGATTTAAGAATTCTTTTTTCAAGCACATTTGTACAGAAGCACTAGAAAGTACAAGTCATGATGGTTCATACAAATATTGGTACCCCTAATATATACAGACATTGCTCGTACCGAAGGTGAGGGCCATACATATGCGGGGTAGGACTACGAATTACGGCCCTAGGTACGAGTATGTAATGTACTATTAACACTCTTTTATTAGCTTCACTTGTAACTACGTTAAGCGGGCAGAAAATCCTTGGGTGACGTAATAGTAGGCACATTACGTAACAAGGGTGGTAAACGAGGAATTACAAACGAGTGTCTATTAGAAGTGGATCTTGGCCTCCGACACCAAGCTACGCCATCCTACTCTATCTTGTGCTGCTTTGTCGCCAATGAAAATCGGCCCCTTGAAGCTGGCACAAGTCTTTCTGAACTTCGTCGATCCAGCGATACCGAGTTTGGAATTCCTTTCCACCAGAATCACGTACGACGTTTTTCATCACACTTTGGAGGAAATAAAACAAAGTAGTAGTAGTCAATACCAAAATTACTTACCGCCCTAGGGGGTAATATACGACTTACCGTCCTAGGGCGTAATATCCGATTTACCGCCCGGTTTTCTAGCATGTAAAGTCTTAAAGTGTGATAAAAATTACTTACCGCCCTAGGGCATAATTAACAACTTACCGCCCGCTTTTCTAGCATGTAAACCCTTGTTTACGAGCAAGTGTGATGAAAAATATGATTACAGATGCATCGCGCCACAGATTTCGTGTATATTACGAATTCGCAAGACGCTCTATACTTAAAACTTTCCTCTACAATTATCTGTTGGTCAATAGACCGTACAGCATTTTAATTGTCATGTTTCACACAAGATTCGCTTTTCTCTAGAAACAATACGTTTTCAGGGCATTGGCATCAGTCGCGATACTAGTACGTAACAGATCGTTTAAAAATAAATCTTTATTAACGAAAACCGGCCAAGTGGGAGCCGGCATCGCGCGCCGAGGGTTTCACACACAACACTTCCCATCTTAACTGGCCGGGTTAAGTTTGCACCTGGTACGTATGGCGCCGCATACAAATGAGGTGCAAAGATAACGCAACTGATAACGTTTGTTGTATTGTATGGGAGCCCCACTTCAATATTTATTTTATTCTGTTTTTAGTATTCGTGGTTATAGCGGCAACAGAAATACATCATCTGTGAAAATTTCAACTGTCTAGCTATCACGGTTCATGAGATACAGCCTGGTGACAGACGGACCGACAGACAGACAGACAGACAGACGGACAGCGGAGTCTTAGTAATAAGGGTCCCGCTTTTTACCCTTTGAGTACGGAACCCTAAAAACGTAATCCATTCGTGTTTGCATCGTATCTTAGAGTAAGTTCGGTTTAAAATATAAATGTATAGCAATCTGTTTGACCTATTTGTCTTTTGTTTTATCTGTTTCCAACATCAAAACGTAAAATAGACTCTTGCGCATCAAAGATCAAAGATTCGGGCGAATAGCTTTTAACGTCAACTTTCCGTAAGAGATAAAGTGGAAAATTGATTCGTTTTACGAAAACATGACAGTTCTCGTGTTAAAATGTCTATAGTTCCTCTTAAATTGAAATTTACGCAAGTGAAGTATTCCCTCTAAATTACCCTGTTGTAACCCTACGCATAAATGAACTAGAAACACTAATATCATAAAGGCGGAAAGTGTTTATGTATATTTATGTTTGTTACTTCTTCACGGTCAAACGGCTGGACCTATTTTGATAAATTTTGGTACATATGAAGGTAGCTGGCAACCGGGATTAACACATAGGCTACTTTTTATCCCCGAAAAATTTAGTTTCCCGTGAGACGAGCGGGTAACACCGCGCAGCGTAGCTAGTATTGAATAAAATTAACCAGGGAGCTCATTTGGTAGCAGCCCTGCCAAGGCGAAAAAAGTTTGTTCCTGGGTTAGGATTCCTAGGATTAACGTTGCGATGCTCGCACAAGGCAGGAAAACACATTTTCACCTCACCACCTCAAACATGGCGATTTTGCTGTCAGATAACAGTGAACAAAATGCGATTTTGTTTCGAGCGTGAGTAGAAAGTAGCTTTTTAATTTTTTCAATATCTGACCACGAATTGACATTCTTCAGCCAAAGGTTAATTATAAAATTCTAATCATTTGAATTTCGATGCACTCTGTTTCTTTCATATGTATATAAAAGAGAGGGATAGAAACTTATCAATTTGAAATTCGATTTTCGAATCCGACCTCGATTGAGAACAGTTCGGATACGCGTTATACCAAAAAATTCATTAAAAACACCCGAAAAAGTTTTAATTGCAACGTATTTTTTTTTCTTTATTATATTTTTATTTAACGACCGAAAATTAAAATGATTGTGCCTTTTATATATTTTTTCTTTATTTTTCACCTTATTACTTATTGTAAATTATATTTACTTATTGTAAAATATAATTTATAATTTCGCCATTTATCATAGATGCATATTCGAAACGTACCTTAAAAAATATCGAGTTCATATTGTAATTGTTATTTTCTTTTGCATATATTTTGTTTGGTGTTTTAGGAGTAAAAATATTAATCAATGTATAAACAAAATTTCGTAATATAATAATGTATTTGTAAATAAACACGTCATGTATCTGCTAAATCTTCCAATTTGATCAAATAATGGCAATAACCGTGTTGGTTGGTTGATTATAATTTCAATTAAATTATATTGTTATTCCTTTTTAAGCAGCACTTATCTATTTTCTGATTAATAATATTATTGAAATCAGCAACAAAGACTATAAACATACGTTGGAAGAAAAAACACAAAATGTCGCATATGTTCTCGCTGATGAGGTGAAAAGTTGTGTGTGCTACACGAGAGCAAAGTTTTTTGCATCTCGTGCTGTTGAGTCCCTCGCTACACTCAGGATTCTAACATAGAATCACTCGCTACGCTCGTGATTCAAACGTAGAATCCTTCGCTTGCTCGGGACTTAAAATCAGCACTCATAACAAAAAACAACTTTGCTCTCTAGTTGCACAAATAACTATTACATCTTTTTTCGGATTTCGCGACTGTCATACATTTAAATAAAACTATATGAACGGATTATATCGCGTATATTAATCATGTAAGCCTCCCTGACGTAGCGGTTACTTTCAAATTATACCGTTGTCAAAAGTTGACTGTGCTAAACATCTTTTCATGTTTTTATTTCTTTTTTAAGTGACAATAAATACTGTTACTTTTTTTAGGAACGATGGGGGTTATTTCTACCTATAAAAAAAATATCAAGGTTTTTTTTAATGCCATCCATTCCACATTTATGCGTACGGTTTGAATGGAATGCTGCCGGAGATGCACGTGTTAATGTTGCCTTTATATGTAGCGTAGGTACAATTTGTTTACCGCAAAAGGTCAGCAACACGTTTCGTTATCATTAATGAAAGCTCGCTAACACAGACCTAGATTTCATTGAGTTTGATCAAATTAGCACTTATTTCGTAACACTATGTGGGAAGGTTATTGGAAGATTCATTCTATTACAGTAGGTTGGTAGTGAATATAGAGAAGCTAAGGTGCTATTCCATGCATTGTGGCCGATCGCATTCGCGTGCGATCGATCGCATGCGACTGACGCGCGCGACTGCAGTTCTAGCACGCATCTCTTTCAATGTCGTACTGTTAGACAGTGACGGATGACGCTATGTCGTGCGACAAGAGTAGCGAAGCATAGTGGTCCTAGATGTGCTGATGCGAAGGGGAGTTCAGGTCTTTTTTGTTTTTTTTTTCAATTTTTATTTAATTATCGTGAAACAGACGTTAATCTTTGAATATTGGCAACAAGTAAGTAACAAAATCACATTGCATTTGCCTAAATATCCTTGAAACATTCAGAACACGTAGTACAACGTAGTCTTTCGATTCCATCAAGTCAGCTTCAAGTATTCACCATTGTTCGAATTCGATTCGACTATGCAAACTCGCCCCACTGAAGCGTAAAACAAATACGATCCAGTGGTAGCACAGGTCTGCGTTGTTTTATTTTATGCATATTGTGGATTCGTGCTGAGGGTTTTATTTATTAACTGGGTACCTAAGACCGTGAAATATGTTACAATTCTTCGTGTTCTGAGTGCCACAACAAAATCGAAAATATTGACCCATGTCACTGACAGGTGAGATTAAGTCTTGTTTGTCGAAATGCCCGGTGGAAATAAAATGCAAAATACAATTAAATTGTACGTAATCAATTGTAATATATTCATAAAATAGCTCTATATGTCATGAAATTACTACAGACTATTGTAACTGCATTTAATTGTCTCTCACATTTAAGTACACTTGCAACGACTAAAGTTCTGTAAACACTGCTATAACAGGTATTTTAAGCAGTAATTTGATCAAACCCCCAAGTTAGGCTAACAGCCCAGGGTCCTTTGACTTGTGAAGAAAACAGCCTTAGTTACACAATGTGACTTTGTTCGTTCCTTGCATTTGCCGCAGGAAGTTAGTTAATTGAATTTGAGAAATTTGATCTTTTGAAAGCATGGTGACGTTTACCGTCGACGTCTAAAGTGATCGTTAAAGTACTCTGTCGCAATAAAGAATAGTATAGAGACCTCTTAAATTGTGTTAAAACAGTAAAAGAGAAAAGGTACTAAACATGATCAGTTACTTTTGATGATGACTGTCATACAGTTAGCCGAAATCAACGGTGTAGTGTAGGTACTCTAGAACTACAAGCGTGACGAATAAATTGAAATAAATTCGAAAACCAAATTAAATTAAATCCCGTTAAAAAATTCAATATTCCAAATTCAAACTTGGCAACGTTCCGTTACAAAAAGCAAAATTAAACTAGGGATTCGTGTTCTTATTATTTATTTATTATTCCGTGGCTGTTTGCCAAAGGATCATGAGTAAGAGATTCCTGTGACCGATACTTGTTTATGTCACTTCGTTATTTTCGGAGTTCCGCCATCGCCATTACGGCAGTTGCGTGGTTTAATTGGTTTCAATTCGATGCCATTGTCCTGTAACAGTTTGTTTATTGGTTTTATAAACCGTGGAACGCGTGAATGAACGTTTCCTGTGCTCGTTTTGTTATGTTGAAATGTATACCGACTACAAACTTTATTCGACAATAGGGTTGGGACAGTTTTTGAAGGAATTTAAATTTTATTTAGCTTCGATAGTCCGTGCTATAACGTTCTACAAACTGCCAGCATGTATTTGCTTGTAGTTGCGTCGAATGCAGTGTGAGCGAGATATAATGCGGTGACAATAGAAGTATGATTAGTTTTAAAGTTATTTGTTTAAAATAAATTGAAGAAGAAAACGCTCTTTAATCAACCTCAACATGCTTTTTTTGAAATACTTTTTAATTTTCTGACATTCTTTTGCAATGTTATTTGCTGAAGGGCTGTGTGCTTTTTAAACCCTAAGCCACAATGTTAATTCAAAGTATTTTGAGACGTACGAGGGTCCAGTCTTCAAAAAGGTCGTGGGCACCCTTACGGACTTACGGTGCCTCTAATGTACTTAACAGAAAATTATATTAAAATCTCATCTGTTTTTTGAAGAAGCATACGTCTAAAAGAACTTTGAACTCGACGTGTTATAATGAATGAATGAGACATTATCAGTGCCCATACGCCGCACATTTAATCCATCATTACACAAATACGTTTCTTTAGTTGTCGGTACGCCATTAAAATGTTATACTTACACGTAATTAGAGGCATCGTTCCGACCTTTTCATGGAATCTTGAAAGAATCTTAAAATACCTAAAGCCCAGTCGGGCCAGTACTGCCGGTAAAAAGGGTTCAGTTTTTTCCTTCCTTAGCACGGAACGAACGACGTATGTGCCCTGGAAGATTCAATAAGTTACGCCCTTTTTCGGAATGAGATTTCTCCGTCTATAAGCTTAATTATTTTGATAAAAAGAGAATGTCGCTTGGACGGAATGATGTTGAGAAAAGGAGGGAAATTCCGTCGCTCGGTCGGAGTTTCTTTGTGGTGTAAAATTACACTAATTTGGTTTAACGGAGGTTTCTTTATTCTCAAAAGCTTAAGTACCAATTATATTTAATAAATAATACAAATAATGTTGTAAATAAAATATGTCATAATTTCAGCATGCGACGAAATCGTGGTTGCCGATTTTGACCTTACAAACGGTCCGGTAGTTTTGAATTTTTGATATGTTGTCCAGGATGGTTAGTCAGTGTTTAAAATGCAAAATGCACAATTCCCCCCCCTCCGCGCCCGCCGCCATATTGAAAAAACCAGCACTCTCTTCATATTTTTGCTCATATCTTCCTTTAGGAGCTTTTTAGCTAGAAGAAAGCTTCGACAATGTTATAGAGAGTTAAATTTACTACATTTTCCATTTTATATTTTGTTTCTAGGACAGATAGTTATGGAGATATGCACATTTAAAAAAGCTTAAGAAATTGCAATTTCCAACTCAAAAACAAACTTCTGGATTATATCTTCGTTTAGGAGCATTTTAGCTAGAACAGTGCTTGGGTAATTTTGTAGAGAATTAAATTTACTATAATTTACATTTAAAATTTTGTTTCTAGGACAGATAATTACGGAGATATGTAAAAAATAAAGTCACATTTTCCGAAAATGTATGTAAAAATGGACATGAGTTTTATAACCTATTATATTTCCTACATGTTTTAATTTGTCCTAGACTAGTCCGTAACTGAATGACAGCGTTCTAAACCAAGAATTTTGAGAAATTTTCGGAAAATTCGACTTTTCCTGTTTTTTAAATGTGCATATCTCCGTAACTAACCGTCCGTGAAACAAAATTTGAAATGTAAATTATAGTAAATTTAATTCTCTACAACATTGCCCAAGCTTTGTTGTAGCTAAAATGCTCCTAAACGAAGATATAATCCAGAAGTTTGTTTTTCAGTAGGAAATTGCGATTTTTTACGTTTTTTTAAATGTGGATATCTCCGTAACTATCTGTCCTAGAAAAAAAATATAAAATGGAGAATGTAGTAAATTTAACTCTCTATAACATTGTGGAAGCTTTTCTCTAGCTAAAATGCTCCTAAAGGAAGATGTGAGCAAAAATATGAAGAAAGTGCCGGTTTTTTCAATATGGCGGCGGGCGCGGAGGGGGGGGAATTGTGCATTTTGCATTTTAAAACTGACTAAACATCCTATACAACATATCAAAAATTCAAAACTACCGGACCGTTTGTAAGGTCACACATAGTACTTTAGTCTCTATTCACCGTGTTAATATCTTTGTTCACCACACTCTTTTTTATTAGCGATGAGGGCCGTAAGTGACAAATAACTGTTAAGAAACAGCGCAATGCACGATTTGTATGGACGTGCAGCGTCAGCCGTATAGCGCCATCTGTTGATACTTAAACAAATATTTGTCCGTTTATCACGCCGAAACGGATGGATGGATTTTAGCCAATTTTAGCCCATAGATAGCTGATGGACATCCAAAGATGGTTATAAGATACCTTTTACCTGACAGGTATAGAAAATGTGATTGATTCCTTTTTCGTCGTATTCCTGATTGGGCATATCCTTGTTTCGGCACATTCCTGTTTTGCCGTATTTCGTTTTCGGCATATTCTTGTTTCGACTTACTCCATTTTCGGCATAAATCATTATATACAACAAATAAAATTATCCTAGGTATCGTTACTTTTTATTCTCATGACAAACATATATACTTATATAGTAGTTATACTATAAATTGCATGCAAGAAACAAACTTAAATGTGTCGAAACAAGAATATGCCGAAAACGGAATACGGCTCAAGAGGAATGTGCCGAAACAAGAATAGGTATGTCCAATCAGGAATACGATGAAAAAGGAATCAATCGAAAATGTTTTATGGTGGGGTTTACGTCGCGGACGCCTTCTAGTGTTAAATAATTACGCTTATTTAACCCCTTTTGTACTATCGTTCAAAAACCTATGACAAATTCGGAAAGTGACAGCACATATGGAGCGATGTTATGTACACCAACGTGTGATGCCATTACTTACACGAAAGTGGGATCATAATAGGCGTTATTTGTGACTTATGGCTCACATCGCTTATTAAAAGTCTGATGAACAAAAATATTACCGCAACCACGATTTCGTCGCACGCTAACCTAAATAATGCGATATGATTTGGCGAAATTAGAACCAGTGTTACACAAAGGAGTGACAGCCCATTAACTCGATTGCTGTTTGCAAAGTTTTGCATAGACAAAAGGTAGTTCCTCGGCAGTAAATCTAGGGTAGTTAGGTCGTTATGGACATAAAGTGGTGCTAGATATGGAATTACACACCCGTAAGTAACGCGCCCTCACTTAGTTAATTAATTTAGAAACGTTGAAACAACTGTCGTGGGAAATATCAATGTTAGTTAGTAGGTAGTTTACACTTATAAGGTTTGATTTTTCATTTCGAGACCGTGTCTACTTTTATTACTTTTTTATTTTTTTTATTTCAAGGTATAGAAGGACATATTTTGGGTCATGACAGTGCCCCGGAAATGCAAAAATAAAAAAGTTTAGAGGTATACATTAACATAAACAGATTAGTTTTTTTCAATGAGAAGAAGTTTTGTTCAAGTCCGTAATTTCAGTGCTCGTCCAATCTTTTATTTCCTAGATCAACCAAACTAAACTTCCATTACCCACAAGTTATTATTTTTTATTAAACGTTGAGGTCAAGCTAGTTAATGTTCACAGCTAGACATGTGCCGCTCTCCCTAGTTGTTTGGAGTGAGAAATTTCTCGAGAAAGTTTCCTATGCAATACCTTCTCCATTTCCGGAAATTCTCGGAAATAGCACATCACTATTCACAGTTAGGTAGGTGTACGAAAAGCGGTCAAATTAAAAGGTCCAAAGAGATGAAGTTGATACAGTGGAGAAAATTAAAAATATTGAGAATGTATTTTAAGAAATTATATTCACTTGCTAATAAAAAAAATCACACTCGCATATCGAGACTGTTAAATTCGTAATTACGTTTGCCTGTATGTGTCAACCACGTATAGCGGCGACCACGCATAGGAAAGCGCAGCTTGGGTTTCGATGCGGCAATTATATAACAAACATTCCCATAAATCGAGAACCTCGTTTTTTGACGTCGAACAAAGAAAATTAAAAATACTGAGAGTGTATTTTGTAGGAAATTGTATTCACTTCACTTTTCAAGCAGTTGACATCCACTGTTCCGGCACCTCTCCTTACAGTTGCACACGCAAGCTGTCAGTTTCGCACTCCCATATCAAGAACATTAAGATCGTAATTAAAATGTGTCGTCCTTTCAATCCGTTAATTGCCACCTTTCACGTCTTGGATCAAGGATTATGACAAATTATCCAGTTTACATGTTAATTTATAGCTCGCGAAGCATTTTAATTAAAGTTGCGTGTGTATAGGCTTCCGGGAAGTGGATTGCTCTATAAAGGTGATAAAGTATTTCTTAAGAGGTTAATTGGTGTTGTGTGTAGTGGACGGAATCGCGAATAGGAGAGCGGGGTCACACGCGATTCATGTTCAACCGATTTCAAAATAGGAGGTCTCCTGTCGACATGTTTTTTATGTTGTGTGTTATGTGAACCCGATCGTCACCAAGCCAAACGCCAATTTAGGGTTTTAGAGCTAACACGGGTTTCTAAGTTAGAACAACCTTCTAATTCCACCGCGGTTTATAAAATAAATACATGACATTGCTTCGTTCTGTCGATTGTGTAGAATTTTCATTTTCTCCCCTTTTTTTACGAAGCCTTATTTTTCCATTGTCTTTGAAAAGATCATTTTTAGGAAACCATTTAGGATGGATAATTTTGAGTGACAAAGTTGCCGCGACGGTCTACGGTCTTCTGATGAAGGGCTCCATACGAGTTTGAAACATGTCGGGCCGTTCCTGACAATTCCACGTGAGTGTAAACCGTTTAATACAATAATGGATCATTTTGTTTTATAAATAACAATCCCATAAAGTTGACGGTTTACATTCGATGAAAGCTACCAATAATGTAACTTATTTACATATGACTTGCAAATAGAGATGTGCCATTCTCGAGAACATTTCCCGATTTTTATGTAAAATGTTTTAGAGAACGTTCTTTCCCCATACAAATCGGAAAACGGTCTCAAGTACGGTACGGCACATCTCTAGTTGCAAAAAATACATTTTATTTTATTAATAAATGAGTATGAAACAACAGGTACCGGTACAGGTAAACTAATGGGCGAATCATACAATTCATACTTAAAGTAAAAAAATCTGGCCAAGTGCTGGTATGTACATATGGCGCCGCATACAAATGAGGTGCATAGTTATCGCAACCGATCCCGTTTGTTGTATGGGAGCCCAGAGTTCGAAATTATCAAGATAATAACGAGCCGTGATAATTATCGGATAATTATCACCAGTATTAAAAGATAATTTGTTCAATTGTTTCATAAGAAATATCGATGGTTGATGGCATTGTTCAAATTCAACACAAATAACACAATAAACAATATTAAACTTAACAAACCAATGACATTCGAGTTCACTTGGCTTTGCATAACACCACTGACGTTTTTTTTTCGAAACGTTCGGATAGACGCAACAAGTGCGGAAATACACGTTTGGATACTTAGAATATAGTTCTATTTCACGGGCGCAATTTTTTGTTATTATCAATTGATAATTATCCACCTGTTATTATCACGATAATTATCGTTGATAATGATCCTTTCGAACCCTGTGGGAGCCCCACGTAAATATTTATTTTATTATGTTTTTAGTATATTTTGTTGTTATAGCGGCAACAGAAGTAAATTATCTGTGAAAATTTCAACTTTCTAGCTATCACGATCACGGCACATCACGGTTCACGATGTATCTCATCCGTTGACAGACGGACAGACAGACGAACAGCGGAGTCTTAGTAATAGTCAACTTCCAAGAAACTTGACTTTTCGTTTTTCAAACCATTTCTGACCCACATCACATAATTATGATTGCTGTCAACGGTGTTCGAAATTCAAACAGTTTTCCACTTTAAACCAACAGTAATCCGACACCGGTTCGACCAAGTTTAACCGGCGTTCTGACTCAGACGTCTGCGTCCGAGTGTTTAATAACACGCGGACATGCGCGCACGCATAAATTCACGCAAAAACTGGCGCGTCTTAATCATCGGACTGAGGCTCAAAATATCATAGAGGTTCATCTTTGCTGTGAGTTTTGTTGTTAGCGTTATTTTGTTTAACAAGTGCTATGATATTGAATTTAAATTGGACCTCTAAATAGTGTTGTCAACAACATCGTGTATATGTCAAATTGTCAATGCAAAATCATTCATACATCCATACGTAGCATTAGAACAAAGTATGCTAGAGCCCTATGTATGCTTAGATCTTTAAAACTACACAACGGATTTTGACACGGTTTTTTTAGCGTTCCGTGGTCAACTAGGAACCCTTATAGTTTCGCCATATCCGTCTGTTTGTCTGTCTGTCCGTCCGCGGCTTAGCTCCGTGATCATTAGTACTAGAAAGCTGAAATTTGGTATGATGCTGAAATGAGTATGTGTATGAATCACGCCGCCGACAAAACGGTAAAAAATATGCAAAAAAAAAACTTTTTTTCGGGTAGGTATTAGGTGCCTCTCGTACACCTAAAGTGAGGGTGTTTTTTTTTCGTTCCAACACTAGTGTGTGGGGTCTTTGAAGTTTGAATAGGTCTTTTAAAAATGATAGGGGTCTCCAAAAATATAATAAGGTTTTTCCGTTCAAAAATGCTGATTGTTTAGGACATTTTTCTCTATGATCAAAAATGTTCTAAACATATTGTCAATGTTACTAATTAGAACAGGGCTATTACCTATGATTTATTGGTGTATATTAGAAACCTACAGTTTGAAATTTTGATTGAAAAAACTATTCAAAATTTACAGAATTCACTCAGAAAACTGGTTTATTCAACTTATTTTCGACTGCACGCAATAAAAGCTTAAAATAGTTACTATCTAGAGCTCAGGGAAACGTATTTTAAACTACGTACATGATTGCTTCTTGTGTGGTCTTAATATGCAAACTAGACGCTGTATTGTTTATGATGATAGTGACCTAACGAAAATGCACGAATAAACATTTCGCAATCGACTGTATTGGCATAGCTTGCGCTGCATAACTATAGCATAAACATTATCGAAATTGGACTATACCTACTATCTTACACACACGTTGATTGTTCATCAAGATCAATAAAATGAGACCAAACACAATTATCTTGTACTGTTTCGGAGTTCATATGTTCACGTTCCGTCTCTCCGATCTCTCTCCGATCAGCTCCGAGATACAATTTTTTTGTAATGTCACGAGCACGATCTGGGGTTTTACGAACTACTGCCCGTGGTTTGTCTAGTTTACGTCTAGCCTTGGACAAGAAGTTAGGTTTTCTCCGCACAGAAAATCGCACTTATGGCCTAGGCTGAGGTAAACTCTTATTACCCTCTCGTATTGAGCATAGCGTAGAGATTGCCTCCCGCTCCAAGTGTGAGTGTATCATAATTGTTAGAACTACTTATTCATAAAAGACGTCACCGGAGGAATCATTCACCTTACATTTTGGGGCACTGCGGTTCGCATCGGTAAAACCAATACCATAGTAGGTCACAACATGTACAATAGCACTAAATTAATCACGTATTATGGCTGTATGAGTATTTGTCAAGTTCTCTGCTATACCTAAACTCTACAAATATGATTTTTCTTTGCTTTCCGCGACACACATTTAAATAAAACGATTTTAACTTTGTCAAAGGCTGACAACATTATTACAAGATGTTAACATCTTAAACCCTTAAGGGTAATAGTCTGAACAGCAACAGCATAAGAAATCAGAATGAACTTCTGCAGAGAGAAAAGCAGAAAATACTAGTTTTATGTAAGTAAACACAAAACAAAACATTTCTTCTAATTTAGCGGAAGGAGATGGTTGTCTGGTAGAGAATGCCCAATGGCATTAAGTCCGCCTTTTGTACGATCTGTTTTTCATTTGTGCAATAAAGATTAAAATGATTAAATAAATAAATAAATAAGGAGAAACTACATAGAGATCATGGTTGGCTAAGAAATACCAATTTTCTGGTCATCTAAAGTGCATCATATCCCTAAATATCGGTTAAAAATTGTCTATTCCTGTCAAACCAACAGCAGTTAAATTTAACTGCTTTCTTCCCACAGAAGCCGACCGCGATCTAAATAAAGCTTCGTCCACATCGGAGTGACAGCGTCTTAGATAGACCAACGTCTATTTGTGCTTACACATACACGCGTTACTTTCGTTTTTCGAACTAATGGCGTTGAGTCATGCTGGCCGGTGTCTTTGTTGTATTTAAATTTGGAAGGATGAAATTGAAAGTTTACCGTGTTTTGTTTACAACGAATGATCTAGTAGCCTCTTGTCATAGGTACGTACGAATGATCGACTCCCACACAATACACCAAAACACTATGATATTAAAACATAAAATTACAGAGTTATATGAGGTTATGTCAATTTAATATGCAGCATTTCAAATTAAGAAAACCCATGTGGTTCTAGTAAGGGCTTTAGGAATTTCGCACACCACTTCAAAATATACAAGAATGCATCGTGGACGATGTGAACGTAACATGATTGCTTCTCAGAAGGCTTAAATGTCGCTTAAGTGTTGAGTTTTATGGTTACAAGGATATCATTAAGTTTAACATAAAACAAACGATTAGACATAATAATAAATCATCAGCGCCCGAAGACATAAAACAACTTGACTTATACGGTATGGCATGTGGATCCCAAAATTGGGACAGGCACATAAACAGCCAAATTAAAAAAAAACACTGTGAAATCACCATCAACCAAAACACTGGCACACTCATCGATAAACTTCGTTTGTTTCAAATTTCGTATTTCGAACGCGTCAATTCGTTAATTTGAATTTCGAAATAGCGCGTCGTAGAGCCGACCGCGGTGCGCGCGCAACCGTTCGAGACTGGCTGGAGACAGAACAACAGTAACAACACACCTCATTACGACTTCTCATGTCCCATTCACACTTATCGAGCTTTAGCCAGAGAGAAAGGGACGTAAGAAAGTTGGATAATGAGTTTGTTGATGCCGCGGGGGCGTAAGTTTCGCAAGTCAAGGACGGTTTACAAAACTATTACCTGAATAAATATGAATAAAAAAGTTAACGAAATGTCACCTGCGTATATGGCATTTTATTGGCCCACATACCAGCTGTGGGTGCTATTTTTAGGTTTTTTATTGGGTTTAATTTGAGAACATAGTGCCGCCGCCGTAGACTACGTCCACGGTTTGTGGAGGTTAGAATACGAGGAATAACTGACATTAAGGGCCTTATCACACTTGCGATTTGCGAGCGTATTTTCTATACAAATAAGCGACGCGGCGAACACGCTGCGCGATCGCCTTCATACAAAATACGCTCGCAAATCGCAAGTGTGATAAGGCTCTTAATGTCGGTTTTGCACTGACTTAATATAACAGGAGAAATATTTCAAGGCATTATCCTGACCCTCAAAATACATCAAACTGTTTTCTTAATTCCGGCTTAGTGATATGTCAATACGGTATTTGCCTATATTGAAAATTAATTATGTTATTGAAACTACTAAACATACATTCAAAAATACACGGAACCATATAAACTACCACTAACTTTTGGACATTTTGCAATTTTTAACTGGACAAAAACTAATAAGAAGACGTGTTTTAGCTACTATTCTTTATGACGTCACAAGCCAGTATCTTCATAGAAATTACATACTAACAAATCGTTTTTGACGTTTTTACTATTCGTATTGAGATTTGAGTTAATTATTAAATATTTCCTTTCTCACTACACGAGAAAATAATTAGTACTTATACCTATGCGTTTTCTTTCTCATTGAGATAAATATATATTACATGAAAGTTTGTACAGATATCACAGCGAATATAGGTTCTGTAATTTGTAATATGTTTAAAGTTGCATTGCTTTATGAATAGTACGATAAAAGAGCACAAGAATTATTAAATCACTCGCTGACACGGCCCAATAATAAAAGGTCATAATTCAAATGCAGAAACGCGTCAGTTACTTCCTTCCGTGGCAGACACAGTGTGAGTCAGGTTTCTTTCCCACGACATTGCTACAGAGTACAGACATTGAGTCGACCTATATTCACGTTTCCTGGGCTGGTCTGTCCGCATTCTGCTCACCTTTATAGTTATTAACATTTTGACCGCCACAGTCGTCAAAAACTGTGCCACTGACACTAACGTCGCGCCAACGGTAGTCCTATATAGACATCTGATCCCAATAAAAAATAGAATCGATTGACGTCCTCAAAAAAAAATGTCCGCACACGCCGATTCAAATCATATTAAAAAAATAACGGAATGTAGGAGATTTATCTCGTCAGCAATACTCATTATGCATAGTCAGTCGCATGTCTCCTTCTCGTCATACCCCGTGGTTTTAGGTGCACAAGCACACCCTACACGACGACAGTAGGCGTCAAATCATTCCTGCACCATTAACCCCGGGGTATGCTTCTCGTAGACCTTAACTAGATACACATTAATGTATACGGAAGTAGCCGAGACACGAGCCTTCAGACGGACAGACAAAACATTATGAATTATTGAGCGACCACCGGAAGGCAAGCAATAAGTAAGTAAACACTTTATCTTTATTGTTACATAAAAACCGGGCAAGTGCGAGTCGGACTCGCGCACCGAGGGTTCCGTACAGACACTTATGGGATAGCCCATCTTATCTATGCGGGTTAAGTTTGCACCTGGTATGTATGGCCTTGGCACTATAGCAGGGGGCAATTTTTAGATTTAGTTTAACTTTATTATGTTAGAGTTTAGTTTAATTTTTAGGTTTAGTTTTATTGTAAGTATTTTAATTATTATTGCCATGTAAAGAGTTTTGAATAAATGTTTTATTCTGTTCGTAGTATTTGTTGCTATAGCAGCAGCCGAAATACATCATCTGTGAAAATTTCAACGTCTAACTATCACGGTTCCTAAGATACAGCCTGGTCACAAACGTACAGGACAGGCAGACGGGCGGATGGCAGAGTCTTAGTAATAGGGTCGTTAAAAACTAGAACCCTAAAAATAAATCGACCTAGCCCCAAACTAAGCAAAGCTGGTACAGTCGCCATCAGATATACCGCAGCATATAAGGCGTCCATAAATATCTGAACATGTACTGTAACGCCCAGTCAATAAGAGTCGTGTTCAGATATTTATGAACGCCTTATATGCTGCGATATATCTGATGGCGACTGTACTATGGGTAGGTACTAGACGACGATATACATAATATGTAAATAAATATATATAGATAAATTCATGACCCAGGAACAAATATTCAAGGCCATCCCACAAACACTTGCCCTTGCCGGGATTCGAACCCAGGACCGTCGGCTCAGTAGGCAGATGCACTACAAACTGCGCCAACCGCCTCTTTAAATAAAAATCTATGTTTTATTTTATTGCTCCTGTTACAGGCCACACCCGGTATATGTTTATAATCATATGAATCGCGCATGTATGGTCGATTTATCATGTCATTTTCCTTTCCCATACATCAAAAGGTGACGCAAGCTCGTGACTCGAGTAGAGCTAAATTAACACTCAATTAATTTCTGACGTCCATGATATGTTTTTTGCTGTCGCCATTATAACATATCATGATAGCAAAAAGTTGGCCAATCGTAATGTGTATGTATCGTGGTTGCTTATTTAAAGCACATCCTGTATACTGCTTTGTATATTATACAATAAGATGGATATAGCACGCGATTGTTTTATGACGCGGTTGGTAGTGCTGTTGCTTACCGAGTTCAAAATTTAAAAACCCCTCAATCCAATTAAACATATGTATTATCTAAGACAAGGCTTGCGATAAAAAAAAACGCATTCAAATCGGATACGCTTGCGGGCTACGATGCCACAGACAGACGCACAGATACACAGATGCACATGTTAAACGTATAACTTAGGGCCTTATCACACTTGCGATTTGCGAGCGTATTTTCTATACAAATAAGCGACGACGCGGCGAACACGCTGCGCGATCGCCTTCATACAAAATACGCTCGCAAATCGCAAGTGTGATAAGGCTCTTACTAGCTGTGCCACGCAGTGTTATCCACTCATCCCACGGAAACACTACATTTTCGGGATAAAAAGTAGCATATTGTGTTAATCCAGGGTATCAGCTACCTTCTTACCAAAATTTATGAAAATAGGTAGGTGAAGAAGTAACAAACAAACACATAGACACACTTACGCAACTTTATAATATTAGTTTGATTTGATAACACCTTTTTGTGGGGGTTAAAAACGCCATAAGATGGGCGTACTTTTGCTGCTGACTGTACTTAAATAATCTGCGATCCTCAGAATCATTCAAGTGTTTATCTCAAGAGCCTTGACCTGTCCTAACGGTGGTCTATAAAACCAGACACTTCGAACTTAATACCGTCCATAACAAAAGGCATTAAACACCTATAAGCTGCATATTTACTTATCGCGTTTTCCCAATGACTACCGGTTACTGCCAATACCAAAAGGTAGTAAGTGCATATAGGCTTCATAGATGTTATCGCGTTTTTCCTTGAGACGGTAGTGCCTACATTTACCATCCATGGCAAAAGGCAGTAAGTACCTATAAGGTTCATAGGTACTTACCGCTTTTTTTCTTAAGGTGGTGGAGTGATTCACCCGATGCGAGTTGAATTGATACTACACGAGTATCGATGTAGGTATTGTCCTGTCATTTAGTGACAGACAATAATCTTTCTATTAGTTTGGGTCTCTAATGTGTCCATTAATGAATTTGGCGAGTCTGTTACGAAGTTTCTTTGTGATAGAATCAGAAATGGGATGGCGTGGAAAACCAACGAAATAAGATAGGTTTCATGATGGCAAGTTAAAGTTTCAGTGAGTAAGACATAAACCTAAAGTTTCTCTCGGCGTTCCTTCTCAACAGTGGTAGTGGTCTCTCTGTGGATGTTAGGACCACATGGGCACTTTTAAAAGTCTGGACTTACAGAAGAAAGCGACTTAAAGAACCGATAACCGATCAGGTGTGAGATTCTCGAATGGAGACACGTAAATAGCAGCATCACGACCACTCTGCCAAGAATGTGTTGACAAAGAAGGTAGTCAGTCCAATGAAAGGGAGGGGTAACCCATGTTGTCGTGGAACATACCAGCACCTCTAACACAACTGTGACACGCGATTCTTTCTCGCGCGAGATATACTACACTACCTATCGCTTTCTGTACAGTATTGCGAGAGAGTGACGGGTGATGCTATGTTGCGCGACATTGTGGTAGACGGGCAGGGGTAAGCTTTACAATTCGTCACCATTCCTCCTGTACTGTAGCTCTTCTTGTGCATTCGTGGAGTGGACCATCGAGTGCAGTCTTTACTTGGCCGCACTGACTACCGACAAGTTATAATTTTTTTTAATTTTTTTTTAGACATGACTTGAACTGTATCAGGGCTGGTTAGCCCTCTACCAGTAGTCGGACTTTGTGTGGGAGTATAACTCGCTAATGGGATTATCTCCGCGCCACAGGGGTAAACTAGTTATCAGATAGATACAGATAAACTACGTGCCCGTTCAAATTAAGGAAGGAAGTATCTTGAAAACTTTTTGAGAAAAATATTGATTTATCTTAGAGATATTATAAGACTGCAATAGTGTGAACGTCTAAGTACTCATTAGAAAACAAACCACAACCCAAGCCGGTCCCAACGGACGATTGTCACAACGCTCACCGAGACATCTCCAACAATGCAATTTAAATATTAAAGGCCTTTTTAACCTTGCAACTGGAACTGAATTTTAAATCACTGTTTTACGACGGGCCACGGACCGTGAACGAAGTTACATAACTGCTCGGTTGGATATTTTAGAACACGAAAATCCTCTCATAATTTACACTCGTTTTCTTATGGGCACACGATTGTGCTTGACACCTTCCGTTATGGCCTTATCACACTTGATTGGCGAGCGAGTTTTCTATAAAAAGAAGCGTCGCGGCGAACTCGTTGCGTGATCGTCTTCATACAGAATTCGTTCGCAAATCGGAAGTGTGATAAGGACCTTAGTGTATACAAAAGTGTACGTTTACCTTAGCCAGATGAGTGATTTTTTGGTTTGAAAGATGGAAAAGTTTCCCAGCAATTCTAATGTCCTGGTAGAATTCACTGATTCATAGAGTAGGGAGACAGATTTCTTTCCAGTACAATTTGCGGTTTTACGCTTTCGGTTACGTGCAAGAATAGTTTCTTGCCGGTAGACTTCCTTGCAAAATATCGCCATTTAAAAGATCTGTACATCCTCGGCTAACCCTAATGAATAGGATAGTCGCTCAGTCTAGAGAGAAGAGATCTAATTAACAATAGACTCCGAGTATATGATACGCTACATATGAAGAAATCACTAAGGTACAAGGACAGAACCCGATCGTAGATCGATCCAGGAAAAAGGTTTTTGCCCTCGCTTGCGTAACACATTAATCCCAAAACCGTACGCCAACCAATCACTAATTATCGCCACATTTGCATGGCAAAGGGTGTTATTGGGATCAATGTGCCGCGGGCCGTATTCCGATATTGGCCAATGAAATGACGCATCGGAGCATCAGAGCGTGATATCAACACGAAAATTACTGCAGCGGCACTCGGATACAAACGAATATACCTGTAGGTAACAAGATAGCACGAAGGTTCGCGTGTCGACAATTTGCGCGGAAGTTGATGTCCATGGTTGAAATCGGACGGATTAACAGAAGTACAAGGCGCCGGCAGCGTCAGCGGAGTAGAAAAGGTCATAATGCTCTTGGTTTTTTAACCGACTTCAAAAAAAGGAGGGGGTTCTCAGTTCGGTTGTATGTTTTTTTTTTTAATGTTTTCCTCAGAACTCCGTCATTTATGAATCGATTTGGAAAATTCTTTTTAGGTTCATGAATAGACATCTCAAGGCTGGTCCCATTAAATTTTGGTGAAGATCGGATGACGAGATCCATGAGGAATCGAAGGAATTCCTGAAATTTTATAGGCACTCGTAATATTTTTCATATATTTTCTAAAACTATTTAAGTATTTGCATATGGTAGTTATCATCTTCCAATGCTGAGCTGATGATGGAAGGTACAACTCCTTAACGGTTAGGAGTTAGGAGATAATTCAAACGAGATGCATGCCTTCAAGACCTCCCTGATCACCCTGCCATAAGTATTTTATATGAATCACTAAAAACCGAAAAAAAATTTTTTTACAAAAAAAAGAACCGACTTCAGTGATACTAAAAAGCCAAAAATAACCTGTTCAAGTACAGATTACATTTGACTCACCCTTTGAAGTCGGTGCCAAACCTCACATAAACTATAATATATAATAACTGAGTGGTACTTGAACGGGTTATTTTTGGCTTTTTAGTTTTACTGAAGTCGGTTCTTTTTTTGTTATTTTTTTTTTCTGTAGTCAGGAAGAAGTATTCGGAACCTTTGCATCCTGGGAGCATCCAGTCATTGAGCTGATACAGCCGTAGCCTCTGATCATCCATGTATAAGAAAATAAGGTATGGCTGACAGGCGAGACTCACGCTATGATTGATTGGATAGTTCTGTCAATCCGTTTCTGTGTTGCCAGTGGTGTATCATAATACTCCCCGAATCCCTTGTTACAGTCCGACCAAAAAGAGTATAAATTAAAAAGTGGCAATACTGTAGTGTCGTCCCCGTTTTCTTAAATTGTTTAGAAAGGGACGAAACTACAGTATTGCCACTTTTTATTTCTACTCTTTTTGGTCAGACTGTACCTGTATGAATCTCATAAAATCGTGGGTGATTAAAATCAATTATTACGAAAAAATAACATTTACTTATTCAAAGAACATGTAATGCAAAAATATATTTTTTTGTACAACTGGCGGCGAAATTTTTTTCCTTACAATTATTTTGTTACTATAAAGCGGCAACTAGTCAGTGACGTAGAAAGGGTGGCTTGCCGAAGCGCCATACCTTATTTTCTTATATCATGTGATCATCATTAAACTTCAGCAGTGGCTCCAAGGCTGGGTCACTCCACCCTGCGAGTATCATCGCCTCATCAATACTGAGGAAGGCTAGCCAATATAACCAACGTACTGCCATTTCAGAATTGCTACTCTGAAGATCGAAATTCGACATTTTTCTCATGCCGTTCCTCTCGATCTCACCTCAAACAATATTTGAATGAGCGGGACGATATGAAGAATTTTGAACATCATTCAGTAACGCATGTGAGCTGAAATTAATCCTTACATCAATAGTCGCGCCAAAGACCCTCATTAAGTCATTATGACGGTTAAGGAAGAAAACCGAATGTAATTATACGATTCCATTAACACCACCATAGCAGGCGAGACGGTAGATCAGCGGGAAAGATAATTGATTAGAGTAATAAAAGTAAGGTTTACTAGTAAATGACGCGTAGCCAGGTTCTCTAGAAGGGCATGTTCTTAGTAAATATTATTGAATGAGTCTCGGCCTATACGTGTAGAATTTTAATTGTTGCACCATTAACATTGTGCTAGAATTTGCAGGTGATAATCTCTTCGTGCGTAACTATACTTATTGCGTGTATATCCTTTAATGGAATAAAAAATACTTGTAATCATCTGGGGCTAACCTTACACAGACCGATCTAGTTACAAAAAAGGAGTACAGTCAACCAATTTAATTTCTAGTTCTAGGCCATTATAGAACCTTGTCGCAATGGCAATGATATGAGATCTCAACCGGCTTTCATATTGACGTTCACTGTGACAAGGTACGAAATGGTCTAGAAATCAAATTGGTTGACTGACGTGTAGTGTAGGAGTTATAAAAACATTGAAAACATCTGTGATCCAGTATCTGCGGGCCTGTGATGGTTGCTTTTATCGCGCGATAAATAAGTGACGAAGCTTCCGTAACGTTTTGACAAAATGCGAGTGTGAGTGACCGATGCTTTGTCACTTATTTATCACG
Source organism: Apotomis betuletana (assembly GCA_932273695.1). Lineage (NCBI taxonomy): Eukaryota > Metazoa > Arthropoda > Insecta > Lepidoptera > Tortricidae > Apotomis > Apotomis betuletana. Next base: position 7,145,103 of record OW026318.1, on the reverse strand, counting down.
TGATAAACGCAACATAGGCCCCTCAATATTCCTGAGGGCCCCTCAGAAACATTGGAACACTTCACACAAATCGAGGGATTCGAACCCAGGACCGTTAGTTAGTAGGCTGCACTACCACAGAACAAAACACGCTGAAATTAGTCTCACTAATTTCTAGATCCACCCTGCTTTCTAGTTTTCATATTTACATTTCATAAAGTCCAGTGATTTGCTATTGAAATAATAATTCGATAAATGCAAGCAATGTACGCACGTAGTATTAAAATTTAAATTCTAAGCTTGTACAATATTATCGGTTGGGTTGTTTATAATACTACACTCTTAGGACAAAAACGTCACATGTGACTAAGATAAAAACGTCAGTTACGTCTGTTTAAACCTGGTAGAAATACCGGTATGAAACATGTTACCGTATAAGGCTACGAGATACGAAGAGCTTTCAATCGACAAACAAGGTCGTTCATAAAACAGTAAATCCAGTATTTGTTCATAAAATTATTTTCTCCGCCGATTTGCATACTTGTACTACTTGTAGTATTATGTTTACTATAGGTTTGGGGTTAGTGCTCCTTTATAAGTCCAAAGTCCTGGAGTGGCGATCACGTATAGGAAAGCGCAGCGTGGGACGGCCTTCGACTAGGACAGATGACCTCATGAGGGTGGCGGGGAGTTGGTAGATGCGGTGGCAAGCTTTAGGGGAGGCCTTTGTTCAGCAGTGGTCTGTGGCCGATAGATAGATAGGAGGATAGTGTACTCCCGACTATAGTCCATATTAAATGACAGTACTTGTACAATTTATTAAACAAGAACCTAACCTCAAAGTATGTCTTTTTTAATCCCCGACGAAATAAAGAGGGGTGTTATAAGTTTAAAATGTGCATCTGTGTGTCTGTCTGTGGCATCGTAGCTCCCAAACCGAAGGACCCATTTGAGTGCGAAGACTTGCCCGTCCAGATGGTTCTTAGTTATATTTGGTGGAAATAGAACCAGTAGTTTCGAAGATATTCTGCTTTAATTGGAACTAGTGACAAGATCTATTTTGTTTTGATTGATTTTGAAATTTTGTAGTTATGATCAGTTTTAGTGGCATTTTCTATAGCAGTCATTGAATGCGGGTCTTATGATAGGCAATCACCAATCACACACACATATTTTCCGGGTGTAACTGTTCAAACAACTAATCAATTCAATAAAAAGCCAATAAATCTAGATATTTAGTCAAAAAGGATACGAAATCGCGCCAAATATTATCTTTAACCAGGGGGGGTATTCGACCAATTTTAGAGAGATAATGGAGATCTCTCCATTTCATCGCCATCCGTCACTTTTGACGTGTGCCTACTTAACAAGTGGCGATATCCCTAGAACATCGCAAGTTCGTCAATTCGGACGCGCTAAATTTGCGTTTCCTTTGTATGTGACGGCATAAATAACAGGCGCATACTTAAAATTGCCCGCGTAGTGCGTGAAATTAGTCAGTTACGTTCCGTTCAAAACAGAAATTCATATGCATGAATAACATTTTTGACAATCATTATCGCCTTCGTATTTCCAAAAATTGAGATGAGTTATGTCACTTGAAGCTCATCGCATTTTAATGACAGTTCAATGGCGATATCACTGTTATCTAATAGAGATTTGACGTTTGACGATCACTCAAACGGCATTCTCGAATTGGGTCCCAGTTTTTATAGTAAACATACGAGATATTCGGGTTCAACGCCCCGGCGACAATACACAGAGGCGACACTTGTAAATATTCAATGGTTTATGCATAATAACTGGTTGCTTTCTATGACTATGCAGTGACGCTGCATGCATTGTGTTTTTGCGCGCGTAGTTGTGTTCTCGTAAGAAACAAGATACTTAGATGGGCCGTTCCTGTATTTAGGGATCCGTACCTCAAAAACAGATCCCTTATTTAGTAGAAGTAGATCACTTAGTTGTCCGTCTGTAAAGACGCTTTTTCTCAGGAACGTGGAGCTATCCAACTGAAATTAATATCAAAGTTTATGTTTCATTTATGATGCATATTTTGACGGTCGCAAGGGAATAAATGACCTAAAGGATGTTTCCAGTTGACTTAGAATCATGAAATTTGGCGAGAAAAAAAATATAACAGCGTCTGTTGACAACCAAAACTCACTAATAACAAATACCTACTTAAAACAAAGCTCGTATCTCAGTATCAATCTACAAACTTGATACGAGCTTTTGAAGAGTAGTGACAGAAAGGCGATAGACGAATTTGCCGCGTGCGTATCATCGCGGTTGCTCAGAGGTCCGAGCACTACTTCCGATAATAAGAGGTCGTGAGTTCGATCATTGCAATGTGAATTGCATAAAATTTGGTACCTACATTTAACCTCTGTATAATATTCATAAAAAGAAGAAATTTACAATATAGAGGCGACACTTGTTAATATTCAATCGTTTATGCATAATAACTGGTTGCTTTCTATAACTTTATGCAGCAGCGATGCACGTATTATGTTTGCGCGCGTAGCTTCGCACATAAAAGGATATAGAGATACTTAAAAGGCCTGTTCCTGTTTTTATAATACCCTTTTTTAATCGGTCGGTGTATATAGTGGATTAGTATTAATAAGTTAATAACATTAGATTAAAAGAAGTGTTTGGGCGGTGTATTGAACATACCTTGGACGTATGGCAGGGATATGACTAATATTAGTTAATTTTTAATAGAGTGGATTTTTGCCTGTTGCTTGGTATGTTGCTTTTATTTATTTACTCTTTAAAACTACGTTTTTCGGCGGCAATACTGAACAAACACTTTGTTATTGCAGCAGTTATAATTCCATTCTTATTTAGACTATCTCTTGAACATACCCATATTATAAATTATCAACAGTTTCCTAAGAAGTTTAATCATCACTGTCCCCTGGGTGACGGGACAGAATATCAACAAGAAAAAGTTGATCCACCCAAATAACATATTATAACTTATTATTTAAAGCTAAGTGGATCACATCGCTAAAATAGAGATATAGGAGAGTAATGTAGGACAGGCGACATTGGCGAATAAAACGAGTCTATTTTATACGGTTACCATCAGAAGTAACTATTATTTTTATTTTTTTTAATATTCAATTCACAATATACATTGCATTTGAAATACAACTAATAACTACAAATCCACATTAAATAAAATCAATTGGTAACTAATTAGCTAGCTACCTACTAGCCTATGTTAAATTGCATACTAACATTATCAACTACTTATAATGCAGACTGTACATATAGGAATTCGTACATATCCCCTTTATTTATGTCCTTAAGTGGAGTCGAGAGAATCGTTTTATTCTAAAATACAAACTTACACAATGTAAGAAATTTAAGAATTTTAATAACTTTATTTATTTAAACTTTATTGGAGAAGAGTACAAATGACGGACTTAATGCCTTAAGGCGCTGCCACTTAGAAATTTGTATCTAAATTGCGCGTTCTGCTCCAATTTGCATTCTACATTGAATTAGGCTACTCTATGTCTAACAATTGCAACGCTGGCGTCTCGCCAATACTATCTTGCGAGTGAAAAAGGCACATGTTTGTTTCAGACGCCTATGCAGTTACGACCTTTTACCTTAACACGGCTTCAAAGTTGTGAATGCACAAAAGGTGATATGTTACAAAGAAATATGCTTAGTTAAGTCTTTTTGCACACGGAGACTAGAATAGCTGTACAGTTTTATTAAAAACGGTATTGTTCACATCTGTTAGGTTCATGTTGGATTATGAGATATAATTAGCGTGGAAATATGGAAGACAGATGAGAATCTAGGGGGTCTGGGTGTATTACCTACATGTAAGACCTAGACCAAAGCTGGGTTTTATATACGACACCTAAGAGGAAATAGCATTAAGTACCCATCTTTCCTAAGTTAAATTTGCACCTGGTAACCATGGTGTCGCATACAAATGAGGTTCAAACTTTACGTAACAGCGTTTAAGAAATCGAGGTTTTGTTCTTGACTGTTTCTTCTCCAAAACTTAACCAATTGCGATTAACATCTTTAGGGGATAGATGGCCTCTTTTTAGTCGTCGTCTATCCTAAATGTAATGTATAGATTGGGTAACTACCTAAGGTATGGGATAAAAAATGTTATAAATTATCCGCAAAAATTGCGAGTACGCTGGAATTATTAAAGAAAACGTTTTTAACCTTTTCTAAATTTGAGTAAAGAATGAAAGTACCTGCCATTTTTTTCCATAAAGCGTTTTGCATAAAAGCGATCTCAACAAGTAAGGCATCTACCCTGTTTTACTTCCATGATGGCTAAACAAACATTAATTTAATACTATTGCATGAAACAACTCCCATAAAATAGTTTGCGATCCGGAACCGTTATAAACTCCAAGCTCCAAACTCAAGTTAGCTCAGAACTCAAGTTAGCTCAAAACTTGCACCATTGTGACTCTGATATCACTACATCACTTCCCTAACGTCTTAGCTCAAATCACTAAATACATCTAAATGGTTAGTCCGTTAAGTTCATTTTGGATATGTTAAGGAGATACTGCTCTTCAGTAGTCAGTGCATATGGAAGGAGCTCTCTCCTATGGACATTAGGAAAACAAAGTTTGTTTATTTTGCTTACGTTAGAAGGTAGTTTCACGGATTCTGTTGTTATAATATGTACTGAACTAATAACCATGTAGTCGGGTTACGAGTAAATAGTTAGTCAGATCGAGCATACATAGAAATGACCACCATAATTCGGAAGGTATAATTTCCTTCCCTAATGAATGAGTCGTGCGGTAATCTTCTTTTTAGAGAGGAAGGAAATAGTTGTGAATACTTACCATCCCAATTTCCCCTGATGGAAGGTAATTTTTGAAAGGTAAATACACACCTAAATTTACCCACTGAGTCAAAAGGAAAATAATTTACTGGAATGTAATTTTTGGAAGGTAAATACAGATCTAAATTTACCCAGTGAGTCAAAAAGGAAGATAGGTAATTAATTATAATGGAAGGTAATTTTTGGAAGGTATCGTATCCGCAAAATCAGTATGCTAGTTATAAATACAAACTCGTTCAAATATCGATTTAATAATACCAAAAATGCAGTGGTTCTTTTAAGCCTTTGAACGCCAAGAGCCACTAAAATAGTCGTATGCTGTCGTGCCTACGACGCCAACGACCACAAAATGGGTAATGGCGGACGCTGTCAAACCAATTTTCCCGCTGACAGATAAGGTGTATTTTCGCTCTTTCTTTTTTCAACTATTGGCGTATAATCCACATTTTGACATGGGAGGAAAAGCGTTCTAAAAGGTTAAAACCTGGCTTCTAAATGCCCCTAAATGGCATCTTTTTACGTATTTCAGTTGATCTAGCTTCGATGTTCATTTGAGGAACATTGAAAGCAGCGAGAAATCGCTGGTCCCGCAAAATCGTGGCTCGTGGAATCTCCGTTAAGGTTTCAAATCCGAAATGTAAATATTTAAGTTCGTTCAAGAATCTGATCAAAAGTTGATCAAAATACCGCTAATAGAATAAGATAACAAGATAACGTAAGTATTTTCAACTATACCTACCCTATTGTCAGTCAGTACGTGGGTTTTTAACGGCGCTTGTCCAAATATTTATATCCTCTTTCGAGATCGGTCAAGTCGAGTCAAGTCTTACGAGGAATAACATACATAAGTACGGATGTCTTGACAATTGTGTTGATAGTCGAGTGTGTTAGTTTTGAATCATAACAATGATTGTGAACGATAACAAGTAACATTGTGTATTGAGAACTTAACGAATCGACGAAAAAGTCGAATCAAAATTCGTTTACAAAAGTAAACGAATGAAAGTAAGAAATAAAATTATTCCCCTCGTTTTATTAAAGATAAAATTATTGTATTCATTTATATACGGCATTCTTCAAATTAAAACCAGATTCATGAAGCCTTTTGGTTAGATAACCCACATGATAGGTACAGAAGTCCCTCAAGGCTCTGTGTGCGGACCTGTATGCTACCTTATGCATGTTAACAGTCTATGTGGAGTAATACGTAACTGTTCAGCACACATGTTTGCCGATGATCTTTGTACCCTACGTGCCGGCACCAACATTACCGAGACATGTTACTTAGTTCAGCAAGATATAGATGCAATAGTAAAATGGTCTCACGATAATGGAATTATTTTAAATACCGAAAAAACTAAACTTTTAATTATACAATCACCTCACTTCCATAGAACAGAAGAACCATTGCCCATGTACACCCACAGCTTTAGTTGCTTTCACAATAGTTTACAAAACTGTCAATGCAAGCCCATTGAAAAAGTTGACTGTGTAACATATCTTGGAGTAAAAGTAGATACCACATTTTCATGGCACCATCACATTTATTATATCTGTGGCAAACTAAGAATACTTCTAGGAAAATTTTACCACCTAAGCTTTAAAGTGCCAAATAATATTTTAAAATGTCTATACTTTGCAATAGTAGATTCTATATTGGGATATGCTCTGGATTGCTACGGACTCACATTTAAATCTTTAATAGACCAATTAGAAGCACTACAAATAAGATTTCTAAAATTAATAGTGGACAAAAAAACTAAAAATAAATGTAATGGTAATTATTTCAAGCTATTTAAAATTTGTAATATACTCCCTGTTAGTTTAAAACATAAATATCTTCTAGCAGTAAACAACCATGGCAGTCGAGAGCATAACCCAATACTTATAGAACATAAGCATGGAACAAGGTCGGTATCAGCGGGCAAATTTGAGGTGCCAAGGGTCAGGAACTACTATGGAGATAGAACATTGAGCAAAAGAATTCCCTACATACTCAATAGTTTGCCCGAGAATATCCGACATGAGCCAAATAAGTCCAAATTTAAAAAATGCTTAAAAAAGCATCTGTTACTGACACTTGAATGACAAAGTTGTGTATTCAAAGTGTCACTCAAATGTTTAGCAGTAAATAAACTTTATTGAAATTATTATATAGAGACTCACACCTGCAGACAAACTGTACAAACAGTTTTGCAGGGAACTGTATATATTTAAGTTGTATACTTTAATTAATAAACAACAATAATAATAAAAAAAAAGAACACAAAATTTCAAAACCCTATACAAAATATTCATGGCGTCATAACTCCCTTCTGCAATAATATTCAAATCTCCTTTATAAAATGTTCTTCTCAGAACATAGAACTCTAGTTCAGGGAGCCTATGATGATTGCGTTTATCACGTGATAAATAAGTGACAAAGCATCTGTCACTCACACTCGCATTATGTTAACCGTGACGGATGCTCTGTAATTTTTAGGGTTCCGTACCCAAAGGGTAAAAACGGGACCCTATTACTAAGACTTCGCTGTCCGTCTGTCCGTCCGTTTGTCACCAGGCTATGTATCTCAAGAACGGTGATAGCTAGACAGTTGAAATTTTCACAGATTATGGTACGAAACCCTTCATGCGCGAGTCGAACTCGCACTTGCCCAATTTTTTTGTTTATCGCGTGATAAAAGCAACCATCATAGGCCCGCTGAAGGTTCATCCTGTCATAGGAGACCTTTCGATTATCAAATGCCGTATGAGTATGTTAGGTACGCTTATATGTCGTGAACACTTTCCAATATTTTAAGTATGGTTTTTATAAAATCAATCGCGAATGTGTTCCGATGCTTAGGCATGTGTTCTATTGCACATGTAAATAACGAATTCGGAATTCATTTAAGGCGTTCTGTTTACGTACAGCACTATTGTGGCGAAGCGTTCCAAACTACTGATAGCAGCCATCGGATGTTAATGGATGCAAATGGCAGAATTGAATATGCGTTCAGTTATCTTAACGTTGTGGATGTTGGGAACTTGGAAAATACACAGTTGTTGTGTGTCTAAGTAAAATAGGTGGATATTATCTATGCTCAGACAGTCGTCAAACTTTAGCGGCAGTGGGCTATATATTGCTCGTAGAACCGATGGCCGTTGGGACAGAAAGGATCTGGAGTAGCGACCGCGTACCGGAAGACGCGACGGAGGCCGCGAAAAAGGTGGACAGGCGACATGGTTAGGATCGCGGGCAGCTATTGAATGAGGGCGGCCCACTACCGGTAAAAAAAAAACAAAATGAAAAAAAAAATCTGGTTCGACTAGTATAGGTTGTCTGGAAGAGATCGCTCTTTAGCGATAAGACCGCCTATTGTCTACCATTGTTTAATTTAAGATTTCTCAAGTAATATTTTTCTTGTTGGTGTGCAATAAAGTGTTGTTGTATTGTATTGTATTGTATTGTATTGTATACCTTGTCGATTCAGTTTCTCGTCTTTTTCAAAATGGCAAAGATATGGGTAAAATACAAATTTCAGCAATTTTGAAATAAACTCTTGAGGTCTACAGCACACAGTGATAAACGCAACTACTAAAAACAAACACTAATATTACAGTAAAAACAACTTCGCCATTGAAACTAACAAAAGCATGCGGAATACCCTAAAGATTACTGCCAACTTCCCCGTTGGCACCGAGAACATCCTCGTATGCTAAATTTGCATACAAAACGCACATAACTTAAGGCACAACACGATAGCATCAAGTTATAGCCGGCATCACAGCGGATCACAAATTCATAACATTACCGCGGACAAAGTTTTGACATCCCTGTTCCTGTACCCTTTACCACGAGTTTACAGTGACCGTTCTCGCTAGCGACATCGTAAACGATTTGTATGGAGAATTGTAGTTCTACATAATAACCGCTAGGGGCGCTGTACTATTCTTGATACAAATCCTTTACGCTGTCGCTAGCGAATACGATCACGTTGTCTCATGGTAAGGGTGGTGATATATTAGACAATAACGTCGCAATATCGTATCTCAACCAAGCTAGCTTGAGATGCGTACCTTGTTTCGTACAACTGAAGGTTTTCCTTTGAGTAAACTCAAGGTATTGTACGATATTGTGAAAATGTGCATTTGATTTAATGAGCGCAGATTATCGTGGTGTCATGTTCAATGGAAAGTAAACCTTTTTAGGGTTGTTATAAAACTCAGGGTTTATGGTAGCTTGCGTGACGGTTTTGGATGCAGTGTAGAAGTTTGTTGCATTCTGCATAGTTGTTTAACGGAGTTTATTACTGTCTATGAACAGTGCCTTATGACAGTTTGATACGAAAGTCTTGTTTTTGTTATTTTGCTCATTTCAGCTTTGAATTTTTGTTTGGCTTTACAGTGTTGATCCAATGCCTTTAGGGCTTTAGTTAAGATTTATGAAGTAAAAAGTTTGGGAAACCATTATCAAATTATACTGTAAATTACCCTATGACACTTTTGCAGCTTGTTGTTTAATTTGATTTTAACTCTTTATTGGCTTCACTTGTAACTAAGTTTGTTTGTATAAAAATGGATGTTAATTTTAACCTATTTTGTACAATATGGATGTAGATAAAACTTATTAAAATCTAAGACATTTATCCATTAAAGCATAAGACGATATAACACAGGTAATACGACCTAAACCTAATAGGAAGATTTTAAGTGTAGTCACCTTCTATCTAACTATGTAATCAACATAGTAGTTGCATACACCTAAATACACCTTGAAACCTAGTCAGCCCTTAAAAGTGAAGCCAGTTTTGGTTAGCCACGGGCTTAGTTTCGTCCGTGTGCGCATCTGTCACAACGTCAATGTCACAAGCAAAACGTCTCTATGATTGGTTCGTAGACACGCACACATAAAACCTAAACTGGCTTCATCTTTCGCAAATCTGTTGTATGAAGACTCGTTCTATCCGTACTTATTATAAGGTCACCATACCGTATGCTACACGATTAAATAAAAACCGAAACCCTTAATGCTCCTTATCCGTCCAAAAATGCTGATTGTTTTAGATATGTTTCTCAACCTATTATAAATGTTACTACTGAGAACAGGGATATTGAAATTTGTTGGTATGTATTTGATGCAGTTTGAATTTTTCATTGATAATTTTAGTTTCAAAAACCACTCGAAATTGACAAAATTTACGCAGAAAACAGTTTTTTTTTCAACTTCCTTTCGACTGCACGCAATGAAAGCATGAAATAGCTATATTACATTTTTGAACTCAGGGAAAAGTATTATTCACTTTACAAAGTTGGTTGAAATTATCAATAAGTTTGTCACTAGGCTTCGCACGGGTGCAATGCTGATAAATTATGCATGTATTATACTTTATACATATAAACATTCCTCTTGAATGACTCTATCTGTATAAAAAACCGGCCAAGTGCGAGTCGGACTCGCGCACCGAGGGTTCCGTACAAACACTTTCCATCCCTAAGTGGTTAAGTTAAGTTTGCACCTGGTATGTATAGCGCCCCATATAAATTAGGTGCAAAGTTAGGTATTAAAATATTAAAAAAAAACTACTTACTAGATCTCGTTCAAAACAATTTTCGTTGGTAGTTTTTATAGTAATGTACATCATATGTTTTTTTTTGATTTTTCATTTTCTTATTTTAGAAGTTAGAGGGGGGGGACCAACTTTTTTCCACTTTGGAAGCGTCTGTCACGCAAACTATTCGGTTTAGAAAAAAAATATTTTAGAAACCTCGATATCATTTTTGAAGACCTATCCATAGATACCACACACGTATGTGTTTGATGAAAAAAAAAATTGAGTTTCAGTTTTAAGTATGGGGAGCCCCCAATATTTATTATTATTTTTTTATTTTTGCATCAAAATCTTAATGCGGTTCACAGAATACATCTACCTACCAAGTTTCAATACTATAGCTCTTATAGTTTCGAAAAAAAATGGCTGTGACAAACGGACGGACAGACGGACAGACGGACAGACATGACGAATCTATAAGGGTTCCGTTTTTTGCCATTTGGCTACGGAACCCTAAAAAACGCATAAAAATCCGTTGCTTAGTTTTAAAGATTTAAGCATATGTAGGTATATAGGGACACACAGACAGACAGACAGCAGGAAACGACTTTGTTTTATATAGTGACTAGCTGTGCCCCGCGGTGTTACCCGCTCATCACACGGGAACACTAAATTTATTCGGGATGAAAAATATCCTATGTCCTTTCCCGGGTCTCAAACTATCTCCATACCAAATTTCATCTAAGTCGGTTCAGCGGTTTAAGCGTGAAGAGGTAACAGACAGACAGACAGACAGACACACTTTCGTATATATAATATTAGTATGGAATATGGAATTAGTATGGATGCTCGTTCCGGTGAGTGAGTTTGCGTGTGTGTGTATGTGTGATGAAAAGACAAAGATTTCATTCCTTTTATTTTATATTTCAGGTGGCAAATCTAGCGGACACAGAGTGCATGCTGAAATACCTGGAAACGATGCACACGCACTACGGCTACGACCGCGAGACGTTCACCGGCGCGCTCGGCTCCGGCTGGGCCATCCCGGTCGCATTTATAATATTAGTATGGATAATATGAAAAAAATAAAAATTAAAAGAAATAAGGCCTATTAACAAAAAATAACACGAGTATGACCCATTTTCGTACACAATACCCCGCAACTGTCCACTTGTCCCGTGGGCGGGCGGATGCTGCGATAAGGTATCTCGGGAGATGACTGTGCAGTGGCGGTCCACGGACCGAACGGTTTATTGAAGCGAACAGGGCTACTCCGATGTTAAATGCGAACTGCGTGTCGTGCTATTCCGCTCATACATATATATTGTGAGAGACGCACTGAAGGGCTACTCCAATCCGATGTTCGATTCCATCGACGTAAAGTGCCATTCCGCTCACTAAAATATACTTTGACAGGAGATCAAGAGGGAAGGCACTATTCGACAGTCGAATTACGAAAATTTTAATCTGCGAGTTTCAAACTTCGGAGTGGCCCTCGTGTATTTGTTCGTGGAAACGTTCACGAAATAACATAACGTTGGGTTTGTTATAGATACTTAATTTCAATGTATTGTGCAGACATTGCGTTGCCAGATAAAGGGAATATCCCTTTTACAAAACATTCAGTCAATATCAAAACGCGCTTGTGGCAGTATAATTCAGTGAATAAAGGATTTTGACCTTACAAACGGTCCGGTAGTTTTGAATTTTTTATATGTTGTCTAGGATGGTTAGTCAGTGTTTAAAATGCAAAATGCACAATTCCCCCCCCTCCGCGCCCGCCGCCATATTGAAAAAACCGGCACTCTCTTCATATTTCTGCTCATATCTTCCTTTAGGAGCATGTTAGCTAGAAGAAAGCTTGAACAATGTTATAGAGAGTTAAATTTACTACATTTTCCATTTTATATTTTGTTTCTAGAACAGATAGTTACGGAGATAAGCACATTTAAAAAAACTTAAGAAATTGCAATTTCCAACTCAAAAACAAACTTCTGGATTATATCTTCGTTTAGGAGCATTTTAGCTAGAACAGTGCTTGGGAAATTTTGTAGAGAATTAAATTTACCATAATTTACATTTAAAATTTTGTTTCTAGGACAGATAATTACGGAGATATGTAAAAAATAAAGTCACATTTTCCGAAAATGTATGTAAAAATGGACATGAGTTTTATAAGCAATTATATTTCCTACATGTTTTAATGTGTCCTAGACTAGTCCGTAACTGAATGACAGCGTTCTAAACCAAGAATTTTGAGAAATTTTCGGAAAATTCGACTTTTCCTGTTTTTTAAATGTGCATATCTCCGTAACTAACCGTCCATGAAACAAAATTTGAAATGTAAATTATAGTAAATTTAATTCTCTACAACATTGCCCAAGCTTTGTTGTAGCTAAAATGCTCCTAAACGAAGATATAATACAGAAGTTTGTTTTTCAGTAGGAAATTGCGATTAATTACGTTTTTTTTAAATGTGGATGTCTCGGTAACTATCTGTCCTAGAAAAAAAATATAAAATGGAAAATGTAGTAAATTTAACTCTCTATAACATTGTCGAAGCTTTCTTCTAGCTAAAATGCTCCTAAAGGAAGATATGAGCAAAAATATGAAGAAAGTGCCTGTTTTTTCAATATGGCGGCGGGCGCGGAGGGGGGGAAATTGTGCATTTTGCATTTTAAGCACTGACTAACCATCCTAGACAACATATCAAAAATTCAAAACTACCGGACCGTTTGTAAGGTCACACATAGTACTTTAGTCTCTATTCACCGTATTAGTATATCTCAATCTAGGCAGCGACGTCGATGAATCACAACACCACGACTCATTTTATTTGAGGGCTTGTTTATTGAAACTTTCATAAATCAGGCCATTAAGTATCCTAACATCAGATAGTATGTCATCCCTAGCGCAGGCACTATTGGGATTGCGGCCGTATATCTCAATCTAGTGATCGGATTCGATGAATCACAACACCACGACTAAATCTAATTGGCTTCTTTATAGATAATTCAACTTACTGGAGCAAAAAGTAGTAATTATATCATTCTTTTCGCGATTTGTTTGAAACGCATTTTGCTTATTCTTCAGTGACCGTATAATTTTTGAGATAAAAAATGGTTATGTCTATACTAAGAGCTATGTATCTGTTAATTAGTGTTTGACGACGCGGTTGGCTCAGTTTGTAAGCACTTGCCTACTGAGCCGGCGGTCCTGGGTTCGAATCCCGACCATGGCAAATATTTGTGTGATGAACTCGAATATTTGTGCTTGGTGTGCACGATGTGCTACACCCGAATTAATTATTTTTTATTAAAGCAGTAACGTCTGGCTCTGACATCTGGTTCGGTGGTCCAATTGGTAGGAAGCCCGTATTGGCCCGGAAAGCCGTTGGAAACGCAGATTCGTAACCTGTCTGACCCATTAAATTTTTCAATTTTTCGCTTTAATGTAAACATTTGGTTTACGTTAGCAGACGTTACTGCTTTATTAAAAATTAAACATTTACATAATATGAATTTATAAAGTAAATCTAACAACAAGGTAGTAGTTAAAACGTGCTTATGATTTAGAACAAAGCTACGGAAAAACATAAACAAGGAAGACCAGAAGCTCTAAATCAAGCCTTATTATGCCCATTGCCGTCTGACACTCCACTTTTGGATTCGTCGTGCGCGTGCGCAGATATTAATAACTGATAATAGTATGCAATAGTATTATAAGTTGTGAGCGCCATGACGGCGTGACACGAGGAATTGCCACCCTTACAAGGGAACACATGACTTCCGCGAGTAAGGCCGTGGCCAGAGGTAAGCGGAGTAGATAAATAAATCATTGTAAGATTACAATATCCTAGTTCATAGATAGCTCTAGTTGCGGGGATACAGTGGCGTCGCTGGGTGTTTTCACAAATTATTATTATTAAAATATAAATGATTGTTTTAAGTATGATTTACGAAAAAATTACTTACTGTTGAGTTTCTTTCGGCTTTCTTCTCAACAGCGGACTCCTCTTAGGGAATGCCGGTAGATTCACAAACTGACTTGTAAAAGTGCCCTTGTGGCCTACTTACTGAATAAATTATTTCATTTCATTTCTATTGTTGTTCATTTTCTTGTTATTTGCATTTGGATAATAGTGCTAAGGATTTTGAGTCGGAGTAACCTACATTTGCTACTGCAAAAATCAAGAAAATTAGCAATGATTTGTGAAAACCCCCAGCTACCCGTGAGCCAGTCTGGGCAATGCTTCGGGGCTCCAAGCTTATAGCGCTATTAAGATGTCTCCTGAAATAATGAATAATATAGTATGTATGTACATAGTATAGATGACGACATTAAAAGGCTAATTTCGCTGAGAGGTTAAAAATGTATTTCAATAAAAAATAAATGCCATTGCCATTACGGTTACATCGAACAGAGAGTAAGTTACAAATTCATTTTCAGAACGGAAAATATCGCTAAAATACCCATATATTGGCAAGAACTCGCACAAGCGTTATTGGAAAGGTTGATTTTTGATCCTAGGGTCGAAATATATAATTATATTTTTTATTCGGTCATTAAAAAAATGCTATATACCTAATAGGCGCATAATATTGTGGCCGGTCCATACTGGGAAGTATCATAAATAATGCTAAGGTCCTACAGTCTTAATCTAATGTCTTAATTCATCACGCTGAGAGCTTGATCCATGGCTCCATCCTGCCACAAATGCCGCCAAACCGCCTCAAATGTCAAAACATTCATCGCCAGTCGTGACATCAGTTCCCTAACCATGAGTTAACAGTGACCTATGACGACTGTTCAAACAATTTGTATGGAAAATTGTATTAAACCATTGATACAAAGATCAAAGCACAAATAATTTTTTTAATGAGTAACCTGGCAGAAGAGGCCGGTATCGAACCCGGTACCTTTGGATTGGAAAGGGCCCGTGGGAGATCACCGACCCGATGGACCGATGCCGTGAAAGAAGCCTGTCACGAAACTCTACAGGCGTCAATCCGGAAGGCGGAAAACCGTGTGGAGTGGAGAGCTTTGGTGCAAGATAACGGCCTCAAATGGTCACGACCCTCAGTCATGAGGAAGCGAGGAAGAAGAAGAAGAAGAAGACTTTTGGATAACCGGTCCAGCGTGTTACCTCTCCACCACCCAAACGCCAAATAAACTTTTCGAATTTTTCCTTATGCTTTGTGTGTCAATCTGTGCCATTGTTTATTTAAAAAGCTTTACACCTTAGCGACCTCTATGCGAATATGTTAATATTCACATCTTCTTTCACTACTATGCAGCTGTGAACGAGCAACCGAGAGAGGACGCTGTTATTTACAAATTAAATATAATGAGACATTACATGTTTCATAAATTTAGAGAATTATAGTTCTACAAAGTAACCGCTAGGGGCGCTGTACTACTCTCCATACAAACGTTCACGCAGTCGCTAGCGAGTACGGTCACGTTGGTAAGGGTACAGCAATCGGCGGAATCTATTGCGGTATTAAGTTATTGTCTCGACGACGGCTTTGCGTGCTGTTGGATGTTTTTTTTTTTTTTTTTTATGTCATAGGGGGCAAACGAGCAAACGTATCGCCTGATGGAAAGCGATTACCGTCGCCCATAAACACCTGCAACACCAGAGGAGTCACAAGTGCTTGCCTACCCGGAGGACGAAGATAGAATGCCTCTATGCTAGTAATTTCACCGGCTATCTTACCCCCACACCGGAACACAACAATGTCCGTGAATATGTTTATTTCTATGAGGAAATAGTGGAAATGTCAAGCACTTTAGGTATAATAAGTATGAACAGTCCATTTATACGTGTTTATAATAAAAAATATTTCGTTATTCAGAGTAAGATACATCCCTTATCACCTTTATAAAGAGTTTGTTTACAATTAAGACAACGACACACCCACCACCACAGAAAGATACACTTCACGAACAGGAAAACTTTCCGCAAACTATAATATATTTTTTTATTTTATTTACAGAGGGTTTTACATAACATGCCACACTCATCATGGCTCTCTTCCTATTTTGATAACATGCTTAACTCCACTGTTAAAAAGGACGACTGTCATGAGACGAAGAAAATGAGATTCCCTAGCTATGTGATAGATGCAGAAGGGCAATCGTATAGTGCCGTCGCTCTCAATCTCCTGCCAAACTATATTTGGGTAAACGGGACGGCACTATAACGGTCGAACTTCGGAGTAGTGCTGAAAGTTTTTCCATTCGTGAAGCCAATAGAGGTGGAATCTTACCGAGGCGGTGCAAATGTGACTCGTCTACAAATCATGCCATGCAGCTGACTACGGTCCTTACCTGAAACAACAACAGTTTTATTAGTACTTACACATAAAGTAGTGACTTAAAATTAGGAGCTTTAAAAGTTCTGTATAGTATATTGGTCATGAAAAGTTTTTCTGTTGTTTATTTTCGTCCCATAAAAATGTGGATTCACCCCTGATATAATCCGTCATTACCTTCTAGCTATTGCTACTAATGCCAATTTCATAGAGCTTCAAAACCGCGCAGACTGCTACCGACATAGAAAAAGTTACACTCAACACTACACAATACACATACTTAATTTGCAGAGGTAGAGCTACACACCGCTCACACAGGTATCATCTGGGACACCTGGTATCAATATTTTTTGTCAGATAACCTAAAATAAAAAATTAAAACGCCCCCGCCACAAGTACCTGTTTATCAACAGGCCCTCATTCATAGTGTTGTAGAAAATGCTACTATAACTACAAAATGTGCAATTCTTAGCTTCAATATTGGCTGAGATCTTGTAACTCGTTCCAATTAAAGATGAATATCTTGGCAACTAATGGTCCTATTTCGACCAAATATAGCTAAGAACCAACTCGACAGACAAGGCTTTCGATTTAAAAAAAAAAAAAAACCGCTTTCAAATAGGTCCATCCGTTTGGAAGGTACGATGCCACAGACAGACACCAAATACACATGTTAAACTTACAACACCCCTCTTTTTCGTCAAGTGTTAAAAGGAAAACAAACGAAACTGAAATACAGCTTGGCATTTCAGAACTCTAGGCGTCCTTCCGTAAAGAACTACGAGTTTTTCGTATGAAAAACGCCGCCAAAGCCTTGCCTTTTAGGCAAAGGCACAAAGTCAAGGTAAAAGGAACATCATTAACCCGAAGTTTGTGTAATCGGATAGCACGAAGGATGCTTGAGCCGTCAAAGGGGGCGAACGGGGGCAAGGGGCCCCGAGGTTAAGCCCCGTGATTTGCACTTTGCGAGGGCGCTAAGTGTAAGACCTTTGTTAATTTATTTACTGAAAACAGGGAGTTTTCGGGTGCATTAAGGCTTGAAAGGCTTATTGTGATGTGTTGTTTTAATAATTAGATCGATTTTTGTTATTGAAATCATGTTTATACACCGATATTGTTAAATTACTATAATAAGTTCAGATACTATATGTAAAGACCTAGAGCATGGATGACCAAAATCAGTGAAGTTATTTTATAACATTACGATAATATGATGTTATGATGACTCTGCCGGCGCCGGGGCCACCTGATTCATTCCTCCGATCCGCGGGAGTCACGGTACCACTGAGTACTTCCAATGATCAAAGATTAAACCGCTAAGCGTTTTTAAATTTTGGAGTACATTTTATTTTATTTTTTTCAGCAGAGCGGAGCGGAGGAGTTCGGAATCGACCAATCACAAATATGAAGCGGGGCTGTCAATGGAGACGTACCCTAACGCGCGATCCAAGTTAATGTCAACCCAATTCTTTTCACTTGGCATCAACAGTAAAGGCTCCACGTGTCTTGGAACGGCTCCAAGTTTTGATTTCATATTGAATGGGGCTCCAAAGAGGTAATTACGGGAGTTTCGAGCCAAACACTGCCGAGCTACAGCAAAAGATTTTTAAAAGTCTGTATCTAAAGTAGCTAAAATGCTCCGAAACGAAGGTATAAGCAAAAATTTGCAGAAATGACCGGTTTTTTTTAAAATATGGCGGCGGGCGCGGAGAAGGGGGAATTGTGCATTTTGCATTTTAAACACTCACTAACCATCCTAAATAGACAACATATCCAAAATTCAAAACTACCGGACCGTTTGTAAGGTAAAACCCCTTTATTCACTGGATTATGAAGGCTTTTGGTTGATATATCCTATTCTAAGGGTGCGTGTCCACTGAGCTGGATGAGAGTAGCCGAGGATCGCTTACAATGGCGTGCAGTTGGAGAGGCCTATGTCCAGCAGTGGACAGGAATAGGCTGATGATGATGATGATGATGATGGTGTCCACTAAAGCGGAGCGGAGCGAAGACGTGTGGAATCGTCGTCAAAGATATCAACTCAAGTGATTGATCTATTCTGCTCGTCTCCGCTCCGCTCCACGTCAATGAAGACGCAGCCTAAGAAGTGAGCTATGAGAAAATTAGCTCGTTCATGAAACTGAATAGAATATCTGAGACAATTTCCAATTGCATGCAATGTAACATTCCACCTAAAACTTACCACGGATTTAGCTTATATTTTACGTGTTCGTGTTACTGTTACAGTAAAGCCGTATCAATCATAGTACTTAGTTCAGTGAAATTAAGTGATTGTACAATACTAACCAATTACCTAACCATTCGTTCATTCCGTTTTTTTTTCTAATAGACTCCAGTACCCATACGTACGGGAGTTAACGTGACCGTACTCGCTAGCGACAGCGTAAATAGTACAGCGCCCCTAGCGGTTACTTTGTAGAACTACAGTTGCTAGCGAGTACGGTCACTGCTAAACTCATGGTAAGGGTACCGAGCTCCTCAGGACAGCTCGGCAAATAAGGGTGCGACTCCGAGCTGGTGGGCACTGCATGTCGAGTGGCCAATTCGCTGTAGCGCGTACAATGTCCTTATTTAGCACTAGTGCTAATGATGCGACGAATGTCACTCTTACGAAAATTACTTTAAAAATGCGACGAATACGAATATTTGTATTCATTGCACCACTAATTAGTAACTAAAGCATTGCCACCAGTTCTTATGTATAAGAAATGTTTTGCTGAAAACGCAACCTCTCTCTAAAATGTATCACTATACCTCCATTTAACTTAGCCAATTATAAGTGTATCACAGCCGAAACTTTAGGCCGTAACACTTCTTAATTTGTCGGAAGTTCGGAACAGACTCTCGTATTACTAACAGTACAGGTAATTGTTTTAACTCACAACCATATTTGTAAATGTATTCTCCAGAGTTCCTCAGCACAGCTCGGCAAATAAGAGTGCAACTCCGAGCGGTCGCTGCTTGTCGAGTGGCCAATTTGCTGTAGCGCTCATAATGTCCTTATTTAGCACTAGTGCTAATGATGCGACGAATGTCACTCTTACGAATGTTTTGCTGAAAACGCAACCTCTCTGTAAAATGTAACACTACCTCCACTTAAAGTAGCCAATTATAAGTGTATCACAGCCGAAACTTTAGGCCAGAACATTCTTTAAGTTGTCGAAACAGAGTCTCACATTACTAACAGTACAATTAATTGCATTCCTACAGATCACTAACCATTCTTGCATATTTTCTAATGTAGGTATTCTCCAGAGCTCCTCAGTGCAGCTGGGTAAATAGGAGTGCAACTCGAGCTGGCGATGGCGGGCACTGCATGTCGAGTGGCCAATTTGCTGTAGCGCTCATAATATCCTTATTTAGCAGTAGTGCTAATGATGCGACGAATGTCACTCTTACGAATGTTTTGCTGAAAACGTAACCTCTCTGTAAAATGTAACACTACCTCCACTTAAAGTAGTCAATTATAAGTGCATCACAGCCGAAACTTTAGGCCAGAACATTCTTTAAGTTGTCGAAACAGAGTCTCACATTAGTAACAGTACAATTAATTGCATTCCTACAGATCACTAACCATTCTTGCATATTTTCTAATGTATTCTCCAGAGCTCCTCAGTACAGCTGGGTAAATGGGAGTGCAACTCGAGCTGGCGGCACTGCATGTCGAGTGGCCAATTTGCTGTAGCGCTCATAATATCCTTATTTAGCAGTAGTGCTAACGATGCTACTCACGAAAATCAGAATATATTTCCATTGTTAAAGTATAAAAAAAACACTTAACACTTACGATTTTACATTTTTCGTCCAACTTTACTTAGTAAAATATGAATAATCTTGTATTTTTTCCACGGAGAAGTTGTTAACACATTCTTCGAAGTGCTAAATATATAGTTTAGAAATGGATTAAACAACTAGTGTTGACGTCGCATTGTCTACTTAACGGCAACTGCCTAATTTTCAAATTTCGCTCTTAAAAGATTGTGATACAGGAATCTATTCCTTCACAACTGTATCCATTTTTCCATACAATACACTTTACACGTACACTGTGTATTGTCAACGTGCTCAGCACAGCTCGGCAAATAGAGTGCAACTCAGTGCCAGCCAACAACTCGAGTGGCCAATTTACCCGCACCGCGCTGTCTCCGCACGTCGTACCGCTTATAATGTTCTTATTTAGTACCTAGGGCATTTTACGTGGAATCTAAGACTAAATTTGCTGTTGTAACTATAATTACAAATAACTGGGTCATAGTCAGCTCAAAAGACAATAGTCGTCCCTCCGGTGGTCAAAAGGTAAGAGCTAGTATGAATCCAGTTTATACCAATTGCTATTATCGGATTAGAGAGAGAGAGAGAGAGATATCATTTATTTGTTTAAACATCCTGTATAGAAACTTATTTAAATCACAAAATTTTCATGACCATTTTTTAAAAACTCTTCAACTGAATAAAAATCTAATTGAGATTTAAATTGGCGTAAATTAAGAGATTTAATACAGTTTGGTATGTGATTGAATAGAAGAGGGAACATTCTTTATTCTCACAAAATAAGGCCGTCCTTAATTTTGCTTATGTCCACAGGAAAGACTTGAACCTTAATCTGACTATTAAACAAAAATTTTAATTAAACTATGAATACAAAGCTTAAAGAAAAATTGAAAAAGGAGCTACCTGGTGGAAGGGACCGGGATTCGAACCCGGTACCTCTGGATTACCGGTCCAGCGCGTCAGCCACTTCGCTACCCTCGCTCCACGTAGACCTGACGAATTTTCCCTTATGCTTTGTGTGTCGATCTTTGCATTGTTTATTTTAAAGGTTTTTACACCTTAGCGACCTCTATATGTGAATACGTTAATATTCACATCTTTCCGCACCACTTTACAGCGGTGAACGAGCAAGCGAGAGAGGGCGCTGTTAGTTTTATAAACTTTATGAAACATGTCTAATTTTTTTTTAATGTAGGTAGACCACAATTTTTATTTTTCCTTTCCTTCTTTATTTTCTCCTTTTTAAATTTTTCTTTATGCTTTGATCTTTGTATTCGTAGTTTAAATAAAAATTGTGGTGTACCCACATTAAAAAAAATTAGACATTACATGTTTCATTAAATTTATAATTTTCGAATTTTGAAAAACCCTCTTGCTGCATCAGGGCTTACAATTAGTAATTTAAGAAAGGCTGACATTTCCAAAACGAAAGTTTTTAAGTTTCCGCTGCCTTTTCGACCGTTGCACAATGTTGGTACGGCGAGTTTTGGCCACAAAACTCCATTGTCCGACGTTTAAAATCCACACAATGGTCCAGGATGGCCCGTCGTGGCCCACAATAGCGCTCGGCTGCCCTATATCAAAACCTAGTAAGGGGCAAATTTTTGGAAATAAGTGTTTTTTAACGGAAATATGATAGGACATCTGTTGCGACACGACGAATATATAAATATTATAATAGAAGGAAAGACTGAAGGCAGGAGAAAGAGAGGAAGACCAAGTAGAGCTTACGTGGACTAAATGAAGGAAAAGGTGAACGTCGTGTCGTACCAGGCTGTCAAGGACAAGGCGCAAGAACGAGATACATGAAAATTGCTCTACCGAATTTATGATGATGAACTTATTCTTGGGATTAGCATGGCTGTCATATCCAGCTGGAAAGATGGGCTAGCGTAGCTACCAAGTAGATGACTCAAGATGGGCGACGCAGACGGGGCAGACCCAGAAGGAGATGGCAGGATGACTTGGCCAGCTAAAACTTTTTACAGATTATCTGCACAACCGTACCCAGCGAGTTAAAATAGGAAACCACCTAAGTTGCGAGCATAATGTCACTTTTGGTGTCCCCCAAGGGAGCGTACTTGGCCCTACGCTCTTTTTAATTTACATCAATAACCTTATCAGTCTCCCTTCTCATGATGGTTGTGTGTTTTCGTACGCCGACGACACCGCGGTGGTCTTCGGAAACTATTCCTGGGAAGAAGTGTATCTGAAGGCCGAAATAGGCTTAAATATAATCTGCTCTTGGCTAAGCCATAACCTTCTTACGCTTAATGCCGACAAGACCAAATATATATGCTTCTCGAAGTATGGGAACACACAGCTACCTAAGAACCTGGAATTAAAACTACACAGATGTAACCTAAATGACATAAATTGCAATTGTACCAAAATTAGTAAAGTCTCTTCTATAAAATACCTTGGCATTGTACTTGACTATAGGTTATCCTGGTATGAACATATTGAGCATTTGAATGGGCGAATCAGAAAGTTAATGTGGATATTTAAAATCTTAAAACATATTGCATCTAACATCCTTCTCAAACAATTATATATTGCTCTTGCGCAATCAATAATGTCTTACTGCATTCCTGTATGGGGAGGAGCAAGTAAAACAAAATTCCTCGAAGTAGAGAGGGCGCAAAGAAGTCTACTCAAAGTTACCTTTAGCAAACCATTTAGATACCCCACAACAGAGCTTTACAGGGAATGTGAACTCCTATCTATGCGTAAGTTATATATTGTACTCACTGTGACTAAATTACATAAAACTCTAAGTTATGTACCACAAACTGTAACACGCAGAAGAAAGGCCAAAGCGGCCCCCATCCCGGTCTGTAATTCTAGTTTCGCCTGGAAACAATTTGCTGCACAAGCTGCCTACTTATATAATAGTATTGACGCCCATCTTAACGTTTATCCAATGTAGCTTCGTAACTGTAAGAAAGTAGTTATTGCGTGGATTCAGAATTTAAACTATGAAGAAACAGAAGCACTTTTGAGACATGTATCGTAAATATAATATAGTACGTATAACATATGGGATACCGAATATTAGTTGTTTGTTTTCAAATTGTGTAAAATATAATGGATTTTTTGTTAATACGAGTATAGTAAATTTATAGATATAAAGCACTTACATATACACTACACACATATATGCACATGCTAATGTAGTTGTAACAATAGTAATACTTAGCACTTAAGAAATTAGATATTTATTTGGTTTTTTGTATTACATCTCTGAGTGATGGAAGAGCGGGTCGTTCCGCTACAAGCATACTATGCTTAATGGAATGTCCCAACCTTTTATGTTGTTATAACGTGTATAAAAACCCAATAAACATTTTTGAATTTTGAATTTTGAATTTTTGAATTTTCCTCAGCAACTGGCCGAAAGAGGCTTCAAGAACGGAAAATGTAAGGGTTATAGTATTATAGTACTCCTACTCCTAAAGAATACCAAAAAATCTTACTAATTTACTAAGTCCTTGGCAAATGACCGATATACCAGCTGGAAAGTTGCCACAATTACCAAATATCTTAATGCTTCGATAAGTAACAGTGGTAACCGATTCCCACCGGCTTGCTTACTTCAATTAAGCGCTATTTTCTATCGATACTCAAGAAAAAAATGGGCAAGTGCGAGTCCGACGCGCGCATGAAGGGTTCCGTACCATAATCTATAACAAGTTTGTTGTATGGGAGCCCCACTTAAATATTTATTTTATTTTATTTTTAGTATTTGCTTTTATAGCGGCAATAGAAATACATCATCTGTGAAAATTTCAACTGTCTAGCTATCACCGTTCTTGAGATACAGCCTGGTGACAGACGGACGGACGGACAGCGAAGTCTCAGTAGGGTTTTACCCTTCGGGCACGGAACCCTAAAAAGGCAAAATTTACTTCGGCTTGCCCTGAGTTTTTGTTTGACGCTACGCTACTGATTAGGTATATTCCAAATATCGTTTGTCTAATTCAAAACCAGAACTTTGCTAGGTTGCAGAATAGACAAACTGTGTTTGAAGCTAACCTATTTCCAACAGACTAACATCGACACATTTTTTATGGTATGTACCCAAACTCATGACAGTAAACAGAATATAATATTTTAACGTCTATTTTGTATAGTTCGATTAATATTCTACCTATTTCTTGTTATTTTTAAGCTAATCAAAATTTAATTTGATTCAAATTTTATTTTTTCATTCTTCATCGCAAAATTTAGTCTTATGCACATACTAGGTTCTGATACAGGCCAGCCGCACTGTGACAATGAAAAGTTTCAATGTTTATTCAGCGTTAGGCACCGCACTTAGTTCCTTTTTTGGGGCGCTTTGGAGTGTCGCGTTTAAGTGTGGTTGAAAAATAGTCGTTTGTGTACCTAGTGAGGGAAAATATTTCTTTCGTTAGTGCGTTGTTGAGTTTGACAGGACATTTGGAGTACGTTGAGGTGTTTATGTTCATACATCGTTATCGCGGGTGTATCAATTCAGAAAGGTATATAATAGATGCAACATGATGTATATTTAAGGGTGCTGAATGTAAAAAACTATGAACATTTCATGTGTTTTTTGTAAACACAAAATTCGAATAAAAGTGGACTGGACCTAATACGCATAACCTCTGAGTAATATTACTAATATTCCATATCTTGTATGAAGTTTGGTTTTAAACATATAGTTGGTATTTTAATAATCGAAATGAAATGAAAATTATCCGGTTTTTTTTATTTATTTAATGTTCAATTATACGTATTCTCCTAAAAAAGCAGGTAACGTGTTTTAATAAATGTCAACTGGTTGCATGTTTATGTAAAATGTAGTATATTTTCGATTACCGATTATTAAACTATAAATCAGATCATACGATAGCAGAGAGATACAAATGGAATTTGAGAATTTTACCATTTAATTTTAACCCTTCACGAACAAAACCCGCTGACTTATAAAGCTAATTAAAAGTGCTTCGTAAATTACGCGCCCTTTCAATGTTCTAAAGGACTATTTATATAAGGAAAACAGCATTACTTATATCCTTCTGCGTCTGAACGCTTTTTACGTTCACTCTAGTACTTATTCTACAACTTTTTTCTCAAACAAATGTTTTCTAACTCGTTTTATTTTAGCCTTCCAAGCTTGGGGTAGGGTGAAGTTTACGAGTAAAGGTGCTTCCACACCGCGTGCATTCGCCTGTAATGTTATGTAACATCTAGGTATGGCCGCGGAGCGTTTTTACCACACTTTATGAAAATAAGAAAATTCAGTAATATTTTATGTGCGCGCCCGCGACCCGCAGTGTTACCCGCAGTTTATCAGATAAAAAGTAGCCTATATATTTATGTTGATCCAGGGTGTCAGCTACCTTCATACCAAATTTTATTTTGTAGTTTTACAAAGTAACCGCTACGGGGGCTGTACTATTTTTATTTATTTATTTTATTTTATTTATTTGGGGCATCAACAGCAATACAATTTGTAATAATTAACAATATAGTACAACAACAAAAGCCAATAAAAGATGTCCACAAAAATACAAACAAATCTCCATACAAATCGTTTACACGGTAGCGAGTACGGTCACGTTAACTAATGGTAAGTGTCAGTAAAGTTATATATGACAAGCGAATGCTCGCGGTGAAGTCGCACCTTAATACATCAAGAAACTGAATTTTTATTCAAATAAATGGCAGCCTATCTCCTCCCTAGGATTTCTCTTCGTTTAGTAAGCATTGGTTTATTTGCGATAGCTTTTTATCTGTTATCAGTTGCACTGATCGGCAAGGGAAACTC
This sequence comes from Apotomis betuletana, assembly GCA_932273695.1. Lineage (NCBI taxonomy): Eukaryota > Metazoa > Arthropoda > Insecta > Lepidoptera > Tortricidae > Apotomis > Apotomis betuletana. The sequence continues at coordinate 7,118,844 of OW026318.1, read as the reverse complement.
GGGTAGAATTTCTTTTTAATGTATATTTCCTTTGATGTCTCTTATATCCGTAAAAGTTACTAAATGGTAAGAGGGGTTTTGAATAACTTTCAGAGAAAGCGATGAATATCTATGCTACCTACGATGAATCCCCACTATCCCCAGCGTTGGTAGGCACAAGGTAGACTGATGAACTAGTAAAAGTCGCTGGAGGCAGGATGCGGGTGGTGCCGTACCGGTCACGTAATTAATATTTTTTTTCATTGACGTAATAAATTTTCACTTTAATCAAATATATTGGGAAAAGGCACCGTTGTCTGAGCCTCGACAAGGACGCCCTCTAGTCCCAGTGAAATGAAACACTCTTTGGTTGCTACAAGTTATAAATTATAATGCTCAGAAATTCCTAACCTTTAACACATTTTTACGTCGGCCAAACGATACCGCGATACAAAAGTTGACTTCTGATTAAAAAGTGCCATCTAGTGGCAAATTGGGTAAATAAAAAAGTAAAAAAATAATAATAATAATAATAATAATAATATCGTTTATTGCATATCACATAGCTATAAAGGTAGGTACAATATAGGGCAGTTTTACATGTGATACCCTGAATAGGGCGCAGCAATATGAGAGGGCATCTACAGCTTAATAACTATTATTTTTAAGTAAATTATACATACAAATTTTTATAACTTCAGATTCTACACTTTATCATTAAAGAAATCGTCTATATTATAGTAGCATTTATCGACTAAATAAGCTTTTAATTTTGTACAGAACGATTTTAGTTCGGTCTCATTTTTTATAAAATTAGGTAAGTGGTTATAAATTTTTATTGTCATATAGTGCGGGCTGGATGTAACGAACTTTAATTTTGAAAAAGGTAATCTTAGTTTATTTAAATTTCGGTCATTTCTTTTGTTTTGGGTTATCTGTGAATATAGATCTATATAATACGGTGAATAGAGACTAAAGTACTAAGTGTGACCTTACAAACGGTCCGGTAGTTTTGAATTTTTGATATGTTGTCTAGGGTGGTTAGTCAGTGCTTAAAATGCAAAATGCACAATTCCCCCCCCTCCGCGCCCGCCACCATATTGAAAAAACCGGCACTTTCTTCATATTTTTGCTCATATCTTCCTTTAGGAGCATTTCAGCTAGAAGAAAGCTTCGACAATGTTATAGAGAATTAAATTTACTACATTCTTCATTTTATATTTTGTTTCTAGGACAGATAGTTACGGAGATATCCACATTTAAAAAAACGTAAAAAATCGCAATTTCCTACTGAAAAACAAACTTCTGGATTATATCTTCGTTTAGGAGCATTTTAGCTACAACAAAGCTTGGGCAATGTTGTAGAGAATTAAATTTACTATAATTTACACTTCAAATTTTGTTTCAAGAACGGTTAGTTACGGAGATATGCACATTTAAAAAACAGGAAAATCCGAATTTTCCGAAAATTTCTCAAAATTCTTGGTTTAGAACGCTGTCATTCAGTTACGGACTAGTCTAGGACAAATTAAAACATGTAGGAAATATAATTGCTTATAAAACTCATGTCCATTTTTACATACATTTTCGGAAAATGTGACTTTATTTTTTACATATCTCCGTAATTATCTGTCCTAGAAACAAAATTTGAAATGTAAATTATAGTAAATTTAATTCTCTACAAAATTGCCCATGCACTGTTCTAGATAAAATGCTCCTAAACGAAGATATAATCCAGAAGTTTGTTTTTGAGTTGGAAATTGCAAATTCTTAAGTTTTTTTAAATGTGCATATCTCCGTAACTATCTGTCCTAGAAACAAAATATAAAATGGAGAATGTAGTAAATTTAACTCTCTATAACATTGTCCAAGCTTTCTTCTAGCTAAAATGCTCCTAAGGGAAGATATGAGCAAAAATATGAAGAGAGTGCCGGTTTTTTCAATATGGCGGCGGGCGCGGATGGGGGGGAATTGTGCATTTTGCATTTTAAACACTGACTAACCATCCTAGACAACATATCAAAAATTCAAAACTACCGGACCGTTTGTAAGGTCAAAATCCTTTATTCACTGAATTAGTATGTTTTCTAACAAATTTACTCGACTCCAAAATGTACATGGACGTGACAGTCAAAATTTTGTATTTTATGAAATGGGGTCTACACGATTCCATTTGATCTATGTTTGCCAATATCCTAACGCACTTTTTTTGTAAGATAAATATTTTTCCTATGTCTGTGCTATTACCCCATAAAATGAGTCCGTAGGACATCCTGGAGTAAGCATATGCATAATAGGCTGAAAGAGCGGAAGTTAGGTCAGTTAAACGCTTTAGGTGATTAAGAGCATATACAAAAGACGATAACTGTTTTGTAAGCTTTTGTATATGGAGTTTAAAGTTCAAGCTAGAGTCTAACTCGATTCCCAATAATGTAGCTGAGGTCACATTTTCAAGTTTAAGATTATTATAGCTATAATTTATTGGAAGAGTGGTTTTTTGATATGGCTTAAATTGTATTATTTTTGTTATTTTAATGTTGAGCTCAAGATTATGTATTTGTAACCAGTTTAGTATTTTATCTAGAATTAAATTTAATTTAGTTTCAACTTCGTTGATTTTAACACACGGAAATAATACGGAAATGTCGTCAGCAAATAGTGTGCAATGATCATTTAGGATATCTGGGAGGTCGTTTATATACACTAGAAATAAAATACATCCTAGCACGCTTCCTTGGGGAATAGAGCCATTTACAGGGACTCTATCAGATCTGAAATGACGAACTATTCCAGTTTCAAAGTCTGTACTTTCTATCTCTGTGTATTGAGATCGAGTTTCAAAGTAAGATTTGAACCATTTTAATGGAGTGCCTCTAATTCCAGTACTATACAATTTATTTAGTAGAGTCCCATAGCACACTCTATCATAGGCTTTACTTAAATCAAGCAGGAGCCCTACCGCGTATTTTTTGTTATTTATTTCGGTTAGTATTTCCTGTATATATTTATATATTGCTAAGGTAGTAGATCGGTTTTTTCTAAATCCGTTTTGACTATCGTTAAGTATTTTAAATTTTTCGTAGAATGAGTTGAGTCGTTTTACCATTGCCGATTCAAATATTTTAGACGAGGTGGGAAGCAGAGCAATGGGCCTATAATTATTGATATCAGAGGGGTCTCCTTTCTTGTGTATAGGTTTTATCAGAGATATTTTTAGAGCGTCAGGAAAGATTCCTTCTGAAAAGGATTGATTTATTAGTTTAGTGTACGGGATGGTAAGTATATCTGCGCATTTTTTTATTACTATGGGAGGGATTTCGTCAATACCGAAAGATGTTTTGTTTTTAAGATTTTTTATAATGGAGTAAGTTTCTTTGGGCTCAATTTGCGTTAGATAAAATGAGTTATTTATAGTGTTTTTTATGGGTAGTTTGTCTTTGGAGATAGAAGAGTTGCCGATGGAAGAGAAAAATGTATTAAATATATTGGCCACTTGCTTAGGATCGCTTACTGGTATATTATCTGACGTTTTTACATGTATGTTACATTTGTGTTTAAATTTATTTCTATTTATTTCTTTATTTATTATTTGCCACATGGATTTTACTTTGTTTTGTGACTGATTATATTTTTGTTTATTTCTAAGTTTTTTAGCTGTTTGTACTAATTTTTTAAGAATTTTACAATATTTTTTATAATAGTCTTTTAGGACTGAATTTTTCGACTGTGATACTTTAAAAGTCTTTTGTTCCGGCATGAAGTTTTTAAACCTTTTGTTAAATAAGTTTTTTTAGATTTTATTTTTATCTCTGTTTTTGGAATGCATTTATTTAATGCTTTATTTAAAATTTCTTGAAAAGAGTTATAGTTTTCGTTTAATGAGTTATTTATTGTGATTACATTTTCCCAATTTACTTTTTGTAGTTCTGTTTTAAATTTACATATGTTAGAGGTATTGAAGTTTCGTTTAGTAACTATAAAATTTTGTAATATTGGTGTTTCATTAGGAGTAGTAAATAAGATACCTTTATGGTCCGAAAAACCGAATTCGTTGACGTTCAGATTTAGGCCATCTATTTTAAAATTAGTGAATAGCAGATCAATACAGGTAGAACTGGTTTGAGTAATTCTTGTGGGGTCTCGAATTTTTTGATGGAAATTATGGGAAGACATCAGGTTGCATAGTCTTGATTTTTCATTATTTTCTGAATGGAAATTTACATTAAAATCACCAGCAATGACGATATTTTTATTTTTATCTTTTAAAGAAATCAGATTTAAAAGTTTGCTCAGTCTTAAATAGAAAGTTTCGGCTTCTCGTTTACTATATAAATAAAAATATAAATAAAATTGGTAATATAAATAAAAATATTTTTATTACCAAGAAACAAAATTGATACAAACATGATAATATCCATCAGACTCCAAACTAGGCTAAGCCTGTATCTTGGACGTCTGCGGGTGCGAATTAATTAACACATTATAATTCAACTAACTAGACGGTAATATACGGTGTGTGTGTGTGTGTGTGTGTGTGTGTGTGTGTGTGTGTGTGTGTGTGTGTGTGTGTGTGTGTGTGTGTGTGTGTGTGTGTGTGTGTGTGTGTGCGTGCGTGCGTGCGGGCGGGCGGGCGTGCGTGCGTGCGTGCGTGCGTGCGTGCGTGCGTGCGTGCGTGCGTGCGAGCGTGCGAGCGTGCGAGCGTGCGTGCGTGCGTGCGTGCGTGCGTGCGTGCGTGCGTGCGTGCGTGCGTGCGTGCGTGCGTGCGTGCATGGGTGTGTGTGTGTGTGTGTGTGTGTGTGTGTGTGTGTGTGTGTGTGTGTGTGTGTGTGTGTGCGTGTGTGTGTTGGTGTGTGCGTGTGTGTGTGTGTGTGTGTGCGTGTGTGTGTGTGTGTGCGTGTGTGCGTGTGTGCGTGTGTGCGTGTGTGTGTGTGTGCCACGCTTATAAAGCACTGTCCTGGTGTTACTTAACAGCTACCAAATATTCTGTTTCGTCATAAGATAGAGTGAGCAACCATTTCTGTTCAGCGTTTCTGGCTTTAGAAACCGGAAGACACTTTAGGTCACACATTTTACAAACACTGTTGTAGGTACACGGGTGGGAGTAAGCTGGAGACTTCCTAGCCATAGCAGACCCAATTGGGGGTAATGGGGCTCTGTAGATCCGTTTTGTCAGTATAACCTCGTGCAGCGCGGAGTTTAGAATACTACTGTGAGTCCGAGACACTGCTTTAAGAATGAAAAGCTGACGCACCCTCAGAACTTTTGCAAGCTGGTATAATAAATCAGTAGAGAATCGACGGGGTTTTTTGCACATAACCTTTAGGACAGCTCTCTGTGACCGTTCGACACGCAACATAAAAGTCTTGCAGGCGCTGCCCCAGACCGCTACACCGTATTGCAGGATGGACTGCCCCAGCGCGTGATATACGAGAGTGAGTACATTTTGAGTAGCGCAATCACGAAGCCTCTTCATTACGAAAATAAGCTTTCTAACTCGCGCTGCAAGCGCGACAGTGTGCTGCTTAAAGGAAAGATGTTGATCGAAGAGTACAAATTCACATACACTGGAAATATAAGCTAAAGGAAGTAGGTACACCCTGCCCCACGTCCTACCATCGTCTAGGCACTTCTTCACACTTGTATGTACAATTGTACATCTTATATTGAAAGTGGTCGCATCTGTCGCGGACGAGTGTAGAATGATAACATGCAAACACATTTTCTTCAGCATTATTTTCCTTTTCTACGCAATATTTTGTTTTCCACTGTTATATTTCCATGTCGTGAAATTTTGATCACACATGCTGTAAACCTGCTATATCTGAATTCCACTTTTAGTCGTCGCGTGATATCTCTCAATCTACGTTGCAGTACAACGCACAAATTCCGCGATCCGGTAATCCGGCCGGAACCGATACTCTTCGTAGGCTACGGGTCCGGAATACCAGGAAGTTCCACCCGGTTTGATTATTGCAGCTAAAAAGTAAACTACATTGGCTCCTAAAATAGCATTAATTATAAAAATTCGTCTTCGACATAAATATGTCGAATTGCACTGGAAGATGCCTTCAAGCTACTGGATTGGAACGGACTTGGCATCAACATCAACGGCGAGCACCTCACTCACCTTCGATTTGCAGATGATATCGTGGTCATGGCGGAGTCGTTGGAGAGATTAAGCGCTATGCTCGGAGACCTCGACAGAGTCTCCCAACAGGTAGGTCTGAAAATGAACATGGACAAAACTAAAATCATGTCGAATGACCATGTTGCGCCTTACCCGATAGTGGTTGGGAACTCTGCCCTCGAAGTTGTCGACGAGTATGTGTACCTGGGACAAATTGTCCAGCTAGGTAAGTCCAACTTCGAGAAGGAGGTTAATCGACGAATTCAACTCGGCTGGGCAGCGTTCGGGAAGCTACGTCATATCTTCTCGTCGAAAATTCCCCAGTGCCTGAAGACGAAAGTCTTCGAACAGTGCGTGTTGCCAGTGATGACTTACGGAACTGAGACATGGTCGTTCACAATGGGACTCATGAGGCGGCTAAGAGTCACGCAACGTGCAATGGAAAGGGCAATGCTCGGAGTTTCTTTGCGCGATAGAATCAGAAATGAGGATATCCGCAGAAGAACCAAGGTAACCGACATAGTGCACAAGATTGCCCGGTTGAAGTGGCAATGGGCAGGCCATGTAGCCCGGAGAACGGACGGCCGTTGGGGCAGCAAAGTCCTAGAGTGGCGACCACGTATAGGAAAGCGCAGCGTGGGTCGGCCCCCGACTAGATGGACGGATGACCTCGTGCGGGTAGCGGGGAATCATTGGACGCGGTCTGCACAGGATCGCACTTTGTGGCGAGTCATGGGGGAGGCCTATGTTCAGCAGTGGACGTCTGTGGCTGATAGATAGATAGATAGATAGATAAATATGTCGAAGACGAATTTTTGTTACAAAGCAATTAATACCAAGCGGTCGAGTTTTCGGGCAAAATTCAATATTAAGATAGAACATTTTAAGTATTCGTCCGTTTTCCAAGCACCACTGGACTGAAGGGCTAATCCGATGTTTGAAATCCAAAATTGGTATCACACTATCCCTCTCGATCTTGTGTCAAACAATATTTGAATGAGCAGGACGGCACGAAATTCGAATATCGAAGTAACCATCTTGAGCCCAACTGTCGGTCCAATATAAAAGTTGGAGCCGATAGGCCGACTCCCAACTTTACGTCTGCCTTTTAGTATTAATGGAAGTTTGGACTTTAACAATTAATCTCGAGATAATGGTACTAAAACATCGATGAAACCGCGCTGCTTTTCAACATTTAGGTACCTATTTTGTGTCACTCTTTAAAAAAAAATTACAATCGTTCTTTCTTGTTGATTGTACTTTTTCATAGACATTAAAGCATTTTAGATAGAAACAAACAGAGTAGGTACCATTTCACGCTCTCCGCGTAGCGGTCCTATAGCTCAGTGGTGAGAACACTGCTCCGGTCAAGCAGCGGTCGTGGGTTCGATTCCCACTTGTACAGTCAACCAATTTGATTCCTAGGCCATTTCGTACCTTGTCACAGTGAATGTCAATATGAAAGCCACTCGAAATCTCATATCATTGTCATTGTGACAAGGTTCTATAGTGGCCTAGAAATCAAATTGGTTGACTGTACCTCAGTGGATTGCGTAACATTTTGGTTTCTTATTTATCCTCTGTCTCTGTAACTATGCATAAATAAGACATGTGATATCAGCACAAAAATTCGATCAACATTGATTCTCTTCAATAAATAGACATCAAAGATTCATCGAGATGAATAAAAATGTTCCTAGTTTGCAAACTTCTGTAGTGTAAGTTCTATGTGGCTGTTCTAAAACGGGACAGTAATAGGACTCAGTCGATTTATTTATTTAAATACATTTAGGTATATCTATATCTAACCTACCCTACTCAAGGCTTCTCCTAGCATTTTTTTGTAATATTTGTCTTTGAAAATTATTAAATTCAAATGTGGTAAAAGTTATCGTGTTACAAACAATGCAACTCAAACAGCGTTATACAACTGCAATAAAATGGAGCCCTGTTGAAATTTCAAAACTAAAAGAGAGATGCCACGACTTTGAGCGACCAGCGGCGCGGCAATCGGTAGAGCGAGAGATCCGAGCCCGGCGGCATAACGAGTGAGCGAGACACACATACCTACACCGCTGCCGTTGTCGCTCAAAGTCCTGGAATCATAATAACGAGAAGGAAACTTATTACATCCCGACTTTTATTTGTCGTATTTAAAAGGACATATCATAGCAGGAGAATTACGTGATGTAAGTCCTTTTTACCATAATCGTCCGACGTATATAAAAGGATATATCATAATAGGAAAATTACGCGACTTCCGTCCTTTTCGTTATAAATTGCGTTACTCTGAAACTGAAGGTTACATAATAGGACATATCGTTGTAGGGAAATTACGCGACTTATGTCCTTTTTATCATTATGATACTCCGAAACTGAATCCGGTGTTTGACTTGGAGCTGAGATCCTTCAACGGCAGAGGAAAAGTTGTAATTAGAAAACTTGGCGTCCTTAGCGGGTTGACCACGTTGTGCTGATTTTTCTGTTAAAAAACACGCCAACTTAATTCGATACCAAAAATGCCTACATAACAAGTTAACTCATGTCTTAGAATTCGAATATCGCTCGACATGTTTCGAATCGGTACGCGATTCATCATCAGGAGAGCCGATCAGTCGCGGCGGCCGAACGAGAAACTATAAATAAACTAGAAAGTACAACTTCGTCCGCGTAATTTTTTTTTATGTAACCAAATATCATAAACCCTCCAAGATGCGTTCAAGAACCGCACATTATGACCACCATAAAAATAGACTGTTTTGTTAGAACAAATTTCTTATCTGTAAAAATGTTATTATTGCTAAATAATAACATCGATTTCGATAATATTATTCATTCTTTCGAACATCTCTGAAAAACAAAGAAATTTGATTTGACCTCTATTCTAATATCAGTCGAGATGATTTAGTTCGAAATTAATTGTCAATTTGCATCAAATTTGACAAATGTCGCACGTAAGTAAGATATCGAACGATATGATAGTTGCAGCCGACTCTAGTTTTGTATCTGAATAAAAAAACTATGACAGCTGCCAGAAAACTTCATTACCGCCATTACCGGGTAAAATTTGTCATAATGTGTGAATGCATTATGGAGGCTTATGATATGTGGGTAGATAAAGTAGTGTATGTAACTGTACATAATTAGGCATTAAAACACTCGTGTGATGTTATTGTGAAACTTGCCTTCGGCTCGTTTCATAAACCCACACTCGTGTTTAATACCCTTCATTATGTACAGTCACATAAACTACTATTTCTTTACCGTAGAGTTTAGTAAACAGTAAAACTAACACCGGAGAAAACGAGCACAGCAAACTGTTTTATCGCGTAAGCGATGCTATGCAAAGTGGGTAGGATAAACGCCGGGGAAAATATTACGGCCCGCAACATACATGGCCGTTTAATGCTTATACACGTGTACACTGTAAACGTGTACAGTACACGGTGTGACAAATTGGAAACTGTAGTATGGCCCAACAGGGGCTTTCCTACCCACGCCATATTGCGGATTATAGAGGTACTAATTTATTTTTGGCAGCGAATTTTTTTGGTTTGGACGGACGGACAGTAATAGGGTCCCGTTTTTACCCTTTGGGTACGGAACCCTAAAAAAACTAACATCCAAGTGAGCCACCATGAGTAAATCGTATACACAAGTCTTTCATATAGTCGGGAAAACAAAACGCGCTCTTGATAAAAAAAAATAAAAAAAATCATTTCTGTGCATAGAGTAGAGTAGTCTAAACAAAGACCTGTGACCGCAGGGAGGTGCAATCCGGTTACATTTTAACGAGGGAACCGAACACCGGTGGTACAGTTCGCTGCGTTAATAGAAAATGTGGAAATTGAGACATATTTATTTTGTGTTAACTTAATGAGATAATGTGTAATTTTAATTAGTAACAAGTGGGAATGTCTTTTTAAAAGTACTTATATTTGTATGAGTTTCGTAGAGAAATATACCCCTTTGAATAGACACATGTACCTCAAGTGAACACCCCATCAGGCCAAAAGTATGGAAACAAAGTTTATTCTTTTAATATTTAAAGTTTCCAATAATTATTCCTTGTGCAAATGTTAGTAACCATTAGGCCACCCCCAAAAGAAAAAAAAAAAAACATCCGCTATTAAAACATCTGCATATTGTAAAAATATATATATACTTACCTAACGCCAGGACCGGGACAAAGTGCATGTGTCGTCTTTTTTTATTGCCTTTCTACAAAATGTTGCATTGGCAATTTTCATAAGCAGAATTTGCCTTATTGACTTTTAAAATGTTTATAATAGTATATTACTGCCGAGGCAGGGAAAAGTCAGTTCGTGGATGAGTATGATTTTGAAGGACGAGGCGTAGCCGAGTCCTTCAATAATACGAATCTGCGAACTGACATTCCCGCCGAGGCTTGTATAGTGCTTTTCTCCAAATATGCTTGGAAATAATCACCAATCTACATTTTTATTTAATATATCAGTGCCATGTTGTTCGTTTGGTACTTATTTTTTTAGGAATACGAATAAAAATTCGGGTCCGAATCATATGTTTGATTTAAAACAAAATATATTAATAAACATTAAAATTATATGAAAACACAATAATAAAAATATGCACATAATTATTAATTTTAGTTAAATCAACAACTTCTAAACGCACTGTTTTTTTTATAAACCATACCATATTTATCATTCGGAGAAGATCATAAGTTCAAAATAACTTTTATATTGATTTGGACACAATCATTTCTGTTTTATTTTTTATTTGTTTACGTTTGGTACACTTATTAATTTTCAACTCACTCATTAAATACCATCATATTATTCAAATTAAAACTTTCGTGAGATATCTCTAATAAATAACTAAGAATCAAGAAAATAAATTAACCGCATATAAGATTATTATTTAAATTGTTTGTCCGTTATTCGAAGTTTGTCGACATTTGAAATACATTGACAGTAGCAGAGCAGTTGTGTTCAGTGCAAGAACTAAACGCAGAGAACAATTAAAAAGTTTATACTAGTTTTTATTTTTTAAATTTAGTGGACAATTGGCTGTATGGTGAATTATCAAAGTCTTTGAAAAAATTAAAAGTAAAAATGCAGTAACCGGCCAAATTAAGAGTACCTTCATTAGTATGAGACGTCATAAACGGAAGGTGTGTTTTTTACTTAATCGTCTTATTTAAATAATATTGATTTCCCGGCTAAGGCCAATAATATATTTTTTTTTTAATTTGTATTAACGCCTTGTAATAATAACGAACGATTTCGTGGTCCAGTTTTACTACATTAATGGGAACATTTCCAAGCAAGTTGGAGAAAACATTTTTATATTGTGATTTTGTAATTTATTCCGTAAGGAAATCACAGGTTTGTACCCATACTAATTAAGCTTGTTTCCTTACTTTTGGCCTGGGGTGTATAAAAGGAATTTATTATCGCGCCACAGCACTGTGGTTTTTCTTGTATGGAGACAGTGACAAAACTTGATATCTCCGAAAGTATTAAAGATATTGAAAAAACAAAAATATATTCGTGTTTGCGGTTAAAAGATTTATTAAATAAATGATGAGAAATAATAAAATAAAAAACATTTTTAATGCAATAAAAAAAATAAAACGAATTGATTAAATTTATGTCAAAATTACTTGATTTTGATGGTTTATTTATAATGCCTAAAATTAATAACTAACACTATTTAATTAAACATGGATAAATTTATACAAATAAATTATTTTTCGTTAACAATAAAGTCATATTTCCATACAAATATCTGCTTGTTACGAGCAGGTTAAGTCATTATACAAAATAAAATCTTTTACGTAAGTCCCGATATCTTAACATAATTAAAACTAACACTGACTATAAAATTAAACCCTTATCTACTTTATGAATCTAATAGACTAATTACAGATTTAGACAAAACAGTTTTTTTTTTTCAGAGGTAAGTTTGTAAGGCTTGAAATCAATGGATCTGAATTTAATAAAAGACGATTCAAAAGATCCTGGTTGGTCAACTCGCGTGATATTTTTCTAGTATTTCTAAGCCTTTATATTTTTATTTGTCGACTCGGCAGCTTTTTCTGGGAGCTTTCTTATGGAAACCAACATGTTGCCTATTATTTCAGCACCGTAAATAATAAGTGTTTTGAGTTATAAACGATAAAGTCTCGTTTAGATCCACTTCACATCTATTACTATGTTTACTTGGTACTGACGAAGTATTCAATAACGCACTGACAGCTAATTCGTCAATTTTTGAGAGCTCCGCCAATTTTCTTTGTTGCCAATTTGCTTTGGCGGCCGATGTCGAAGTACAATTTTCTTGTTCAGGCAATTGATTTTGGACGCCTCCGAAATCTGCACTATTTCAATTATTTCAAGGATAGCCAGCTATTTTGCGTTGGTGCTAATTAAATTCTCACGAGTCTATTTGATTTTGTCCAGAAAGCCATCAGCATTGTGATGAAGTATGTGATACGATTACTTAATGTTTCAGTATTAGGACTTTTATTTTCCGGCACATTTTTAAAAATTTCCTCTAATACGTGCTGAGTTTTCTCCTTGTTTGAACTTTGAACCTTTAAAATAACTCCATAATTCAAATACATGCATTCTTGTAAACTGCACCTGCAAAATAGAACCTGACAGAAAGCAAACAAATGTTATAACAATTCGATATTTTTCGTAGCTCCCTCTACGAAAAACGTAGAGGCCATATAACCAAAGCACGGGCAAAATCGGGCAGCTGGTCTAAAATGATTCAAATACTGCATCATTTAAGGTTTATTTCAGATATAATATTATTTCTATGAAAGTATCTGAACTACGTTGAATCTCAATTTGAAAATACAGATAAGTAATGTTTTTGTGTAAAGTGATTCGTAGCAGGTATATAGATACAAAATTATGAAAAGAATGACTATAAATAATAATAAAAATCAGAAAACATTTGTCATTAATTTCCATAATGAGTCACAAAGATGAAACCAACAACTTTTTAGAAAATCATCAACAAACAACTTGCACTTTAATGACTCACTGAGAAGGTAAATCACGTGGTGTAAGTGTGTTCACTTCAGAGGGTCAAAAAATAATGATGGTCTTCAATTACTTCAAAACTATTTATAGTTTTTGTAGGGTGGTTATTACTAAGGTATATTTATGAACTTATTTAGTTAGATGTTCTGTTAAATTTGTAAACATATTTATTAATAGTTGCAGTGCCCTGCAGGGTTTCATAGCAAAATAAAATTCTGTATCGTCCATCTTATGTAACCTATGAAAGCAATAAATAAACTGATAAACTGATAAGTACTTAGGCAATAACAAATTATAGTTCGAATGTTGTCGATTGTCAGAGATATGTCGTATGAAGGGGACCATAGTGCACAGGGAAAAAAGTAGCCTATGTGTTAGTTCAGGGTGTCAGCTACCTTCATACGAAAATTGATCAAAATTGGCGTTTGAGCGTGAAGAAGTAACATACACATAAACACGCTCACTTTCGCTTTTATAATATTAGTGTAATTATTGCAATATATAGGTATCTACATCAGAATGTTGGAACCTTCAAACTACCTGTAATACACCAAGTAAGTAAATATAAATACCCGACCGACACGACAGGACACGACTACTAACGTCACGACTATAAAAGCCTTTTCCCACCCACTACCCAAAAATATCAGGATGCGATCGCTTTCAGCCAAAATATCAAATGCAGCTTGGAATCACGAAAATATCTAGTACTAGGTGATATACCCCTCTCAGAGCGTAGCCTATTAAAGATAAACGACAACTGCAATTAAATAAAACAATTAAGACTGATTATATCGCGTATATTAACACAATTCTTCAAATGTAACTTTGACAGGGAAAAAAATGTGTTTTTCGCAGTCAACCTTTGACAGCGGTAACTGGAAAGCTACCGAAACGTCAGGGAGGCGCATATCACTACATAGTATAAAACAAAGTCGTTTCCTGCTTTCTGTCTGTCTGTCCCTATGTATGCTGAGATCTTTAAAACTACGCGACGGATTTTGATGCGTTTTTTTAATAGATAGAGTGATTCAAGAGGAAGGTTTATATGTATAATAGATGCATAATTTATCAGCATTGTACCCGTGCGAAGCCGGGGCGGGTCGCTAATAAATAATATACGCGATATAATCCGTTTAAATTGTCTTATTTAAATGTGACAGTCGCGGAAATTGAAGAAAATATTAACAACGGCATTATATGCAGAAGTATTCAAATAAATTGTGTATCTCATCATTGGCTTACTCTGGGCGATGCCGACAAAGATATTGGATTTTCAAACGTAATTTTCACCGCGGCAAATACGCTCTGCGAGTCAGTCGCGGGGCCCCCAGTGTTCTGTAGAACAAAGAATTCTGAAGATTAGTGTAAATTGGGTTGGCGGGTTAGAGCCGTCTTATTGAGTGGGTTGTTTGCAGAGTAAGAGTCAAACATAGTAGGTAATATCTAGTAGATTCGACTTTTATATACACCTCAAATTATACAGCGCGATCGATGACATAAAATACTGCAGAAACTTGACCCTTAACCCTTAAATGGTTCTCTGCCTTTTCGCCGAATTATGTTTCGTCAAACGTTTCATTTCGTCAAGTGTTTCGTTTCGCCAAAATCATTTTTCACTGAAACTGTTAACTATTTCGGATTATTATAAAACAAACCTAACCTAACCTAACCTGATCTAAAGGATGATATTTACAACAATCCGAAATAGTTTACAGTTTCAGTGAAAAATGCTTTTGGCGAAATGAAACATTTGACGAAATGAAACGTTTGACGAAACATAATTCGGCGAAAAGGAAGTACACCCCCTTCCCTTAAATACATACATTTACACTAATTTTATTACTAAAATGGCGTAATTAGCAACGAAATCCACGTCAGTTTGAGATTTTGGGACAATCTTGACAGTCTTTATTGAAAAAATATTCAGATTTTGACTTGTGTCATTTCAGTAACGTGTAGATATACACGTTCATGCATTTAAGGGTTAAGCCTCTGTTTGTGTAAAAGCCTCTGTTCGTGTAAATTGGGTTGGCGGGTTAAACCGGAGTCTTAATGAGTGGGTTGTTCAAATTAGGTACATAATTAACGCGATTGTCATTGAGATATTAATTATTTACGTACTTTTTGTGGCTATAGACCTGATTATGATAGACTTCGGCCAGCATCAAAAATGGCTGTCGATTTTACTAGTGGCTTATGTCAAACTGCATAGATTGACAGATATTTTTGGTGCTGATTGTGCATGTATAAATTATTAATCTATATTTTTCACTACACACTTCACTACTCACACAGCTCCGAAATGTGATCATAGATAGTCTAACTCCAGTACGTACACAAAACTAGTATAGTTGTACAGTTGAAAACAGGAATTCTATGAGTCAAGCAAACACGACAACAAATATTATTGTTGGCGTGTTTGCAAACAAAGAGGTTAACAACATATCTAATTGAAAAACAGATGTAGGTACCTTCAACCAAACACCGATTCAAACAACAGTATTAAATAAAAAATCATTAAAATCTCTGTCTGCACAAAAAGCATCAAAAGCAAGGTCATGAGGAAAAGCTTAATTCACAATTTCACTTAAACGTACGAAATTAATTAAGGAATTTCTGTCAAACCCTCAAAAGCCGTAATACGAGGGCCAGTTGGAATGTGAGCATAAACAAAACGAAGAAAAAACGCATTAGGTACTAAATGGGGGGGCGCCACCCCCATCGATTTACATGGAGGGAACGGCGAGATGGACGGTGAAATATTTAAATAGTCTGGCTTTGAATACTTTTGCGGACGTGGTAGGGTTTAATTGAAATGCCTACTCATTTTCAATACTGGAATGTTTCATTGATGTAGGGTTTTAGTGTTAAAATTAGCACAGTTGAAATGATAAATATCAGCACCATTTAGCATATATTAGTTAACAATTTCACTGAGTTATATAATGAAGCGAAATCTGGGGGGGTATTCGACCAATTTTAGAGATATAATGGAGATCTCTCCTTTTCATCGCCATCCGTCACTTTTGACGTGTGCCTACTTGACAAGTGGCGATATCCCTAGAACATCGCAACTTCGTCAATTCGGACGCGCAAAATTTTCGTTTCTTTTGTATGTGACGGCATAAATAACAGGCGCAGCATACTTTAAATTGACCGCGTAGTACGTGAAATTAGTCCGTTACGTTTCGTTCAAAACAGAAATTTATATACATGAATAACATTTTTGACAATCATTATCGCCTTCGTATTTCCAAAATTGAGATGAGATATGTCACTTTTAAGCTCATCGCATTTAAATGACAGTCCAACGGCGATATAACAGTTATCTAATAGAGATTTGACGTTTGGCGATCACTCAAATGTCAATCTCGAATTAGGTCCCTGATCAATTATAACAGTAGTTGTATTTCACAAATCGGCTAGCAATATAACAAATGCATGTTTTGTTACGATTTTATTTATTTATTCTGTAGTACAAAAGAAATCTTATCGTATAAAAAGCGAACTTAATACCATGAGTTATTTGTTACATTCATTAAACAACATGATTCTTAGGTACTCTTGTGTGTGTTTTTATGGATGTAAACGGATAAACAAGGACCTGCTAGAACCACACTAATATTATAAAGGCGGACGAAAGAAGAAAGAAATTACTGACTGTTTAGTTATTTTCTGCGTTTCATGTCGACAGTGGTCTTTTTTTGTGAAATGCCCGTAAAATCAGACATGTAAAAGTGCCCTCACAGAATAAAGTTCATTATTTCATTATTTCAAAGTCCGTGAGTATGTTTGACTTCTTCCCACTCAAACGACTTGATAAATTTTCTTTATGGAGGTAACGGTCACCCTGGATTACTACATAAGGACCATTTTTACAGAGAAACCCCTGATAACACCGTCAAGATTTGGAAAAGTTGGCAAGACTAAAATTCTAGCTATTTGGATATAAAATTCCAAAAACCCATCCATAAAATGTTTGTAAGGTTTGATGCTGTATTCAAAAGTAGAATTCAACTCTACACTAACAGATTAGAGTCCGTGCATCACGAAATAGTATTTCCTCTCCGACTGAAATGCACGTAAATTCCTCTTGGAATGTAATTCCAGAGGAGCTTTTGAAATATTTTTCAATTCTGCCACAAAACGTCCCGTGTTGAACTAGACCGAAGCCAAAGGCCGTCGAGACTTCTCGAATTACTTTATTAAATGAGGAAAAGAAGATCTGATTAAAAATAGTCAATGAAATGTGCAATAAACGGTGTATGTTTCAATGTCTCTTAAGGCAAGTTTTCTTATTTCTACGAATATATCGGTTAAAAAAGCAAATAAGGATTGAATTGGGAGATAAAGAGGCTTTGATTCTACGAGGAATTTAGGAATTCTTAACAGTTGTGCGCATATAGCGGGGGGTCGGTCAGAGTCGTATTTGTTTACGCATGGAAAATTTTATGTAATGAGTCTCCTCTGAAATTAATGCTTCGTAAATGATGATTAAGCCATTTGTTCACCTAATTAAAACCTCGTTGCACGTAATCATAAACATAGTTTGATGATTTTCCAGAAAAAAGTAGGACAGTGTCGTAGCGTAGTAAATAAATTTACCATTTTTGATTTATTGATGATTGAACAAGAGCACAAGAGGTCATTTATATAAATTAAAAAAAGGTGGAACCGATCATATTCCCTTGGAGAATCCCAAAAGATTACGAATTTGCTTACGCATGGAAAATTTTATGTAATGAGTCTCCTCTGAAATTAATGCTTCGTAAATGATGATTAAGCCATTTGTTCACCTAATTAAAACCTCGTTGCACGTAATCATAAACATAGTTTGATGATTTTCCAGAAAAAAGTAGGACAGTGTCGTAGCGTAGTAAATAAATTTACCATTTTTGATTTATTGATGATTGAACAAGAGCACAAGAGGTCATTTATATAAATTAAAAAAAGGTGGAACCGATCATATTCCCTTGGAGAATCCCAAAAGATTACGAATTTGCGGCGCTTGCGGTAGAGACATTAGGACCCTGGTCGGCCGATATGAAGGCATTTATGAGGGCCCTGTCGCCTCGGTTGGTTCGCGTCTCAGGAGACCCCAGAGCTGGCGCATACCTCTCACAGAGGATGGCTCTTGCGATCCAAAGAGGTAACGCCGCCAGCGTAATGGGAACCATGCCGCAGCGCAGGCAGACTTGCTGGACGGTCCCTTGGAGAATCCCAAAAGATTACGAATTTGCGGCGCTTGCGGTAGAGACATTAGGACCCTGGTCGGCCGATATGAAGGCATTTATGAGGGCCCTGTCGCCTCGGTTGGTTCGCGTCTCAGGAGACCCCAGAGCTGGCGCATACCTCTCACAGAGGATGGCTCTTGCGATCCAAAGAGGTAACGCCGCCAGCGTAATGGGAACCATGCCGCAGCGCAGGCAGACTTGCTGGACGGGGTATTCTTTTTAATAGAAAATGTATATTTTTTATTTTATTTTCTAATTAGCTTTAAGCCATTGTACATACAATTATCCTTTCTTTTATATTTATCTATAGTTTTTATTATTGTAAATATTGTAAATATATTGTCATGTATGTGTTTATTTTAAAATAAACCTTTATACAATCCCATTAATATTATAATATAAAGGCGAAGCTTTGTGTGTGGTGATGTTTGTTACTAATGTCCCGAAATGGCTGGACATATTTGGATGGAATTTGGAACAGAGATAGTCTATACCCTTACTTAAAATATAGGCTTCTTTTTAACTCAAAAAAAGCATGGCTCCCGTAGGATAGTGTATGCAATTTCAACATGGGCGAAGCCGTAGCGGCTTCTAAAAACTATGGAATACTGTACAATAAACTCAATGTTACTGTGGGAGGATGGTAGGAGGTTAGCTCGTTTCATTGAGTACGCGACGAGAGCTTATCCTTTGAGTAAATTAGGGATAATTCACTAGTTTTTCCATCCTGACGTGTTCGAACAAGTCTTAATGGGGAAACTTGGAGTTTGACATCGTATATTGTTCTCCCGTCTACGACTTTGTGGCTCGAAGATATGAGTTTCTGTTTAAGTTTATTACAGTTATGAGGACATAAAACGGTGGCATAAAGTTTGTAATAAAAGGAGACTTGTATGGAGACTTAGGTAGAAATATGAAAGAATAAATAATCCATATTTGTGCATAGTGAAAGCGTGCAATTCGATAGGTCCAGACTTTATGCATTTAGAATTATATTTTCTACTTTTTATCCCACAAAACCGCGCAACTACGATATGGAAATGGAACGCAGAACGCAAAATAATATACATAATAGACACTTATTATGTAAAGCAGGATTTTTTGTTTTCTTTATTTTGTGATGTAACTATTTATGTAATTATGTTTTGTTCCGAAATATGTGTTCTCGAATATGTATTATCCGAATAAATGTCCTTCTTTCTTTCTTTCAAAACATAAATAACTACATTGTTTAAGAATACAATTTCTATATTCAGTTTTTGAATCCCGTAAAATATAAAACTTGACTTGCAAAGCCCAAACATGGCAAAAAGCCGATCGATAAAAACCATCACCAGACTGTAACAAAGACCCTAAAATCTCTGAATGATATCCACACATGACACACGCAGCTCCCATCCATACCAAAAAGGTCATAAGTGTAGACAATTTCGTACTCGCATACGACCTATAGTGTGAAAGAACGGGGGTTTTCCTCCGTAACCAGAAGGCCATAAGTAACATCAATTTCATACTCATACATGCTCTTTTGTGTAAACAGGGGTGGGTGTACGAGGGGAAACTCTAACATAATCTTTTGTCAGAAACCAATTCTGATCCGGACGACGTTTAGTTTTTTATCCTTTTGCAAAGGGGCCGTGGTTTTTTAATGCACTTGGGTATGGCGAGCATTGCAATAACATTATTGGCAATTTATCCCTACTAAATAAACTAATATAGAAAAAAGAAAAGGAAATCTCTGTGCGACGGTGTGGTCGCACATGATGAAGCCTGCACGTCTCGCATAACTGTGACACGCGAGTCTGTCACGCGTCAAATACTATCTGTCACTTTCCTTTCGATACCGTGCGAGCAAGACAACTGACGCTGAGTCACACGACAATCGTAATTGCGGCAAGAATCGCGAAGCATAGTTGAGCTAGAAGGGCTGGTGTGCTCATTTTTCTCATAAGCGTGACAGTTTTATGTCAAAACGTTTATGTACGCTGCTTAAATCATCTTTTATAGCTGCAAAAGGCCAATCATGATGAATAAACTAATATTATAAAAGGGAAAGAAACATTCTAATATGAAGCGTCAAACAGAAACGTCGAGTGGGACTAGTTTTCATTTAACGAATACAGAAAATTAAATACGAATTGCTTAAAATGCTTTCATTAGTCAGACACAGTTTAAGTCGGAGTTTCCGCAAATTCAGGAAATTGTATTAAAGCGGCACCGGACAGGCACAGTTGTGACAGTTCGTGAAACGGTACCACGGTACGGTCTTAGCGTCGTGAAATGTGACGCTCGTACTTTTCGACTCTTAAGCTGTGGACGCCTGCAATTATACCTGACAACAGAGATAAATGTAGATTGTATTATAATTATTAAACCATTGTAATGAGTTACCTGGTGGAAGAGACCAGGAATCGAACCCGGTATCTCTGGATTGCCGGTCCAGCGCGTTATTCGTTACCGGAAATCTGACTTATTTAAATTTTTCTTTAACCTTTGATCTTTGTATCAATGGTTTAATATAAAAATTGTGATGTGCATCCACATGAAAAAATCAGACATTACACGTTTCATAAATTTATTGTATTATATTTTCCATAAAATAAGTTAAATATGCTATTTTCAGTTCACATTCAAAAATAGGTTTTTATTTTTTTGTGCTACTACCGAATAAAAAAAATTTGCCTTTACGTTACTATTCTCGTATATCTGAATAGTTTTATGTTTTTGTCAAGAAATATGAGCATCGACATATTTCTTTACGCAATGTTTGACTGTTAAAGAATGCCAAAATGTGTATTTTATGCAATAAATTAAAAACAAATGTAAATGTAATTTCATAGACATTTCTATACAAAGTTATCTTACTTCTTGGTCATCATGTCTTGAGTTTTTACAGCAATTTGTAAGTGACACGAAGCCTTGCGTGTCCGCGAGCTATCAGTCGCAGTCGCAGGGACTATAAATAAGTGTTCCACTCATATTTTATACTCGCTGTGTTTACCTTGTGCCATTCGTAGTGACCACGGTTAAGCGTTTGATCGCAACGCGATACTTTATGCAACTTGTGAATTCATCTGTACTCTATATACTATTTGACTATAAATAAGTGATTTACTCATATTTTAAAATGACTGTTTACTTTGTGACATTCGTAGTGACCAAGCTTAAGCGTTTGATCGCAACGCAGTACTCATGTAACTAGTGAATACATCTAATATTCTATATACTGCCCACTCTATAAATAAGTTCTCTACTCATATTTGATACTGGCTATCTACCTTGTGATATTCGTAGTGACCACAAATAAGCGTTTGACCGCAACGCAATAGTTGATGTAACTGTTGAATTAGAAAGCTAGAGGAAAAATAAATTTATTGAATAACAAAATGAAATAGGTATCATTGAAAACATGTTACACACAAGTTTAAACCAAAAAAATAATAATTCTGGTTGTACTTTTTTGCACAATGCCAATTTGCTCGTCAAGTCGAATCAAATGAAGCCAAAACGAATGCGCCGTTTTATAACAGAGCCCATGACCCATACCTAATCAGATCTACCTAACATCTGATCAGAATTTGAGACCTTCTTGAAGACCTCGAGAACAGGTTAACGGAAACCACTGGAGGCTGAAGAGGACGAGGCTGCTAGTTTCCTTGACAATGGTAATTTAGCGTTAATACAGGAAAGGCCCTTTGGCCCCCGATATTTCAATCGATCGGACGACTAATATTATTATTTCCTGCTAGTTCGAGTGATCTGATTGAGAATGTTATTTTTTGTTTTAGTTCTAGCATTTTTAGTATACTTATTGTTTTAATCGTGTGGTTCTTATTTATAATTTAGTTAGATGACAGTTATCTATTATTCTTTGTTCTTGAATAAATGTGTATATCCTTATTTAAAACGAGTCTCATACGTAGATACAAAGGTGTCGTCTGCAAAACTTAATCCAGTAAAATCTGGCTCCACACCTTAATTCAGATGAGTACGGTAATTGCACTAATTTACCACAACTCCACCGGAATGCCGTTCAGGTATTTGGTCCAATGCCAACTCTTACTGCTAGCTCACCTTGCATTAAATACTTTATGGGCTAATTTAATTTGTTCTCCAGAAAACACTGGAGGCTGAAGATCTGCTAGTTTCCTTGACAATGCCAAGTTAGCATTAGGATACAGTGACGAAAGGTTCCCTTTGGCCCCTGCCAACCTCACACAAATCGATCTAGCCCCAAATTGCTTTCATGAAGGCTTGTGTTATGGGTACTAGACGAAGATATACATACTTATATAGATAAATATATACTTAAACACATAGAATAACCATGACCCAAGCACAAATATTCGAGTGCGTCTTACATATATTTGCCCTGGCCGGGATTCGAACCCAGACCGCCGGCTCAGTAGGCACCATCGTCAAAACGTCAGGTATTTGGTCCAATGCCAACTCTTACCGCTAGCTCACCTTCTGCTTAAATGCTTCATTGGCTAATTTAATTTGTACTCAATTTACATACTAGCAAAGCGATTATATAAACTTTTATGAGAGAATTTAAATAAAATTACAGACCACCCGTCTGAGAAATCGGTCTTTAACTTCATTACCGGTTGTTCCGCTATAAGTAGACGGTTCGCGACATAATAGTTAATTTTATTAAAACTTTCGTGAGACATTTAATTATTGTATTGAGCAGTTTACACTCATGTGAAATTGTCAGGAACGGCCCGACATGTTGTGACGAATTTACTGGGTCGCTGTACGGGTAGCAGACCCTGATGGGTTGAAGAGCTTTATACACAAGTTCGAAACATGTCGGGCCGTTCCTGACAATTCACGTGAGTGTAATCCGCTTCATTAAAGCCCCAAAATAACGTTAAGTTTATTATAAATTTTATGTTTTTTCAATACCTAGTATAACTTTTGATACTTCAGCTCTGCTATCTAATTAGTAATTGTTTAATTCCCGAAAATCCCGTGAGCAAACTGCAGAAACACAATAGGTTTGCGCAATAAAAATACAAAGCGGATCTTTAAAGTTAAACCCTTAGATGTTTTCCATTTGCTCGTATACCGTGACTAATGCACCCTTACTGAAAACTATTTTCTATAAGAAAACAGCCTTTTGTGCTGTGCGAGGTAGAAACAATAAAACACTTGCGGTGCGAGTTCTCCTTATACGAGTACAGCCAACAACGGTGTCCGTTAAAACGTATACTTAGTTAAAATTCCTGTTATAATCGCACACATAAGGTCTCATACATCTGATGATTTAAGTATAGCGTCTGTATGCGAGAGACAACGCCTCTCGTGACTATGTAACCCTATCGTGCACCTCGAGCTTAACATGGTGATCTGCAATACAAGTATTATTACTTGTACGGACACCAGTCCCACAAACATCTTCGTTTTCAGCTGCTTCTTTAGGATAGTATTCAGGTATACAGCTTAAGTATTAGTCTTAAGATTGATGTTTGTGGAGAAAATAAAGAAATTGTTATTAATATTATATTATAACAGATAATTGCCTGACTCTTTCTGTGTAATAAGGTGCGAGGGTGACGGGTAGCGACAAGGGTCGCGAACCATATTAGTTGTGCTAGACGGGCTGGAGCGACATACACGCCCACATTTTCTACACATCGTCTAAAATCACCATTTAACTAAAAAACTACTTTTACGTTACCCTAGGTCGTAAGTGGGATTTACTGCCCGCTACGGGGAGATAAATTAAGCCTTGCCTTGGTCAGGAAGTGAGATTTTACCCCGCTTAGCGCAGGGAAAATCACGTAAATGTAAAATAACATTCCATCGGTGTGAGAATCTCAAGCTCCTTCTTTTTTCTAGTTGGTTAATTATCATTCTCAAGCGATGTAGTTGCTTGTACAGCTAGCCAACCTTTGATACAAAGATCAAAGCTTAAAGAAAAAATGAAATGAGTTACCTGGTGGAAAGGACCGGAAATCGAACCCTGTACCTCTGGATTGCCGATCCAGCGAGTTAACCATTTAGCCACCAGAACTCCCAAGTAACCTATCGAATTCTTCCTTATGCTTTGTGTGTCCATCTTCGCATTGTTTATTTGAAAGGCTTCTAAAATTATGGTGTGTACCCACATTAAAACCCCACCACACACACCCCACTCGCGATTATCCGTGCTTTTGTTGCACAAGCATCTCCCCTTGAGGGCGGCATTGATTCGCAAATGGACCGGCGGTTCATTTCTATAATTGATTATGGTGTCTGATTCCATCCTGGAAATGTTTGAAAGAAAATGCAGAATTACTAATAATTTAATTTTTCTTTTCAAGATTTAGTTTCGCCAGTCCCGGTATCTGCCTGTTTATAATTAACCCTGGGCCACTCCCCGTTTCCGATTGAACTGAATTATTGTATGCATTAGTAAATCACATGATAACGCAATATTATTATGACAAGGAGCTGATCTGATCATGAAAGATTGTTAAAGTTTTAGCTACATCATCAGTGCGGCGTCAATTATATTCTTGTTAAATTCGGAGCCAATAAGGGCTTCACTCAGAACAAATCCCTCAAAATAGCGTATTCAAAGGCCTTAAGCTAGGCTGTCTTCCTTATAATTGTGAGCCGCGCTCCCACTCTGTCTTGTGTCTTTGGTTTGTTTTAATTTATTTTTAGTTTTTATATTGCTCTGTCTAACACTAGGGGTAAGTTCTATGTTACTAACACATTATATGGAGCCAAGCTCTGAAATAAATGATTTTTATTTTATAATACGATTCCCACGCTACAGTTATTTCAAACTAGAAAGTGCCTGCAACTTCGTCCGCATTTATTTTTCCTTTACCGTAGTCGGGTAAAAAGTATCCTAAACTCATCTTTGGATGTCCAGCTATCCCTGCACTAAAATTAGTTAAAATCCGTTCAGCCGTTTCGGCGTGATAAGAGGACAAAGAAATTATGACCAACAGATGGCGCCTGACTCTGATCATGGTATTAAGATTTTCCCTGTAATCATGACCATTGAAAACTGATTTTCAATACAAATACAATACAATACAAATACACATACATTTATTGATAAAACATAATGTACAGAGAGGTAACGGTTAAATTCTATACTTAAAAAACGAATAAATTCACAATTTGCATAACCTGAACTAGGGTTCCCCCTGTGTTTCAGGCAATAGGAAAGCCTTTACATTATTTAATTTAAGTACATATTCGTCATATTACAATAATCTTATTGTAGCTTATATACAAAAATTTACACTAAAGTACTAAATTAAACAAATATTTATTTAATGACAGCCAGTAAGTTCTCTGTATCTTACAAATCTAGAATAACAAGTATAGATAAGGAAAAACACCTTCGCAGAAGTTTATTGGCACAGTTAAATTCTACTTTAGCGTTGTTTGTCACGGAAGTATGGTCGCGACAGTTGGCAACTAGTTTCCGTCGATGTAGGGGCAACTTTGATAAATTCTAGAAATTCTTTACGCAGAGGAAAACACCGGAAGTTTTCCAATTTTATATTATTTGAAGTTTTAAACGTGTTGAACCGAACAATTAGGTTGGTCGAGTATAATGTTTCATTTAAGTTAATTGTGATTTAGTTGCTTACCTTTTAGCACAAATGTGGCAGGCGACATTCTGTCGCGCGACAAATGTAGCATGTCCTTTGCATTCAGTAGTACGGAAAACAAATGAATAGCTAAGTCGCGCGACAAGTAACGCTAACCCGGTAGTTCTGGTACTTACCTGAAAAAAAAATAAAGATGTCATTAATTATCAAATGGCTATAAATAAATAAATAATAAATATTAAGGGACAATCGTACACAAATCGACCGAGCGGCCAAACATTTGCCCTGGCCGGGATTCGAACCCAGGACCGACGGCTCAGTTGGCAGCTACACTAAAAATCGAGCCAACCGCGTCGTCAAAAGCTATAGGCTAGGTCAGTGTAAATCTATTTATCTTGTCTTCACCCATATTGTTATATTAACTATAATAATTTCCTATACGATAGGTAAATACCTACACTATTATGCAGCGGCGGCGGCGGGCATGGAGAAGCAAAATCAGTCATGTTATTTCGCGCCGGCGACCTTGTGCGCGCTGCTGCCACCGCCTCATTCATTCCACCTCGGGACTGCACATAATTACGCCTTAAAACACAAGTGCCGATTTACGGCCGATAAACGAACCGAAGGCGAGTTTCATAATTGGATCTCATCTCATTATGTAACCGTTGCATAAACTAACATAACGTCCTTGAATAACTATTGGTCACTTAGTAATCCTGATACTCAGCGTGATCATCATACAACAGTCAGACATGTTATATCCGTCCAATTTACCGGATCAACTCAACTTCCATGACCAAAGAGAGCAGTGGTTCGATGAAAAGGCCAAATTGCTTTGATCCACCCCGATTTTAGCTCTCGACTGAAGCTCAACCACCGACCAAAAGTTGAGGGTTAGTTGATAAAAAACAGTGAAAATATGCATCAAAAGTGCGTGCGGCGTGCGCAAATGTAGTCCACGTTTGGGTGATTTTATGTTTAGCAGAATAATATGAGGTAGTTTTAAGGGAAACTGAGTTCAAAAAAAGAGGTACCTAGGGCTATTGAATGTGACGTGTAATTTGTGTTTGTTTGTATTTACATCTCGTTAAGGTAAACCACAAAGAGTATTCTGTTCTATGTGCTGATCAGGCGTACTCATTATAAGTTGTATTTAAGTCTACTTGTTAGTATTATCTACGTTTGGAACAATTTTGCGATCTCATTGACGATGGGGTTTTCACTTAATAGTAGATTGCTTGGCAAGGGGCTAAAAGAAGCCATTTTGACACGAAGTTGTTATTTGAAAGAGCGAACGAAGTGAGCGAGGACAAATATATCTGAACGTCATAATGACTTTTAATGTTTTATCTATGTAGAATAGGCATTTTTTTTTTATAAAACCGTATTTGGTGAACGGTGTTAGTCCAAAATTGAGCAATGACAAATTAGAAGTCCTATATCAAACCCATAAATCGAGGCGACTTGACCCCTTACAACGTTATGTAATATTGACGCATATGATCGAAATGTAGCATGAAATTCAACACGTGCGTTCACCGCGTGTTTATTCACTTAGGGGGCTCGTATTATCCGTTTAAAACGTCATAAGTACCCTTACATCCTGGTATACTTAAGCTGTTTATTGACTTAGCGGGGGGTCCGGTTTTCAAGTCTAAAAAGGCGTAAGCGGACTTGTACGTCAAAGTTCATACGTCGTTTAAGAGTGTGTGAGTCTATATTGATATGAATGCACTCAAATGTATTATGCACTCGAATAGGGTGTTATTCAATAAAATTAATGGTCGTACATCATGTGTAAGCCCCTTTAGTTTATGTTATTTACAAAAATGACGTATCTTGAGTTCATTTTCAATAAAGATACGTCGTTTTGTAAGACACTTGTATTTCAATGGGATTATGTTATGGAAATTGTGATTAAATTAAGGTTCGTGATAATTAGAAAGGCAGCTGAAATTATTCTTCATTTTGTAGCGGAAATGCCGAGATAGCGTGTTGGAAAACTAATTGAACGTAAAATTAATTGGGATTAAATGTAACAGTAATTAAACTGGGGATGAAATTTATTAACATTTATAAACTGAGTATGTTATGAAGTATATAGTATTTTGCCGAAATTATGTATTAGTAGAGGATAAGCTATAGGATATTAACCGCAAAATTGTATTTTTGCTCTACAGGAGAATCCGAAGATTCGAAGAGCGATGCTATAGTAGAGCGCCGCCAGGAATTTGGAAACTGAAGGATAACTCCGATGTTCCAAATCAGAACTTAAGTGTTGTGCTCATTCAAGTTGTGTTTGATGCAAGATCGAGAGGGATGGCACGGTACAAACTTCCAATTTCGATCTTCGGAGTACCCCTCCTGGGCTGAATGAACGTGACCTGGCGATCGACAGTCCGCCTGTCATCTCCACCTACAAAACATCATCAAGTCTCAGTCCGTATCTGTTTGGTGTCAGCTATTTCTGAGAAAACAATTGTGTTATAAAAAGTGTTCGGGACAAAATACTTTGTCCACGTAAGAGAAGCCATGGGAAAACCCTATTATTATTAAATACGAGTATGCATTGAGGTAGGCGATATTCTACCACATTATTCCGCACATCGCCCTGTTCCGTAACAGTGGACCAACCGCTGATTTACGTCCTGACGAATAATCGATAGTAACGCAGTAGCGGTCTGTGATGTCACTACATAGTATAAAACAAAGTCGCTGTCTGTCTGTCTGTCTCTATCTTTAAAACTACGTAACGGATTTTTATGCGGCTTTTTTAATAGATAGAGTGATTCAAAATGAAGGTTTACATGTATAATACATGCGTAATTTATCAGCAATGCACACGTGCGAAGCCGGGCCGGATCGCTAGTTAACTATATTGGCATCTAAACGATTCCTTCCCTCATTATTTCGCACTTGATCCGTAACAGTGGCATCTTGTGACGGTAGCGTTAGAATAAATAATCTCCCTCCTAATTTATGCCGCGACGAATAATCGAAAGTAGAGCTGTCTGTCTGTTATCATCTATATTAGCTTGAGGTGAAATGATTCCTTACCTCAATATTCCACGCATTCTCCCTTTTCCGTGACAGTGGGCTATCGCGGGACGTCAGCGTTAATGTCCCCCCTGATTTACACCGCGACGAATAATCGATAGTAGCGTTGCAGACAGTCTATGATTTCAGCTGTACCTCCGTTAGCTACATGCTAGGCAAGTTATTACTGCAACACTTTTGTACTATATTATCTTGAGGTAAAATATTCCTTACCTCATTTATTCCGTACATTGCCCTGTTCCGTAACAGTGGGCTATCGCGGGACGTCGGCGTTAATGTCCCTGCTGATTTACACTGCGACACGTAATCGATATGAAAACGTCGCAGGCGCACTATGGTTTCAACAGTACCTCCGTTAGCTACATACAATACTTTTGTACTATATTACCTTTTTTTTTTATACACAGACTGACCGGCGATTGACCTCAGTATCACCTGATGGAAAGAGACTACGGGGTCGAGGATGTAGCTCGCCGGTTCAGTAATAGCCTATTCACTCTTACCTTGAAGATACCTAATTTTTTTTTTTGGAAATACACACGAAGGGAGCGAGTTCCATTCCTTAGCGGTTCGCATTAGAAATGATGAAGCAAATCGCTTCGTGCGAATGAGTGGTAAACAGACAACATATTTTTACCTCAACCTTGAGGTAAAATAAACCTTGCCCTATTATTCCGCACATTTCCCTTTTCCGTAACAGTGGGCTATCGCGGGACGCCAGCGTTAATGTCCTCCCTGATTTACGCCGCGACGAATAATCGATAGTAGCGTTGCAGGCGGTCTATGATTTCAACTGTACCTCCGTTAGCTACATGCTAGGCAAGTTATTACTGCAACACTTTTGTACCATATTATCTTGAGGCAAAATAATAATTTCCCCGTTATTCTGCATATTGCCCTGTTCCGTAACACGAGCTGTCGCGGGACGCCAGCATTAATGTCCCCCCTGATTTACACCTCGACTTATAATCTATATAGTAGCGTTGGAGGCGGTTGATGTAGTCTATGGTTCCAACTATATACCTCCGTTTGCTCTGTGGCAGGCAAGTTTTTACTCGACTACGACACTTTTCTACTACAATATCATAGTTTCAATTGTACCTCCGTTTCCTACATGCTAGGCAAGTTATTACTACAAGACGTTTGTAGTACAATACAATACAATACAATAATTCTTTATTGCACACCAACAAGAAAAATGTTACAATTGAAACCAGTACCTATATTATCATGAGGTAAAATAATCCTTGCCCCATTATCTTGAGGTAAATGATTCCCTGCTTCTTTCCTGCCTCGCCACTGAAGCGGAATGGAGAACATGAACCAATCAGGCTACGTCATTGCGAAGCTCGAAAGAAAAGCATTTGAATCTGAGAAATGTGATTTTACACATCTCCGCTCTGGTCCGCTCCGCTACCGTGAACATATAACAGTGGGCTGTTGCGGCATCGTTAATGTCCCTCCTGATTTACGCCATTAAAACCTAATCCAAAATAAATTATACCTGAGTATATGGTTTTAATTGCAACTTGACACCTCTATGCATTCACAAAATAAAGAGTCTTGACAGACAGACGGACGAACAACAAAGTGATCCTATAAGGGTTCTATTTTTTGCTTTTGAGACTCCACTAAAAAACGAAGTTATAACATATGATGCTAGTGGGAACTTACTGATTTCCCGTGATTGATTTCATTTACAAGACTTTTCTTAATTAGCGAAGATATGTAACTTGACATGAAAACACATACAAATAAATCTAAAAGTTGCGAAAACAAAACGAACCAAAAACCCCTAAAATAAACGCTTAATCCGTTAAAAAAAAGTGCTAGAGTACATTTCTCCCTTTTGAGTTTGTGTTATTGTGCAACTGAGCGTCATCTAGCAACGCTTAAACGCCAATAGAGGGGCGACGCAAATTGCCGACTGAAAACGAAGCCATTACCCATAAAGGGGTTCTCTCAAAGAACTGCAATAAAATAAAACACGGGAAAATTTAATGAAAGCTAATTAGAAGTTCCAAAGTCCATTACTTAAATTACTCCAGCTCTATCTTGTCTGTGGAAATGTTTGCAGTCTCTGGTTTATGGAACTGGCCGATTGTCCACTCCGTTATTAAAAAGTTATGTTTTTATCGTTTTTGAAAGCGTTCCGAGCGAGTTAGGATTTCTCCTTTGATGTCTCGGATCGTTTGTTTATGTGGCGGATGGAAACGTTTGCACTTTGTAAATTAATAATCATATCTTATAAAATTAATATAACAATACGTTTATAAATGAGAACGACATGGACTATTTTCTCGCACATCCGGTACATATTTTTATATCAGTTTGCGGGACGTGTTCTTATTTGGAGGCGTTTGTATATTATATTATATGTTAGTTATATATACTAGCTCCACCGCGCGGTGTTGCCCGCTCATCCCACGGTAACACTACATTTTTCGTGATAAAATGTAGCTTATGTGTTAATCCAGGGTGTCAGCCACCATCATACCAAAATCTATCAAAATCGGTCCAGCCGTTTGAGCGTGAAGTGACAAACACACACATAAACGTACGCAATAAACTATTTTAATAGACCGGCAGATGAAAATTGCCGAACTTTTTGGTACGCGTCTCTTGGTTACTTTCTTTGCCAAATCATATTCTACCAGGATATTACTCTTCGATAGGGCTGCCATCCGTCCGGGTTTTCCCGGATTTGGCCTAGCTTAGAGACCGTCCGGGAGCCGTCCAGTCCGGTGGCAAATAAGGAAAACCCGGACACTTTTTATGTGAATGACAAATAAGCTATCGTTTTTTAGGGTTCCGTACCCAAAGGGTAAAAACGGGACCCTATTACTGAGACTTCGCTGTCCGTCCGTCCGTCTGCCACCAGGCTGTATCTCAAGAACGGTGATAGCTAGACAGTTGAAATTTTCACAGATGATGTTTATTATTAGACTTAATATTTATTCTATTGCCGCTATAACAACAAATACTAAAAAGAAAATAAAATGATTTTTTTAAGGGGGCTCACATACAAGAAACTTGTTATAGATTATGGTACGGAACCCTTCATGCGCGAGTCGGACTCGCACTTGCCCAATTTTTTAACAATATTATTTTCGGACACGTCCGTAAAAAAAAGCGATTTACGCCAAATATCCGGGATTTTTTTAGTCTTTGTCCGGCAGCCCTACTCTTCGAACGCTTCATTCAGTCACTTAAGCTATAATTAAACATTCTAAGACAGGCCCAAAAAGCAATTGCTTCTATTTCGAAGTCCACACGTGTATGATGTGTGTACGTGTATGGAAGGGAATCACAACAAACCGAACACCTTTGAAAACACTTCGCTCCCCCTTGATACTCTATATTTAAAACAGCGTAATGAAAACACTGCACTGCACCCTTTACTAATTAAAATGAGCTCGGCATCGATTGGATACGGTATGTTAAATAGTTGTTAATAACCGTTATGAAGTATAAGAGACTTCGCTGTTAATATAGTGTCACTATAAAAAAGGTATACTTATATATATTCCTTTTGCGGTGGAAAAAATAGTTTCAAATAATCACACATATATTCATTGCAGTGACCGTTACTTAGGTAAGTATCTTTAGATAGCGCCACTCCATAATTATATATATATTATATACAGGGTGATCAATCCAAATGGGTCAGTAGGGAAAAGCGTCGATTTTAGATTTATTAGAAACTGCATTACTTTTTCAACCGGGAATTCAACCTGGTTAAAATTCTGTAAGAAATCGCATGTCTTATTGTAACATTATTTATAGCGGTTTTGACCAGATTGTGAATGAAATTATGTATGAGAGTTATAAAAAAAAACATGCCGTTTTTATTAAATCTAAAATCGACGCCATGGTTTCTAAGAACATATTTCTCTATCTCTTATAGTTTGTGACTTTTCCCTACTGACCCATTTGGATTGATCAACCGGTATATTGTATCTCTATTCCTAAACTTAACTGTTGTTTTAACGACGCGGTTTGGTGCAGTTTGTACTGCACCTAGGATATGGATAGGATACCAGACGGTGCTTTACTGTTATACTATTGCCTATGCTCAATAGTTAGGCCCCGTAAAAAGAGCTTAAGCCGCGTTTTTTACCTGATCCCTTTAGAAATACGAGTGTAAAACACGGGTTTTACTGTATATCAAACATGTAATCGGAAAATTGTATATCTAAAAATCAAATCATTTTTTCAGTAAGTAGGCCACAAAAGCACTTTTACATGTCTGAATCTGAATCTACTGGTATTTCAGAAAAGGAGACCGCTGTCTCTAATGATCTTAATTGGATCTATAGCTCGCGTCTGTAATTTCGTCCATTATACCGTATAGCCAGTAACATAAAGACACATGTGTCATAAAAGCATCTACAGAGTTAGGATCTTTTATTTTACCACATGGAAATATTTTAAGAATGCACCTGAAACAGCGAATCGACTCGACAGCCCAGAAAGCTAGAGACTTGAGAAATGTCTGATAAAATTCCGTACGTTGTGAATTTTGATGTGGTTGCTGTATCGATTGGCTTCGTCTGCTGAGGTAAATTTGATAACAGACAGCTCTTTAGTTATTTAGCATATTTAAGACACATTCTCATTTCGTAGTGAAAATCTGTGCATTGAAAAAAATATAAGTGCTGCCACGCCACTTACGGCCCACTTCACTTACTTCAGACACTTGGGCCGTGAGTCGCGTGACCCGTGAGTCGCGTGACCCGTGAGTCGCGTGACGAATAGCTGTCCTTGATGAAGAGCTTCATATGAGTTCGAAACATGTTGGGCCGTTCCTGACAATTTTTACGTGTTTAAACCGTTTTTTATAATGTTTAGACAGTTTTAATAATATCAAATGATAAGGATATGAAATCTCGAATCTTGGATGAAAGATTTGATGAAATACTGCTATTCAAAGTAGAGACAGGTTATTGATGTCTGTGCTGCTTGTAGCAGCACAACACTCATTTTTAAGAGCTCGAAGCTAATGAGAAAACTGACCCTGGCAAGACCGAGAAGAAGAAAACGAGACAATTTTAGCCGTGACAGTCAATCGGGGTAACTTTGTCCCTACTACAACCTGCCAGTTTTAATTGTTCTATTGCTATAGCGCATATTATGTATTTCAAGAGATATTTTTTTATAGTTTGTATAGCATAATTTTTGCGCTGTAGCAGTCAAACAATTAAAACTGGCAATGTTACTTACGTATGGGCAGTGCGGACCAATGTTATACGGAAGGGTCAAAGTTACCCCGATTTACTGTAATATAAGTCTCCTTAAATCAGCCCCGTGAACGTGACTACTGACCATATTAAGGATACTGTCGTACATTATTTATTAACACACAATGACCGAGAGTGAGCAGTCATCAGCCGCCATTAAAAATGTAGACGCAATGCCGGCGCGAGAGACTCATCAAATTTGCAGCTCAGTAAGTCCGCTGTCATGTTCGTGGAGTGCGGGATAGACGTATGTGCGAATTATTAAGTTTCGGCTAGAATCTATACCTAAAATAAAATGTTATTATTGATTGTTATACGAAAATCATGTTACCATGATATTCGCAATTTTTAAAGTGAAATTTATCACTATTTATTGTACTTATATTACAAATACAAATAGAAACAGTGAACACTTTTTAGACCCTGACCGGATTAGAAAAAAAAAACACTGTTTCTATCTTTGCATTTTTTTCCATTTGTTAATTAATTAATCGATTACAATAATCACTTTTCCACAAAAATTAACCGTCTTAAACTGAATGACTTACTATGAACAATTTAATACCGAAATCTCTTTTCGATTGTTCATGGCTTTCGCATCTAATCTTCATACACCACAATTTTATGGGACAAATTTAGGAGATGCCTACTCTCGAAAAAACTATTTTCCAGATCGGTTCATTCCTCCTCATTTTTAAGTCGATTGAAAAGGTAACTTTAATGTGATGAAAAGATGGACTCACTACCTGTCCCTATTTGGCAACATATTTTCTTTTCCAAGATGCATCCTTAAAAAATTGTCAATCGCTTCAACAGAGTTTACCATAAACCATGATTGTAATCTAAAGCATTGAAATTTAATAGATAAAATCGATCTAGCGGTTTAGGCGAAATGATAAGGTCACAAAGACAAAACCCACATATGCCCGGTCTTTTGCCAATTTAGTTTATCCGGTTAATTAAATCAGACCCCACCTCACGTGACAGTTGGAAACTAACGTGACCGTACTCGCTAGAGACAGCGTAAATGATTTGTATGGAGAATAGCACAGTGCCCCTATCGGTTACTTTGTAGAACTACAATCCTCCATACAAATCGTTTACGTAATCGCTAGCGATTACACTGTGAACTCATGGTAAGGGTATCGTCCATTCATAACAAGCGTCTAGTTTCGAGAACCCAATTTGCGAGATATCTGTACGGTTTGAAAAGCGTATCAGCTCTGAATCGTGGTTTTATCTATAGCCTAACAAGCGTCGGTCCGGCCCAGGGATAGTGGTGCTACAAACAGCTTTCATAAAGTGCACACGTCATATATTTGAATTTAACGTCAATAGCGATTTGTCAAGGATTTGTCAGTAACCAAATTCGAAACATAATTTACCGGAATGCTGTTAATCCTTCGTTCTTATTGCGAAAAAAAATTTGACTCATCATTGTGAATAGTTTTGGCTTTATTATGCAAAAAATACTTGAGATTTGCGGAATATTTAGTCCTGTTTCCTCTCAGTGACATGCACCGACTTTCAATATCAGTTACCAAGAATTTGTCGTTGCCAGTTAGATAAATTAGTACCACTAAAAATCCGCAATGTGGCGTGGGTTCTAAACCCTCTGTTAGGCTAAGTAAATATCCAACTATCACGAATAAATTTGTAATTCTTTCTCAAGTTTATATTTTAAAAACGAATGTTTATAGTATTTTCTCTTGGGTTAGGACAGGATGTTTGTTTTGTTGGCCAAAAATCTACGAAATATATTACATTAAACTAATGCTTCATTCGTTTAATTCTTGATATAGGAAACCTAAGTATATATTTTTCAGTTTATAAAAGTAACAGATGGCTGAACAAACTGAAATTGAAAATATGATATTTATTTTGTACATTGAAATGCTTAAAACGCTGTCCGCCATTTTCCCCCTGAATAGTGACGTAATCCAGTAAAAAAAACTAAAAACTAAAAACGTCATTCGCATCATCACTACATAGTATAAAACAAAGTCGCTTCCTGTCTGTCTGACCCTATCTGTGTTTAGATCTTTAAAACTACGCAACGGATTTTGATGCGGTTTTTAATAGATAGAGTGATTCAAGAGGAAGGTTTATATGTATAATTCATGCATAATGTATCTGTTGGAGCCTATATAAACTACATGTTGTATGTCTGGCTGTTTTTGTAGTAACGTAACGTTAGATTTAAATGTGACGGTTGCTATGTATTACGATTCATCATCTTCAACGTATCACTGTCCACGGAATAAACTACTCTTATCCTAATTGAGTGGTTTTACTCTAACATGGTAGCAGAGCGTGGTTGATCAAGTTGTGGCGAATGTGGGGACTGGATGTGTGATATCTCAAGATGTGTGGCATCAGCGTTTGGGTCATCTAAACTCAAGGAGCATGAACCTATTGAAATCAGGTATGGCTATTGGCATTGACTTTGAAAACTCGAATTTTAAGCAATGTATTTCTTGTATTGAAGGCAAGACTGCGAAGTTGCCTTTCCCGAAGAAGTCGTTCACTCGAGCTACTGAAGTCCTAGGTCTGGTACACAGCGACGTCTGTGGGCCTATGTCGCCAACGTCAATTGGAGGTGCTCGTTACTTGTTACTTTTTATAGATGATTTTACGCGGAAAACTTTTTGTTATTTTATTAAAACAAAAGATCAAGTTTTCGATATTTTTAAACAATTTAAATCGCTGGTCGAGAATCAAACTAATAAAACTATTAAAGTGTTGAGGACCGACAATGGAGGCGAGTATGTAAATAAACATTTCGAGTTATTGTTGAGGCAGCAAGGTGTATGTTGCAGGGTGCCGGCTTGGAACAGAAATACTGGGCGGAAGCTATGAGCGCCGCGGTTTATTTAAAGAATAGATCACCAACGAAGGCTGTGCTGGGTGCTACTCCTGAGGAGAAGTGGTCGGGAAGTAAGGTAAACTTGAACCATTTAAGAATTTTTGGTTGTGTTGCTTACTCCGTCTTGGAAAATCGGAAAAAGTTGGATCCGAAATGTAAGAAGTACATATTTATAGGCTACTGCGAGGATACTAAAGGATATCGACTTTTAGATCCTGCTCATCCAAAAAAAAGTCGTTACTTCGCGGAATGTCGTGTTTGTAGAAGATAAATTCTATAAAGATATTTTTGTACAGAAGGATCAGCAACAAGTGGTCAACGTGCCGTCTCCGTACATGATCATCAATAACCCTGGATCTGAAAATGTAGGAGCGCTGGCGGCAGAACCTGTTGAACCGATGCAAGAACCCCACGAACACCAGACTCAAGACACAGAACCTTCTGAAACTAGTGAATCTTGTAGTACTTCGGATGAAGACTACGTTCCTGGATCGTCCTCTTGGGATTCAGATGAATCAAGAGATAGGAACGAATTCGAAGATGCTTTGGTATCAGCATTAGCGAGTTGCGATACGGATACACCAAATACCGTACGTGAAGCACTCGATGGACCTGAGTCTACGCAATGGAAGGCAGCAATGCAGGATGAATGTCAATCTTTTTTGGATAATAAATGTCTGGAACTTGTGGACTTACCGAAGGGCAAGAAACCTGTTAAGTGCAAGTGGATATTTAAGAAAAAGAGAGGATTAAATGGACAGCTCCTGCAGTACAAGGCTCGATTGGTTGCGAAAGGATTCACGCAGAAGTATGGAGTGGATTATTTTCAAACATTCTCACCCGTCGTGAGGTACTCCACAATAAGGCTACTTCTGGCATTAGCGGCTGAATATGATATGGAAGTTGATCATATGGATGTGAAAACTGCTTTTCTCAACGGAGACTTAAAAGAAGTCGTTTATATGGAGATTCCTGAAGGCTTTGATGTAGAGAACAGCAAAGGAAAAGCATATCGATTACTTAAGGCTGTGTACGGATTAAAACAAGCCAGTAGATCATGGAATGAAAAGATAAACGACGTGCTTGTTAAGAAGTTGAAATTCAAAAGGTTGGCATCTGAGCCGTGTGTGTACGTAAGATCGAACAATAATGGACTTGTCATTCTCGGCCTATATGTTGATGACATTTTGGTGTTTAGCAACAGTCAAACTGAGAAAAAGGCGGTAAAAGAGGAGATAATGAAACAGTTTGTTATGAAGGATCTTGGGCCTGCGAAAAGTGTATTAGGTATACACGTCTGTCGTAAGGATGGAAAGATTATTCTGGATCAGTCTAGCTATATTAGCAAAGTTTTGGAAAGGTTTAAAATGACAGATTGCAAACCTGCTAAAACACCGATGGAAGTTGGTTTAAAACTTGCTAGAGCTGAGAAGAATGGAGCCTACGAATATAGAAACTTGATTGGTTGCCTGATGTATATCGCAGTCTGTACGCGTCCTGACATAGCGCATGCTGTGAGTATGCTAAGTCAATTCAACGATTGCTACTCGGAACCTCACTGGAAAGCGGCGAAGCGTGTGCTTCGATATCTTAAAGGTACGATTAATCACAGTATTACGTATGAGAAGAGTGGAATGAATGTGACAGGTTCAGCGGACGCGGACTGGGCGGCTAGTATAGTCGATCGTCGGTCTTATACCGGATATATATTTAAATTAGGCAAATCCATAGTTTCGTGGGAGAGTCGTAAACAGCGTACAGTGGCTCTTTCTAGCACTGAAGCTGAGTATATGGCTTTATCGGATGCGTGCAAAGAGGCATTGTTCCTTAAAGCGTTCATGTCGGAATGCTTGAATGTAGACGTGAAAATATTGGTGTATAATGACAATCAATCTGCAATTAAATTGTCGGAAAACCATATGTTTCATGCTAGGACTAAGCATATTGATGTTAGGCATCATTTCATTCGCGAAATTGTCGAGAATGGTGTGATAACTGTTAAGTACATGTGCACTGAGGACATGTTAGCGGATGTTTTGACAAAGCCTTTATGCATTGAAAAATTTCAACGTTTTGTAAGAGATTTATATATGCTTAGTGCTCCGTAGTGTATAGGTAGTTAT
This sequence comes from Apotomis betuletana, assembly GCA_932273695.1. Classification (NCBI taxonomy): domain Eukaryota; kingdom Metazoa; phylum Arthropoda; class Insecta; order Lepidoptera; family Tortricidae; genus Apotomis; species Apotomis betuletana. The sequence goes on along the minus strand of OW026318.1, from coordinate 7,079,607 downwards.
TATTTGTACTGGACGGAACATATAGTTTAAGGGGTGGTGTTGGAGCCTATATAAACTACATGTTGTATGTCTGGCTGTTTTTGTAGTAACGTAACGTTAGATTTAAATGTGACGGTTGCTATGTATTACGATTCATCATCTTCAACGTATCACTGTCCACGGAATAAACTACTCTTATCCTAATTGAGTGGTTTTACTCTAACAGTATCAGCATTGCACCCGTGCGAAGCCGGGGCGGGTCGCTAGTAGGTAGATAATAAAAGATGTTATGAAAACATGAAACTTCTGTCTCTACAGCAAGGAAGTGCATAATGCTACTCCCCAAGCTACACGGTAGGTATACATTTTCACCGGCAGACTAAGTAGCAATAAGTGCCGTTAAGGTAATGCCAGTGTTGTGTTTCATGCTCTTGCCGACAACTGACACCGAGTGTGCATAGTACAGTGAGTTGACAGAATGTGATTCGAGTTTTATACCTGTCTCGCTCGCACTTACGCGATCTAGATAAGAACCTCTCAGTTTTCATCCAAACCTAAATCCCAATCTGAAAGCTAGCGGATTGTCATTCGTTTGCAGTAGGTGGAGAGAGTCAGCTGGTTGATTCGTGATAAAATAAAGCTGTGTTTTACCGAAATAGGAATAGAACACTTGGCAACGTAATGAGGCTAAAAAGACAAAAGGTTATTTTTATGATTTTCGCAAAAGCCGTTTGAAAGCTGCCTTTTATTGGTGGTTTGTGTAAAATACGACGTGGTTGGTCTCAGGGTTGCATCATAATCGACACGTAGGTTCCGCTGAAAATGGCTGCCGAACAAAGCCTGAAGGCAGAGTAACGTGTAATGTGTTATAAAATTGATGGAAAAAAATGAAAACTTCCATTGTTATTACATGGCAACCTTCATACAAATAAAGAATAGTATTTTGGAACTTAGTGCGAATTTTCATAAATAAAACAAACGAACATCAATTTATCTATTGACCGGTGCAAAGCTAAATCATGCAAATACTTACGTGTCCAAATACTGGAACACCCGGTATACCGGCTTCCGGTAAACCAGGAACCCGTCGCACCTCTCCATGGTACAGCCTTATTACTGGCCGAGCTCAACAACCCCCACTCGAGTGACAACAGCCCCGAACCGCACTCATTATCCAAGGATACACTTCACAAACACTTTACAAAAATTAAGGCGGTCTTACACTAAAAATGGATACAAATTTTGGTCCTTTAAGGTAGTTTAGATATAAGGCTTGACTGATTACATAAGATATATTTTGGTAAGCACTTGGTTAACGCTAAGGTTTTAACGCCGGTAGGCGATCACAGTCCACTTTATATTTGGCAGACTAGCTGGAAAACAGTTGAACACTATGTTAGATTATGTTTCAAATAATGGCATATATTTTTCTTACAATTTTATTTCCATTTAAATATATAGACCTGAACAGTTTTTTGTCCCCGGTCAGTCTGGGCGGTGAATCCTGCGGATTGTCTATCGCGCGCCGAAATCCGCCACGTGGCATGAAGGGCTACAGATTTTTTAATATTCTTTTTGTGTATTTGTGTGTCTGTCTGTGGCATTGTAGCTTCCCAACGGATGGACCAATTTGTGTATTTTCTTTTTAATCGACATGACATGTCCGTCGGGACGGTTCTTAGCTATGTTTCGTGGATATATGACCAGTAGTTTCCAAGATATTCAGCTTTAATTGAAACAAGTGACAAGATCTCAGCCAATATAGAAGCATAGAATCCCTAAGTTTTGTAGTTATGTTCAATTTTAGTAGCATTTCCTACGGCACTCATAAAATAAGTGTTTCATGATGACCATAGCTAATTGTGTCGGGGGAGTTTTCAATTTTTTATTTAGGTTATTTATATTCTTTTGGTACTTAAATATTCGAAAGTATCCTTCCCCGGCCCGGGTTCTGGGGCGTTACTCCGAAAAACGAAATTCGAAAATTCCGTTGTCAAATGCTATTCCCAGCTCTTTCACTCTATATTAGAGAGACAGAGACATACTGATTGACAACGAAATTTTCGAAGTTCTTTTTCGGAGTTGGACCCCTGACATCATTAGGAGTATGTCAATAAAGCTCGAACCCTTTTCTTGGAACAAACTGTCTCCGACTTGACTGACAGGCGAGGAATAATGATGCGGTATGGTTTACCTGGCTCGGGTTTCGTAAATAAAAAGGAAACTTTGAAGCGTAACGCGGCAGCTCAGGGATCAGTACCCTTACCATGAGTTAACGTGACCGTACTCGAAAGCGACGGCGTAAACGATTTGTATTAGAGAATAGTAAGAATAGGACGACGCGTTTGGCCCGGTTTGTAGACACCTGGCTACTGAGCCGGCGGTCCCGGGTTCGAATCCCGGCCAGGGCAAATATTTGTGTGATGAACTCGAATATTTGTGCTTGGGTCATGGTTGTTCTATGTATTTAAGTATATATTTATCTATATAAGTATGTGTATCGTCGTCTAGTACCCATAACACAAGCCTTCTTGAGCTTAATTTGGGACTAGATCGATTTGTGTGAGGTTGTCCGATATTTATTTATTTTATTATTTATTTATTATTATTTAATAGTAAAGCGCCCCTAGCGGTTACTTTGTAGAACTACAATTCTCCATACAAATCCTTTACGAAGTCGCTAGCGAGTACACTTGTACACTGTAAAGTGATAGTAAAGGTTCAGATCACTACTCCGGATAAGAAGAGGTCGTGGGATCAAACTGCAATGTAATGGATCGGGAAAAATTTCATATCTATTTCGCCTGGTGACAACCAAAACTCACTTACTACTGTTCAAAACCTCGTATCTAGTTCGTAAATTGCTAGGCTTGGCCTATTTAAGGGATCTCTTCCAAAGAACCTAAACGCAATATACCTAAAAGTAATGGCCAATTCCGTAGCCCATCTAAGGTGCCCATGAGGTACTAAACCAACTTTTTAATAAAAATAGAGATATGTTGACTGGTAGACAAAATGCCTCGTGTCTTTAAGTCCGCCATTTGTACGTATTTCTAATGTTCAATAAAGCTTAAACACTTAAATAAAAAGAAAAGTATTAAAAAATGCACAGGTTTGCGGAATACAAAAGGTCAATGCCCTCATAAAGTACAACTGTTCACGTGCAATATATAATCAGCTAATGAGCAGATTGCACCGATTATCGCAGCAAGATTGCTAATTTTGAATCGATAACACTCGTCCATGTATGTTCAGATGCGTTTTTACAAGTTTTTGTTACATTCCGTTTGATTGGTCCTGTTTTTAATAGAATTCTTCAATTTTGATCGTCGGTCAATATTATAATCTAACTCCGGTAAAAACAGGGACGGGTTTTCATTACTTTATCGTATGTTTTTGGTCACCGACGTAAAAATCTCTGGTGAATCATGATGAACTGATGTTGATTTCGTTTTGTTTGATGGTGACTTGATTAAAAAGGCAGTTAGCTACCTCTAGGTTTAGCCTAGGTTCTGATCATCAGTTTCAGTGAAGATGTGTTAAGGATTTCTTATCGTTTCAGCGGTTAGTTGTAATCAAGGACAATTAAACGTTATACAAAAGTTACCAAAAACACCCCTTTGATTCAGCAGCACCTTTACTGATAAAAGAACTTACAATTTCTAAAACGTATATTTGTACCTCAGAATTCGCTGACCCATACGCTTTTACACTTCTGCAGCTTAATATACCAGGCCTCCAGCCGCATTCTTACAAACCCAAAGGGTCAAAGTACTTTCGCATTCCAAACCTCTTACGACATTTCGACTCTACCCATCTACATCCGAGACATTCGTACGAAACAAAAGAGTCAACGAAACTTCAGCATTCCAGACCTCTTATGACGTTCTAGAATAAGTGGTATACATCGTAATAAACACGCGTAATAAAATGAAAGGGTCAAAGAAAGTTCTGAATTCCAAATCACATATGACTGTTTGGTATTGACACTATAGTCGTACATCCTAATATGCGCTTGCGCCGGAAACAGGTGCCGCGTACGCCACCTGTCGCGTCGCGAATACCAAAAAGCATCGCCGCGGAACGATGACCTGTCTGGCACTTATGCAATGACTGTCCTTGTCTTAAGGTAACGGTTAATAAGTACCACCACGTTTTATTAGTGATATATTATACAAATAAGATGTGGTGGTAGAAGGCACACGAGCAATTGAATCGTCTGATGGTAAGCGATTGCCGATTGGACACCTGAAACTGCATGGGAGTTACAAGTGCATTGCCGGCGGAAGATTTTAGGTGGAAGTAAGCCCTTTTCATCAAGCTTTGAAGGTCGTATTGGTTCGGAATTAGAGCGACAGTTACTTCCACAGTTTAGCTAAACAGTTGAATAGTCCTCCAATTGGCGTTGTTTACGATCTCATTAAAGAAAACAATACTGTTGTGTGAGTTTGTTTTGTGTATAGTTTTTGGCTGTCAAAGGGGTTTGACGCCCTTGTCGATGCACTAAGAACCATTATTATTCTCTATACCATTAGATTTCTGATTTAGTATCACTGTTAAAATAATAAGAATTCTCATTGTGATCGTGATTCTAGGTATGAAGCTGAAGCACAGACGCAAACTTATGAGGTTTAGAGTTTTAGAGGTTCCTGGGCCATCATATCAGTCGATCCACAACTGAATAAAGGCCTCCAATGGATCTCCACAATGTCCTTCAGTCCATGTCATTATGCATGATCGTTATCACAACCTACGATTTCATACAAAGTGATTCAAACGCTTTACAGTCTATCATGATGAAGAGAGCAGATGGGAACGTGAAGGTTAAGTGGAAAAGGCTGGACAAGTGACAATGGGCAGCATGACATTGTACATTTTGAATTGCTATACGTGCAAGCTTGGCTTCCTCGTTGGGTCTATTAAAGTAAACTTTAACGTAACATATCAAATAAAATTCACATGTCTATCTGATGTACCACTTTCAAAATACAAACCCGTAGTCACAGTAAACATGAAGATCGTGCTCAAATTAAGCAAATCTCTAAAAGCTTGATATCACTCAAGTTCCCAAGCAAATTTAATCTGCCTGATGCGTCATATCGCATCTAGATTTACGAGTACTTTCCGTGCCAAGCAAGACTTCTAAACCTAAGTATAAAGGCAAAGGCAGAAATGTATCATTCAATTTAGTCTAATAAGGATCTTCGATCGTGAATATCTGAGTTAAGCTACACAGATGTATGCCTGTCAGGCAGACGAAGTTTATAGGCCATTTAGGCTTGGTGTAGATTCAAAACTTTATAGATTAATTCGAGGTAATCTTTGGCGGGTAGGGCTGCCAGGTCAGGTTTTCAGAATATTTATAAAACAATAATTATACTAAAATTAGAAACAGGATAAAAATTCAACGTCATTATCATTCATTACTGGAAATGTAATATGCCAATGTTGATGTTTAAAAAATCTGATACAGAGTAAAATATTACATTTTTCCTGAAATAAATTGATGTTTTTTTCTTAAAGCAATTAAAGCTTCAAGTTTTTATGATGCTTGACGAATATCTACAACCCTCAAATGGCGATGACATAGTGGATTTTAAGAGCTAAAGAATTTTAAATTGACGAATTGTACTGTAGAGTTTTCCTTGCAATTCTATGATACAACGTGTGCTGTGAAGAATTGTACATTAGACGATACTGACTTTTGCTATGTTCCCGTAAAGTAGCTACGCTTTTAAACGGGAAAATTGCGGCAACCTGAAAGGCAAACAGCGAACTTTCCATGTCTATCGCGTGAAGTGAGAACACTAACAAAATGGCGATTAGCACGCGAGCATGTGTAGATAACACACATTACATGGAACTTTGTGAAAAGTGGAAAAATATCCAAAAATAAACAAGTAACAAGTTTTTACCAAGAGATGGGTTTTCGAGATAAACAATTCTGCAAGACGGGGTCACTCGGGAGTAGCCAACATACGGTAGGTAAAGGAGGACGGGAGGACAAAATGTGAAAAAGGAGGACATGTCCTCCTTTTGTATATCATTTGGCAACCCTACCTAAATAACACAAGAGTACTCGGCTTTGCTTTTCGTCTTCTCTCTGGCAAAGTCGGCTCGCGTTTGTTGCTAGTCGTAGCGGCACTCACACGACATATCGAAAACAATTAAATGGATACGTTCATTTAAAATGTCCGCTACCTAAAGGTTGTCTGGAAGAGATCGGTCTTTAACGATTAGACTGCCTGTTATCTACTGGCTGTATTGTAATTTTATGTGTATTCTTATTTCTTTCTTTTCGAGGTATGCAAGCCCCAAAGAGTTCCTATCGAAAAGAGTGGAAAAATCTAGTGCGAGTAGGTACAAAGAAGACTGAATACAGAACATCAACTCAAAAGACCAAACGCAAGCTATTTATGTACTTCCGCGCCAAAACGTTGACCTACAAATTCGGATCCAATTAGCCTTTAATTAGTAAGCATTGAGCATCGTGTGACGTCATCGCTAACGAAGTAGGTATAAACAAGCCCGCCATCTGATTGGCTCGGGTCGACGAACTTTCGGCTAATGAGTCTAGTGACTCGCTATAAAATTGCCGCTCAGAATTAGGTATTGTGTTATGGATACTGAAAGTTACTATTCTCGTCTAATGTAACACAAATGTTTGCATTAACAAGGTGCTTTATATCTTTTTCAAACGCACCGTGAAATACTTAAGCAATATAGTAAAAAATCATGGGACTACACATTATCATTATGAACCAAAAAGACAGATTGATATTAATGGTGCTGACAGCCGTCAAATCTCCTAGACCTAGAGAAACATATTATACTAAGGATTTTGACAACTGTACTTACTTCAACATTCCTAATGATTATATGGCCGCGATTTTACTACGACTTTATCGATGTGCTCTATTTGTTTACGCTTAAAATTCAACCTGTCAATATCTCCTAATGCAGGTCGAATAGCAAAATACATCATGTGATTGGCTTGGCATTAAATACATCACCCCTACATTTTATAATTTTTTCTTGCCCAAATTAGTTAAGAACTTTCTACACCCAATGTATGTATTAATTGTATGTTGGTGTCTTTATTTTTATATAGCGTTTTTGCGTAACAATTACTAATTTAGGGCTAAAAATACCCTTAGGTTTTGTCTTGACAATGTAAGTAAAAGATGAATAGGTATAAGTAATATATAAATGTAATTATTTAGCTCTTCAGCCTCGTTTACAAAAACCTTTCAAGAATTTAAGATTGAAAACGACAGAGATAATCGAGTTTGTTTAACAGACAATCAGTATCCTAGTCGCTTCCTATTGTTAAGTAAAACCGTTTCCTATCTCTGAACAAATAAACAGAAACTAAAACATTTTCTTCCATTATTCGTTCGCTACGGCATATCGTCTGGCTCCGCGGATACGGTCACAGGTAAAATAATAATCAGAGCCTTGACTCTGCACAGAGCTGTCTGTATAGACGATATATTCTGCCTTAAAGAATGCCCTGGGCACTCTTTAATATGGGGCCCCATTTGATAGCAAAAAAATAAAAAGCATCTATGTTTTTTTTTCTGGTGTTGTAGGGTCAGGTGTCCTGTGGGAAAGGAGGCCCTGCGTTTATATCGTGTATAAATACCATTATTCGCATTCACCTAAACCATCATAACAGCTTTTTTTAAGTGTATTGATTGCAACTTATTCGTTGTCTAGATTTTCCAACCGTAACCTCGTCGTAACAGGAATAACTTCTTAAATTAAATACCTCCATCTTAAATTAAAGCAAAACTTGGACTTTTTCGCTCATATTTATAAACTTCAGACGAGTAAAATTTTACCGTAATGGTCTTTTTGAAATGAGCTCCATTTAAACCCTAGCGTCCTTCCTGCAGAGTCAGGCTCTGACTATCGAAGCTTCTACGACACGAATGGAATAATGCATTGCCTCGAACAATGGCAGCCACTAAATGGAAGCGGCGGTTTGACAGCTCATTCGATGAGAAAATTATAACCCACTGTTTTACAACGAGCGTTTTTACTAGGATTTACTTGCAAAAGGTCTCATGTTCAAGTGAAGTAAAGATTTTTAATAGCTAGCTGACTGTTTTCAAAATAAACCTTTCCTTGAGACATTATCCTGTTCAGTAGTCAGAATCAGCTGACAATGACAGATGTTCGCAGCAGTAATATAATACTACTTTTATAAATGGTATAGAATAAGTATTTGTCTTAAACACGCTTTTATTGTCGACTGCACTTTTTTACGCGTACATTAATTGCTCATTAAGACCAATCAAATGAGCCCAAACACGCTGGACTTATCTTTTAATGTTTAGGAGTTCCACGGCTACCTTTCCATCAAAGCAGCAAGATACCAAATTATTATATTGTCACGTGAACTACCATTACACGTAAAGTTTCATTTCGGTATGAGAAATACGACCTGGGTCAATAAAAAAAAAATCGACATACTCTGCCCAGAAACATTTGATTGCTAATTTTGTTAAGCTTTAGAGGAGAAAAATTTGTGCAGTTTTTATTGCACCTGCCTACTGAGTCTGCAGCCCTGCGTTGAAATCCCGGCCAGGGCCAATATTTGTGTGATGAACTCGAATATTTGTTCCTGGGTCATTGGATGTTATCTATCACCTTCACTACGGCATCGGGTCTTCAAAGACCCGATACAACAACTATGGCTTACAAGTTAACTTAATTCCGTAGCGAACGTGCTATAGGTACTTATATGTATTTATTTATTATGTAGTTTGGGACTAGGTAATAAAAAAAGGTCGATTTGTCCCTTAATATTTATTTATCTATTTAATTCTATCTACTTCAGCATCTCCTGTCTTGCTCGCACGGTATTGAAAGGAAAGTGACAGGTAGCTTTTCTCGCACGACAACAAGTCACGTGTCAAAGTTACTCGTATGCTAGACGTATTGGTTTCTAGTTGCGTGAAAAAATCAGACGTAGAAACTTAGTTTCACATTTATATAAATACCTTATTAGCGTATAAAAACACCACCACGTTTTTAGGGTTCCGTACCCAAAGGGTAAAAACGGGACCCTATTACTGAGACTTCGCTGTCCGTCCGTCTATCACCAGGCTGTATCTCAAGAACGGTGATAGCTAGGCAGTTGAAATTTTCACAGATGATGTATTTCTATTGCCGCTATAACAACAAATACTAAGAATAAAATATAATAAATATTTAAGGGGGGCCCCCATACAACAAACTTGTTATAGATTATGGTACGGAACCCTTCATGCGCGAGTCGGACTAGCACTTGCCCAATTTTTTCACTTTAACCTTCGCATGCCACAAATTAATAACAAAAACAATACTCAAAACAACTTTATAGGTCCCCATAATCATAATTAAAGCTAATTGGTATGCAAATCAAAGAATTAATTAATTGATAAAGATATCCGGGAATTACAATTGTTCGTGGACACGCAAACTTGTACAGAATTATCGTTTGGACAGGAAACGTATTTATTATCACTGTGACAAATAGTACGATAACATTATTATTTTTTATTGTATTAGTGTATTATCACAAAAGTTTCTTGCTGAGGGGAGCTCACCTCTGAGAGCCTCTACTCCCCTAGTAATAAAGTAATCTAGACCTCGCGCAATTTATGTACCCAAAGGGTAAAAACGGGACCTAAGACTCTACTGTCCGTCTGTCTGTCTGTCACCTGGCTGTCATGTACCGTGTGCTGTATCTCATGAACCGCAATAGCTAGACAGTTGACATTTTCATAGATGATGTATTTCTGTTGGCGCAAAAACAACAAATACTAAAAAACAATATAAAATAAATATTTAAGTGCCAAACAACGTGATTTATTCGGCGTTTTTTTATTTAACCCTTCGTGCGCGTACTTGTATAGTATTGTATTGTGTATTATAATATTCTGATAGGTACCTCGTACGGTATATGTATTTATACGCTCAGGATCCTACTTAGAATTCGTCGTTACGCTCAGGATTCTAATGTATAATTCTTCGCTTCGTTCTGGATTAAATAAGCCCTCGCCATAAAAACATAATTTTGAGCCCTACAAATAACTATTCTTAATTTCCCCTTTATCCTTTATTTTATTTTTATTTCTTTATAAACCCCGAAGAGAGATAATGAAATTGTCAATTCAGCATAACGTAATTAAAACGATTATTCGACTCGGGAACAGGCTTTAAATATCAATTAAAAAGCAATACCTCCAACAAAGCGCCACTTAAGCCGAAGTATTGTATAACGCCACAGTAATTTCCCAGTAGGCTGTGTAATTCGATGAATAAAGGCTGGGACTTACAGGCCACAGGTTTATTATCACGCTCATCCCACGGGAACACTACATTTTTCGGGATAAAAAGTAGCCAATGTCTTAATCCAGGGTGTCAGCTACCTATACACAAATATTTCCAATTTTATCAATATTGGAAATAATAACAAAATATAAACACACTTTCGAACTTTCGGTTCATTACATAGTATAAAACAAAGTCGCTTAATCCTGTCTGTCTGTCCCTATGCCTGGCATGCTTAGATCTTTAAAACTACGCAATGGATTTTGATTAGGTATTTTTTATAGATAGAGTTATTCAAGAGGAAGTTTTATATGTATAATACAAGCGTAATATACCATTGCACCCGTGCGAAGCCGGGGCGGGTCGCTAGTTTATAATATTACGAAGATACCACGAATTTGCGTTCAGCGGCGCGGTATATGGCCTAAAGAAATAAATAAATAAGTATTAAGGGACAATCTTACACAAATCGACCTAGTAACTGTCGCAAACCAAGCAATGCTTGTACTGTGGGTACTAGACGACGATATACATAAAATATATATACATATATAGATAACATGACCCAGGAACAAATATTCGTGTGTCTAATAAGTTCGAAAATGCATTTTTTTATATTAATATTGATACAGAAATATAAATAGGTACAAAGTTTTACGCAATCCACTAAATTGCAGGTAAGGATCAAACCCACGACCTCTTCTTATCCAGAGTAGTGCTCTGACCCCTGAGCTTTTATATTCCACCAAAGCGCCCTCTTTACCAATTTTTGTATTTAAATACTAAATGCAATACACCTAACAACTATGTACAAAGAAGCTGAAATTAAAAGATTAAAAAAATTGCTCCTCTTCGGCTTTGCACAAAAATGCTGGCAGCGTTTCCTCGCTGTACAACTACGCTGATACGTTGTGCGAGGAAGCTGCCAGCTCTTCGGTCCCCAACACATACACCTTAATTCATAGCAATTGTTTAAGGGGCTCCCCGCTCTCAATGACCTTCGATCTGTTGCGATAGATTTTCCCATATTATAAATAGCTAATCATAATAACATAGTTTTTCCACAACAAAATACCGTATCAAGTACCTTTCACATGTCACTGACTTTGAGATACAGGCCGTCAAAGTTTACGATTTTTTCGGGGAAAAAGTTGTGGAAACGGTTTTTTGCGTTTTTCTCGAAAAGTATTGAGAAAAATAGAAAAAGCTTCACAACAAATTTTGTGGAATATGGTTTAGAACAATAAAATGTAAGATATTTTCTACATATACACCGGGGATAAAAGTAGAAACGAGATTAGTGTATTTTTGGTCCTTCACCGAATATTTTCTTATAAAATACACAGTCGTTAAATCAAAATTCGGGTCACTACAAAGTGTTAAACATAGACCATACTACAATATATATTAAATAGGACATTATAACTCTATAATCCACAAACTAGATACGATGTAAAAATCATCAAATTGGCTGATTTCTGTAGGGAGCCCCTTAAGAAAACAGCCCAATCCGCACCGCAACCAATATATACCCGGCTTTATATTTTTTTATAAACAAGTATGGCTGTTAACAGCTCTCGGCATGAAAAGTCCAATTAGCGCTCACAATGGCCGATGTGCCGTGAATTAACGCTCGTTTGCATTGTTTTTGAACTCTCAAAGGTCCTCGCAAATGTAATTGGTAATATCCAGAACAAGAACGCTGTAAGGCAAAACGTAATACATATACGCTTTGAGCGTTTTTCTTTTGAGCGAGAAGCGAAATGTTATATGTAGGGATTATCCTTTGTTGTTTATAGTTAGCATAAATACTGCTAACACCTATGAAATGTATATACTTTTTTTTTACCAGCTGTATTGGAGATACAATAAACGTAGCCAAATTAACCCGAAGAATATTCAGTAGCCCGAGGAATTCAAAATTCAAATTCGACGAATTCCGTTGTCATAGTGACCCGGTGGTCAGTCAAACTAGCCCGAGGAGTAGTTAAAGGTAACCCGACGAGTAGGCGAAGTAACCCGACGAGTAGTCCAAGTAACCCGACATGTAGTCCAAGTAGCCCGAGGTGTAGTCAAAGTAACCCGACGAGTAGTCAAAGTAACCCGACGAATAGTTAAAGTAACCCGACGAGTAGTTAAAGTAATCCGACGAGTAGTGAAAGGAACCCGAGGAGTAGTGAAAGGAACCCGAGGAGTAGTCAAAGTAACCCAAGGAGTAGTCAAAGTAACTTTTAGAGCAGTCAAATTAGTGAGACCCACATGTATGACGGCTAACTAAAAACCTATCAAATTCATGTACATGTATCCTTTTTCTATTTAGCTGGCTGTATTGGAGGAAAAAGCGTTGCTTTTATTATGATTGATTATTCGCGATGGGACTTCGCGAGTTGTGTTTTGAAATGTAAATTACTGTACGTATTGAAACGGTGTTTGTTTACGGTTGTTTTTTGTGGAAATTTTATAATTTTTCGTGTTTTCTCCGATTCTCATTGTCTGTTTTAAATAACCACCATGAAGGTAATAATCATAAGGTTTCTGATAACACGAAACGTGGAAAATAAATAAAAGTTTGACTTTGGGACATGAATTTGCGGGTACCTACACTACAAAACTAGGGCTCGCGGTCGTATCCGTGTTTCGTGTTAGGTACCCGTAGCCGGATCTCCGTTGCCGTGTTATCCAGCAACGGAAATCCGGACCGTTCGGCACGTATAATTAGGCTCCGTGTAATTAAGATACGTAGCTCCGTGTTACACGGATATTAGTTTCTTAATTACACGTGGATCCGATCCGTCCGTGACGTTGTCGGTTTGACAAGCTTTCATTCAATACCCGAGCGGAGCCGATATGCGCCGATCCGTAGCCGAACGCAGACACGGCTACGTATCTTTGACGTGACCGTGTAGTATGTGATCTTAGTACCGCCGGTGCTAAGAACACGGAGCTACGGTTCGGCGTGTAACACGTATATTAGAAGCCCTTTACAAAACTTCGACATTTTATTTGTCCGAATGCATCATTATTCCGAATAATACCGAAAACCATGTTCTGATGAAATATTTTGACTTTTTTTGGGATAACATAACCTAGTTAAATTGTGTCACATACCATCCAGGGCAAATATCATCGTTTGGCGTGATAACGATTTCGGTATTATGAAAATTCGGAATTATGACGGATTCGGATAAATTAAACTTCGGAATTTTTGGGTTTTCCGCTTATCCCGTCTTAACTGGCCGGATTAAGTATGCACCTGGTATGTATGGCGCCGGATGCAAATGAGGTGCAAAGTTAACGCAACCGATCACGTTTGTTGTATGGGATCCCCTTAAATATTTATTTTATTCTGTTTTTAGTATTTGTTGTTATAGCGCCAACTAATTGTATGAATACAATTATAGATATATATATGAATACAATTAACTCAATATGTCATGAAACAATGAAAAAAATAAAAACGTTTTTTTTTTTTTTTTCGAAATATGTGACTACAAACTCTTCAAAGGTACGAAAATATTATGATTATTTTTTTAATCCAAAGTAATTTTTAAATTGTTTTCAGAATCCTCATAATTTAACAAAACAATAATTGTAGTATAACTTTTTCACGGTAAAAATGGCAAATTACTTATTGTCTCCATACAAATACTGGTTCCCGGCCTGCAGATAACGTCATATGATACATATGTAGGTATGGAGCGTTTTAGTGCTCTGTAGGAATGTTAAACTTTGACGCTCATTTCTGACTTTTAGAGCAGTCTAAGTGTAGGTAGACCCATATAATAATCAATTTACATCCTCATAAAAATTGTCCGCACGCCTATTCATAATCATGTATAGCATAATACAAAATACTTCCCCTAGCAAGTTTCAGCACGCTCCACAATCCGACGGAACAATGGCGGCAATTTGCTGAAATTGCCGCGGGCTTCAGCGATTGCTTTATTTTAAACAATACTGGCATTTACTGGTATAATAATCCAGCTTGCTGTCACTTAAAAGTTTCTAATCATGTTTAGTACCTTTTCACATCAACTGATTCTACTAGAGATGCGCAGAATGTGTCACTAAAGTGAAAAGAGTGATATGTTTCTTTATCTCACCGAGATATGTATCACTCATTTAGCTCAGTAGATCTTTAGACTATATCGTTCACGAGTGAGTAGAGAACTAGTGATGTCGATCAATTAGATTCACGGCAGCATGGCAACATTCCTTTCATGAGCGAGACAGAGTGAGTAATACTGAGATGATAAATGATATACTGAGCTACTTGAATCTTCAGTGAGCGAAAGAGCTAGTGAGCTAAACCAAATGATATAGCTCGTTTGAATCACTCACTCGCGAGCTACACATCTCTAGATTCTACATATGCACAACTGTTGCACTACTATCCTTTACAGCGACAAAGTACCTACTTTCTTTAGGGCTAGCATATCGTGGCGCGACTTCGCTTGTCGCGCGAGTCTGCATCATCTGTCATGCTCGCACAGTATTGAAAGGAAAGTGAAAGATAGTATATGTCGCGCGACATACAGTCTCATTTAAATGATGCTGACATGATTCCGCCTCTCATTGAAGACAATGGGAGAACTTTAGAACTTAAGAGGAGATTTATGTCTTTCCATATTTAAAGTTTCAGATATAGGATGATTTGAATCCGCTTATAACATTTTATTTAAATAGCATTACATCATCACAAGACAGGTAAAATTTTGCTAAACAGAACACCGTTAAGAAAACAAAAACCCGCTAAAACAGCACCGAGTTGAGAAACTCCCAAGAAATGGCACAAAGCATCGTCTTTGCGAGCGCGAATGTAATTTCAGATAATGTACCGCGATGCGTTGGTCTTACGGTGCAGCCGCAACTACGCGCGACAGCGGTGAGAGGTTGAAAGAAAATAATAGCTATTTATGAACGTTTTGACGACGCGGTTGGCGCAGTGCATAAGCAGCTGCTTACTGAGCTGAGGGTTCTGTGTTCGAATCCCGGCAAGGGCAATTTGTGTGATGAACTCGAATATTTGTGTCTTGGTTATGGATGTTATTTGCATTTAAGTATGTATTCGGTCACTCATATGGCCGCGGTGCTCGGATCTCTCGCTCAACTCGTCGCGCCGCTGATCGCGCAAAGTCGTGGCACTCCGTATTTGTGGAAGAGTATTGGCAGAAGAGTGTCATGTTCCGGCGTTTCCGTGGACGGCTACCTGACATCTCGAAAACGCGTAACACATCGCTGTTGAAAAATATGACCTACTTTAGTTACTTATGTATTTATTATTTTATATTTGATATGTAGGTATGTTAGTTTCAAGATGTAACTATGGGTCACAGTTGCCTGTAAATAAATGTGTTAATTCATTCATTTGTTCCCACGCCGCGCCGCTCGACGCCCCGCTTGCCGCTAAAACGGAAGTAGTGGCCGAACCGTAATCTACATAACTTTGTAGCGAGCTTGAACTCTAAAAGGACGAAACATCACAGATCTTTACTATATCGTAAGACTGTTTTAGAGAAAGAAACGGTGCTCTCTTTCTACAAGTTTTTCTGCAGTTCTTAAGACATCAACTAAAAGGGTTGGCTTAATGCGATGTGAAAGTGTAAATTTTTCAAGTTAACGAGTATTCTTATGCAGTTTCATTTTCTGTTCTTTTTGCTCATAGTTAAATGCAAAATTTAGTAAGTTTGCTACTTTGCTCTTTACACGGAAACAGTGATGCGAATTGACGTGGATTCATAATTACCATTGAACGCATAGGTACAGATAGAATACAGTACAAAATGCTTTATTGCACATCAAAAAAGTTTACACATTAAACACAGAAACGATGATTTTAATAACTAAAGAGCGATCTCTTCCAGACAAACTTTGGGTAGTGGAGTTGATCTGTATCAACCACACAATGAGAAGGTGATGCAGAAGGAGATGGGAGAACAAAATATAGAATATCTACAGGAGAGACACTAGTTACGTTATATTGTACGTTATATTTAATAACTAAGCAAAATCCAGGTAAGCAAAGCCACGAGAAGAGCTTATTTCCAAAACTTAAATAGATTACGAGTCACCACAAACAATTACAGAAATTCGCGTGTCCGCTTCCGGCTGAACAATTTTGTAAACGGCCTGTTTACACGAGTCAGTAAGAAGCGGAGTTCTTAAATTGCAGACTGTGCCAGTTATTGCCCGTCTCGTCTGGCAAGAAGCGAACAACACACATTAGGCGGCCGTTGGGATCGTGACGGCCGGCGGGGAAGCACGTGCTGAGGAAAATTAGCTGCAACAGCGGCTGCATTTAACTACTGTTAAGGCTGGATTACACGGCGATAGTTGCTGTCTTCATGGAACGACAATTCTATTCTATATTATATTTTAGCATAGCAGTAGAAGTAGTAGAACTCAAGCACTGTTGAACGATATTATAGTAATTAACTAAGGAAAAGTAACTATAAGTAAGTATAACTGGAAATAAACTTGAATAATAACCTATTTACTTGCAAAAACATCGCAGTCAAGAGCGTATTCAAAAGCGCAATGCGAAAAAAATATTGTTTTTCAACGGTGGCTTTTATACTAGTTATTGCTGTTATTGATAACTTATTTGCCTACTCGCGTAATGCCATATCTACACAAGCTTAGCACTTATCGCTTGGTGTTATAATTTAACCTTTTATGGAACAAGAACCAAGAAACAAATTATTTAAAAAAATTATGGTATCTAGTAGAAGTAAACTGAGCCGCTGGAAAACATTTTACATAAGGTTTATATTCTCTCAAGTTTCTTGCGAGCAATGACCAAAAACCTCCAGAATATTACCTATGGTTAAAATAGCGTTAACTTGTTTACTATTTCCGTCTTTAAGATTCACATTATCCTCGGTATCCAAACAATAATAAGACCTGCAAATCGACAAGCCATCGACTTAATTCGACTCTAGTCTCAACCCTTCACGGTCGGTTGGAATTCGATTCTGTGAACTGACTTGCCAGTATAAGACGTATCCATCATTGCAATTACACTGCAGTTACTACGTTTTAGTTTTAGGAAACAGTGAAGCGCTCGCTCGCTTCAGGAAATGAATTTAAGACAGAACTCGGTCCGATGGTGGAGTGTATTATCTTTAAATCGAGTCTCCTGCGGCGGTTATATCTGTCTTGGACCGTCAAAGCTAGCTGTCGTCAGCTCGTTATCTATACCTACTGTCTTGTTAATTTAGCTATCCTTAACTACTTTTAATAAATAGATTTATGTCGTTAGGATTTGGCAGTGGTTTAGATACTTATTGAGAGTTCTACCATATAAACAAATTAATATCCGAATAACTTGTTAAGTTACGTAAGTTACAGAAAGATTTCAGCTAATTTTGCTATAGTACAGGGGTAGTGTACAAACAAAACTATATGATACTCTTAGGATAAATCTATATCCTAAGAGGCTTCATTTACACAAGTTCCGTTTAGTTTGTCTATGGTAAAATGCGAGTCGTATCAGTTACTATTCTAGTGTAACTGAGGCCTAAGATTAAAGAAGGATCATAATTATGTTTTTCAGTGCAAAGGATATAAATGAATATAAAGTTTTATACAAGGTCGTACTATGTTTATTAAGTTATTTATACACAGTACATTGTAGATATCTACAATGTTACAGTAGCACGTAGTTCTAAACACAAAGTCAAGCGTCATAAGTCATAATTAATAACAACTCATACAAGGATAATTTTATAAACATTCACATAATTTTGCCATCACTCCACAGACATGAGTTTTAACTTTCAGAAAACACACTTTAACCTTTAGGCCGCCACAATCGTCATATCACTACATCGGAAAACTTAGACACGCCAAAGTACCCTGATGACATCCAAATTTAAATGATCAAAAGCTTAATTCAAACGTCTAAAATTGTTCAATCCCTGTTAATTTTGGAGCACTTCTTACCTACTTTTTTTTACTATGGCGGTGATAAACAAGCATGCGGCTCGCGTTAAGCAGTTACCGCCGCCTATTACGCCAGGAGCATCGCACGCGCGTTGCCGACCCGTCAAGAACCTATTTACTCCCCTCTTGAAGAACCGTATACTGTAGCCCTGTATTATTTAAAAAAAACCGGCCAAGTGCGAGTCGGACTCGCGCACGAGGAACCCTTCGTACCAATATTGAACAAAAAACACGTTGTTTGTATGGGATCCTCCTTTAATTTTTAGTTATTTTTATTATTCTTTGTTATAGCGGTCACAAAAATATACATTCTCTGAAAATTTCAACTGTCTACCTATAACGGTTCATGAGAAAATGCCCGTTGAACGAAATATCATACGAAAAGCCTTATTTTTGTATGGGACCCTTAATTATTATTGTTTTATCATGAATAGTATTTGTTGCTATAGCGGCAACAGAAATACATCATCTGTGAAACTTTTAAACGTTTAGCTATCACCGTTCTTGAGATACAGCCTGGTGACAGACGGACGGACGGCCGGACAGCGAAGTCTCAGTAATAGGGTCCCATTTTTACCCTTTGGGTACGGAACCCTAAAAAAGGAGGAGATTCTCAATTCGACTGTTTTTGTTTTGTTTTTTTTGCTGGGCGTCAGTGACGGCGTCAAAGGCAGCAAGTGGAAAGTAAGTTCTAATCTGTTCATTACTTCTACTTCCATATTGTATCAATATTTTCACATACATAACCGCCTCATGCATATAAACAAGCCGGCATATTAGCATAGATACACAACGTGGGCTTAATAAAACATTAGCTTTGCATATTAAATAGGTTGGTTATTCAGTCGTTTCAACTTTCCGCTAATATCTCTGGAGACATGAAATTGCAAGCGATTTCGTCTAGTGGGAATAGCGCTCATTTGGTGTTCTATGTACGTACATGTTTTCTTTATTTTCACCGGTCCTTATATACTTATAAAAAAAATATGTAAGTTTAATCTGACGCACTTATCGGGTCAAATACTTTTTTATTTTCAAATAAGGACGAGTTTCTCAGTTTGACTGTATGTTTTTTTTGTATGTAAATAACACGTTCCCGAAATTTCCCACGCAAACCGAGAACGTTACTAACTTACTTGGTTCCGACGGACCAACTAGCGACCATTACAAAGGATGTATTGGACGAAGGGTGTCATGTACCGGCGTTTCCGTGGCTACCTGACACCGCGAACACGCGTAACACAGCGCTGTTAAAAAACATGTGATCTAGTTTAGTTACAGTGCGACACAAAAGAGTAGAAAACGGATGACAAAGGAACTACAATTTTTCATACAAAATTGTTACCATATTCAAGCACTTTACGTCAAAAATGTGGCAGTTGCGAAGGAAGTGGCGCAAAGGAAGTTATTATTTTGTATTTGACATCTATGTTAGGTTTAAGGGTGAAGCCAGACGAGCGTAATTCGAGTCGCGTAATTTCGGTCGCGCCATACTTAGTGTGCCGTGATCACGTGAGTTGATAAGCGACCGAAATTACGCGACTCGAATTACGCTCGACTGGTTTCACCCTAAGGTATCTATGGGCCACAGTTACCTGAAATGTTTTCATTCATTAAATAATTCTCGAATGCGGTACGACTCTAGTTCTCTTCAAATTAGAGGGTTACGGATGGCAAAGCATTTATCCTCTGACCTTTAAGTTTATCCGTGCTAGCACGAATTTGCATGCGAACAACCCGACCCGTCACGCTTTCGTCGAGCAACTATGTGTTGAACTACACAGAGAATGTGGCTACAGAACTCTGACTACAAACACAGTGTCCATCATTAATGTCATCAAGTTCATAAAGAGAGACAATTTAAAACGGTTAGCGGTGATATAAAGTTTCTGAAGCCACGTGTCCATAAGCAATAAGTGGAAGTTTCAATAAAAACCTATAGAAATTCGATACATATACATACATATATACCTACAGAGGGTATCATATACAGATCGTTTGGTCTGGTAGAAGCTACTCAGCATATGCGGTTAATATATGTGCGTACATGTAGGGTATAATAATAATTACGTTATGACTGAATTAAATAAATAAATATCAGAAAACCTCACACAAATCGATCTAGTCCCATAAATTAAGCTCAAGAAAGCTTGTGTTATGATATAAATTTAAGTAATTATATCGTCGTCTACTACCCATAACAAGCCTTTTTGAGGTTAATTTGCCCATAACACACACACACACACACAATACGCGTCGAAGTGTCTCGCACGAACTTTGTTTTAAGCTTACGTCTATGGATTTGGGTTTTTATTAGATGTAGAGTCAATCTTCTGCCTCAGCTCATTTTCTGTGGCCGAAGCGTGTGCGACATACCCAACGTGATCGTAATTGTTCTATATTCGACATCGATTCGGTCCGTTTTTTGTGGCTATGGCACACTTGCTCATTTTTTGCGCCCAAGCCGTTATGTTAAGTGTAATTTGAATGATGCTTTGATGTTTCAATTTAAATTCCTCGCGACATACGCCTTGAGTTTCCTAGTATGTAGAAATGCGGTCGAAGATTCAGGGTCAATTCTTTTATTTTTTAGGGCTAGTGTATAAATGATTTTACCTAATTGTATTGCCAGTTTATATACAATACAACAATACTATATTGCACACCAATAAAAGTTTACAAAAGGGACCATAAAAATACAAATATTGTTTATTACCTATTTATAAATCGTAGCGTTTGCTATTTTG
This sequence comes from Apotomis betuletana, assembly GCA_932273695.1. Taxonomy (NCBI): domain Eukaryota; kingdom Metazoa; phylum Arthropoda; class Insecta; order Lepidoptera; family Tortricidae; genus Apotomis; species Apotomis betuletana. Next base: position 7,058,614 of record OW026318.1, on the reverse strand, counting down.
TGGATTAAAACATAATTCGGTGCAAGGTTTGATATTTTTAAATCGACTTCCAAAAGAGAAGGTTCTCGTGTTACGTACATTTTCATGTCGTTACCTCATTACCTACTTGAAGTAGTTATTTCTGAATATTAACGGTTTCTTTTTTTTGTTTAGTTTTGACCAAGCATCAGAAAGATGAACCTAAACGCTAAATGGGTCACTCTCATCTCCCACAAAGGTAATCAACGCTAAAAACAGTGTTGTTTTAATTGTCCTTTCTTCGAATCAATCATCATTCTTAAAAGTTTTATTTCTCTGATTCAAACCGATTACATCGCCGAAGAATGAATTCTAAAGAGCTTACTTTTTGTTCGACTGCAATTAACAGTTAAATGATGTTACTTACATCGAATTAAAATGTTTGTACCCACTTTTTTCGCCACTTAGATGATTAGGGTTACTACACACGGGGACGATGTAAAGCCTAAACAGCATTAAACAACCCAACCTGACTATGTGTAAAACACAATTGGGATGTACAAAAGTTTTACGACGAACGTAAATTCAAAAACCATTCTAGGAATAGGGTTTTTATACCGATATAACAATTAGATTGTGAAAATATGTCACCGATGATATTTAATTTGTCGACTTGCACTTTGTCCTTGCCGTTTTATGTACAAGTCAATAGTGACGTCATCACAAAATACTAAGGAGAAAATAAATAAATATCAGACAGCCTCACACAAATCGATCTAGTCCCACGGTAAGCTCTAGCAGCACTTGTGTTATGGACACTCGACGACGACAAACTTACTTATATTAATAAAACATACTTAAATACAAATAACATGTAAACACATATATTCGAGTTCATCAGTTCATCACACAAATATTTGCCCTTGTCGGGATTCGAACCCAGGACAGACGCGGCGCCGGCTCAGTTGGCAGCTGTTTTACCACTACGCCCACTATGTCCTCAAAAACCAATTAAACATAATGTAATTGGCAAACGGCTGAAATTATTATTTTAAATGGGCCTATATTTACGATTTCAAGAATAAAACGTGTTCTTTATTATTTTATAGGTGTATATGAGCATTTCTCAAAAATGAGAAATGCTCATATCCCAACTGTGTGTAAAAGCCCAAGATACAAAGAACAATCTGATTACACTGAATCAACTCGGCCAGGTGAGAATTTAGCACGCTTCCGCTTTACTTACAAAAAGCCCTAACTGATAAGTTCATTGTAACATGATAAGCCCTTGTGTAAGTAGACTCCTGGTATTTTCCTTTACTTACAGAAACTCCTAACTCATACGATCATCCTAACAAGATACGATGTTATGTAACAAGGGAAAGTGCCTTTGAGACCCCCGTTATTTTCCTTTACTTACAGAAAGTCCTATCTCATCCGAGTATCCTAACAAGATACACTCTTTTGTAAAAGGTACATTTAATAGGTATGCTCTAATCATGACGTAATGAGTCCTGTCCGTTTGTACATTTAATTGGACGCAGATTAAATTGCTGAATAACAGGTTTTAGGAAGCTTTATAGTCGTAAATACAAATACAAAGCAGGAAGACGTGAAATTATGTAAAAAAACACAGTATTGCAAAGTTGGATTTTATGAAGAGATGTTTAAAATATATGGTACAAATGCAGCACGGGTAACTATACTATAACGAAATTGTAATAGAAAATAAAATTTCTATCTAAAAGGTCAAGCAATAGGTATTGTATGAATTAGGTATAGTATAAGAAAACGTGTACAGATCGATGCACGTATTATTTTCTCGGTTTATAACTACAAACATTGACTTCAACTATAACGCGAACTCTTATTAATTTTGCTATCACAATTATAGCTAATATCACGTAAAAAGAGGTCTAACTCAATGCGTGTTTGAATTGTCTTTTTGCGTGAGATTCGGTATACCTGCCTGCTAATACGACTAGAGGAATTCAAGCAATTTTGGTACACAGCTGAACAGTACACTTGTAACCCGACTACAATGAAGAAAAAAGGAGGGTAACGCGGACAAAATCTCAGGCATCTTCTAGTTTTAGTAGATAACAAGAAAAATAAGTGACGCGTCGAAATGCTGCATTGCAGCTGTTCAAATTGACTAATTTCTAGAAAGTGTTACTTTAATATCCAGTTCGCTACCGGCACAGATTCGTCCTTTAACCCTCAAATGCATGATGATGTATATTTACACGTTACTGAAATGCCACAAGTCAACATATGAATATTTTCAATAAAGACTTTATTTTAATTGAAGCAGTAACGTCTGCTAAGTGCTAACGTAAATCAAATGTTTACAATGAAGCGAAAAAATGAAAAGTTAACGGTTCAGGCAGGGTTCGAACTTGCGTCTCCAACCGCTTTCCGGGCCAACACGGGCGTCTTACCTATTGGACCACCGAACCTGATGCGAGAGCCATTGAATTTTTCAACCAGTTGCTTCTACATGCCTTAGGGTGGCATCGTAGCGCCATCTACCGTAAAGATTCAGACTTTGTAATCGGCACCATCGTCTCAAATTAAATAAGTAATTAATTTGGGTGTAGCACATCGTTACTATCGATTCTCAACATTTCAGAAATAAGATTAGTGTAATTGTATGGATTTAAGGGTTAATGTGTCGAGGGCATTTGCAAATATAATCAGACAGAACCAGAAACTAAGCTAACGAGCAGAATAACGGTAATCACCGTCGGTAAATCTACCTTTTGCCCGGCCTTCAGCCCGATACCATCGCGACCACTTGTGAATTCCCTGTTCCCACGATTCGAAGGTAGGTACTAGGTTAGGATTCCACTCTAAAATCCTGCGCCTATCCATTTTTTTATGAAATCAAAATATACTCACTGGTTGACTGTCACTGGATTGCCGGTACAAATTGGCATGTAGCCCTGTACGTCTAGCATAACTCTGACACGCAACTCTATGTCGCGCGACAAATTATACTATCAGTCACTTTCCTTTCAATGCCTTGCGAGCAGGACAGAGGAGCCGCGCGACAAGCGATTAAAATACGGTAGCCCTGTGGTTATAATAGATAGACTATTTCATTTCACGATAAAACTACATTACAAGTTTGTTTAATGTCAAAATTATAATAAATATTATGATAGGCGTGAATAAGGCATTATAAAAAATATAATATTTACAATGTCACAATACAATATAAATTGTAATTATCTTGAAAGATCGTCATACCTATTAGGTTGTCCTATAAAAGTTTAATAATAATAGTCGGAAGAAGTATCGTGCCGAGAGTAGAGTTGTGCTGTTCTTATGAACTCTCGTGAACATATTCTCACTTTAAAGTCTTTAAACGAAACTAAGAAAGTTTTCGAGACAGGAAACGACTCCAGCAGGGAGATTATATTAGAGGCTTGCAGGAAATTGGGCTAAAACTACCTCATTTTTGAGTTCAGAACATAATAGCTGTCTAGTGTCTATTATGAACCATTACTTATTTTTTTAATCACAGAGCAGCACTTTGTGAGGGTTGCCATTTGCCAAAAATAGCGGCCTTTATTTCAAATGTGTAAAGTTTATTTCAAACCAAATTTCATCGATAAACAAGGTGCCTAAGATTGCAGTAGGATCTTAGCCTACACAACAATGTTCAGACTAGACGTCTTGACTGTCGCGAGTTAAATACCAGACTGAATAAACAAGCTGCAACTTCGATGCAATCTAAACGGCAATCGGAGGAATGCCTTTCCAATATGGAAGGAAAATCACGGCTGGCAACACATTTGGGACGTCATTAGTCATTAATATAATCCGTTTGGTACTTATTGACAACGCGTTTGGCACAGTGGCAAACCAACTGCCTACTGAGCCGGCGGCCTTGAGGAAAACCATTAAACGTATATTATCGGCAAACGGTTAAAATTATAATATTAAATTAAGCTATTCTTATTTAAAAAAATTAGTAATTATTAACATTTTCCGCACTTATACCGAAAAATATCGGGATTGGGTTAAGTAGGCATCAAGCCAGCCTAACTCGATCTAAGCGAAGGATTATCTTGGTGCCTTCACATGCTTCTCGGAGTGAAGAATTTTTAACACGCGTATTATTTTATAATGCTTTTTAAATCTTCGCATTTCTTGGCTATTCCATCCCCACATCGCCGTGCTCGATTTAAAAGTAGTTCTTTCTGCACTCGGGCCACATCGCTTAGCGCTAAGCCGTAAAGCGCAGCCAGCTTATTGGCCCGCTGTTTTACAATGTTACTAGTTCTGATTAAGGCGGGATGCCGGGGGAATTTACAATGTTCCAAGTTTATGAAGCAGGGATATCGGCCGTGAACTTTCGTGATTTGAATACTTTGTTGCACACGGCGGATTCTTATTCGTTGGCCTTATATTATTCACCACCAAGGAAGCAATTAATAAATAGGTTCAATTCCTAACTAGATTTTGTTCAAAACTAGATAGATATATTTATAAATATTGATTGTATGTGTAGGAACTGCCTGTAAAGCCTGCCTCCACTCTTAACTAGAGAATATAAGTACACCGAAACAGCGTATATTTATTTATGTACAGATACTACCACAAACACTACAGTATGAATACTATGAATTTTTATCACATCTAAAAATGACAATCTCGAAATTAGTTCCGTAATTTTATTGTTCATATAATTCTGATCAGACTTTTAAAATGGCTGTCTGGTGAGCTGTATAAGTTCAGCGTCCATGTTGGTATAGATTTATACCAACTGAGCCGACAGTCCTGGTGTCGAATATTTGTGTGCCGCCATGGATGTTCTAAGTATTTTTTAGATTAGTATTAGGTATATTATCGTAGTATACAGGATGGAACAGATCGAAGAACTTTTAAGCAAGGGCTTGTGCACAAATCACGTGAGGTTTTTCCGGCTACTTTTTGACCCCCCCTCCCCCCTGGTGATATTTGGTGAGGTTCTTTGCTAACCCCCCCTCCCCCATACTACCTCACGTGTATTTTTTTTTGCCAGAATTTCGTAAAATAAACTCGCAATTTTGAAGTATTTAACAAGTGAAGATTAATTTTTAACAAATCCGAGAAAAGATATCGATTTTTCTTAGTCTTCGTTCATATTAGAAAGTCCACGTGAGGTCTCCTTATACCCCTCCCTCCCCCAACGTGATCTATCGTGATTTTTTCGTGACCCCCCTCCCCCCTATCGAACCTCACGTGATTTGTGCACAAGCCCCAAACAGGGAATTGTTCAGGCTGAGTACTTCATTTTTCACCATTGAACTATGTAAATATTTCTATCCATTTTTGAGATACAATTTGTTAAACATTAGTGTAATAATCTGCACATATCAACCCTAGCATATTTTGAACATCGCTTAGGTAAAAGACAGGTGTCAATTTAAAATGTAAATAAAACCTTTTAATAAGAAGGGTTGTCACTGATATTAAAATATTTTATTTTGATGACTTTTTATACTTTTAAATCCAGCTTTACAATTATAGGTCGATTGTAGATCGCTCAGATGACACTATCCAGTCAGCTCAGTCTTCACAAATGTTCCACCCTGTATATCGTCACCTTTTACCCAACACAAGCCTTCGTGAATTTAATTTGGGACTAGGGTTAATTTGTTTGAGGTTGTCTGATATTTATTTATTATCATTTATCAAACTGCACCTTGTCTTTAGATCGCATGAGTACTTGTTTTTTTCCTAACATTTTTCGAATTGTTCACTTTGATGAATAGAAACAGTAACTCTTCTGTTTGTCACTGTCACCTGTCAAGCTTCTTTAAAAACTTGTCAAATTCTTTCTAAACACGCAGAGGTATTTTTGGAACAGGTTACCTTGTTTGCATGTTAGGGTTATGTTGCATTAACATAACGTAACAAAAGATACTCCGATCAACGAGGTATGTATGTTATTTTTAGACAAGTATTTGAAATATAATTTAAAACAAAATTGATGCTTGTGATTAATGTAAATTGCTTTAAGTTATGTTATAGTAAGTGGCAAAGCAAAGTGGCGAGGCAAAATGTTTATGTTACAAGCATGGCAAATTATATCTCGTAATTTCCGACCACTGCTTATAGTAACTTCCGCTTACGAGTGATAGTTAGTATCTACGAGATATGTAATATTTACCAAATATATTGTGCTTTTATTCCCACACTATCCAAAATTTCAATACATAGGCTAGTGTTAATGTAAGATTTTTTGTCAGATCCAACCACCTCATTGATCGGGCTACAACTTTATGTGTCACACACCATTACCATAACAAGGGAGCAGACTGAACCCATTCAAAATGTCCGAATATCATTGGGTCGAACGACCTTCCTTGCCGCCGTTTTAGCCGAGAGGAAATATGACATCATCCGAGCTTTCAGAAATGCAGTCGATTGTGATTCTGTACTACATAGCTAGTTCATGTTAACCTTTTGTACGCCAAGGGTCACCGTGCCCCTGACGCCACAAGAAAAAATAAATAAAAACAGGACGAATGTGACTCGGATTCGCCCACCGGGTTCCGTACAAATGTTGCTTAACCTCGGTGATTGATTATTTACCTACTTTAAATAAAGACTTCATTGTTTATGATCTAATTACAAATATATAGTTTTCAGATTTCTTCCTGTACTTGTAGACTTGTGTATTAGACGGTATTATTTGCTAAATTTCATACTTCTAGGTCAATGGAGAATACCGTATAAATTTTGATTCCCTCGAGAGTACAAAAATATACGTATTTTGCGGCGTAAATGGCCGTATATTGTTTTACGTTAATTTGAAGTTTGACATTTTCACAGCTTCAGGGGACTGAAGATTAGAGACCTATATGATTTTAATTCCAACTCGATATCTCCACGCGTTTCCGAGATAAAGAGGGTAATGAGATGACCATCTTTAAAATAATCTGGTCTCGTCCTGGTAGCTACTGGGGCAAGATTGGTATAAATTTCATATAAATTGACAACGTAGAATTCATTGCTGATACCTAGTAGTCTTTTTCAGTTTCATAATAATTGTCATATGTGTAAGACTTTTTGGCATGTTGGACATTCTGCGTATAAGACCATATGCTATTAGCATATTTTGCGTATTGGACAAAACGCGAAGATTTGACAACACACGTAATGGGCAAGATGCTTGTTGGACATGCCGAGGTGAGAGGATATTAACGAGTAATTTTTGAGTTAATTTGGACCATAGTCGTGTGGACTGGACTATAGTTGGTGAGTTTTACGTTAGGTACCTATAAAGACCGACCCTGAAAACACCTACCACAAAAGCCTTTCACACCTTACCTCTTAAAATCGTTACGGAAACCTCATTGGTGTTTTAAGACCTATTTCACGCTGTTTACTAAGCGAGCACTCAGCTAACAATTTACTAATGCTCAATCAACCTTCAGTACCAGTTTATTACTCCAAGGAAATAGCCAGTCGTTATAGTAATTTGCTAAAAGCATTTTCGAATCAGGACTCGCACTCACGCAGGGCTAGACGTTCTAGATCGATATTTTCGTTTAAAGTTATGAGTCCTTATTACTTATTTTTTTTTCATTATGACAAATATATTGATAATTTCAACCGACTTTTTCATATGGCTATTTCATGCTTTCATTGCGTGCAGTCGAAAATAAGTTGAAATAAGGGTTAGAACCAAAAAGTTGGATGAAATTAGGGCGTAGTTAGCAAGGAAATAAAAGCGATTGGAATAAGTTGCGTTGTGCGATAAAATTAACGATACAATAAGGAACCCTAAAATAGAACCTTAAGGTACGTTATTGGAAGGTTAACTGTCGTCGCACAACGGAGCTTGTGAGACTTTGATACAAATATTAATTGAGTAAGTAAAGGTGGTAAACTTTTACCCATAAACAGTTTTCTGCGTGAATTTAACAATTATGAGTAGTTTTTGAAACAAAAATTAGCAACGAAAAATTCTAACTGTGTGTTTCAAATATATAACAATAAATCTCAATAGCCCTGTTCTAAGTAGTAACATTGATAATATTTTAAGAAACATGTTTCATCATAGAGAGAAATGTGGTGCTAACGAGTAGATATTATTTAGGTAACACCATTAAAATGACCTCATCATATCAGCTGATGGCCGTCCACTGCTGGACAAAGGACTCCCCCAAAGATCTTCACAACGATCGGTCTTGCGCCGCTCTCATCCAATTTCTGCCCACGGTCCTAACCAGGTCGTCGGTCCACATTGTTGGGCGCCTTCCCACGATGTGCCTTCCGGTCCGCGGTGGCTACTCAAGAACCTTTCTGCCCCAACGGCCATCGGTTCTACGAGCACTCTTTTGTTATGAAAATGACCTATAAATACTATACTTACGAAAAATTGTGCCGATTCACGTTAGTTTTTGCGAATCAAGTAAGTACTTGACTGTTTTCTACGAGACGTTTAAGTAATGGCAATAGTGTAGCTTAGATATAATATTATAAACAATGTTTCATTATTATTTACGGGTTTTACTCTTGTCGGTGCAGATCTCTCCAGTCCGTTCTACTTAACGCCAGTTCTTTCACTTCTCGGTCTATTCTTAAACCATGCTACTATACAACAAAAAAACTATTTATTTGTACTATTGATGATACAATTATTACCTTCCCCACCGCGTACCAAGATAATATACGTTTTGAAACAGAACGAAATCCATCTCAATTCTCATCCAATTAGATTGCCTTTAGTCGTAATGAAAATATAGTTCGCTCCTGTTCCGGATTCGTAGACATATGTTCGTTTAGATGGTTGCTAAGGAACGTAGCTTATTGGAGTAGGTACAGTAAGCCAAGAAAACAGTCTGCGACTCAGCGACTCTATTTAATGAGTATGGTCTACTTTATTGGCTGACTGTACAAGACTACGGTACGAGCCCTTATAAAGATTTTACACCTACTCCTATACAAACTTTTAAACCGATTTTAACTCTTTGTGTAGATGTTTTTAAAGACGCTAAGGCTTTCAGTTTCTGATGAAGAATCTACATAAAAAATATTAAATTTCATTGTTAAACAATCACACGTTGAACCGTTTTTTATAATGGGTATTAAATATAAGATCAATGAATTTGGAACTGTCAATGTAAAGAGCATCACTCATAAACAATAGCACAAAAATAACCTAGCGGCTATCCGAGTAATAGTTCCCAATTTAACAAATATGAGTCATCGGCACACATCAACTGTAAAGCCCGGTGCACACGCACTCGTGTACTGGCAACGACAAATTTTTGGTAACTCGCGGTGAATGTTCGCAAATTTCAAGTTATTTTTGGATAATAAAGCCAAAATTATCCACAGTGATGAAAGTCAAGTTTTTTCCAATTGGATTCGAAATTTATTTCGCAAGAAGAAGGAAGGATTGAGCAGCATTCCGGTAAACAATGTTTTGAATTTGGTTTAATAATGCAAATATATGACGTATGCACATTATTGCCATATGAAAGCTGTTTGTAGCGCCACTATCCCTGGGCTGGTCCGACACTTGTTATACCTTTACCTTGCTATACCTTAGAGAAGGGCTCGGGATGTGCACACGATCGCTATAAGAAACATTCACAATGAAGGTGCAGCCAACTGGTGCCGCAGATTCCAATCTTTCACTTTGACATTGACATTGATAGAGCTCGCTGCCACTGCCACCGTTATATAGTTCGTGTACGTACTCTATTTTGAGCAGTCATTGATAAAAATGAAAAAGTACACATTGCAAGGATGATTGGAGACCTCCGGTAAGAGATGGCACCTAAATTCGACTACTAAGAGGAACAGTCGAGCAGTCAACAAACTTTTTTAAATATTGTATTTGTATTGAGCCCGCTGATATGTAAGCCCGGCTGTAGTATACAAAGTATCTTACAGCCTTACTCCAGCCGTGTACACCGTAATTAACATCTAGTCATAGCCCGGACATTGGCCCAGACTATAATCGAGGGTACCCATGCAACATAAAAGCAGAACCAATGGTTCATATATGGTAGATCGGCTGTAGTATACAATACATGGTGTATTGTATTGTATACTTTAGGCCTTACTCGACCCGTGTACACCGTACTTAACATCTAGTCTAGCACGGCCATTGGCCCAGACTATAATCGAGGGTACCCATGCAGCATGAAAGCAGAACTAATGGTTCATACAAACAGCCGGCATTATTTAAATTCAGGCTAATTATAGAACGGGGCGGGCTTGTTTGTTTCTATTAGGATTTCGAGTCTCGTAGCCATTTTTGTTTAAGTGAAGTGGTCGTTAATAGGTAATGCTTGTGAAGTGATGACATGGTTGTTATAACGCTTACGATTTAGGGCTAAAACTCGAGGTATCGAATGACTCGAATAACATATAACTACTTTATCATCTATTTACCTTTAAATGAATTGGTCAGTCACTTGATGCAACTCGAATAAAAAAAATAGGGCGTCGAGTCCCTCCGCGCGGAAGAAGAGAAACTTCGTAATGTGGAAATGAAAATAGGAAGGGGTAGAAATTGATTTTTAGTGAACTCATATTGTTTCTTTAAGACAAACTTTTTCACTCTCGCTCTGTCTCTTTCTATTCCCCCTCCCCAGGAGCGTTGAACGTTTAACGCAACAGTGCTTTCCTACCCCCTCCACGGTAGCGTTAAACGTTTAACGCAACCGTTAAACGTTTAACGCAACCATGTTGGAAGTCGCATTAGAAGTTTCAATTCAAAAAATCGATATGCTCATTAAATGACCAAATGTTGTCATTTTTCATTAAATAGGGATCAGGGCACCTCCACTTTATGAACTTAAAAAAGTGTGGAAACGAAAAAGAAACGTAAATGTCATTTTATTTATGACATAACTTCCTAAAACTTTGAAGACTTATTCAACCTTAAAGAATCGTTTTTAGGCTGTTTTATTTCTTAATAAAGACTTAAAATCTTACGACCTTCAATCCGTTATTGTTTGGACATACAGGTCATTATTTTGCCATATTTTACCGCAAAATACAAACTAAATGAATTCATTTGTTCGGGTAGAATAAATTAAACCATTTTAGTTTATTAGTGACAAAGTTTCCATAAAATTCGATGCCCACATAGAACTTTTTAAGTGATCTAAAATGGAGTGTCAAACTGTCTATATATACGAACAGAGTGCAACTATATGCCATATATACAAGAAGGACACTTAAGTATTTACCTATTAAAGTATCGAGATGTATAAGTACCTAGAGAGTAATAATACCTACATCTACATCCATATCTAACATAAGATTCCTTCTCACATGATTTACAGCATATCAATTGCTTCAATTTACCCTGTACTGTGACCTGCGATTAATTTGTCATACTCGCATGACGAATCCTGCCTACCACACATGAAACAGCATAAGTCACAATTGTTTCCATTGACATATGTCATTTTGGAAGTAGCACTGGACACTGTAACGCATGTGACCAAATGGCACAAGTTACCATTATTTTCTTAAGACATATGTCATTTTGGATATTAAACTGGCCACTGGTTATAACGTGTGTGACTAAATATAGAACAATTTGCTTTACAACTGAACCATTATTGTGCATCGATGACACAAGACACATATAGGTAATCAGTACATTGACCGCTTGGGATTCAAATTTTACAATGCGAAAAGAAGTTTTGATTAATAATAGCTAAGAAGTTGGTATAAGGATTTGATCAACTGTTTAGTTTAATTACTGTTCCAAAACCGAAAACTTCTCTGTGCCTAAATAGTTGTAATACGATATTTTTTAATTATTTTTTTTTTTTTCAATTATTAAACGTGCTCATAAAGTTTCACGAGAATCTGATGAGAAATGCGACCTGTAGGCGATAACACCAGCAACATTGCCAAGCTGAACAGGAGACGATACACTTTGCTTCAATCGCCGGGTCAATAATTGCAGACTACTAGAACACGATAGAAGTAAGTTAGAAGTGTTAAAACGCTTTTCTACTTCAAAATAACGAAAGTTATTCTACAATTGAGGACAATATTCCCCGACAGATATATCGAGAATTTGGTAAGACCTTATACTGTACATAACTTATACTGTGTTTGGGTTGTTTTATTGAGACTGGGGTGACCAGCGGCCTGAACGGGTGATTGAAAACGGTTTTTATTGCGTCTGGCAATTAAAAACAAATGAGCTGAATCGGTTTTCTCAAAATTCGTTTCTTTCTGGACGTTTTATTATTACGAGTACAGTCAATGGAAAATACAGCTTTAAACAATTTAAATTACCTCGATACCGCTGATGAGGTCAAATACCTACTCTAAATGCAGGAAACTGGGAAGAAGATCGCTGAAATCAGGGCGTTCGCGTCCACAGCTGAACATAGACCTTTCCTATAGCTCGCCACAAAGTGCGATCCTGAGCAGACCGAATCAATCAACTCCCCCCGCTACCCTCACGAGCTCAGCCTTCCACCTAGTGGGGGCCGTCCCACTCTAAGCTACCTTATACGTGGTCGCCACTCTAGGTCGTTGCTGCCCCAACGGCCATCCGCTCCCCGGGCTACATGACCCGCCCATTGCTACTAAAGACGAGAAAATCCAGTGAGCTATCTCGCATATTAGAGGCCAAGAACCACCAAGGTTTTGCGGCAGCATAATAAGTAAGTAGACAATTTAAGCTAGGTTATCACGAATATAAGATATTTATCGTCTGAATTGTCATGTCGCAACCACTGATGATTAATGTAGCGAGTTAGAAGAGTGACGGCCATAGGTGGGACCGGAAGGTCCGAGGGCAGTGTCTCGCTCACTCGTATAACCGCCGCTAGCCGCACCGCTTGCCGCCATAGTGTCAGCTTAGTCTAAGGAATTTATGACTTACAGTAATCGTTAAGGAAGTGGGTTTAAACACTGTGCAATTATATTATAGTTTTCCTTAAAACGATGCATTTGTTCGATCAATTGTTTTAATAACACGTTACATACTTTCAAAAAATATAGGTATTAATCGTAGTTGTGGCGTCAAAGATACATATAATATTAAGGGCCAATCTTACACAAATCGACCTAAACTAAGCAAAGCTTGTACTATGGGTAGTAGACGACGATATACATTAATATATAAATAATACATAATATAGATAACATCCATGACCCAGGAACAAATATTCGAGTTCATCACACAAGAATCAATTAGTCATAATATTAAACACTTCTGGAGATATGTTAATGAGAAAAAAGGCAATAACTCTGTTCCTGTCACTATGAAATATAACAACTTGGTGTCATCAAATCCCACAGAAGTATGCGAAATGTTCTCAAGCTACTTTGGTTCCGTTTTTGAAAAATCAACTGATTCTAGCACATACACATTCCCAGGTTCCTTAAAAACTAACATCAGCTTATGCGATACTAATGTGAATATTGATGACATACATGCTAAAATTAAAGGTCTTGACAGTGACAAAGGCGCTGGTCCAGATGGCATACCTCCAGTGTTTGTAAAAAATTGTGGTCAGGAACTCTGTTTACCTCTTTGCATCATTTTTAACAAATCTATTAAGGCGGGTGTTTTTCCGACTCTTTGGAAAATTGCTCACATTATACCTATACACAAATCTGGAGAAAAAAGTCAATGTCAAAATTACAGGCCCATCAGTATTTTATCAGTCTTCGCAAAGTTATTTGAAGCTGTCCTATACAACTGTTTCTATTCACATTTTAAAACAATTATTTCTCCTAATCAACACGGTTTTGTCTCAAATAGGTCTACCCTCAGTAATTTATTGGTGTACAAAAATTATTTGTGTTGTGCTTTTGCAAAGAGAACTCAGGTAGACTCAATATATACAGATTTTTCAAAGGCCTTTGATAAAGTTGATCACGCAATACTCGTAAAAAAGCTAGAAGGTTACGGAATTCATGGCAATTTATTGAGATGGATTCGTTCTTATTTGAATAATAGAAGTCAGCTTATAAATATCAAAGGACATCTTTCTGCACCAATCACTATAACTTCAGGCGTTCCGCAAGGTTCTCATTTAGGACCTCTCTTGTTTGTTGTTTTCATCAATGACTTGATTGAGCATCTGTCTTGCCCTTGTCTTCTATATGCAGATGATCTTAAAATATTTTTAACAATAAATAAAACTGAGGACTGTGTAATTTTACAGGATAACCTTAATATTGTAGCAGATTGGTGCACTACAAATCGTATGTTTTTAAACTCTGATAAATGTTACATTATATCCTTTACATCATCAAAACAAAAAATCTTATTTAACTATTCACTTAAAGACTATAAATTAAATCGCACGTCAGTTATCCGTGACCTTGGTGTTCACTTTGATGAAAAATTAACCTTTCATACTCATTATGATAAATTAATTTCTAAGAGCATTAAGCTGATCGGATTCATATCTCGCTCCACCAGAGATTTCAAAAATATTAATACCTTGAAATATTTATACTACTCCCTAGTTCGCAGCACTTTAGAGTACGGATGTGCGATTTGGTCACCCTATTACAAAATTCATATTGACAGGATAGAAAGAGTTCAAAAGCAGTTCCTCAGCATTCTCTCCTATAGACTTTATCTCGGTCGAGAACTCAGATCATACATCAGCAGGCTCAAGCACTTCAATGTAGTATCTCTTTCATCCCGCAGAAAAAGCAACGATTTAATTATCCTTTATAAAGTCATTCACGCGCATATTGATTGTCCTTCTCTCCTTTCGCTTCTGAATTTCATTACTCGATATAAAGCACGCAACCCGTCTCACAAATTATTCCAGCTCCAAATTTACAAAAATAACACCTCTTTCTACAATCCCATTATACGAATGTGTCGATTATATAATGAAACTATAGTTAAACATCCTTCTTTGGATATATTTAATCATAAGCTACTTACATTTAAAAATATTGTTAAGAAAATATTTGTGTAACTCAAAATAGGATTTTAAGCCAAACACAACCATAGAAAAGTATAGATTAATAATACCATAATATTAATTCCATACCCTGTTACTTACAAATACAACATATATACTCTCTGTCTAGCGATTAATTAGTAATATATGTTATTAAACTTTCTGTGCACACACTGTTTAGAATTATAGTCCAGACCTAGACGATAAGCAACAATTTGTATGTAATTGACTGTAATTTGTTGTGTGAGCCTAATAAATAAATAAAAATAAATAAATAAAATAAATATTTGCCCCGGCCGGGAGTCGAATCCAGGACCGCCGGCTCAGTAGGCAGGTCCACTACAAAATGAGCCAACCGCGTCTTCAAAAAGACTTACACCACGCGAACAAAGTTACGGCCTTCTTGTCTAAGCAAGACTAGTGATGAGCCATTTCCGAAAATTTCCGGCGTTACAATTTACAGGAACAACCAATAAAATACGATTCTCCGGTGACTTTTTATTTCGAATTTTTCGAAGTAGGCCATTTTATGCAGCAGTTAAATATTATAATCAAAGGACTATATTTCAAAAGAAGCAAGTGACAAAATATACGTAAAAAGAAGACGTTCTTAGCACAAAATATTGTAGATGAACTATGATATGCACTATGTGTGTTATAAATGTGGGTCCCGGATTCGAATCCCGGCCGGGGCAAATATTTGTGTGATGAACTCGAATATTTGTGCTTGGGTCATGGTTGTTATATGTATTTAAGTATATATTTATCTATATAAGTAGTACTTATTAACCCTTTACCGCATATAGAAAAAAAAAATTGTTTTAATTTGAACCTTGACCTGTGCCAAAAAGGTCCAAGTTCATATCTGCCATATATGGCTTCGTATGCGGTAAAGGTTTAAGTACGTATATCGTCGTCTAGTACCCATAACACAAACCTTCTTGAGCTTAATTTGGGACTAGATCGATTTGTGTGAGGTTGTCCGATATTTATTTATTTATTATTAAATAGATTTTTTGTTGACCTAAGATGTCAGCTTAAGCAGCCTTAGTTTTAAGATTTGCAATACCCTTGTAGGGTGGACCCTACATATACATAGTACCACATGGAGTGATACTTAAGTATATTTCTAAGAACCTTGGTAATATAACCATGGTATGCCATAAAGAATATAAATATGAATATGAACCTTCTGTAGTACTTTGTTCTTTATTTAAGTTATACGTCCCCTAAAGCCACCACTGTCCAAGTAATCGCATATTGTCGCTAGTTCTCCTTTGAAACAATACCTATTCGAGAAATAAATGAATTCTTATATTCTAACGGCCCTGCAAAAAATCGCAATGCATATTAATACTTGAAAAATGTAATAAAATTTCTGACGCATTTTTTGCTACTAGTAAGTATATTATACTTTTCCAAAAGACGAATCGGCTTGAATACGGTATAGAATGTAGTAAAATTTCTGACGCATTTTTTGCTACTGGTAAGTATATACTTTTCCAATAGACGAATCTGCTTGAATATGGTATAGATACATTACGGCTATATATGAATTAAACTTTGATGGCAATGCACTGTTAAAGCTAGATCTTTACACCCATCGGTCCCTACTTCAGTGATGTAACTACCTTTAAATAACCTATTTTAGTTGGCATTCGTACTTACCTAGACAGAATGTCATTGTTTTTGAACTCTATACTAACTTTTGAGGATAATGAAAATGACAGTCACCGTTACAATATAAATTTCATGTGAAAGGAAATGAGTGTTAAAATGAAGCATTACAATGTTGTAATCAAGTGCAATTTTAGTTATAAATGTGTTTGACTGTACAATGTAAGCCCCATTAAAAGATGTCGTAAAAATCGCAATAAGTCGGCGACACCATACGAAAACTGTCTCCTGAAAATATATTAAAATCGAAGGATCTCTCGATCGTTAAATACCGCCACGGAACGAGTACGCACAATGTTGGAAAAATATATGCCATTATTATTAAACACAATCATAAAACCAACCTACACGCGCAAGCGAAATTCAAAAATTCCCGTCACTGTACCACTTAACAATAACACTTTACACTACATATAAAACAGCACTGATCGTTTAAATATTAGCATATATTAATTACACTGGTAAAAAAATGTCGCGTCGAAAATCGCGCGAATGTTCGCTAGCGCACCGCAACGATTATCGACATTCGCGAACGTTCACTGACGCGACACGGGCGATATCGCCGGCAACCGGCGCGGCACTGCGGCTCTCGTTCGGCCGCGTGTCCCGCGTCCCGAACCGAAAAACCGTAACCACATTAGGATTCCAAACTAACTTACGCCCTTCCAATTCTGCATAGCCATACCCCGCAAACAGTTCAAACCCCTTACGACCTAAGTCCCGACTTGCGGCGATCGCGTACGCCCTAAAATCTAGCAAAAAAAGGTCATTTTGGAACAATATACAGCGAGGATACCAATCGATGTTCCTGAAACAGGACAACAGATTCGGGCCGCACTTCCATGCCCGTAGCGTTTTCGCCTACGCGGTAGCGTTTCGAAATCATACACAATGTTATAAATAAACAAATTTCATATCGACTGTCGTTGAACTGACGTGTAATACAAGTTGTACTTATAAGTTTGTATTTCGGGAACGCGCGGGTTGATAAAAATTGCCTTGGTGCAAGGTAATAAACAAATTGACTGACAGTTGGTTTCTTTGCAGTTGCCATTGCGACTTGGGCTCCCCCTTTTGCTTACCATCAGGCGAAGTGGAGCCACTATGTTGTGCCGTTATAAAAAAATAAGTTCAAACGACATTTTTGTCCAAGTTAGAAATTGGTCCTTTGGTACGTGTATGATATTAACAGTAGTGTAGGTGCGTTTGTCCCGCTGACGCAATTTTCCCAAAGTCCGAATCAACCAAAACATTTAAAGTTCATGTAATTTGTATGTAAACATCATTATTCGGAAATTTTCCTAATTTTGATAATCATGTTCTGATGAACAATTTTTCATGGGTTTTCATCACTAACCAAACTTTGATATATGTATAAATCAACTCCAGCAAAAATATCGTTTAATGGAAAGATAATTTTCTGAAGTAGAATGCTTTCGTACAAATTAAACTTTGTAATTTCTAGATTTGCCGGATTTTTTGTGATAAGCTCAACCAAAACTCCTATCACAATCCTTTGATTTGTTATTAAACGATTCCACTGGGTTCTTCATCTGAAAACGGCCTAAATTCTAAACTTCACTCGATACTTTTGGGAGTTTTGGGATTTCGTCTCTGTATTTTGACAAGAATTAAACCGGTCGAAGGGGTTTTTAATTGAAACCACTTCTTTTTTAAATTAGTGGAAAAATGTATTTAAGTATCCCGCATTTTAATACCATTATCAAGTGGTTCAATACATGTAAGCTTCCACATACGAGTAATAATCCCAAAACTAGCTAACCAATAAGTTTGACCGGCTTTTGAAGGAATGCTAGTTACCCAACCCTTTGGCATATTAACTTCGTCCTTCATATAAGTTATTTGAAGGGTGACCCTTTGGATAATTATAATAACTTCATCTTAAATTATTCACAAAATTATGTATCTTGATTTATCAGACAATATTAAAGCGCAGTTTTAGGTACCAATTCACTACCATAGTTTCATTGATGATGGAGACGAGAGGTGGCCATATTATTATGTTCGTTATACTTATTGAGACATTTTGTATTAATTTATTTAGGCTCATTGGATGACTCACAAGCAGTAGATGTTTGTGCCAATAATATAATTATTTAAAACAAAAAAATTACCAACGTCATTGAAGCGAAATTATGCTTTCCGAAGACAACTATTTGAATTACTAAAAACAATACCTATAATTTTGGAAGGGATCCCTCGGTTTCACCGGGATCCTTTCACCAGATCCTAACTAGTTAGGCAGCCTGAGCCAGAGTAGCTGTGTAAAATGGATTAATCACATTCCTCATATTTAATTTAAATGCACTTTTAGGCTAAAAACGCAGCCTTATTGGTTTATTTCCTCGGGTCCGCTTCAGTGGACAGGTAGACTTTTCTCTTGTCTCATCTCATTTCTAGAAACCGACACCTGTGTACAACTTGGGAATCTCTCTCGTCAAATCCTGAAATCCGAATAAGGCGATACATGAGAATTCGAATGGAACGTGTTCAAGACATGGTCGTAATTCGACGAATCATTCGTAATATCTCCACAATATCACTGACATTTATCGATTTTTGCTATTCGACCTGCATTAACCCTTGGTATGTCGAAGCACTGATCAGTGCAAAGCATTTGAAAAATACATGGTACGAGTAGTAGGATAGTCTCGCCATCTTAATTTTACGCTTATCTATCACAATAGTGTGCAAACTACGATAAACAAAATGTCATAATAGTAGGTAGACTTTAATAGAGCACGCTGTAATTTGATAAATGTAGGTACTGGTGCGATCTCGGACAGAAACGTCGAATTTGGCTCCAGATTTTATTTCAGCGTTCCTTGGTTGCAGTCGATCGGAACGATCCAGTTTCAATACCAAACATGATACCTCTCCTATAACAACCAGAAGAGAATGGTTTAAAACGTCATACAATTTGTGTATACACTTGAGGCGTTTTCGTTTTGGTGGGAGTGTTATGGATGTTGTGTCATGCGTTCGAAAACCGATTTGCTTCGATTTGTTACAACAAGGTTTTGAATTGTAAGTTGAATGAATATAAGTGAACAACATAATAGCTAACTGAAGTTACTCAAGTAATTTCAATAATAACTAACGGGTGATAACAAAAAAATGAGAATTCGTTCAGAGGTGTAAAAAAATACTCGTGTATCTTTTTAGCACAATTTGATATTATTGGAAAATATGTACATAGAAACTATTTACAAAATCATCAATGCACATTAGAATAGGACTCGTGGTCAGCTGTTCCACTCAGTATAGACATGACGTTGGAACAAGACTCTTGGACGGAATTCTTGTCCATTTTCCGCACACATGTTTTAATTATTTATATCAGTTGGGTACAATTTTCAGCTCTCCAATTATTTTTGTATACTAAACTGCTCAAATAACCTAAGAAATCTTCAATCGGCCGACATTGTGCAAGGTTTATGGGGTTTCGGATTTTCGGTACAAATGGTATATTATTAGCGTCTAGGAAACGCGTCGTTTTTTTGGCATAATGCGACGATGCTTTATCCGACCAGAACATATTCTCCATCTGAGTGATGTTTGCGAATAAATGCTATCAGTATTTTTTTCAAGCATTCGCTCTCTTACACTTTTTGGTTGACCGCTAAACCACTCGGTTAGAACGACAGTTTCGAAAGACCTTTGTCGGATATAGCCACATAAAGCATAACTTTCTGCTCAAACTTGTGCTAATACTTGTGTTTTATATCGTCTGGTGTTGTAAAATTATTGCTGGTGTAGTATCGGTCATTTCCAGGTATATGTGTTTTACTCAAAGGAAAATAACTTTTATCGTCCAAAATGAATGATTTTCCTTTGTAATTTCGGATCATCCAGCGACACTGTGATATAATAGTCAGTTTTTGCTGTTCAGTGTATTCCGGTGCTCTCACCTTCTTGCGGCATTTCAGACCTATCTTTTTCAAGAACGAACAAGTGCACGGTTGGGAACACTTTATTTTTTCTCGCGGCATCTCGTTGGCTCATAGGATTATTATCGTTAAAAGTGCTATGGTGTAGGTTCATCCTTCTCTTGGTCATTATCTTCGCTGGTCGCCGGCTACCACTTTTGTGATCTATCGTCAAGGATGCAAGAATTCTATAAATAGTGGAGACTAAGTACATATTCTTTACTAAAATTATCTACAGTAGACTTTTTCCCCCAGTTATAGTTTGAATTATAAAAATGTTCAACCGTTTTCGCAGCGTTTCTTGTTTCGACACCATTTTGACAAATATTAATGCTTGAAAAACAAAATCAAATGAAGTTTAAGAACCTCAAAAGAAGTAGTAACAACTTCATAAACAAAGTTTTTTGTCTAAGTGAATAGTCTTGTTTTGAGGTCCATAGAAAGTTATTCTCATTTTTTTGTTATCACCCGTTATGTATAAAGTATTTAAAAATCCTGCTATCCGATCTTTACCAGACACATTTAGGTATAACACACTTCTTCCGACAGAGGTTAAGAAAATGCATTTTTAATTGCAGACACACACAAGAGATCATTTATAAGAGCAGCAGAAATCATTTAGTTTCCCTTTGCCTGTTCTTCCGTTAACTAAGCCTTTCAAAATGTACACAAAGAAAGCATCATGTGTCCTATCATCTTTTGTTTTTTTATCTCATGTAGTTAGTGTTCATTGTTCAGTATACGAATACATCAGCGAGAAACAGAATATATATTTAGGTACCAAAATTGCGATGCTATAGGCAAGGAAGGATTCCACTTCTTTATGCATAACCACTGATGACTTCCGAAGTGATCTGTCTGGAATTCGGCATCGAAATAGCTGACGGCTAGATGCCAAGGCAATTTCAAGTGAGAAAAAGTCAACATTATTTTATGCGTCATCGCAATCAGGTAAAGGATCCTATATATAGGTACAATTCTAACTTAAACTTTCTTCGGGTTAATGAAGATTTAATTTGAAATTCAGCAGTGACTCAACTGAATTCTGAAGTGTAGGTACCTATGTAGTTGGCTAATATAGTAAATCCCCCTTTATTTGCTTATAGGCGGCGTGTACATAGTTTTAGAAGTAACATAGACACTTTGTACCATCTTACCATGGAGACCCATTTGGCTGAATCCAGAATTGGAACCATTCATCCTTTGTGTGCATTCGTACTTAATGGGCAATTGACTGCATTTAGCTGATGTCCTTTCCAAAATGTAGACACAATATGAACGGTTAATACGTTTCAGTTCACTTCACAACGGGGTTAAAGCGATGCAAAGCTAATCACATCGTATATCAGTTTGTCCCCATTCCGTGCCGCCGACAATAGGATCTCTTCAGCAAGCCAATTCACACGTTTTTGCGAAGCCAAGCGGATAACTGAACCCTCACCAGTTCAGAAATAACTGCATTAAGAATCTGGTGCGTGAAAAAAATCAATGACATATAATAATTTAAACATTCGTTAGTTTCCCGTTAAGTCAGATCTCTAAAATGTTGACTATAGGTACACGGGTACTCCTTGGCTACTACGAATATGTTCTTTAGTGGTTACGATATGGAAATAACATATGAATTTGTTTATTTACGCCACTGGATGACACCTTTTCTTTCATGTTGTGTTGTATATTCCTTGATGTTGGAGGTGTGCAATAAAGAGTATTTGTATTTGTATATATTACTATTATCTCACAAGTGAGCAAAGTGGTGGCAGCGGAAAGTTAGTGGTTCCAGTCTTTGAATCGGTACTAAAATGAATGTTCTTAAACTAAAATGTTTGACTAGTATATAAGTGAGTCATTCTCGATTGCCACTGACCTCGTCATTAATACCTTTCTTGTCACACCCCTCTCGTGTATTACATGACGAATGTACACTCAAGTATCATAACCTGTTAATCACTAGGACGCGAAATTACCGGTTGTTCACTAGATGTCTATAATTATTTGACATTACTCGGCCTGTAGCTGATTCTACGATGTAGAACTACGTATGGATTGACGAGCTTGTTTGGTCATTAATGTTTCGAAACCAATGACAAGGTAAGATGAATTGGGGACTTGGCGACCGTATTTTGGCTGTTTGAATCTTATAGCTGACGAATTTCCCTTGCTCATAAATCGTCAGATTCTATTTAGTTCCCCAAGGGCCCAAAACTATATTCTGTCGTATGTTTGACATTTCTTTTACAAATATAATTGAGGTAGGCTATTTGGAGGTGGTTCTGGTTGAAACCGTCTTCGATGCTACATCACACCAAAACGAAACGAAGTTAACTATTGTATTAGACCAAGTTGGTCCTTCGTTATCAATAATTATTATCGATCATCACAGGCTGTTTCGTCGATTACATACTATACACTTACATTGTCTGTTATTACTTTTCAGTATTTTCTGATAATTTAAATACAAGTAAGAATCTTAAGCTTTTAAAATTTAATAGAAAAAGTGTCCAAATGGAACCCTATCAATAATAAATATTGATAGAAATCCGCCTTGATCTCTCAATCAACTACAAATATTTGCCAAAAGAAAAGATAAAAATGAGAGTGTTTGTTTTACTAAATACATTCTTATTTTATTTTCTTAATCTTATATCAACAGATAGCGTAGGCGCCAGAATATCTCTGTGCATAGTTAATACAAACTTATCATAACAAAGTAATCGAGCACAGCTGACGTTGGTTCTGTTCAAACCCCAAAAAATATATATCACTACCGAGAGAGTGTCACTTGCGTCTTTTTAGGCTTGGAGAAGTGTTATCACGATAATAACGTTTTTGACTGTGTGGATTATAATGTCAGCTTTAATAACATCGAGACAAAGTCATAATTGCTTTTTCTGATGGATTATGATTGCCGACCTGATTGTTTGGGTCTAGAATGCGGTTCCCACGGTTCCGACATGCAGCATTCTTCAGACCAAATGGCAGTTTAGTGAACTCGTAAGAACCTTTATGTCCAGGATGGTGACGATTAAATACTGTGCTAATTTTAAATGACATATGTTCATTGGATAGGGAATGCAACAACGTCATTTTACTCGTAGATTATGAATTCACTATGATTTGCAGAGGTAAATGCGTGCGGTTTTCTTTGAACTCCGTGAATACCTCAGTTAGTCGTTCATTTGCCGCAGATTTGCATGGATGGCTTTCTAATGGTATAGTGGACAGAAAAAGAGTACGTACATACTAATAATTCTCTATTTTTTTTTTCTTAGAAATGTTTTCATTTTCGAACCTAATACACAAAGAATATCCTTTATAATCGAGATGTATTATTATTAGATATATAGCGCACGCCTGGCAATTCCTAAAGTCCGTAAAATAGTCAAGACAGCTATTCTCTAGGATATCTAAGGGCAAAGAATATACTGAAGTGTAAAGTGTGCCCTGAAAGCTTTAGAGCGATAATTGTTTGCCTCCGGCTTTTCCCCTCGCAAAACAAAATAAACAAAGCACCACAAAAGCAAAAGAACACAGAATTTAGAATTGCACTAAAATAAAACGGTAAAGCCGCATACGTGAGTCTGTGAAGAGAGTAAATTGCGAATGCAATTCCTTTGGCACGCTGAGCCACAGAGAACGCTAAAGCTGCAGTAATCGGGCAGGCTGATTATGTTGGCGTAGCATATATTATTTTTTAACGGTGTAATACTTGGTAAATATATATTTCGTCCGTTATGTTTATGTCTCTTGATTACTTTCTCTACCAGGGATCGGAAAATCGGACAGATATTTACCTAAAGTATCCAAAATTGTGTTGCTATTTCACTCATACTTAACAGAAAGCTGCCCATACCTAGAAGTAAACCACAAAGCAGCCGCCATAGTTTAGGTAAATATATACGATTATCCGACCCCCGCTTACTACAAATGCAGGGTTCTAGCTTGGCTGGCTACGGTCTTTCAATTCCTCCGCGATATAGTTATTTTCGATGCAGTTTTGGCCATGACTTGTATCGATAAATGTATCGCACTCTCACTTTCTGTTCTCGCTATCTAATGTGTCCTAATTTGGCTAAGCATAATGATATCGCCAATCTTGCATTATATCGGCTTTATCAGGACCACATGACTTCTTTATTATTCGAACTGGTATGCTTGCTCGAGAAAACTTGCACTTTGACTACTATATGCTTCGATATCTTGAATGTCATAACTGAGAAATAATATGTCATATTAGTAACTTCGAAGAGGGTACATTGCTAAAGTAGACATTTATAAAAGAAGCGAGATCCAACTGGAATATATTTAACGGGTGATAACAAAAAAATGAGAATTCGTTCAGAGGTGTAAAAAAATACTCGTGTATCTTTTTAGCACAATTTGATATTATTGGAAAATATGTACATAGAAACTATTTACAAAATCATCAATGCACATTAGAATAGGACTCGTGGTCAGCTGTTCCACTCAGTATAGACATGACGTTGGAACAAGACTCTTGGACGGAATTCTTGTCCATTTTCCGCACACATGTTTTAATTATTTATATCAGTTGGGTACAATTTTCAGCTCTCCAATTATTTTTGTATACTAAACTGCTCAAATAACCTAAGAAATCTTCAATCGGCCGACATTGTGCAAGGTTTATGGGGTTTCGGATTTTCGGTACAAATGGTATATTATTAGCGTCTAGGAAACGCGTCGTTTTTTTGGCATAATGCGACGATGCTTTATCCGACCAGAACATATTCTCCATCTGAGTGATGTTTGCGAATAAATGCTATCAGTATTTTTTTCAAGCATTCGCTCTCATACACTTTTTGGTTGACCGCTAAACCACTCGGTTAGAACGACAGTTTCGAAAGACCTTTGTCGGATATAGCCACATAAAGCATAACTTTCTGCTCAAACTTGTGCTTATACTTGTGTTTTATATCGTCTGGTGTTGTAAAATTATTGCTGGTGTAGTATCGGTCATTTCCAGGTATATGCGTTTTACTCAAAGGAAAATAACTTTTATCGTCCAAAATGAATGATTTTCCTTTGTAATTTCGGATCATCCAGCGACACTGTGATATAATAGTCAGTTTTTGCTGTTCAGTGTATTCCGGTGCTCTCACCTTCTTGCGGCATTTCAGACCTATCTTTTTCAAGAACGAACAAGTGCACGGTTGGGAACACTTTATTTTTTCTCGCGGCATCTCGTTGGCTCATAGGATTATTATCGTTAAAAGTGCTATGGTGTAGGTTCATCCTTCTCTTGGTCATTATCTTCGCTGGTCGCCGGCTACCACTTTTGTGATCTATCGTCAAGGATGCAAGAATTCTATAAATAGTGGAGACTAAGTACATATTCTTTACTAAAATTATCTACAGTAGACTTTTTCCCCCAGTTATAGTTTGAATTATAAAAATGTTCAACCGTTTTCGCAGCGTTTCTTGTTTCGACACCATTTTGACAAATATTAATGCTTGAAAAACAAAATCAAATGAAGTTTAAGAACCTCAAAAGAAGTAGTAACAACTTCATAAACAAAGTTTTTTGTCTAAGTGAATAGTCTTGTTTTGAGGTCCATAGAAAGTTATTCTCATTTTTTTGTTATCACCCGTTAGCAAAGTGAAGTTGTGGTGTTTGTTCTCTCAAAGGCCAATTAAGCAGACTGTTAATTATGTTATAGCGTATAAAACGAAATACAGCAGCTCTATGAATGCAAATATTTGATACCAGTCTAGCAAGCGGTCGCGCTTCTGTATTAGATATTCGTTTCTGCTGTCGTCTAATGTGTACATACGCTACACAGTTTTATTATTAGGATCATATCTAGAAAATTCTTTAAAGCATTTGCAGATAGACATCGAGAGAAGCCGAGAAAAGTATTGTAATTTCAATGACGCTGCCAGCTAATTAAATACAAATACTGTCAACTTACTATTTAATTTTTTATGCGATTTCCTCAGCTTCAAAATTTTCGAAGTTCGTATCGAAAGTAATTGTTGTGCCCCAGACGTTGAACAAGGGTTCCGCACACATTATGACTATTGCGACAGTCTTTGTGGAGGGAATATGGACGACATGAAAATTTGGCATATGGACAAGATGGAAATTTGGACGGAGGGCATATGGACGTGATGGAAGTTTAGACGGAGGGCATATAGACAAGATGGAAATTTGGACGAAATGGGAATGTGGACGAAGTGAACCTAAACGGTTCCGCATAGCGGCAAATGACAGTGTCACAGCTTTCATTGACGTGATTTCCCGTCTTTGGCAATCAAGAGTTCTCTGTATTATGAGTATATATATATTCTCTTTGATGAAAGCCAACAACTCATTAAAAAACTTAATACGACCAGTAAAAAGTCTTATGTCGTATGTACCATACAACCTCATAAAATTACGTCATTTTACCGTGGCACAGGAACAGCTAATATATTTGCGTAGGCTTAATCGAAAGTAAACATAAACATCGTCCCACTATCGCAGGGGTTCTCAAACAGCGCCAGTAAGTAGAGTAAGGTTAGGCTAAAGTTAGGCATAATTTATTTTCACTATATTGCACATTACGAGTATTTAGGTACAAATGGCCGATTTAATATGATTTCATGATGCACAGAAGCATTATTTACCAGTTAAAAAAAACCAATTGAGACATTATTGGTGCGTATTAATGTACTTTATTTTACTGCACGGCCGGCCGCCTGAGGACAAGGTCTTTGACCATTGCGTGTTGCTAATGACTATTTACCGCATTGAACCGTGGTCACTCAAAGGCTCCAGAGTGCAATAGAGAAGAGAGTATGCTTGGAGTTTTATTTTATTTTTCATTTAAAACAAATATGTAACTTAAAAATTAAACATAAATGATGGTTAGCGAAAACCGCGCACGGTTTATCTATTTATCTGTGAGATTAAAATCTGATCTGTAATGAGAAGACTTAGTAGAAGAACCGGAGTAACAGACATACGTCGAAGAATTGCGTAAAATTGCCAATCAACAGAACACATCAACACAGGGCTCGTAGAACCGACACGGCCACGGGGGACGACGAGTTCTTGAGTGGCGAACACGCACCGGAAGACCTATAGATAACAAGACTCCCAGAAGGAGAACTGATTGACCTGGCTGATGTCGCTGTCCGCTGGATACGGGCGGAGATTTTTTGCGGAGGCCTCTGTCCAGAAGTGGATGTCTTTTGGCTGATGGATGATGATGGCGTATATATGAAGTAGGGTTACTTATATTTCGAGTATGTAGGGCGCCGAGACAAAATAATAAACCTATAAATGCGTACGCGAGCAGTTTGAGAACCATTGCACTACCTCGTTTACCGACGGGATGAGTATCATGTTTACACGCATAACTAGCTTACCAACTATGTAAATACATACTGGTTGCGTCGATTAAAATAATTATGTACTTACCAACGAGACCGGCTCCGAGTGCGGGACACCTGAAATTAGATACCAGCGTTAAAAAAGCAATTTCTCTTAAACATGTGCAAAAAAAGCCGTGTGTGTAAGTACGACGAATATAATATAAGATTTGTTGCGAAGGAACTACGTTACAAAAGCACGCAGGTAATAAGATAGTTTGAGCCCCGGGGAAGGACATAGGATAGTTTTTATCCCGGAAATCATCCCTTAAGGGGGTAAAAAGGGGAGTAGAAAATTGTATAAGGAATCAATAACCGCTGAACCGATTTAGTAATTTGATATAGAAATAGTTTGAATACCAGGTTTGTACAAAGAATCTTTTTTATTACGGAAATCATCCCTCGAGGGGTGAAAAGCGAGTGGTATTGATTATTGAATAAAAAGAGATAATGTTTGCAATTCAATTTAAATTGGGCGTTTTAAACCCCGCTACAAACTAATTCTACGCAAACGAAGTCGTGGGCAGAAGCTATTTATTATATTTACAGGCAAGCGGCTGAGCGAGAGATCCGAGCGCAGAGGCCATATGAGTGAGCGAGACACACGCACCGCTCACCGCTGCTGCTGTCGCGCAAGTCGTGGCCGGTCCGTTAAACGGCAATCGCAGCGACTAAAATGTAACTTGTAAGGATTCCCCACCTCTATTCTGCGACCACACCTAGTACTTACCGCTCTCGGTCGGGTATTAAATAGGTTTAAAATACTAGCCTTCAGACAACTTAATTTTCTGAAATCCCCGGAAAGTTTAAAATCCTAGGCGATTAGAGTACCCAGCGGCTTCAACTGGAAGGATTAAACTTCTCATCAGTTACTTAGGTTAGGTGGTACTCTATAAGGCAGTTAAAAAACTGTGCCGGAATTAGTGTCCAGCTCTCAGCATAAAGAAATATCCTTTTTAAGAAATATCTTCAAACTGAATGTGCAATTCATTAAAAGTTATATTGAATAACTGAATAAATTTCTATGGAGAATTAGAGAGGAGTAATTATTTCAGGAAATATCTTGACTACGCGATGCAGGAATTGTACGGGTATGTCTATAAAAACTGAACTGGAACGTTTACTTTTTTAACCGATTCTGACAAGCGATATTATAACATTTGTAATATTGAAATAGTTTTATATAACCGCTATGACCGACGGTCTTGTGCTTTTGCCAGAGGGAATCGTCTGTCAATTGCCAATGGCCACAACCGTCTGCCAACGGTTGGTTTAATGCTTTAAGTGGAAGCTTACAAATATTTCGTCAGGTATATATATTAAATAAAATATGAATATATACTTTTAACAGTAAAATCTAATGCATAAAAAGAAAATTCCTAGGTCTGAAATTGGTGAAATTAAAAAGTTACAGGCTTGAGGCTGCAGCCAACCCGTCGGTGTAGAGCGGAAGCGTCGCGCGCGTCATTTCCGCCGCCGCGTAAGTGGCACCCTAAGGCTGGGGCTCCAGGGGAAATTACATTATTTGACCACATACTGGGTTACAACCTCATAATTTATGATAGCTTCCTCACTATAACTATTTAACCTTTCATTTCTTTACTAAGCACACGTAATATCG
The DNA here is from genome assembly GCA_932273695.1 of Apotomis betuletana. Classification (NCBI taxonomy): domain Eukaryota; kingdom Metazoa; phylum Arthropoda; class Insecta; order Lepidoptera; family Tortricidae; genus Apotomis; species Apotomis betuletana. Next base: position 7,029,110 of record OW026318.1, on the reverse strand, counting down.
ATATACTTGCTTGCATGAAAAGGTGTAAAGTAAAATAGAAGAGCGTTTAGGCTTAAAATACTATTTGGAATTTTGGACTACCAAAATAAATGGTCCGTCTCTAATAGTATCCTATGCAAGTAGGTAATGACCTATTGCAATGCAAAATGGCACGAAGTATGAGTGCCATAGTTCTACCTATTACGTGCGTACCTAATAGGTAAACCATAAAGCAAAATGTCTCAAATCAAAACAACGTATTTACTGTACCTTTAATGTAAACGGACTTTATTTTATAGTAAAACTATCTAAGCATCAGATAGTGATGCTTATGTAATGTGTGTCCAGAAACGGAGAACGTTTTTTATGCGTAAATTTCCCGAAAACGTTCTCATCCATAATAAATCAGGAAACGTTCTCGCGAACGGAACATCTCTAGCATCAGAATCGCTACGAACGTAATGGGACGTTAACGCCAAAGCTTTTTGAAGTAAAAAACGCCTAGAACTGTAAAGTACCTCAAATGCTCAGTAGTTTTAGGACCTGAGCAAGAAAATGCTCCAAAGTACAACAAATGAAATCAAAGTGAAGTAAGAAGCATATAGTTGATTGATGGTCTGTCACTTGTATCTGCAATAGGAAGAATAATACCAGTTCGTTAGCTGGCTACTGGGGGTTTAGAATAGTTTCCGTGACTCAGCATCACCTGTCTTGTACGCACAGTATTGAAAGGAAAGTGACAGGTAGTATTTGACGTGAGACAAAGAGGCGTGTCATAATTATGCTAGACATGGCTAGACGTAGTGGCTACGAAATAGGAATATCCCTTAGTCCCATCTCGCAGCCAGATTTCTACCAAATCTTCCCAAATCCTGACTGGCTACAAGATGGGAGTTCACTTCCTCATTTCGAACTTTTCGAAGCTAGTTACCAAATCTGGGTACGAACTGAACCTAAACCAAAAAATGGGGGAGAACTCCTAAAGGAGGAAGTATGAATTAAAAGTAGTGGATTTAGTAGGGTAGAGATGTGCCTTTTCCAGAAATTGTTCCACATTTTGTATGGGAAATGTAGGTAAAAGTAGAAAGAGGGCCGTAGGTACGAACAGATCAATAAAACGCCCTCGCATCAGTTTGCACTGGATGCTAGCTTTAGGTAGGCTGGAAATAGGCCAGCGGGCCGACAGTCGGACGTGTCTTTGTGCCGTGAAACATAGTCTGCGGGGTTCATACTTTTTGTTGTTCGCATTATAAGCATTGTGTCCCAGTTTGGCTTCTGATTCCACCTATTTAAGGATGCGGCATGCGGTCTTGTAAACGGACTGAAATTATCAAATACCCTGTATCCAAATGCCTGTAAGGTCGCCTATTGTTTGCCCTTATTGTAATGCTAAGTTATCTGTATCTTATTTATTTCTTGTTGATGTGTGCCATAAAGATTAGAGTAGTATTTTCTAATATACAACTACAAAACTGTGTTGAAAATAAATCTTCTAGTCTTTATTTCAGGAAAAATCTTAACATCGCGAGATAGGTATTGTTTGCGCGAGTGGCGCCAGCTTACAGCGCCACCTGTTGGCAATAAAATCTTTGTCCCCTGATCACGCCTAAACGTTTGGACGTCATTTATACCATTTTGGTACAGGGATAGCTGCACATCCAGAAATGGTTACAGCATGCTTTATACCAACGTCCTTATCGGTCCTACGGCGCGTATATATTTCCGTTAGTGGGTTTGTATCTACGCAAATTCGGTCTTACTGGTAGTAAGTGCAGGCCTGATACAGTTTTAGTCAAATCTAGAAAAATCTATTTACAGTCAGCGTCAGATAGTTAGTAGCAGTCAAATTGGCCAAATATATCAGAACAGATCTTTATTTGTATAGACGTAAGGTTGTGTTACGATATATTTGGCCAGTTTGACTGCTACTATCTGACGCTGACTGTACCTAAATCTATGTATGTAAGTAATGTGTGCAACGCGTAGGGTGGGTAATTAAAATAATAACAGCAGAAGACACCATTGTTACAGTAAATAACATATGATTAACTTCAAACAAAGTAAATGTACAATGATTCAGTAATAAATTATAATTGACAATGATGCCTTGCAATAAGGGCACATTCTTCTAGAAACATAATGGCTCTTATGACTTTGTGAACATTAAGTATGAGCCGTGTTAATAGGACTGGCCTTCGTATGTATCACCAATAATTAGATGCCTAGAATATGACCAGTGCTGATGGAATGTAAAGCCAATTGATCTTCTGGCTGAGACATTTTACATCTCCGAATTTAATTTGTTGACCACAGGAGATTGTCTACATCTCCATTAAACTTAGCAATAAGCTTATTTTATTTTAAAATTGACGCCTGAGACCCTGTACATCACTGAAAGTATAGTTTAAGTTTATGGTAATTTAATACATCCAAAGACAGTATACATCTCCCTGTATAAAATGCCCAGTGATTTGTATGTTGCATTACTGCTATAATAATTATTAATGTAAATTGATTTTTTTTTATATGTAACTCAGAATCTGACATGTAAAAGAGCTCTTGTAGCCTACTTGCAGAATAAAGTTTTGATTTTGAATTTATTTTAGTTTCCTTTTCGCTTATTATACGAAGATTTATCCCTGTGACAGATGGATAGATAGACGGATGGACGAACATTTGAGGCTTAGTACTTGGGTTCTTCAAAATAAAGAGTTTCGTCTAAAAAGAGATAACATTGCTACATTTCCACAGTAGGTACCTAACATGAATGTGGGTAATCATTGCAAATAAAACTAGACTAGTATTTTTGTTCAGGAGAGGAGGCCGACTTATATTTATAAGGAGTCCAAAATAACAGCAAGAGGACTTATTCTAGAAATATATAACATTTTCTTTGGTTTCTGCGTCTGTCACACATTTAAATAAAACTCTTGCTGTTATTTTGGACTCCTTAAACAGAAGTTTCATCATTATATTAAATATAAAACTAATAATTACTGGTCTTCTTTATATAAGGTTTTCATACACTTAGTAGAAACTCAAATCAAGTTCTAAACTCTCATTAAATTAAGGATTTAAAATTCATAAATGCGAAAATTGGAAAATATTTTAAAAACTAAATTGGGATAATTATTAAATTGACGAAATTTCTAACATATTTTTTTAAACAATGAAGCATTTATTTTTAAATTTATATGTTCTTGTATGTAGGACATAAAACATGCTGATATGCAAACCAATAAAACTTTTAATTATCTACAAATATACATTTTGCTAGTGTATTTAAAGAGTTTAGAATATTCAAACAGAAGCATAGTATATATGGCTTAAACAGTTTATTTCCAATCTTATATGTGGCCTTTTTGGAGTAGCTGATAACGATAAACATGCATTTTTTTATCAAATTATCTATTGAAAAGATTTCTTCAAACTGAAAACATTCTAAGAACTAAATAATAAAATTATTCTAGATACTAACGTAGGCAGGTCATATTTCGCTGATTCAGCTGTGCATGCACTAGCTAGCGGCGATAAAATGAGAGCAATTTTATTGACTGATTTGCAGTGACGGTGTTTACGGCAACCGGTCCAGGAATGCCACCGTATCACAATTACAGAACCTAAAATTCCACAACTTCTCCATACGATCATAGCATCTTTTAAATATTCAAAGAATAGTTATAAGACCAATAAAAACACTAAACATTGAAGAAATATCCAGATACGAAAGGATGACACTCTGTGACACAAAGTAAAGATCAATTTCTTGTCTTATCTTAAGCAGATAAATGTAAGTAACTTACCAATTAATATTTTGACACTGAATATGCACTGGTATTTGTTTGTAGTTATAGTAAACAGTCACAATAACTTATAAAATAACAAAACCACAATTAGCTGAATCCAAATATTGAACTTATTGACACCCTTCGAACCATAGACCAACTGTTTTTGTTTTTATTTATATTTCACTTTCAGTTTCAATGACAATAAAAGTATAGAAAATCAAAAAAAACTTTGTATTTTTGAAAGCAGACATCTTTTTACTAATTGTTATTTATAAGTTAAACAAAATCCTGAAAATAATATATTTTTTGCATTTGTTCTAATGAGAAACCTTTTTTAAAGAAACTTTATTGAGCTTTCTCTATATTGTCTATGTTTAATAAATAAAGTATTGCTATAGTAAGCATATCAATATTAATTTCCAATTTGCGATAGTGTAGTTTTCGGAATATTCTAATTACTATACGAGATAATTTAATGTACAGTTAAAATAAACCATTAAATTAAATTTATTGCTTCTGGTAGCAAAAACATTACGTCAACATGTCAACAAATAGAACGTCATTTTCTTTGACGTTTAGTTCGCAAGACTTGGGTAATGGATGGGTTCATCGGTCGCTCTCATTTGCGTACTATCTTTATAAATTCAAGATAGTGCAGTACAAAATACTGTAGATAAAACAATCGCACCGTATGGCGTTTATGCATTATCAGTGAATCGCGTAGTGATTTACGTGAAGGTTACAGTGATTTTAGTGCGTAACTTAAACCATGACGGAACAAGCCAAGTTCGAGGGGAACTCTGACCCTAGTTTATCAAATGCAGGTCTCGCTTCTGGTGGAGATGCGCCTATGTTCAGAAATCCGATTCCGTCTACTTCTTTTGCAAATAGTACTCTAGGGCCCCCCGTGTTGCCTCCCAGACCTGATTTGGCTGTACAACCTAGTTACAGTATAACTCCTGGTTACGGGGGTTACGGAGGGATGAATTCTTACGGTATGGGTGGTATGGGGGGGATGGGTTATGGCAACTACGGATATGGAGGCTTTGGAGGGGGCTATGGGATGGGAGGTATGGGTGGCATGGGTGGAATGTCTCCGTATGGGGGATACAACAGATATGGACCTATGCATGGTGATATTGAAAACAGGTGAGTTTATCTTCCTGTATTTATTACTTTGCTACTGATATGTGACAATGTATTTGTGATTATTGTATTAAGCAGTTTACACTCACGTGAAATTGTCAGGAACAACCTGACATATTTTGAACTTGCAGGTGCTCTTTATCAGGGACTGCTACATGTAGAGTGCCGTGGTAACTTCAAGATGTCGGGCCATTCCTGACAATTACATGTGAATGTAAACTGCTTAATACAATAATTAGATTTGTATCACGAAAGTTTTAATAAGATTAATGTATTTGCAATTGTTATAATTGTTTAATATCAAAACTTACTTGTTATTGCAATTTATATTAAGTATTAACAGAAGCATTATTCTTATTTATACTTTGAATAATACATGCCGTTCCTTGGGACTCATTTATTTATTAGAAAATTGAATAGTATGTATGTATCATATGTTGCTAAACGAGTTTAATTTCATTCACTCAAAGAGTAATATCCAATTACATAATCAAAAATGTAAACACGAGTTGAGATAACATGATGTCAATAAGTAAGATTATATTTAAATTAACACATTGGTGCAAATATTGACTGTTTTGGAGGAAGCGATATGTGCCACAGTTCCTACGAGTTAAGTAAAAAAAAAATAGGTTCAGGTTACTAATAATTCAGCCTTGGTTAGTAGGTAAACAAAGCCAATTTTTACATACACAATGAAAATGACTTGCATTCTGTGCATATTTGCATTCTGATTTATTTAAACATATGGCAGGTTTATAAGTTGAATACAGCTCATGTTGATGACACAGCGGCATGACGGCATTCTCTAAGCCTTAACCATTTGACAGTTAGTGAACGATTACTTTGGTGGCCATCATTATTAAATTTGAGAAGTGTTGAAGTCTAATTCCGATTGGTAGTTACTGACCACTGACCACTTTTTAATATCGCGTTTTTTCCGAATGTTATTTAATAGAATATCATAGATATCTTTGAAACTAGCCCACTATAATATAAATATGTGTAATAATAAGCGAAAAACCGAAATGGAATAATGGTATTTTGTATGGAGCCGAATAACAGTACAATCCCAATCCTTGGTTTTAAGTTAAATTTCCAAGTTCACTTAAATTCAGATTTGTAAGTATAGCATGGAAAGAATATATGTATTTCTTTTATTTATTACTTATTTCAGGCAACTGCAGTCTATACATACCGAAATATCTTAAAACTTACATAAGTACAATTATTAAATACAAACAATAATGAACAAAAAAACTAGAATGTTAAATTGCAAGATGTGGCTCAGAAAGCGACACCGGCACCCGAATTAAGTAAACTATTTTATTTCGGTATAACTTAAAGGAATAAATCATTGTTTTTAAGGTTCATTCAAATGGCAGAAGAAAGTTCCCGTCCCGCCTTCGACTCGATACAAAGTCTGGTCAATGCGGTTGGCAGTGTCGCCATGATGCTGGAGAACACATTCTTCGCCCTCACCAGTTCATTTAGAGCTATTTTAGGTAAGTTTTACACTAACAGCTTAAGAAAGAAATCAATTGGGTCAATAGAAAGTCCGGTCAATGTGTAAAGGCAGACATTGTCGCCATCATGCTCATGGAGAATACATTTTTTACCCTCTTAAGCTCATTCAGAGCTATTTCAGATAAGTTTTTCACCAGTATTAGAAGAAAGAAACTATATGCAAAGGACATGAGGTATTTTAATTTTAATTTCTGGATGTTCTTATCCTTTAAATTGACAGCAAAAAAGAAAGATTGATGGTTCCAACCTAGTAAGGTTGGATAAAGCAAACTATTCTGGTTAGAGAAAATTAAATGGTCAAAGATTATGTGCAATATAATATTTATAGTGCATATTGCCAAGTTAAGAAGGGTTGTAGATATTTTCTTGCATCGGTGGCGTCTTGTCAAAGAAATTCATGCAAGCAGAAATGACTTGCTTTGCCTCAAAATGCAATAAAAAAGGTTGCTCAAAAGCGAATGGGTCTACATTAACATACAATCCTTTTCTTAAATCTTTTTTTCTGACCCGTATGTAAAAAAAGGTCACTAAAAATAAACCCAATAAAAGGCAACAAACGCCTTATTTTGCTTCAATTTTAGTGAAACTTAGTGAAAGAAGCAGAATCTTTCCACCTATAATGATACATATAATGATCGTTCAATCATTCTAGTGTAACTACTAACCACCTACTCATATCCAAGCACATTTATGATTATTCTATTAAAGATCACTTTTGCCTTAACTTTGATATAATATGATGACAGTTAACACTTTGCACGCCGTAAGTTATAATCGGTACCGCGCTCCAACAGCTGATCACGGGCACCGCTCGTGATGCTCTTTTTCCCAAGAACGCCGCGCATTTTTAAGGTGCCACCTATGGTTCGCCGGCGATTTTCGGTGATATTGTAAGATTTATAAAATAATAATTAACGTAGATACAGGAATAATTTCTTTTTTATTTAAGAGGTGTTTTAGTATTTGATAATGATAAAAATAAAACAATGTGTTTATAATATTTATTTTATTTTAAAACTGTCGCTGAAAAGAACTCGTTTTATGAAAAAATAAAAACTCTAACATGGATTTGTTAGGTAGCCCGCGCAGCGCACTGACGAGGCAGCGCGGGCGACGCATCGTCATGCCTTTCCCCCAACCCTCACGTTAATAAATTGTATGTGTGCGGGTAGCTTAAACGTTCTTCTACACGTTGCTATTAAGCGGATCACGAACTGTGTTCGATATTTTAATACAAACAGTATGAAATCTGATCACGAGTACTATTCGTTATCCGCGACTCTAAGAAAAAAAGTGTCACGAGTGGTACTCGTCATCGGCGAGCTAGACATGGCAGTTATTAAAATGGCCGGCGAATTAGAGAAAAAATGCGTACCGAGTGATTCTCGTGATCGGCGTGCAAAGTGTTAACAATGTTATAAAAACTCATTTTCTTATTTACTAAGTATGTCGCCACCAGGGTCATATGGTTCGAGTTAAGTGATATTTGTGTTCAATGCCAATAGTTAAAACAGGTTTTTAGTATCTTATAATGTTCGAAAGTTAATAGCAGAACATTCAGTAGACATAAACATACTATTTTACTCGTCTGGTTCGGTGGTCTAATAGGTAAGGTAAGACGCCCATGCTGATCCAGAAAACCGTAGGAAACGCGGATTCCAAACCGCCCGAAAAACAAATTTTTAATCTATACTCTTTAATGTAAACAATAAGACTTATAGATATTACTGAACAGTTTAATCGTACATATCTTTTTGCAAATCTACAGAGAACGTGCATTTTATTAAAAACGCTAAATCCATTGGCTAAATCGTAACAAATAATACAATGGAATGGATAGGGCTTAAGTAAAAGTAGTAATATACATATTTTATATATTTTGCATATCTTAGCACATAGTTATTCAACCTTATATCTATCATAATAAGATCGAATTCCGCACACATGGTGTTGAGTTATTAATTTAGCACGTCATACAATAATAAAACCCATGTACACTGTGTAGGTATTATATTCAGTATGTAGTTATTACGAGGGGGGTCATTTAAATGACTCTTCGCTGTTTATGACTGCAGTTTATCATCTGTAGGCAAGTATATTATTATAACTATTGTAGCTAATGTTATTTTTCGTGTATTGACTTTCGTCTAACGTCTGACTAGCCTTTTTTATTTACGTAAGCAACTGTACATAATTAGGCATTAAAACACTCGTGTGATCCTATTATGAATCTCGCCTTCAACTCGTTTCATAAAACCACACTCTTGTTTTGTTTTAAGACCTCTCATTATAGACTGGTAGAAAAATCCAAATATCGGCTTCCTTTACCGTCCTAACGGCATTTTGTGAGCCATTTTGGCAACATGACTTTTCCGATGTAAAAAAGCCTGCTGAATTCGATTCTGGATGTTGCCAAGCCGAATTTTGCCCCCCTCCCCCCATTTTCTTCCATCACGGTTTTTACGGTTTTATACAAAAAGTCTTATAGTTAGAAAAAAAGTGTCAAAGACAAGAATAATCTCTATAAAATTTCCTATAACATGGTGTATAAACTTTTTTAGTAGGCCTTATGGTTTGTGAGCAATATCTTCCCGAACTTCATAGACTGGTAGAAATTTCTAAATATCGGCTTCCTTTACCGTGCTAACGGCATTTTGGGATCCATTTTGGCAACATGACTTTTCCGATGTAAAAAAGCCGCCCGAATTCGGTTCTGAATGTTGCCAAGCCGAATTTTGCCCCCCTCCCCCCTTTCCCTCCCTTTTTGACCTCAAAATATGTCCCTTATCACGATTTTTACGGTTTTATACAAAAAGTATTACAGCTAGAAAAAAAGTGGCAAAACAAGAATGATCTCTATAAAATTTCCTATAACATGGTGTATAATTTTTTTTAGTAGGCTTTATGGTTTGTGAGCAATATCTTCCCGAACTTCATTATTTTTTTAAAAATTGATAAACTTGGTCGAGGCAGTGAAATACACTTATTTTGGGATAATTGGTATCGCACAGGATCCAGCCGCTCTGCAGCGCTTGACGCTGATATCCAGTTGGCGTGCTGCTTATTACAAGTCAAGACTCACTAGGCTTTCAGTCATAAGCAGTCGTCAGATATACACGCAGAACCGTACCCAAGTCGGGCTAAAAGGGACGTAGAAAATAAAAATGCTTGACCATGAAGTCCTTCGAAATGCTCAGTTCTACGCCAGATTCTCCAGAAATGTGCCTTAGAAATGCAGTTACCCAGGATCTTGCAACAGTAAAAAATAAAGTGTCAATTCTCACTGCTAAGCAGCTTGGCTCACTCTAAGTAACGAAGTTTGTTTCCGAAAGGCTCACCAACAGCAGGTCTACAATACAATACAACGCAAAGTTCAAAATGAACAAAGGCCCGACCTTCAAGACCTGTACAAGGCAGGTCGTTCAAAATCTACCATATGGCGTCTGATGTGGGGGGCAAACGCTCAGGCGCTGGAGTGGTGCCAAACAAAGCATAGCTTGCATCGTCACATACTCGACTTGTACAACAGGGACAGGAACTTCTCAGCCTTTCGCTCATGGGGTGTATGTGTTGAGTAGTTCACAGTGCTTTCGATAACGGAAAACGGAATACTTTTAATCAAAGGAGTGTCTAGGTACCTAAATGTTTTAGAAACGCAAATTATCAATTTAATTATTTTATTACCTGCAATAAAGCCGTTCGAATCGCCAGTGCCTGAGTAAAACGCCAGAATATTCTAACGTTCTAAAGCAGTCCCTTAATTGTGTCATGATGATGAATCATAAACAACAACAACACTAATAACCAGTCTTCTGGGTGGGCTATGCACAGTGTGGAGCACATGTCGAGTGTCGGTTTCCTCATGAATAGCACGTAATTTTGAGGTATCGACCTCAGTTGGTGACGCTTGAACCTTAGTCTCGTCTGCAAATCCTCGCACTACGACCACATTAGTCCCGCTCGCGCGTTCGCGGGTTAAAAACTGCGAGCCTAACCTTGTTTGAAGGTATTGAGTAATCTTTAAGGAGCTGCTTGGCAGTGAGAAGTGACACTTTATTGTTTTCTGCTGCAAGATCCTGGGTAACTTAGGTACTATGGTACTATTATATTCTTACAGGCTAAGGCTGACTGAGATCTGAGTGCCCCGACCTCCATACTAGGATTCCCTGTGCTGTGGAGACCAGGCTCCTCCTCTGGTTGACATGCTAATTTGGTTACTCATGCAAAAAGTAAAAAAAAAAAAACTAATGCCCGTTTCTGGAGAATCTGGCGTATGACTGAGCATTTTGAATGAGTTCATGGTCAAAACTAAAGCATTTTTATTTTCTACGTCGCTTTTAGCCCGACTTGGATACAGTTCTGCGTGTAAATCTGACGGCTGCTTATGACTGAAAGCCTCGTAAGTCTTGACATAATAATAAGCAGCACGCCAACTGGATGTCAGCGTCAAGAGCTGCAGAGCGGCTGGATCCTGTGCGATACCAATTATCCCAAAATAAGTGTATTTCACTGCCTCGACCACGTTTATCAATTTTTTTTTAAATAATGAAGTTCGGGAAGACATTGCTCACAAACCATAAGGCTTTCTAAAAAAATATACACCATGTTATAGGAAATTTTATAGAGATCATTCTTGTTTTTGACACTTTTTTTCTAGCTGTAATACTTTTTGTATAAAACCGTAAAAATCGTGATTAGGGATATATTTTGAGGTCAAAAGGGGGGAAATAGGGGGAAGGGGGCAAAATTCGGCTTAGCAACATTCAGAACCGAATTCAGCAGGCTTTTTTACATCGGAAAAGTCATTTTGCCAAAAGGTATCAGCTTTATTCGTCCCATTCGCTTTTCGTTCAATTCTTATTACGTCTCATTCTGCATTCGTCACTCATTCTTTATTCGTCGTGTTCGCCATCTATTCCTATCTTCCTAAGTCCAATTCTATAACTTGTCTCATTCTTAATAAGTTTTATTCGTTATTCGTCACATTCTTCTTTGGACTCATTCTTCATTCCTCCCTTTCGAATTTAGTCTCATTCACACTTTATCTTTAGTCACATTCGTTATTGGTCTCTCTCTTATTTTGGCGTTACTGGCAAATCGTCTCGTTCTTTTTGGGGTACGTTCGCTACTCGTCTCACTAGATACACGTTTTATTCGCTATTCATATTTCTTTTGACCGGATCGGTTATTCATAGTTGAACAAATTAAGCTTTATGACCTATGATTACTTACCTACTTTTGAATGCCTATTTATGAAGCGAGGTTCCTGGTGGTGTGTAAAGTTAGGTTTACCTTAAGTTTTTGAGATAGCTAGGTAATTGTATGCAAAACAAACTGTAGTAGGTATAGGTAAATGGATAACTAGATAATAAGTATCAGGTATCACCTTGTCGGTACCATATAAGGAGAGGCATTCCAAACATGAGATACCGTCTCAGATGTCCAACAATAACAACCATCTCATGTAACAGGTCGTCATAAGACACCTTACACGTGTAGACCTCCCCACCTAACCACGTGTAGCCTCATTATAGTTAAGCCTATATAAACCATGTACGAACTAATAATAAACAGAGATACTTCAACCGTCAGATAGCGCGTTTCATTTAACCCGTCTCGCCTCCACCATCGCATGGCGATCCTGCCAGTGCCATATATGGCGCCGGATACGTTTTCTGGATACTACCAGCAAGAGCTAGAAGAAGAATCAAGGAAATACACAGCCTTCTGCTCTGGACAATACCAGATGACGCGACTACCAATGGGATTGAAAACTAGCCCAAGTGCGTTCAGTAGGATGATAACATTAGCCATGTCAGGTTTAAGTTACGAAAAGTGTTTTGTCTATTTAGATGATATTGTTGTTTTCGGTAGAAATTTAAGAATACATAACAAAAATCTTATAGATGTACTACAAAGGCTCCAGCAAGTAAACCTCAAGTTAAATCCACAAAAATGCAATTTCTTAAAGAAAGAAGTGTTATATTTAGGACATGTAGTATCCGAAGAGGGTATCTCACCGGATCCAGAAAAAATTAAATCTATTAAAAATTATCCAACCCCAAGTAATGAAAAAGAGGTAAAAAGTTTCGTAGCCATGGCAAATTATTACAGAAAATTTATTCCAAATTTTGCAGATAAAGCATACTATTTAAATAAACTAAGTAAAAAGAACGTCAAATTCCAATGGGACAGTAATTGTCAAAAGTCGTTTGAAGATTTAAAAAACGCCATAACATCACCACCAGTTTTACAATATCCAAATTTTAACCCGGATAACGAGTTTGTGCTGCATACAGATGCATCAGGATACGGTTTAGGTGCCGTATTATCGAACGGTGATGGAAGACCAGTAGCATATACCAGTAGAAGTTTAAACAAAGCTGAAAGTAATTATGCAACCATTGAGAAAGAATTGCTGGCTATAGTATGGGCAACAAAATATTTCAGGCCATACCTTTATGGTAGACATTTTAAAATAAAAACAGACCATAGGCCATTAGTTTACTTATTCAGCATGAAAGACCCATCAAGCAGGTTAACTAAATTTAGACTTGCGTTAGAAGAATATAACTTTACCGTCGAGTACGTAAAAGGAGTAGAAAACACAGCTGCAGATGTGTTATCTAGAATAAAAATAACATCAGAAGAGTTTAAGGAACTAAGCGAATGCATACGCGTAACAACAAGAGGAATGAAAAGGAGACAAATAAATAAAGATAGTAAAACAGATGACACCAATAATACTATTAACCACAGTCGGTCTGATCAACCGCAGGTTGTAGAGATAAATACAAGGACGAAGGAATCTGTAGAACTTACATTTATAGGAGAATACGAGCTCGATAAAATAAAAAGAGATAGGAAAATATGTAAAAAAGAATCTAAAACAATGATATACGTAAAAGAAAAAAAAACGATAGGTATTAAACCCTTTTCTCCATTGCAAATGACGCGACGCGCCTTTGTACGAGAACTAGGAGTAAAATGTAAAGAGTGGGAAATAAATGAAATTATTATAATAAAGAATAAAAGTAATGACATATTTGTGAAAAAGCTAGCGAATGAAATAAAGAATACTGAAGGGTGGACCGGCCCACGATTATGTATACTGAATGACGTCATGAGAATTAACGATAAAGATGAGCAAAAAGTTATTTTAAATGATTATCATATCTTACCCACAAGTGGCCATGCAGGCATAAAGAAAATGTATCATAATATTAAAAGAAGATACTTTTGGATAGGGTTAGAAGAAGACATAAAAAAGTATGTGAATAAATGTTCTAAATGTCAAAAAGAGAAACACACTTTGAAAACTAAAGAACCAATGACAATAACTACAACAGCTGAAACAGCATTTCAAAAAATATATATGGACATTGTAGGACCTATAGACAGGGATAACGATGATTTTTCATACATACTAACTTTACAGTGTGAACTCACTAAATACGTAGAGGCTTACCCACTGAGAACGAAAACGGCTAAGGAAGTCGCAGAAGCATTTGTAAGTAATTTTGTTCTGCGCTACGGCATACCCAACGTCATCGCAACGGACAGGGGAACGGAATTCATTTCCACAACTTTCGAAGAGGTATGTAAATTACTTCATATAGAAAAACTTACATCTACAGCCTACCACCATCAGAGCATTGGTGCTTTGGAGAATGCCCACAAAGGTTTAGGAGCATTCCTACGTATACAGACAGACAACAATGCGGAGCATTGGAGTAAATGGCTTCCATATTGGTGTTTTGCCTACAACACATCAGTTCACACAAGTACGGAATACACACCATTTGAGTTAGTTTTTGGGAAAAAGTGCAACCTTCCCAGTAATTTATCATCTAATATCGAACCATTGTACAATCATGACAGTTACCCACTGGAATTAAAGTATAGGTTACAGACATCGCAAAAAGAAGCGAGGGAAAATTTGTTAAAAACTAAGCAGGACAGGAAAACAAATTACGATTTAAAAAATAGACAAATAGTGTATAAGCCTAATGATAAGATATTAGTTAAAAATGAAGATAGGAAAAAGTTGACCAGTGTATTTTCAGGTCCATTTATAGTGTTAAGAGATTTAAGTCCAAATGTTGAAATAATGAAAAATGGAAAAATAAAACTTATTCATAAGGATAGAACAAAATTATATATTGAATAACTTAAGTATTGTTAAAGAAAAAACAAAAATGTTTAACACATTTTTTTTTTCTTTCCATAGGAAGGAGATGTAGTAGGTATAGGTAAATGGATAACTAGATAATAAGTATCAGGTATCACCTTGTCGGTACCATATAAGGAGAGGCATTCCAAACATGAGATACCGTCTCAGATGTCCAACAATAACAACCATCTCATGTAACAGGTCGTCATAAGACACCTTACACGTGTAGACCTCCCCACCTAACCACGTGTAGCCTCATTATAGTTAAGCCTATATAAACCATGTACGAACTAATAATAAACAGAGATACTTCAACCGTCAGATAGCGCGTTTCATTTAACCCGTCTCGCCTCCACCATCGCAAAACGTTATTTTATTTGTCAAGATAAAAATACCGTACTGCATCCATATATTTATGAAACATGTAATGTCTCATTTTTAGGGTTCCGCAACCAACTAGGAAACCTTATAGTTTCGCCATGTCCGTCTGTCTGTCCGTTCGCGGCTTAGCTCCGTGATCATTAGTACAGTCGAGTTCATTTACATCTACACACTTACGAGCACAAAAATATCTGAACACGACCCTATTGTCAGGAGCAGGAGCATAAAGTCGTGTTCAGATATTTTTGTGCTCGTAAGTGTGTAGATGTAAATGAACTCGACTGTACTAGAAAGCTGAAACTTGGTATGACTATGTGTATGTATCACCCCGACAAAACGGTAAAACAAAAACTCTTTTTTTTTTATTATTACTGATCAGTTAAGGCTATTAGCGCTTGTGCGGCATCGTTTTCGTGTAAAACAGATATCATCAATTAATTTTTTATGTTATTTATTCATAAGTACCATATAAAAATAAGGGTGTATTTCCGAAATGGTAAAAATCACAACAAGTTTTTTTTATTCAGGGAGATAAATTAGTCATATTTCCTGGATATTTACAACTAACAAAAATATTGCAAAATAGCAAATTTTATCTAGTTTCTAAAAATATATATATGTTGGGCACTCTTCATACAAACAGTAAATTATTGATGTTTGATTAGCCCGTGTGCTCGTGATACATTAGCAAAAAAATATTTTGTTTTAATTACATTAATTTGTTTTACTAGGACGTATATTATAAATATTATATGTAAAAGCATGTTAATAATTATTATTTAATGTATTTAATGCAGTGAAATAGGATGCGTTAGGAGATTTACGTTGGTTAAGCCGAAGTAAACATACATTTTAAGCTACTGTTTGTATGAAAAGTGCCCAACATGCATATATTTTTAGAAACTCGATTAAAAAGGCTTTTTAAAATGATAATAATAATTTGAAAATGTTAACGAAATTTAACTAATTTACCTGAACAAAAAAACTTTTTGTGACTTTTACCTTTTCGGCCATACACCCATATTTTTATACCGAACTATACAAAAATAACAGAAAAAATGGATTTCTGATATCTTTTTTACACGGAAACGATACCAGACTAGTCCTAGTAGACTGAACTGACCAGCAATAAAGAAATAAAAGAGGTATACTTGGTCCTTTTCACTGCGCTCTCCCGCCTCACAGGGGATGAATCTGACTTCCCTCCACATCTGAAATAATCTCCGGGGAACACTCTATCTGTGGTAGAAATTTCATGCTTGTAACCCGATGCGCACAATTATGTTAGAAAACAGCGGACTAACAACTCTAGGTACTATAATTAATTACAGTCCGACCAAAACAGTACAAATTAAATAGTTGCAATACTGTAGTGTCGTCCCTTTCTAATCAATCTAAAAAACAGGGACGACACTACAATTAATTTCTACTCTTTTTGGTCGGACTGTACATGAATTTTGATATTTAGAGTAGCGTTGCCAGATGGTTACATTTGTTACATTTTTCGTAACTTTTGACCCTCTCTCGTAACATGTAAGTAACTTTTGATTTCTGGGGAAGTTTCGTAACTTTTCAATAGGTTTTGTTAAAAATACTAAAGTGGGAACATTAATTTAGATTCTGAATCCAAATAACATGTACTATCGGGCAAAAATATAACATGTGTACCACTGAAAAAAAACTTAATGAAAATTTCGATAATGTGTTTCAATTTTTTCTCAAATAAGTACCATTAATGAAATAATCCAGTATATATTCGGAATCAGCTAACGAAGCCCTTTCATTAGATACGCCACAATGTCAATTTGTAAATCCGTAAATTTGTATTTATATAGCAAAAACCGGACCGGCAAGCGCAGCGTGGGACGTCCACCTACAAGATGGACAGATGACCTTATAAAGGTCGCCGGGGGGCGCTGGATGCGGGTCGCTTCCGACCGGTATATATGGAAGTCCAAAGGGGAGGCCTATGTTCAGCAGTGGACGTCCTATGGCTGAGATGATGATGATGATAGCAAAAAGGGGTCCATATTGGCTCTCATAAAATTTTTATTCCTATTTTTTAATTTACTACCGATTTTTCTTCCTAACAATCACTCTTCATAATTTTTTTCCTCATACTTTTTTTCTTCATACTTTTATTTTACTACCATCGGAACTCATAACAGTCAGTTATCATACTTTTTTTCTTAATAATATCATTACTAAGAAATGTTAAAACTCATAATTTTTTTTTCATAACTGTTTTACTTCATAACAGACAATTATCATAATTTTCCTATTCATAATGGCATTCATTAGAAAATATTTGAACTCAAAATATTGTTTTTCATAATGGTAACATTATGGAAAGCAATATTTTTTTAAGGTAGTTTTGGACCAAAACTAAAAATATATAAAAAAAAGTTTATTTTTGTACCTTTATTATGAAACAAACCTAATCTAATCTGTTACTTTCCTGGAAGTGGTTGGGTGGATTGTTCTTGTATGTAAACAGTATGAATACAAGCAAGTCTTTTATTCAGGACGCAAAAAAAAATAACCTCGAAGGCCAGGCGGGAGCTCGCTACGCTTCGCTCCCGCCTGACCTTCTAACCTAACCCGGCCACGTCGGATCTGCTCTGAAAGGTTTTGCTCGCTCGCTTCGCTCGCTCGCTCGTTCAAATTTTGTAATCCAATCTATTTTCCTGGTAGTGGTTCAAATATTAGTATGAACAAAGTGTATGAGTGTTGATTGTATGAGTTTTGATGATTATGAATTCGGATGATTATGAATTCTGATGATTATGAGTTAGATTAGTAGTGTAAGAAAATATATGAAAAAAAAAATTAGTATAAACAAGTTGTATGATTAGTGATCTTATGAGTTCTGATGATTATGAGTTCCGATCGTTAGTATTAAAAAAATATATGAAGAGTGACCATTATGATATAAAATAGTATGAGAAATATTTTCGGACTTCAGATAATAGGACTTAAAAAGTTATGTGAGAAAATACGCACCCAGCAAAAAGAAGCAAACAAATTTTTGTAGAGGTTGGAAAGTAAACAACGGATGGATGAGTAAGTTCGAGGGCAAAGATGAGGCCCTAGGTAATACAAGTCCAACTATTGCACTTTCGGCCAAGACACTATAATATTTAATAGTATGTATATGATGCTTTTAACAACTAATAAAATAAATATTTACACAATATCGCAAGATTAACATTATGTTTCTCCCGTCAGTTTTAATTTTTTAAATATTTTTTTTAAATCATCACCAAGTTTGTCTAACGAGTCGTGTCCCTTGAAAGACGCGATAAATTCAAAAAACCTAACAAATATCAATATCAACAGTCAACACAAATATAATACAATTCCTTCATTAAGTTTTTAAAATAAAATTTGTAATTTATCTAACGCATATATTCGGTGCACTATCAGTGCAGATACCAGTAAGAATTTTTAATTGGCTGCTTTTAAGCCTTTAATACAAAGATCAAAACTTAAAGAATAATTGAAAAAGGAGCTACCTGGCTGCTTTTATCAAGCTACACGATTCGCTTAACAGACTGTATTAGCGAGTACCTAAACATATTAAAACATTTAAAACTGAGGCGTTTTCCTTGATTTTTTTAAAGTCTGATTTTAATTAGCCGGAATAAACTGACGCAATTTTTTACGAGCGCAATTTAATTAAGTTTAATTTGGTTTTAACATATCACTTTTTATCCATAAAAGTCAATCTAATATCAGCAATTACGTGTTTTCTCATTCATTGTTTTAAATTATAATTTCTGAATAACGAAATCACATAGGGTAATTAAAAATTCAGAAACTGGATGAGGGCGGTGCAAGATCGATCGTTCTGGAGAACTTTGGGGAGGCCTTTGTCCAGCAGTGGACGTATATCGGCTGATATGATGATGATGACATTGATGACACATTTTTGGGTAGTGACGATCATATTTTTTGATATTACAAACTTATTTACAGTAAATATTATATACTTTCATAGTTTGTACCTTTGGAACCCTCGGTACGCAAATCCGACTCGCGCTTGACCGGTTTTTTTATTAATATTAAAATGTAACTTTCGCAGCAAAAATGTAACTTTTTGAGGAATGAAACGTAACTTATGCCACAATGGCTCTGGCAACACTGAATTTTAGACGTAGTTTTATATTTTGGGTTGATCTAAATAGGTTTCATAACCTAGCAAAAATCAGTCGCCCTAATATTGATAATTTAAGATTGACAAGAAAAGATAGTTACAATTACAAATAACTACTGAGACTAATAACGAATATATCGAACTTCGAAATAGACTCAAAACGAAAGAGACTAATAACGAATGTGACCAGCATCGAACGTATCGAAATAAATGAGGCAAATAAGTAAATGAGACTAAATTCGAAAGGGAGGAATGAAGGATGAGTCCAAAGAAGAATGTGACGAATAACGAATAAAACTTATTAAGAATGAGACAAGTTATAGAATTGGACTTAGGAAGATAGGAATATAGATGGCGAACACGACGAATAAAGAATGAGTGACGAATGCAGAATGAGACGAAATAAGAATTGAACGAAAAGCGAATGGGACGAATAAAGCTGATACCTGCCAAAATGGATCCCAAAATGCCGTTAGCACGGTAAAGGAAGCCGATATTTAGAATTTTCTACCAGTCTATGAAGTTCGGGAAGATATTGCTCACAAACCATAAGGCCTACTAAAAAAGTTTATACACCATGTTACAGGAAATTTTATAGAGATCATTCTTGTCTTTGACATTTTTTTTCTAGCTGTAATACTTTTTGCATAAAACCGTCAAAACCGTGATTAGGGACATATTTTGAGGTAAAAAGGGGGGAAATAGGGGGAAGGGGGCAAAATTCGGCTTGACAACATCCAGAATCGAATTCAGCAGGCTTTTTTACATCGGAAAAGTCATGTTGCCAAAATGGATCCCAAAATGCCGTTAGCACGGTAAAGGAAGCCGATATTTAGAATTTTCTACCAGTCTATGAAGTTCGGGAAGATATTGCTCACAAACCATAAGGCCTACTAAAAAAGTTTATACACCATGTTACAGGAAATTTTATAGAGATCATTCTTGTCTTTGACATTTTTTTTCTAGCTGTAATACTTTTTGCATAAAACCGTCAAAACCGTGATTAGGGACATATTTTGAGGTAAAAAGGGGGGAAATAGGGGGAAGGGGGCAAAATTCGGCTTGGCAACATCCAGAATATAATTCAGCAGGCCTTTTTACTTCGAAAAAGTCATGTTGCCAAAATGGCTCACAAAATGCCGTTAGACTTGAAAATTTTGATTTGAACTACCAGTCTATTATGTAACAATGAAATAATGAACTTTATTCTGCAAGTAGGCCACAAGGGTACTTTTACATGTCTGAGTCTACTGGCATTTCACAAGAGGAAACCACTGTTGCGAAGAAACGCCGAAAGAAACCCAATCTAGAGTCTGTAATTTTCTTCAGATACAATTGCATAAACTACTATTATAATAGCATATATAGAATAGATATTTTTACTGTAAACCAGTAGGTGATGTACAATTTAGGCGATTGATTTCATAGAGATAAAATAAATGAGGCCGGAGTGAAAGCCTTCCGATAAATAAACAGAATACACTCGCCACGCAGAAAAACCACTACATAGTATAAAACATAGTCGCTACCTGTCTGTTTGTCCCTATGTATGCTTAGATCTTTAAAACTAACAGATTTTGATGCATAATCAGCATTGCACCCGTGCGAAGCCGGGGCGGGTCGCTAGTAACTAATATTTCCATATTCACAGGTGTAGCAGAGAACTTTGGCCGCTTAAGATCCCTTTTCGCCCAGTTCTGGTCGACGTTTGCCGTCGTCCGCTCGCTGAACTGGCTCGTGAGGAAGCTCCTGGTGATGCTGGGCATCAGGACGGAAAGTGAATTCAAGGTCAGCGATAATTTCCACTACGGTTGTTGTTCAGTCAAATTCGTCCAGTTTTGAACGGCATTCAACTAAATTTTTTTATTTTTTTTTATTTATTTATTTACATCAACATTACATCTATCATGACAGTTTCCCAATGCGATAGAGTAGCAACACAACAATATTATAAAATTATTAATTACAATTATTATATTTACGAGCAATAACATAATACAAATAAAGTTATCTTTGTGAATTCATTAACTGAACAATGGAACACATCAATTCTAGTGGCAATCAGGTTGAGCGTACGCAAGGCTCTGGTCCAGGGCGCCGCGCGCAGCAGGCCGGTGCGCGCGCGCGGCTCGGCCAGCAGCGCCACACGTACCGATCCGGCACACACAGCTCTACCGCTGCCTACCCCGGGGTTGCTGACCTTCCCTCTCAATAATTTAAAAATGTAGGAAACAAGAACTGAATCCCTCCTAACCCGCAATTGGTTATATCCCACCATTCCCAAAACGAATAAAGTCGGATACATCAGCGGATAAAATGGATATACCCCATACAGCTTAAAATATAAAAACCGCACAAATTTATTCTGGAT
Source organism: Apotomis betuletana (assembly GCA_932273695.1). Lineage (NCBI taxonomy): Eukaryota > Metazoa > Arthropoda > Insecta > Lepidoptera > Tortricidae > Apotomis > Apotomis betuletana. The sequence goes on along the minus strand of OW026318.1, from coordinate 7,007,589 downwards.
TTTTTCCAACATGAGTTCATACTTCGCCTCCTGCGGGCTCCAGACTGCCGAATTGGTCTCCATGTGGCTTTTAACGAGAGCCTCGTAGAGTGCGCGTACAGCACTCATGTTGGAAAAACCCTGAGCCTGCCGCATAAGGAAACCCAAATTCCTGTATGCTTTTTTACACACAGCAACAATGTGTTCTTTGAATGAAAGGTCGGCGGTGAACTGCACCCCCAAATCTCGGACCTTAGTCAGGCGCAATATAGGTTCCCCCTCCACCGTATATTGGTGATGTATTGGATTGCGAGCTCGACTGTAAGATATCGATGAGCATTTAGATACATTGAAGTAAAGTTTGTTGACCTGACTCCATTGTACGACTCGATCAATATCTTCCTGAAGTGCATGACAATCCGACACATTCCTGATTTGTTTCACTAGCTTGAGATCATCAGCAAAAAGTAAACATTCTGCGTCCCTCACCACTTCAGGGAGGTCGTTGATCATCAGCACAAACTTCAATGGCCCTAAATTGCTCCCTTGACTCACTCCAGATCTCGTATAGTACGGTTCTGACCTGTAACCCGCACAGTCCACATACTGGCGCCTGTCCCGCATGTAACTAGCAAAAACTGCTAGCGTGTGAGGTGTGCACCCCATGTCCGCTAGCTTTTTCAATAAGATGTCATTGTCTACCACATCGAAGGCTTTTTTAAAATCGAAATAAGCTACATCTACTTGACTACCAGCGTCCACTGCTGGTGTCACCAGAGTCACGAGATGTAGCAGGTTTCCTGTCGTACTGCGTCCCGCGCGGAATCCGTGTTGAGCGTCCGACAGCTGGGAACTCACCTGTTCTTGTAAGTATCGCTGAATGGCAGACTCGAAGACTTTAGCAGGTGCACTTAACACTGCCACAGGCCTATAATTACTTGCCTTCGGGCCACTGCATCCCTTTGGTACTGGTACCACGCGAGTCAGCTTCCACTGGTCCGGAAACGTAGCCGATTTTAGACACGCATTAAATAGATGACATAGCGGCTTGGCTAGTGCTGAACGACAGTCTCGTAAAATGAATGGTGGTATGCCATCAGGTCCTACCGAGCGTTTAGGTGGAAGTTTTTCCAGCGCGCGGAGGACGTCCGCAACCGTCAGCTCTTGGATGTGAACATACGCACTGTTTGCCGACGCCCTCGCGCTCGCGGCAACAGGGTCAAGTCACACCTCGGACAATGGCGATCAAATGTATGAAAGAAACGCGTTGCTACGCACACAGTCTAAGCTCGTGTAGGTGAACGCGTACCATGCTTGTGTGAGTGAGATAAGACATGCTAGGGTTGCTGCCATTTTGAACGCACGAGTCGGGAACACAATGTGCAACAATATGAGATCATGAGATGACCTTGTAATAGCGGCGTCGAATTAATTTTGTGTGCTCATAATGAAACTAATGTTAAACTACGATTTCTTATTCCGCCCGCGTTCAAATTCGATAACCTCAATGACTAAAAACTCATTGCGCGAATTAGGAAGAAATAAGAATCATATATTATTACGCTGTAAGGTGGGTATCTAAGCTCGATTTATACAAATAGTTTCCTATTTTGAATCAGTATAGACAAAGTAACTAAATTTTTGTAAGGAAATTCAGGCCACCAAAATATTACGTAAGTTGAAAACATGATTTTTTGTTCATATATATATTGTGTTGTTTTCAGTGTGATCTGATAGGTTTAGGTCGAAAACGGATAGGGCAAAAAAAATACTAAACATAAGTACCTATTGTAAGTTGGTTTTCTACTAAAACATAAAACACTTTGAAAATAACTGGGTATGTACTTGCCTTGATTCATCCAATAGGAATCTATAGAACTTTCTTTTATTTTTGTTGTTTATAGAACTTCAACAACCGTATACACAGCACAACACACGCCCATTACAAAAGTATTTGTTTAATATTTGAATATTATACGTGGCCTCCGCTCTGCGCACCGCGTCGTCGCGTCCCTGCCAGCCGGTAACTGCGAGGTAACCGAGCGCGGGTGGGCGGCACTTTCGGGGGGAGGCAGGGAGTGTCCATACTGTACGTTAGTACTCTTTATTATACTGTGGTCAAGTATAGGCGGTGTTTGGCTGTAAACTGAGTGAAAAAATTTAGCAAATTCAAGAGCAGATTCTTGATGCGATAAAACACGTCCTTCTTCGATTAACTTGTTTCTATTTCCAATATCTCTTTTTTGTTTTATAAAACTCCAAAAAGACTTGGGATCCTTCGACAAGTTATGTTGCATCTGATCTTGATACTGGTCATGAGCAACAGAAATAGCCGATTTTAACTCGCGTCGACACTGAGAGAAAGCGTTGTAATCCGCCTCAAATCCACTTTTTTTGTACTGTTTGTGCAGTAAATGTTTTTGTTTAATCGTGCATATTATTTCAGCTGTGTACCACTCCGGGTATGAGTATCGCGATGCTACAGACTTCTGTTTTTTTATAGGAACACAACTGTCTAAAATTTCATTAATTATATCATAAAAATTACGTATAACTTCGCCAGGATCTTGCATTTCATAAAGTACCGTCCAGTCTACATTTGCTAGCAAATGATACAAATGATAAAAATTTGCTTTAGTGAAACTCCATTCGTTAATAGGAGGTAGCCTTGTTTGCTGCAAATCATTTCGTGACGAGTCGGGCGCATCGCTCGACGCCGACGCTGCCTCATGACCGACGCCCGCACCGACGCTGGCCGCGAGCGGCGGGTGGTACGGGTCCACGGGCAGCAGACCCTCGCCCGCCGCGCTCACCGCCACCTCGCCAACTACTCCTGCGCCGCTCAGTATTAAATCGAGCTGTCTCCCTTTACAATTCGGTATTCCATTGTTCTGAATGAATTCACAATAAGTTACAAAATATTCATAGTACGCACGAACGCTGTCACATGCAGAAAACAGATTAAAATCGCCAATTACAATTAATTTACCATTGAATTTAACAGCGAATCGTTCTATTAAATTAAACATAAACATATATTCTTTCTCACACGTCCGAGGTGAAATATACAAAACAAAACAAGCAAATAAAAACTTATTATTTAGATGTACCGTAGCCCCGATAAGTTCGAATTGATGGTCATTCATATTGACGTCATCGCACTGCACTAGACGTAACTCGAACCGCGGTGTGGCCACTAAAAGCGCGCCTCCTTGTTTACGACCGTCCGTCCTATCACAACGAAGTATTTGGAATCCCGGCGGTATTAGTTCAGCATCGTGGATAGAATCGTTGCAGCCACTTTCCGTAATTGCAAATAAATCTGAAGACGAAGACCTCAAAAGGGACAAAAAGTTCGTAGTTTTTGTTCGAAGCCCTCTCACGTTCTGATATAAAATTTCTATTGATTTACTTTCTTTCAGTTTTTGATGCTCTCCGAAACCAAATCCATTCACTGAATTCTGCATTACAAGGCCAAATGTTTGCCTGACTAATAGTATCATAGCACCGTTCTGGTACTCCTATAATGAACGACGCGTAATTCCGCTCTGTTTTGTGTCGAATCTTTTCAATAGACACAGAAACATCCGTTCCACAGACTGACCGAACGTAAGACTCCATCTGCTCTGGTGTAGTATCAGGTACCAAACGCCAAACATGTAGGTGTTTTTTCTTCTCCATCGCAGTTATTCCCAAAGTTGTACTAGTATTTTCGCCTTTCAAAACCTTCTGCTTTCGCTTATTATTATTAGTTACCAGCTTCCAGCCGTTTTTAGAGTCTACAGGTACAGTTTCCGATTGGTTATTAACAGCTAAGTGGTCCAAAGCCAAGTTGTTTGGTACAGACGGCACGCTCGGCGTTTTCGTGGCCCCATCTATATCGGCGACCGCAGAGGCAATTTTTGCACGATTGACATTATAATTTGTTTGTGTGATACCAGCGTACGTACAACGATTTGACGATGATGGTGACTTCGATGGCTCCAGTTGATTATCAGTATTCCCCTCCTTGGAAGAAAATACAGTAGTATGCTCTAATTGACTCACGGTGACTTTTTCCTCGAGTACCCTTATTTTGTGATCGATTTCCGTTATCTCGTTTCTAGTTTCGCCAAACAAATGCAACAACAGTTCGATTTGTTCGGCCTGCCTGTCCAGACGTGCCGTGACCTCGGCGCGAAACAGTTTGATTTCGGTTAACAACTGATAATCGCGATGTTGATCATGATCCTGACTAATGTTATGACCCAAGTCGGACTTTGGCCAGGGGTTGCTTCCCCGTTGCGTATTCACGAAGTTAGTTGAAGTGTAAGTGCTATTGAAATTACCTCGAATTGGTGTGTTGGTGTTATCAATTTTAGGCTTCTGACACGTACATTCGGGGCAAATCCACTTGTCTTTGTAGTCCGGGGGCAGATCTTCAAAGGCGGCTGGTTGCAAGCCGGCACATTTCAAATCGTAAGTCTTTTTACAATCAACGTTTGAGCATTCCATGTATTGGAGACTAAATATATTCGTCCCACAACCACTGCACGTAGATGCCATTGTTATAACAATATTAAAACAAAATTAAATCAGCACAATAACAAAACACGTCCGTTAGGTATCTTTGACAGCTGTCAATGAAGCGATTTTTTTTTAAATTTAATTGTTCAGGCAGGGTTAATCTACCCTTAAATTGGCAATGTAGGTACATTACGATGTACAAACTCTTTGACTATCTTTTTCTATTTCTTTTCGAACGAGAATTGTTTGCTCTATTCAACCTTAACGAGACTTGAACTAAAAATTTAAAACGACCATAAAATTTTGTGACGTGCGTTCACTCAAACTCGATCAAGGAATTTCGTTTCATTGTAAACATTTGGTTTACGCTAGCAGAGGTTACTGTTTTAATAAAATATTTGGCGTTCAACTACTTCTTTTCTTTAGTTGAATGCCTCAAGTCTAATAATGGACGGTATTCTCGACATAAAAGTGTAATGTACGGGCGTTTAATGATCGGGAGTTCTATGAGGAATAATAAATATATTATCAAAACTCATTCGTCCGTTTTCTACCCGCAAGAGATCAATCTTGGTACATCTCAAAAATGACTCGGTTTTTCCCAAACAAGTAGCTTTAAGCTGACCAGTCTGCTCGCTTTTCCCCCATTTCTGATCAAAATACATCAATAAAATGATAAAACACGGCTATAATCATGTTTGAACATTTCTCACTGCGAGGGCGGAGTTACCCCAAAAAGCCGCTAGATGACGTTGTTCCGTGGCCAAACTACGTAACGGTGTTTTCCCAAAATATGTGTACCGTTTCAATAAACGCTTACCTACTCGAATAATAATATCGCTATATAATATAGTACAATTTTTGACGACGATGCTCGGTCTCGATTTTCGATACTGACTGCCACCGTTAAAATTTTATGATTTTAGGGTCCCTTAATATCAGACAACATCTGGTTGCGAGTTGCGAGTTGGTTAGTTAAGAGAAGCGTTATAGGCTATTTAATCTGTGGGCTCTCTGTAGGTAAGAATTATTTGATACATGATTAAACAAATATAGAAATTTTAATCCACCACCACCGTCAGTTGCCACTTGCCATTGCGACCAGCCAGGGCTCCCCTTTTTGCAAATGTAACAAAAAAAAAGTAGATCTTTTCAGACATAATCTTTCTGTATTACGGTACTGATATTCGTTTCACTATATGTATTTGCAGAGATAACGAATGATAAAAATAATTTTACAAGAGCGATAAGAAATGCAAAACAATGGTCGATAAAATGTTGATAATATTAACCGGCAAACTGAAACTAAAAAGCGAAACGTTTCAGTTCGGGCCAAAATGCTTTCACACGTCCGGCTGCTTTCTGTTTTCGATTTTCGTGAAATTGTGAGCAGGTTCGATAATCCATACTCGTCGTATTATAAATGCGAAAGTCTGTCTGTCTGTCTGTTACCTCTTCATGCTTAAACCGCCGAACCGATTTAGATGAAATTTGGTATGGAGATTGAGTCCCGGGGAAGAACATAGGATACTTTTCATCCCGGAAATCATCTTTTAAAGGGGTGAAATGGGTGATGAGAGTTAAGCTACCTAAATTACTCATTCCGTGCAGACGAAGTAGTGGGCAAAAGCTATAAATACATATATTTATAGAGAATATGTGCATCGTTTAACCAATTTTAGTACAGAGATAGCTGGACATCCAAAGATGGTTATAGGATATTTTTAACCTGACTGATGCGGTTATTACACTTTCCTAAGTTAGTCACTGACTAGAGAGATGCAGCAATATGAGACACGTATGGAGACAACTCCATACAAAGAACTCGCGTTAAGTAGAACGGACTGGAGAGAACTGCACCGACAAGAGTGAAACTCTTAAATGATAATTATTATTATTTAGTTATTATTTCATTATCAGTGTTCGGCACAGCCCGTGCAACAACACCGCGGGTTCTGAATATAAATTTTAATATGAAAATAAATGTTCTATTGAGTGTAGTAATTATATGTATGTTAAATTCATAATTACTACAATCATGTTTTTTTTTAATTAACACAAATTATTACGGGTCTAACGCGCACAGTCAGCTCGGTCAGTACATCTGAGACCACTGCGTGTGCAACCCCGCCGAAACGTTAGATTATGAAGGTAAATAAGAAATATCGCGTTAGACCCGTTATAATTTGTGTTAATTATGAGTACAAACCGCGAGAGTATAAAGTGTCATGTTCGTATTTTGTTGCACGGGCCTGTTCATTATTTATATCCATTTCAGGCATGGGCGGAAGCGGTGGCCGCGACTCAGACGGGCACGGGGACGGCGGAGCAGCGAGCGAAGGGCGCCAGCTGGCCCATCCTGCTGTTCTTCGGAGTGGTCGCCGCCGCGCCCTACATCGTGCTGAGGATGCTCAACGGACTCAGCACCAGCGTCAGCGAGAGACGTGAGCTCTTATTATTATCGTTTGTTATCATTGGTCAGCTAGCTGGCCCATCCTGCTGTTCTTCGGAGTGGTCGCCGCCGCGCCCTACATCGTGCTGAGGATGCTCAACGGACTCAACACCAGCGTCAGCGAGAGATGTGAGCTCTTATTATTATGTTATCATTGGTCAGCTAGCTGGCCCATCCTGCTGTTCTCCGGAGTGGTCGCCGCCGCGCCCTACATCGTGCTGAGGATGCTCAACGGACTCAACACCAGCGTCAGCGAGAGATGTGAGCTCTTATTATTATGTTATCATTGGTCAGCTAGCTGGCCCATCCTGCTGTTCTTCGGAGTGGTCGCCGCCGCGCCCTACATCGTGCTGAGGATGCTCAACGGACTCACCAGCAGCGTCAGCGAGAGACGTGAGCTCTTATTATTATGTTATCATTGGTCAGCTAGCTGGCCCATCCTGCTGTTCTTCGGAGTGGTCGCCGCCGCGCCCTACATCGTGCTGAGGATGCTCAACGGACTCAGCACCAGCGTCAGCGAGAGATGTGAGCTCTTATTATTATCGTTTGTTATCATTGGTCAGCTAGCTGGCCCATCCTGCTGTTCTTCGGAGTGGTCGCCGCCGCGCCCTACATCGTGCTGAGGATGCTCAACGGACTCAACACCAGCGTCAGCGAGAGATGTGAGCTCTTATTATTATGTTATCATTGGTCAGCTAGCTGGCCCATCCTGCTGTTCTTCGGAGTGGTCGCCGCCGCGCCCTACATCGTGCTGAGGATGCTCAACGGACTCACCACCAGCGTCAGCGAGAGACGTGAGTTTTGACCTACTAATTTCAGTCCAACGTCATCCAAAGATATGGGTATCTTTCGTTGCACGAAGTAATCAATAAGTTTGGTCTTAATTATAGCCCTTACAATAGTTCGCACCCCGCATCGTAGCGTCAAAATGGTGGGGACCATAGTAATTACATCAGATACACATGTTACACTTATAACACCCCTTGTTTTTCGCCGGGTATTAAAAACGTGTTTATGGTAAATGGGTCGTTTTAAATGAACATGTACAGTAAGCTGCAGAAAAATTTTCAGGTTTCATTGAAACAAGTGACAGGATCTCAGAAAATATAGAAGCTAAGAATCTCAAATTTTGTTCGAAAGAGTTTAGTTTTAGAATCATTTTCTATAACTCATTAAATTAGAATCTCATGATGACAAGCTACTAGTGTAGAGGGTGTTTTAAAATATAAATTCAAGTTATCTTTCTGTTCGGATCACAGACAACCCCCACTAGACGGAGCATGTAAGGCGGCCCGCGCGCACCAACGATATGGTACGGCAGAACATTAAAGTATCAACACGGCGGCCACCGTATAGTTGCGTCCTTGTTTATGATCCATGCGTACGTCAACGAAAAAAGAAATTAAACAAATAACATGGTAAATTGTAGTGTTAAGTGGTGTAGAGAGACCTCATAAACATGGACGCAACTAAACGGTGGCCGCCGTGTTGATACTTTAATGTTCTGCCGTACCATATCGTTGGTGCGCGCGGGTCGCCTTACATGTGCCTTACATGCTCCGTCTAGTGGGGGTTGTCTGTGGTTCGGATACATGAATTAAATAAGCGTTACGGGTGATTTGCACACAGCCCTTAAATAGCTATACACAAAGATCCCCCCTCATGGGCCACCAAACTAACCTCAAAACTTGTCCTCAGTAAACGACCCGACATCCTGGCAGAACCCTCTTCGCGCGGTCGCCCAGTACGACTTCCAAGCCTCCTCACCCCAGGAGCTGAGCTTCCACAGCAGCCAGGTCCTGACCCTGGCACCACAGTACCTGCAAGGCCAGCTCTGGAACAGCGGCTGGCTGATGGGAAGCGCCGACAGACAGACGGCCGGGTTAGTCCCAGTCAACTACATCAAGGTTATAAAGCCAGAGGAGAAACCTAAAGATGAAAATTTGACCAATGTCGCCGATATGGAAAAGTGCTATGGACAGGAATTGTAACGTCGTATTGAATAGTTTTATTGGAGGATTCAAAGGATTGTGACGATTAAAAACTGTGCTGCTGGAGCATACAAATTGGAACCATAGATTTGAATGGATCCTTTTACTTACGTAGAATTTTCAAATCAAGTTTGTTACAGTGCCACAGATTCTGTTGTAGAATTATCCACCATAGACAAGGACAATCAATGTGACAGACACTAACTGTCATGTCGTTTCTGGTTTCGACTTTAGCCACCACTAGAAACTAGGCTAGGACCGCTCGAAAATCTTGATTTGAACTATAAACTCTAACCCGTACACTACTCCAAAGTTGGCCGAGGTTGGGTGAATATGATAGTGTGGAGAGGGAATTCGCCTCACTTATACTTTGGCCCACTTCGCCTAGGTCAACTTCGCGATAGTGTGGAGCTTTGAAGGTTTGCTGTACACTACTGTGTGGAGACTTGGAGACGCACTTCGTCCAACATTATCTAGCCTCGGGCAACTTTCAATTGTTGTCGGTTTTTGCACCCGTGTCAAAGGATTCTAAGCAGAACGACCGGAGAATGCGTGTGTCGCACTTCTGACTTGGCTCACCTTTCCCGACTACTTCGTCGAGGAACTTTACGAGTATTGTAGAGGAAGCATAACGAAGAGTCGTTCAATTCAATCAATCAATGGGACTGGAAGAACGCAATATGGTGGCGCCTTTTCTTAATTAGCGTTTTCGAACGACGAAAATCACCAGAAAGCGCCACTGACATGCCTGTCAAACTTGATTGACATGCATGAACTGTCAAAATTCACCAAGCTGCCACCCATATTGGATTTACGCGGCAGCGGTAGAGCGAGAAATCCGAGCGTGTCGGCCATACGAGTGAACGAGACACGTACACCGCTGCCGCTATCGCGCAAAGTTGTGGTATCTCCGTAAAGCATAAGCATAACCTGCTTTTGAGTAACAATCGTTACTATTTTTTGCACTGTTTGTTAGTGTGAACAGATAACACAGACGTATTAGTTATAGCAGACTATAACATTTGTAAATATTTAATAAATTCCAAAAGTTCTGATTTTCTTTTGTTTTAAACTTTCAACTGTTCTATTGTCTATGACTTGACATAAGCTGCGTGCTGCTTAAACTCTTAAGAGTCTTAAGCAATTCCTATTTTTGTTTTTTCTTATTAGGATTGATAGTGTATGACGAATTGCTAGAACTGTGACGTTCGCGCCCCATGAATGGAAAATTTATGTTTTTTTGTTTTCCTAGAAGTTGTAGATTTTTCTGTATTCGTATTCTTTGCCTTTTTATTTATATCCATAAAGTTCTTATTTAACTGTGACCGAAAATAAACGTACAGTCCAAATCAATGGGACCGGAAGAACGAAATATGGTGGCACCTTTTAGTCTTAATTAGCGTTTTCCGAAGACGAACATCACCAGAAAGCGCCACTGACATGCCTGTCAAACTTGATTGACATGACATGAACTGTCAAAATTCACCAAGCTACCACCATATTGGCATTAGTGGGTGATTTTTTCGACCTCGTTTTTTTATAACGTAATATAATTTTATAGTTACCAAACTTTTGTTTAATAAGGAATTAAAATTATTATATGATATACATAGTAAAATTAATATTGTGTTATGCACTTCGCACGCTCTCTCGCCGTAGTCCTAAAATATTGCGAGGCATAATTTTTTTTTTATATTCGCATACTTGTGATCACAGGCTTAAAAAAAAGCAGTTGTCAAATAAAACTATGCTATTATAAAATTGTATTCAAAATCAGTTTTCTATAGAGATGGGTCATTATTTCAAGAAAATTCTTAGTTAATACAGAATTTGTTTTGTTTTGTTGTTTTGGCGCCATCTGTTGGTAAAAATATACACTCATCACGCCGAAACGGCTGGACGTATAGTCTGGCAAAAAAGAGTAGAAATTAAAAAGTGGCAATACCCATGGTATTATTATACCATGGCAATACCGTAGTGACGTCCCTTTCTAATCCATCTAAGGAAAAGGGGACGGAACTACAGTAGTGCCACTTTTTAATTTCTACTCTTTTTTGCCAGACTGTATTTTAACCAATTTTGGTACAGGGATAGCTGGACATCCAAAGATGGTTATAGGATACTTTTGATTTTGACCCGACTACGGTAAAGAAAATTACGCAGAAGTTGCACCTTATATACCCCGCGCGGCGAACGAAGAGTCCTATGACACCTGTCATCTCAGTACATTTTATAACCTACTAGCTGTGCCCCGCGGTGTTACCCGCTCATCCCACGGGAACACTAAATTTATTCGGGATGAAAAGTATCCTATGTCCTTTCCCGGGTCTCAAACTATCTCCATACCAAATTTCATCTAAATCGGTTCAGCGGTTTAAGTGTGAAGAGGTAACAGACAGACAGACAGACACACTTTCGCATTTATAATATTAGTATGGATAATCGGAAAAATGTACTGAGATGAAAGGTGTCATAGGAGTCATCGTTCGCCGCGCGGGGTATAGTATACAATATTTGAAAGAATACTGTGCTAGTGAAAAACATTCCAAATTATACCAAACTGTTTTGAAAGTAAAAATGCAGTCGCTCGGGAAGACTTTATTAGCATAAAAACAATGAGTGAATCGATTCGCATGTTAATTACGTAAATATTTATGATTGAACAAAATTAAATAAACAATATAGCCTGTTGGATGATTAACATTGATTACTTGCTTACGTAAAACGTCACTTAAGTTAATGAACCGGGAAGTTATTTTTAAAACATGGCGTCTATGTTCATGAACAGGCTAAACAGCTGAATTATATTTTTTTGAGTGGTGTACCAATTTTTTTTATTTCAATGCCATATGTTTGTTATACATGTCTAGCCGTAAAAAGGGCTTGTCGGCTTCGTATCACTAGACGGCCTCCCTTACGGTCGGCCGTCTAAACCTACTCATCCGGCAAGCCCTTCTTTCACGGCGTCTGCAGTAATGTACTATTATGTCCCACCTGATCTTAGTTTTCAAACATTAAATTGTTAGAGGATAATTAATAGCTTGCCAATAAATTAACAGATATCTACACATAGTACATTTAATGTGTTATATACTACCTACAATTCGTAAATAAAAGCTTGTGAACACTAAAGGTATATTTATATTGTTTTTAACCTTAAATATTTAAATAAAAATAAAAAGATGAAAAAACATGCCGGTAGAGGAATCGTGTAAAAAAATTGGTAATTGAGATTATAAAATGAACACCATTTGCTATTTGAATATTTTTATGGTTTTATTATACTAATTATATTTATTATACCCATGTATATTTTTCGCATTTTTTCTAAGACTGCTTGGAATCAAGTGCAATTACTTTAACGGCTAAGGTAATAAGAATTGTTTTAGTTTTGTACGTAGATATGCAATTAGCTACTAAATTCTAATTAACATTTCTTGAAAACAATTAAAAAATGTTTACAGCTGTATTATTAACAGAAAAATTAAATAATATGCACTTATTGTATATCTATGTTCAAATGTACGCATAATATGGGATGGACTGATTTGTTATGTTAAGATTAAGCAATAAACGTTTTCTTATTGGATCCTCTTTGTTTCAAGTCCTTTAGAATAAAGTAGGTATCCCTTTCACTTACCCTAGAAGTGAGAGATATCAGTCACTTTTCCTAAACCAAAAAATACAAGAAGACCGCCAATGGATTAAACCAGTTAAACCTTCGAATAAATATGCCTACACTCCGGATTTTAATTAGGCGAACTAACTTGACAGCTCAGTGTTGTCAGGAATAGAAAAAAAAAATAGTGATTGGTTTATGTCGATACAAATATGTCGATATAACCTTAACAATACACCCATAGACACTTAATTATGTTGTAATAAGGTTTATATTCGTTTAAAAATGTACAGTTATCTGTGTATTCGATAGTACTATGGAACTGTCAAGAAAACAAAGAGGAGGACAGCGTTCTTAGCGATGTCCTAAAATAAAGTTCGTTCGATGTAAGTATTTTAATAGCAACCGTTTTTTTATTATTGATTCGTGTATTAAAATTATAAATCGTAGATTTCAAACACAATAATTCAAAATTTATGAAATACGTAATGTCTACTTTTTTTTAATGGTGTTTAACTAAATCTCTGGTTTTTAATTATCGATATTAACAACACTAGCGAAACTGTGGCAACATTCGTGTGCAATGAACTGTCAAGTTAGTTCGCCTAATTAAAATCCGGAGTGTAGAAACCTAGTCAGCCCTTGAAAGTGAAGCCAGTTTTGGTAAACAGAACAGACAATCGAACAGTCCGGCGGACTGAGGGACGCTGCTATCTGTTAGAATGAGAGATGCATATTACTATCTCATTCTAACAAATAGCAGCGTCCCTCGGTCCGCTAGATCGGCTACGGATCGGCGGATCTCGGCTCCGCTCGGGTATCCTAACTTGTCAGACTATCACGACCACCACGATCTACGTATTAAGTGTTTTGCGAAATAAAAATTGTCAAATATGGATTTTGTTTTATTGTAAAGTCATAATCTAGTTTACAAGTAGGGCTCGGGGAACTCGAAGGTGACTTCGCGCCCCGTCAGCTTCTTGTACACAGACTGGAAGGTGTCCACCTGCAGACAAACATAATATGTTTAGTAAAAGCGTTATCAAAAAAAAAACCCGTTTCATCCAGAATTTGTCGTCTTTGGGTTCATTTTACTCAGAATATGGACGGAATGACGTCAGCAAGCGAGACATCGCCATATGACTAGGGCTGTCATGTCTGAATTAGCTGAGCCCGGACAGACAAAACGTACATTTGGCATAAATAGCATTTTTTCTCCGGACATATCCGAAATTAAATTATTTAAAAAACAATCGCTTTTTTTTTCATTCACATAAAGTGTCCGGGTTTTCCTCAACTTTGTTGTAAAACCATGTTTGGACATCCATCTATTTCTGTACCAGTTCTATGGAGAGGGTCATTATTTCAGCAGAAATCTTAACAGCGCATTGCAGGATTTGTATTGCACGCCGTACAGCGCCATCTGCCTTCTAATATTAATTAAAACTGAAACCACCGGCGTGCAACGATATATCCTCATATCCTATCGGTTTGTTTTTGCAATATTCAGTAAATAGAATGCAGATGAGCTTGACCTCCATTAGAAATAGATAAATACGTACAAACAGCAAGACTTGCTGGTGACCCATTTGGGCTTGATCCTTATTTTTATTGACAGGGATGTAACCTTGTCTTTGAGGACAGATTGGGGCTACATTTTCAGCCAAATACCTGCTATCAAATGGTTGATCAACATAAGGGAATTATGCTATTTATTACAAGTTAACAATGTAAATACAAGAAAATCCTACAGAATTTGGAGTATAATCATTTGAAACTGCGCTCGGAATTCGAGGCAGATGGCTTAATTTAGATATCAAGAATTCAAATATTTTTGTGGGATATTCTGGTAGCCATGCTTGCCTCCGGTAGCCTGGCTCATACACGATTGTGCACGAATCACGCGGGGTTTTTTCGGCTACTTTCCCTGCCCTGGTAATATTTGGTGAGGTTCTTTGTTACCCCCCACCCTTCACAACCTCACGTGTATTTTTTTCGCCATAATTTTGTAAAATAGACTTGCTATTTTGAATGTATTTAATAAGTAAAGATTTTCTCCCCCAACGTGATCTGTCGTGATTTTTTCGTGACCTCTATCCCCCTATTGCAGTGTTTTTCAAACTTTTTGGTGTCACGGCCCTTAATGACCATCGAAATTCCTTCACGATCCCCCAAAATCCCGTTTGTACGATTAAAATTTGAATACAACTTATTTCTATCATTCACAGTCATGAGTATGCGTTTTGGAATGCCACCTATATTTATCAAAAAATCTGAAGGTAGCTTTATAACTATTTCGCAACCTACCCATTTTAAAATAAAAGAAGCAAATCTGTTTTAGCTGTGCGACTGTTATTTTGGAGATTATTTATTGGCCTATTGAATCGCGTGATTTGTGCACAAGCCCTAACCCATAGCTAGGATACCATACCTTGTGTTCGATGGTAGTCTGCTGGTTCTTGTCTAAGTGCACCTTGATGAGCTGCGAGCCGTCCAGCTTGATGCGGATCCGCTTGCCGACGATCTCGGCGGGGAACACCAGGTCCTCGAGGATGGCGTCGTACACTGACGTCAGTGTCCTGAAATTTAATACAATGTGTGATTAGTACACTGTGTAGCAGGTGAAAGTTTATTGGGCCTCAAACCAATAAGTAGCAATGAAATATTTTATTGAAACTAAAAAGAAACAACATGGGATATCCAGCGGGCCCCAAACTATGCTGAGCCGGTATCTTGGGACCCTAAGTCTCTATTTTGGGGCCCTAGTTCCCTTTTTCTTGCATGTTCTGGATTTAAATGTATCTTTTTTCGCTATGAGCAGCATCACAGATGAGTTAATGTCTGTTTACACACAGAGTCCATCCCCCGATTTACTTCCATGATTTGCGACTCAGTTGGTCTGGTCTTTTGTTTCCAAATATAAATATTGATTTTTATGAGACAGGCATGAATGTTTCACAAAATAAGTAAATATGTACCATTTTGAATATAGTATGCTAATTATTAACTGACCAAAAGTTTTTCCACCAAGAGAGGGTGGTATGGTATTAAAAATAAAATGTTTAAGTCAAAAGTGCAAATGCAGTCGGGGTGAGAGTGGTTGGGCAAAAAAGCTATAAGGTTTGAAAAACTCAAATATAACTTTGGATAATTGCCGCCATTTCAAAAATCCTATACAAAATAAAAGCCATATAAGGCCTTATGGCCTTGGTGAGCCACAAAGAGTTGGTGTTTTATTGGTCACAAATGTAAGTCTTGTTAAAGATTATGTATAAAAATGCACGAAACATATTTATATGTATGCAATCCTTTTGATATACTGAATTAATAATGTGGACATCTCATATATGATATAATCCCTAGTCATAAAACATATCTTTATGAAAAGGAATATTACAATAAAACAATCCAGTCAAGTTATGTTTAGCCAGTTCCTGGGGTGAACTTAGCTGGACACGCTGCCGCGTGTCTAGATACTGTTCACAATATTTTATTCCTAAGCTTACAGGTCAATTTAGTTGTAATTTTCACTAAAGTCATAATCCAGACAGGTAAAAACAGGACCCTACCTTAACTCTAAAGATTAGTCCCAATCACTGAAACAGCAGGAGTCCAGATTACCAAGGCTGTGTTTCATTTCATTCTATGTTATACAAATCTCACATGACTGTGTACAGTACTTTTGCTGAGCGGGCAGCTGGCACTGAGCGCTCCCGAGCTTACCCACACAGAGCCAATGTGCATGTACATCTACTCACACAAACATAGCTCACCCGCGCTTGTGAGATAAAAGTACTGTAACACAAGTTTATCGTTGTACTCCTTTTCCACACTTATCTCCGACAAATACATGTGCAAAAGAGGAAGTGATTATTCGTTATATCTACCTTGATCGTGGCCTCTTCTGTTTGATGGCAACGCGCGTCTTGTGGCTGGGCTTGGGCAGGATCTTGCGATCTCCAATGAACACCACATGTTTGCCGCTGAATTTCTTCTCCAGCTCACGTACGAGGCGGATCTGGATCTTCTGGAACGCCTTCAGCTTGGGCATGGGCACGTAGATGATGATTGACTGGAAATAAAAAGAAATAATATTAAACCATTGGTAGAAAAAAAAATGTGGTGTACTCGCATTAAAAATATTAAGACATTACATGTTTCATAAATTTATAAATAATATTAAGAAAAAATTATATTACATGAAGATTTCATTAGTATTAGTGACAATTTTTTTTTTTCATAAAATATAAATTTACTCTAACACAATCTGTAAGTTTTTATTAAGTTATCATAATTTTAACAATATTTGGGGATCTATTGGGGAATTATGGTACTGATAGCGTGTCAATATTTATCTGGGGTAGAAAATTACACATCCCGAGATAAATTAACACTTAAATTTGCACCATGAATTGGTCACTTTCATTACACTCATGTTAAATTGCCCTTATGATCAAAGAAAAACTATATAACCACATATTTTATAGGATGTTTCCGGTTTTTTTTAGGTTGAGTGCTTATTACATTTGTCTCTTGTTCAGTATTCTTAAAGAATATCCCAGTGGATACCGGACCAACATTATTTAACATGTTGCCGGAGAATTTGCCAATGGGAGCCACCATAACAGCTTAACAACAGTTAATTGAAAGAAATGTCCATCAATATATTAATTTATGATTATGAGTAAGAAAATTAATGAATCCTAATTTCAAGTTGGTTAAGTTATTAAGTATAAAAGTTGTGATATTCTGTCATAGCCATTGTAAATGTGGTTAACTTATAAATTAAAGAAGATTAAGTATAACTTAAGTGCAGTGAAATTAAGATTTGCAAACTTCCAGTGAAAAGCACTTCACTACTCATCAATTTTATTAAAATCTATGTCAATCTGGGCATGCCTTTTCTTATTTAGGTTCATATTTTGAACATAAACATCAGACTATCAGCTGCATAGAAGTCACTATGTGTTACTTAGAGGTAAAATACATTTATTTTAATTACCTTTTTGTTGTGCAGTTCAATTTCCTTAGCCTTGGTAATGTAAAGCTCCCTAAGCTGCGCCTTCAGGTCGGAGTTGGTCTCCAACTCGACCAGGGCCTGCGAGATCGACGTCTCGAAGGGGTCGGCCTCAGCCGCGCTGGCTTTGATGATCTTCGAACTCATCTAGAAACCACAATCCACAATTTCAACACAGCCATACATTTATAGGTTAGAAAACTTTTTAACCACATAAATTTCGAATTCACACGGAAATCCACTATGGGAACACCACTGAGCACCATTATTTAGACGCTTTGGAAAATGCTAGTGATATATTTGATTTGTGATACACTTTAACCAACAAAAACAACGTTGAACACAGAGGGATCCGAAGTGTCACCACAAAATATCTAAGTAATCTTTACCGTAACTGCGGGATTATGAAAATAATAAAATTCCTTATTAATCTAAAAGGCGGATAATTATATTATTTGTAGGATAATGCTATTAATTTCACTAAAATTATATAAAAATCCTCATCGACAGCTACCTTGAGAACTAACCGGGAGCGAAAGAGATAGAAAGTCTGTGTGCTCAGCCTCGAAATATAAAAATCTTCTATATAGACATGAAATGACAGTTGAGCGGGAAAAATCGAGGTTAAGTTCTACGACACACAAACTTCCAAAATCTTATCAATTTTAAATTTTTTCACAGTCAATTCCCCTAAAATTGGTACAGTTTGATGTAAAAAGAGAAAAATATATTGTTAAACTACTAATGAGTAGTTTATTTCAATGTTGGTAACATTTACCGAGTTTCGTTCGGAAATAATTGATATTTTTGAAGTTCAAGGTGCTTAAAAAAATAATAAATGTTTTATTGCTTGTACCTTTTTATATAATATATAGTAAAGCATGAGTAAAGCGCAGTTTTAAAGTATTTATTACTTAAATAGATAAACTGGTTTCAAAACCTTACTACAATTACTTACGTAATCTGCAAGAAGACACAAAATCGCCTTACAAAACATGTCTTAAAGCTTGAAGCTTGTCAAAAGCGTGTGTTATACAAACGTGTTATCGCTGAACAGGCCCACCCTGTTTGCGAGTAGTAATAGGCAAGCAAGGCACATCAGTAGACAGTGTATAATTCACTAACAGTTATATGTTCTGGGAATGACTGAAAGTCCCGTGTAGGGGATCTTGTTGGCCAAAGAAACAGTTCATCCCAGAATGCGTCATCGTACCTAAACAACGGGCTGAAATTATCAAAACACGGAAGTAATTTCGAGAAACCTGGATACACCAGGAAAATCCAGCACTTCTAGATGCAGGTAGACTGCATAGACCCTTAGGAAGCAAAATGGCCGCGCACAATGGGCTAAAAGCGGAATACGGAGCCTACAACCACGGAATCTTCGGGACACATCGGGTTCCGTTTCCAAAGAAAAAACGGGACCGTATTACTAAGACTCCACTGTCCATTTGTCTGTCCGTCACCAGGCTGTATCTCATGAACCGTGATAGCTGGACAGGTTGACATTTTCACAGATGATGTATTTCTGTTGCCGCTGTAACAACAAATACTAAAAATAATAATAAAATGAGAATATTTAGAAGTGTTTGTACAGAACCCTCGGTGCACGAGTCCCACTCGCACTTGGCTGGTTTTTAGAAAATGAGTATTAACCTAAGACCGCCAAGCGGTCTAGCAATTTACCGTGCCACTGACGCCAGACTAAAAAAAAAGATGTGCCCCAAAATCAACAGGGATTGAAAAATACTTGTAGCGGTTAGAATTACAAAGTTTTTGATCATTGAAATTGATAGGGTGGATTGGCTTTGGAAAGAATTAAAACGTAGAAATACAAAACATTATGTTTATATTTGTATATGAGAAAATAGAATAAATTACATGACACTGTACATCAATCAGTTTTTAAATAATTCCTAAAACAAATTCAAAATGTATCATAGACAAACATGGACAGCATCACGACCTTCCAACACCTTCTCCTGATGTTCGTTCATGTTGCTGAGACACGTCTCTATACATGCATTAATCTTGCACAGTGTCTTTCAAACTTTACTTTTGACAGTGGTTTTGTCATTACGTCAGCTAACTGAATCTCAGTTGGACAGTAGCTGATATTGATCAGTCCGTTCACGAAGTGTTCGTGTATAAAATGGTATCGCACATCTATGTGCTTCGACCTTTTGTTGAATGATCCAGATTTCACAAGTTGAATCGAACTTTGGTTATCAACGTGTAAATTTATCTTTATATCCATATCGGTTATTTCCTTCAATAAAGATTTCAGATGCAATGCCTCTTTGCAACAGTCAGCTGCGGCTATGTACTCGGCTTCGGTCGACGATAACGCCACTATAGGCTGTCTCTTGGATGCCCATACGATTGGTCCATCTGCTATCATGAGCACTGAGCCAGAAGTGCTTCTTCGCGTCAATGGATCTCCAGCATAGTCCGAGTCGCTGTATGCATCGATATTCTCTATCGGTGTGTTTCTTTTGAACAAAATGCCTTTGTCTTTGGTTCCAACCAAATATTTAAATATTTTCTTCACTTTTGTGACATCTTCTCTAGTGGGATTTTCGACCTTCCTGCTAACTTGATTGACCGCTTGTGCAATGTCTGGTCTAGTTCTGGTAGACAGGTACAGTAAACTTCCCACTGCCTCCCTGTAGGGATATTCCTTCTCCTGGGCAGTTTCCTGTATCGACTTCGAATCGCTACTTGTACTTGCGGGCGTGTCACAAGGTTTGGCATTTTTCATATTATATTTTTCCAGTACGTCATTTATATAAGATCTCTGAGTAAGAATTATTCCTTCTTTTGAATTTCTTATTTCCATACCCAGATAAGTACTTGGATTTTGATTCTTTTTCATTTCAAATTTGGTTTCAAGCTTCTTCAAAATAACTTCGATCTTTTTCATGTCTTTTCCTATGACAAGTCCGTCATCGACAAATAATCCGATTATTATTGACTTATCTTCGTTTATGAAAACGCATCGATCGGTTTTTATGGTCTTGAAACCCAACTCAAACATCGCTTGGGTAAAAGTTTTGTTCCAAGTGAATGGAGCTTGTTTTAGTCCATATAACGACTTTTTCAGCCGGCAAACTACTTCAGTAGTGTTGCAGTCAGTTTTATAGCCAACAGGTAATTTCATATAAACTTCATCTGTCAACTCTCCGTACAAGAATGCTGTCTTTACGTCAAATGTCATGAAGTGGTAAGATTTGGATGCGGCAACGGCTAGTAAAGTTTTCAATGCAGATTGAGCCACGACTGGACTATATACGTCTTCAAAATCCAGGTTTCCCTTCTGCTCGCAGCCACGTACGACTAATCTGGCCTTGTACGTACCGTCATCTTTAATCCGAAATACCCATTTGTTCGACAAAATTTTGTGTCCTTTGGCTTTTGATCTGTCAACTAGTACCCAGGTGTTATTTTTCTGTAATGAATCCATTTCAGACTGTATTGCCTTCTCCCAATTTTGTCTGTCGGTGCCCGTCACTGCATCTTGATATGTAAGAAATGAATAGTCATAATCATCATTACTATCTGAAGTAAACATAGTCACGCAACGACTTAACTCATAGTCTTTGGTCCATGTTGGTGGTCTCACTTCTCTTTGTGGTCTTCCACTTGAGGGAGGTGGGTCAATTGGATCTTGACTGGAGCTGGAAGAAGGAAAATTTGTAGGTTCCTGAAAAGAATAGAATAGAATAGAATACTCTTTATTGCACACCTCAAGAAGAAAGAAATACAAATACAGATGAAAAGGTAAGTTATTATTAATTTTGTTTTTAATTTCAGGTTCTTCAATCTCAATTAATTCGTCCGATTTTGGTCCTAGAGTAGAGTCTTCGTTTTTCTCAGCAGAAGTATTGCCATAATGCATCTTTTCGATTACTTTTACGTCTCTGCTGATAACAACGTCATTCTTTTCCGGTATGTAGATTCTAAAGCCTTTGGTATTATTCGCGTATCCCAAAAATACTCCTTCTGTCGCTTTGGCTGTGAATTTTCCTCTTCGGTTCTTGTTCATCACAAATGCTCTATTTCCAAACACGTGTAAATGATTTCCCGATGGTGTTCTTCCTACCCACTTCTCATATGGGGAGTTTCCTTTGAGAGCTTTTGCAGGGCTTCTATTTATCAAATAGTTTGCAGTATTCACTGCTTCTGCCCATAGATTTGCAGGAATATTGGAATCCAGCATCAGACATCTTGCTTTATCCATCAGCGACCGATTTTTCCTTTCACTCATGCCATTTTGCTGCGGTGTATAGGGTGCAGATAGTCTTCGGCTTATACCGTTATCTTTGAGGAATTTGTCAAACGCCTTCGACCTATATTCGCCTCCATTGTCAGACTGAAGGTTTTGAATTTTCTTCTTATGAAATTGTTCAACATAGTTTTTATACTCTTTGAATTTTTCGATTACTTCGCTCTTTTCTTTTAAGAAGTAAACACAGCAGTATCTTGTATAGTCGTCAATAAATGTAACGAAATACTTTGATCCGGCCATTGATTTATGCTCAAAGGGGCCACATACATCGCTGTGAATTATCTGGAGCACTTCGGTAGAGATTATTTGTTCATGGCTTTGGAATGGTAGAGTGGTAAATTTACTCTTGATACAAGTCTCGCAGGTACCCAAAGTTTTTTCCTTAAAGTCAAGTCCTCGCATCATTTTATTCTTAACCATTTCCTTTAGGTCTCTTTCATTGACATGACCTAATTTCTTGTGCCATTTCATAATTTCGCTTTCAGCACTGGGCGTGAAATTTGCTGTCTCTTCCGGCTTATCGAATTCAATAAAATATAATCCATTTCTTCTTTTAGCTTTTAAGCTAACACTTCCGTCTTTTATGACGCTGGCTTGTTCCTTTTCAAATAAAACTTTATAGCCATGATCTGTAATTTTGCTTACTGACATCAAGTTGTTTGACAAATCTGGTACATATAATGTGTCAGTTATATTATGCTTGCAATCTTCTGTATAGAGTTCAGCTTTTCCTTTCCCTTTAACTTGGGTCGTATGCTTTTCTGAAGCTAGTCTTAGAGTGTCAGACGCAGGGATCAAATTACAGAGTATACTTTTGTCACCCGTCATATGTGACGTACAGCCACTATCCAGACACCATAAATTGCTTATACATTTCGACGTTTCTGTTGTTAGACAGATGTTGTAGGTCTTTTCTGGACCTTTAGTTTTATTAGGGTTATCAGGTCTCTTCTTTGACCAACAATTTTCTGTGGAATGCCCTTTCTTCTTACATTTGTTGCAATATAGTACCTTTTTCTTTGTTTTAACATAGAATGCTTCTGAAGTTTGAGGTTCGCTTGCTTCGCTTTGCCTTCTTGCTTCGTATTCCTCTATGATTTTTACTTTTAACATGTCAGGACTTGGTAAAATATCTCTCGACTCAATTGCCGTTCTGAAGCTATCGAAATTTGCAGGTAAACTGTATAGCATCATAATGCTTAATAATTCTGGATGAATTTTGACATCCATGTCTTCTAATTTACCCACTACGTCCATAAAGTTACTGAGATGATCTCTCACATCTTCTTGTGAAGTCATTTTCTTTAATACTAGCTGCTTTAATAGCGTAGCCTTTCTCGCAGGTCCTGAACTTTGGTGTACAGATTTTAGTTTATCCCACACCTCCTTGGATGTGTTACATCCCTTTATTTGCTTAAGTTCTGGTGGAGATATAAGTAAAAGTAGCTCTGACCTTGCCTTTAAGTCTTCCTTTAGGAACGCACTCTTTTGTTCGGCAGTCGCAGTTGCCGCTAACGTTTTTTCACCACTAGCGTACTCCCACAGATCGTATCTTATGAGAATCGCCTGTGCTTGTAAGCACCAGGTATCGTAATTTGATTTTGTCAGCGATTCTATGCTTCTTAGACTTGAGCTCATTTTGAAAATTTTATTATCTCATTTACTCACGGTTTTATTTTTTTTTTTTTTCATTTGCCACTAATTATTTAACGCTATGCTACCACTGATAGGGTGGATTGGCTTTGGAAAGAATTAAAACGTAGAAATACAAAACATTATGTTTATATTTGTATATGAGAAAATAGAATAAATTACATGACACTGTACATCAATCAGTTTTTAAATAATTCCTAAAACAAATTCAAAATGTATCATAGACAAACATGGACAGCATCACGACCTTCCAACAGAAATTTGGATGGCTGTGGCCGACGTGGCTTCAGGGGCACGATTTTTTGTTGACGGCCACAGCCGACTGTGGCGCTCAAAAGGTTAAATTAACACGAAAAGAAATCTTACTAGACAAAAACATATTATGCTATGCCTCGAAGAATTCTCATACACACAAAAAAAGTTCATTAAATAAGGAAGTAAAGAACCATCCAAATAATGCCATTTTGCATCTTTGTTTGTTTTCAACATGTTTTACAGATGTTTTTTTTTTATTTGTTTGTATTTTTTTTTTGTTGACATATTGCAATCAAAAACTTAACTTTTGCATTTTTTTAAGAGCTTCAACAAAGAGGTGTGTTAACGTGTGTATAGCGCACTATTTCTGAACTGAACTGGCCTAACCTAAAGCTGTCATTCCTAGCTGTCACTGTCAAGTCAAGTGTCAAAGTGTCATTAGTGTCAGTATTATACGATTATTACGATTTATACGTGCTATATTCTAGTTCCCCGGTGTTTCTATGGGGAAAACCGAAAACCTATGAAAATATACATACGATAATATCTAACATAATTATATTATAGGTCACTATAAAACATATGTGAATATACCTATATTTAGCTATACCTAGTTATTTAATCTTAGCAAAAATCACTGAACACTACTGTTATAATGTAAACAAACATTTCAAATTTAATAAGCTATGAAGGAAAGATGTAATTTCCATTGAATAAACAAACCTTGAAACCTGAAACGTGTGTAATCGCGTAAGCATTTGTATTACGGTTTTCTGAGTGAAACAATGCAGACACAAAGTAATGGTTGTAATGGGTAAGTACGCTCTTTAGCGATAAGACCGCCTGTTGTTTACCTCTAATTGTAATTTCTTGCATTGTATTTCTCCTGTATATTTTATGAGGTGTGCAATAAAGAGTACTTGTATTTGTATTTGTATTGTATTTGTACTATTCATTACTGATATTTCTAGGATATATAGCATGTTTATTATTTATGTTAGAGTTTGCAAAGATATTACTCCTAGTACTGAACCTTATACATCCTATAACAAAGACTTTTCTTAAATAATGATCAATGTGATCATGTAATTCTTAAAAATAACAAATGGCTATCCAGCAACTTAGAAAACTATTTCTACTCTCAATGCCTAAGACATGCTATTTAAAACGCGCGTAAAATACGCGCGCCGTTCTTTACCGTGGACAGGTAAAATATATCCTATAACCATTTTTGGATGTTCAGCTATTCCTTGACCAAAAATGATCCAGCCGTTTCGGCGTGATGACAGGACAATGAAAATTATGACCACCAGATGGCGCCGGACTTGCGTGGCGCCGCGCGCCCATACAAAACAAATGACGATCCTGCATCATGCTATTCAGATTTTTCCTGAAATGATGACCATTCTCCCTAGGAAAATGATTTTCAATATAAATCTAGAACTTTATAAGACTATAGATGTAGGACATGCAGTCCTGCCCCTCAAGCACAACGCCCATTTACAGTCTGACCAAAAAGAGTAGAAATTAAAAAGTGGCGATACTGTAGTGCTGTTCCTTTCTAATCAATCTAAGAAAACGGGGACGACACTACAGTATTGCCACTTTTTAATTTCTACTCTTTTTGGTCAGAGTATAGTCACAATAATGGATAAAAAGATGCAGAGGTAGCATTTCTTTGCACAAGAAAGAGTCACATTGGTGGTTATGCTAGAGATGCTGGTATCTTTAGTATGGTGTTACTGAAACATATTCTGTCCTTATTAGACACAGTTTTAAAGTGCTGCTTTTCTATTATACATTTCTTCTTTTATACACATTATTTTATCATATTTATTTTTATCCCAACTGTTCATTTTATAGTAATATTTTCTTCAGTTATTGTGACTGTCACACATTTAAAAAACCCTTTTTAATCCATTTAAATAATTTTATTTTAATTTTTTTTTTCATTAACACATTCAAGGATGCGGATGCTGTAGCATTACTGAATACATAATAAATAATCAACTTCCAACAATCATGTATAGAAATCTGAAGAAATGAGAATGACAAAAAAATCCATACAAACGCTGAATATTCACCCGCCAGTTTGAATTAATTTAATCTTTTAGTTCCAGAGCATACCTACCTAAAATTCTATGTTTAAACAAGTGTGTAATTTAATTTATTGCCATGCATACACTTTTGTACAACATCAGCTACAAAATTTGCTCAAGTTGTCAAATTGCTTATTGTAATAGCCAATAGGTAAATTATTTAGTAGGAAATGAAATTTGACACTAGTTTTGTACAGCTTGTGATTCCTTAAAAGTTGTTACAATTTATAGAAAGATTAGGCTCTTCAGATAGTATCTATGAAAATATGGAAATAGCACAGGTGCAGCCAGACTCGGGATCGGAGTGGGATAGGGGTGTAGGGGGAGGGGAAGGGGAGTTTTCGATGGAGATGGCCTTTTCCCTCTCCTTCAACCCGCCATTGTTCCACGTTACACGATAGGAATACAGAAGGGCTACTCTGAAGATAGAAATTGGAAGTTTGTATTGTACCTGCCATCCCTCTCGATCTCATGTCCAACGGGGTCGGCGCGATACGGTGTTGAATTTCGAACAGGAGGGCTGTTCTATCATATTCTCAAGGTCACTCGAACTAGTGCTATGTCACGTTTAGTGATGTGTTTCCTAGCATTTCCGAAAACTTCCTTTATTTTGCATGGACAATGTTCACGAGAACATTCTCTCCGTATGAAATGAAATATGAAATGAAATAATTTATTCAGTAAGTAGGCCACAAGGGCACTTTTACAAGTCAGATTGTGAATCCACCGGCATTTCGCAAGAGACCGCTGTTGAGAAGAAAGCCGAAAGAAATTCAACAGTAAGTCATTTTTTCGTAAATAATACTTAGAACAATTACATTACATTAGTGTTATAACTAATTATTACATGCGTACACGTATAGGAGATATATATATAACTGAGTCAGTGTGTATGGTTTGACAGTTCATTTGCTTGGAAGAGTTATTGTGGTCAGACTATAGTCACGTTATTGCGGCAGGGTTGTACGGTACACAAATCAATTATCCTAAGGTACCTAAATAGTTTGAGAGCTGGCATGTGTAACCTACTTTCAATACATGTTTAAACTGGCCTGCGCAAATATACACTAGCATTTTATCACTGACCAGACATGTCAGCTTGCTACTGTATTTACTATTTGATAAGCTTAGTAGTAATTATCTTGTTCTATTTCCGATAATCCTTGATAGTCATAGACACGCAAATAATCATTATCTAGTGGCTTTGCGAGTTGGAAACTTGCGATTATGTTTCAATATTGCTAAAATTCGTAATTTTTTACGTTTAAATTAAATCCCCGCATCTCCACCATTTTTGGAAAAATCGAAAACCCGATTCGACAAAAAATATCTTAATAAGTATGGGCTTGTGCACAAATCACGTGAGGTTCGATAGGGGGGGAGGGGGGTCGCGAAAAAATCACGAAAGATCACGTTGGGGGAGGGAGGGGTATAAGGAGACCTCACGTGTATTTTTCTACTATGAACGAAGAGTAAGAAAAATCGATATTTTTTCTCGGTTTCGTTAAAAATAAATCTTCACTTGTTAAATACTTAAAATTTGCCGAGTCTATTTTACGAAATTCTGGCAAAAAAATAATAATAATAATAATAATAATTCATCGGCCGGAGTGGAAACCCAAGAGGACCCGTAGGACTCTCAGCTCTGGCTTGCCTTCATTGGCCGTCCAGAGAGGAGCGTTAGAGCTATATGCTCCAGGGGTGGAAGTGTTAAAGGCATCACGCCGCGAGTAACTTCGGAGAAAGCGCAGCACACCTCTCGACACCCCTGAGCCCTCACGCTCGTGTTGCTTCCGGCCGTCTGCGCGATGGCATTACGGGGCCCACCTAGTGAGGGGCGAGTCACCACCCGCCAGAGGTAACAGTCGCATAGATGGTTACGGCGGGTGACATTTTTCTACTGCAATAGCCCACATAAATAGTCCATCCAAACTTCATTTTAATAGCCCGGTTTCTTTTCCATATTAATGCAATAGTTCAATCACCTGCTGGGACCGGTTCATGGATCTTATTCTCATCTTATTGATATGATCAGGAACGGGTCCCAGCAGGGCAACAGCCACAGCAAATTTCTCCAAGGGGCCTCTACGTGTTGGATCCATATCCCCACGCAAGCCTTCCAAAAGACCGGGACGTATGTGCCCGAGACTCAAAAAATGAGAAACAAATAATAATAATAATACACGTGAGGTAGTATGGGGGAGGGGGGGTTAGCAAAGAACCTCACCAAATATCACCAGGGGGGAGGGGGGGGGGGGGGGGGTCAAAAAGTAGCCGAAAAAACCTCACGTGATTTGTGCACAAGCCCTATTTATATAATTTTCTAGCCTAATTTTTTTAGATTATATGAAAGTCGGTTGAGAAATGCGACCTACAGGCGAGAATAGCCCAACATTCGGACATACGAAATAATTTTGGGCCAAGCTGAAATGGAGACGCTTCACTCGCTCGGTCAATTAGCGAGTTGTTCGATTTTTAACTTGCTCGTATTTTTGTCTGTGCTTTAGAAAAATCAGAAACAACGTATTTATTTTAATGGTATTTTTTTTATTACTTTTACCAATTTTGGCGTATAGACTTTAATGCCTTTGTGAGAAGTATATGGATTAAAAATATATATGAGACCTGAAAATGTATGTTTTCCATAAAATATTGCTCAAAGTTATTAGAATAGAAGTATACAGATATATATGTATATATTATATACACTAATAAAATAACACATAACACAACACAAGCCTTCTTGAACTTAATTTGGGACTAGATCGATTTGTGTGAGGTTGTCCGATGTTTATTTGTTTATTTATTTATATGTATACATAAGTTTGACACTTATGAACTTCAACACTTCTTATGTTGACTGAATTTGTTCTACACAGTCGGATGTTTACACATTTGAATAAACAATATCTTCACTTCATTACGTTTAAATCTTGTAAATATCGCAATTTTAACGAGATTAATGTCAATCAATCATATTTTACAAGCAGTATTGCGGCGCTATCGTACACAACAATTGATATAAGTGTTGATAAGGCAAGTAGTTGTAATAGCAAAATGAGCAATTGATAACTTTGCCTCAGTGACCGGAGTACGTCGAACGAAGGCACACGCCCGATGCCTTTTAAAAAGTTAGTATTCTTTTTTTAAAGATTGTGTTTGTAATTCGAATTCGTTTTTTTAGTGGAGTTATGACGTGGATTTATTAGTGGCCAGCTGTTTTTACGCGTTAAAATAATGGGTCGTTTAAGGAGAAAGGTTTTAATATGTTTAATGGTTCTGTTTGACTATCTTTTAGTAGCAAAAGATGTTAGTAATTGACAACATGTAGATGAAATAAAACTGTAGTTTTAACCGACTTCAAAAAAGGAAGAGGTTCTATGTTTGACTGTATGTATCTTTAAATGATTTATGCGTGATACACGATTCGTATGACCACGTCACTAATAGTTAATCCTAGTATAATATTTGTTATCGTCACGTTCGCAACTGTATTGTACCTAAAGTTCTGTTACTTGTTAATATTGATATGACCTAGCGGTTTATGTCTTCTGTTGCGTGTGTGTTGTGTTCGTCTTTCGGCGATTATCTTTGAAACATCCTGGACCGTTACTTTGACGACGCGGTTGGCTCAGTTAGTAAGCATCTGCCTACTGAGCCAGCGGTCCCGGGTTCGAATCCCGGTCAGGGCAAATATTTGTGTGATGAACTCGAATATTTGTGCTTGGGTCATGGTTGTTGTGTGTATTTAAGTATATATTTATCCATATAAGTATGTATACCGTCGTCTAGTACCTTAGTTAATGCAGTATGGCACTTCACTAATATGTGTAACGTTCGAAGTATAAGGACACCGTGCGGCCCTTACGTCATTTAAAAGAAAATTATGAAATTTTGCGATAACTCAAAAACGGCTCGACCGATTTTATTCAATACCTATCGTTTTAATTGAAAGTACTTACATATAAGGCCACATTTTCATGAATTTATTGACTAGTGGTTGAAAAGTTAGAGGAGAGGAGGGGGGGACGCTATGTTTTTGGTTTCCGGAGCGATTATTTACAAAACTGCTGACTTGATCAAAATATAATGTTTGAAGACCCCTATTATTTTTAAAAGACCTATTCAACGACACCCCACACACTAGTGTTGGAACGAAAAAAAAAATCACCCCTACTTTAGGTGTTCGAGAGGTACCCGAAAAAAACATTTTTTTTATTTTACCGTTTTGTCGGCGTGATACATACACATACTCATACCAAATTTCAGACTACGGAACCCTAAAAATGAATATAATTTATGTACCTAATTTATCAGACCGCAAAGTATAATCGTTCAGTCAGTGTATCGTAAATTGCGATTATTCATTTGACATTTGACGTCCCTTAAAGCTAAACATTTAATATCAGTATGCTGTTAATTTAGCATTGGATTGCGTAGTCTGAAAATAACATTTAACTTGTATGAACAACAATTTAAGACTGCTGGAGATGTTTTAAAAAAGTTGCAGAGCAAAAGATGCTCAGTTTGAAGAGCACAATTAAATCTTGCATTTAAAGCCCCATGTTCAGATGCACCCTGTATAGAATTAATTAGTGGTGCAACTTAATGGCGGAAAACATTGACCTATTTGGGTGTTCTTTGAATGAGTTCACAAAGTCAGCACTGTTCGTATTATGTTATAGTAGTAATAAATTAGACAAAGGATAGTATAAATAGCTTAAGGTAGTTACACTATTGTCTTAGGATTAGTTTCCTGTAAAAATAGTTGTAAGTGTGGAAATAAACAAATAAATAAAATAAATAAATAAAAATATGTATTTAGATATGTATATTATATATATTTAGATTTGACGACGCGGTTGGCTCGGTTTGTAGAGACCTGCCTACTGAGCCGGCGTTCCCGGGTTCTAATCCCGGCCGGGGCAAATATTTGAGTGATGAACTCGAATATTTGTGCTTGGGTCATGGTTGTTCAATGTATTTAAGCATATATTTATCTATATAAGTATGTATATCATCGTCTAGTACCCATAACACAAGCCTGCTTGAGCTTAATTTGAGACTAGATCGATTGGTGTGAGGTTGTTTGATATTTATTTATTTATTATATATATGTATTTAGATAAGATATTACGTAATATGTATTATATTGACTGTTTGCTTATCTCTCTCTCTCTCTGCTGGTTTTGCATTTTCATGTGTATTATTGTAAAGTTATCCTCCTTTGTATTGTACATGTTGCTTGGTTTGTCTACCATTTACAGTTATGTTTAGCACTCATTTACTCAAAGGTTAACTGGAAGAGATCCCTTAAAGGGATACGTTCGCCTTATACATGCTTAATCTTTTGTAATGTGTATATCTTGTTTTTATGTAAAATAAAGTGTTAACATACATACATACATTATTTTTGAAAGGTTGATCATGAAAGAAACATTTTATGCGATCTGCAAATGGGACTTAAAACGATGACTTACTTTTACGGAGTAGTGCCCTACCCACTGAGCTATCGCACCGCTATGTGACTCCCATGAAATCACTGACCGTAATAGCGCCCTCAGTATCCTTACCATTACGTGAGCATACCTGTAGCTGTGCTAACTCGGGGCACTTACTAGGGATTTGATATCGATAAAAAATATGTCGATATATATTAATACATGTCATTGAAAATTCTCGATTACTATAAAAAGGTTCTATATCATGTCTGATAAAGTGGATATTTTCATCTAGACGGCAATATTTAATACCGACAAATATGGAAAAAAATATTGATTGTACTTAGTATGAAAAGTATTTTAAAATTAACAAATAATTGGCTATTCAACGGGGGAATGTAGCCGGCATCATGGGTACCCTGCCGCAGGGCCATGATCTGGGGGACATCGGTTTTGTTAGTTAATTTTATTTAGGTTAAGTTGTGTAGTGTTAATTTTTACTTGTGTTTCGTTTACTAATAAATATTACTTTAGTATTACAAATAAATGCACGTTTTAGTAGTTTATTGGTTTGTTATAAATAAAGAGAAAAAATATTTATTTATGTTGATTAACATAGATGTTGACAGTAACTTCGATATATTTTTTTGTCGATAAAATATTTTGCTACGTCTATTTGCCCTGAGTTAGCACAGGTATGACCATGAGTTTAAATTGACTCGATAGTGACTGCGTATACGATACTATTCGTATAGAGAATTGTAGTTCTACAAAGTAAACGCTAGGGGCGCTGTACTATAATAAATAATAAATAAATATCGGACAACCTCACACAAATCGATCTAGTCCCAAATTAAGCTCAAGAAGGCTTGTGTTATGCTTATGGGTACTAGACGACGATATACGTACTTATATAGATAAATATATACTTAAATACATAGAACAACCATGACCCAAGCACAAATATTCAGGTTCATCACACAAATATTTGCCCTGGCCGGAATTCGAACCCGGGACCGCCGGCTCAGTAGGCAGGTGTCTACAAACCGAGCCAAACGCGTCGCCGATCTACCTATCTCTATACTATCCTCCATACAAATCGTTGACGCATTCGCTAGCGAGTACGCCCACGTTTACTCATGGTAAGGGTAAGGGTACTGAACTTTCTAGTTTGAAATGCGAATGCATTAATTATAGGTCTAAGATGTGTGTTTTACGCACCCATTGCCGGCTCCCCGATAATCGGAGGGCCACAATGTCACCCTAACCCCGTAGTCATAACATTAACACTTGAAAGATAACGAACTCATCAATCTGTTAAAAAAAAAAGAATATTTTTTTTAATACCCGACGAAAAAAGAGGGGTATTCTTTATCAGTATACCCTGGGGGTATCGGTGTCGGAATAGCAAATCATTCATCATCAGCAAAAAGACGTCCACTGGCGGACATAGGCCTCCCCCAGAGAACGCCACCATGACCGGTCCTGCGCCGCCCGCATCCAGCGGACTCGAGGTCATCAGTCCACCTTGTGGGATCCGTAGCCACTCAATTGCTTCGAATTTTGAGTTTTATTTTGTTCACTAATTTATTTATCATCTTAGGTTAGAGTAGTTTACAATACGTAACAACTTAGAAGTATAATATGAACACATGTAGGTACCTACATTCTATGTTTGTAAACATTTTATTGTGCGCGATAACAAGTTAAAAATACATTTTTATGAGATAATACAAGTTAAAGTTACCTTACCTAAGGTGCCTCCGACAGAGCGGGGCAATATATGTAAAACAATAACAACACAAATCTGTAACATCTATACTATTATATTACACAATTCTAGATTTGTAATGCAAATCTGTTTTTAAGGAGAGGGGATTTCAGGAAAAATATTAATAGCGTGATGCAGGATCGTCTTTTGTTTTGTATGCGCGCGGCGTCTTGCCAGGCTGGCGCTATCTGTTGGTCATAATTTCCTTTGTCCTCTCATTACGCTGAAACGGCTGAACGAATTTTAACCTTTTTTGGTACAGGGATAGCCAAACATCTGCTGGACATCCAAAGATGGTTATAGGATATTTTTTACACGACTACGGTAAAAAAAATACGCGGACTAAGTTGCAGGCACCTCCTATAGTAATATCTAATAAATTATTTATAATTTATTATTATTATTTATTTATAATTTATAGACGAGACTTAAGAGGCCTTATTCCTTTTAAAATTTATTTTTTTCATATTACGACAAATATATTGATAATTTTAATCAACTTTTTGAAGTGAATAATACTTTTCCCCGAGTTCTAGGTAGTAACATAGCTATTTCATGCTTTCATTGCGTGCAGTCGAAAATAAGTTGAAAAAACTAATTTTCCGCGTGAATTTTGTCAATTTCGAGTAGTTTTTGAATCAAAAATTATCAATGAAAATTTCAAACTGTAGGTTTCAAATATATACAAATAAATCACAATAGCCCTGTTCTAGGTAGTAACATTAATAATATGTTAAGAAACATGTTTGATCATAGAGAAAAATGTCTAAACAATCAGCATTTTAAAAGGAATAAGGCCTCTTAAGATGACAGTCGAGACTCTTCGCTATAAGGCCCTTCACTGAAATTAGACTGTCGGGACAATGAATCATCATATTAACCGAAACCGAAATCAGTCACGATGGTGATGATTTTTTATATACTATCAGACTATCACACTAATATTATAAGGCATGTATTTAAATCAATATCTGTATATTCCCTTTTTTCGATCAAAATATTTGAAAGTTTCACCAAAAATACTGACTTGCACACTAATTATGCACACTAAATAATGTGAATTCAATATACTATTTAAAGGTATTTGCAAAACTGTTTTACTGGATATAAAAAAAAAAAAACTAACCTAACCTAACCCGGCCGAGTCGGATCTTAGTGTGCAGTGCGAGGATAATTAGTGTGCAAGTCAGTATTTTTGGTGAAACTTTCAAATATATCCGATGTACGAACCATATTTTTGGTGTGAATTCGGTTAAAAAGGTCATCTCGTTTTGTATGATGTTTAAGTTTGTATGGTCATTGATTACAACGCCGTCTATCGATCGTATTTTATGCGGTTTCATCGCGCCATCGGCATTGGCTGGACGGTTTTAACCAATTTTGGTACAGATAGCTTTGGATGTCCACCCAAAAATGGTTGTTGGATACTTTTTTACCAGACTACGGTAAAACAGTAGGATTACGCGGGCGAAGTTGCAGACATCTACTTCATTTGTCTATAACGTTATACAATTTTAAAAATAAAATCTTTGACCTTTCATCACGCCTAAACCGGTCCGTTTTTTTTTTGGTTTACGGGTAGTTGTGCGACCCCAAATGGTTATTGAATACTTTTTTTACCCGACTGAAGCAAAAAAGAAGTTTATGTTTATGACTTTTTGTTCCACATGGACGATGTTCCCGGGGGCCTTATAGTAAATAAAAACCGGCCAAGTGCGGGGTTGACTCGCCCACCGAGGGTTCCGTACAAACTTTCACTTATCCCATCTTGATTGGTCTGGTTGAGTTAAGTTTGCACCTGCAATGTATGGCGCTGCATACAAACGAGGTGCAAAGTTAACGCAACCGAGTTCTCCAAATATGTTGTTTGAGAAGGACTATATTTTTTATGATTTTATTACAAATGTATAGTTTTCAGATTTTTGTAAGTATTTGTAGTATGTGACGATATTACTTGCCAAATTTCATAATTCTAGGTCATCGGGAAGTATCCTATCATTTTGATTCCCAATGAGAGTGTCGAAATGTACGTTTTTTGCGACAAAAACGGCCTTATCTTTGTTTCACGATAACGTAGAAGTTTGATTTTTTCACAGCTTTAAGGGACCGTAGACCTGAGTATATGGTGTTAATTTCAACTCGATACCTTCTCCACGTTCTCGAGATAAAGGGTCTTGACAGACAGACAGACGGAGGGAACGACAACAAAGTGATCGTATAAGGGTTCAATTTTTTCCGATTGAGGTACGGAACCCTAAAAATGTACTCTTTAGTTATTACAAACTTACTTTTCTATTTTCAGCACAATGATTTCATCCATTCTCATCACCGGTGGGGCGGGGTACGTAGGCTCGCACACGGTAGCGGCCCTGCTCGAGGAATCCACGCCCTACGACATAGTGGTGGTAGATAACCTGTCCAACGCGCACAGGGAGGCTGGCCAAAAGAAACCGGAGGCTTTACGTATAGTAGAAGAGATCACTGGGAAGAATATACACTTCTATGACGCAGATATTAGGGATGCCGCGCAGTTGAGCGAAATTTTCAATCAGGTACCTAAGTCACATACATTTTTGATAGTTTATTTTTTCAAAGACAGATACCCTTCTGAGACAATATCAGTTATTTTTAACGCTTAACTTCGGCTGCGGCGTTCAAAATGCTAATGTTCGTGGATTACGTACGATGCGCGTGAATCTATACCGTAAACCAGGTAGGGCTGTTAATTTTGTACAACTCGATACTCTTTGTACCAACGGCATACAGCGCCTCTATCTATAGTAGCGTATACCTCACTATTGAGGTCGCCGAGATTTCAGGTAATATTAGAGTAGGTTGCGTATGGTGAATCTATACCGTAATGGTATACATATAAAACCAATTGTACAGAAAAAGTGGGAGTACCTATCGATATCACATCATACATATTTTTTACCCATCCCTAAGAACTTGTCAGCTACAAAATTGAACCTCCAATAGCGGGGTCTGCTCATAAGATTAAAACTTTATAAGACTTTATTTTACTTGATTATGTACATATATAGGTATATATATCCATAGATATTACGTTATATGTGTTATATTGACTGTTTGCCTATCTCTCTCTCTCTCATGTGTAAGTATTATTGTAAAGTTATCCATCTTATTGTAGGTACATGTTGCTTTGGTTGCCTACCGTTTACATTTGTGTTTAGCACTCATTTACTGGTAAAAGGTTATCTGGAAGAGATCCCGTAAAGGAATAAGTTCGCCTTTGTACATGTTTGTTGTTTTAAAATGTATTTCCTGTTTTTGTAAGGTAAGGTAGGGTAGCATGTAAGGTATTCATAAATATCTGAACACGACTCTTATTGACTGGGCGTTACAGTACATGTTCACATATTTATGAACGCCTTATATGCTGCGATATACTTATCTGAGAGCGACTGTACAATAAATTGTTTACATACATACTTTTATACTTGGTTTGTCATTGTTTCAGCACAACATCTCCTGTGTGATCCACTTCGCGGCGCTGAAGGCGGTGGGAGAGTCGGTGGCGAAACCGCTGGAATACTACCAGGTCAACATCTCTGGGACATGCACGCTTTTCGATGTGAGTATCAGTGGCTATAAATAAATAAAAATGTATTTATTAAATAATCTTATTAAAACTTTCGTGAGACATATTTAATTATTGTATTAAGCGGTTATACTCACGTGAAATTGTCAGGAACGGCCCGACATGTTTCGAACTCGTATGGAGCTCTTCATCAGGGACGGCTACCCGTACACCGCCGCGGCAACCTCGTCACTGATTCTTTGATCGACGCTCCGCTCTGAACGCGCGCCTGATGAAGAGCTCCATACGAGTTCGAAACATGTCGGGCCGTTCCTGACAATTTCACGTGAGTGTAAACCGCTTAATACACGCCATTTCAGTTACGTTACGTTATAGTATGATAGATAATACCTACATTTAGTTGTTTATTTGATGTTATTTTAGGCTCTAGAGCGACAAAATGGCTAAAATAACCTTTAAAACTATTTATTTAAGTATATATTTATCTATATAAGTACGTATATCGTCGTCTAGTACCCATAACACAAGCCTTCTTGAGATTAATTTGGGACTAGAACGATTTGTGTGAGGTTGTCCGATATTTTATTTATTTATAAAACGCATCCTCTAAAGCTGTGCAGTCCGTTACTTAACCGAATGTGATTCCAGTTTTATACCTGTCTCTGTCGTTATTATGCGATCGAGATATGAATTGACAGCCAGGCCCTTTTTCGATAAATAAAATAGTTTTATGATTAAAAAATAAATTTCTAAAGATCCTCATTCCAAAAGAGCGTTGGCGACAAGCACCTAATTGGTCACAGCACAGTTAATCGTACAGTCGGACTATTACTAAGACGGATTTATTGTGGAAATTGTACCACTACTGTTTTCTAGATTGCTACTGTCCATTTTTCCACAAGCTTACGTCGTTTTGTCAAAAAGTAGCCAAAAAACCTTGCGTGATTTACTAAGTTCACTTGCACTTTCTCCCTGAACACATTTCCACTTCCTACCATAGAATAAACAAAGAAAAAATAATCTAAACTTGACGTATAGCTCACATTTCAGTCGTATTTTTAGTTGCGTGTTCGCACCGTCAGCGTCAGTGCGGTCGATGTAAAAATTTCTTATTGTTTTTTTAAATTGTCTCACGTTACAGACCCTGCACCAACTCAAAGTTTCTGTTTAGCCTTATGGTTGACTGGTACCGAATGCCTTGTGGCATTAAGTCCGCCATTTGTACTAGTTTGATCTGTGCAATAAAGTTTAAGAGACCTTATTCCTTTTAAAAAAAATTTTTTCATATTATATCAAATATGTTAATAATTTCCACCAACTTTGTGAAGTGAATAATACCTTTCCCAGAGTTCTAGGTAGTAACATAGCTATTACATGCTTTCATTGTGTGCAGTCGAAAATAAGTTGAAAGAACTAATTTTCCGCGTAAATTTTGTCAATTTCGACTAGTTTTTGAAACAAAAATTATCAATGAAAAATTCAAACTGTAGGTTTCAAATTTATACCAATAATCCAAATAGCCCTAATTATTCTAGGTAGTAACATCGATAATATGTTAAGAAACATGTTTGATCATAGAGAAAAATGCCCAAATAATCAGCATTTTAAAAGGAATAAGGCCTGTTAAATCAATAAATAAATTATTTCTCAGATGATGCGAAAACACGGTGTATACAAGCTAGTCTACAGTTCTTCCAGTACCGTGTACGGGGAGCCCCAGAAGCTGCCCATCGACGAGTCCCACCCCACGGGCCTGGGGCTCACGAGCCCCTACGGCAAGTCTAAGTACTTCTGCGAGGAGATCATGAAGGACATCTGCCGGAGCGACACGGTAGGTTTTCAGTATACAACCACCTCAGTATCATTGGCGCAACTAAGATTATTTTCCAGACGGGGCCTGGGGTGGGCCTGGCCATGGCTTTTGAGATGAAGCCATGAATACCTATCTATGGGTAACCCAAAATCCTGGGGTGGGCACTAGACCATACTGGGGTGGGCACGGCCCACCCGGCCACCCCCCTATATACGCCAATGCTCAGTATTCAGGTGAACTAGACACATACCAACCTTGGAATCACCAACAGAATCACGATGCCATGCCTCCTGGTGACAGCCAAAACTTACTAAAATTTCTGTCACTGCTCTTCAAAATCTCGTAAGCAGTTGGGCAAATTCTATTTTGAATGAGAATAAGAATGAACGGCCAGACGCCATTCATATTCAAAAAAAATAGTGTCCGACCGAAACACGTTTTTCTGCCGAAACCGAAACCGAAGATTCGGTTCTGATTACAGTTTTGGCCGAAACCGAACCTTTTATAAACGTGATTAAAACGTTGTATAAAATATCAGCGGGCCGTTCTTTCTAGATTTAATAATGAATACAACGAAAAATTTGATGGAGCAAAGTTGGACCAAACTGAAACCAAGGATCATACATAAGGATTGACAACCTCATACAAAAAAACGTACTCCGGAAAAAAGCTCAAATACCGTCTTATTTCTAGATGGCGCTGATTATAAGACGTAGATACGCAATGTTTTATTAAAACACATAATATATGTCATTGTCGCTGAGCGTTATACCAAAAAGAGACAGCGTGTTATCTGTATAGTTCTTAACTAGATGGCGCTGAAACTACTCGTGTTGATTTCTTAATCATGAATAATCAAGAAGACTGGTTATTAAATAGGTACAGCCAACGTCATAAGTCATAAACGTACGTCCGTACTTTCCTAGCGCTCCAATGATATCATATCTATATCATATCACACATTAGCCAGAACTACCTATACGACAACCCGTTCAGAAATTTGTGGCCATTTATGTTCGTCTTATTACATTGAAATAAGTAGGTAATCAAAAGTTTACCTGATCTCACGGAAAAAGAGAGATGGCGAACTCATTGCGCAGTAATGACTACTATGCAATGAGTTTGACACGACTAATTTGTACGAGAGATTAGGTATACCGGTATACCTATATTAATAATTATTACCCTTTGCATTAAACTATTCTAAGTAGGTAGGTAGGGATACATAAGTACCCGAGTATATTAATACTACGAGTACTAATACTGGCTTAAATAGTAAATAATACATTCTGCTACTTATTTTTATTGTATATCTTTATTATGAACAATGATCAACACATCCAACATAACACACTTTAACAACATACGGCACACTATAAAGTTCAATATGAAGAAGTAATATAAATACTAGTTAAGCCCATTTTATTCCAATAAAACTGGTCTTTGGCCAAAATATCTCATTTCATCATTTTGTATAAATGATCGCTGAATCGCGATTATTTTTGCTTAAATTTGACGTAAGCCGATACTTATAATTATATAGGTAGCCATAATACGACTTGTCAATTTCAATCTTCTGTACCGTAAAATGCCCCTCATGTGTTCCGTACCTACTGAAAGAAACTTTAGGAATCTTTAATCCACACTTTAAGCACGCCAAGAATAAAGTTTTCTCTAGGAATAGAGTCTTCTTTAAATCAATTTTTTCTTCAGCATATATTTCTAAAAGCTTTCGCTTCCGTCTTTCTTTTGGCGTTATGCCTTTATTACCATACCAGTGAGATTTTAATTCTGGTTCATTGCATTACAGATGATTTCAACTGAAAATTCAAATTCGCATTACGCCCATAATATAATCATAAAATTCAGCGCTTAAGATGCAAAACTTCAATACTTTCTAAAATTAGTATTTGCTTTGGCATAAAATGTCATTACCTAAAAATATAGAACCTATCAAAGTAGCACATGCAAAGTATCATGGCAGCACGCTATTTAAGCCTTTTCTTAAACTGTTTAAACTAAGCAATCTTGTGATGCTAACCTTGTCAGAATAAAATAATGCTCTTACAATGAAGGTTTAGGATTGTCATTTGAAAACTATTTATTAACCAGTCATAAATTTTGATAATAAACCTCCCTTAAGCGTAATGTAAATCGAAAATAGCAAAACTATATTGCAATAAGCATCAATCAAAAACTAATGACATTTTCATGACGTTACATTCAAACTGAAAGAGACAAAAACATCATTTGACAGTATAGCACATTTACCTATAGCACTATGGCCAGTACATGGCCAGGTTAACTTCAAAGGCTTGACTTGAAATATTTCATCCATAATAAATACTTAATCAACCATAAAAGCCTTAAAAGCGAAAAATTACCTTCAGTGAAAAAACTTCTCAACATATCAAAAATTGTAAAAGCACAACGTAGAAACGCCATCTATTGTCAACAAGGTATAACATTACGATACTTACAAAACTCTGCAAAAGTTGACAAATACTAACACCGTTCTATGTCGTTTATGTCGCTACTGAAACGCCGTTTTAATTCATTTTGATACATACGACGGCATCTAGTTCCTCGACGATAAAATCTTTATCGGCGTACGCTCCTTACTATGAACATCATACTTCCTTACCTTTTATCTTCCTTGCTGAAACTAAAACAGTTTCAGTTTGGTCCAAAATTCTTTCGTATGTACGAACGATTGGATGCTTTTCTGTTCTCACATAAACTAGGTACTAGAAATGAGTCTACTAGCCTATAGTGGTTAAGTTTGGTTGCACGGTGTTCCAGAAATGGACGGTGGTGTCTCTACGGTACTTCAACCCGGTGGGCGCGCACGCGAGCGGCCGCATCGGTGAGGACCCCTCCGGCACGCCCAACAACCTCATGCCGTACATATCGCAGGTAAACCATATAACCACCACACACACGTGTGACTTCAAAGGTACGAAAATTTCGTTCTTAGTTCACACATGTACTCATTACAATTATTTTGCCAATGAAATTTAAACCACATAGAGTTGTGGACTAACATCCTAGTTGCAACTATTTATTTTTTCCGAAAAGTTATTACGATTGTGCTCTAAGGTCTCCATTTTACGTTTTTTTTGTGAATCCAATTTTTTTTCAGAATCCTCATAATTTAACAAAGCAATAATTGTATGACAACCATGAACTTAAACGCACTTTTTCACAGTGAAAATAGCAAATTAATTATTGTCTCCATACAAAGTCTAAGTGTAATTAGTCTCATATAGATTTGATCCCAATAAAAAAATTGAATCAATTGACATATAAAAAAAAAACATTTATTTTCGTCTTGCCGCGATGAGCTAACGGCCAATGACATACCATATTCAAACGAAACATGTACGTGAAATGAGGTTGGTGGCATCAGTTACAATACATTTCTTCGTTTGAAAATATCAATATATCGTATTTCCAGGTGGCAGTAGGCCGCCTACCAGAGCTCCAGGTGTTCGGCAACAACTACCCCACTCCTGACGGCACCGGCGTGCGCGACTACATCCACGTGGCGGACCTGGCGGCGGGCCACGAGCGCGCCGTGCGCCTGCTGCGGCAGCCCGGCGCCAGCGGCTTCCATGCCGTCAACCTGGGTACGACACTCCAGGTCACATACAGAGCTGCAGGTGTTCGGCAACAATACCCCACTCCCGACACATCCACGTGGCGGACCTGGCGGCGGGCCACGAGCGCGCCGTGCGCCTGCTGCGGCAGCCCGGCGCCAGCGGCTTCCATGCCGTCAACCTGGGTACGACACTCCAGGTCACATACAGAGCTGCAGGTGTTCGGCAACAACTACCCCACTCCCGACACATCCACGTGGCGGACCTGGCGGCGGGCCACGAGCGCGCCGTGCGCCTGCTGCGGCAGCCCGGCGCCAGCGGCTTCCATGCCGTCAACCTGGGTACGACACTCCAGGTCACATACAGAGCTGCAGGTGTTCGGCAACAACTACCCCACTCCCGACACATCCACGTGGCGGACCTGGCGGCGGGCCACGAGCGCGCCGTGCGCCTGCTGCGGCAGCCCGGCGCCAGCGGCTTCCATGCCGTCAACCTGGGTACGACACTCCAGGTCACATACAGAGCTGCAGGTGTTCGGCAACAACTACCCCACTCCCGACACATCCACGTGGCGGACCTGGCGGCGGGCCACGAGCGCGCCGTGCGCCTGCTGCGGCAGCCCGGCGCCAGCGGCTTCCATGCCGTCAACCTGGGTACGACACTCCAGGTCACATACAGAGCTGCAGGTGTTCGGCAACAACTACCCCACTCCCGACACATCCACGTGGCGGACCTGGCGGCGGGCCACGAGCGCGCCGTGCGCCTGCTGCGGCAGCCCGGCGCCAGCGGCTTCCATGCCGTCAACCTGGGTACGACACTCCAGGTCACATACAGAGCTGCAGGTGTTCGGCAACAACTACCCCACTCCCGACACATCCACGTGGCGGACCTGGCGGCGGGCCACGAGCGCGCCGTGCGCCTGCTGCGGCAGCCCGGCGCCAGCGGCTTCCATGCCGTCAACCTGGGTACGACACTCCAGGTCACATACAGAGCTGCAGGTGTTCGGCAACAACTACCCCACTCCCGACACATCCACGTGGCGGACCTGGCGGCGGGCCACGAGCGCGCCGTGCGCCTGCTGCGGCAGCCCGGCGCCAGCGGCTTCCATGCCGTCAACCTGGGTACGACACTCCAGGTCACATACAGAGCTGCAGGTGTTCGGCAACAACTACCCCACTCCCGACACATCCACGTGGCGGACCTGGCGGCGGGCCACGAGCGCGCCGTGCGCCTGCTGCGGCAGCCCGGCGCCAGCGGCTTCCATGCCGTCAACCTGGGTACGACACTCCAGGTCACATGCAGAGCTGCAGGTGTTCGGCAACAACTACCCCAGTCCCGATGTTCTTACACAGTAGATTTCTGATACAGTGGCCGTTCCGCGACAGTGGACGTCATGCAACTTGAAGAAACTAGTGCTTAAGAAATTTTTGGTCTGTTGTTCACTTTTTGGTCTAAAAATCGTAAACTATGTGTTTACAACAAATTATCAACGTTCAGTAAGTATTTAAAGTCCATTAAATTTGCTAAAAATTCAGCAAAACCAGAGCTCTATAGGAGCCAAGCAATGGGCTTTAAAATATGGCCCATCTTGAAAGTTGACAGAGTTATGCTTCCTTCCAGATCAAAATATTGGTGAAATCACTTATCAGTCATCATTATCACAAGTTACTCGATCGAACGATATCGTGCTTTGCAATTTTAAACTGAGCTATTCCTAAAAAAACTCCTATTTCCAGGCACCGGGGTCGGCTACTCAGTCCTCCAAATGATCAAGGCATTCGAAGAGGCCAGCGGGCGCAAGATCCCCTACAAGATCGTCGGTCGCCGCGCGGGCGACATAGCCGAGAACTACGCCGACGTGTCGCTCTCGCACAGGTAGGATCAAGTAGTTATTTTTTTGACGTGATAACGTCTTATAAATCGATGAACGCCGGCTGCACGCACGAAAAAGGATGTCACGTTCCGCCTGAGCCGAGCGTGCAAGCGAGAGCGCGGAACAAGCGATAGAGAGGTACGATCGGCCTAAGCATTCGGCTTGTGACGCATCTATCTCTCTTCCACTCCATCAGCCGGCATACGTTATCACGTAAAATTATCGTCCGTAAACCGACTTTCTAGACGACCAATTTCTTTACATCGCCCTAGGCCGACAATTGGGTTTTTCTGCCCGCGGGGAGAAAGTCTCACTTCCTGGTCAAGTAAAGGCGTACAACTTTAGACAAACCACGGGTCAATCTGACCAGCGATAATTTATCTAAAGTTGTGCGTCCTCGTTTATGAATTACATAACAATATCATGATTGCAGACTGCTGGGCTGGCGCACCACTAGGACGCTGGAGGACATGTGCCGGGACACGTGGAAGTGGCAGAGCAGCCATCCCAATGGATTCAAGAGCTAAGTTGGAGGGCGGATCTTATTCAGAAAGTGAATGTGGGACTACACTTTGACTAATTTGGTAATTATTCTACTTGTT
This sequence comes from Apotomis betuletana, assembly GCA_932273695.1. Classification (NCBI taxonomy): domain Eukaryota; kingdom Metazoa; phylum Arthropoda; class Insecta; order Lepidoptera; family Tortricidae; genus Apotomis; species Apotomis betuletana. The sequence continues at coordinate 6,963,069 of OW026318.1, read as the reverse complement.
GACGATTATTGTTGCAGATAGCATTTGTTTGCATATTTTATTTTATTGATTGCTAGTCTAGGTGTTCACATAGAGTCCCCATGGTATAAGAAAATAAAGTATGGCACTCCGGAATGACGGCGAGACTTTTGATGTAATCACGCTGATTGGTTGGTTGGTTCTGTCAATCCGTTTCTGTGTTGCCAGTGTTATTATTATAATACTCCCCGATTCCAGAAATATATGAGGATGCGCCATATTGCGGAATTTAACTGAAACTAATTTCTTACACTGGCAATGATTTTATGATGGTTTGTCAACAATGTCAATGTCATTCGTGATGGTTTCTTTAAAAGACAAATATTTAAAATTATCCAAATAAAATTCCCAAAACTCTTCAGTCGTGAACGTAATATTATAAATAAAGTGTACACGTGTTTATTACACGAAAAACAGTCAGGAAAAGAGTGCATTTCATTAAATGATATTGCGAGGTTAACATAGTGGAACTGACAGGTATTTAAAACTAATGTGATTATAGTGGGTTGCGATTGGTTGCAAAATTGTTGCCATATAAATCTAATAGATAGCGCCCTCTTGACAATCCTCATATATTTCTGGTCAGGCTTTACCTGTGTGAATCTCATAAAGTCGTGAGTGTTTTAAATAAATTATTACGACAAAATAAAACTTAGTCAAAGAACATAACAATCGTAATGCATAATAATTATTTTTTGTACGACTGGCGGCAAAGAATTATTCAGTGACGTAAAAAGTCCCACTACACTAACCGGAGTGTCATACAATACACACGTGTGTGATTGCATGGCCCATTCATCAATGAATGCATTAAGAAAGGAATCCTAAAATGAAAATAAGAAAAGTGAAGCGAATGGTGACTTTAACCCTTAAATGCATGATGATGCATATATACACGTTACTGAAATGACACATGTCAAAACCTGAATATTGTCAATAAAGACTTTGTCAAGATTGTCCCGAAGTCTCAAACTGACGTGGATTTCATTGGTAATTACGTCATTTCAGAAATAAAATTAGCGTAATTGTATGCATTTAAGGGTTAAGCGACTATTCAGAGCTTGACGGCTGCCGCGGGCGGCATTTTTAAGTTTTTTTTAAATGCATACGTTTTTTTTGTTTCCTTTTGTAAACTATTATTGGCGTGGAATAAAGTATTGTTACCTATATTGTATACCATCAATGGCCGAGCGATATATTTAAGCCTGATATCAAACTCTTTGAATAAGACCCTGAATTCCCAAGAATGCTCATACAGAGATTTTACTTATATGAAAATGATGTTTAATTCCAAATCGTTACTTATTCTTATCCAAAAATGTTTAAGTGCCATTTTGACTTTGACGAATTCTTTATCGAATCGATTACGGAAGTTTATTTGATTATATATTTTAATGTTTTGTTCCTAATACGTTGCCATACTTATTTTAAGTACTCTAGTACTAAATGTACCAAATATTTATTTATATTGTCTCCAAAGTGTTACCAAAATGTATACCAAAGCCAGTGATTGTATGTATACCATTATGTTATTGAATATTTTGGCATTTATGCCATGCATTTTTTGGTGCGTTATTTGCCAATTACGAGTATAAGGCATTTATTTATTTATAACAGAAAATGCTGTATGTTTTGCATACTGTTTTCACTTATTTAATAGGTAGGTAGTTAGTATCGCCTGGTTTCGACCAAAAATCACTAAAATTTCTGTCACTATTCTTGAAAACCTCGTATCTAGTTTAGCTTTTTACAACGACGGCATGCTGGTCTCGGCGAGTGTGTACAACCGGCACAATACGAGCTTTGTTTTAGGAAGGTATTTGTAACGTAGTGAGGTTTGATTGTCAACCGACGATTATTCTGTTGTACGTTGTTTTAGAGTTAACCAGTAATATTTCAAATGAAAGTTTTATATTTTTACTCTGATTATGATTATTTTATCATTCCAGTTCTGTTACTTTTATAGATTATATTTATTTCTCGGTGCTACTTATGCAACGCTTTATTTTGTGCTGAATTGTTATTTCTAATAAATGGATACATTTTTAAACAAATTGTTTTATTTTCGAAATACCTATATGATGTGAAAAACCTACATCTGCGTTGAATTTTTATTACATTGGCAATTTTTCCCCTTAAGTCGTAAATTAACCACTGTTTCCTAAGTTTTGACTGATTTTGTTCCTGCAAAATCAGATGGCATAATGATGGCCAGATGGGATAAAATAAAAATATAATATAAAAGGGACCCAGAAAGAGTGGTGGCACCCACAGTGACTTTTGTTCAGAGTACTGAAATTTTTGACATATCCAAATCCCAGGACATTCAACGGAAACCACATTTTCCATACTTTATATCCGGGGTTATTTGTGACACCAACCACAGAGTGGGGGCCGACACTTGGAAAATATTAGGAACAACCTCTCAGTAAATTTATGAAACATGTAATGTTTCATTATTTTTAATGTGCGATTACCACCATTTTTTATAATATTGTACCATTAATACAAAGATCAAAAAAGAAAGTAGAGATCGGGAATCGAACCCGGTACCTCTGGATTACCTGTCCAACGTGTTAACCTTTTCACCACCCTAACGCCAAAAAACCTTTCGAATTTTTCCTCATACTTTGTGTCAATGGTAGAAGAACCTCTGTGGTTGCACGTCACCGTGGCTAACCCTTAATTTGACAAAAAAAAACGAAGGTCGCTAGTTCAAGCTTTCTTTAAGGTTGAATAGAGCAAACAATTCTCGTTCGAAAAAAATAGAAAAAGATGGTCAAAGAGTGTGTTCATCCTGGCGAACATTGTCAAATTAAGGACTAATTAGAGTGGCAAAATAAAACATGGTGAATTATTGTAATCCTTTGTATTATCTAAAAATTACAAATCTTTCATAATTTCAATCATTACAAACTAGCTTCATGTGATATTTCAGCACGATCCTGTCTAAAAATATCTATCAGATTTACATTTTTACAATATTCACTAACATTAGGCTCCATACAAGCTTGTGTTACCAATTACATAAAATAATATAGTTATATCATAAGTATATGCTGACTCTATACGAACTAGTTCACGACATAGTAATCAAATTAACTAGTAATCATTATATTTTCTTCGGTTTCCGCGACCGTAACACATTTAAATAAAACAATCGGATTAAGTCGCGTATATTCATTATTTGAGTCTCCCTGACAATTCGGGAACTTTACAGTCATTAGTAGCATATTTTAGTGGCCATTGTAATTAATATAGAAAACACGCTCTATAACTTACGGCCCGGCTACAACTACGCGCGACCAGCGGTAAAAACAAAAACATAGCGATTATTGAAGCACGCCACGAGCAGCCGCGCGCGGTTGCCACTCTATTTACTCCCACGCCCGGCCGCTGAGACCGAAGTGGCCGGGTCGTTAAGTGGCATAATAATGGAGTATCACGATTCACAATAGACCCCGTATTTCGTGTCCAATCCGGAGGGATTACTCAAATATTCCGAAGTTTAATTTATCCGAAACCATTATTATTCCGAATTTTCAAAATTCCGAAAGTGGAATAACACGAAACGATCATGGATCATATGTAATTAGGTTAGGTTAGATGTTATCCCAAAAAAAAAACTAAATATTTTATCAGAACACGGTTTTTGGAATTATGTGAATTCGGAATGATGATGCTTTCGGACAAATGAAACTTATGAGTATTGTAGTGTACCCCAATCCGGGGTACACAGTGGACCCCAAAACTATCAACATGGTACAAGTGTTATGATAAATAACATTACATATTATGTTTAAATCATGAAATTGTCGTGAATAAGTTAGTATAAAGGGCATTGGCAGTTTGTAAGAACAGAAAAATCGGTAATTCGCGTTAGAGCTTGTGTTTATCAAGACAATACATCTCTCTTAAAACACTTATGCAATAGAAAGTCATACTAGGGTATGTTTCCACTAGTGCAAAGCAAATTGGAGACGTACAGTATCGACCAATCACGTTAATCGAATCTGTATCTCAACTCCGCTTCGCTTCTGTGATTTGACGATTCCACACGGCTCCGTCCCGCTTGGAACTGCACCCTAACTATCGATAAAATCAGCGCTAACACTTGAACAAGGCACATTTGAAGTTTAATTCCAACTTTGTAATTAGAAAGTCAAGTTCATATGGAGCGAGGGGAAGGGCAGAACAGAAAATGCCACGAATTTATCAAACTAAGCAACTTTTTTAATAAGATAAATTGTTGGCATTATATCTACAAAAATACACTGCATTTAGATTGAGAACTAGTGCTGAAGTCTAAATAAGAGCTTACAACTAAAATAAGGGGGTAATTCCTGGTTGCATTACAGGACTGACTTTATGGAATGATATAACATTTCTGCTAACCCAGGAATATAATTCAGAAATTATTACAGGGAAACAACGTAGCTGATAGCAGGATTTACGTAAATGTACATGAATAATGAGTTTGCTATTAATTAATTTGTTTAAAAATATTACAAACGATCACTGACAAAGTAAGAAAGAAAACATAAATGGGTGGTTCAACTTTTTCTTGAAAACAACTTCTAAGGAAAGTGTTGATAATTTATATTACTGGTATTGTCAGGAGAGTCTACATAAGAATAGGCCTATAACTGCTTAAATTACAAAGCTTTTGCTAAATATGACCACGGAAAATCGTAGTTTTAAAAAGTGACCCAGGGGACATCACCATGGCAACGAGTGGCAGCAAATAGTTGATTGACCCAAATAACATAAAGTCAGTTCTATAAAAAATATGAATAAATGATTAATTTCCAACTCCGATTTCACGTTTGTAACGGCCCGTCTGAGCGGCGAGCTCTGTGGCGCGCATGCCACGTACACATACACCGCTCTAAAGTCGTGGCGTCTCCCATAGTAGCCGATACATTTGTTCCCGCCGCGCCCCTCGCCACTATTCGCTCGGCGGTTCGTACAGCTGCCGGCAAACTTCTTGAGCATGACCTTGACTGCGCAGTAGCCGATTTACGTACAAATGTACATGCGCAGATCCGCCATTTTTGTTCAAAAAGTTTGCCGGCAACTACTGGTCGCGCAGTCGTGGCCGTAAGTTAAAAAAGGTTGCATTGTTTGATTTCTATACGTGAACTTGTTTCGACGTAGGATATAAATCAATTAACTGGAATTACCCAAAAAAAAAGACAATTGGAAAGTACGTTTAAAAAATAAAAAAAAAACCTTACGCCAATCAGTCCAATGGATTTAGCTCATAAAATACATACACATAAATTCAGAAATTATACTCAAGTGAAAAAAGATTATGAAATGAAGATTGAACCTATATCAAGTGTTTAGTACAGAAAATCTGGCATAGATTTAAAACTGATTTCCGAAAAACCATAAACTTTAAGGGGGTTAACAAAATTTTACTATTTCTGCTCATGTTATGCTGGCAGTGTAGTTTAAAAAAAAAGCTGTAAGAATACTTAAAAATATGACATTGAAGCAAAGCATCACATGGACGTCAACACGTATTAAAACTAAATTCATTAAAATATTATGAAAACGTTACTAGCTTAGAATAAATACGCCTTGAAACCTAGTCGGCGCTTGAAAGTAAAGCCAGTTTTGGAAAGCCACGGCACGTCACGGGCTTAGTTTCGTCTGTGTGCGAATTTGTCACAAGTCAATATAGCAAAACGTTGGTATCCTAATCTCAACTCCGAAACATTGTTATTGCCGAATTTTCATTTGTCCGAAAGGGTTTTTTTCCTGAAACCCGTAACATTTTCAGAGTTTAATTAACATCGTTTCAAAGAACCCATTACGTCAGGTTAGGTTTGTTTTATAATGGCTTTCGGACAAATGAAAATTTGTCCGAAACGTTATTAATGGGAAACAAAAATTAGTGTTTGAGATAGGTAACTCAAAACGTCTCTATGATTTTTTCGTAGACACGCACACATAAAACCAAGACCGGCTTCTGTCTTACGAAGACTCTCGTTCTAGGCTTATTTATTCTAAGGTCACTAGATATTATTTTTATTCACAGAACTTATTGCGGGGATAACAACAGCCTTATTATTAGATAGAGTGTCACTATTATCTTTGATAATGAAATTGTACATCAATTTGATTCAAGTGTTTTATGGTGAATTATAATTATCAATCATTGCAAGATTTCCAACACATTACATTACAAGCTTGTGAAATTTCATTCACACTACTTTTAACAGTCAAACTCTGGTAAATAAAGGTTCTGTGTTATATTTGTTCTAGTTAAATAATAATATCAACGTAAGTGTAATAATTACGGTTCGATTACAACAACATGGACACAATGATATTCTATACGTAGATAGGTCACTAGCGCTTCAAAAGTGAAGCACTTTATAGGAGTGAAATAGCACCTGGTGCTTATGCCATGGCAACGTTTTTGTTGATCTTCAGAAACTGACAGATGCGTATTATGTGTCAAGTTCTCAGTAACGGTGTGATTTTGGCCCCAAAATGCCGTCTTGCGTACTGTGTAAGTGCACAAAATACGCAAAAAAACGTAAAAAAGAAAACGGAATCTCACATATTTTCTCGGTTTTAACATTAAATTTTTCAAATGTAACGCCATTTTGACATCATCATGACGCCGCTTTAGAGAGAGATAAGATTATGCATAACGTATTTTCTTATAAAATATCACTGATTGTACATATAATATTTTATTTTGACATTTATTATCTGAATAATACTATATTATTGGTTAAATCCTGCTATAGACGCATAGTTGGTTGCAAGCACGCATTGTCAATGTTTGTAATTCTGAACAAAAAAAACTATATTATAGGGGTTATTTTGTAACGTTTGGACAAAAATGCGACGTTACGCTCGCTGTCTACTACGCTCCTTAAGTATACAAAATCAATGTACAAGTCCCATTATTGACGCACCTCAATAGTAAGGCATCCATTGGTAGACTACTAGTTATATTAATAACGCAGAAGGAACCGAATAAGTTTTAGTCATAGTTGCTAAATGCTGAATAAATATCGGTATAATCATTTACAGCCTCGGGTATTAATATGAAATGAGATATTGATAGCAAATGCTTAGAAAATGACGTTATTTAATTTAAAATATGTGCACTGAGAAGCATCATGTCTCAAATTTCATAAAGTTAAATATAAATTATTATTATTATATTTTTTTAATATCTTGAGCACCTTTTTTTATGATTATGTTAATAATCTGACACAAATAATCAAACCCCACAAGAACAATTGAAAGTTGTTGTGGTAAACTTAAATTCAGAATCATTTAACAACTATGAGCAAACGATTAAGATGAAGTTGTGTAAAAAACTACTTTTACGAGACTTTGGCTGTTAGGTAACTTACGGGTTATGGAAGGGGTTCACGGTTCCGTCTGGGCCTCATCAGTGTTATTAGTGTTGTTAGGAAAAGCCTCGAACCTTGGAGTCAACAGTAGACAGTCAGAATATTAATCAACGTTTCCATTTAAAACATTGTTTCCCTTCTGTAACGTTTCGTAAAATTTTCATTTGTCCGAAAGATTTTTTTTTCTGAAACCCGTAATCATAATTTTATAAACATCGTTTTAAATAACCTATTAGGTTAGGTTTGTTTTATAATTATTTTGAAAAATTAACGGTTTTGAAAAAAGTGGCTTTCGGACAAATGAAATTTTGGCGAAACGTTACAGATGGGCAAAAAACAGTGTTTCAGATAGGTAACCGTCATTCTAGATTATTCGAGCCATTCTGAGACCACTGTGTGACTTTAGGTACATGCAGTTAAGTGCAAACATATGTATCGAATTAATTCCTTCTTAAATATGTAGCATATTTATATTATATGGGACGTAATTTGAGAAGGACGAAACTACCCATATTTTACACTTGACTGTACAAATTTAGCAAATGAAAAACGTGTAAAATCAGAGTAAAAAAAAATGAGACGCCATAGTGACGTAGGTACTCGTTCGAAAATATGAGTATGTATACTGAATCATTGTTCCAATTACATGTTAACAGTAATATGTTAAAATTGTATCGCATTCATCAAACCGAAAAATATTTCACGGACTTTAATCGACACGACTCGAGCCTTTCCCCAACCCTATTAGTTATTTGAAACAAAGCATCACCTATAAACTAACTGTTGCGAAAACAACCACTTGTCCACTGAAAACTCATTTATACTTTCATTCATAACATTTGTTTAATATACGACAGTGTGTTTTGATTTATGCTTATAATAAAACATTTAAAAATACTATTTTGGTGACATTTTTTATTGATTAACGATAACTTTTGACAGATTAAGGTAATAACGCGGTCAACTGCAGTCAATGAGTCCGAACACCCAAAGTTACAAGTGTAAACCATCACCATTACGAATTTTCATAATACCGAAACATCCCAAAACATCAATACATAATTTTCGGAGTAATGAAAATTCGGAATAGTGATGCATTTGGACAAATAAAACTTCCGAATTTTGTAGCGTACCCTCAATGGGTAAAAATCTGACTGCAGCCGCGGTCAGCCATTATTAAATATAATGCAATGCTTTTTTTTAATTAGAATTTATTAATAATGTTACGATGAACAAATATCCAATTCCTGGCACACTATTTTAAAACATACAACCTTCTTGCCTCTAACTTGTTTCGCAAATATACAAAAGAATACTAAGTGTGCTTTAAGGACCATTATTGCATTATATTTGCAGTTTAGTGCGTTATTTTTAATTGCATTTTAGTGAATACACACGTCAACGAAAATCATGATTTTACATTTAAATAGTAGCTTCCTAGAAAAGGATCGAAATTAAAACAAAAGCCGAGATTCACTATGGTATATGGTTTTATACAAAAATAACTCATGATTTAGCCGGTGTCTTATCTTCATAATGTAACATTTATATCTTTGCTTATGACAAATATAATTTCATGTATGCCTGAGAGATCACTACGTAGCTGGCGCGCTGTTTCGATCAGTGACGTATTTTTAAGTTTAATTCGAAAAGGGACTATTGACCAACGAAATTGGTACAATTAATACCTTTCTGAACTAATTTATTCTGGATTATTTAACAATTCGAATGAATGTCTGTGTCCTAGATGAAAGCTTCTTAGAAGTGTTTTGTAGCGAATTGTTTTTGTTAGAAAGATTTTTACAAAGTTATCTCACACACAGACAAACGGGCAAGTTATCAATTTAAGGTGCCATTCCTACATCGACCGCAGACTGCAGCAGGCTGCCTTAATAACTGCAGTCGATATCGGAATAATACTTTTAAGATCACAAGCACTTCTATCGATTTCATATTGATAAATATCATTGATCATTTTCAAAATTTAAGTTTGTTGAGTCAAGTGTCTAAAATTGTGCCAAACGATAATAACTAAAGGACCAAATATATCAGAATAGATAATTTATGACCTATAATCTATGGTAATACATTTAACCATTATAGTTACTGAACATTAAACACATTGAACGACCGCTACATGCACTTAAATTTTTAAAATGAGAAGTAGGTAAATTCTTGCAAGAAATCTTGTATCAGGCGAGCGTTTTTCAAAAACAGCGTACATGAACTTTTTAAATATTATTTTTTTAGGTTCATTTTAGTCGCAATCGTTTGTACATTCGAACCTCATACAAGAAATACTGTCCTATTTTTTCTTCACCAAATTTTCATTTGTCCGAAAGGTTTTTTTTTTTCTGAATCCCCTAATATTTTCAGGATTTTATAAACATCGTGAGATGAGTTTAAGTTTGTTATAGAATTCAACTGAAAAAAAAAAAAAAAAAAAAGATTTTGTAAAAAAATTACTTTCGGGCAAATGAAAATTTGGCGAAACGTTACAGATGTGAAACAAAAAAATTGTGTTTCTGATAGGTCCCCAAGTACAATAAACATAAAAAAAAGTGAACAAAAAAAAAGTTCATATAGTTTTTTGGGAAAACGCGATAATGAATCGATATGGTGCGACGTGTTATGAAGTCATTAATGGCTGGATAGGTACGTCACCGGCTCGCCAGGGTCCCAGGGCGCGGCCTCGCGTCGCGGAGGCCGCTAGCCTTCCCGCTTGATGCTGGGCATCTGCGGAGGCGGCTCAGCTAGGCCTTTCACCTGGAATAATCAGTTTCAAAGTCAAACGTGTATTGCATATCACTAGGCATCAGACTTCTGATAGCATGGTAAGACTTTAGAGAGCTGAGCCTATATTAACATTAAAATACGATAGGTTAGTTGACTCATGTTAAATTGTATTAATCTAATGTTTATTTCGTACTAGCTGTGCCCCGCGGTGCTACCCGCACATCCCACGGGAACACTAAATTTATTCGGGATGAAAAGTATCCTATGTCCTTTCCCGGGTCTCAAACTATCTCCATACCAAATTTCATCTAAGTCGGTTCAGCGGTTTAAGCGTGAAGAGGTAACAGACAGACAGACAGACAGACACACTTTCGCATTTATAATCTGAAAAATGTATGTTAGTTAAGTTATATAATATACATGTATTCACTTGTATTTTGGATGCCCTCGAACGTATAATTTTCTACTCTACACCCACTTGAAGCATCTCTGTTTGGCTCTATGGTTGACTGGTAGATAATGCCATTAGGCATTAAGTTCGCCATTTGTACTGACTTTTGTTTGAATAAATAAATAAAAATTTGAATTTGAAAATGTGGTTTTTATTCTGTATTTTGAAATGCATAAAACGCTGTCCGTCATTTTCGCTCATGATCATGATAGTGACGTCACCGGTCCCGTAAAGAAAACTGAAACGCTACTCCGACTACTCCGAATAGTGCCGTCGCTCTCGATCTCCTGACAAAGTATATTAGAGTGAGCGGGACGGCACTATCTCTATCAATATCACTTTCGGTCACTATGGGAGTATCCGAAGTTGCAAGGGCTTACAAGATTCCATTTGGTTTACATTTGCCAATATCTGGATATATTTTTTTGGATGATGTCCCGGCAATTTCCCCAGAGTACAAGTCCATATGATATCCTTGAATAAGCGTGTGCGTGATATACTGCTAGAGCGGTTTAAAAGTCCGTTAATTTTCGTTTTTATTTAAATTATATTTATTTTTAGTTAAATTATATTTATGTGTGGAGAGGCACTTTGCTGCGGAAACCCATACTTCGGCTAACTTCGGTCAACTTCGCGAGTAGTGTAGAGCTAGGGTAAGAGGGGTGACAATCCTATCTTCTACGCGACAACCTTGCATCCTCGCCACATAGATAGTTGGCAGTAACTGTGCGTTTTTCTAGAAACTTACTGCCGAGCACGACCGCATTGTGGAATGAATTGTCATTTGCGGTATTTCCGGACCGATACGAAATGAAATGAAATAATTTATTCAGTACACTTTTACAAGTCAGATTGTGAATCTACCGGCATTTCCCAAGAGACAGCTGTTGAGAAGAAAGCCGAAAGAAACTCAACAGTAAATATTTTTTTCGTAAATAATATAACTAATAAACTAACTGTGATAACTAATTACATGGGTGTAATACGACCTCCAAACCTTCAAGAAAAGAGCGTACTCTCACCTGATAGGCCGGCAACGCACTCGTGACTCCTCTGGTGTTGCAAGTGTCTATGGGCGACGGTACCGCACCATCAGGCGATCCGTTTGCTCGCTTGACATAAAAACCCTATGACATTCGTTTGCCCTCTATGACATAAAATAAGTTTCTGTCAAAAAATTCATTTTAGAGACAAGCTTATAGCCGACTGTACTTTTTTTTGGATATCCATTAAATGCTCACTGAGACGATTCTAAAGAGCCCAAACTCGGTAGGATTGCTTTTTCTATTATAGAGTTCCTATGGCCACCTTCCGGCTCCATCATCAGATCAGCCCCATGGTACCATATTATTGTACTGTCATCAAAGTTACGTAAGTATGCAAAATTTCAGCTCAATCGGTTGACGATATCTGCTTCAAAATTGAGTTGCAAGATTCCACCCGAACAAACATACTTACATACATACATTGCAAGTTAAATAAAAGCTTTTAAAAAAGGGTTACCTTGAGCCGGGCGGCGGTCTTAAGGAATGCGGGCAGCTGTTCCTGCGATACGTTCACTTCTCCAGCGTACATGAACTCCAGGATCGCTTGGAGATGCAGGTAAGACACGTCCTTCAGAATTATTATGGGGTGCTTCGAAGGGTTCTCCTGAAAAAAGGCATGACAATTTTTTTGAGGATGTCAATCGATTCAATTTCTTATTGGGAGCAATGTCTATATACATAATAAATATCGGACAACCTCACACAAATCAATCTAGTCCCAAAGTAAGCTATTAGTAGGCTTGTGTTATGCACACTAGACGATGATATACATACTTAAATACAAATAACATCCATGACCCAGGCTCAAATATTCGAGTTCATCACACAAATATTTGCCCTTGCCGGGATTCGAACCCAGGACCGTCGGCTCAGTAGGCAGTTGATTAACCACTGCGCTAACCGCGTCGTCAAATGTATAATATGGGACTAAATTTAAAAATAACAGCGTCCTCTCTCGCTCGCTTCGCTTTCACTGCTGTAAAGTGTTGCGGTAAGATGTGTATATTAACGTATTCACATAGAGGTCACTAAGGTGTAAATCTGTTCAAATAAACAATGCAAAGATCAAGGTTGCCTGGGTGTTAGGGTGGCAGAAAGGTTAACGCGCTGGACCGGCAATCCAGAGGTACCGGGTTCGAATCCCGGTCTCTTCCACTAGGTTACACATTTCCATTTTTCTTCGAGCTTTGATCTTTGTATTAATGATTTAAGATATAATCCATTTAAATCGTTTTTTTCAAATGAGTGACAGTCGCGGAAACCGAAGAAAATATTTCATGAGAATCGGTTGAGAAATGCGACCTCAAAGGCCCCCATACATGACCAGGTTTACCTTCAGTTCCATCTGATCGGACTTAAATCCGTACCGTGTATGAATGAAACGGCCTTAAGGTCACCACGCTATACGGCGGCCGGATGGACTGAAGCGATTCAATCACATCGGCCTGATCAGTTTTGCCTTCCCATGTATGACCATCTCAAGCGAAAAAATCCGAATAAGAAATAATTTTAGGCCAAGCTGAATAGGAGTCACGTCGCTCGGTCGGTCATAGTAGAGGATCCCTTTAAGAACGACCTTCACCGAGATGTTTATTTGATGAAATGTATTTTATATTTAATTTAATATGTCAATAAATATATTGCATATGGGTTGCCTAACAAATTTTAGTCCAGGGTATGTTTAATTAATGATTAAAAAAAATTTTTTTTTTAAACATTTGATTATTAGATAAATTCTATACCAATCGAAAGTATGAAGCCCATAGAATATGCAAACGTTAGGTTGCCTATTCTTTTCCCGTCACAACTATCGGGTAGCCAGGTTTAAACTGGTAAATCTATACTAGCATTTTGCAACGGTCTGATTATTGAATTGAAATTAAATAACATTAAGGTGGTTGCAGAGATGTCACTTTCATACAAATCGTTTGATCAATACACACTTAGGCGGTTATGGCTTTAGGTTATTAAACATTCTTAAAAAAATCTTTAAGCGATCTTATACTCGCCAAGGAAATCAGTTTTGCTATAAATCATACAATTATAAAGTTATTAAAGCTTTAAAACCCGTTGAAATATTGCCCATATATGCATGTGTGCGTTGCTTTTACACACATACAAACGTAAGCGCACGTAAAGCTATTCATGAACAGTGCGTTCTGAAATATAATACTACTTAACTTATGATTTGGGATAATAAATTTAAATTGATGTTTCGATATGAATGCATAACAGTTTATTTTTAAATGATTACAGCTTTCATTAAACATGTCACAAATAATTGGAAACATTTGGATTTTAAAGATACCTATTGTGTTTATTTGCTCATAACAATAAAGTGGAACAGATTTCGAACGCACTAAATCTTATGAATGAAATTATAATGAATTGTGTCAATACTGTCATGTCAATTGTGGAAATTCGTATAAAATGAATCATGTTTGGTTTAAATTTTTTTCGTTTCGTGAGTTTTTACTTTATGCAAAGTGTGAATAATGAAACGTGCATATAATAATAATAAACATGTGAACTCAGGACATAGTGATCCCTAAACGATATTGCGATATCATGGGTCAGAAATTGCGGGGAAAGTATTGTGTTTGAAAACATTACAAATCGAAGCGTCCTGCCGTGAAAGAGGTGTCTCGCGCTATTTTCTTTTTAGGCGAAGACAAGAATGGCGTGATGACAACCGTAACCAACCACAAAAACTGAACGCAATCGCTCGCTTTGGGTGACGAAAAAAAAAACAAAGCTGTTCATAGTGGGTTCATATAGGTAGTTTCTTCTCTGACTGAATTGATACCAAGACCTACCCATGTTTTTCAATAGGTGTGGGAAACCAAATCCTTTTGGGAATTATCGATTCAGTGACTAAGTTTCCTCCTTGAAGGATACCAGTAATAACACTGATTACCCTAACACCCTGTAATATATGACATGCATACAGCCGTTTCGATTGCCGGCATTTTTGTGACGTAATAAATAATTTCATTACAGATTCAAGGCCAGCCTAGAGCTTCATCAAAAGGGATTACTGCAATATGATTTCCTTCCCAACAAAAATAATGTCAATTAAAGTTCAAACAGATGAAGGCTTCATCCAAGAAAAGCTGCAGAAACTTATAATTTTCTACAAAACATGCGTGTTGCCTAAAATAATATTACAACGTATACACCATTTCGAATTAAAGCGACGTCTACAACTCACGCAAACACTAGTATTATAATAAAACCTACACGTAACAAAAATTGTTTTATTTTATTTAGTGGTTGGTGGTTCTAAAATCCATATATGTACATAATAACAATATATTGTCAAATATTTTTATATGGCGCGAGCTTGCCCGGGGTCGTGAAGCGTGGCGCAAACAACTGGTGCTGCGCTCAGTTAGTAGTAGGTAGTTTTAGTAGTTATATATTTTTAGACTGAACATTTTTACAATTAGAGACTCCATGGAACCACGATTTAGAACCACGAAAATCCCAACCCTAATCAGTACCTACTATACTTGAATGTCGGGTTTTTGTATATCAGGTCATAGTATAGAAAAAGGGCCCGATCTTGTCATTAAGTAATAAAAAACAGAGGTACTTATACTTGTGTTTTTTTTTCATCGTAAATTTCTAAGTCCCAGCACAGAATGGATGATAGTACAAGTAGTCCCAGGCTACGTAGTAATTCTATGGCAACTTAGGACCACTCTAGTTCTTAAACGGGCAAGTTAATCAAACAATTGTAATTTATAAAAGATACTTATTTTAATGTATTCTTTAGTTCTAATCAAACAGTAACAAATATGAGAAAAATATTTTTCAACAAAATATGTGTCCTAAAATTGGCCCCTTTTTGCTGTAACCCAATCTATCATTCAGTAAAACTTAGGACAAACTCAATAACATCACAAATCAGAATCACAATATATCAGAACAGAAACCCAACAAAAAAACTCATTTAATTTCACCACATACTTAAAAAATTGGGCATGTGCGAGCCCTACTCGCGCATGAAGGGTTCCGTACCTATATGTAATCTTTAACAAGTTTGTTGTATGGGAGCCCCCCTTAAATATTTATGTTATTTTATTTTTAGTATTTGTTGTTATAGCGGCAATAGAAATACATCATCTGTGAAAATTTCAACTGTCTAGCTATCACCGTTGTTGAGATACAGCCTGGTGACAGACGGACGGACGGACGGACGGACGGACGGACGGACGGACGGACGGACAGCAAAGTCTCAGTAATAGGGTCCCGTTTTTACCCTTTGGGTACGGAACCCTAAAAATGTGGAACTGCCAAAGATTTGTAATTTCTTCGTATTATTTATTTTGACAATCCAGCCCGTCTAATACAACTAGGCTTCACGATTCTTGTCACGCGACATAGCATCGCCCGTCAGTCTCCTACCGTACCGCAAAGAAAGAGATAGGAAATATTTTTCGCGCGAGAAAGAGTTGCGTGTCGCAGTTGTGCTAGAGGTGCATCTTTACTTCATCATCAAAATCAAATATCATGCCTGCTTATTTATTCAGCGCTTACTATCAAACTGACAGATGATACGCGACCCTTTAATGAATGAATCACCCGCACACACTCACAATTAGTGTCTATTTGTGTGAGTACTTGCTGATTTTTCACAAATTGCCAACACATGGGAGAATAAAACAATTTATGACGTGCTACTAATACTACATGAATAAAAGACTAATACGCGGACTCGCCACTATACAAATTTTACTTCAAACTAAAGTAACATACGAAATAATACACAAAAACTACAAATCTTGCTTCCCAGCGCCATCTAGCGTGGAATGTCTAGTTTTGTTTCCTCTGCAACCACCTTAAAGATTATTTTATTATGAACACGGTGGTATAGGGTTGCCTGCGAAAAATCAGTCCAGAATTCCGGTTGTCGAATTTTGAAAAGTAAAATATTGCAGCGAGTGAATGTGTGCGACTGAGAGGTCCCAACCAAAACCATCCCATACGATAGAAAAGGACACAGCATAGCAGCTGTTTGAAGTCCGCCCATTTAAAAAAAGAGAGTGCGATGCTATTTGTGCTTGAAAATGAAAAGGATAGCGATAGACTCGTATATGCTGTACATTATTTTGGAGTAGTTTATTATTAAAATAGAGAAATAGTTATTTAACTTTTTTTTTAATTAATTAATTAATGAAATAATGAACTTTATTCTGCAAGTAGGCCACAAGGGCACTTTTACATGTCTGAGTCTATCGACATTTCACAAGAGGTGACCACTGTTGAGAAGAAACTCCGAAAGATTAGATACATTACATTTGTTTTATTCTACTACCTATGTTTCTACTTGAATCACTTAAAATTAATGCCGTTCAAACACTTTTCACCGTTGGTTAAAATTCTCCAACGTTTAAAAGTATGAGAATCTCTGAACACCATGATGACGTAGGCTTGTGTCAGTCACGTGGTTCGCGAGTCTCGGAAGAGAGTACCAGGCGGAGTATATTATTATACCTTGCATTTTATTGTATCTATAGCGACAATCTACTCCAAAATAATGCACAGCATATACGAGTCTATCGCTATCCTTTTCATTTTCAAGCACAAATAGCATGCGCACTCTCTTTTTTTATATGGGCGGACTTCAAACAGCTGCTATGCTGTGTCCTCTTCTATCGTATGGGATGGTTTTGGTTGGGACCTCTCAGTCGCACACATTCACTCGCTGCAATATTTTACTTTTCAAAATTCGACAACCGGAATTCTGGACTGATTTTTTGCAGGCAACCCTATACCACCGTGTTCATAATAAAATAATCTTTAATGTTATTTAATTTCAATTCAATAATCAGACCGTTGCAAAATGCTAGTATAGATTTACCAGTTTAAACCTGGCTACCCGATAGTTGTGACGGGAAAAGAATAGGCAACCTAACGTTTGCATATTCTATGGGCTTCATACTTTCGATTGGTATAGAATTTATCTAATAATCAAATGTTTTAAAAAAAATTTTTTTTAATCATTAATTAAACATACCCTGGACTAAAATTTGTTAGGCAACCCATATGCAATATATTTATTGACATATTAAATTAAATATAAAATACATTTCATCAAATAAACATCTCGGTGAAGGTCGTTCTTAAAGGGATCTTAGACTATCAATAATTTGAATTTATTTGATCAAAAGACAGTAAATGGAAAAGCGACATTTCCCAACGGAAGCTCTTTGGCAAGGTTAATAACATACAAGCCGTGTCATATTGCATTCACAATATCCTGTGCGTGTTTACATTTCGTAGGTGACTGTATTAGTGGATTACATCAACATTGTTTAATAATTTATTGCTGAAATGTTCTGAATTATATAATTTTATAACTACTAGATGCGACGCATGTTAGCCGCTCATTCCGGGAACACGTCATTTTTCGGGATAAAAAGTAGCCTATGTTAATCCAGGGAGTCAGCTACCTTCATACCAAAATTTATCAAAATTGGTCCAGACGTTTCAGCGTGAAGAAGTATCAAACATACACATACTTTATAATGTTAGTGTGATAGCTTAACGAGTTGCGGTTTTGCCCTGGGATAGTGGCGCTAACAGCTTTAATATGGCAATAACGTGCATACTCCATTTATTGAAGTGAAACTTCTAATGCGACTTCCAACAAGGTTGCGTTAAACGTTTAACGCTACCGTGGAGGGGGTAGGAAAGCACTGTTGCGTTAAACGTTCAACGCTCCTGGGGAGGGGGAATAGAAAGAGACAGAGCGAGAGTGAAGAAGTTTATCTTAAAGAAACAATGTGAGTTCACTAAAAATCAATTTCTACCCCTTCCTATTTTCATTTCCACATTACGAAGGGACTCCACGCACTATTTTCTTTTATTTGTATGGGCTTTCTTTGTCCTCTCATTACCCTTAAACGGCCGGGCCAATTTCAACCATTTTTGGTACATTGGTCATAGAGAAGCAAAGCAAAAAATCATAAACCACTTTATTCTGGATGGAAGAAGTTTGTACCTTTCTAATGAACCTTCTACTAATGTTTATATTAACTCACCTCTAGTAAGCTTTTGAAGTATGGACTACACGCTGACAGAACCATTTTGTGCGCTTTACATGTCTGTCCTTCACATGCTAGTGTCACCTGAAATTATCAAGTTACCCATTAATATTAAATTAATAAATAAATAATAGTCAAGCTCACACAAATCGACAGTCCAAGACCTCACACAAGACGACAGGCTTATGTTATGGGCAGATGACAATAACATATTTAAATAAATAAATATATACTCAAAACACATACAACATCCAGAACTCAGGAAATTTTTTCGAATTCATCACATAAATAATTACCCTAACCTGAACCCAGGACCGATTAAATTTAATGACTAGTTTATTAAAGTGCATTTTTCTGGTTTTTCTGCTTTACCAAATTTTTGAAAATAATATATATTGCCCTTTTAATTACATTTATATTCACTCATACAATCACTACTTTTTTTGCAATCAGTACTTTATATG
The DNA here is from genome assembly GCA_932273695.1 of Apotomis betuletana. Classification (NCBI taxonomy): domain Eukaryota; kingdom Metazoa; phylum Arthropoda; class Insecta; order Lepidoptera; family Tortricidae; genus Apotomis; species Apotomis betuletana. The sequence goes on along the minus strand of OW026318.1, from coordinate 6,943,917 downwards.
GCTGTGTTTTGTGTGTAATCAATTCTCGCCTCAACTCTTGTGAAGATATCAATAACATACCTTAACGGAGATATTATAACACATTTATCATAAAAAAAAAGTTAATTTCAAAGAAAAGTTATATATATTCAACTGAAGTAATACAACTATGAACAGTTTTACTAACAATTAATATTGTTTAACAAAATGAAGCAATGCTTTGTTGCATTTTTATCAACTATTGTTTAGCATGACTATTGTTGTGTCACCACGATCTTAATTTAACCTTTAGACTTCAATTTTGACCAGATTGTATGTCAGGGGTGCCCAAACTTTTTCAATTTGTGGCACCCAAAGGCTCAGCACTTGTCATGACCCTAACCAGTTAAAATAGAATTCATGAGGAAAGTAGCACCAATGACGACAAAATGAGGAGCAGTAGACTAGCGTGGTATGGGCATGTAATGAGGAGGGATGAACGTCATATTTGTAAAAGAATGTTAGGGATGAATGTCGAAGGACAAACAGCGATAGGTAGGCCAAAAAGCGATGGATGGATTGTGTGAGAGAGGACATGAGAAAGAAAGGAGTAAGCCTGAAATGGCGAATAATAGAGATGAATGGAAGAAGAAAACATGTTGTGCCGACCCTACATAAGTGGGATAAAGGCAGAGAGATGATGAGTCATGAACAAATTTGAATGGTTTGCTGCCATCAGGTTTAGTTGCCTGCATACAATATTTATTGCTGATGTTCACAATATAGCGACCATTTGAACCTTAATATATAAACTAATTAAGTTGTTTGAAAAATAAGCACTTCTCGCCATTAAATGTTAGAGTTTGGCGAGTAAGAATAATATTGTAAATTGTCATTTCATAAGATAAATAAACTAAAAAAAAATTGACACTAGGCCACAGTAGGATTTAAATCATGCACCGAAAATGTTGGGGTGGGGTATGGTCACGACTCATGAGCGTCAGTGACCAAGTCATATAGGCTCTGGGTACTGGCATTAGCCTCCTGATTCCTCCCTGAACTCTCAGGTATGAGTTGTCGCTACCTACAACAGCTCGCCTAAGCTGCCCTGCGGTGACTGACTGCGCTGATTATTATTATGAGGCTTGAGTCATACAAGAGAGATTTCATGGTACACTATTTTAACAAGCTAGGGCGCCAATGCCAAACTCCATATCTGCAAGTGTGTACAATGTTTACACTATTTTCAATTATGATGCAATATGTATATTAAATTCTTACACATAATTCACACAAACAACTAAGCTAAGACTTAAAAATAGAGATGACTAGAAACCTAATCAGTAGTTTGGACTATTGTTGTGTGATTCTGGTTTATATTCTGTAGGTTTTACTTTTTATGGTCTTATTTACACTCTACGGCACAAGGATGCCATGGAGCACAGTTTGGGAACTGCTGGTGTGTATGTTTGTATTGTTCTGTTGATGTAAATATGATCTTCTGTCTATATACAGAGCAACTTCAATAATATGACACGTTAGCATAAAAAAAATTAGATGGATTTTATATTCAGGAAAGTAACGTCATAAAAATTGTATGGGCGGAAATCTCAAAAGGGAATTTTATATAAAATTTTATTTGATAATGTTATTAAAAAGGACAAGAAAGGCCGACCCCAAGTAGATGGGAAAATGGTCAAGGAAGATGATGATGATGAACAATTTTCTAAAATTAGGTAATAATTTTATCTCACATGTCCTTCATATTAGAATAGATGATAAAATAAAATCATTAAAGATTTTAGCCTGAATGAGAATCCTATTTATTAAGAAATAATATAGTTTCTTTTATAAATATATCACTATCTTGATTACCGGGTGAGAGAAGCAAATACTACAAAATCATTTGAAGCAATTTTTTTTTTCTTTTAAAATAAAGGAATGTTTCCCTGTTAGTGAAAAAAGCAGAGCTATGAAGTTTTATCCAAGCTGTATATGAAATATTTGTACTATCCTAAACATGAAAAGCTTTCATGTAATATTTTCATATTGATGTGTTAACTTATAGCCTTCTTGTAAGTAAAATACATATTATATCAGTAATCTTAAATTGAATAATAAACTTTGTGAAAATGACATTTTTAAAAACTCCCTAATCTTCCCATTGATAACAATGTATGAGGTTAAATGCCAAATCAGTTTGTTTGTAATCAAAACACAACTTGGTATGATCATAGCTGAGTCTACTCACGTCCGTAAAGCTTTTTTCGTCCCTTAAATGCCTGAACGAAGTCACCATATTTGTTTGAAAATCGTTCCATTTCAGAAAAAACTGTTGGTCGCCCATTTTGGATATATATTCTAAATACCTGCAATGTAAACAATGTTTAGAAACATTATTAATCATAAATATCATACAGCATTACGTTATTTTATTAGAAGATAGATTGTTTAAGGTTAATTTAGTACTGTTTGGTAATTCCAGTTTGTAAATGTTTCGGTAAAGGCCACCGAAAGAAATAGTGTACCTACGTCACTATGTGAAATGCTTAATGCATAGAAAACAAGCTTACCTATTATTTTTTAGAAATTTATTCCTCTTACAAACTATCTGTTGCACAAGGACACAGCGTAATGTTTCGCAACTGTCTCTAAAAAGTTAAGCAATTGAAACTCAAAATGAAGACGCCGTATCGCATAATTTAGCGACTTCTTTCTATTTCTTAAAAATTCCTTCACTCACATATGGGGTTGCCAGCTTACCAGTCAAATTTACCCGTGTCGTTACAAAATCGGTCGAGTGCGTGAATCATCATCATCACATGTAGATCATAGTCTATTTTTATATTGCTTTGATCGTATGACATCTTTAATCTCAGAATATTTTAATCGAATCTACATTATAAAATGTGTTGAGAATATAAATGTAAATTGCTCTAAGCTACAAACTTAATAGACTACAATGAAAAAAAAAAAGTTATTTTAACATTTATTTTAACGATATGGTTTAACTTTAACAGTTTCTTAAAAAAAACATATAAGTAACGAAAAACGTATTTTCATATTATTAAATTACATATTAATATTATTATGTTTCAAAAGTAATGTTACACCCTGTTATCGGGCAATTTTTTTTACGCTGGTATTATAATCCGTTTATTGGCTAGATAGTCCGCTAAAGTAGGCTTTCGATGCGTTCAGAAATTTATAATATTATAATAAAGCTCTATCATGTGATATTTTATTCCTTTATTTTTTTGGTACATATCTAAAACGACCATCCTTTATAAGTATTCCAGAATATCGTGTTAATTCGTTACAATCAAGTGTAAATAAGTTAAATTTCATAAGTGTTACTTTAATATTATATGGTAACATTTTGTGTCGCCATCTAGTGGTAAGTAGCACAACAATAATAAAATTACCAACTGTATCACAGAGTTACTATTTTTATTTTACGCTCATTTAACCCACCCACTGACAGAAACCTGCAATGTATTCTGCCAAATTACATCGTAGCGCTTGTCCTAAGGGTTGGAAGATAACGACGGCCATGGCCGACGTGGCGCCAGTGACTAACTAGTTTTAGTTGTCGGCTACAGCCGAATGTGGGGTTCTAAAGGTTAAGCGTGTGACATTTTAATAATGTATAAAAAATATTATGAATTTACACGCGCTGTACTTGGATGAGTGGATAAGGAAGCTCTGGGTAAATCAAGCGCCACAGTAGGTTAAAGTAGGTCCTAGATCGTTAAATAAAAGTGAGGTCTCAGTACATTTCTTTATCGTACCAGTATTTCAACTAACAGGTAAAACCTCGTATATCTTTGAGTCATTACTTTGTGCACAATATAACGTGTAGGAGGGTTGAAGAGAATGAAACATTCATATTTATTATACACAAGATTTAATTCACAAAAACGTTTTTAAAACGACACCCATATTGCATTAAAGAAAGACAGGCATAAAGTGAATAGTAAACATCTTACTACGATTAAAGTCAAGAACTAAGTAATAAGTCACGTATTTATTGGTATATATTTTAATTTATCATTATCATTATTAACTTGTAATTATTAATAGCAATTATTTAAAAACGACACACTACACACGAAATACTACGATTGAAAGGCCAAGCGGTGTTGCCACTCTTAAATATTAACTTACATAATATATTACTTACTAATAAGTAATAATTAACTACTTATTCTTATACATTAAGTGAAATTAAAAAAATAAAAACTCATGCTTATAAACTGGCCCTAAGTAAATATAGCAAACAATTTTAATTGAAATAAATAATTACACAATATATCGAGAACACTCGTTTTTTCTAACTATAATTGACATCAAGCAGGATTTTGTTTCAACTTATAATAACTTAATTACTTTGGTGTACAATAATATTATTATTAATTATTTTAAACAGTTTGAATTATGACAAATATGACGAATTATAAAAGAGCACTAATAAAAAGTGACCTAATTTATTGCTAATTTTCAGATTTAAAAGAAAATAACAGTACTCGATAATTATTCATAATATACAGTCGTTTTATCTACGTTATTCTAATACTAATATATATAATTTATTTGGTATTTTATAAGCAATTCAAAATATACAAAGCACGTTTGGACTTAGGTATATTCTAGCGTATGATTTATTTTGTCAACCCATTTGAGGGGACTGAAATAACTATTTTAAAACTACACTACAGGATTTTTAACCCTTCATTATAGTATATTGCCCCACCGATAGACATTTAGAAATAAAATAAAACGCTTCCCAAAAACTCTGACTAACAAATAAATTTAATAAAATTTCTTACCAAATTGGTAAACTAGTGTCCACCTTTGGTTGAAAGCATTAGCCTACTTTGCATTCGGTTATTATTATTAATATTAACTTACAATTCGGTCGTAATTATAATTTACAACTACGAAGTATCTAGAATTCGCTGTAAAGAAATGCTGGTTTTGAGCAAATAAAATGTCATTAATATAAGTACTTACTCCAATTAATATAAGTTCACTAATACAAGACCTACTTAAAGATTTTGAAGAAACAGAGAGAAGGAAGAAAGAGGAAAAATCGAAATTACAGTGAAATTCTTACAAGAAGACCCTTAATCGAAATCTAGTTCTATTCATTGGTTGATATTATGAGGTCTATTTTAATATAACTGACTTACATTACTTACATGAAATTTAAACATTACTCGCAATTTGGTATCATAGCTTAGGTTCGATATAAGAATATAACGTTTAGGTAAATGACTAGAAATTTTGGATTTGCTTCAAGTTTTTGGCTGGACTTCACTACGTTCATCGAAAAAAAGTGTGAAAATAAGACCAAAGTGGAAAATTATGCGACTAGATGGAAATGCAATAAATTCTGGCTCATAGTTCTACCCCCAGTATGTTTACTGAAATGTGCTGCTCATTAAAATAGTAAATATCAAGATACTACACAATATTCAGTCCCTAAAACTAGTAAAACTATACTTCATATAATTATAATTATTACTACAGATAAAAATACAGTTATGTACTTTTATAACTGGCACTAAATAAAAATCGTTGCTCGACACCCACATGCTTTAAAAAGTATAATTAAGGCAGAATAGGACGGTTTACACTTTCAATAAAATTTAAGGCAGCTAAAGGCACCTAGTTCTCGAATAGCGATATATTTGAAACATTAAACACACAAATATATTGCATTAATAAAATTTATAATTAACGTGAATAAAATACGCGCCAAATATAAATGGCGTAGTGCGTCTACTCGTTGCTAGATGGCGTTGTACCAGTTGTAACGTTCGTTGACGATTGAATTTGGAACGGTAGTTTTAGTCCTCGCGGCGCCAGGATGAGCCTCGCGGGCGTCACGAAGACTAAAGCGTACTCTCATTTGTTTACACCAAGGAACTTGGCAGCTTCATCCGGTGATGACAGTACAAGCTTGTTGATTATGGTCTTATCAATGCCGAGGAGTTTGCCAATAAGGTCGCCGCCATTTTCTCCGTCGTTCTCGGCTTCTGAGGAGTATTTGCGCGAGGTCATCTGTATCTTGAGTTTGTTGTCGTAGTGCGTTGACGGCGGCGAATTGTTGTTGTTGATGTTACTCGGGATTTCGTTGCCAGAGCCGTCATCGTCGTGGTAGTTGTACCTGAAATAACAATGTATCGTTAGCTAGTAAATACTTTAAACTTGTAATTATTTAACAAATACTTCGAGGGACTTGTTAGGTTATAAAAAGTTTTTTAGGAGTTATAATATCCCCCGATCTTCGATATCCGACCATCAGGCGGCAATTCATTGAGTTTATAAAAAAATATGAGATTTTCATGTGTTTTCGTGATTATGGGTCTCAATTTAATAAATGATGTAGGTGTTTGCCTTTTAAGAGCGTGAACACTTACCCATTGCCAACAGCCTCAGTTTCCGGAGTATCAGGGGGCGATGCCTCTTCATCATCAGTTTCATCTCTATGCTTCTTGCGGTGTCGGAGCATGCTATGTTTGAGCGTGAACCGCCGTCGGCACAGATCGCAAGCGAATGGACGCTCTCCGGAATGTGTTCGCATGTGGCGGCGGAGGTCTTCAGCGGACCAGAAGCGGCGGACGCAGAAGGCGCATACCACCTGAGGATGGAGATAGAACTTAAAATGATGCTTACATTTGGATGTTTAGAAACAAGATTAAAATAATCTCTTTGCTGTTACAACATACATTTTCGGTAGTGAGAAAGTTTATTATTTGACAAAGAGTTTTGGCCAATTTAGCCGTCGACATTGACTGGCATAAGCCTGCTATTAATAATGAACAGATCCTAGTCAAACTGAACGTTAAGATTGGTGTTCCTCTAAACACAAAAGTAAAGGTAATAGATGATGAGATGTTGTAAGATTTCTTACTTTTCTGTTGGCATGATCCGGAAATTTTCCCTTCTCATCGTCATCGGCGCTCTCGCTCCGGTCGCTGGCCGCATCCAACGCACCCTTACTGACCAGCTGGTCATACTCCGTAGCGTGCATCGTCGCCAAATGCCTCAGCGCTCCACCCCGATCACCAAAGGACGCTTCGCACAGATGGCATTTGAACGCCAACTCTCCGTTCTGGTTTTCCTCTACCTCAGGGATTGGTGAGGCGGGTTGAGAATCCCCGGTTCCGTGTCTAGAGGACATGTGTTTTTTAAGTGTCTCCAGGGAAGAGAATGTGCTAGTAGGACATGAGGCGCATTTGAAAGGCCTTTCTGGGACTGTTCGGATGTCGCTTTGAGGCGGTGATACGGCTTCAGCGATAGGTTCAGCAAGTATAGCCCTCGCTGAGCCGCCATGCTTTCTTAAGAGATGGCGGTCGCAGTTGGATTTCGTGGTGAAGAGCAAAGGGCAGTGCGGGCACTTGAAAGGCTTCTGACCGGTGTGAGTGAGCACGTGGCGGCGGAGAGACGAAGACCAGGGGAATTTTCGGTGGCAATATGGGCATGATACTCGGTTTGGGGCCAGGCTGTAGGCGGATTTCTTCTTGGGTGGCAGCGCGCCAGTGTCCGATTCAGACCTGAAAAAAATACATTAATTAATACCACCATAAATAAGTTAGGCATTACCTTGTGTTTAACAGTTTTATTCTTAATTCAGATTTGATTTAAAATATTTTTGAAATCTTTATTCTTATATGAAAATTATTCATGATCTACTCGTATGTTGTAGTAACTTTTGAAGTGTGATAAATACTTACTTGTTTTCATCGCTCCCAGAGTTATTGCCTTCACTGGTGGATGCAACTAGACCTTCTTCGTCTTCCTCCTCGTCGCTCCTGGTCGGCACGACGGGCACCATCAACGGCTCCACAGGCACCGGGATAGGGTCCGTACCGGTTTCAGTCTTCTCGGCGATAGGCACCGGCTTGTTGATTAGATTCCCGGCGATTTTGAGATCAAAGTCCTTATGTAACTCCTGTTGGCGAGATGCCATTAGGATTTCTTCCGCGGCCCTATGCGCTGCAAGATGTTGCTCTGTTTTAGCGTCAGATTCGGGCTCTTCATCTATAACTAGAGTGTCATCTTCGTCTTCTTCATTATCGGCGACTTCATCAGAGTCACGACGGATCGGAGAGCGTTCCTGTTGGATAGGACGCTCGAGATGTCGAGCGAGGAGCGCAAATTTGACTCGATCTGCGAGAGAGTCAGAGGAAGGGTATGGAGGCGGTGCCCGCGGCGCAGGCCGTCTTACACTCCAGTGTTGAGGATGTTGTTGTTTCACATGACGTTCCATGTTCGAGCGCAAAGTGAAGCGGGCTGAGCATTGCGAGCAAGAGAAAGGTCTTTCTGTGCGGTACCGCCTTTGCTTTTGTTTCGGCATCAATACACCATTTTTGATGACCATTTTGACCGAATCATTTTGCTGGATGAGGCTGTTGTTCAGCGGTCGCGGGGGAGATTCAGAACGGGGAGGCGGAACCGGCGAGCTATCCCGTAGAGTAGGCTGGTCATCTTCTTCGGGCTCCAGTTTAGGTTGAGCCTCCTGTTCGCCGGTCACAAGCCGTCCACCAGACATACTAAGTCCACGAATGATTTCTTTCTGGATGCGCTGTTTTATTTCGGCCAGCTCTTGGGAATCAGATGGGTGGGGAAAAAAAGAGGGTTGAAGAAAGTACGGGTTGATAGGAAAGGAAGGTGGGAGACCTGGTAGACCCGGTAGGCCTGGGACGGCCCCGGCGTACAGTTGCGATAGTTGGGTGGCGTAATATGAAGGATCGATTTTGGGGAGTGAAGTCTCGAACAGTCTCTGCTGGGCTAAAAGGAATTGAGTCTTCTCGAAATTAGAAGCAGCGACTGCGGCTACATCGGGCTCGAACGCCGGCCGCGGCTTGGATTTGGGCTCGTCATCTTCTTCAACATCACGTTTCTTTTTGCTGAGATCAAGGACGTCACAGTTGTCGTTGGTGCTGAGATCCACTGGCGTCTCTTCATCATAAGTCTCCATGTCATCGTCATTTTTAATCGGGAATTCAGGTGGCCTGTATTCGGGTATTTGAGTTAGCTGCCCGATGCCTTTAACTTTAATCCTAGGTGTAGGCGTCTCAGGCTCTCTGGGTATGATGGGGATGGGGAGATCTGCCAAAGGCTTGGGGGTCAACGATGCGACTGGGTGTCTATCGGTAATGAAGTTAGGCGTGAAGTGAGACAGTGGAGTTTCGCGGCCGGTGGGTTCAACACGCCTTTCAGGTTCAGGTGTGTGGAACGCTAGAGATCTCTTCACTTCGTCACGCGCCAGCTTAGAGTTAACTTCGTCGTTGTTAGGATCTTCCGAGGGGTGGTAAATGATTGAGCGTTTAACGTCTTCCCTTGTGACTTTGGCGTGGCGATTCCTGAGATGCCGTTCGCAGTTGGCTTTGGTGGTGAAAGCGTAGTTGCAGACAGCACATTCGTAGGGGCGGTCGCCGTTGTGTGTTCTCATATGTCTTACCAAAGCCGCCTTATCTAGCGACGCGTGAGGGCACATGTTACACTGATAGGGCCCAGGTCCCGTTCCGCTGAGATGAACTCGGTTATGTCCTTTAAGAGCCCTAAGATTAGGGAATTTAGCGGGGCATAATCTACATGGGAACTCACCACGGAGCTTCATTCGTCTGAATTCAGCCGCAAAGTTGTCTTGCGTTTCCTCTTGCTCCCTCTCTTTACCGATGGTATCTGGTGGGGTCAAAACAGAGCTTTCCAACGGCACTCTGGTACCAGTAAGTCTTTCTAGGAGGCTTCCGGTCGACGTTACGTTTAAGATAGACTGAATGTCAGCCAAGTCTCTCGCGGCGTCAATATGACGGATACCATTGCCCGTAAAGTGTGAATCTTCAAATTTAGGCGTGAAGCGCTCCATAGGTGGCGTTAAAGTACCAGGAATGCCATAGGATCTGTTTCTCAAGTCAAGTTTCGCAAAGAAATCTTCCCTGCGATCTACGCGTTCAGGGCTTTGCACCCTTGTAGGATTGGCGCAAGTTTTCCTGTGAATATCCAAGGCCTGGCCACAGGGAAAGTCTCTAGAGCATATCTGGCATCTGAACCTCTGTTCTGTGATAGACACGTGAGGGTTTCTTTCGCAGACGCCTCGTGCTATTTCAGGGAATTTCTTGCTGGAGAAATCGACGAATGTGAGATCGTTGAAGCCGCGGGTTTCGTCGCCGTGGGCGGTGAAGCGGTGGAGATCGAACGCGTTGCCCGAGTCGAAACGTTGGCCGCATTTTGGGCATTCGTAACGCGCGAATCTCTTATCCAGCGGCATCGGAGATGGGGAAGTGGATGCCGCTCGTTTGCGCGCTCTCCTAGAGTCTTCCTCTTCGCTTCTGTCGGAGCGATTATCGCTGTCAATGCTCGTAGTTCTTGTTACTCTAGGTTCCTGCTTCTCCGCCCTCATTTCTTCCATTTCTTCGTTCGTTTCGACCTTCGCCTCGCTGATGACGTCCTCTGTTTTGATTTCTGCAACAATAAAATACGATTACGATTGATTCCCTGTTTGAATAACGCATGCTTTCATTTCCCTGTTCCAAGAAAACCTACAATGGGTGATTCAGCTAGTTCATTGGTAATATAGTAGATGGTTTTATTAAAATAATACAATGAGATGTAACACTCATTGTCGCCGCATTGGAAGTTACGTGTATAGTAGGTACGTCAATCAGTTAATAGATTTGCTTTGTTGTATTCAATTCGTCATGTCACCAAGGGTTTTAAGTAAAATGCGCTAAACAAATCGAATGTTTTCTTTGGCCTTTAGCTCCGCTACCCGGCAACAGATGGCGCCATCGTAAACAAACGAACTGCTACACAACAATATCGATCACTATTAACTACAAAACAAAGCTTTTTGTCTGAATCACCGCCCTTTGTCTCACGAGCTACGAAAGATACTGTCGCGCGTACACAAGTGTTTGAACTACGCAGGTATTCAGTTATTTGCATAGTCTGTCGCGGTTAGGGCATAAAAATCAATAGTTTCGTCGACACCCTAGTCTCTTCGCTAAAGCCTACCTACCAGATGCGGATACTAAAACGTCCAATGTGCCCTAGAAGTACAATACATATAAGCTCTTTTCACCTAAAGTGGTAGGAACTATACACGGCTATAGATATTTTCAGGTGACTCACGGATGGAAGATATCGTCGGTTTTATGGTCTTTCTCGGAACATTAGGATGCTCTATAGCGTCGGGCTTTATATTTAAGTATTTAGATTAAGAAAGATAACTTCTAATCGATATTGCGGTAATGTTTTACGTGTATCTGAATAACAATAGATAGCACTAAGAATACCTATGTTTTTGTCAAAAAGATACCCAGATATCTGTACCTACTTTCCTATCAGCTCACGCATTGCCTATAGAAGGCCTTGTAAGGTAAAGAACCTATATATGATATAATGTAAGGATATATATCTAAACATGCTTTGTGTGCTTGACATTTTTGTTAGTCGAGCCAAAATATAGATGTGTTTACAGAATAATAAACCCACCAATTATCTTTTCCATGCAAAATGATGTCAAGACGAGAACATATGACTTGCACTGTCAAAAAGTTATCAGATCTCATGTGGAGCTAAGCTTCTGACTCGACAGGCCCTAACTCTAGAAGGCCTAACTTCACAAATTCTACACGAAAAATATTTTGCTTGGCCATTTCACTACATTCACATGGGTGTAAGGAGAAAATTATCACAGTAATAATTGTAAAAAGCCGCGACTTATAAAAGACAACCGAAAATGGCGCAACAATATGGAGTTAGTCGATATCAGCAGACTTACAGAGTAACACGGTAAAAATCACCTAAGACTTTCATTTAAAATTACCTACCTGTGCAAACACTTATATAATCTACGATATACTAAACATGTCGAGATCTCAATTGGTCACAGTATTTCCCTATGGAATGTGTCATAGCAACGTCATAATGTCGGTTTAAACAGTTTCATTCATTTGCGAATGAGAGGAAGATTAATACTTAATTTGTGCCATTACAAAAAAATTGCTAATTTTGAGTCTGTTACAAACTTGGCAAGGTTTTACTTTAAACGCGATGTTAATTTGAAGGTTGCAGTTTCCAGCAAATGTTATTTATGTTATGCAGATATAGCTTATTAATTGTGTGTAAAATAGCTTGACCTAATTTTTCAACCGCCTAAAAAAACAGACTATTTATAGCGATCCGCGGCGATTGCAGTTATGATTATGACTACATAGATAAAGAATACGATTATATAAAATACTCCACCATGTTTAAGTTGCATTTTAGTGAAAATCTCAACGTCATTTGGTCCAGTATTTTCTAAGTAGTGTAATAGAAACACGTGATAGCCTGCTAAAGGTGCTAAGATTGCATCTATGACTACAGTCTTTGCTATCCAGAGCGATTATAAAGAAATAAATAAAATTTATGAACCATTAAACATCACAGACTAACAGCCGCCAAGAAATTGCGAAATTGGATCGCGTCAATTTCCTGTAAAACGAAAGATTTTCTAAATAAATGAACAATGATTTATCAATGAAACATTGTTTTCGTCTAAAACTGTCGACGTTCAAAAACAATTGCAACACTGCAATGTCATAGCGCGAGCCAAAAGTAAAGCGTGATAAGTACAAAAAGTCACGTTCGAATATCAATCACAATACATTGTATCAAGGTTTAATTAGGGTTGTTTATTTTGAAGACTTGTGATAGTTTTGTCTGCATAGTTTTGATAGAATAAGACACCTTGCCGGATTTGGATCCCATTCATAAATTAGAAACGAGTAGACTACAGATACCTACCTACGTCCGGTTGCAAAAATTTGCACGATGATATCTTGAATGTGGCTAGGTTTTCGGCGGAATGTGGAAAGTTATTGTCATTTGAACTAACTTTAAAAATAATATTTCAATTTCAAGTCTGTATTTTTTTAGGTTGACACGAATTTAGCTTCCTTATTAGGTATCAGCAGATGTAGTTGTAGTAGTTAGTAGTTGCCGTCTGCATGAAAGATTGGGATAAATAACACCTGACGTTAAACAGTGTCTATGGGTAAGCTGGGATCGATTGAGCTTACTTTCTCACCGAAAACTGTAGAAAATAGCCCTCAAAGCCGGAACGAATGAAATTCTCACACTCTGGAGCCTAAATGGTCGAGAACTGTGCGGTTCCAGAGGAATTTCCTACCGCGAACGCTCCGCACGTGGAATGAGGCTGCCGAGGTTTTCCCCGGGGGCTATAGTATGCGTTTCTTCAAGAGGCGAGTAAATAGGTTCTTAAAGGGTCGGCAACGCGCGTGTGATGCTCCTGGCGTCGCAAGCATCCACAGGCAGCGGTAACTGCTTAACATCAGGCTTGTTTGCCACCGTAGTAGTATAAAAAAATTAAAAAGTTGTATAGTCGCCATGCCACTGATGAGTATTGTCCTATAAAACCGTAATTACTGGCTATCCTACAGCAAAATGCCTTGTATAGGTATTTTATTAGGTATTTAGTCGTAAGCAGTGTCCGATTCTGAAGAAATACGAAACGGCGGCGCATCAAAGAAATGAAACAGGTCATATGTTAGATGTAAGCTAGTTTGAAACGAGGGCATTTTGTTATTTACTAAGAGACATTATTCTTTTTAAAATGCTGATTGCTTTAGACATTTTTCTCTATAATCAAACATGTTTCTTAACATATTATTGATGATGTTACTACCTAGAACAGGGCTATTGGGATTTATTGGTATATTTGAAACCTACAGTTTGAATTTTTCATTGATAATTTTTGGTTCAAAAACTACTCGAAATTGACCAAATTCACGCGGAAAATTTGTTTCTTTGAACTTATTTTCGACTGCACGCAATACAAGCATGAAATAGCTGTGTTACTACCTAGGACGCGGGGAAAAGTATTATCCACTTCAAAAAGTTGGTTGAAATTATCAATATATTTGTCATAATATGAAAAAAATTTTTTTTTAAAGGAATAAGGCTTCTTAACTTTGTACCTACTATCTACTACGGTGTTACTCGCGATAATTCTTTTAAAAGTACAAGCCTATACATGTTTTAATCCAGGGTGTCAGCTACCACCATACCAAATTTTATCAAAATCGGTCCAGCCGTTTGAGCGTGAAGAAGTAACAAACATACAAACACACTCTTAAACTTTCGCTTTTATAATATTAGTGTGATAAAGCTATATTCTTCTAAACATAAACCTCAAACGCAGATTGTGCTTATTTTCCGATTCAGTGACGCAATATATCACTGTTTTTAGGGTTCCGTACCCAAAGGGTAAAAACGGGACCCTATATTACTGAGACTTCGCTGTCCGTCCTTCCGTCTGTCACCAGGCTGTATCTCAAGAACGGTGATAGCTAGACAGTTGAAATTTTCACAGATGATTTAAGTATTTCTATTGCCACTATAACAACAAATACAAAAAATAATATTAAATAAATATTTAAGGGGGGCTCCCATACAACAAACTTACAGATAATGGTACGGAACCCTTCGTGTGCGAGTCCCTCTCGCACTTGGCCGATTTTATTTAATAATGATGTCCTGCCAAAAGTACTGAAACTGAATGCACGGAAACAAATACCAAATAATATCTATGGACCAATCTGAATATTCCGAATGATTTCAATCCACACAGAGGATTACTATGTTAAGTATTAAGTTGTTTCTTCTTGGTCTCCCCCTTTGGCTTTCCTTTTATAACTGTTTTAAAAGGTATCGTAACATTCGCTCGCTCGCATCGCTTATGAAAATGGGTTGGAATGAAACATGCAATGCATTCTTTCAACGCAACGCGTTCAGAAGAAGGCAAAGACGGAGTAATTATATTTATAGCCTATTGCTTTTTTTTATCATTTCGTCACACCCTTTATGTATGTTTTATGTTCACGTCACGAATAAATGTATTTCTTTCTTTATTTTCAATGCGCCTTATACGCCGAATTTAGGTATCTTTCCCGAAATGCAGATTCTAGACCGAAAACGCAAATCAAAGGCATTTTACTGATGACAGGGCAATTCAATTGTTTGTTATCGCGTTTAAAATATCGTATTTTCATTGAAACTATACGCAAGATTTCTTGGAATGAACTTCGAAGAAATGCTTGGAACTTAATATGATCGGCAAAGAATTCAGGAATTTCAAATCCAAAGTTGATGTGATTTTCTTACTTGCTAACGAATCTAATTTATTTATGCTTCAGATATTTACAATTTAGAATTAGATTATGTGATCTACGTAGTTTTAATGCTGAAACTTCTAGTAGGTACATACCTATTGATATATGAAACGGAATATACAATGTTCCTCGTATTCTATGATTTGCAATTTACTTATATAAGGTTATAGCGACGAAAATGGGTAAAAGATAAATCATTTGTCTTCTACAAAATGTTATATCTATTTTCATTGCTGCTTGCCTGTAAGTTAAGTTAATATCAGTCGTGTTATTATTGTAAAGCAATTGTGAAATCATCGGACGTCAATCCAAAGCGATACCATCTCGCGAAAATCGTGATAAAAAAATAAAGGACCCATGTTTCCGTGGCCACAACCGGACGAAAACCATCAAACCGTCTGAGTTCACTCAAGTTCAAATACGGAGAAAAGGTGTGACATAGATGCGCACACGTCTCCGACTTCCTCCTTCCCGCTTATTCGGAATTTAAATCGACCTATCGCCATCCCGGCTCGTCCTGACCGCGCCGAGCCAATTGAGACGTTACAAACCTTATTATAAGGTGGTGTGACAACGCCTGCGCATATTATAAGCGTTTTGATTGATATGGCAAGAACGTCGTCGGTCCCGCTGCTTTCTTCCACAGTCCAATGGGCCTCAACGGTACTGAATTACACCGTGTCGTATCTCCAAGCCCTCATTTATGGTGTGTCGCCATCAACAATTACTACCTACAGCTTGATAAGTTCAGACGATTTCAAAACGGACGGGCAAGCGGAATTCGTCTTTAGACAACGGCGATACAATATAACTTCGTCAGTGCTAGAAGTAGATAAAAGGTGAGGCCGATATGTGACAACGGTAAGTTGCTATTGTCTAGAAATTGATAATACGTGTGGTACAGTCATGTTGTTTGCGAAGTTTTGAGAGAAATTTAATAAAATGCCACCGAAATTACGAGACTGAATTCACACAGTTATTTACCGTTTCAATCCAAGGTCCAATTTGTCTCTTTGCATTGCAGGTAATTTATATGGTCAACCTTCTTTTGGACAAGATAATATCGAGAACTTGGAAATTATGGCTCTTCTTACTATTTGTTTGATTTGGTACCAGGTCATTATTTTAAGCTTATGGTATAGACCAGTGTTTCTTAACCTGTGGTCCGCGGACCCCTGGGGGTCCGCGAGCATATGTATGGGGGTCCGCAGCCTTATCTATGGACTATTTAACAATCATAAATAAATGCCACCGAAAGTCTCGTAATCACTACGCACGCCGTGCTATTTATTGCTGCTTTTTTTATGAAGGGGGTCCTTAAAAGTGTGCTTGATTTCCTAAGGGGTCCGTGGACAAAAAAGGTTAAGAAACGCTGGTATAGACTTTATTACGAACGATAAACCAGTTTAAAAGATATCTCTAATAACTATCTTAACCTATCCTAAGAGATCCCTAACTAAAGCTATGATGGGGTCATAATTACATTTAAAATTCAAATGAAATAATTACTTGTCTTTCCGAATCCGTATCAGTGAAATAATCTAGGAAAATACTGCGCTACTACGACGGATAAATAAATCATAATTCATAATAAATATTATAAGATAAAGTTTTCATAGCGTTGTTGTCATTCGTTTTTTTCAAAACTTAAACGTCGAACTGTTTATTATCCAAATAGAATCCGTTCAAAATAGTCGTACAAACACATTACAGTTCCAACTTAAAGCATATACATAGGCGGATCACGTAGCCGATCCGTTAGCATCTCAGCCCTTTAAGAATTAATATTCTCGTTCGATTCATTCACATCGGCTCTGGACAAATTAGGACGCTTTTCCGTTCGGAGAAAGTAGTCGATTGGAAAACATTTTCGGATGCCGGTGTCTTCCTTACTGGACGCACGCCATCTTTCGAATCATTATAAGGAAGTATTAATGTGCTTCGCCTGTTATAACTCGTTTATGCTAACAGAAATTAATAATGCATTTATTATCAGCACAGTTTGTCTTGTTACCGCTTTCGTTTATGGCATAATATATGACAGCTATCAATAGTGCATGGAAAGAGCTCAATTCCATCCACTATGGAGCATGTAGCAAAGATTTTGGGATTGCATCTAAATATGCATACAATACCTTGTAATAAATATTACACATGTACATATTAGTAAACAAGTAGCTAATGCAAGAACGTGTCACAGCTTTGAATAACCCAATAAGTAATGCCATGCCCAGATTGGAAATTCATAAAGACAATCATCAAGCTCAAGCAAAGATTTCAAAGGCGAGATGCAAACGTATCTTCAATTGTTTTCACCAGAAAGTCAAGAAAATAAGAAAATCTACAAGTTCATTCGTTGAGGGTTGCTCTACCATCTCAATCCCTACTGAAGTGCCATTCTAAGTCACTGTCGCTAGCCATTTCAGCTGTCAGAACGCTAAAATCATCTGATAAAGATGTGAAGCCCATTGATATGACGTCCGTATGTCACTGTTGGTTTAATCGTGTCCTAGAAGCACAGACCACTCAGGATTCAGGAGTGTCATAAGCTTCATAACCACCGTTAGGCGCGGAAGGCGCGATCCTGACTCGCATAGGTAACGATGTCCCAGACAATATGGCCGCTGTATGTTCTGCATTGATTTCGTGATGGTTTCATCTTGAAAGTTTTTCTTTCATTTATTAACATTGCTGTATTGCTTTTCCTTTACGTGCATGTTGGCTGGCCTGTATTTATTTGATGCTTGTTTCAGATTCGTCTAGAATGGTTTTCTTTTGTTATTATAGAAATAACTATACTTATATTCGTTTTATTTATTCATACTTATATGTGTATTGTGATTTGTCTATGATGCATCTTTAATTCTTTATGTATATCTTTTTTCTTTATCGCAGCCTTCGTTTTTTGCCTATTTTTTTATTTAAAACTTTATCAATATTTACAAAAAAATGGCTTTTGTATATATGCTCAGTATAATCACAGCATTTCCTTTTATATTTTGACATAAGCAAAAAGATACAATGTACGTTTAAACTGTTTAAAGTACACAGGTACATGTTGAAGTTTCTTGAAAATATCCTTAGCATTTAGTTAGATTATGCACATATGTATTAACCTACTTAAATATCTAATTTCATCAGTAGCCTACAATTTTATTGTTCAAACTTAAATTCAGTATCTTTCTTTGGTAAAATCGCTTCGTTGATAGTAATTTCACGAATTCCTAATCAGGAAGCGAGGCGTCCACACTTTTCATATAAATCATTACGAAATGTGTCACGTAGCGTTTCTCTACACGTGTGCAGGTTGTTTACCTCTGTCTGCAGGAAATGAATGATTTTCTAATAAGCAATAGATTTTTCGATAATGTTTCGAATCGGGTCGCGATTCATCAATGATTGTTATAAGTTTAACACGTGTAGGTACCTTTCTATCTGTTTTGTCTGTCTGTGGGATTGTAACTCCCACATGGATGCTCAGATTTGAATGCGGTTTTTTTAAATCGAGTCTTGTCTGTCCAGATGAGCTAAGAACTTAGCTATGTTTGGGTTGGGTTTTTTTTAATTTTGATTGGACCGCTGCGACGGATCGGAGCTGCTGATGATGAACCGCGAAACGATTCGAAACGTGGAACAATACTAGACATAAACGACGCGAGTAAACCACTTTCATTATGTATTTTAATATGTCTAAGACTCACTTGAGCTTACTATTAAAAAAAAACTGCTTGGTTTAATGCGATTATGGGATAATTGAGACTTTAGACAAAAACTAGGTATATCGATTAGTTCAATGATTACTCGAATAAATAAAAGATCCTTGTAACCCTCTTCTTTCTTTGCCGTAACGTAAGAAGAATCACATAACCAATTTTGGATATAAAAATCAACCCTGTAGGTAAAAATCCGTTCAACCGTTTAGGTTTGATGTGATAATTTTTTCCAGATGACCACTCTCCATAGTAAATCGTTAGCTACGTTTACCTACGTACATAATATGCTCTAAATTCCTCTCTTTATATCTACAATCTATTATATCCTTGACATGCAAACCACAAAACTTGTAAATAGATCATAATCTCTAAAAAGTCATCAGTTCTCCTTAAACGTGTAACTCATTACTCATCATTTATCAGGTCGGACCAATTGCCCCAACTTGGTACACCGGAACTCCTCACAATCGGTTATCTTGAGATAAAAAGTACCGTTTAGATGTCCGATGCACGCCTTAAACAAACTGGGATACAATGAGTAAATGTACAATTTTGTGACCTAGTTAGAAAAGTGACTAATGACTGAATGATTATTTATTTATTTAAAGTTTATTGCACTAAATGCAAAAGTAAAAGTACAAGGCATTCTCTATATTGACTCCTGGAATTATTTTCGACGAAAGTTTCAGTTCGCCGATAAATCCTTTAATAGGAAGCATTTTTCTATGCAACCGTATACTATTTGAGATGATTATTACACATATTATGATTTGTACACATAACACAAATTACGGGTCTATCGCAATATTCCTTATTTACCTTCATAATCTAACGTTTCGGCGGGGTTGCACACGCCGTGGTCTCAGATGTACCTACTGGTGAATCAGCGAGTTGTTACTGGAGCTGCCGGCCAAATGTAGCACTACCCGACGAGATTGTCTAATAAAATCGATGGGTAGGGAGATAAACGTTCAACACCCATTTGTATACTAATTATTATATCGTCGGGGATAGTGCAATACCGCGTAAATAACAGCTGTCGATAAAGTACTCATTTCAATAAAATACTTAGCATTTGTTTGAATATAGATTCGTAGCTACATTTGTTACTTACGCGGTATTGCACTATCCCCGACGATATTTAACTTAACCTAATAGAATGATATTTGCAAGAATTACGAAAAATTTATGCAATGATTTTTCGACGACATAAGTTTCTAGGAGTGAGGCTTCCCCTCCCCCGCTGCCACTAGGCATGTCCGTTGTCGCATTTGTTCCTATGTCTACACTCTTTCGGTACAACAAAGCCAAAACAATTAAAGAGAAAACATCTCATTAGATTGCGACATTGGTATGTCGGGAGAGGAAGCATCCTTTTGTGAGAGCACTTGTGTCCACAGTATCTCGAGCGCGGCTTATAGAATCGTTGGGTAAATAGTAGACAAGACGCATAATTACTATCGAATTCTGTGAACAAGTTGCTTTGAGATTATTACACCCAACATTTAGCAACAATATGTTGTGGATATGTTATGTCAATTATATATGCAAGCTGTAACAACAACAACACTTAGCACAAGTATCATGTACTTATACTTAAAAAAGGCATCATTATGTTTTTTTTTATTTGACCGCTACTTCGCCCAGAATGAAGTATCTTTTGTTAATCAATGACCCTCGAGTGTAAGTTTTCAATGCAAAAACGCGTGTATTTCCTGTTCTCTAATTGGCATTGTCACCGACACGTTTAAGACGATAACTTAACTATACTAGAGTCTTCGATCATTGTGTTTAGTTTTTCAACCTCAAGTAAAAACACGTATTTCCACAAAATTTTACATTAACAATTGAGGTAAGGGGTGACTATCACCGAGGGAATACTGCCGCAGTAACTAGATTAACTGTCTTACCCCCTAAGACAAGAAATTATGTTAGTCTTACCACACCTTACTTATATTGGGATAAAAATATCCCCGTATCATGCGCCATGCAAAGCGACTGAAATCTTCGAAAATTAAATAATTAAATGCAACAATGTAATCCGTTTAAATTGGGTTATAACAAAAACAATAAACACCCCATTTATTGTTTTAATCGTAAAATATAGTTTCTAATTTCATTCGTTTGCTAATTAGATACGTTTAATTATTTATTCCATAATATGCATTTTGTGATGGCGTCACGATTGAGTTGACTTGTAGCAAGGACAAGTGAAAGTCAAAAAATTAAATATGAATATTTTTACATAAGTGTCATATATCACAATCTAATTATTTATTGCGGTACAAGAGCTCTATTCCCGGAAATGGTTTCGGAATTAACATAGGTCGTAAAAGTTGGTATATCCCCATTGCTTTTTAAGTGATAATCGCGGAAACAGTAGAGGATAATTTCTGCTTTACATATGCCTGAATTCAGTGGACATTTATGATTTAAATGAAACATTAAATAATACATTTCGGGTTTTGGAATTAAATTAAAGTTGTGGTGCGTTGAAAATCAATTCAATCGATTTATTGTTTTATAAGTGAATAATTTTTGTATTAATGGAGTAATTTTTACACGGCTGCACTTATTTTAATACCTAGAATGTTCATTTCTGATGATAAGTCATTTTCCATGTCAAGATTTATATTTTGATTTACGATTTGCGATTAGAAAATTAACAATCCACATTCGCAGCGGATTCCTTTGTAACTGCGCAGTAAACACCAAGGTTTCATATTTACATAACTACAATAAAAATAATATATAGCGAAATTACCATTCCCGCGTTCAACGGATGCCAATCCTCTTTGTACGTTATTTTAGACTTAGAGATACCTATATTAAGTACCTAATCATAGACGTTATCGCCATGCCAACAGTTGTAGAGAATAGTCGAGGGTTCAAAAATTTATCAAAATCAGGATATATATTATTGAGCCCGTCTAAGGTCACTTAAGAGGCCTTATTCCTTTTAGAATGCTGATTGTTTTAGACATTTTTCTCTATTATCAAACATGTTTCTTAACATATTATTGATGTTACTACCTAGAACAGGGCTATTGGGGTTTATTTATATATATTTGAAACCTATAGTTGAATTTTTCATTGATAATTTTTGTTTCAAAAACTACTCGATATTGACAAAATTCACGCGAAAAATAAGTTTTTTCAACTTATTTTCGACTGCGTGCAATAAAAGCATATTAAAATAGCTACGTTACTACCTAAAACTCGGGGAAAACTATTGTTCACTTCAAAAAGTTGGTTGAAATTATCAATGTACTTGTCATAATATGAAAAAAAATTTTTTAAAAGGAATAAGGGCTCTTAACTAGAAGTAAGACAAGTTGTAACCATCAAGAACAAAAAAAGCTAAATAGTGTTTTTTTCTTTTAATTTCAACAGGAGCAAGGTAATAAAGCTTAGTTCAGTATAAGTGAATACCAGAGATGTCACTGTACTTCTAATGACGATTATCATCTGTGGGGTAGTCTTATAATAGTCGGTATCAGGTACGGCGCGTGCGCTGTATCAGGTGGTCGAGTTACGATCGTTTTAGAGTCGAATTGAGGTCGCGTTACAGTGTCCAACGCAGGAGATAAGACAATCTTTATAGACCTGATGTGTATTGGGTTCGCATCCTGTCAGTGACGAAGGTATGGCTATATGTTTACTGGATTGCTCTTAAACAGCGAGGAGGTGCTGGCAACCTTGAAAGACATAACTGAAAAGGGGTAGGTTGATGAAGGTTATGATTTCTTTGGGAGTTCTTGGTTCGTCTTTACCAGTTACCCCTTGCGGCCCAGTATGAATTTGACACGGCAATGGTCTAGGATAACTCTACTGCGTTAATTTGGAGATCCCGCAATCCTTCGCACATGGTAACACAGGTAGCGGTCTTCGTGGAGATTTTTAGTGGATAGAAATTTTTCAAGGCTAACCTGGCTTGTCCACGAAGAAAAGAGGGTCATTATTGTAGTGTGAAGACATCTTTATGTAATAAAGTATACCCGTCACCTGCCCGCTGCCTTTATTACTATGACAGACGTCAACGGAAGCAGGCAGGTCGTTGTCCACAGTAAACCCGTTTATGTACATTGATATTGAACGTATTCCCGCCCTGAAAACCTAAACGTCAAAGTCATCATCATCGCATGGGGTCAGATTGTGGCCACGGTGACTGAGCGCTGGCTGGATTGGGTAGTCGTTGTTGGTAGTGTGTGTTTAGGTGGAAAAGCTTTATATCTTCATTATAGTGTGGGTACTCACGTTGTGACGGGGGCGGTTCGGCCGCTGGCGCCGCGGGCGCGCTGGCGGCTCCCTGCATGGCCCGCGAACTGCGACCTCGGCGACGCCTGCGCAAGAAGAAGACGGTTTAGCATACAGTGAACAATAGAGGAGAACAGGACAGCTTACATAGACCAAATGAAGGAAAAGGTGAACGTCGTGCCGTACAGGCTGTTAAGGAGAAGACGCAAGAACGAGACAAGAGCGTAACTCCTAAATTTATGAAGATGTTTATACAATCCGTTTAGCGGCACCTTAACTAACAAGTTAACACCCGTTGCAGACACAAATGAAACGATAAAATCTTATGCTAGAGTGGTGCTCTGCCATTAGAACAAAAGACGGGGCTTATGAGGTTGCGTGTTTTGTCATGTAATGATACTATCAATTAGAAGATATTGCCAACAATACGCGAGTACGTACGTGATGGTGGCAAACAGTAAGACAGTGAACCCAAAGGAGATAGTTGCATATACGAGGAGGATTTTAATGTGGTCTTTATATGTTAATCTACAGATTAGAGACTGCTTGGAGTGAATGATTTGCTTTCATCAAAATCAAAACCAAAACGTTTATTCTGTTATTAGGCCACAAGGGCACTTTCACATGTCTGAATCTGATTCTACCGGCATTTCACAAGAGGAGACCGCTGTTGAGAAGAAAGCCGAAAGAAACTCAACAGTAAGTAATTTTTTCGTAAATTATACTTTTAGATCGATTACAGTTATATTTATAATTCCGGATCTGAAACAGTTACATTTGCTCAAAATATGAAGGCGAGTCTTATTTTCGTTTTTTCAGTCATAAACGGATACGGATACTAAAACTAAGTGTTCTATTCCATGTATTCGCATTCTCGGTATACCTGAATATGCCTGAATCGCGGCATTATCTCAGTGAGTCAAGTGTGATCCCTTATCAGTAACGACTTCCTGTACTTAGCTTTCATCGATCGGCTATATAGCGTATACTGCAAGGTGGCCATGATATGAAGGATATTAAGTAGGAGGTATTTTACATAGAAAACTACATAAAACATATTAAAATACAAAACGTGCTGCTGAAACGGCCGAAAAACTAAAGAGTGCCAAATATACTCGGTCCCGAATACTATTTTGTACCTTTTGGGGTCGAGACCCTAGGTCCATTGGGTCCCAGCGCCCAAAAACTTCACGAAGAGGCAAAAGGCTTAAAGATACCCCTGGGGACCGAAGAGCTGGCAGCTTCCATGCACGCACAGCGTATCAGCATAGCTGTTCAGCGAGGAAATGTTGCCAGCATTTTCGGTACTATGCCAAAGGGGACCAATGTTTGGAATTTGTTTAAGTTTATTTTAATTTTAACTTTTTTGTACATTGTAGTTAGTAGTGTTTAAGTTTTTTATTTACTGTCGCTTTGTTTTTCCTTTTATGTTATCTTTAAATAAACGTGAGTAATGTCGTACCTAGAATTCTAATATCGGTCGACATGTTTCAAATCGGTACGCGGCACTCGGTTGGCCGCCGCCGCGACTGATCGGCTCTCCTGATGATGAATTGCGTACCGATTATGATCGATATTCGACCATAGTATATATATTCTTTGATTCGACTTCAACGATGTGAGTAAACGGAGTAAGCCCGTTTTGTATTTTAGTAGGTGTTGGTATTATTAAAGGTGATTAGCTGCTAAAGAAGAATAGGATTGGAGTAGAAGCAAAGTGAAAAAAAAATGGCGGATTTATTTATTATGTGTTATGTGTTTAAAGACGCAGCAGCTAGTGTGTACTTTGGATTCATCATCATCATTTCAGCCACAGGCCGTCCACTGCTGAACATAGGCCTCCCCCAGTGGCTTTCAGATCGGCCGGTTGGAAGCGGCCTGCATTCAGCTGCTTCCTGCAACCTTTACCAGGTCGTCTGTCCACCTTGTAGGTGGACGTCCCACGCTGTGCTTGCTGGTGCGTGGCCTCCATTCGAGAACCTTTTTGCCCCATCGGCCGTCAGTTCTACGTGCTACTTCTCCTTAATCCTTATATAAATGAAACGTGTAGTTATTGGTGTCTCTTGCTAACGCAGCCAGGGAAAAACAGTTTTATGCAAATAACTTACCAGACTGGTATGTTTTTAACACATCTTTATTAGGTTTACTCGGTTTGGTAGGTAGGTATTTGTTTAATTTGTAACAAACAATGTAATTAAATGTTCAAAGCCAATTTAAATCTATTTCTAATTGTCGTATGGAAACGAAATTGTGTGTAGTTCAAGTGATAATACAATAGTTTGGTAACTTGGAGCTGTTCTGGTGAAGTCGGAAAGTGGCCGCAGGAACTCCTAAACAGCACAAGATAAACCGCGTTTATGCTCATTTGATTGGTCCCTCTTTAGCGATAAGAATAAGACTGCCTGCTGTTTCCCTGTATTGAATGTTACGTGTAATCTGTATTTATTTGTATAGGTGTGCAATAAAGAATATTCTATTCTATTGATCTTTATGAGCAATTAACGTTTGTGTATGAAAGTACAGTCGGGAATAAAAGGGTTACTAAGACGTGTACCTACCCTAAACGGAAAGAGACATTTCTATAGTCATATTAGCAACTTTTTGAGCTATTGCGATTTTAAAGTTTGGAACAATGTAATTATCCATATAATATTCGTATGAACACATTTCTTTTAGTTATAATATATACAAGTTACGTAAATATTTGTGCCTGTAACTTAGTGGTAAGTTAGTCTATTGAATACACTACATTATGTCATTCACATCTCATTTAAAACAAAGTGAATAGGCATGTTTTTCTGTATACCTTTCAATAGTAACATTCCGACTGTCCTAGGACGGTCTCTCCCGAACTCTTGCGCATGGTCGCCGCAGCGCGCCATATGCGCGCGCCCATTCGCGCAGACAATGCGTGCTAACAACCTGCGCGCTATGCGCTCGACGCGTAGAAATAGGAGCAGGACTGCAGGCTTTATGTCTGGGCGCGCATAGAATCATGATCTTTAGACATTATAAATGCGAATGTTAGTTGGTTCATCGCTATATCATGGCGAGCTGACCGACCTCAATATATTTACTATAGGTATATATGTAGTATTGTATTTGTATAGTAGGTGGGTCAATTGTCAGATTTAGGTTCGAGTCTTTCCGGTGGACATTTGCGAAATTAAGGATTCCGGGGCCTTATTTTCTGATAAAATGCCTGTGAGAATAAAGAACGTTCCCTCTTCTATAATATGATGTAATAATAATAATAATAATCCGATGTAATAATAATAGCAACATAACCTATATTCATACAAGCTCTTAACTTTTGACCACCGGAGGGACGAATTTTGTTTTTTGAACGGACAATGACCTAGGTCTGGGTACCAATAAATGTAGTATTGTACGATGGAGAATACCTAACCATATACCTGATTATGTTCCAGAAACTCCAAATTCGATGTGGTTGCGACAATTTATTGCAAAGTTTCCATGATCATCTTCCGGGGCCATTATCAGATCAGTCCGATGGTATCACAAAATTAAATTGTCACCGGCTTTACATATGTAGGTAAAATTTCAGCTTAATCGGAAACCAGGAAGTGAGACAAAACTAGCAAAAGTTTTTTTTAGGCAGACAGACAGGTGATCACACTAATATTATAAAGGCGAACGTTTATGTGTACGTTTGTTACTTCTGGATTAACACATAGGCTACTTTTTATCCCGAATAAATGTAGTGTTCCCGTGGGATAAGCGGGTAACACCGCGCGGCGCAGCTAGTAATATTATACATGCAAAATTTTGTAAGTGTGTTTATATGTTTGTCTCTTCTACACGCTCAAACAGCTAGACTAATTTTGATCAAATTTGGTATGGAGATAGCTGACCTAACCCAGGGTGATAAACACATAGCAACGCTTAAGAATCAATACCGTCTAACTAACATTTTTTACGTTTTTCACCTTTTAATGCAGTTAGGTTCAGAAAAAGAAATTACGAATATAATGCAATAATCGTATATTTTTTTTTGTTGCTTAGACAATTAATATACTAATATACTTAAACGGGTTTACTCACGTCGTAGAAGTCGAATAACGCTCGACATGTTTCGAATCGGTACGCGATTCATCATCAGGAGAGACGACCAGTCGCGGCGGCGGCCAATCGAACACATTCATTCGAAACATGTCGAGCGTTATTCGACTTCTACGACGTGAGTAAACCCGTTTAAGTATATTAATATGTCTGAGACTCACGATAGTTTTCTATGTAAAATGCTTAGACAATATTGATTCTTAGGTAGGGTTACCATACGTCCGGATTTGTCCGGACATGTCCGGACTTTTCGACTCTTGTCCGGACGTTGTCCGGCCCTTTAATTTGTCCGGCTTTTTTCAAATAAGTTGGAATAATGAGAAAACCCCGCCCGCACCCCGCACCTACCCCCTCGCAAATCTCGCAATGCGAGCGTCTACCTACTACCATGCCTACCTATTTTGGTGACTAAAAAGTCCGGACTTTTTTCGATTCGTCCGGCTTTTTGCCAGGACTTTTCAAATTCCTAAATGGTAACCCTATTCTTAGGCTACTTTTTCTCTGATTTACCGCGGGTAACACCGCGGGGCGTAGATAGTATTAAATACAATCTTAATATAGAGTTTAATTTCTATAGTAGTCGATGAATACACGTAAGTTTCTTATAAATTCGCTTTAAGCACATTTATAGCATTGTAGACTGTAGGTATCCACATATTTCCCATGTAATAATGTAAAATCTTGCAATTATCTTGAATGTAACGTAATATTGCTCGGGTTTGAATGCCGGGTCGGGTTGGCAAAGAGACGGCGGCGGTGCTTTGAGGATAACGCAGAAAGTAATACAATATTTATAACTTATCTGCGATAAGCTTGTTTAGAAACTGTAAAAGTGTGCACCAACATGAGTTTTCCCATTATTATTTTCATTTGAATGATTTATACGATTCTGCGAATGATTTACGATTATGATCGATCTTGTTCTAATACACTCATCGCTGATTTCCTCAAATACGGTTAATTAGCTAATAGTGATTAGAATTGCAGAGGTAAATTGAGTAAATTATGTTTATCATAAAATAAGTCTTAACTGACTCATTGGCTTTTTTTCTCGATATTACGGCACACGAACTGCATTCGACTCGCTCCTATACATCAAAAAAATCTGCGCTCAGGTTGATCGAAAAAAGCTGCGCTTAGGACGATCAAAAAATCTGCGCTTAGGTTGATAAAAAAAAGCTACGCTTAGGTTGATCGAAAAAAAGCTGCGCTTAGGTTGATCAAAAAAAGCTGCGCTTAATAGAAAAAAAGCTGCGCTTAGGTTGATCGAAAAAAAGCTGCGCTTAGGTTGATCAAAAAAAAGCTGCGCTTAGGTTGATCGAAAAAAAGCTGCGCTTAGGTTGATCAAAAAAAGCTGCGCTTAGGTTGATAGAAAAAAAGCTGCGCTTAGGTTGATCGAAAAAAAGCTGCGCTTAGGTTGATAGAAAAAAAGCTGCGCTTAGGTTGATCGAAAAAAAGCTGCGCTTAGGTTGATCAAAAAAAAGCTGCGCTTAGGTTGATCGAAGAAAAGCTGCGCTTAGGTTGATCAAAAAAAGCTGCGCTTAGGTTGATAGAAAAAAAGCTGCGCTTAGGTTGATCGAAAAAAAGCTGCGCTTAGGTTGATCAAAAAAAGCTGCGCTTAGGTTGATAGAAAAAAACTGCGCTTAGGTTGAACGAAAAAAGCTGCGCTTAATTTGATCAATAAAGCTGCGCTTAGGTTGATCAAAAAAATCAGCGCTTAGGTTGATCAAAAAAATCTGCGCTTAGGTTGATAAAAAAAAGCTGCGCTTAGGTTGATCGAAAAAAGTTGCGCTTCGTTACATTCACACAGTGTTGGTTTCTGAAATCAACTATTTTTAACATAATAAAATCATTGATACAAATATCAAAGAATAATTGAAATGCGTAAACTGGTGGAAGAGACCGGGAATCGAACCTGGTACCTTCTGTCTTTTTGTAGTGGGTAATACATAATTTCTTAAGAATGTCACAATGGTTTGAGTAATCAACTTGTCGCGCAATTCGCGTCGCTATCTCTTATCAGCCAAATCGGTTATTAGCCAAGATAATCGAGTATCTATCGATGTACACGTCTTCACGACAGGTCTGCAGATAAAATTGTTGATATTTTTTCTGAAGGTGGAAAAAAGGTAACACGTGATGCCACGAGATGACAGCCACGTGACCAAAAGGACGTTGAATATGACACTATGAACGTGGAGGTTTGAGAAAGGGGAAGACCATACATATGATGAATGCATAATGTGAAGAATACATTTGTCAAGTAGCGGATTTTCCAAAAAAATCTATAATATATATTTTTTGAAGTTTCTGGAATGTTTCACATGAATTCAAAAGAAGATTTCAATTTGGAATTCTCCTGTAGGAAAATTTGAGAGGTTACCAAAATTTGCCATGTGGAAAGCTTCGAAATTATGGGATTTCCGTCGGCACACCAGTAATGTATGGAGAGGATGAAACTAAACGGATGGGGAACGATAGAAGATGAGAGGAACGCGTTAGACCGAATCAAATTCCAAAGGCTCGGGTGGTGCGCCCGAGCTATCTTGCTCTTCGACTTTGGACATATTGGCCGTTTCGCATCATATTGCAATATTAAACCCTCGTAACAATATTAACGGTGCCCTATCAGAAATCCGTGACAGACTTGTCATAACACATCTCAAGATTCGTTTGACGCAACTCGTCATTACCGCTTTTCGTGTCTCCGCTCTAAAGATAATGTACTTTAACGATAGCATTAAGTACATAATGGTTTTCTCAAGAGTGCTGTATCTGATAGGAGATATATAGTTGCGAGATATGATGGAACTAATGGCTCAATCTGAGATGAAGATACGGAGTTATGACAAAACTCGAGTTCACGGTTGGCGGATCTGATTTGATATTTTTATCTATGAACGGTTTAAGACGCTTAGAAGGTTTCTCTCGAGGTGTATTCGGAAGCGAATAGAATGTGTACACTTAGGTACAATGCTTCATCGTCTGAAGATGTCCTCGGCCTCCAATTTTGGGTCGTTTTGACATAATCGCTACACTTGGCAGGCGGATTAGCGGAGGAGACTAGACCTAGCCAGTATATAAACATTTTAGACATCCACACCTGTATCTTCAACTGTTTTGGATCTAGTTGGCCTAGCAACGTCAGTACTAGATTTATGTACAATCTAAAGTCTGTTCTCTTTGTTTTTGATTATCAATTTAGTGCTTTGGTCTGGTTTGGTTTTTCATCTAATCTTACGACATAAATTATACCCATTAATAAATTCAATCGATGTCCAATTTGCCACGCAGGACATAGATATGAATGGAGAAGTGAGTCATGAAAATATCTATACTGTTATAAAGAGAAGTACTATCTGATTAATTTATCAACGCCCAGCCCAAAATCTTGAATATAAAACGCTGAAATATTGTATACAGGTTCTCATTGTGATTGTAGTTTTCTTAGGCGTCTTGAGGTCTTAGTGGCATCGTGACTTTCATGACTTACGGAAAGAAATGCCATATCACGATGAATTTTGGATGGATTCTCATAAATTTCTCTACCTATAAACTTAGGAATTATCTCCTGTAAACATGGTGTGGCGAACATCGGCCCTTATTCTTATAAGGGTGGATTCTTATAAGGTGAAGGCATTTTTTCATGTTCTTCGTTGTTTAACATCGGAAAAAAATCAGGAAACGAAGAGATCTGTGCTTGTATACAGCTGAGCACCAAACAACGAACACAATCAACGTTAAACGAATACAATCTGCATGGAGGAGGAGGTGGATATTTTCCAAAGATTTGACCTATCGAATTGTGAAAGAAATTCAGCCTTCACAAAGATTGTAACACTTGGAATTATCTAAGTACCTCCTTGCAGAAACAAACGTACAGTTTCAGAAGCAAAGCTCAAGTAGGATTTTAGAAGATTTTAATAAAACGAAACTCCAATTATCTTTATCAAAGGTTGAGGTCAATCTTTGACACTAGTATCTGGAAAGTTACCGAAACGTCAAGTATGCTCAAATAATTAATATATGCGATATAATCCGTTTAAATCGTTTTATTTAGATTTGTGACAGTCGCAAAGCACGATTTGCAAAGGCACGTTATTCGCAACTCTAGTGTTTTTCTTTATTAGGTGCTTATAAGTCTGACTCAATCTATGTCTTATCATATTTCTAAGGCTTAAATAATCAAGGCTAAGGGTAAGAGTAAATATCCTATAATTGTTCTGACCGGGAAGTTATGATAAGTTTTTTTCTGACGTTTAATATTCGAAGAATTAATCAGTTTGTAATGAATGACGAAGGAATAAATGACAACTATGTCAAAATCACTTTTAGGAGTGATTGTAAAGACGCGGCAGGAAAGTCCCGACGGAAATGAAAATATGTGTGAAAATTCTTTTTTTTTACCTAGGGCGAAAAGAGGAGTGTTGTATGTTTGTTGTGTGTATCTGTGTGTTAATGTGTCTGTCTATGGTGTCTTAGCTCTTGATTGGATAACCCGATTAGAGCGTTTTTTAGGGTTATTTTAATTTCCCTTAGATCACAATAAGTAGGTATATGTGGATTAAAAGTTTGAAAGACAATTATCGCTCGCTATTAAAAACAAGTTGGTTTTTAACTATGCTAATGAGGCCAATTTTTAAAAGCAGTATTCTGCTATTTTCGCATTAGACTCCTTCTGATTGGAATTTCGTGTTCTAATTTAAATCAAAATAGTTTTTTTATATATATCATAAAACTTATTTTAATTTTATTTTATTTGTACATGTAACATTATTCTCCAAAATTAAACTCTAAATTCATTTATTGTCAAAACTATTTATTGCCCATATCATATGCACATTTTTTAATTTTGACAACAATATTTTATAACGACTTTTATTACTTAATACATACCAACAAATCCTCTAAAATTCTAATAATTCACGAACATAAATAAATTTAAAATTAATATTTAGAAAAATACAAATAAAAAACAATTCAATAACTATTTAATTATGTCTTATCTGTTACTACTCAGTGTTGTAAATGTTTATAAATTAATGCATTTAATGTTTTCTCATCTAAAATAATGCAACTTAGGCACAGTTTCCTAAGAAATGTTTTATCTCTGATTACCAGCTTGCATGCGTTATTAAGTAATTAGAATTACTGAGATTGCGCATAAGTAAATGAGGTTTACTTATTAAGTAATGAATAACTTGCTTATCAGTTCATTAAGATGTGACAGGTGGGCATTTTATTGAACATATATCTCCTTTTTTTTATAGCCAATTCATGTGTTACAAAAATGTTACTACCATGTTTTTATTCCATCCATAAATCCAGTTTATTATAAGCATATCATAAGAAAAAAATATCCTATCTAAGGTATAGAGAAACAAACAAAATGAATAAAATAAGTAAAATCACGCAACGTCCTTTAAACTAGGTGTTTTATTTTCACTTCTTTAACAACAAATACTTACTTTCACATTTAAAAGACGTTAAATCCATTTCAAAAATTATCCTGTCAATATTCAAATTCGCGTTCGAATTTATATTTTTTTCGCGCATCCTCGGTGACCTGGGGTCAAGACTTTGTCAGCCAAGTCGGGTACCCGCGGCCTACTGGTTCTGGCCACAAAGAACAGGGCGACGGCCCAACGATAATTTGCATCGTAATCTAATCGAAATAGCAACTCACCCAATCGTGGATAATTTGCGGTATCAGTACACGCCGAAATTCAATCGAAAGTCCAATTTCACCAACGTCCACAAATACACCTTAAACTTAATATTTGAGCACAGAAACAGTCTTAAATTAAAACACTATTAAAAAGTTCAAAGGCACTTATTGGAATTTAATATTGTTACGTTTTGCGTCCACTGCGCATCTTGTGCGAGCGACAACCTCACCCAGTGAGATGTCGTCTCCTTGTGATGACTTGATGAGAGTACGCACTGTCGCTCTCCTCTCGGGGGAGCAAAAGATGGCCGCCGATTGGTCGAGAGCGGCGGCCGGGCGCGAGGAGAAAACGAGAGGGCGCTTCTCGCGCGGACCGCGAGTGAGTAAGACAGCTAGTGGCGTTCGTTGCGTCGCTCGGCTACGGAGATTGTCCGCGGGCGCGTCGGTGTATCAATTTTTGTTTGAGAGCGCGGTATCATAGTATGGAGATGCCGAAATTGCCGAGTCCTGTACATTATTTATCACTTAGGTACTGTTTTTATCAATGGAATGATATTAATATAACGCAAACGAGATAGGTTGTTCTTGATATTGCCTACCTACCAACTCATGTAGATACAATTATTTGTTACACTGAATTTCATCAACTTGCGAGGGTAAAATGAACGTGAGGTGGAGGAAGTGAGCAGGTGATATGAATTAAAGGGTTTTGATCGGATGATTTTGATTACGCATATTGCGATACATTAATTGTAGTTATTATCATTTAATAATCTAAATTGACAATAGTTAGGTAGGTTACTTCACGCTGTGGTGTAAAATAAAAGTTACAAAAGCGATGCTTAGATAATTATTAATATCTAGTTAAATTGATTACGTAAGATGTAATTTAAGCGTTTAAATTAATGTGTAAATGTAATCGTAAGGTGTTTTACTTTGGTGGATTGAGTAGATACCTAAATAATAAAGTGATAAATTTTGAAATATATTGGTAGTTGGTGCCTACCTACTAAACTTACTCTTCATTAGATACTTACATCTCGTGCTTTTCTCTTTGATTATTAATTAAAATAACCATTAAGTAAGCTAATATTTACCTACAGGGTGGCCCATAGCGGAAATAAATAAAGAAACTGACAATGTCACGACATTTTTTTTTAATTTTCGCTACTAATGCTACTGCAGACCATAGTAAAACGTACAAAAATATAATTAAGAAAATAGGTAGTACTTAATAATAAATTAATAGCAGATTATTATCGTAAAGCCTGACCAGAAATATATGAGGATTGTCAAGAGGGCGCAATTTACAAGATTTATATGGCAACCATTTTGCAACCAATCGCAACACACTATAATGACCTCAGTTCAAATACCTGTCAGTTCCTATGGCAACCTCGTAATATTATTTTAATGGAATGCACTCTTTTGCTGACTGTTTTTTGTGTAGTAGACACGTGTACACTTTATTTATAATATCACGTTCACGACTGTGAATGGTTTTCGGCTTTTTCTTTGGGTATTTTCCAATATTTGTCTTTTAAAGAAACCAGCACGAATGACATTGACATTGTTGACAACCATCATAAAATCATTGCCAGTGTAAGAAATTAGTTCCAGCGAAATTCCGCAATACGGCGCATCCTCATATATTTCTAGTCAGGCTTTAAGCATTTTATGTCCCACTGCTGGACAAAGGTATCTCCCATCTTTTTCTATGACAAACACTACCTGTCGCTTTCTTTTCAATGCCGTGCGAGTAAGACAGATGACGCTTATTCGCGCGATAAACGAAGTTCGATAAGCTGGTCAGATACAGCTCAAAATCCTCCGTGCAATCCGACCATAGACACATAGGTGCTCCGTGGCGCCACCTATGGTCCCACCGGAAGATCAGCGCTGGCTCGCGAGCTAGCATCTTGCTGAGGTGGGACCTTTTCGTGGCACAGTCATAAAAATAGTTACTTAGGTATTGTTTTATTGTATTTTCTTATAATTTCTGTCACATCTTTTATAATTATGTTTTATGTCACGTCACGAATAAATGTATTTCTTTA
Organism: Apotomis betuletana; assembly: GCA_932273695.1. Classification (NCBI taxonomy): domain Eukaryota; kingdom Metazoa; phylum Arthropoda; class Insecta; order Lepidoptera; family Tortricidae; genus Apotomis; species Apotomis betuletana. The sequence goes on along the minus strand of OW026318.1, from coordinate 6,908,990 downwards.
CTTCTTTCATTTTCTTAAAATCGCAATAGTTAAAAAAAAATTAAAACATATAATGTTAAGCAACAATGGCGTACGTACCTACAGTGACCGAAAATCCTTTTTTTTTTATTAATAAGTACCTACTGATTATGTACATATTTTCTCATTTACCTGTATGTAGAAGGGTTAAGGAAAATATTCGGACAATCAATGACGTCATTACAATTAGATACGACAGGTATTTTACCTATTTCACCAAATTCAGATCTGCTAATGAGGTGACCTGTTTAATATATAGGTAATCAACCGCACACCTTACATGGGCATGGGTTACATTACGTGACACATTATTCATTATCATTAACTCATTACACCCTGGGTTTTTAATACTAGGCAGACAGTACAAATCGTCAAAAGTAAGCGACAAGTCATTCGTGCCCTGAAGCACGCACACCTAGAGGTGTCGTTTGTCGCCATCGTTTCTTCTAATAAAGTACATTTATTTAACTTCGAATAACTAAGAGAACCTCTCTCAATAATAATAATATACAAAAAAATTGGGCAAGTGCGAGTCCGACTCGCGCATGAAAGGTTCCGTACCATAATTTATAACAAGCTTGTTGTATGAGAGCCCCCGTTAAATATTTATTTTATTTTATTTTTAGTATTTGTTGTTATAGCGGCAATAGAAATACAACATCTGTGAAAATTTCAACTGTCTAGCTATCACCGTTCTTGAGATACAGCCTGGTGACAGACGGACGGACGGACGGACGGACGGACAGCGAAGTCTCAGTAATAGGATCCCGTTTTTACTCTTTGAGTACGGAACCCTAAAGAAGAAAAATTGTAAGACCCTAAATTAATAGGCGTGCGGACAATTTTTTTTGAGGATGTCAATCGATTCTATTTTTTATTGTGATCAAATGTCTATATGGGACTACCTACACTTAGACTGCTCTAAAAGTCAAAAATTACCGTCAAAGTTCAACATTTCTACAGAGGACTGAAAACGCTCCAATACATTTGGCCTACCTAATACAGATGACGTGATCTGTGGATTGGGTACCAGTATTTGTATGGAGAAAATAAGTTATTTGCCATTTTCACCGTGAAAAAGTGCGTTTAAGTTCATGGCTGTTATACAATTATTGTTTTATTAAATTATTCAAAATTACTTATGGGTTAAAAAAACAAATCTTTAAATGTTCGTACCTTTGAAGTCACATATTTCTAAAAATTTTTTTTGTTTTTATTTTTTTTCTTTGTACCTACATGAAATATTGAGCTAATTTTAGTCATATATATAACTGCACTATGTTGTATAATTCAACATCAGTTGCATCCCCTATTGTCGTAATGGGTTAATACTAATACAGCGTATATTTTTAATACAATCTCAAACTACGAGTTCTTACCCATAGAATGAATATTACCTACTTAGGTATGTTTTTATATTTCACAAATATTTTTTTCTGTAGTGTTCATAAATTAACTTCATAGTAAGTGGATTATGTACGTGATCTATAAATTCCAATTGGACACATGAAAAACCAATAAGTTTATTTCCTTTTAAGACGGCATATTTGGAATAATTATTATGGATAGACGACCGACCAGGTGGACCGACGACCTAAAAAGAGTGGCGGGAAGCGGTTGGATGCGGAAAGCTGAGGACCGGGTATGGTGGCGCGAACTGGGGAAGGCCTATGTCCAGCAGTGGACGACTCCGGGCTGATGATGATGATGATGATGATGATTATGGATAGAGAGAGATATTGGAGATAAAATGAAAGCGTTTTTAAAGTGTTTACGTACATAAAAGCACGTGTAGATTGACGTAAGTTTTGGGCTGCTGATTGATATATCTAATATTACACGATTTCCATACAAACTTTCAACCCCAATTTGACCCCCTTTGGGGATGAATTTTGAAATATCCCTTCTTATTCCTTGCTTGCGTTACATATTTGATCTATTCTAAAAATTTGAAGGTCCTGGGTTCAGCAGCTTCGGCCCTGCGTTGATATGTCAGTCAGTCAGGACATATCCGTTTATATATATAGATTAGAAATGTTACAGTGCCTACTTTTTCCTCCATTTGATTAAATTCGATTAAAAGTTTGGCCTTCTTCTAACTCATTTTTCATAAACACGACAATTAAAGTAGCAAAATCTCCCAAATATTAAAAAAATCAATACATACTATTCCCCACATCTCCGCTGACCTCTAATATCGGTCAAATGGCACTGATCCGGACGCAAAATGCCATATGCATTATAAAGTTCACAGGTATATACGTCATTTGACTTCCAAAAGGTATATGCTCAAACAGAACATCAGTAAACACGTGATCAAAGCTGCCGTAATAAGCCAAATGACATGTGTGAGTAGGGGTCTCTATGAGAGTTAAGCCTTTTTACCTTTGGACGGTAAACTGGTGGCCGTTTGGGTTCTTTGTCAATTGACCCGATAAAACGTATTTGGCTTCAACTATGGATTTAGATAGAGATAAGCGGATGGAGATTGAATTTAATGGTTTGACGTTCAACGGACTGCATTTATTTTTAACGGCAAAAAAAAGTTCAAGGCGATTTTCCAAAGGCTTTTGACAGGATATTATAGCATGCAAGTCTGTTATACAGATATACGCCTTGTACAAACTATTCCTTCTAAGTTCTACGAGATTTGCAACAAGACAGAATTTTTTGATACGAAGTAAACATTTCGCTTTCGAATCAGCAGCTCCTCAGAACGGGGGTCCCCCAGGGATCCGTTCTTTCCCCGGCGCTTTACCTTAGAAAATGAGTTACGAAAATATGTTTGCAAGCTTTACTCAACAGATGGCGCTAGGTTACACATCGAGTTAAATGCGCAGTCAGTGATGAATTCGTAAAATGGGAGCAAAAATCATTGAAGTGCTAGTCGTCACTGGTTGTCATAGGTACCTACGTCATTTTAATCGACGTTACCCGCATTTTACGATCCCGGGCGATCATATCCAATATGAAGGAGATATTTTAGAAGCTGATTGTTCTAAAAGTGTAATGAAAATTACACTCTCAATAGATGTTTTCAATAAGAAATAATCTCTCGCCATGACATTAATTGATATTCGATATCGCGCGAATTGATAAGATAAGGCTTTGTCTGAGGGATAGAAATGTTTTCTTATTAAAACCCCGAAGATGACGTAACTTCAGCACTAGTCATGTCTGTTTTAACTGAATTAAAATAATAACAATTACCTTCTTGTTACATTGGACGCATGGAACAAGAGTAGTCTCATCTATATACTGTTTAAAATTCTAGATATGTATTGAAAATCAGCTTTTCATGTCTTAATATTGCGATGCAGGATCGCCTTTTGTTTTGTATAGGCGCGCGGAACCATGCCAGTCTGGCGCTATATGTTAGTCACAATTTCACGGCGAAACGGCTGGACTAATTTTAACCAATTTTAGTACATAGCTGGCATCCAATGATGTTTATGGGATACTTTGGCAAAATGGGTCCATTTCTATTACACGTTAGTGGACCTAATAAAGGGAATATGGACACAAGAAGAAGACAATGTAAGTTGAAGAGTTATAAATAGTTCACTTTAGAATCGATGAAAGAGAATCATAATTATAATCCACGATGTTATTGGACAAACAAGACCAAATCTTATCTCTCTGCTTTGTCAGAGTACACCCGTATCTTATGTACTTTATTTATTATTGATACTGATCAAGGTTGGTACTGAAATTAGGATTTGTCATTATCGAACGTTAATCGTATTATCCACGAACAGAGAAGACTGCAATGGATACGATAAACAAGACGCAAAGCATGATCATTATTCAAAGCAAGCTTCGTCGGCGGAGGAGCGACAAGGGAAGCACCAACCCTTTTGTTTGTTTTAACAACATTGTGTTAAGAAATGTATCTATTATTCAATCATATTAGTCAATCAATTTAATCAATGACTGACCGTTGAGTTTCGATCGGCGTTTCTTCTCAGCAGAAGATTTTTCTTATGAGTTGCCGGTTTTCTTGAGAGACACAGCTTAGACATGTAAAAATGCCCTCGTATGGTCTCATTTGTCAGAAACCATTATTAAACCGAATGTTCATATTTCCGAAAACAACTTTGTGACGGAAGATTATATATTTTGTTGACAGTATAATAATTTGGTATCTTGGAGCTGAGGGCCTATGATCGTTGCGTTTACCACGTGATAAGTAAGTGACAAAGCATCTGTCTCTCACACTCGCATTTTGTCAAAACGTGATCAGATGGAGACGGAAGGTGGCCGTAGAAACTCCTAAACGGCACAAGATGAACCCACGTGTTTAGGCTCATTTGATTGGTCTTGATGAGCATAAAGATTTTGTGTAAGAGAGAACAGTCAAAATGTTTGGTTTATCATGTTGCAATCATTCGATTTTGATCGGGCAAGAGCCAGGGAAGCGAAGTCATGCGGAACCCTGAAAATGGCAGTGGAAACAAAGCATCCCAGCTCTGCGTAGCAACCACAGACGATCAGGAAAAGTCGAACGATGATGTGATTCATCTTCTGATTGACGTAGGAACTGCAACTACAATAACTTATCGATTCGCTTTACCACAATATACGAAGTAAATATTCCTACTGCAGAATAAAATTGCCTAAAAAACGCCCGAAAAAGCACCGGCATATGGGCGCTTACTACTGAAAAAAACACTAATGATGGTAATCGCTTTTAACGAAAATGTCGCGTAATAACCTTTTTTTTAATATTTATTTGTGTAAAATGGGATGCCATTGTTCGTGGTCAAGTGAATATGATATGCGTATGCGTATGAGTACATTTAAGACGATATCCATCACTGACAAATACAGAACATAAATCTTACTTAAAAAGGCTTAGCGCTCAATTGTTACGGCACAGCGCAATCAAGATTTGTCAAGCCAAAGTCATGTTGCGTTTTTACGTAGTTATGATACTGCAGCTAGTATTATAACTGTGCTCTGGTTTGGTCAATCATGGACTCAATGTGTCATTGCTGATACGGAAAATTATGTAAAATTTACATAATTTATAATAATTAAGGACAAACTGTTAACATTGTGGTTTCAGTAACAAAAAGTTTCATGATGTGAATTATCGAACGCTCAAACCGCAAGTTTAATTTGCCAAAGCTACATTTTCTTGCATCATTAAATAATAGTTAAATTATTTAATTAGGTATCACATGCGCGTTTAAATTGTTTCACTACGTTAGGGCTGCAGAGAGACGAATCTCCTGATGATGCGCGCCTTGTCCAGGAGTACCTACCGCCTTCTGAATTTGACCCTTGATCTCTAAGTCCTTGGAGATGTTTCTCGAGAATCGCTATAAGACCGTCCGCCGAAACGACTATCGGGACAATGATCGTCGAGTCAACATCCCACATGGCGGTCACCTCGTAAGCCAAGTCAAAGTACCAATTATTATTATTATTATAACCATATAACCTATTTGTTGCACAATAGCGCAGATGTTAGACTATTGTTGTAAAGGATTAAGCTGGTCTATATTTAGTAAACTGCCGCCCGAACGTCCCGTCTTCTATTTTTTCCGCCGTCGGCCATGTTTGTAAACGGTTCGGTCGTGAATGAATTTCGAACGGTTTCCGCAATTTGGCGGGAACGCGTACGCAAACAACGCTCATTAATTAGATAGGCAAGTAATATAGTATGGAAATGTTTAGGAAATAAAGAATTCAGTCAATAAATGATAGGTACTAGCAGCTCGGTGAGTAAACCTCGTGAGTTTATCTCGAAATTACTGAAATTAATTTTTTTCGGAAGACTGTATCGACAAAAAAAAACTGCGTAAGTATTTATCGAGTCTACTCCCAACATTGATTCATGAGAATTAAGTTGAGAAATGTGGCCGGTAGGCGAGTAGGTAAGAAATCTGGATATCATAACATCCGAACATCCGGATATACGAAAGAAATTTTCGTGAAGCTGAAATAGAGGGATTCTTCGCTCGTTCAGTCAATTATTCGACGGTCATTGTCCCGATTGTTGTTTCGGCGAACGGTCCCATTAGCGAGTTATACTCCCACACAAAGTCCGACTCACTCGTAGTGAGGGCTAAACAGTCCCGATACAGTTCAAGTCATGTTTAAAAAAAGTTCTTATGGCGAAGAGTCTCCATAAACACCTCAAAAGACTCTCGATCGAGGGTCAGATTCAGAAGACGGTAATTATGGCCACGGCACGCATTCGCCTTGCCCCGCTGCCGGCGGCACCCTAGATTAACGTGTTTATATATAATTTACTACTTTGCTGGCGCAGCGACCCTAAGTGGATCTTGGCCTCCGATACGAAATGACGCCAACGCGCCCTGTTTTGAGCAATCTCCTCCCAGTTTCCTACTGGTTGAGCGTGTAGGTCCTCCACAACTTCATTTTTCCATCGGTACCTCGGTCGGCCGACCGGTCGACAACCTACATGGCTGTCCAATACTAAATAGTTTTTTTATATTTGTAATGTATCTTTCGTACACCACTTTTGAAATGGATTTATTGTAAACAACGTAATCTAAAAGAGGAAAATAAATTTAATAAAAACAAACCGGGAAAACGGTTAAATGAAAACGATTTATTCTCGAACGAAAGTGAAAGAAAGCCGTCGGCCGATACATCATTTTCATCACGCGACGCGCGGAAGAAATAGAATCTTAACTTTTTTCTTAGCGAGCGTGATTGTTGGTTAGAAATTCCTGCCGGCCAGTGTCAGTTACCGCTTGTTGGGGTTTCATGCTGATATTGTTGGTTATGATGTTTGTCTGCGCTCTATTATATGGAAGGTGAATTTACTTCCAGCGGGCGGGGATAAACGCAACCATCATAGGCCCCCTAAATAAGATCTTAGGGACTCTATTTTGGGTGGGACTTTACCGGTTTTTCGCTGATGTTTTGCCCGGATTTTTCACAGGGCATGCGTTGAAGACCTTAAGCAACTTAGTACGTTCCTGGGTCCAATACCTACTGACAAAAAATAAGGCCCAAGTATAAGCGAGATTAGTTAGTACTCTCTTTAGGGTCGCAGGGAGTCGATGGATGCGTTCTGCACAGGATCGACCTTGTGGCGAGCTATGGAGGACGCCTATGTTCAGCAATGGACGCCTGTGGCTGATAGATAAATAAGTATTAGATATGGCATCACAGAACTCTCCCCGTCTCAGCTTGGCCAAAAAATCTTTCGCAAGTATGTCCGAATATTCTCGCCAACAGATTGTATTTCTCAACCGATGGGGGAAACGTAAGCCAAGCAAAATTTCAGCCATTTTGAAAGAAACTCGCGAGGTTTCTAACTCACAGAGGTACTAGTCTATTATGTTCTACCTACTTGTGTCAAAACAAAGATGCAAAACGAATATTTGTCCAATACTCCAAAACGTAGTACAAGTCAATCAACAGACAAATCCGTACGTCATAACTAGCTCACAATTACGCGGAGCGTTAACACGTGAGATTACTCTGGCGTGTGGCCTATTGTGCAATAATTGTACTACAGTAATGAGTGGATTGTTGTACGAGTGCGGTAATGTGCAATGCATTGAATGCTGCAGTTATGTGTTTTTTCCATGAGATATTGATATGGGGGTTACACTGCTAAAGTATCCATAAGTAGCTTGTTCAAATCCGGCTCGAAGGACCAAACATTTTATGGGATTCGTATATGTACTTAATTATATTATTGTTGTGAATTGGCATGGAAAATCTATGAGACAAATGAAGCCAAAATTATGGTTGCCTACTATGTAGCAGGAAGTTTTGCCTGTTAAAGGAAAGTTGCATTTTCCGCGAGGACAACAACCACACACTGTAGAATCAGGAAATGTTACTGTGTTTTCCGTACTGTGTGGAAAATAAAGGTAACAATTTTAATCAAACAAAATTAAAATAATAATAATTATATTAAAAAACTAAACAGTTTGACTACCAATGACTTTCAATACGGAACAAAATTATAAGTCATTTTGGATGACTTTTAGCCATTCTCTAATAAGGTTTAATGACATGTATTTTTTATCTCTCCTGTTCGGAAAGTGATTTCATGAGTAGATAGCCGGGTGGAAAATAGCTTTTCCATCCCTAGGGTGGAAAGTGTTTTTTTTTTATTGCCACGGAGTCAAAGATAATTGCCTTCTAGATGCACGTCGTAACCAACTAAATTAGGTACAATCTAGTCGGCCGTGGTAAGTGGCCATTGAAAAAAGGTCTCCAAAGGTTAGATATGGGCAAGCTTAATTTATTTATAAAGATAAAGATAATTTATTTGTAAACATGAGTACCTACTACATACAGTTGTTTTAAAATGAAGATATAATGTCCTCCATGTTTTGCCTTTCGGCGTACAAATTACAATTCACGATTGTAGATAACATAATTAGTTCTAATTATATCTAATTATTAAATATAAATTTGCCTTATAGTCATAATACATACATATAATTCTGCCCCACATTTATTGATAGATGGTACATTTATTTAAAACATAAAATTGAAACCATTGGATTGCTTTTTGTTTTAACTTTTTAAATGTTGGCGGTACGTAAATCTCAACTTTTTTTTATCTATTAAAAATAAGAAGAATGAAAGTTTGCAGTAGAAAAAGCGGGAACACGGGATTAAATATAAATACCGTGTCTTTAATTGATTATGTGTTAAAAATGACATGGACATTAATAACTCAGTCATGATATATGTGCGTGTAGTATTTTATTTTCCTCGCAGTCGAAATGAAAAGTAGAGTGTTTGATTCGGGTGAAATTACCCATTTCACCCTCGAACTATTGGCGCTCTCACTTCGTTTGAGCGCCAGAAATATCTCGGGTGCAATGGGTCACTTTCTACCCTTGGTTAACAATCTACTATTAGTGGACGTAAAACACTATTTGTCCAGAAGTGGTTGTCCCTTGGCTAGCAAGATAATGATATTTGTAACACAATATTAAAATTTTCTTCTCTTCTTGTCACCCAAAAAATACCTACTCATTGCTGGGCAAAGTTTCTCAAGAATCTTCATTGATCTTGCGTGATGAATTGAAAAAAGATTCTATCAGGATTGAAGAGATCCGCAGGCGATCCCTTCGCCTTTAGGGCAGAAAATAACTTTTCTGCCCGTATACCACGCAGCATGGAGAACCCAGGTCCAGTCATGGAGGAATGACGACTACATCCTCCATTGGCTTCGGTATCCTCATAACTGTGGATTGATCCCCTGACCTTGGGGCATTGGCGTATTTAGGGGGGTGGCCGGGTGGGCCGTGCCCACCCCAATATGGTCTAGTACCCACCCCAGTTTTTTGGGCTACCCATAGAAATTCATGACTTCAATTCATATACAATGACCAGGCCCCAACCCAGGCCCCACCCGAAAAATAATCTTAGATACGCCAATGTCTTGGGGTAATATGTTTGATTATTTTGCGCCACCAGTTCCTGTCTATGGCATCCTGCAGCGCCTGTAACGTGCCCGTGTAGTTTGGTCTCTAGCGCAGAGCGAAGATATTATCAACGTAGCAAGAAATCGTCGGATGACCATAGATGGTTACAGAATATAATAATATAATAGTACCTAAATCAAAAGAAAGGCTGTAACTTTATCTCTCCCGCGCGAACCATGTTACTTCTAGTTTCATCCTTCTATGAATAAATTGTAAAAAGTATAGGCATGATCACAAGATGAATTTTTTTTGAGGATTTCAATTGATTCTATTTTAGGTTAGGATCAAATGTCTATATGGGACTAAGACACTTCAACTACTATAAAAAACAAAATGATCGTCAAAGTTCAACATTCCTATCTAATCGTGACGTCATTACGTGTTTGGGTATCAATAATTGTATGGAGACAATAAGTAATTTTCAATTTTCATTGTGTAAATGTTTTCTAATTATGACGATTCTGAAAACGATTTCAAAATTACATTTCCGTACCTTTGAAGACATATAAAAAAAATGATTTTTTTTTCTTTCATGACAGCTAATTTCATACATATAACTACAGTATGCTGTAGTATCCCGATTCTCAAGATGTCAACACTGGAGGTCACCTATCCCGTTCCTATCGCATTTGGGCATATATTTGTTTGCGATATCGCTCCTCTTGCCGAGTAAATATTGTCATTTCATATTGTCAGAGCGGTCAACGACCCCGGTGCATCGAACGAGAATATTATGTAGGAAAGTTGTGATGAAAAATCTAAGTATAGGTAGTTAGTAGCGGACTATGGTTTAATGACTGGTTCGTGTATAGAATGTATAGCTATATATATGGGTATTATGATTCATTATAAATACTATTAATAGGTAACAGTTAGCCATACCAATACCAACTCCGGAAAATACATAAGGACAGGGGAGTAAACTAATCACTTTTTAAGGATGAACCTATATATCTCGTATAAAGTATTCGTGTGAGTTTGTGGTACTTAATTAAATAAACATTCCTATAGGTATACTTATTCTTGTATTTACGTAATTGATTTGTGTTTTAATTACTTTTTTTGTAACCTTTGATCCTGCACCAACTACCTACATATTTCTGTAATTTCTGTTTAACCCAATGGTTGACCGGTAGAAAATGCCTAAAGGCCTTTAGTCCACCATTTGTACTTTTATGTATTGTGCAATAAAGTTCAAATCAATAAATAATAAATAAACTCAAAACATAAAACCGGCCAAGTGCGAGTCGGACTCGCGCACCGAGGGTTCCGTACAAACACTTTCCATCCTTAAGTGGTTAAGTTAAGTTTGCACCTGGTATGTATAGCGCTCCATACAAATGAGGCTAACGCAACCAATCCCGTTTGTTGTATGAGAGTCCCCCTTAAATATTTATTTTATTTTATTTTTAGTATTTGTTCTTATAGCGGCAATAGAAATACATCATCTGTGAAAATTTCAACTGTCTAGCTATCACCGTTCTTGAGATACAGCCTGGTGACAGACGGACGGACGGACAGCGAAGTCTCAGTAATAGGGTCCCGTTTTTACCCTTTGGGTACGGAACCCTAAAAATGTGTAAAAAATGTCATCACATATCACGCTTTCAAGCAAAATGTACTACCTACTCTGTCATTTAGGTACCTTAAATTTTGTCATTATTATGGTAAGGTAAACTATAAAATGGACACTTTAGTTGAAGTATCCTATAGAAACGTCGAAGATACAAAATACTCTTTATTGCACGCAAATACGCAGAAACAAACAAAACAAGGAGTGAAGACCACGTATAGGGAAGCGCACTAGTTCTTGTACCAACGAAATTGCCAAGCCACATATTTTGACGACGCGTTTGGCTCGGTTGGTAGACACCTGCCTACTGAGTCGGCGGTCCCGGGTTCTAATCCCGGCCGGGGCAAATATTTGTTCTTGGGTCATGGATGTTATCTATATATGTATTTATATATTATGTATATCGTCGTCTAGTACCCATAGTACAAGCTTTGCTTAGTTTGGGACTAGGTCGATTTGTGTATGATTGTCCCTTAATATTTAATTTTAATTTATTTGAATAAGGTGTAGAGTTTGTGAAGTGAGGTCTTGGAATTAGAGTGTGTAGAGTCAGAAGCTTGGCTCTACATGAGATCTGATAACTATTTGCCAGTGCGAGTCATATGTTCTTGGCGTTATTTTACATGAAAATGTTTACAGTTGTTGAGTCGTATTTTCCTCATGTTCTCTACACATATCTCTATTAGATGAGTATTTGTGATCTCGACACTTGTGCACGTTCATACGATATTTATTGTTATTTAAAGGTAAATAGAACGCATCGCTAAAGTTGACATATAGTGGTGAGATATCGGAAATTATGTCATAAGAGCTGTTGAAGTTTATCATTCGGAAAGTTATTTTTCTGTTTCAGAATATTCTCTTCGCGAATATACTAAGACTGTATGAGTATGACCCGTTCGTAATCGTTCATCTTTTTCTTGGCTTCTCTTATTTTTGACAAATCGAGTATTCGCTTAATCAACCCCCATATTTGACCTTTGTTAATTTTGTTATATGTATTACCACCATTTCAGGTATCTAATAATAATATGTGTAATGTACCACCCTGCTATTTCACTTTGTATCCTATATCAATTCTGAATCCGTAAGGTTTCGCCAAATTTTCAATAGTCCGGAAGTATTTTTTTCCTGAACCTGAAACCCGTACTATTTTCAGGATTTTATAAGCATCGTGTTAAAGAACCCATTAAGTTAAGCTAGGCTTGCTTTATGATTATTCTGATAAATTCACAGTTTTGGGAATAAATGGCTTTCGAACAAATAAAAATTTGGCGAAACCTTACAGATGTGAAACAAAAAATAGAGTTCCAGATAGGAGCCATTTTACCTAAAACCGGCATTAATTCATCCCAATTGGCCCGCATACCACATTATTTACTATTTAGCGACTCCGCTATCTTATTTTCCTCAAGTATCCAACACATATCTCAACAGATGATGATCGCCGCACCTGTGCACACATAGACAAACATGTTTTGATTCAGCACACGTCATTAACCTTACACAAATACCTACTAAATAAATACTTTGTCTATATGCAACGTCTGTTGCACAAAACATTATGTATGTGTATTTAAACTTATGACAATTCGGATCATCTCAAAAACCATGGACTTTTAATAAAGCTGTAAAATTTAGCCAATTGACCAATTTCCGATACAATCAAATAAAGGATAAAAAAATAATATTACCATATTTTTACATTGTCGAAAATATCCCAATTTATGATTAAAAACTCCATTTGAAACGTTCCTCATTTTAAAAGAGCGTAGGCGACACGTAATTTTATTGTTCACAGCGCAGAAAATCTTACTTTTTAGCGCTGCGAAGGAATGTTGAACTTTGACAGTCATTTCTGACTTTTAGAGCAGTCTATATGTAGTTAGTCCAATATAGACATTTTGATCCCAAAAAAAAGAAATCGATTCACATCCTCGAAACAATTCTTGTATCGCAAAGCATTATGTTTGTGGGGTGCTAACGTGCCCGTTGTGCGCACGGGTATTTAAAAATAAGATGGCTACGTTGTACTTACTTGCTTCGGCAGTACATAGTCTATATATACTACAGTTGGAACGATACCAGCGATACAGAAAAGATTAGCATGGCCCCTGCGCAAGGATGACACGCAAAATCGTGAAGCGTTCGACATTTTTTATGTGTGTACAAAATTATTAAAATAGGTTTAAATTATAGGAGATCATAGTCGCCTAAGTGACCAAGCTGTTTAATGAAGATTTAAAAAAAAGAAGGCTACGTCAGCCACATGAGAGCACACGAACGCCAGCAACCGAGTTGAAGCAGTCGCTGTGACCGAATACAGTCTGGAGAAATATATACAGGGTGGAACAGATCGAGGGACTTTTAAGCAAACAGGAGTACTTCATTTTTTTCACGAATGAACTATGTAAATATTTCTATCCATTTTTGAGATACAGTTTGTTAAACATTAGTGTTAAAGTTTGCACATATCAACCCTAGCATCTTTTGAACATCGCTTTAGTTAAATATTTTATGTAAATAAAGCCTTTGAATTAGTAGAGTTGTCACTGATGTTCAAATATTTTATTTTGATGACTTTTTTTTACTTTCAAATCAATTTACAATTATAATAGTTTTAGTTTTAGTTTATTTGTCTCAACAATATAATGTTCTTGTAAAAAATAAGAGTATGTCAGTTTACATTTCTTATCATATAGTGATCGTCAATTTACATTACCTATATACAAATACAAAAAAAAAATAACATCAAAAAAATTAAGTCGGTTAAAAATAAATAAATAAGTTATAGTACCAATACCAAGGTACCAATCAATAATTACAAACAAAAATAAATAATAAAGACATGTCAAAATTTCGATAATAAAAATAATGGAAATAATTTCAATACAAAATCCTTAAGAACTAAAACAAAATTCAAATTACATAAAACAAACGATGAATGTCAAAATAATATATTCTATTACAATAAAATCTATTTAACAATGTCAATATATTCTTTTACTGAGTACAGCGACTTTTCCAATAAAAGGTTCTTCAGCTTACGTTTAAACGTTTCCTCAGAACTTTCATTTTTTAGGCCAGCGGGTAGATGCTCGTAGTAGGTTGGCCCAATAACCCGCGGGTTTTTGGCTTGTAGCACGGTACGGCGCGGCACTGTCCGGAGCTGTCCCGTGCTGCGGAGACACTTACCCTTCACTTCCACTCGCTTGGAGTCTGCTAGATGCCTACGGGTGAACATACGGGTCATTATTCGGTGCTCGGAGAACAGCGCCTTACAGGACTGGCGCTGGTTTAAGCGCACCATAGTGCGTAGTGCCCGTTTTTGCATTCGCAGTACTCTGTCAGCATTTCGCAATAGGTCGATTGTAGATCACTCAGATGACACTAGTCATGTCAGCTCATTCTTTAAAAATGTTCCACCCTGTATATGCCAGCCAAACTTCATTCACATATTAATATGCATAGTAAGTATAGTAACTTGCCCTCATTATGACGTATACCCACGAAGCGTAAAGTAATCGCAAGGTCTAACTGCAACACTTAATTATAATAAGCATCGTTTCATCTCAGCCGCGTTTTGTAATTATTTTAATTTTTATGTCAGGAGTTACAACATGTTAACTTGTTAACTAGTTGGTCAAGCTATGATTTAGTTGTTTTGTTTTTACTCAATTCCGTTGGCTTTGAACATAGCCGATAGTATATCCGATAGAAAACACTGACAAGCTGGTAGAGTCGAGTTCATTTACATCTACACACTTACGAGCACAAAAATATCTGAACACGACCCTATTGTCAGGAGCATAAAGTCGTGGTCAGATATTTTTGTTCTCGTAAGTGTGTAGATGTAAATGAACTCGACTGTACATAACTGCACCAGAAAACTTTTCTGAATTTTATTATTTCAAACAAATTAAATACTATTATCAATGTACGTCGTCCAACATTGGCATTCCCTGAGCATTGATATAGCTGTCACTCTACTAATATCGGGCATTTCGCAATACATTGCTTCTTTCTCTAAACATTATTCTACTCTACGTACGTTATTTTCAGAAGTTGCTTAACAAGTGTTGTTCAGTTTCAAGGGAAGAATCTATGTTTTAATTTATTGCTCCTATTACAGGTCACACCCGGTATTTTGGAGAGAGTGCGCAGGAATTACATGATTTAATCCCACCTTCCCCGTTTCACCATGGGACATCCAGGCGAGGGGAGCAACTTGATCCTTATGTTAGTTTTCCACTTATTCGCACGAAGCGATTAGCTTTATCATTTCTAATGCGAACCGCTAAGGAATGGAAATGGAACTCGCTCGAATCTTGTGGTTTTCCTGAAAATTATAAAACATATAAACTATGTTAGTTATTTATATTAACTCAATCTAAGAAATCGATGATTTTTAATCGGTGATCAGGAGTAGAAAAATATTAATATTTAGCTAAAATTAAACTTGATACGCGAGGTCCCGCGCAATTACCTCACTGTTAAATTAATTAAAAGTCAAAACATAATTAAAACTAATAACCACTAGATACATGGTCATCCTACATAAATTATTGAAGTACGATACCTACGTCAAGTGTCATCGCTTTGGCGGGAAATTTTACGAAATTTTCTACGACTTTGTTTATGTAATGACAATGACAATGACAATAGTTATTACTCATAAATTGTCATTCCCATTAAATTATTAAAGAGGTTGTAAGCACACCGATACAGATTAGTTCGGTGACAAGGAATTTAAGACAAAATTGGTTTCAAAATAAAAATTATCATAGAAAAATAAAATGTTGTTTTCATGTAATTACGACTTCAACGTGACCGCCATCAATTACTGAGTTAGAAAAGTTGGTACCTGATCACCGATTAAAAATAACCGAGATACCGAGTAAAATCTAGAATTTTATAATAGTATAGAAGGGGAACGCATGTACTAAACGATTCTGAGTGAGATGTTCCTAAGAAAACTAATAAATATAATGTATACTTTTTTAAACGCTCAGCAGCGGTCGCCTCAGTATTCATGCATATGAATTTCTGTTTTGAACGAAACGTAACTGACTAATTTCACGCACTACACGGTCAAGTTAAAGTTGGCGCCTGTTATTTATGCCGTCACATACAAAGGAAACGCAAATAAAGCGTGACCGGATTTACGAAGTCGCGATATTCTAGGGATATCGCCACTTGTCAAGTAGGGACATGTCAAAAGTGACGGATGGCGATGATATGGAGAAATCTCCAACATCGCTCTAAAATTGGTCGAATTACCCCCCTGATCAACCTCAACGTCGATGCCACCAAATGGCTAATGAGTCTCAAACTCAATATGGCTGTATTCGACGTATAACCGTGCCATACGATTAAATAAATAAACTAGGTACATGTATCATCACCTTCTTGGAAGCTTGGACATCTGGCTTAATTAACACTTGCACAAGCGCATTAGCATTCCTCTCTGCGTCCAGATCATTAAGTAATGGGCTTTCTCTTCGCTGCACCTAATCTATATTACCTAATGACGGCCCTAATGCGGCAGGACACTTGAGATCAACTGTGTGATTAGAATTATCGATGAGTATACTCATAGGGAATTGTGTCTACTACACACAAAACTTACAAGTGTTAACATATTTTTTTTGCAATCAAATTAGCAAAAATTACCAACACAGAATAAAATACTCCAGTAAGTCTTTGTTGGTCTTCGATAAAGTTGCTTAAAAATTGAAATTCATTGTTGTTTGTGTAAAATGCGACGCAAACGCAACCGACTGACGCGCTCGCGTTTCTAAGAAGTACTTATAGCGCTATTAGCGCTGGCTACAAAGGCGTGCCTTTTTTTGACTTTTCCAACCCCATTTCTCCGCCATTCCGAAAAAAAACTAAAATAAACAGAATTGACAAAGAGTTCTATATATAGGTATACTTTATCGAAACTACTCACAAAGTTTCATGAAATCGATTTAGAAAAGCGATCTGTAGGCGCGAGCACTAACAAAAGTTGTAGGCAAAATCGGCACAAGGCATTTGCCTTCATATAAAAACTATGAGAAATTTTCGGCTGTATACGGAGCGGCAGTTTCGAATATAAAAGACGCCGTCCACAGACGTGTTGTATCACGAGGGACATAATTTACGTCTCTCAACGTACTGTCCGTGAAAGTGTTAAAATGGATAAGTAACATCATGATATAGGTATTATAACTAACTAACTATTTTGGCTCAGCGACCCAAACAGGATCTTAGCCTCCGAAACGAGAGTACGCCACTTGTCCCAATCCTGCGTTGTTTCTTGCCAGTTTTCGGCTTGAAGCTTACGCAGGTCCACCTCCACCAGTCTCCTGATATAGGTATTTTGGGTATATCCGCAGAAGAACCAAGGTAACCGACTTAGCTCACAGGATTGAACATTGAAGTGGCATATGGGCAGGCCATGTAGCCCGGAGAATGGACGGCCGTTGGGGCAGCAAAGTCCTAGAGTGGTGACCACGTATAGGAAAGCGCAGCGTGGGTCGGCCCCCGACTAGATGGACGGATGACTTCGTGAGGGTAGCGGGAATCAATGGATTGCGGTCTGCACGGGATCGCACTTTATGGCGAGTCATGCGAGAGGCCTACGTTCAGCAGTGGACGTCTGTGGCTCACAGATTGATAGATAGGTATTCTGACAGGCCGAATAGTCCAGAACAAAATTATTTCTAGTCAACACAAAACAGATCTAGTATTTTCATTTAACAATAGAATCGATAGCCAACAATTACCATAGATTAACGATTTAATCGAATGTTTTTTTTCCAAGATGTAAATCTGGAGTCAAAGTGCAGTTAAACGCTCGATCGCTCTGTATGCAAATGTATGTATCCACACAACAACAAAGACTGTACGGGAATACTCGGGATTCAATAAACAGAAGAAGTCAAAGATTAACGTATTGTTTAATAGACTGGTACATGCTCTGTAACGTGATAAAAATTTCAACAAATAGGCACAAACGGAATACATATCTTAGAGAGACCCCACAGTGGCGGCTTTCAAGCGTCGGTGTCATGCCAGCTCACTGACACTTAATAGACGCTATCGAGGAGTATATTTTATAGCCATGCTGTCGCACTTTGGTTTTATTATAACTTTGTACACTTTAGGTCCGTGATACGTGGGGCGAAGCTGAAAATCAGCGCTGGTAAGTCGAGTTCATTTACATCTACACACTTACGTTCTCGTAAGTGTGTGGATGTAAATGAACTCGACTACCTACAGCCATTTTTTTTTCTTAGTTGTACTCATATTGTTATTATTATGTTCCTATGTTGTGTCAATATATCCAATTTGAATATGAATTGTATGCCCGATAAATCGCTCGATTGCCGATGGCGATTGGCGCGATCGATTAAAGATCAATTTCATTTTAATTATGCCCTAGTTCCTTTAATTGTTTACGGACGATGATGACTCGGTTCTATCAGTTACCTCATTTATGTCATAGGTTCATGACAGTTATGACATAATACGATTAGGAGCCTTTGTACAAGAGGAAAACGTTATCTATGTATTGTACGCCAATGGATCATTCTCATTCATTAATTAATTAATTCATTTGTGAAAGGTAAACAAATAAAGCTATGAAGTTTGTTTCCTTCTTTTAGTATTATTTTCTCAAACGACATAAATTGTGCAAACCACGTTAAGAGGAGGGATATTTCCTATATCGATGATTATGAAGGACAACGGCACAATTTGAACTGTGAAGTTATTCGATTAGAAACCTTACATTGTTGAAATACAGTTTTTAATTGAATAACGGCACATTTCGGATTGTGCCGTTGTTCTTGATCAGCAACGAATGTGCAATTTTATTGTTAGAAAAGTGAGCTTAAGGTTCATACAAGGTCGTTTCATATTAGGTTAAGTAGTTAATGTAATAGTTACGGAGATGCCACGACTATGCGCGAACAGCGGCACAACGAGCGGTTGACCGAGAGATCCGAGTGCGGCTTCCATACGAGTGAGCGAGACAGACGTACCGCGCACCGAGTCCGAGACCACTTGAGTTTGGCATCCTTTTCGGAAAAGCCTGTAGACTCAGACGTAGAAGTGCTTTTATTTTGATAAAAAAAAACTTATACTACTAATACATGAAGAATGGGTTTCATGAGGGTTAGTTTCACTCTGAAGGTGGCAATAGTATCTGTAGTACCTACTCAATGTGAGTATATAATCGTGTTTGAACGAGTATCTCGATGAGCAATCAATGATGATCGGCAATAAAAGTATGTCTCAAAAAACGCTTTGCCTCAGAGAGGCGTTCTGCAGTTAGGCACCACAAAACTATATTATCCTCACCAACGTGCAGCGGATGTGATGTCAAGGGTCCGATCGAGACCTATATGAATATGCAAGCCATCTTTATTACGTCTGTCGCGCAGATGTTTATCAGGTAGAATTATAGAATCGAATGATTAGTACAATTCTAACAAACATAGATTAGATTGATTCGGGTAATTACCTGAAACTTTCCTTTCAGCGCAGCGATGATTGCGGTTATCTCCTTGGTTAAAATAAACTATATTCAATGTACCTAAGTAGCCAGCTAGCTAAGATGCTATGGAAACGGCTGTAAATGTTAAACTCATAACACAACAAGAGATGGGAAATCGAATATAATTAATACTTTTACAAACACTATCAAATGGGTAATTGTCAGATTTAGGTTCGCGTCTTTTCGGTGGACACGTACAAAGTTAAGGACTTTAAGCCTAGTTTTCCGATCAAAATTATATTAGCATAAACGACGTTTCCCTTTCTTTGGGCTTGCGTGTTAATAACATAACTTCTATGCACATACGCTGTTACAGCTGCCGGCAAACTTTTAGAGCTTAACCATGACTTCGCAGTAGCCGATTTACGTACAAATGTATTTGTACATGCGCAGATCCGCCATTTTTGTTCTAAACGTTTGCCGGCAACTATAACTATTGGCCACCGAAAAGACAACTTTTCTTTTTTGAACTGACAATGACCCATTATGTTTTATATTATACCATCTTGTGTACCATATATTTAATTAATTAAATATTATTATTAACTATTAATTATATGTGAATAAATAATGATTATGATAAGTCGAAAGAAGTAAATTAGGACACATACACCGTATAGTAATATTACGCTGACTATCTCTCCACGGTGGTCGTCGTGTGAACTCTTTGCAGAAATGACGCATCCTGCATGCAAATCTACAAATGCATCTCATAATCGCATACATCGAAGCTCCTTCTCCGTCGTATTAAAGTCGAATAGCACGAAACCAAACGCTTTTACGAGATGTATGCTGAATTGGTAACTTACAAATAATCCTAACGGTTCAAGGAGCATTCGATTGTAAACTTTAACTGTTCACAATGAAGTGTTTTTGTCTGTAGCAAAAGAGATTGCTAAAATAATGCCTGGCTGTGTAGGGATTTTCTCACGATCGCCGGGTGTCATCTTGTGATTCTTAAGTTAATCTTTCGGAGTTCTTCTTTGATCTAATAAAATTTGTTATATAGTTATGTCTAGTGCAGTGCCCTTACAGGGTTTGTGTCGGAACATCTTAGATATTTAAGACCTTTTTATACACACAAATTCATTGAATAAATGAATATGAATATGAGTATGCTTTAAAAGATCAGTAGGCCTATGATGGTTGCGTTTATCACGTGATAAATAAGTGTCAAAGCATCCGTCACGTTTTGACCAATTGCGAGTGCAAGGGACAGATGCTTTGTCACTTATTTATCACGTGATAAACGCAACCATCATAGGCCCCCTGGACTTTATCCAACATCTCAATATTCTTATTTTGCAAGTCTTTATTTATCGATAGCTGCGTCGCGCCTTGCTGCCGGCTAATCCCACGGGAACACTAAATTTTTCGGGATTAAAAGTAGCCTATGTGTTAATCCAGGGTGTCAGCTACCTTCACATCAAAATTTATCAATATTGGTCCAGCCGTTTGGGCGTGAAGAAGTAACCAACATACTCATAAACACACTCAAAAACGTTCGCCTTTATAATATTAGTGTTATGCTTTAAGTACTTACCTGTTCCGGTCGTCTGTACTTCTGTAGTCAAATCTTACAACTTTGGAAGCGATACGGCGACTTATTGCCGCGATTCAGTAACGATGCAGTCGCATAAAGGTCGCGATACAGTAGCGATGCTGTCGTTGGTCATATACCCTCGCACACCCCTAGCAGCACATAGGTTGCGTAAGCGTTTGTACAGCCTTTATTCAGCTGAAATTTGCTAGTAGGTAGGGTTGTCAGATCGAATGACCCTATTATCGGAAGATACAATTTTTTTTTCGGGATCCTTCGATTTTGGTCGGTAGAAACAAAAATTGAATCACATTATAGTAAATATAATTATTAAAAACAACGTCGTTCGCTGCGTGATATAAATAAATTACTAACGAGAAAAAACACAAAATGGTTTTCTCATTATTATAATTTTATCTAATAATCTACAAAAATGTAATAACATAATTTACTTATAGTACTTATGGAAAAAATATCAGTGGTATTTCCTTTTAAAATTATAGTTTTATAAAATGAAGTGGTTTTTCGGGAGATTTTTTGCTTTGTCGGGAGTCGGGAGGACATAAAAAATCTGGCAACCCGATGTATAGGGGCTGTATAAGCGCTTATTTAGTTTGTGTGCTACGTGTGCTACTTGGGACGTCATAGCATCGATACAGTCGCGATTCAGTGTCGATACAGCTGAGATACGGTCGCGATGCAGATTCTGACATAAACGACGCGGACGACGCGGTTGGCTCGGTTTGTCGTGCAGCTGCCTACTGAGCCGGCGGTCTTGGGTTCGAATCCCGGCCAGGGCAAATATTTGAGTGGTGAACTCGAATATTATTTCCATGACCCATGGACGTTATTTATGTATGTATTTATATATTATGTATATCGTCGTCTAGTACCCATAGTACAAGCTTTGCTTAGTTTGGGACTAGGTCGATTTGTGTAAATTGTTCCTTAATATTTATTTAGTTAACCTAATCTTCCTTAATCCTTGGTATGTGGAAGCAGAAGCACTGATCAGTGCAAATCATTTAAATCCTATGTAAATATATAATTGAGCTTAATTGCCAAATTTTCGACATAACATACGAAGGGTTAAATTTGACCTGGCAATAAAATCTTAAACCATTTTTTTCGATATTTCATTTATTTAATTTTATATGCCAGTAGGCATATAAACTAGTAGGTAAGTTGCGCCCCAAGGCGCCCCTTCTCTCACAGGAACACTACATTTATGGAATAAAATATAGCGTACGTATTAATCTATGGTGTCAGCTAACTTCATACCAAATTTTATCAAAATTGGTCAGCCGTTTATGTGTGAATACTCATAAACAGCGTATATATTTGATATTACCGCAAACTTTACGGGGTCTTAGTATAGGCATTTATTAATATCTTCTTTGTCGGTTTCACTCTTGGCAGAGTGGTCATGGTCATCATTTCAGATGTTGGTGGCAAGCTTCACAACACGCCGCCAAAAAAATCACTTTTTTTTCATATAAAATAATTCAGCACGCAATGTATTTGTTTGTTGTTGTTTGTTGACACTTATTTAACATCGTGATGTGACAACTGTCACTAGTAATAACTACGCCATACATTTGCCACTCAGTTTTTTATTTAAATTAATTACGCTATAGCAGTTAAGTAACGCTAAATTAATAATTGTTATAAATATCAGATTATAGCACAAAAATCTCCGTCTGGCTTCAATTTGCGTTTATATCAAATATACACGCTGTATATTTACCTAGGTATTTATTTATCGTTTTCCGTTTCTTCTACATAATTCTATAATATATCTTGTATCCATACGATACAAAGTATAGAAGTACTTACACCTCGACCACGTGTGCTCGCTTCCCACGGCGCAGTTTACTGGAATACAAGAGATGATCTCTGTTAGGGTTGCCACGCGAAATTTTGTGGCATTATTTTAAAGTCAAATTAAAACCTGTTGGATACTAGTCTCCTCGTCCTTTAGCATATTTATAATCTATTCACAATATAAATCTTGAGGATTCTGTATCGCCTATAAATAGTATACATTGTTATGGCGGAGGAGGCGGTAGGATAATGGCGGAGTTGAAAACTTAAAACAGTTATATTTCGGTGACATCTGACAGTATCAACATTAAACAAAGCCACGTCTTAAATGTGCTGACTTCCAGTCAGTCTCTAATATAAATAAAACTGTAAGTATCCAAAATTTAATGTCTCACGCCGATTTAAAATACTTAATACAATATTTCAATTCGTTATTGCACACGAAGAACACATTTTTTTACAAATGAAATCTTAATTTGACTATGCGATAATTTGAATATAGATAATAGGCGGATTATATAATATTTAGGCCGTTTTATCGCTAAACCGCGATCTCTTGCAGACAACCTTAGAAAAGGCAGAAAAAATAAATAGAGTAGGTGGTGAAATAAAAACAAATAATGACATATTTATGTTAGTTTAATTATTTTACTAAGCGGTTTACACTCACGTGAAATTGTCAGCAACAGTCCAACGTGTTTCGTACGGGTAGCAGTCCCTAATGAAGAGCTCCATACGAGTTCAAAACGTCGGGCTGTTCTGCTGACAATTTTACGTGAGTGTAAAACCGCTTAGTAAAATAATTAAATATAAATATTAAGGGACAATCTTACTTACACAAATCGACCTAGTCCTAAACGAAGCAAAGCTTGTACTATGGGTAATGGACGACGATATACATAATATACAAATACATATATAGATATCATCCATGACTCAGGAACAAATACAATAATAATTATAATGAAATATGTCTTACGAATGTTTTAATAAGATTATTCTTATATTAGTTTGTCAGTTAGTTGTCTATGGGTTTCTGAAACAAATGTGTTGAAATGTTTACCAAAGTTGGCAGCCCTGATATAATGCACAATTAACGCGGTTCGAGGCAAAGCGCACCTGAGCCGCGTCAGTAAACATCCCTGGGAAACATCTACCGACACCGTCTAGTCCGTCTAGTTAGTCTAGGCTCCCAGTTTCATCCAGCATAGCTCGGCGGAGTAATCATCTCACGAATGTTTTAATAAGATTACGTTATGTTAGTTTGTCAGTTAGTTGTCTATGGGTTTAAGAAGTTTAAAGTCTTTGTAAATAAATTGAAAACATATTTAATAAATAAGAGTTATTAGGTATATAATTAACGATTTTTTTATAGATAATAAGTACCATAGATAATTGTTTAGTTTTTGAGTAAAAATGTTTTATAATATTATTAAAACTATCGTGAGACATCTTTAATAATTATAAAAAACCGGGCATGAGCATGTCGGGCCAGGCTCAGTGTAGGGTTCCGTAGTTATTGGCTAGCTTGTTAACGGCTTATTGGCGGGTAGTTGCTTATCCTTCACAATAAACTGCTGTTTCAAGCCCGAGGTTTACGTTAAGAACAATTTTAAGCTCTATAAAAAGGTCGTAAACGCCCTAGAAACTGTAGTCACTTATTACCTTCTGGAAGTCAACTTACGACCTTTTAAAGAAAAAATATGAAATTTGTCGATAACTCAAAAACGGCTCGACCGATTTTGTTCAATATAGTTTTCATTGAAAGTACTGTGAAGGTTGTGCTTCACGGAAGGTGGTTGGCCGTCAACTTAAGAATAAAGTAGTTTTTAGATTTAGAATAAGACGTATGACATTAGTCATAAAAATAAAATGTATAGTTAGTTTAGTGCTAGCCTCCGGGCAATAAAGTTATACAACGAAGTACCTCTAGTGCTCTATTATTCAACCTCTGAAGCTATCCCCCAGCAGTCTTCACAGTACTTATAAGGCCTCATTAACATGAATTTTGTCGAATTTTTTTGACCCGTGGTTGAAAAGTTAGAGAGGGGGGACACTATTTTTTTTTGTTTTTGGAGCGAATATTTACAAAACTGCTGACTTTATCAAAAAACAATGTTACAAGACCCCTATTATTTTCACAAGACCTATTCAACGACACCCCACACACCAGTGTCGAAAAGAAAAAAAATTCACCCCCACTTTAGGTGTTCGAGAGGTACCCGAAAAAAAAAACTTTTTTTAAATTTTATTTTACCGTTCTGTCGGTGTTATACATACACATACTCATACCACATTTCAGCTTTCTAGTACTAATGATCACGGAGCTAAGCCGCGGACGGACGGACAGACGGATAGACGGACAGACGGACATGGCGAAACTATAAGGGTTCCTAGTTGACTACGGAACCCTAATAAAAGTCACGTAAAAATTGTCAGGAACGGCCCGACATGTTTCGAACTCATTTGGAGCTCTTCATCAGGGGTAGCTATCCGTGCTGCTACGCGACTCCCCCCCTACCTGACAATTTTTACGTCAGTTTAAACCGTTTTTATCATTATTACAAATGTTTTATAGTTATAAGTTAGTTCTAAGTAAACTGCAAACATCCCTGGGAAACATCTACCAACACCGCCTAGTCCGTCTAGGCACCCAGTGTCAACCAGCATAGCTCGGAGTAATCATAGCAAAACATGAATTAAGAAAAGAAACTTGTAGCCAATTTTGGGCTGCGTTTATAAATTTAACTAGCGACCCGCCCCGGCTTCGCACGCTGATAAATTATGCATGTAGTATAAGTACTTACATATAAACCTACCTCTTAAATCACTCTATCTATTAAAAAACGCATCAAAATCCGATAGATTTGAGCGTTAGGGACAGACAGCAGGAAGCGACTTTGTTTTATATTATGTAGTCACGTTGCAACCAAAAATTAGCCACACGTTTGTGCGTATATCCATATAAATCTTAATTCTTGTAATGCTATGATTAGTCTGAGCTAGGTAGACGTGTTAACTGGCATGCTTCTACTAGTGTAACCTTAGCTTACTCGTGAACTTGGGCGAATTTGATAGTGTGAGAGGCACTTTGCTGAAACTCATAGTTCGGCGTCGGTTTTCGCGATGTGTGGAGCCGCAATAAGAAATGTCAGAGCGATACATTTTCAGGTTTTAAAATAGAAAATAACTAGGTAAGTATTTCAAAGACAAAGTCTACCGACACTTTCAAAGTTCGCTGAGTTACAGTCCGACCAAAAAGAGTAGAAATTAATAAAAATTGGGCAAGTGCGAGCCCGACTCGCGCATGAAGGGTTCCGTACCTATACATATATACATATAATCTATAACAAGTTTGTTGTATGGGAGCCCCCCTTAAATATTTAATTTTTTTTATTTTTAGTATTTGTTGTTATAGCGGCAATAGAAATACATCATCTGTGAAAATTTCAACTGTCTAGCTATCACCGATGTTGAGATACAGCCTGGTTTCAGACGGACGGACGGACGGACGGACAGCGAAGTCTCAGTAATAGGGTCCCGTTTTTACCCTTTGGGTACGGAACCCTAAAAAGTGGCAATACTGTAGTGTCCTCCCTTTCTAATCAATATAAAGAAACGGGGACTTTTTGAGATTTTCTAAAAACTTGCAAAAAAAATTCGCTGCCTTTCAATCGAGAATTCCCTAAGTATAACTTTTTTTTATTCGCTATTGAAGAAACGGAATAACTTGAATCTTGGGATTGAATTAAAATTAGGAGGCGGGAGGACAAAAATGAAGGCGGTAGCGAGTCCCTTACGCGCGAGTTCTGAAAACAAATTGGACACATTTTATCATGTGGTTTATTTCTAAATTAAATTTTCAATGGCTTTGATAGTTGCGCGTATTGTGAGATCTGTAGATTTTTCGAATAAATAGAGGTCTATAGCTCACAACGCCATTAGTATATATGTTCATATATATTAAGTATTGTGTTTTATATTCTCTACGTCAAATTAGTAGTCGGGGCGTTCTCAATACATCACACAGAAAGCGAACCTTTTTAACAGCACAAATCAATTTAATACCAACAATATGACAATATCAAAATCGAACGTAACGACTACGGAGTGAAAGTTCGGTCATTGGTCGACGATCGCCTGCGTGCGCCGATACACGACAACCAACACAACTGCGCATGCGCTGTAGACTCCATTACGCTCACTTCTATTGAAATAAATGCCGTCCAACATAAAAAAGTCGTATGTTACTATGAAATGCATGTAAAGATACGACCTTTTTTCACTACGGGATTACTGTCAATCATCTAGTTGCGTCTCTTTTGGATAGTATGTTGAAGGAGAGAGATGGTGAGATGTTTGCAAATACGAGCATTGATAAGTCTTTAGTTGCCGTGATTTGACGGTAATTTTAAAGTGGTTGTACACTACCGTACTCCGCGTGCGTTACAGATAAAATTGTGCTTTTGTTTACGTCTCTGTATAACGTAATTGGTTGTTTCTTTTAATTTAATACGTTGTTTTCAGTCATTAGCAGATCGGCATCACTACGACAGTGTTTTTCACGGATAACCTTGATGATGTTGGTTCAGCGGATGAATTACGCGTTGTTTTGGTAACGTCGTTTTGAAGATAATATTTAGTACTTGGGTAAATTTCCGCATTAACTATAACTAGCTTTTGGAGGGGCCCGCGAACAAATCCGATAAATCGAAATAATATTAAATTAATTGATAATATTAAAATAAATTAGAAATACTTTTATTTTATTCTGAAAACTTCACTTTAAAACGCGCGTCCGAAGCGCACTAACAAAAGCGTAAGGCGGAGCCATGTACCCGGTGCGTGCCAGTGCGTAAGCTATTAGTCATGCGTAATAGTAAACCTCTCTCCTTATTTAAACAAACTCAAAAATCAAACGTAAACTTTCAATGTATGCCCGCGTCTTATCAGTAAAAAAATAGCTTAATCCAGGATACCTTCATTTTCATTTTATTAAAATTAGTCCAGCCGTTTGAGCATGATGAAGTAACAAACATATAAAAACAATCACAAACTCTCGCCTCTATACAAGTGTGATAGTCGATAATATCTACAATCCCTGCATACATTTAGTATGTTTATATTTGCATTAGAGTATTCACACTGCTCTAATGACCGCCAAGTTACAACCAAAACATTCATGCCTTCACAATGAGTATAATTCTGTTATCAGATGCACGAGACCCGAAATCATAACACGTACGAAGAAAACGCTTCGCTAAACTCTAGCGGAAAAACGCGTTCTCATTTACAACTAATGTAATAAACAATTACTCGTTTTCGATCTCGACATCACCGCCATGACCAGCCAGTTAGAGCAGATCATAAATTATAAATGTGGCAACACTGAACACGAAATGCAGAGAAAAAACATTTTTCGTAACAGCCGCCCGGGCAATCGGTATCGATTCTGATTTGGTGTTGCCAGGTTCGGTTCGTTTGTTGTTGTTTGTTTTTTTTTTCTTTCTGACGGAAAGGAATTAATCGTTCTGTTTAATGTGTGTATCTGTGAGTCTGGGCGTGGGAGTTTTTAAACTAATTAGGCTAATGTTTTAGGTATTTCTTGGACTGAATTTAAAAACATGTTTGTCACTTTTTTCTAAGTAGTTAAATAAGGTAAGGTGGCTGCCACAGTCCAATAACTAACGAACTGTTAGTCTTAGCTCACCTTACCTTATGTAGATCATTCCCAGCTAGGGCTGCCATCTCTAAATTCGCCGAACCTGGACAAAGACTTAAAACACCCGGACATTTGGCGTAAATCTATTTTTTTTTCCTGGACGAGTCCAAATAATATTATTAAAAAAACAATAGCTTTATTTTTTATTCACATAAGAAGCGTCCCCTGGACGGCCACCGGACGGCTTCCAAACTAGGATAAATCCGGGGAAACCCGGATGGATGGCAGCCCTATTCCCAGCCAGCAATTTGGTTCAGTTCAGTAGGTTTATTTTGTGATATGGTGTATACAATTACTAAACAATTGCAAAATACTGCCTAAACATAATTATAATACGATTTCGCTATACAGCACCCTTTCGTCTGAAATTAAGTTTTCATTTACTTAAATACTCGTAGTACCTACACTCCTTCAAAATTTAGAATAATAATAAGATAAAGAATTATGACACTACTATTTTTTATGTTGTATAGATATCATATATTTATATCCTCCGTCCCCCAGAAAATTTAATTAATAAACCCGTCTACTCTGCCCACTAGAGGGACATTTTGTGACAAAAATACTCGTCATACCTTCACACTCCATCACAGAGTTCCCATCTTTACCGTCCAGAAAACTGAGTGTAAAATGTAGTGAAATGAGTTGAGTATCGCACTAGGGTTGAAAACGGTCATTATTGACGACACCTCAAGTCCCAAGGGCAGAGTGGGTGTGTCGTCGGAGCAAAACGTTGTCACTAATTGTAAACGTTGTGTTAGGTGTCTGGTGTTCTTGTTTAAGTATTATATGTTTTTTCATGTTAGCTGGCAAATAAGTAGAAGAAGCATCGTGTCGTAGTCATCCACGTATTTGTATGTGTGGGTATTAAATATGTTAATATTTGTGTGTACAGTAAGTATCAAAAGTAGCTTTCAATTTTAGTATGCGATTTGACATAAGCCAGTAGTAAAATTATAAGTTACTTTTGATGATGACCGTACAAGAGGATGGAATAAGTATTATTTATATTAAAAGGCTTTATCCAGGCCCAAATTATTAAAATAATATAACTTTAGTAAATACTTATTGTAATAATATACTCGTATATATCCGCCTGTACCTACGTAAATTTTCAAGTAATTCAGAAACATGATCAAAGATTAAATTAAAGTAAAGGAAGCATACTATCTCCTATCTTTGATTAAATAGTCTACTACGCCTATGCCTGTAACTTATCTATTATTAATCGGATCACTACTTATCTGACTTTTGTTATTCATTGATATAAATATCTCGAATCCCCCAAAATATCCCTCAAACACCCCTAAAATCACCATAAGTCCCCCGAACCCTCCAAATCATATTGCGCGTAGCACGGCATGACTATATCGCGCACAGTAGAAACTGTGTTATCTGATGTGCTTTCTCAAGCCATTATTTGCCATAAATCCCCCAAACCCTCAATATTTCCCCCAAACATCTGTACATAGGGTGGCAACACTGTTGCGCACCACTGAAGATGTGGCGCGTGCTCAATCAGGATGCGCGCGATCTCACGCAATGTGTGCACGCACGGAGTTGCCACATGACACCAGTTCATTGGCGTCAATCACGCTGAAAAGGTTTTGCAATATAGGTACCTTTGAAGAGTTTAGCTTCTAAATCTATTATAAAATTTACGTTAGTGAATATCACAATTTTTTTTTTAAGTTCCACTAATAGTAAAGCGCAAACTCGTTGATACGTGTATTCTGCTATTTGTACCCATTCAAGCCTATGGAACACAAACATGAATGACCAAAAAGAGTTTTTTTTAAAGAACGAACTCTATCATGGCTCCTTAGCCATCACTACCACTAAAAGTCCTAATTGTAAGATTAAGCGTTAAAAGGATGGATCAAATATGGAACACCACGCCACGTTGCGATCCAAAACGCGTATTGCTGAGCTGACGTTGGAGAAGAACGTACTAGGTGAATGAAACTGGGCAAATGCTTGTCCTTTAAATGTTACCTAATGTAGGCTTGAATTAAAATGTCTATACGTGGGTCGGTATCAAAACGACTGGATTTACAAAATGACCTGTTCTGCATAAAGACTATATCGCAAAACGACTATAAATGCAGATAGTCTATTTCTCAAAATGACATGGTAGCCAAAACGACCGACGAGTAGAAGGTCTTCATCTCTGAATGTCTTAGTATCAAAACGACTAGTTCGAAAAACGGCCACCTCGTGGAACGTCATGACCTTTAAATGTCTTATTAGTAAAACAACTAGATCGCGGAAGACCTTTATCTCAGAATGGCTTTGTAGCAAAAAGATCTGTTATTAAAATAGCATAAAAGTTATTAGGTTCTACAATTCAATATCATTACATTCATTACTTCATATTCCTCCCATTTCGGCAGTTCTATCTTAAATGAGTCTGTCAACAACCTTAAGGATTAAGTCTTTAATATCGGTTTTCTTGCAAAAAAGAGGGAAATCATCTCTTTTATTTTTATTGTGTCTCAACAAGAAATGCAGTTAATGTTACAATCAGCCCTTAACCAAATCCACCTACAATATGTACTTACGTAAAGGTTGGTTATAAAGCAGACAATACAGGCCACTTAAAACTTATCATTCCAAGTACCTATGACATTTAATGACAGGTAATGTTATATTTTCGCTTTGTTTCGCTGCCGATTCACCGCTGAATTTATTGTAGAAAAATACAAATATGGAAAGGAAAAAAGTTAAATACATTAAAAGTAACAAAAATAAAATAGCCTGCATATACGGAGACTACAAGTATAATCACGTATCTGATAACAAAAACGGGACTTCTTTTTGGCGATGCAACAAACGAGAAGAGTGTAGTGCGTCGATAACCGTCAAACAAGAAGATGATACAGTTGTTCGAGAGTCACAACATGTATGCGAAGCCGATCCTAACAAAATTGTGAGGGACATTATTGTTGACAAGGCGAAGGATAATGTCTGTGTAAATATGAAATCCGTCAAATTAAACTTTGAAAGAGCCTGTCTTTCACACATCAATGAAATAAGCATACCCAATGAAGTCGAATTACCGTGTTTTAAGTCGGTAAAAGATACATTGGCGAGAGCAAGACGTAATTTTCTGGAAGTAGAAACAACGGAGTTCACGAAGTCGGGCAGTGTCAAAGTACCAAAGATGATAGCACATGAGTTTTTAGTTGCGGAGTATGAACTGGACTCGGAAAATAAGATCTTATTGTTTTGCCCTGAGCAAAACCGAAAAGTTATACAATATTATGCTGGCCACAATAAACAATTTTTCGGTGACGGAACTTTTAAACGTGTACCCCGGCCATTCTTCCAGCTTTTTGGCATACACGTAGATTCAGGAAGCTCCGAAATAGCAACAAACGTTATTCCAATTGCGTTTGCATTATTGCCCAACAAAAGTCAAAAAACATATGAAGCATTATTTACCTTAGTACGTGATGTGCTCCATATCAATATAAGAAAATACAAATGTGATTACGAACTAGGACAGATGAATGCTTTTAAAACTGTTTTTGAACATTCAACGGTTACAGGGTGTTATTATCATTTTAACAGAAATGTCTGGAAGAATGCTGAAGACTGTGGAATGACAATGACATCCGACCAAAGAAACACTGTTAGAATGACAGCAAATCTGCCTCTTTTACCGGCTTCTTTGATTTGTAACGGGTGGCAGGCTATTGCAACAAATGGTCCAGCTTGTGCAGAATTTGAAAAATTCAAAAAGTATATTGAGAGATACTGGTTAAAACAAACGGTTATGGTGTCTTGTTGTAACGAACGTCATCGTACAACTAACGCTTTAGAAGCGTGGCATCGCCGCCTAAACGTTAGGATGCAGCATAAGCCAACACTTATTCTTTTCCTGGAAACTCTTAAAATTGAAGCCCAGTACCAAAGCATAAAGTTACATAAATCTCTATCAAACTCTACAAACCGCAAAAAAAATGACATAATATTTGACAGAAAATATAAAAAGGAGCTGCAATCGCTTAATGAAGGAGACATTAGCCCTTTTGTGTTCCTTCAAAATATTACTGAGATCAAATTCAGTTTAAGAATGTCTAAATAACTAAAATATATACATATGACTGTTTATTTTCAATAAAAGGCTATTTTATGTTTGCATATAAATACCAGTTATATTTTTTAAAGTTGCTCTTGAGCTCTCTATATTAAGTGGTTAAAGTTCCCTTAGTACTATGTTAAGAACATTTTAAAAATGTGTAAATTATTTAAGAATATAAAATTACTTTCGCAATAATAAGTTCACTTTAAGTTAATTATTACATTATTTAAGTTTAAGTTAATTATTCCAAATAAAGTTGTTTGTTTGCTTTGCTTACATATTATTTTTATGGTTTAAAAAATAAGTAATCCCCGATAAGTCAGAATAAAACATATTGATGTTACGTCACACATTTATATTGCCTAAAAAAAATAGCTTAAATCTGAGCTATTTTGATAAGTAGTCGTTTTGATACCAAGAAATTTGGACGTTTCGCGAAAAAGGTTGCTTTGCGATCTAGTTGTTTTACTAATAAGACATTTAAAGGTCATGACGTTCCACGAGGTGGCCGTTTTTCGAACTAGTCGTTTTGATACTAAGACATTCAGAGATGAAGACCTTCTACTCGTCGGTCGTTTTGGCTACCATGTCATTTTGATAAATAGACTATATGCATTTATAGTCGTTTTGCGATATAGTCTTTATGCAGAACAGGTCATTTTGTAAATCCAGTCGTTTTGATACCGACCCCTCAGAATAACTATTAAACTCATACGCTCATGAAGACAAGTATATTTGTCGATCCGGGAGCATTTGAATACAATACGACGCGCATGCGACGCCTCTTGGAAAGTTTATCGGCTATGAGGTAGTCGGACCACAATAACACTTCCAAGCAAATGAACTGTCAAACACATAAAAACTAAGTATGGCAATATTAACCAAAGAGTAACCAACAATCTTTATACTTGCATATTTTTATTTCAAAGTTACCCATACAAACTTTTAATCCCCTTATAAACCCTTGAGTAACAATGTCAATAAACGCTGAAGTTACTGTTTTGAATTACAGTATGTAAACTCACTAAATACAACGCAAAAGTCCTCCGAAATATTTTTTTAAAATCCTTTGCAAATATTTTTATTAGTACAATCTGATCAAAGCCCCTTACCAAAATAATTTACTAGAATCTAACTGGTTTAAAGATTCCAAGTATCATGACTAATGAATGCCATTCAGTGTTGTCTTATACCGATTTACAGATAAAAAACTAAAATTGCTGGGAGAAAAGATATTTTACCCAGACTATACTCGTAAGGTATGCTCAATCATTTTACCTTATCAACCTCAAGATGCTCATCGCGACCTGCAAAATGGACGGGAAAAGGCCTCGTGGACGCAGCCTTAATACGTTGCTCTGGTCCAGGGTTGTTATGTCTAAAAACTGGCTACCAGGACAAGAAACGTGATACCCTCGGATTTTGGAGCTCAGAACCCGGACGGGCATGTTCATATTTTTTGTTATACTTACCGAGTAAAATTAAAAACCGATCTTCATACAAGGAAGGAAGGAAAGTCTTTCATCATCTTAAAATCTTGTTCGGCTGTAGACGGATTGGTAGTCTTATGAAGATAAAAGTCGCCGTCCACAAACGTGGTCACGGAGCGACCTAATTTACGTCTCTCGACGTACTGTGCGTGAAAATGACAAACCCGGACTACGAATAGTACAAATGAAACCCCGCCCGGACACTCCCCGCCGGACGCCCTCTGAACTAGAATAAGTTTGGGGAACCCAAACAGATGTCAACCTAACCCCGACCAGATCTGCACCGCTCTTGGCTCCACAGTTCACAACTCGGATAGAGACAGATGGAAGAAGATCGTATCAGAGAAAGTGATGCAGAAGGAAGGTCACGACCCTCAACACTGAGGAAAACGACACAAGAAACGGGGGTAATTCGACCAATTTAAGAGAGACGATGGAGACCTCTCTATTACGTCGCCATCCGTGACTTTTGACGTGTCCCTACTTGACAAGTGGCGATATCCCTAGAACTAGAACATCGCAACTTCGCCAATCCGGTCGCGCTTCATTTGCGTCTCTTTTGTATGTGACGGCATAGATAACAGGCGCATACTTAACTTGACCGGGAAGTGCGTGAAATTAGTCAATTACGTTTCGTTCAGAACAGAAATTCATATGCATGAATAGCATTTTTGACAATCATTATCGCCTTCGTATTTCCAAAATTGAGATGGGATATCTCACTTGAAGCTCATCGCATTTTAATGACAGTTCAAAGGCAACATCACTGTTTTTTAATAGAGATTTGACGTTTGTCGATCTGATCTCTCAAACGGCATTCTCGGATTAGGTCCCAGGTTACACTCACGTGAGATTGTCAGGAAAGGCCTGATATACTTTGAAGCCAGTGGCCGAGTTACCGCGCGACTGTTGCCTGAACCTATAGCACAACTGTGGCATGCGACTCTTTCTCGCGCGAGACATATTACCTATCTCTTTATGTACAGTACTGTGAGAGAGTGACAGACGATGCTATGTCGAGCGACAAGACTCCCGAAGCTTAGTTGTGCTAGACGGGCTGGTCTGTTGGTTGTCCCCTCACTGGATTCTGATTAGGGCTGGCAAAACCGGGAAATATTAGTATGGTAGTACCGTGAATTTCCGGTACCGTTTTGCTTTGGGGGTTACATTCACCTAACTCGCGCTAAGTTCCCACCGATAATTAATTAATTACCAACATTGATAATTACGTTAATAAAGCAAACATAACCAAGCAAGCCGACTATGTAATTGGTAAACCGGCCATTTTCCACTAGCTGCGTTTGCGCATAACACTACCAATTTACGTATACCCCTACAACCAACCACATTACATACATTTACGAGCTCAAGGAAAACTAGCCCTCTTTCAATGTCCATTATAATTTGAGCTTAGTGACTTATAAAATGCGATGCTTCGGAGGGGTCTCGATGTGTTGGTAGTTTGTCGATGCAAATGTTATGCGCGGGAGTCGGCCGGTGATAATAGTCATGCTCTGTTGGGCTTCACCTGCTATTGAGTAACGACATTCATAGATCTGAGTTGCTTATGATGTTTGGTATTCACGTTTGAGACATTAGTTTTTGTATAAGAAAGTACTTATTCCTTTTAATTATTTTTTTATAATTTTGACATTTACCCATATTGATAATTTCAACCAAAGTGAATAATACTTTTCTGCGAGTTCTAGGTAGTAACATAGCTATTTCATACGTTCATGGCGTGCAGTCGAAAATAAGTTGAAAAAACTAATTTTCCGCGTGAATTTTGTTAATTTCGAGTAGTTTCTGAAATAAAAATTATCAATCAAAAATTCAAACTGTAGGTTTCAAATATATACCAATAAAGCCCAATAGCCCTGTTCAGGGTAGTAACATCAATAATATGTTAAAAAACATGTTTGATCATAGAGAAAAATTGGGCAAGTGCGAGCCCGACTCGCGCATGAAGGGTTCCGTACCTATACATATATATAATCTATAACAAGTTTGTTGTATGGGAGCCCCCTGAAATATTTATTTTATTTTATTTTTAGTATTTGTTGTTATAGCGGCAATAGAAATACATCATCTGTGAAAATTTCAACTGTCTAGCTATCACCGTTGTTGAGATACAGCCTGGTGACAGACGGACGGACGGCGAAGTCTCAGTAATAGGGTCCCGTTTTTACCCTTTGGGTACGGAACCCTAAAAATGACTAAAACAATCAGCGCCTCTTAAAATCTCGATGGAGTCCGCAACCCGCAATTTCATCCCAGTAAAAAAAAAAAAACCGTAGACGGCTAAAAAGTATCCTATTAATAATAATATTTTAGAATTTATCATTCGGCAAGGTAACGCCTAGGGCTTCTTAATTTCGTCAATTTCGTGAAAAATATGCTTTTAAAAACCTAGGTCATTGAACATTTCAGTAGTTTGTATATTTTTGGCTTGTCACGAAGACCGCAAAATTAGTAATTTCTTTTTGGTGTTTCAATCAAATTTTCGCAGTAATAACTGAGAAATTGTAAACACATAAAATTTAATGTCCTCTAATTCTAGGAGTTGCAAAATTAACATCTTTAGAGCCCTACCTAGTACAGTCAAGTGGTAAAATCTGGAGGAACTAAATGAACTCCTTGTCAAAATGTGCTTTCTACGTAGATGAAATTGCCAGAATAAATTAGTTATTTCTTCTGAGTGATAATGATGAGTAAGCTTAAGCTTAAGCTATCGCCACGTCGCATTTTTACATAAAATATCACTTTATTTATGTATTCAATATCGATATCAACCAAAAGAAGATACCCATCGTCAGTTTAGCGTTATTATCATGTCACGATGAATTATTTCGTGGTAATATGATAATTGATAGCTTAATCTTTTCGTTTACTTATCTGAAGACTATTACCTATTACATTTTACTGTATCGAAGGTACTCATGTAACGTTATGTCACGTCCGACACGTCGAGCGGATTAAATAAACGCCGCTTTGAACGCGATTTAGTCCCGTTTTAGGATACTTTTATTCCGATTACGGTAAAGAAGGAAAAATACGCGGATGAAGTCACCTACCATTATGAAGATAGATGGCCGTGAGATTAAGATAGAGCTTTCCCCCACACCACGGAAAAGCGGCCGCCATATTGGATTTTAAGAAATTGGAGCCAAGTTTTTCCGAAACTCTTATATTTTAAAGCAAGAAACAAAGTTTTCAGAAACGCGCTCATGCGATTAGTATTCTACGTATCGATACCGTTGATGGTAATTAACCCACGACAAAAAGAGGGGTGTTATGGTTTTAACGTGTTTATTTGTTATTTGAAAGTCCATCTGTGGCATCGCAGCTCCTAAATGGCTAAACTGCCAGCTAACCTAACACATTGAGTGAATAACGACATTTTGAAACCTACACAAATAAATACCAAACAGCCATAAATCTCCTTAACCTCCCTATGAAATACAATATACGGATATCTTCTACATATACATATAGATCATCTACCATTACGTTAGTTCATCTACTGTTATGTATACCTACCTATACATGTAAACAGCAGAAAGTCGCCTGAACTATTTATACGTAAGTAACTCTATAAGGCAAGTAGGTATATATAACAGCAGTACAAATGCCCAAAGCCCATTCTAAATAGTCGCGTCTCGCAACATTCCATCTCGCGAGACAAGGACGTAAGATGGCAGCGAGATCAGAAGGTATTGCCAGCGGGAGCTCTCCCTCACACCACGGTTGGAAAACCGCCATATTGAATGAAAAGAAAATGGAGGCAAGTATATCCGTACCGCCAATGCCTGTAATTTCATCGGTGCCCATTTGGGACCACCCAAAATTCTGAAGTTTTACTTGTTCGAAATATAAATAAATAATAAATAAACATTCAGGAACAATCTTACGTCACTAATCGACCTAGTCTCAAACTAAGCAAAGCTTGTACTATGCGTACTAGGCGACGATATATATACTCGTACCTATACATAATATATAGTTACAGACATATTAGATAACATTCAATGATGCATTCCGAATTTTCATTCACTAGTTATAGCCAACTAATGTATGAAACAACCAACCGGCCAAGTGCGAGTCGGACTCGCGCACTGAGGATTCCGTACATACGTTAAATTTGCACCTGGTACGTATGGCGCCAGATGCAAATGAGGTACAAAGTTAACGCCACCGATCACGTTTGTTGTATCTCTGTGAAAATTTCAACTGTCTAGCTATCACGGTTCATGAGTGCCTGCCTGGTGACAGACAGACAGAGACACGGACAGTGGAGTCTTAGTAATAGGGTCCCGTTTTTTAACCTTTGCATACGGAACCTTAAAAAAGTATAAATACATCCTAAACCGTTCTCTCTCCATCACATGGCAACATGGGCCGCGCGGGCGGGGCGGTCGCGTATTGATCGTGGAGAGAAGCCATTTCGTTAATCTGCTGTTATATCTAGTAGGTATCTGCGTGCTCTGATCTTCTAGCTATTGGGCGTATACTTTGCCTTAGGAGGCCTTATTCCTTTTAAAATGTTTGTTCTTTTTCATTTTGTGACAAATATATTGATAATTTCAACCAACTTTTTGAAATGCATAAATCTTTTCCCTGAGTTCTAGAATGTAACATAGGTATTTCATGCTTTCAGTGCGTGCAGTCGAAAATAAGTTAAAAAAGACAGTTTTCTGTGTCAATTTTGTCAATTACAAGTAGTTTTTTAAATAAAAATTATCAATGAAAAATTCAAATTGTAGGTTTCAAATATATACTTATAAATCGCAATAGCCCTGTTCTAAAGTAGTATCATTGATAATATGTTAAGAAACATTTTTGATCATAGAGAAAAATGTCTAATTCTATCAGCATTTTTGAACGGATAAGGAGTCTTAAGAAGAACATATGGATTGTTAAACCTAAACATAACGTTATCTAGACCAATTATAAAATTGTATTGCATTGGCACGTGCTTTTTTCCCCAAATTGGTTGTTTCTACATCGGCTCGACGTCGATTCCAGCGGGTCCATAATGGTTGCATTTATCACGTGATAAGTAAGAGACAAAACATGTCGTTAGTGACAGATGTTTTGTCTCTTACTTATCGCACTCGCATCTTGTCAAAACGTGAAGGAACAACCCTGGTAACTCATTTTGGTCACCGTGTTTGTGACCTAACTAATAATAGGAGCTTTTATCGCAATTTCAACTTAAATGTTTGCTGGCAGTTTTCTTTGAAGAAGAGTGGTCAATGTTTTTGGAAATCAAGAGTTTTGGCGCGATGCAACGACGACGTGGCACCAACAGCGGGTGATGCCGCGCAAAATCTCAAACAGAATCTGATCTACAATTTATTTTTGAATTTTAAATTTTATAATTAGTTTAAATAGATAATGGTACCTACTTAACACGTACGGATCTATTATTTATGCAGGTATAGTAGGTCAGATAGATCATTCGATTTTCAACTGTAGATTGATTTTTTCAAGACTGGTTATTTAGGCTGGCTGGCTCTATTTAGAGTAATTTTGAAGGTACTCAGTTTGAGCCGTACATATTAAGTCTTAGTCTTGAAAAAGACTTGAGCTGATTTTGCCGTATTTTAGTAGAGTAATCGTGATTTGAAACTATTCTCGATTGCAAACCAATTTTCGGTTTTCATCGACATAAAGGATCTGCGCACATACATAAACGGGTATCATCACGAAATGTACTGAACCAGCGCAAAAAGAGCTGCGTTGCGTTACATCCTGCGATGCCACGATCTAATAAGCATTGATTGTAACTGAATATAATTATTAACTGGCTGAGACCTGTTCTCGAACCTGTTGGATACTTTCAATCTTCTAACTAGAATTTCTTGAGCATTTAAATTCAAAAGAGAGAACGTTCTGTCTCTCTTTTGATCTTCGCAAAACCCTCCTTAGAACTGTATTTTATTGGATGTTGTATAATCTGAGATGCGATGGTTCGCCCGCCTCAACTTTCTAATCCCTTCTGTGACGCGGAGACATTTTCAGGGTTTTCACTGCCACACAAAGTCCGACTCGGTAGTGAGTGAGCCATGTCAAGAAATCATGGTGTTTCAAGAGGGGAGTAAATACGATACGTTCTTAAAGGGTCGGCAACGCGCGTGTGATGCTCCTGGCATCGCAAGCGTCCATAGGCGGCGGTAACTGCTTAACATCAGGCGGGCCCAATGCTTGTTTGCCACCGTCGTACTATGAAAAAGAAAAATTGACCAAGATAAAGAAATATCGTTGAAATGAAATATTTAAAACGGAAAACGATAAAAGCAGCATTTTGAAGTCCTTTCTGTTGACTCGAGTGACGTTGCCAGTCCTTTGTTAGAGCGACAAAGGGAATCGGGAAGCGTAGTAAAAGGTGTTCGAAATTCGAATATTAATTATGGCAGCCATCCTCGGTGGGCGGCAGTCGCGCCTGGCACCGAAATCCTGTATAGTCCGAGAGCTGTAACTTTTTAATCTTAACCCTCGCCGAAAAAATGGGGTTTTATAACTCATTAGTTTAACATATATATTGACATGTAACTTGGTGTTACCAATAAAGGATTTGTATGTGTATCTGTGAGTCTGTCTGTGGCATCATAGCTCTCCAACGGATGGAGTAATTAGAGTGCTGTTTTTTTAATCGACAGAATTGTCCGTCAAGATGTTTCTTAGCTATGTTTAAATGGTGGAAATAGGATCAGGACGTTCCAAAATATTCAGCGTTAATTGGAACAAGATCTTAGCCAATATTGAAGCAAAGAATTCCAAATTTTGAATTTAGGTTCAGTTTTAGTAGCATTTTCTATATCACTCATTGAATGAAGGGCTTATGATGACTAACTACTTGTGTAAGGGGGTGTCTTAAATTTTTAATTTTCAAGCTCTTACTTAACTTGCTATTTTTGTAGTTAACCAGGTTATAGATATAATGATTCATTGGTCAATGCAAATTCAGGACTCTAGTTTTATCCTAAAGGAAGTTATAGAGGGTAGGAGAGGAAGTTGTCGAAAATGTCTTGAATGGCTTCGAGAAACATGTACTTACATGTGCCTTTTTTCCAGACTTGGCAAGGATGCCTCCAGATATACTAATTATCTAAGTAGAAAATGATTTCAATAGGTACGAATCTGTGAAAAACCAAGTATTAATCGCATTAATTTATAACCACTTATCTACGTGAGTGCGCGAATATTTCAAGACGTTATAACAAAAATACTGATAGATATATTAATCTGGCGATAAACAGTGAGTCATAGCATAGCCTATATGATTTTTATGTGTTTCGATTATTATTATATAATTATATTTTTGTTTGTCTGTAAAAGTTATTAATATTGCACAATCATGGCCAATGTCAGGTGACAACGACAATTTCACGTGCATTTCGTGTTCAATATGGAATCAGGTAGTTTTATAGGGGCTATTTTAATTGGTACTAAATACCTATGGGCCATATTTCCATAATATGTGGCTGTAATATTCAATCTGCATTAAGTGATATCGTTACAAGTTGTCATCGAAAGTAATATTGCTACTGTTGTTTTTATAGAATACTTGAATCACCAGGATTGTCCTATTATAAGGGTGTTGTGTTTCGGCTGTTCCCCGGATCTGCCGAATCCTGCGCCAGATCAAACGACGCAACGGAGCCACGCTGTTACGTCGCCTAAATCCAACTATGTAGATTTAAGTTTTTTTATGATTTGATTTTGTAGTTCACAGTGCCTTAGTTTAATTACTGTAATGCTGTGTAACTAATTTGAATAAATAAATAAATTATAGTCGAGATCTGATGATTCTCATGTGAACTTACGCACTCTCTCCAAATGTTATAATCACTACTGTGGCGCGGAGATAATCCATTAGCGGGTTTTACTCCCACACAAAGTCCGACTGGTAGTGAGGGCTAAAAAGCCCTGATACAGTTCAAGTCATGTTAAAACAAACTCCATATGTTTGCGAGATCAAAGGAAACAAATTCTAATTCTTTTGACTTCGGTTTTTTGTCATAAAGATGCTATTTTAGATTACGCCGCTGTTTCATAATGCTGTTTCAAAGCGATATGTACCTATTATATATGTATCAGCTGTATATTCGTATAAGCATCTAGCAGTCGCTTCTTCGATCTAAAACCAGACAGGTTGCGTAGTCGTCCTGAATTCTGGCTTCCATCACAACTGGAGCAATTAACTCTGCTTGAGTGACCAATGGTTGCGAAACCGGCGCACGCATCGATTTCGTTATCTCGGTATCTCTGGTTTAACCCATTTTATGAGCATGCGATGTCTGTCTGTTACTTATAAGGATCCACGTCCTTTCGCCATATGTGATCGTTACAA
This sequence comes from Apotomis betuletana, assembly GCA_932273695.1. Taxonomy (NCBI): domain Eukaryota; kingdom Metazoa; phylum Arthropoda; class Insecta; order Lepidoptera; family Tortricidae; genus Apotomis; species Apotomis betuletana. The sequence continues at coordinate 6,866,398 of OW026318.1, read as the reverse complement.
ATGTTTATGAGGCATTTTAAAATGTATTTTTTTCATATTAAGTATGACAAATATATCATGATAATTTCAACTAGCTTTTTAAAGCGAGTAAGACTTTTCCCTGAGTTCTAGATAGTAACATAGCTATTGCGTGCAGACGAAAATAAGTTAAAAAATGGTCAATTTCAAGTGTCGAAACAAAAATTATCAATGAAAAGTTGAAACTGTAGGTTTCAAACATCATCATAAACTTAAGAGCTAGGCTCTTGTCGGTGGAGCAATTTCCAATTCTCTCTATCTTGAGCTCTCTCCTTGACGGCCTGGTACGACACGACGTTCACCTTTTCCTTTATTTGGTCCATATAAGCTCTTCTTGGTCTTCCTCTTTTCCTCCTTCCTTCAACTTTGCCTTCTATAATAGTTTTTAGATATTCGTCGTGTCGTAACAGGTGTCCCATCATTTTCCCTCTGCGATTTTCGATAGGTTTCAAACATATACCAATAAATCGCAATAGCCCTGTTCTAACTCGTAACATAAGTATAAAACTTCCTATCTGTCTGTCCCTATGTTTGCTTAGATCTTTAAAACAATACGGCGGATTTCGATGCGGCTTTTTTAATAGATAGAGTGATTCAAGAGGAAGGTTTATATGTATAATACATGCATAATTTATCAGCATTGCACCCGTGCGAAGCCGGGGCGGGTCGCTAGTTGAGAAAAACTTCTAAAACAAACAAATTTTTGAACGGATAAGGAGCCTAATAAGGCGGTATATGTCTACGAAGGATGTGTAATGATCGATATAAAAATAAATGGTATAAATATGTTTGATATAACAACATTTGGTATAACAACATTTGGTATAATGACTCATTTGATATAATAAACTTTTGGTATAATTTCAAATTATCTATTTTTATTTCGTATACTTATCATTTGGTATAAAACTTATTTCCTATAACAACATTTGGTATAACAACATTTGGTATAACAACATTTGGTATAACAACATTTGGTATAACAACATTTGGTATAACAACATTTGGTATAACAACATTTGGTATAACAACATTTGGTATAATTTCGCTCGTCGTCGTACCTAACCATGACTCTATTGCAATTTAACTTTCATGTTTGAGCACTTTGAGCGGGTTATATCAAATGAAATACCCGAAATACCCAAGTTTTCTTTCGTTTTGTGTAGTGCTCACAATTTTTTTTTTTTTTGCCACTTTTTTCCTTTTTTCCCCTCTTTTTTCCTTTTTTTTCTCTATCCTAACCTAACCTAACCTACGTTTCTCTTGAACTTTCGGTTTAAGTTTTTTTTAATGCGGGGGGCTTCGCCCCCCGAGCCCCCCTGTGGGGCCTCCGCCCCCCGCCCCCCTATTTCTCTATACCCTATACGTTATGCCATTTGAACGTTAGATAAAATAAACGTTATACCATAAATTCATTAGACGAAATAAGCATTATACTAAAAGAATGGTATATCAAATGTTATTCGATCAAATGATCAGTATATGAAACAATAATTATATCAAATGTTGATATATTAACTGTTGTTATATCATTCAATCATTATATCAAATGAGCGTTATACCGACTGAAATTATATCAAAAGTTGTTATAGCCATCGTTACGCACCCGTCTACGAAAGACTGGCGTTTAAACTCGGATAGGTTCGCGCATACTGTGCCGTTTCATAAAACCACCGCGTTATATTATCACATTATTACTAATACCGCTAAAATATACATGTAATATTGCAGACAAATTTCACGATAACGTCGGTTTTAGGATACGACCTCTTAGCCTATAAGCGAGATTTTCCACAAAGGAGCCAACAAAGGTTCACGGAAAGAGTGGCGAGGCGTCGGCTGAATTAGTGTCGCTTCGCGTGCCGTAACAACGTATGTTACTGCGAACCACCGTCGGTTACGACCTTTTGCAATGGTGGAAGAAAAGGGGGGTTGTGGGTGGGGAGAAAGTGGGGTAGGTGGCTCAAGAGATGGTGTACGGAAGCTACAACGGTTTTATTTCTAGCCGAGTTGGTAAAAGGCGGGTTTCTGTCTTAGAGAGGTAAAGTGCCAGAGGGTAATATCATGTTGTACCTAGGTAAAGATTCCGGGAGAATATTATTATTATACAATATACATATATATTGCAACCTAAGTACTTAAATTTATGTACAAGAACTCTAATGGGATGTAGTAAACAAAAAATATCTAGTATACGTAGGATAGTAATCCTATATACTTACTAGTTTTTTTTTGTTTCTAGTATGAGTAGTATGTAGTAATCAAAAAATAGAATGTATAAACAGTATGTAGGATTACTTAGAATTAAGTATATGTAGAATACGCCAAGGATAAGGAAAGGAAAAATAGATGAAAACAAGTTAGGCGTTTTGATTTTTTTGTTTACTTTAATAATTATGAAGAATAGTTTACTTGAAGAAATTGAGATTTTCAGTAAGTAGCTAAGCTATTCTGCCGTGCTAAGCATATAACAGCAGTAACTCACATTGAATGTTACAATGAAAAGGTTTTATCTTAGTTTACGAGCTTATTTGGTTACTTTCAATGTGAGTTACTGCTGTTATGCTTAGCACGGCAGTATTTTCGTCGTTATTTTAGTCGAAAATCACCTTTTTAGTGATGTTTCATTATTGTATTGTCATCCGATCTACGTTTAAAATAATTAAAGAACTTACAATATAAAGAAGCACACAGGTGCCTGACGAGGCGATTATATTATAACATTTATAACGTCTAAGTAAATAACAGAGTAAATAGATCAAACTGTATACCTAACTAAACAGCTTCCTAAATACATACATATAACACAATAGGCATTAATCTCACATCTCAGCCCTCCATACAGTCTCAACCAATCCACATAACAGTCTTAAAATAATTCCTCTTGGAAAGATACTTCGGTACTCCCTGTACAACAGCATTCAAAAGAAAAACACAATAATTCCATTTACACAAGACTGATATTTTCATAGCAACCCTTGCAGTCGCTATCGACGTTTTTCTTCTGAAAAAAAAACGAGATCGATTCTCTTAAAAGGGACTCTCTAAAGCGAATACAAGCTTTATTTGTACTGAATATAGTTGATTCTCACTTGTTTCTATAGAAAGGATACACCAATTTAAATATGGAACGATGCAAGATGGGTCTCTGGGGAAAATTCAATACGCGCGCAAGCCGTTTTCACATTTATTTCCAACTTTTGTGGTCGGTATTGGGTTGGTTGGTTGGGAGAAAGGGCTCTTTGGTTGTAAGCGTTTTGGGTAGATCGATCTTCTCAGGGGAGAACGGGGCCGCGGCAGATATGGTGCGGGTAAAACGGTGAATGTGTATGTTATGCAGTAGCTTTGGCGTATTTTGAATGCAGATTTTCGGTATTTACTATATTGCTGTATCTGCGTATAACTATGTTATATGATCAGGTAAATACGATGTTTCTAATAAGAAACTATATCTAATGTGACGCCACTATATGTATACTTTGACGATATGCTTCATTTGCCTATAAAATTCCAAATTATCGATGCCGGAACACAGAAAAATGAATTATCGCGGTCATTGTGATATGTCCGATACATCTCTCAAATAGCTATGTGTTGATGTCTGTTAAATTTATTGTTTTTTTAGTGTCCAGTGGTTCTATAAACTTAGACCTTGATAACATTTTTCAGTCGCTGAAAATGTTCTTTGTACGATTCGAACGCATTTTGAAAAAAATTAAAAAAGCGGAAATAGACTCAGTGCATACATCGAGCCCTTAGAGCACAATCGTATTAACTTTTCGGAAAAAGTTGTTGCAATTAGGACGTTAATGCTCAACTCTATGTGGTTTAAATTTCACTGGCAAAAAAATTGTAATTACCTAGTACGAGTGTGAACCAAGGTATCGACATATCAAACCTGCTTACAACATGAGAATCGGTTCAGAAAACTGCTTCGCTCGATTAGCTAAATAATTGTTATTGCTAACGATCTTGATAGTCCCTTGTACCAAAGGTTACTTTCCGGCGATAAGGAAAAATTCATTCTAAAACATATCTAATCGGCTAGGTATTTTCAGAATAACAGACAATCACTGAAGATGGGTATTTTAAGTTGTGGACTAATGAAATAACATTAACATTTTCAAATGGATCGAGCGAGCGAAGCGTCTCCGTTTCAGTTTGTTCCAAAAAATCTTTCGTATGATGTCCGTTTGTTCCGGCTGTTCTCGTCTACGAGTCGCATTTCTCAACCGATTCTCGTGAAATCTTGTGCACAGGTTCAATAATTATATAATCTCGAGTCCGATTTTCGTTTTTTTTTTTCAAAATGGCGGAGAAAACGTAAAAAATTACATAGCCATTTCGAAAAATGATCGCTAGGTCTACCTACAGTTCTCAGAGCCAGTACTTTGTTGTCAGTTGAATCCGTTACAGGAATCTTAACGTTTTCCCATGAAACATTTGTTTTTCAATATTGTATTGAGTACTTAGGTACTTACTTTTAATTCTACAGTTTTATAATCGTATAGATGAGGTTTTTTATCTCTCATTTTCATTATTGGTACTCAGCATTGTATCTATAAATATCGTATGCTATGTCCGTAACCTAGCAACGCACATTCGCCATCTTGACTACCGCAGGGCGCCGCCCGCCCCTCATCTGCTCTCGGGCGGGCCTTCCGCCTCCTTACACAGCTATATACTGTATATAGATATAGGACGCGTACATTTATAATGGAGGACGAAAATGGTGGGTGCTTTGCTTCGTAAATAATTTTGGATGTTTCGGTGTTTTGTTTTGCTGCAAGTTTCGATGAATAATGTTACTTAGGTCCCAAAATGTATAATCGGTTACCAAAAAACTGTAATCAAATTGAAATGTCAGACAATACATTTATAAGTAATATAAAGGAATTTTGATAGATAATGTGTTTTACTCAGTAGATGAATTTCTAGTGCATAGGTAATATCATCGGTTGACAACAAAAACTGACTAAGTAACAAATACTATAAAACTCGAAACAAAACCCGTATTTCAGTATCAATTTACTAACTAAGATCGAGGTTTTGAAGAACAGTGACAGAAATTTTAGTGACTTGGTTGTAACCAGGCGATATACAGCCTACCTGCCTCTGACTATGGGCCTTTAAATGTAAAGTGCGATCCTACTCACTTAACTGATCATAAGTTTTGTGGCAGACTAAAAACCGGCCAAGAGCATGTCGGGCCACGCTCAGTGTAGGGTTCCGTAGTTGCTTATCCTTCACAATAGACTTAAGTTAAAGTTTTCAAGCTCTATAAAAAGGTCGTAAACGCCAAAGTAACTGTAATTACTTATTACCTTCTGGAAGTCAACTTACGTCCTTTTAAGAAAGTTATGAAATTTTGCGATAACTCAAAAACGGCTTGACCGATTTTGTTCAATATAGTTTTCATTGAAAGTACTTATAAGGCCTAATGTTCATGAATTTTTCCATATTTTTTTTTACCCGTGGTTGAAAAGCTAGAGGGGTGGGGGGACGCATTTTTTTTTTTCGTAGCGAATATTTACAAAACTGCTTACTTTATCAAAAAATAATGTTTGGAGACCCCTATTATTTTCAAAAGACCTATTCAACAACACCCCATACACTAGTGTTGAAACGAAAAAATTCACCCCCACTTTAGGTGTTTGAGAGGTACCCGAAAGAAAATTTTATTTTTAGTTTTTATTTTACCGTTTTGTCGGCGTGATACATACCCATACTCATACCAAATTTCAGCTTTCTAGTACTAATGATCACGGAGCTAAGCCGCGGACGGACAGACGGACAGACGGACAAACGGACAAGGCGAAACTATAAGGGTTCCTAGTTGACTACGGAACCCTAAAAATTGATAAATCTAAAACTATTTACAGTGATGAAAGTCAAGTACGACGACGACGAGAATGAGAAAGACGAGTAGGTACGTTTTTTTTTTCAATAGGATTCAGTATTTATTTCGCAAGAAGAACGACGGATATCCTGAATATCTTGGGGCCCTATGATGGTTGCGTTTATCACGCGATAAATAAGTGATTAAGCATCCGTCACGCTTTGACATAATGCGAGTGTGAGTGACATATGCTTTGTCACTTATTTATCACGTGATAAACGCAACCATCATAGGCCCCCAGATCTCACTCATCTTTGTTATTTACATATTATGTCAATAAGTTCGTCACAATCGTTGCTGTAATCTTTCACTCTAGGTAAAGTACCACGTTTCCTGTAATCCTAGTCACATTGTTGACTTAAGGCGCGGCCATCTTTTAATCATAGGTAAAGTTACACTTACCGTTTGATAACGATCACGTCTTATAAGTAGAATATTACATTTAAATAGCCACAATTCGACGAGGCATTGCGGTGTCCCCATTTAGCCGGTTTTATTACGGCTGTATAATGGTATATGGCATATATGGACTTTTTATTAAAGCTACATTAAATGACATTAAAAGAACTATGGGCTGCACAAATGCATGGTCCATTTATGAATGAATTTATTCATAAATGGGCCATGCAATTCTGTAACTCAGTGTACATATTATGGCATAATGAGATGAGGTATTTATGACACCATTTATTTCTAGTTTACGATGCGACATTTTGAAGTTAAAGCTCATCTAAATATAGAATAAAATACTGATCTCATTGAAAAAAGTAACTGTCGTTACGATGGTGGTCGATTTAGAAGTAACATTTTTTAACAAAATCTAACTTCGTGAAATTTATATGGAGGTATTTTTCTTTGTATTGTACTTTTTTCTGTTTCAGGGACTTAGTGCCAACGCTCATATTTCCTGTAATCGTGGTGATACTGGTGATGTTGACACCAAAGCGACGCGCGCGCTTCTGACGTAGACACGACACTCATAGCTGATAAAGATAGGGTCAGTCTCATACTTTTGCGAGTAAGTAAGTATAATCTTCTTAATGCCCCTTGATAGCAAGAGAAAATTATTAATGATAATTGATACGAAAATCAAAGAACAAAGAAAAATTTAAATGCGTAAACTGGCGAAAGATACCGGTAATCGAACCCGGTACCTCTGGATTGGGCCGGTAGGTCCAACGTTTTAACCTTTCCAGCGCACTAACACCAAATAACAGTACGAAAAAAAAATGTGGTGTACCCAAATTAAAAATAATGAGTCATTACATTTTTAATAAATTTATAGTACTTATAAACGATGTTGTACAGTATTTGTGTCTAGATAAGACCAACAGTGGCTGGATGGATTCCAAGATACGCTTACTTGCCCAACTTAGGATACATTTTAGTTGACTATGCTTTGTTTCTCCTTCGTCTAACTTTTTCCAGTACCAAGACCAGTGCAGTGGGCCGTGAGTCGCGTTGCAGCACGGATAGCTGTTCTCGATGAGGAGGAGCTCCATAAGAGTTCGAAACATGTCGGTCCATTCCTGTCAATTTTTACGTGAGTTAAAACGTTTTTATAATTATTAAAGATGGCTCACGTTAGTTTTAATAATATTATTTTACGCATCCTTTCCCTATAATAGTAGAGTTGCTAAGCCGCGAAATTGTGCGCATCGAGTTACAAGCATGAAATTTTTACCACACATAGAACGTTCCACGGTGATTATTTTCAGATGTGGAGGGAAGTCAGATTCGTCCCCTGTGTGGTGGGAGAGCGAGGTGAAGAGGACCAAGTACTACTCTTTTTCTTTTTTTTATTACTGATCAGTAAAGGCTATTAGGGTTTGTGCAACATCGTTTTCGTGTAAAATAGATATCAGCTATTCATTTTTTATGTTATTTAAGAATAGTTTCATATTAAAATTTGGGTTTATTGCCGAAAAGGTAAAAATCACAACAAGTTTTTTTTATTCAGAACGATAAATTAGTCATCTATCCTGAATATTTACAATTAAAAAAAATATTACTAAACAGAAAATTTTATCTTGTTTTTAAAAATGTATACATATTGGGCACATCTGATACAAAAAGTACCTTGAAAAAAATGTTGATGTTAAGCTTAGCCTGCGTGTTCTAGTACATTTTGCTAAGTCGCGAAATTGTGTACATCGGGATACAACGACGAAATTTATACCACGGATAGAGTATTCTGCGGTGATTATTTTCAGATGTGGAGGGAAGTCAGATTCGTCCGCTGTGCGGCGGGAAAGCGGGGTGAATAGGACAAAGGAGACCTCTTTTTCTTTTTATATTACTGATCAGATAACGCTACTAGGACTTGTGTGGTATCGTTGTCGTGTAAAACAGATATCAAAAATTCATTATTCATGTTATTTATTGATAGTACCATATAAAAATATGGTTGTATTTCCGAAATTGTAAAAATCACAACAAGTTTTTTTTATTCAGGGAGATAAATTAGTTATATTTCCTGAATATTTACAACTAACAAAAATATAACAAAATAGCAAATTTAATCTAGTTTCTAAAAACATAAACATATTGGGCACTCTCCATACAAACAGTAACCTAAATAAATTGTTGATGTTGAGATTAGCCCGTGTGCTCGTGATACATTAGCAAAAAAATATTTTGTTTTAATTGCATTAATTAGTTTTTCTAGGACGTATATAGTAAATATTATATGTAAAAGCCTGTTAATAATCATTATTTAATGTATTTAATGAAGCGAAATAGGATGCGTTCGGAGATTTACGTTGGTTACGCCCACTCAAACATATATTTTAACCTACTGTTTGTATGAGAAGTTCCCAATATGCATATATTTTTAGAAACCAGATTAAATAAGCTTTTTAAAATAATAATAATACTTTCAAAATGTTAACGAAATTTAACTAATTTACCTCACTGAATAGAAAAAACTTGTGATTTTTACCTTTTCGGCCATACACTCATATTTTTATATAGAACTATACAAAAATAACATAAAATATGAATTTCTGATATCTGTTTTACACGAAAATGATACCAGACAAGTCCTAGTAGACTTAACTGACCAGCAATAAAGAAAGAAAAGAGGAAAACTTGATCCTCTTCACTTCGCTCTGCCGCCTCACAGGGGACGAATCTGATTTCCCTCCACATCTGAAAATTATCACCGGATAACACTCTATCTGTGGTAGAAATTTCATGCTTGTAACCCGATGCGCACAATTATGTTAGAAAACAGCGGACTAACAACTCTACTATAATAAGTAAGATAGATATTTCTAAAGTAACAATAAACTACGACAGAGCCGCCCAACTGATAAGGTTGCTCACTCATGGCCGCGCCTGCGCGATGCGGGTTCCGGTGTTCCCGGGACCACATCACACTAAAAAGACAGAATATTACCTTAGAGCTCCATATGAGTTACGACCTTCTTCTATTAGTCGATGGAAGAGTTGTTTACCTTACATACATTACTGTTGTACTGTTACGGGGTAATTGCTGTGTGTGTTTATAAGTAACAGTTTGTTTTTTTGCGGAAACTGGTGACGATTTTTTCATTAAGGTTGTTTCTTTTCATCGATAATGAATATGTTCGTGTTTATAGGGAAGTAATATTAATTACGCTACAAAATATACAGATCTTAATTAGAAATGGTTTATAATGTCAGTTTAAAATACTTTTTTATGTTTTCATTTTGGCTAATAATAAATATTATTTTAAAATGTTCTTAACTTATTACAAATAAATTAATCATTATAATATTTATCAGAGCAGCAGGTAGATTTGCGTTTTTAACTAGTTATTTCAAACTTGGTGTGCGAGAGTGGTCCTTTTACACCTCTATCACACATATCAGTTAGGTGCCAAAAACAAAAACGTCCAAAGGACTTATATATCATCCCATTTATTTTAGCGACATATTGTCTCAAATATTTTTAGTGAACATAGGAAGCTTATAGTTCATGTAGGTATCTGTCCACGGCGTAGCTTTAATTAACCTAGCGAGCGAAAGCGTCTCAGTCTCAGCTTGGTCCAAAATTATTTCGTTTTTGGATGTCCAGATGCTTTCCAGCTGTACTCGCATAGAGATCGCATTTATGAAGCGGCTCTCATACATTTTTGTGTATAGCTTTGATAAGTAATAAATATATTTTTGTGAGTAGCTTCGATTAATAATAAATATATTTTTGTGAGTAGCTTCGATAAGTAATAAATATATTTTTGTGAGGAGCTTCGATAAGTAATCAATATATTTTTGTGAGTAGCTTCGATAAGTAATCAATATATTTTTGTGAGTAGCTTCGATAAGTAATAAATATATTTTTGTGAGTAGCTTCGATAAGCAATAAATATATTTTTCGCTTTTGAAAACTTTCAAACTGGGGGAGATATTGTGGTTGAAAACGTAAATAATGACAAATTCAAACGAATTATTCAGCTGACATAACCACTCTTAAACCAACTCACAAACCTTTAAACTATTGACGTTTGTGTATAGGTACTTACTTATCTCTGAATTCTGAGGCAATTGGATTTGTAACTCACTATCAGAGCGTTTTGGTAATAATAGTCAATTTTGCAGTAATTTTCAGGTAGCAATGGCAGATATTGCTATCTCGAGTGACGCCCGTCTTGGAAGATATCAAATGACATATATCCGCGAACGGGGCCTATGCGGGCCTATGATAGTGACGAAGTATCCGTCACGTTTTGACAAAATGCAAGTGTGTGACACGCTTTGTCACTTATTTATCACGTGTCTAGCTATTGCCCGCGACTACGTACGCGTGGAACTTGATAAAAGGGATTATTAAAAGCGCCTAAGCAAATGTAAGAGCAATTGTGCTTTTGGTCTAATAATTACATTTCCTACAGGGTCACCGCACCCCAACAGAAATGTTCACTCACTTTTCAATCTTTTCAGGTATAATTTCCAGGATGAAAACTATCCTATGTCCTTCCTCGGATCTTAAACTATCTCTATGCCAAATTTCATCAAAATCGATTCAGCGGTTTAAGCGTGAAGAGGTAACAGACAGACAGACACACTTTCGCATTTATAATATTAGTATGGATATGGATGTCACGCGATATATAAGGCCCTTTGGACGTTAATTAGCGATATTTGTATATGAACTCCGCTCCGCGGTATTATCCGCTCACCCCACGGGAACTTTACGGTTCCTTACCTCAGAAGGAAAAAACGCGACCCTTATCACTTTGTTCTGTCCGTCTGTCAAAACAAAGTCCGTCTGTTAAGATTTTTCTGGGGCTGAAACTGTTCAAATTAATGGATGGAAAAATAGACATTTTTGGATGTCGACTGTATCTATCCCTGTACCAAAATTGGTCAAAATCCGTAAGCTGTGTCGGTGATGAGAAGAAAAATAAATTAGTATGCACGTACGGTTGGAAATCCTGCATCGCGGTGGGCTGAAACTGTTAAACTTTGTTGTTAAAATGTTCAATAGGTACTTATCTCTTAATTCTAAGGAAAGAGGATTTGTAACTCACTATCAGAGTGATTTGGTCGATTTTGCAGCTATTTTCAGGTAGCGATGGCAGATAGGGCTATCTCGAGTGACGCCCGTCTTCGAAGATATCGCTACTCAAATGACATACATCCGCGAACGGGGCCTATTCTGTATGTTATCCAGCGGTGTTAAAATACCTACGAAACGTCAACTCAAGTAGACATGTTTCGAATCAGTTCGCGATTTATCATCAGGAGAACCGATCAGTCGCAGCGGCGTGTGTAGGTTTTAATATGTCTAGACGGTAATTTTCTATGTTATTCAGCGGTATTTGTGTATAACAATATATATATTACTTACTTAAATAATAATACTATAAATGTAAGTAGGTACCTAAATATAAAATGAAATATGCAACAATTAAAAAAAATGTTACACCTAGATTTATATAATGTTAATGGAATTAATACACTAAAATCTAAATAATACTAACGTAAGGCTAGTAAATAAAAGAAATATGAATATTATAATAAATTATTGAAAAAATTAAATTGAATTGTTGAATAGTTGCTTAATAGAATGATCTCTTTGTAATGAATTTTGTTTGCATGGAATAAAAGACATTTTTTATTTATTTATTTATTTGTGTATAAACTATAGCGGCGCCTTGCCGTGCTATCAGCTCATTCCACGGATCTTTTTTCGAAATAAAAAGTTGTCTATGTGTGAATCCAGGGTTGGTTCAGCCGTTTGAGCGTGAAGGAGTAACAAACATACACAATACACATGTACATTTTTGTCATTTCAAAAAGAGTAGCTGATTTGAGCTGTCATCAAAAACCGTATTATGCTATTCGTAAATAAAGGATTTGTCAAATACACCTCCCGGTTTCCTCTAATAACAACAGCAATTTTGGAAATGATGAACATTTTGTCATATACTTTGTTCGTCCATACGAACACACACACAAACGTAGATGCGAACAGAGCCGTCAAAGCCTGAAAGGTTACTCCGAAGTTTGAAATTCAAATTGCTTAATTTCGTCGATCTCAATCTCGTGCCAAACAATATGTGAATGACCGGGACAGTATGATACGTATTTCGTTTTTCTCTCGTTTGGGATATTAAACCCCCCTATATCCGCGCCTGGCAACATGTGTCCCTAAGTTTTGATCACGTTAAATTTTTGAACAGTTTCTAATAAATTACTATAGATAGACGTAATTCACGTAATCAAAGCGCATGCGCGGCCGATCACGCAGCGATAAGTCTGTTTGCTCCAAATCGTGCTAACTCTTTGAGTAGACCGATAAAGATGATCTAATTCCACAAAAATGCTTTATCTTTAAGTAGCAGGTTGATCATGTTTTGATTGCTGGTGTAAATGGGCATATAACTAGTAGAACTTGCAGATGCAGCGTAAAGTTTCTCGACAGGAGTTCACGGGCAGGAAGATTCAGCGTGGTCCTGGATCGGCAACTAGATGAATAGATGTCGTGACGCCTATAGAAATATATATAGGTAATAATATATATGTATTATAGAGACCTTCTACATCTCTGAAAAATTCACTTTATTTTATATCATTATTAATGTAAACATTGATGTGGAGAATCTTGTACATCTCCTAGTTTAGTTATTATGTATATAAATTGTAATAGTTATAAGTATAATTTACGAAAAAAATACTTATTGTTGAGTTTCTTTCGGCTTTCTTCTCAACAGTGGTCTCGTCTTGTGAAATGCCGGTAAATTCAGATTCAGACATGTGAAAGTGCTCTTGTGGCCTACTTATAGAATAAACGTTTTGATTTTGATTTTGAGTTTGACGATTCTCCGGCAACCTACCTATGGATAATTTTAGTTGGTGGACGTCGAGCCGGAAAATATGGCTTTGGTTATTTACATAATCAGCTTTATACGACCCTCGCCTTTGCAGGCTCGGGCTGCAAAATAGCCTCGCGTTGTTGACCAATGTTGCACGTGTACTATTTTCTTCGTGCATATATAATGTATATTCTAACGTATGGTGCTGCCCCCCATACTAATTGAAGTCTGTCTAAGCCTTTAAAGTTTAAAATGATGGTTTGCCAGAGGGTGATGGAGCGCAGTATACTAGGTGTTCGGAGGACTGATCGAATCAGAAACATCGAACTAATCTTGCGCATGGAAAACTGGTATAGTGGATGTGGGTGTCAAGACCGCAAAACTGAATTGGGACTGGGACTGGACATGTCTGTCGCATGCATCCAGAAAGGTGGGCCACGATAGCAACCCAATGGATAGCACAAGCTGGATATTGGAACAGAGGCAGACCGAAAAGGAGATGGCGGGACGATCTGGAAGTGTTCTGCAGATAATGGCAGAGCTGCACTGGCAATAGGGTCGAGTGGAGAAAAGAAGGGGAGGCCTTTGCCCCGCAATGGGACACCTTAACCGCCTATTAAAAAAAAAGAAAAATATATTAACGAATATCGAACGATACAGTGGAAAGTAAATAAATAGGTACACTTCGGCCTCTCCAATACAAATTAGATTCTAACGTCCTATTGGAGATAAGATTACGAGGAACTTGTGTGCCACGAGTGCAACACAAATAGAGACGCTCCAAACGAATTATTGAGACATTATCATTGTCTGATAACGGCATACCTAACCTAGTTCTGAGATAGCGGTGTTTGGCAGGTTTTAAGAGCAGATCATTTGTGTGATGAATGTTGAATGTTTGGTGAAGATTATATGGATTATTGTCTTGACATTTGAGAGTCAAGATTGCGTCTCAGAGCTCGAAATTGTCTCAATAGTTACTATTATTTGGTTGAAATTAAATTAAAATGAAAAAAACGATAGTCAGTAAATGATTTAATTATCTGAATCAGTATTTCAGATACTGATTCTTAGTTCTTACCATTTCTATTTGTGAATAACAATAACAATGAATCTTTATTAAAAAAAAGACCAAATTTTGCCGCCCCCTACATTTTGCTGCCCTAGGCCCGGGCCTACTCGGCCTATAGGGAAATCCACCCCTGAGCGGAAAGGACTCTTCCAAATTGTTATAGTCACCTATAAGAAGTTATAGACTCCGCACACAGCTTCGTTTGCAGTGACATAGCTTCGCGGATGACAACACTACATTCCTACCACATCGGATGTAAACCTTCAGACATAGGACTCTTCCAAATTCGTTTACTACTTATCACCTATAAGAAGTCATCGCAAACCCATTATAGACTCCGCACACAGCTCCGTTCACAGTGACATAGCTTCGCGGAAGACGACAACCGAGATTTGAATGCAACACATCCTCCCAACTGACCAAACTATGTCAACCTTCCCTGCCCCGCTCCCGTTAATAAAGTCAGTACAACATCCAGTCCAGTGGACGGTCAAGAGAGGTCAGCAGATACTGGTGGGTGTTTTGATAGACCTGTGACCGTTATACCTGATCGAATGCGATGAATGAACGCGCGTCCATTCAGAGGTTCGGAGAAATCGGGGATTGGCGTCGTGTAGATTCCATTGATCGATTAAGGTAGCTGTGATGTCATAGTAGTTTTCCTTAGTTTTCTTCGAGTTTTCCTTCGAGTGTGGAGAGCGAATAGAGGTACTAAGTATGACATTATTTATTTTTATCCTGAAAAACGTAAATTTTAAAAAATATGACATGTCCGCCTCCGCAAGAAAGTCTTCTGTCGGTCCAGCTGTCGGTCACATCTTTGACACATAATCCCAGCGAAAACATTTTCATTTAAAATGATGCCAAGACGAGACCTGTCACTGCCAAAAAGTTATCAGATCTCATCCCAACTAGCATCAAGCGCTATAACAAGCCGTATAGTAGCCGGATAAAGGACTTTGATAACTCCTTAAATAAGCTATAGTGGTTCTATATTTATGCTCTTGAAGCGCCAATTAGGCCCAAAGATGGTTAGCGCTATGAGATTTCGAAAAAGTTCTTGTAGCGACGTTATGCCACCTATACCTTATTTGTTACCGCTAATACCGCGATATTAAATCTCTGGGTTCTAAATAAGTAATAGTCACGTAAAGTCCTATGAAATATTTTTTAGTATACTGTGAACTACGTACTAGCCACAAAAGGGATTCGAAAACATTTATTTATATTTGGTTAAGTTTAAAGAAACCTGTTTGTACAGCCAGCATCGAAAATATCTGAAAGTGTTAGTATGCAATTTGAAATAAGAATACTTTTGGTGCTGACCGTAGGTAAATTTGTTTGTCAAAATTTTAAGGATTTTCCCAGATCACTAAATATATTTTGTTTTTATTTGCAAAATTTTCCTTATAAATGCTTTCTTTCCCAATATTATAGTTAGTTACGAAAACAATATCTTTTTTTGAGCATGTCTCAAGTAATTTTATATCAATGTTATGGCTATGTTCGCTAATTAAGGTTCTGTTATGCTTATATGTTTTTAATACATACTAATATTATAAATGCGAAAGTGTGTCTGTCTGTCTGTTACCTCTTCACGCTTAAACCGCTGAATCGATTTTGATGAAATTTGGCATGGAGATAGTTTAAGATCCGAGGAAGGACATAGGATAGTTTTCATCCTAGAAATTATCCCTAAAAAGATTGAAAAGTGAGTAAGTAATTCATGATGACATTGATGACCCTGTAGGAAATGTAATGATTAGACCAAAAGCACAATTGCTCTTACATTTGCTTAGGTGCTTTTAATAATCCCTTTTATTAATTGTTGCTTCCATACTTCCAAGTTCCACGCGGATGTAGTCGCGGGCAAAAGCTAGTTATATATAATCTGATACCAATGTATTGGAAATCACAAAGAAAATTGGTAACAACATAGGAAAATTCTATTGACTTAAATTTTCTGTTTTAATTGTGTACAAACTTTTCTCGAAATGCTTTTTACGACAAAGATGGCGCTGATGAAAAAACGTTGTGGTTGATAGCTAGTTAGTGGTTGGGATTTCGTGTTTCCATTTAATTTAGTGCTTTTCTAAATGATAACTTCGTATTATTTTTAAACTAAATACTGAATTATAATTATAACACAGACCTATGCTTGTTTATTTGCAAAACATCTGTAAAATCCCCTTACATCCATACTAATATTATAAATGCGAAAGAGTGTCTGTCTGTTACCTCTTCACGCTTAAACCGCTGAACCGATTTTGATGAAATTTGGCATGGAGATAATTTAAGATCCGAGGAAGGACATAGGATAGTTTTCATCCCGAATAAATTTAGTGTTCCCGTGGGATGAGCGGGTAAGACCGCGGGGCACAGCTAGTTTTAAATATTTTTAAGCAATTTTCACATTCTCTTGAAGACTACAATTTTGATATTGTAAAAAGAAACGCACCGCTTTTTTAACTTTTGAATACCTAGATAGAATGCTTATAGTGTGAAATGTTGTCGGCGAGGAACGCAGTTTTACCCTAGTTCTAAACTAGGTACTGTACTTTTATGTCACGAGCGCGGGTGAGCCATGTTTGTGTGAGTAGATGTAGGTACATGCACATTGGCTCTGTGTGGGTGAGCTCGGGAGCGCAGTGCCGGCTCACCCACACAGAGCCAATGTGCATGTACATTACTCACACAAACATGGCTCAACCGCGCTCGTGAGATAAAAGTACTGTATCTACTCGTGGACGTGAAGTTGGCCGAAGTATGAGTTTCTGCAGCGAAGGGCCTCTCCACCTAGTGGCAAGGGAATGACGGATTGAGATCAGGAAAAATTGTGCATTATTGCACGACGCCGGGAAGACGGGCTTAAAAACATACACACGCCATGTTTAAAAAAAATAAATAATAATAATAATAAATTTATTTGTTCAATTAAACCTTAGCATATTACAGTTTATCTTATATTCTAGTTACACTTGCAAGTTACAGATTTAATATTTGAATCTTAGGTACTATTATATTCTTACAGGCTAAGGTTGACTGAGATCTGAGTGCAAAATACTTCCTGACTTTCTTCAATTTTGTATGAAATTCATTTACAGTTCTCTCGAGTTGTTCCGCCCGAAACTTGATACTTCGCCTGTTATAGCGCACGTTATGTTATATACGACATTTCATTGCATGTTTGAGAAAAAATACATAATCGTGGCAGACGCCAGTGTAAATACACACAGTGTGATACAGATACTCGTAGTGTTCATTGATAAATCGCGAGACACAATGGACAGTCACATGAAGCCAGGAATGTGCTACGGATATTCACACATGACTGAGATCTACCGATACACGAAGCAATCCTACGTATGTATATCACATCAAATACTATATACTTCATATTAAATAATTTGAATTTCACAAAAGCACACGCATTTCAATTGCGCTTTCTTAAACCTAGCACTTTTCTATTCTGCATCATTTCCTAGCGTTTTTTGCGGAGTTTTAAGAATATTGAACATTCCGTTATCTTGTTTCCAAAACTTGTTCATTGACATTGACATCACTGTAATAATATGGCAATTATAAGTATACATTTACCTATAGTACTTTTTGCTATTCGAGCTAAAAAGTAATCGACAAGTTAAAAATTAAAGGTCATTTAACAAGCCGTTATTATGTCAGCGAAAGACGTCCATTGCTGGATCAAACCGTCTCCAAGAATATCCATGAATCACACCCAACAGGAGCGAGCTATGTCCCTTTCCTTTTAATTAAAAATAATGGAATAAATAACCTTCACAAATGCGTTTTGGCAACGTCTACAGCAGCCTATCTATAAAATATAAAATACCCTTACCATTAATTTACAGAGATCGTTCTTCGAATGCGTTAACAATTTGTATGGAGAAATTGTAGTTCTACAAAGTAACTGCTTTAGGTATTCTCCATACAAATTTACATTTACGCAGTCGCTAGCGTGTACGGTCACGTTAACTCATATGGTAAGGGATGGTATAAGAAAATAAGGTATGGCACTCCAGATGACATGCGAGACTTATGACTTTATCACACTATGATTGGTTGGTAGGTTCTGTCAATCCGCGTCTGTGTTGCCAGTTGTACTCCCCGATTCTCTCGTTACCTGTATGAATCTTATAAAATCGTGAGTTTTAAATCAATTATTACGACAAAATAAAACTTAGTCAAAGAACATGACACCGTAACGAATAAAGGCATAATTAAAATTTTTTTCACCTCACTCGCTCGGAAAACCTCCGTTTATAGGGCGAAATCTGCGTGCAAAAGTCTATTTTATCCGGTAGCGTGCAAAAGTCATTTGAATTTCGAACAGGACGATTTTGATTCTCTGTGGTGCATGTAACTTTTTTATATTTAAGACTCCTTCAACGCGTGACTGATTTCATCAGTCGATAAATCTTCGAATAACCAATCAACGCACGCTAATAAAGGGCGATCTGGTCAGGCCGCCTAAAATCATAATTATGTACGTTTGATAACTTCTTTTAAAAAAAAATACACCTACAATATCACGTCCAGAAAGCTGGTTTGTGGTTACAGATTTTTAAGTTATTATTTTTTCTACACTTTATTTTATGTTGAATATGTTTATATATATTAATAGTAAGTATTTCCGTTTCATATAGATATTTTGACTAGTAAATATATTA
This sequence comes from Apotomis betuletana, assembly GCA_932273695.1. Taxonomy (NCBI): domain Eukaryota; kingdom Metazoa; phylum Arthropoda; class Insecta; order Lepidoptera; family Tortricidae; genus Apotomis; species Apotomis betuletana. The sequence continues at coordinate 6,847,420 of OW026318.1, read as the reverse complement.
ATTACAACACAAATTTTAATATTTATTTGTTATAAAAGTTGGAACATAAGAGTGTAATTTCTGAACGCACCCGAGAAAAAAATAAATAATTAAAAAGTTGGAAGTTTTCACAATTCACGTAAACAACGAAAATTTGTTCCGTGGAGAATACATTACTGTTGTCTTACTTTATTGAAATATCGAAAACAAGAAAGTTAAGCCCAATTTGGAGTATTTATTATAAGAATAAGAATGATTTATTGCAAAACTGTGTACATGCTAAAAGCCTGCATTAAAACGAAAAAGGATTTGTTATAAATATCTGGAGACGATAAGTAATTTACAGAAATAATCTTGTTGTAATAACTTCCAAAGCAAGTGTTATGGAAAATACTTCCGAGTGATCAACTAATCCTTCCCAGAATGCCATTCTCCCGCATTCAAAAATCACAACGAATCTGTCAAGTAGTTTTAAATACAAATATAATATAACAGTGCTTAAGAAAAACTCTACGATAAAATATACACGACGATAATACAAATTACGGCCATATTACTTTTAATTTTTAATATGTGTGCTTCTCTCGTATTTATTTGGTTTGGATTTGTGTGTGTTATGTTTTAAATTTGATGTGTTAAATAGAAGGCAAAATTAAATATCATTATTTTTATGTTTTAATTGTTTTTCTTGAATCTTGCATTTTCCTCGCTGGAGTGAGGTGAAAAGTTGTGTGTTCCGCATGGCTGCAAAATTATTTAGCTTCTCGTGTCTTGAAAGCCTCGCTACGCTCAGGAATCTATCTTTGAACCATTCGCTTCGCTCATGGTTCAATCTTAGATTCCTTCGCTCGCTCAGCTTTCAATTTCAACACTCGCGCCAAATAACAACTTTGCAGCCTTGCATAACAAATAACTATTGTACGACTAGCGGCAAACATTTTTCGCCCTATAATTATTTTGTTACCATAAACCGGTAACTAATCAATCACTGACGTAGAAAGTGTCACTAGCCGGAGTCCCATACCTTATTTTTAACCAACTTCAAAAAAGAGGAGGTTCTCAATTCGAACAATTTTTTTTTTGTATGTATGTTACTCGATATCTCCGAGAACCGTGAACCGATTTTCAATTTTTTTTTTTTATCGAAAGGGTATAACTCCGAGTTGGTCCCGTTGACACTAAGTCGGGATCTGATGAACGAATCTTGGAGAAATCGAGGGAACTCTTCAAATGTTAAAGGGACATGTACGGCACTTTCGGTAATTTATTAGTTTTACTGAAGTCGGTTCTATTTTTTGTTAAAATTTTTCTTTTATCATTTGGTAAGGGTACAGAGATCCTAGCCCGTCGTTGTTATGTTTAATACAAAAAATCCCATGCTCCATCCGTACCCGCGTCATCTCAGGAATAAGTGAGCGTATGCAAATGCTGATCTTGGTCGAAAGGAAGAAAAAACCAAAAGTGCGGAAGCGGCGATCGTTGGCCCGAGATGCGGCGCCCATACTGATGCCGATGGTAATATCAGCTTCGGCTATTTTAGGATTAGAAACCGTGGTACTACGAGTATGCTGCTATCATTGTACCTTACCTCTAAACATTGTGTTTGTAAGTTGATGTGCGACGAAAAAAAAACTGTCAGCTAAATGTAAATTCTCTGTAAATGAAACGGCCTATGATGCCTCCGTTTAAATTGATTTATTTAAATGTGTGACAGTCGCGGAAACCGAAGAAAATATTATAAACAGTGAAACTGTTAAATAATAATGTTATGTCAGAAAGCTATAAGTTTTACCCACATGAGTTTATTTAGTAGAACGTAAGAATAAGGATTTAACGGTTTATGCTTTACCGACTAGTCAGATAAACCCGGCCGTGATATTGACTGCTCTTAAACGCGATAACGATAACAGATGTATCATGTATGTACTCTGAATCAATATTGGCTGGAGATTTCAAGTTCCCAGGAAAATCATAACGGTCGTTCATGAATGCATTCCATGGTTAATAATAAATAATCATACCTACTAATACTAGTGGATCTGCAAGCTGACCTCGGGATCATGCCGGTAGACTCAGACATGTAAAAGTGCCCTTGTGGCCTACTTGCAGAATAAAGTTCATTATTTATTTCATTATGTTTCAAAATGGCTGAAATAAATGGGTGCGCATTTTTTCACATAACGATTGATTGTCATAAGTCATAACGTATTGTTTGTCATAAAATCGTTAGTCATAACTCTGAAATTATTAAATTTACAAGAGGTTTGGGAGTACAACCCATTATATTAGGTAAGGTTAGGTTTGTACATTAAAACAATCCTGAAAAGTTATATGTTTCAAAGAAAAGTGGAAATTATGACTATGAAAACTATAACTAATGACAATTATGAATAAGAAATTTATGTAAGCCAATATCGACCCGAAATAAATACTTCCGCCATTTCGAAGATTTTCGATAAGGTAACTAAAATCTGTGTATTTATTGAGCCTGCTCACAAAACACGAGAATCGGTTGAGAAATGCGGCCTATAGGCGAGTACATCCGGAAATCCGGACAAACGGACATACGAAAAATTGATTGGCCAAACTGGAATGAAGACGCTTCGCTCGCTCGGTAAATTATAAATACGATATTTCGTATTACTCATTAGTACTTAAAACTATTGAACTGGGTCTATCACGACATTTTTGATTTCCTTCATTGGCCGACGTTTTGACACGGTTTCAGATGAATCAGCGAGTTGTTACTGGAGATGTCAGCCAAATGTGTCATTTCGCGGACCGAACGACGCAGCGTGGGAAGGCCCCCAACAAGGTGGACCGACGACCTGGTTAGGATCGCGGGCAGAAATTGGACGAGGGCGGCGCAAGACCGATCGTTGTCGAGAACTTTAGGGGAGTCCTTTGTCCAGCAGTGGACGTCTATCGGTTGATAATGTGGATGATGATAATGATAATAATAATTCTTTATTGAGCACCACATGAAAAGATTATAACAAAGAAATAAAGCAACGTTAAATAGGGTAACAACAGGTGGTCTTATCGCTAAAGAGCGATCTCTTCCAGACAACCTTTGAATGAATTAATGAATGAAAACATTTATTTCAGGCAACTGTGGCCCATAGATACATACCTTAAAACATTAGTTACATATCAAATACAAAATAATAAAAATATAAGTAACTAAACTAGGTCACATTTTTCAACAGCGACGTGTTACGCGTGTTCGAAGTGTCAGGTAGCCGTCCACGGAAACGCCGGAACATGACAGCACGAAGGAATTAAAACTCACGTCAAGCACCTTTGGGTAGCAGAAAAAGTCGAAGGATACATTTTTAAAATGATGATTCTTTGTCGCACAAACTTTAATTTCATGGGATTCGAACCAAGGAGCCACGAATGGAATGTCGAGTGACTGTACATTATCATTGTCGATTCGACAGTAGATTGTACCGGTACAGTTGGATTTCACCGCGGATTCTGCGCACAAGATGAAGCGCCATGGGCATACTAATGCGCAGAGATGGTGCGCGTTTGCTCAGGAATTTGAACCACGTACTTAAACAATTGATACAACTAATAAATAAAAAAATGTGGGGTACACACATTAAAAAATTCGACATTACATGTAACAACATACTTACTCGTATCAATCAAAATCGTAATAACGGACATGCCGGAGGACAATCCTAATTAATCAAAATTTCGGCGGCATGAGGCGCAGTGAGCAGTTGAGTGAGAGATGCGCGGTGGCCATACGAATGAGCGAGACACGCGTACCGCGCACCGCTGCCGCTCGCCGCTATGACCGAAGTCGTCGTCGAGAACGTACTCTTTTTTTGAAGTCAGTTAAAAAGGATTGCTTCCTGTTTAAGAGGCCTGTTCCTTTTAAATTTTACGTTTCTCTTATTATGACAAATAATACCAATACATCTGTTAAGATACATGTTTGACAACAGATTTTTTTTAAAACAGTCAGCATTTTTGAACGGATAAGGAGCCTTAAGCGAGTAATTTAAATATTGGTACCCATAACATGTAATGACGTAGCGATTAGGTGGTCTGCCCCGTAGGAATATTAACACGGTCATTTCTGACTTTAAAGCATTCTAAGTAGTTAGTCCCATATAGACATTTGATCCCCATACAAAATAAAACCGATTGACATCCTCATAAAAAAATTCGTCATGCCTACTACTAAGACATGGAAACAATTACCTACTTAGTCATATCGCTTTTGTTCGATTTCACCGCAGATTCTGCGTACTCACTACTGACCAGATGAAGCGATACGACACGACCACGACCATACTAATACGAAAGAGATGGTGCCCGTTCGCTCAGGAATTTGAGGACAACAAGTGTAGTTAGTCCCATATAGACATTTAATCCCAATAAAAAATAGAAACGATTGACATCTTCAAAAAAAAAAATCATCATGCCACTTAGACATGGAAACACTTACAATTAGTCATATCGCTTTGGTTCGATTTCACCGCAGATTCTGCGTATTGACCAGATGAAGCGACACGACACGACCATAAGCATAACTAATGCGAAAGAGATGGAGCCCGCTCGCTCAGGAATTTGAGGACAACAAGTGTAGTTAGTCCAATATAGACATTTAATCCCAATAAAAAATAGAATCGATTGACATCCTAAAAAAAAATTGTCAAGCCTACTTAATAAGACATGGAAACAATTACTTAGTCATATCGCTTTTCGATTTCACCGCAGATTCTGCGTACTGACCAGATGAAGCGACACGACACGACCATAAGCATACTAATGCGAAAGAGATGGTGCCCGTTCGCTCAGAAATTTGAGGACAACAAGTGTAGTTAGTCCCACGTAGACATTTAATCCCAATAAAAACTAGAATCGATTACCAATATTACCATCCTTAAAAAAAATTCGTCATGCCTACTACTAAGACATGGAAACAATTACTTAGTCATATCGCTTTTCGATTTCACCGCAGATTCTGCGTACTGACCAGATGAAGCGACACGACACGACCATAAGCATACTAATGCGAAAGAGATGGTGCCCGTTCGTTCAGGAATTTGAGGACAACACACATATCGATCAAGCTTGCTTGCTCACAGTTAATCACAACTATCACAAGATGTACAGTTTCGGAATATGTAACGTAATCTGTCCACTGGCCACTGGTTTAATGTGATGGTGGGAGTCATGACGTTGATGTTTTCGAGGACAATATTGGTGAATTTTGCAGGAAATTCCTCCATAGTATAAATATCATAATTAAATATGTATGTGATTGATATTAATAGTTTAATTTCCTTTTTATTGTAGTAATTTAATTGTTTTGATGTAATTTAATTGTATGTAAAATAAATAAATAAAATAAAATAGCCTTTTAGATCTTGCAAAAAAATAGTAAGGTTTACAAATAATATTTACAGCAATATTTTTTTATGAAAACATTGATTTTTAAATATTTTTTATATTTAATTGGAGCTACAGTTAAAATGTCAATGTACGAAAGTAATTCTCCATAGATTACATATCTTGATACAATATTTTGTCTTAAAATTTATAATTTCAATAATTAAAAAGTAATAAAGCAATTATTTTACGTTATCATATTTAAAAATAAAATCATTGAATGAATTGCATGCAAAAGATAATAAAATAGTATTTAATAAATTGTATAAATGAATAATGAATAAAATAATTAACATTCTAATAATTACAATAATTAACATTCCTATAAATTATTTAAAAAAACGTGCAAGAACCCCTCATGTGAGGGTGAAGGCCTCCTCCAGACTTTTCCAATGGTCTCTATCTTTGGCTTTTTGTACCCATCTCTTCCCGATGTATTTCGTGACGTCATCTTCCCATCGTGCAAAAGGTCGTCCTTTCTTTCTGTGGCCCCTCGGACCAGACCATGATGTGAGTCGGATTGTCCAACGGTCGTCAGTCATTCGGGCAATATGGCCCATTTTAGTTTTAGTGCGTGACTTAGGGCGTCGGTCACTTTAGTTTTGTCTCTGATGGTAGAGTGAGGTATTTTTTGCATTTTTCTTACTTTCATGATACTCCTCTCCATGCTACGCTGACACGAAACTATTTTACTTCTCACTCGGTGTGTGTATTTCCATGTCTGACATGCGTATGTTATTGAAGGAAGTAAGCAGGAGTCCATAACCTTTTTCTTTACTTTTATAGGCATATCACTTTTTAGAACTTCTTTCAAACTCCAAAACTTTCTCCAAGCGCCCGTAATTCTTCTCTCGACTTCTGCTTCGTTGCTTTGATTTGAGAAAGAAATCCGTTTGCCCAAATAAATATAGGAGTCTACGTATTCTAATGCTTTGCCTTCTAGAACAACGGGATACTGATAAGAGTTTGACATAATTTTTGTTTTGCTTAAGTTTATTTCCAGTCCCACATTTCTGCTTGCAGTTTGTAGCGAGCTTAGCATAGTCTCCAATTCTTCTGGTTTTTCCGAGAACAAAGCTATATCGTCTGCGAACCTGAGATGGTTGATATAGTTTCCATTTATATTTAGACCCTTTTTTGTCCAGTTTAGTTTACTTATAACTGATTCCAGTACCGCAATGAAAATCATGGGTGAAATTGGATCCCCCGTCGTACTCCCCTTTTGATCGGTATAAGTGGTCCGGTTGTCTCGAGTTTTACTCGACTTTTACAATGGCTATAGAGGTTCCTTAACACCTCTATGTACTTATTCTCAACTCCTTGAGAACTTAAAGCTCCCCATATCGAAGAGTGAAGGATCGTGTCGAAGGCCTTTTGGTAATCTACGAATATTATATATAGTGGTCTTTGATATTCACGGTACTTCTCTACAATCTGTTCTATTGAGTGAATGTGGTCCACTGTAGAGTATCCTCTTCTGAAGCCTGCCTGGTCGATCGGTTGGTATTTATCTAGAGTTACACTGATTCTCTTTTCAATAATTGATGAAAACAATTTATAAACGGCCGGGAGTAAACTGATTGGGCGGTAATTTGTGATATTCTTCGGGTCGCCTTTTTTATAAAGAAGTATCATTTCTGACTCTGACCATTGGTAAGGAGTAGAACCCGTGTCTAAAATCATGTTAAATAATCGTGCCAAGGGTGTTACTAAATGATGTTTCGCTGTCTTTATCATTTCATTTGTTATTTTGTCCGGGCCTGGAGTTTTTTCTAATTTCAATCTATTTATTTCCCTGAGAATCTCAGGCTCGTCCACCAAACATATTTCTTTATCACGATATGTTTGAGAAATGAAGTTATTAGCATTTTCCGAATCTTGTGCACTGTACAAATCTTTATAAAAAGCGGTTGCTGTGTCGATAATATCTTTTCTCGTTCTTGATTCTTTTCCTGATTTAAGAAGCCCCTCTATCCATGTTTTGTGAGAGCTCAGCTCTCTGTATGCTTTTTTTAAGCTGCTTGTAGTATTCATATGTTTTTCTATTGTACAATTGTATGTAGTTATTTTTAAATTTTGATTAATGACATGATATTGTTCATTGTTTCCAGATATCCATATTATTACTTGTTATTTTTTTCTTATTTATAATGTATTAATCGCCTTTGTTCTTTTTATATATTTTTTATGAGATTTTATGCATAAAGTTTTTTTATGTTTTGATTTTCTTCTTTTTTTATATTTTTTGTCGTCTTGGATACAGGTAATATACCTAATGGTCTCATGTAAACGATTTGGTGCTAACACTGTAAGATTATATTGAAATAGATAAATAAATACATCTAGAGTAATAAAAAACGTCCATGTGTTGGGCCATACCTTGTGTAGCATATGTAGCAGCTGAAGTTTGCGTAGTTTTAATTTTTTAGCCTACTGCAACATTTCGTACCATTACGTGTACGATGTAGGTAGGATAACACTCACGGACAATAGTTACGTTGGGAGATAGAATTGGACCCTTGCGGCACCACGTCTCGTCTGTGGACGTTTATCTACTCTAAACTGCCACTCCATCTACAACCAAACATTTCTCATAGTTTTTATATAGGTAAATTGTCTTGTTACATTTTGGGCTGGAACTTTTTAGTATTAGTTTTGTCTGTGACACAGCATGCAATTTTCTAAATGGTCATGTGCCCGTGAACGTATTAACTATTAAGCAAGTATATTTTCATCTCTCCTGTTCGGAAAGTGTCATTTTCATGAGTAGATAGCCGGGTGGAAAATAGCTTTTCCATCCATAGGGTGGAAAGTAATTTTTTTTTTTACGGAATCAAAGATAATTGCCATCTAGATGCACGTCGTGACCAACTCAATTAAGTAGGTACAATCTAGTCGGCCGTGGTAAGTGGCCATTGAAAAAAGGTCTCCAAAGGTTAGATATAGGCAAGCTTAATTTATTTATATCTAATTATTAAATATAAATATGCATTATATAATACATACTTACATATAATTCTGTCCCTCATTTATTGATAGAATCGTACATTTATATATAACATAAAATTGAAACCATTGGATTTGTTTTTTTTAATGTTGGCGGTACGTATATTTTAACTTTTTTTTCTATTAAAAAATAATAATAATGAAAATTTGCAATAGAAGAAGCGGGAACACGAGATTAAATATAAATACCGTGTATTTTATTGATTATTGGTTAAAAATGATATGGGCATTAATTTAACTCACTCACTTGTGCGTGTAGTATTTTATTTTCCTCGCAGTCGAAACGAAAAGTAGAGTGTTTATCTCGGGTGAATTACCCATTTCACCCTCGAACTATTAGCGCTCTCACTTCGTTCGAGCGCCAGAAATATCTCAGGTGCAATGGGTCACATTCTACCCTTGGATAACAATCTCCTATTTCACCAAAAAGAAAAATCCAGGCTAAAGTAGGACTGGGCAGGCCAGGTAGGACATTGCATTATTTTAAATTTTAATAATACCTAGTATTGATAATATTAGAATAGTGCAAATTAGACGTATTTCTTCCGTCAGCTACTGACGTCCATAGTTCATAATAATAATGGAGTTGTTATGATGGGTTCTACCACAAATCAAACCACAACCACCAAAACATATACGCGTGATTTTTTGACAAAAACATTTTGTTTTCCTGCTATATGATGTAAGCCAGTAAATACAACTTGTTGAAGTTTGCTGTTACTAATTAACTTTCTGAAACTTTCAGAACGAAATGACAGTGGACGTGTAGGTCTGGCATTTTAATTAAATAAATAAATAATAAATAAAAAGGGACAATTATTAATTATTACTCAAATCGACCTAGTCCCAAACTAAACAAACCTTTTGCTATGGGTACTAGACGACGACATACTCGTATATAATAAATAAATACATAAAGATAACATCCATGACCTAGAAATAGGTCATCACACAAATATTTACCCTGGCCGGGATTCGAACCCAGGACCGCCGGCTCAGTATAATTCAGTGAATAAAGGATTTTGACCTTACAAACGGTCCGGTAGTTTTGAATTTTTGATATGTTGTCTAGGATGGTTAGTCAGTGTTTAAAATGCAAAATGCACAATTCCCCCGCCTCCGCGCCCGCCGCCATATTGAAAAAACCGGCACTCTCTTCATATCTTTGCTCATATCTTCCTTTAGGAGCATTTTAGCTAGAAGAAAGCTTCGACAATGTTATATAGAGTTAAATTTACTACATTTTACATTTTATATTTTGTTTCTAGGACAAATAGTTACGGAGATATGCACATTTAAAAAAACTTAAGAAATTGCAATTTCCAACTCAAAAACAAACTTCTGGATTATATCTTCGTTTAAGAGCATTTAAGCTAGAACAGTGCTTGAGCAATTTTGTAGAGAATTAAATTTACTATAATTTGCATTTCAAATTTTGTTTCTAGGACAGATAATTACGGAGATAAGTATGTAAAAAATAAAGTCACATTTTCCGAAAATGTATGTAAAAATGGACATGAGTTTTATAAGCAATTATATTTCCTACATGTTTTAATTTGTCCTAGACTAGTCCGTAACTGAATGACAGCGTTCTAAACCAAGAATTTTGAGAAATTTTCGGAAAATTCGACTTTTCCTGTTTTTTAAATGTGCATATCTCCGTAACTAACCGTCTTTGAAACAAAATTTGAAGTGTATATTATAGTAAATTTAATTCTCTACAACATTGCCCAAGCTCTGTTGTAGCTAAAATGCTCCTAAACGAAGATATAATCCAAAAGTTTGTTTTTCAGTAGGAAATTGCGATTTTTTACGTGTTTTTTTAATGTGGATATCTCCATAACAAACTGTCTTAGAAAAATAAAATAAAATGGAGAATGTAGTAAATTTAGTTCTCTATAACATTGTAAAAGCTTTCTTCTAGCTAAAATGCTCCTAAAGGAAGATATGAGCAAAAATATGAAGAAAGTGCCGGTTTTTTCAATATGGCGGCGGGCGCGGAGGGGGGGGAATTGTGCATTTTGCATTTTAAACACTGACTAACCGTCCTAGACAACATATCAAAAATTCAAAACTACCGGACCGTTTGTAAGGTCACACATAGTACTTTAGTCTCTATTCACCGTATTAGTAGGCATGTGCACTACAAACTGCGGCTACCGCATCGTCCAATCCAATCAAATCAAATTGTCCATTATCTATTATATTTTCTACCTTTTTCCGAATAATCTTCATCTTTGTTTAGTTAACTTCGAAGTACACATACCTATGACCAAATCCCAATATTTTTATTACCGAATTTGCTATTTCCACATTCAAAAACCTCCCCTAATCAAAATGCTATACTGACGTCATCGTCGACGAGACGATGACAGCCGTCCAAATTTCGATAATCAAAAACATTGTTAACCAAACTTCTACAAAGTGTCTGTTCTTAATTTAGCTTTTTTCTAATGAATTGCCGCTTAGCATTCAAAAGATCAAAAACAGAACAGTCAACCTATATTATTTATATCTAGGTATCCATTTAACTTAGTAAATACCTTCCTTTTACGAAGTTCATTGGAAAGGGCCCTCACAAAAGTCTTAAATTAAAGAAACTGTGCTCCATCTTACATCTGAATGCATATATACACGCTCATTACGCGTATCGCCACATCGCCTTATCTAAATGAATCAGACGCATTCGAGCGACAAACTATGTATCCAAAGCCTCTCACTCATCTAATAATATATTCAATTCAACCATCTGAGCTGCCTCTGCGCAAGTTTCTCACGCATCCATACATACAACCACATGTGTGCGTTATATCCATGTGTGCTAAAGGTTATGAAGTTATCCTCTCTGGCATTAACAAATACAACCTCCAATAAACTATACTTCGAGGATGTTAGAGTCGATAGTCGAGAAGTGGACAGTAAGGATGTTAGGCTGTTTCAAAGAGGGTTCTGTAAGTAATTTATTTCATTAGGAGAAGGCAGGATACATGTCCCTCGAGTCTTCACGCAAGAGTGACCGGCTGGTCGAAGCATGTCCAGACGAGAAAAAACACATAATGACCCCATCTTATATTTATGCGAACTCGCGAACCATTTAACTCGATGGAAGAAACTGGTTGGTTTTATCTTTTGTTTAGTTGGTTTCCGGTGGAATAAATTATGGCGCGACAATATACTGTCTGTGTCCTTAGGTTATATGCCTGGCCTCGATTAGGTTTTGTTTTGTATAAATAATTAACAGTCTAAGAGAAGTCCTTTGTTTTTTTAGAAAAACCAGACATCTAAACGTATTTATCTAACGTTGTGTCTTCTGTTAATTTCCAGGATCAATTTATTGGATTGGTGCCGTTACCAAGATTGTTAATTAAAAATTCCTCCAATGTAAGTATAGGAAAGCCTACATATAAATCGAAACAGAATCAGAGTGTTAATATTGCATCTACAATGGAAAACGAGAAGAAAGTCCGAGAAATTTTTCGTGTCGTTAAAATGTCAAAATATTATATTATCCCGTTTATCACACGCTAAACAAAAACGCACCAATGACCCTTCGACATTTACATGACAGTAAGACTGACGCATACTTTGTGAATTATCTATGACACAATAATTGCGACCATCATAAACCCCGCGGAAGCTTAAGATGACATTTGGAGGAGAAAAAATACACATTTATAACTTCATCGGAGCTTGGTGCCCTAGGGCAGTAAACCCACATAGTGTGACATCAGCCCAGCCATGAGAAACCTTTAAAACCCTCAGGCAAGATGCGTCTCAGCTGCTTCACGCTTCAGCAACCACGACCCTTCAGAGTCATCGTCACCCACAAAATAAATACTTAAAGTTAAAGCACTTGAGTTCCTTATACAACCACTAGTTCAATACAGCCAGGAGTCCAACAGAAACTCTTGAATAGTAGTACTTAAGCATGCAGTATAAAGGTTTGGATCGCAATGAGGGAGGATGCTCGGTGAGAACAGTCACCTACACGAATGTCCTTATATAGGTCGAGGTATGTGTAAAAATTCAAAGTTTTTGCACGTTTTTGAGGCCGTTAAATTGGATGCGGTTGTAGGATATAAAATATAATGAGAGAAATATTGAAGCAGAAAGATATAGATATCGAAATGGGTTTTGTAGAACCGTTTAATCGTTAATTTAGAGGTTAGACTCTTTCTCCGCAAAAAACTACAAAAAGCCGATCCTAACATGAGTGTAGTTACCTACAAATACATGTACAGTCCATATTTCTAATGTAATATTTTTCTTGTTGTATGTTATAAATTATTTACTTTCGTCGTCGACTGTACATGTTTAGCATAATGAACGCCATACGTTAACGCGCGTGGATAAATTTTGTCTACTTTCATATTCCGCGGCTGTCACGCAATATTTTTAGAGATCCGTAAACGAAGGTTCATGACACTTCCTTGAGGCACGCAGCCTGTTGTTCACAAATTTAAGATTAATCGACTTTTAGAATTTAGACAATCCCTTAATATTTTAACCACATTTGACCGAATTATGACATGTCCGGTCAACTAATTTGATTCTTAGGCCATTTCGTACCTTGTCACAGTGAACGTCAATATGACAGCCGCTTGAAATCTCATATCATTGTCATTGTGACAAAGTTCTAGGTATAGTAGCCTAGAAATCAAATTGCTGACTGTAAGTATCTATTGTTGCAATCAATTATTCTGTTTTTAACTATGACTATATCTCACTTTTATTTTTATGACGAACATAGTATATAATTGCATGTGAATTGTCTTAGCGTAATTTATACTCACATTTTATATTATTAACAAATAAATCTAATCTAATCTAAAAACACGTCAAACGTAGCTGAATATCTTGAAGACTATATTGCTTTTATTTTAACCAAACATTGCTAAAAACCATCGACAGACAACTTTCGATTAAAACCCGGACTCATATCGGACCAACCGTTTGGAGACGCCACCGACAGACACACAGAATACACATGTTAAACTTATAGCCCTCGTGTTTTTTTGGGGTAAAAAAAGATATTATTGTGGAGAGTGGCGACCTCTACAATCTAACAATAGAGGTACCTAATAAGAACTCAACCTTCACCTTGATTTGGATTATATATGACAAAATATTCTCAACAGATCAATTTTCAAACAAGTTCAAAAATGGATGAGGTTCTCATTTCTGCTGTATTTTTTTATGTATGTAGTATATATAATATACTTCATATAAATATTTCCAATCCAATTTTATAATATTCAAGTAGTATAGATTACGGAACCCTCGTAACGCATTAATGAGTACGCGTAGTAGCTAGTCGTTTCATCGCTATATTTTCACGAATGAAATGTTTGCTCTTATCATTTCCGGGACAAATTCCTTTGTTGTTTTTGTTTTGACTAATAATTCTAAGCACATGACGAAGTGACTTGGAAACACTTATGGATTCGGTTTTCTCGCGTATTCCATAATAAGTAATATTTTTAACCGACTTCAAAAAAGCAGAAAATTCCTAATTAAAATTTGATAATCATTTTCTTATTTTACCTACCTATTATTATTTTTTTACCTATAGTAAAACTTCTTTTTGTCGTAGTATTTTTTTTTACTTTCTTAAGCCCGTCACACACGGAGCTGTAATATAAATATTAACATATATTACCTTACGATATATTGCGATAGGTTGCGTACTATTTGATATAAAAATATCCTAAGATATTTCTGCTATAGTTTTGTGTGTGACGGACTTTATTTGGAAAGAAATTGTATAAATTGGTCCAACAAGATTATCCACAAGTTTCCAAAGTCAATACAAAAGGAAAACTAAATAAAAATTTCGAAAAAGCATAAAAAGGTGGCGGCCACCGATTGGTCAAAGCGACGTTGCCGCTCAGCCATCCCGTCGAGATGTGCATCTTCTGTCTCACTCCCACTACGGATTCTCCGCGATATCCTGTCTCTCTCTAATGTCCGCAGGATCGTCTCGCTTCAAGACGCAACTGAGATAATTTTATCTGAAAGCTTTGAACTTCGAACGTGACTTTTTTTTTAATGCAAGGGCCAATGGAATTCACGTTCAGCGAGTGTTTATAAACTTCACTGGCTGGCTCTACATACACATGCGATCATTGTTTTTTAAGTAGTTATTTAATGTAATTAATTTATATTCAAATAAGTAGGTTTTTGTACTCTCGCCAGTTAGCGCCGAAACGTAGATCAAACCAGGGACCTAATTCGAGAATGCCGTTTGAGAGATCGGAAAACGTCAAAACTCTATTAGATAACAGTGATATCGCCTATGAACTGTCATTAAATTGCGATGAGCTTCAAGTGACATATCTCATCTCAATTTTGGAAATACGAAGGCGATATATATTGTCAAAAATGCTATTCATGCATATGATTTCTGTTTTGAACGAAACGTAACTGACTAATTTCACGCACTACACGGTCAAGTTAAAGTATGCGCTTGTTATTTATGCCGTCACATACAAAGGAAACGCAAATTAAGCGCCACCGGATTGACGAAGTTGCGATGTTCCAGGGATATCGCCACTTATCAAGTAGGGACACGTCAAAAGTGACGGGTGGCGATGAAATGGAGAGATCTCCTTCATCACTCTAAAATTGGTCGAATTACCCCCCTGTACATTGCATTTGACGAACTTGTACTTTAAACTAGTATGTTTGTTATACTGGCAGCTGGGCATCCATGGATGGTTATAGATTATAGGATCATCATCTATTTAAGAGCATGGCCCTTATCGGTGTAGTAATTTCCAGCTCATCTACACTCCGCTTGATGTTAGGTCATGTTATATGTCACGATAACTACATCAAAGGGATAATAGAAGGAAAAGTGAAAAAAAAGGAAAAGAGGAAGACCAAGATGGCTGGACGTATATATGGAGCAAATAAAATAAAAAAATAAATGTCTCATCATAATAAAGAAGTAATCGGTTTTGTTTTAGGATATACACTTTATATTAAATTTTTATCATTTTTGTCCTTACCGTTTTAAAATTTACAACAGATTATACTGTGTGACATATCTCGCCAAAAAAATTATGCAAATGTCTTACTTATTATCTAATCACATTATATTAAATTATTCATAAATATGCCAGCCGGAAATTATCTATAACATTCATACCTGCGCTGCGCTAACTCCGGGCACCGATACTAAAATGATGTAGCATAATATTTTATCGACAAAAAATATATCGATGTTACTGTCAAGATCTAAATGTTATAAACGTGTTTTTTTTCTCTCCATTTTAAAATTAAAACAATAAAACGTTTACTATTCGTCTATTTTAAAATAGTTTT
Organism: Apotomis betuletana; assembly: GCA_932273695.1. Taxonomy (NCBI): domain Eukaryota; kingdom Metazoa; phylum Arthropoda; class Insecta; order Lepidoptera; family Tortricidae; genus Apotomis; species Apotomis betuletana. The sequence continues at coordinate 6,831,697 of OW026318.1, read as the reverse complement.
CATAGTTAGTATACAATCATTATTTTTTCCATATTCGTCGGTATAAAAGATTGCCGTCTAGACGAAAATATTAACTTTATCAGACATGATATCGTACTTTTTTATAGTAATCGACATATTTTTTATCGCTATCAAATCTCTATGAGCGTGCCCCGAGTTAGGACAGGTATGAACATTACATTTAACTATTAAGTATTCATCATATCTATTGGTATGTTTCTTGAGTTACCACAAAAGTCCTGTGGTTCAATATTCTGATGCGCGGATGATCAGTGCTCCGAGGGTCGAGGTCGCCTCCTTCTAGGGTTGTCAACTTTTTTGACAAGAAATAAAGTACACTTAGGTCTGAAAAGGAAAATAAACAGTATTTTAGAAAATTGACAGTATGGATTTTTTTGTTTTAAATACATATTTTTAGGGCTTCTCGCACATTTATCAATTTAGCGAGATTTTTAAAAACTTCGTAAGCCTCAACACAATCTCGTCCCTCTCGGGGTGTAATAGACAAATTGCTATAGATTTTTTACTTTAATATGACAAAGATAATACGTTGTCAGCGAACAATGTAAGGGAAATGATAGGGATTGCGATCGTGATTCGATTTACGTAGTAGCTCTACAGGTCTATGGATACTTTATATACTTTATTTTTGTTCAACAGTAAACAATATCATGAAATGATTTATTTAAATGCATGTGGGAAATCGGGCAACTTTTCAGGCGTACATATAGGTTTAAATTATTATATTAATATATTATGTAGATCTGCTATTATTATAGACCCACCATTAAACCAATATTTATCACAAATAATATAAAAACTGCAAGTATAATATACAAGAAAAACACAAATGAATTAATTAACTTAAATGTCAAAATTAATAATGATAATAATAATAATAATATCGTTTATTGCATATCACATAGCTATAAAGGTAGGTACAATATAGGGCAGTTTTACATGTGATGCCCTGAATAGGGCGCAGCAATATGAGAGGGCATCTACAGCTTAATAACTATTATTTTTAAGAAAGTTATACATACCAATTTTTATGACTTCAGATTCTACACTTTATCATTAAAGAAATCGTCTATATTATAGTAGCATTTATCGACTAAATAAGCTTTTAATTTTGTACAGAACGATTTTAGTTCGGTCTCATTTTTTATAAAATTAGGTAGGTGGTTATAAATTTCTATTGTCATATAGTGCGGGCTGGATGTAACGAACTTTATGTAGAATTAAATTAGTAAAACACTATAATACTATTTTAACCGTATGGTTGGCAACCCTACCTACTCCATTGTTCTCTATTACACGAAACTGGGAACTTTCGGCTGCGAGATGACGAATCACCGATGTATCTCGAGACTCGAAGGAGATTTATTTATAATTTTATTATTTCAAATGGTCTGAATGTTTACAATGAAGCGAAAAATTTAAAAATTTAATGGTTAGCAGACGTTACTGCTTTAATAAAAATAACTAAATGGTCTGTTTTACTAAAATTTTATGGGACCAACTTGGACATGCCTACTCTAGAATAAAACATATTTTTTGAAAATCGGTTCATAAATTACGGAGTGCTGAGGTAAAAAAATATAATCGATCCTCCATAATCCTTTTTAAAGAAGACATGTAACCTGCGACAGGTGCGTGCGCACGCGCCTACTGATCAATGGATCACTCCAGTGGTGGCCACATTCGTGCTACCTATGTGGCATTCAATTGTTTATATTTTTAAGTATAAATAATTTATTTAAATGTTGTGTGTAAATCGTAAAGTGAGTTTGTATATTGAAGATACGCTCATGGAAAAATAATGCGGGTCACTAACTCTATGTTCCCCGATTACTCGACTGCTGAGCAGAGATGGGCATTAATCGATTAAAAAAATATCGACTTCGATTAACGATTAACTAATCGTCATTTTAATCTATTAAATTTCACGATTAATTCTCGATTAAAAGTTGAACCACGCTAATTGGTGCATTTTACAAAAATACATCATATTATCTTCTCATGCGTAAACCAGAAAAAAACATTCTAGTGTGCTGTGTGAAATAAACTTGTTACAGTAATACACAGTGGTTTTTATAGTGCAGTACTCTAAGATTTCCTAGGTAGACAATACAATACAATACAATAATTCTTTATTGCACACCAACAAGAAAAATGTTACAATTGAAACCTTAATTTATAAATGGTAGACAATAGGTGGTCTTATCGCTAAAGAGCGATCTCTTCCAGACAACCTTTGGGTAGAAGAATAAGTAAAAATAAACGATGAAAGAGTAGGTGGTGAGATAAAAAATCAGCAACAAAAATAACATAAAGTATAAGTCATACACATACTTAAATAAATATATATAAAGATAAACATACATATATACAAATAATATACATATATATAATATAGGCAAAAATACACATATACACAAGAAAAATAATAAAAACAACACAGCTGATACCCAACTTAGCTAAGAAAATTACCAATAGCACACAATAAGCTATGGGAGCGACAAGTAGTAATCTTTTAATTTAATCTTAAAAACAGATAGTGATTTAGCCTTCTTCAGATCCAATGGAAGAGAATTCCACAATAGAATGGCTTTAAATGTAAAAGAATTCGAATAAAATTTAGACTTTGCAGCCGGAACAGAGAGTAAATAATTTTGAGCGCATCTAACTGATAACAGGTAACTAAAACGATCTTTAAGGTAGCGGGGAGTTGCAGGGTTAAAAAGAATACTATAGAGAAGAGACAGAATATGAAAGTTTCGACGAAGGCGGATAGGGAGCCACTTGAGTTGTGAACGAAAACTAGAGACATGGTCATACTTGCGTAACCCAAATATGAACCTAATGCAGACGTTTTGAATACGCTCAAGTTTGTTAAGTTGCTCCTCCGAGAGGTCAACATAGGAAACATCGGCGTAATCCAAAATAGAGAGGAGTAAATTTTGAGCAAGGGTAATTTTAGTAGCGATGGGAAGAAAATTACGAAGCCTCCGCAGTGAAGCCACTGAGGCAAACACATTCCTACTAACCTCGCTGAGCTGAGGCACCCAAGAAAGAGTGCGATCCATGATAATACCTAAGTTTTTAACTTGCAGAGAGAAAGGAATCAGAACGCCATCGAACTGAATAGGTGGCAAGTTTGCAAAGTCGACTTTGGCGATCATCTTAGAGCTGCCAATGATAATAACTTACAAAAAATATCTTATTTCTTCCTAATATTAATGAAGAGAAAATTTATCTAATTAATTTATCAATAAAAATTTAATCGTTGGATATTAATCTACGATGAACTTAGTCGGGATTAAATTAATCGGAACTGGTACGATTAACTATTAACTAATCGTATTGTTAATCGCGATTAAGTAGGTTAATCGTTAATCGTTAATCGATTAACTTTTGCCCATCTCTGCTGCTGATGTCAGTCAGTCCACGTAGCACACAGTCTGCATAAGCGTTTATACAGCCCCTATAAGGCTTATTTCAGCTGTATAAGGGCTGTAAAAGCGCCATGTCCGTCTGTCCGTCTGTCCTTCTATCCTTCTGTCCGTCTGTCCGTCCGTCCGGCTTAGCTTCGTGATCATTAGTAGGTACTAGAAAGCTGAAAGTTGGTATGGGTATGTGTATGTATCACGCCGACAAAATGGTAAAAAAAAAAGTTTTTTCGGGTACCTCTCGTACAGCTAAAGTGGGGGTAAAAAATTTTTTTCGTTCCAAAGGTAGGTGTGTCGTGTCGTTGAATAGGTCTTTTAAAAGTAGGGGTCTTCAAACACTATTTTTTGATAAAGTCAGCAGTTTTGTAAATAGTCGCTTCGGAAATCCTAAAAATAGCGCCCCCCTCTAACTGGCCTTATAAGTACTTTCAATCACTGGTCTAAAAATTATGGAAAAATTCATGAAAATGAAGCCTTGTAAGTACTTTCAATGAAAACTATCCATACTAATATTATAAATGCGAAAGTGTCTGTCCGTTACCTCTTCACGCCTAAACCGCTGAACTGACTTAGATGAAATTTGGTATGGAGATAGTTTGAGACCCGGGAAAGGACATAGGATACTTTTCATCCCGAATAAATTTTGCGTTCCCGTCGGATGAGCGGGTAACACCGCGGGGCACAGCTAGTATTGAATAAAATCGGTCGAGCCGTTTTTGAGTTACCGCAAAATTTCATAATTTTCTTTAAGGCCGTTCCCTGAGCCAGAACCCCGAGCCCCTCCTCAGGCCACCCGTCCCTGTCACATCACAGTCACATTTCAAAAGAGTGACGGAGACAGAGCTTGCGGGTCGTAAGGCGATATCTTTTTTCGTAAGAATTTGTCGATGATTATTTATTTTAAAAATATTGGCTTCAATTATTGAAATTCGGAAGCTGTAAAATTACTATTTTAGTTATGATTGATTTTTCTCCTTTTTTTGTTTCATAGTGTCAAGTAGAAAAAAAACAAGTAAAGTTGGAGTAAAAATTCGAATTGGAGGTTACTTTGGGAATTAATTGTATCGAGCGAAGTGTTATGAATCGTGTATCGAATGCTGTGTTATTAAAGATAATATAATCAAGAATGATATATATTTTTCCCTCGTTTACTAATATCAACGTTTCGTAGAAAAATAGGATAATTTTTGGGGTATTTTTGCAAATCTGGCTCAGGGAACGGCCTTAAAATGTCGTAAATGCCGCGCGATACTTATACTTCGAACGTTAAACACATACATATTATAATTTAAACTACTATAGTAGTGGCAACTACGGAACCCTACACTGAGCCATTTTTTTTTATTGACTTTAGTGATTCCAAAATATTTGTCCGTGGGTATATTTCCCTAAAGATTTTTTTTTGTATGTAGTAGGTATGTATGTTGTGATTGTGACTGTGTGTTTGTGAGTTCATCACCAACTTATTTTTGGTATACTGGTAGAATCGTTATAAAACTGGTAGCTACTTTTCAAGATGAAAATTTTAAGTCTTTGGAGAAGCAGAAAATAGTGTACTTAATCACTTTTTCTTACGTGCAGACGAAGTTACGAACACTGTAGTTTTTTTATTCGTATTTTAAGAGGCCTTATTCCTTTTAAAATGCTGGTTGTTTTAGACATTTTTTTTCTCTATGATCAAACATATTTCTTAACATATTATCGATGTTACTACCTAGAACTGTGCTATTGAAATGTAAATTTGAAACCTACAGTCTGATTTTTTCATTGATAATTTTTGTTCCTAAAACTACTCGAAGTTGACAAAATTCACACGAAAAATTTGTTATTTCAACTTATTTTCGACTGCACGCAATGAAAGCATGAAATAGCTATGTTACCTAGAACTCGGGGAAAAGTATTATTTACTTCAAAAAGTTGGTTGAAATTATCAATTTATTTGTCATTATGAAAAAAAAAACATAAAGGAATAAGGCCTCTTAACAAGTTGCGCAAGACATAAATTCGTTATATTACGCAGTCCAGAGAGGCAGGTGCGCCCGCGCACGCAGGAGCGCTATCAGATGAATGGGGTGTAGGAACTATCGATTGACAGGCCGCATTTTACAGGCCCGATGTTCTTTGTGTAGGCCGAGCGCAAGCGTCGGTAACTATCGTGCATTTGAACATGAAAATATATAAAAATTAAATTTTATGAAAATGTAATTTATGAATTATTTTTTTGTTATTGTCACTTCTTAAAGAAAATAAAATTGTTTATGTTTGTAAGATTTTAAGATTAAAATAAACATTATGAGTAAAAAAAAATTAAAATGTTTACGTAGGTACCTACATATATATATTTGCTTAAGAGGCCTTATTCCTTTTAAAATGGTGATCGTTTTAGACATTTTTCTATATGATTAAACATGTTTCTTTACAATTTATTGGTGTTACTACCTAGAACAGGGCTATTGGGATTTATTCAGTGGCGTAACTATACCATCTGGGGCCCGTGGCAAATTCTTTTGATGGGGCCCTATCAGTAAAAATCGTCCCGTTGTACTCAGTCTAATTTTAATAAACTTCGAAATTTTCAGCGTGCTCAATTACACGTTGTATGTCCCACTAATGACCACTGTAGTCCCCACGCTAGCCCAATTTGTATTGGAGACTTCACATTCATCCATAGAACATAATATCTAAATGCATTCATCATCTATTCGCTAGCTTTTCGGTGAAGGAACAACATCGTGAGGCCTGCATACATTTGCAATGAAATAGAAATAACAATTTAATTTCATTAAGATGTTTACTAAAAAAAAATATTTCTTAAGCTTTTTGTTCCGCAAAAGTGTCTATCACATCATCAAAGTTTAAAGATCGGGCCATACAATTTTCAATAGACAGAATAGCCAAGTTACATAACCTGTCTTGTCTCATAGAGTTTCTTAAATAGGTTTTATCAATTTTAGTTTTGAAAATGATCGTTCAGCACTAGCTGTAGTCACAGGAATTGTAAGAAATAACATTAATGCAGCGCATACTTCAGGAAAGCTGCAGGACATAAAATGATTTTATATTATTAATAAATCAGCAAGGTCTCTAATACACAAAGATTTTTCTATTTCGTCTCTAAGAGTGGAATTAAAACTGAGAATTTCTCTGGCAAATGATTCAGATATGTCTCTTTTATATATCTCAACAAATTCTAGAGCTTTTTTTAATAGATCAGTATCATTTAAAACTTAAAGTGGAAGGCTGCAAAACACTGAAATTTGAAACAATTTCATTCATTGGAAGGAAACGCTTCAGTTGGTTTATGATGTCGAATACTCGATAAAATATGTTCACTTTGAACAAACTTTCCGGATCTTGGAGACGCTCATCTTCGCAAAGCTCATCAAAATGGCGTTTTACCTTCCTCTGACGAGTTTTTGAAAATTCAGGGGTAATGGACCATTTTTCTGCTACACTATTTGCTTCCATTTTAAAATTTTCAAATTCATGTCGATATCTTTCCAATTCTTCTAGATAAATTTTCAAATGTTTTAAGGCATTTGAAAGATTGGTGGCTTTAGACTGAAGAGCTATAGAGGCTGCATCGATAGTAAGTAGGATCTTGCAACGGAACCAATAACATAATAAAATTTTAGTTTTCGATGTTCTTTTTGAGTGAAACAGCTTCATTTCTTTCATCTGATTTGCCATTTAACAGAACTGTTTTCGTATTAGTAGCGCTTTTTGGACTTCAACAAACCGAACTTTTAAAGCAAAAACGGCATCATAACATAACGTCCTGCCCATCTACTAGGGTTTAATGTTTTTAATGTTATTGAAGTTGAAGACTCACTTTCTTTATTAGATATAAAACTTGATAAAATATTCCATCTTTTGATACTAGGTATGCCCAAAAAATTCTAAATTTGTTTAACTGTTCCAAAAAAAATTGCTTTGGGTATTGTTTAGGTTGGTTGAAATGCTTAACGATTAACTTGAAATTGTATTATGGTCTTTAGTTGTCTCACTTTGGATTTTAAGCAAAACTTATAAAAATATACTTTTCAAATAAAATAAAATACTCAGATACAATGTAAAAAAACATTTTTGAGCTTGTGGCCTCTTGGGCCGGGGCCCTTTTGGGTCGGGGGCCCGTGGCATTTTGACAGCCCTGCCACCCTATTGTTACGCCACTGGATTTATTGGTATATATTTGAAACCTACAGTTTGAATTTTTCATTGATAATTTTTGTTTCGAAAACTACTCGAAATTGACAAAATTCACGCTGAAAATTAGTTTTTTCAACTTATTTTCGACTGCACGCAATAAAAGCATGAAAAAGCTATGTTACTTCCTAGAACTCGGGGAAAAGTATTATTCACTTCAAAAAGTTGGTTGAAATTATCATTATATTTTGTCATAATACGAAAAAAATAAATTTCAAAAGGAATAAGGCCTCTTAAGGGCTGCATCATTAAATTCGGCGAACCCGGACAAAGACTTAAAAACTTCCGGACATATAGCGTAAATCGCATTTTTTTCCCGGACGTATCCAAAAATAATATCATTAAAAAACACGCTTTATGGATTTTCCCCGGACACTTTTTGAAATTCCCCTGGGCGGCCCCGGACGGCCTCCAAACTAGGACAAATCCGGGGAAACCTGGATGGATGGCAGCCCTAGCTTAAGGGGATATTTTGCCATACACATCCCTCCTCCAAAACTTAACCAATCGTAACGCAATTTTGGCAACTGAATGGGAAGGAAATGTTACATCCCAAGTAGCACAACTGGGTCTAAATAGCTCGTATATCATATCTAATTAGATGCTTAAGTGAAATTTACCACCATGACTAAGTGCTATATAGGTGGCAAGAACCCTTATGCCACCAGTATAGAACCAAAAGGAGAAAAATTGCAGCCTATTTTTGGTGCTAAATAGAATCCATAAGAGATCTCACAATTACCTTAAGTGGTAATTAGAACTATGGGTGAAAGTTATGCGTCCATAAGAGATCTCACAATAACCTAAGTGGCAATTAGAACTAAGGGTAAAAGTTATGCGCAGTGAACGAATGAAAACATTTCAGTTCGGTCAATGAGTGATAAATGAGTCGCCAAAATTATCTTTGAGTGGCGAGGCAACTGTCAAATTGTGTTTTATTAAAAGTAATACGTGATCTGCCATATTAATTTTGGATTTATACGTCTGATTAAAACTTTACGTTATACAAGCATTGAAATAAGCACGAAATTCTTGCGATTTTTTTTTACTGTGAAACTATAGTATGTTTTCTTTGCAAATTTCGACGCGCCTTTCATTTGATCAGGAATATTAAAAAAGAGAGTGCTAAATTAAATAAGGAATAGATACTGATAAGAAATAAAACTGTTAAAAACCTGACTTAATGATTGTAGGTTACGTACAATGTTAAATTAACATCGTCACAACTATCAAAAATCTGTGATTATGCGTGAGTGTGATAAAATTCTGGTTAAAATAATCAATTTTCATAGGCTTCCACTTGTAAACATGGCGAAACAAAAAAGATCCTACAGTGTTTATTTTCACTTACCTATTTGTTCCTTATTTGGAACTATCAAGTCTAATAATCACTTATTTGTATCTTGCGAGTGGCAAAGCAGTGAATGATATTACCAATAGTAATTATTTGCTCTTTTGTAGACTACTAAACAAGCAAGACTATTAAATATATTTTGACAAGGCGCAAATAGGAACAATAATAGAACTTTTAGTTCGTTAGTGGTTTGAAATAAGTGAAAATAACTGCTTTTGGTTCCAAGAACCTCCTATTGAGACCTATTTATGCGTTGGAGTGGCAATAAGGTACTTCTTAGGCCTTAAAGTTGCAATATTTTTTGGTTCCAAAAGAGCCGTAAAATTATCCCTTTAGCCACTATTGGTGATATAATTCGCTATTTTACTAGTCATTTGGAACTTTTAGTTCCAAATAAGGGTATGTTCCCACTTATATGTAAAAGTTGCTTATAAGTGATTTTAAGGCCTTATATAGCACTATTGCTTCTTATTGAGTGACTATTTGAACCTGCATGCAACTTTAAGTAGCAAAATCGACTTTATCCCACCATAAGTAATAAAGTAGAAACAAAAAACGTTCCTATGCAACTACAAGTGATAGGATGAACTCATATACAGTTTTGAGTTGTGTTTAAAGCTATAAGTTGTATCAAACACTGTTAAACCACTCATTTAGAACTTAAAGCTATAAGATAAGCTGCAAAATTCACTAATGTGCTGCTTGGGATGTAAAATTTGTATACTCGGCGTCTGTTTGGAGCGAAATTTTGGCCAGAACCCCCTGATTTTATTACAAATGTATAGTTTTCAGATTTTTATACGTATTTGTTGTATGTGACGATATTACTTGCCAAATTTCATAATTCTAGGTCATCGGAAAGTACCTACCCATCATTTTGATTCCTTTGAGAGTGTCGAAATGTACGTTTTTTGCGACATAAAGGGCCGTATCTTTTTTTCACGTTAACGTAGAAGTTTGATTTTTTCACAGCTTCAAGGAACCGTAGACATGAGTATATGGTGTTAATTCATTTCGATACCTCCACGCGTTCTCGAGATAAAGGGTCTTGACAGACAGACAGACGGACGGACAACAAAGTGATCGAAAGGGTTCCGTTTTTTCCGATTGAGGTACGGAACCCTTAAAAGTGACCAAGCTGAAACGAAAACGCTTCGCTCGCTCGGTCAAGGCATCAAGTAGGACAATGCACCATAACATTAACCCGAAGATGACACACGACGAATACAAATAGTATTTTCTGTGTCATATTAATAAGCGGTTTGTCGTGACTGCTGGCCGCATGCGAGCCGCGCATCCATCATCGGATGTAAGAAAGTTAATTGATAGGCTTCATGATCAATATATTTTGAATTAATTTGTACATTAACTGTACCAATATTCAATTTGTTCATGAAAGTAACAACATTAGGTTAGTACATAAAGCAATAAAAAAGATAAGTATAAAACCTTAATCTAAATAAACTATATTATAATAAAAAACCGGCCAAGAGCATGTCAAGCCACGCTCAGTGTAGGGATCCGTAGTTGCCCATCCTTCAAAATTTTTCCAATTTTTTTTTGACCCGTGGTTGAAAAGTTAGATCAATTTTTTGGATTTCCGGAGCGAATATTTACAAAACCCCTTTCTGGTTTGGACATCCCTATTATTTTTAAAAAACCTATTCAACGACACCCCACACTAGTGTTGGAACAAAAAAAAATCACCCCCACTGTACGAGAGGTACCAAAAAAAAAATTGTTTTGTTTTTATTTTACCATTTTGTCGGCGTGATACATACACATACTCATACCAAATTTCAGTTATCTATTAGTACCAATGATCACGGAGCTAAGCCGCGGACGGACGGACAGACGGACATGGCGAAACTATAAGGGTTCCTAGTTGACTACGGTACCCTAAAAAGGGTCATAAAAAGAATACCCTATCTAAAAGGTCCGCCTGCAGCATGGTCCCCAGTATGCTGGCAGCGTTACCTCTTTGTATAGTCAGAGAGATCCTCTGGCAGAGGTAAGCTCTGGGGTCTCCCGAAGCGTCGATCAACCGTTTCGACAAGGCCTTCATGAACATTCTCATGTCAGCCGACCAAGAGCCCAATGTTTTGACTGCAAGCGCCGCAAATTCGTAGTTCTTAAGTACACGAAACGACAATAATTTGCGGCGCTTGAAAATTTGGGCCTGGTCAGCTGCAGCGCCGGCCTTTGAGCTTGTCGCCTGGTTGTGGGACTGCGCGAAAGTGTCGACACACGTGGCGTCCCATACCAGTGCCCTGCCCAGCTTCCACGGCACCAACGTTGCTCCGTCGGGCTGCTTGCCATCGTCTCTTGCCTTACCCAAGGGTTCAAGGACCGCAGGCACAGGCGTGCATTAGTATATAATATCGATCGTTTGTAATTATGTACCTCATGTCTTAGATATTATACAAACTCCCTCCACCATCCAAGATTGCGTTCTAGGTTAGGATATAGGTATCAATGAACTTAGCTGACTTCTTTAATATGAGAACCGTAATAATTATAATATTTTCACTCAATCGGCGCCGCCCCTCACTGAAAAGAACAATTATTTCCCCTGTTGTTTAAAGAGAGCACGAGTCATTGTCAAAACAGCTCGTGCCACACTCATAATATTTGGTCTTACAGTCGTTCAATATTTTTAATTGCGTAAAGATATCTTTAAAGACTTGTCGCACTTGGGTGTATTGATACACCTTGCTATAATAGGTATAGGTACAATCAGCTGCAGAATTGAATGAATTCATTTATAAATGAGCCAATTTGTGTACCTAGCCCATAGTACATTAAATGGCATGATTTATTAAACATTGATAGCTTGGAATTATATTTTTAATTCTTACACTTCATCACAACCTCTTTCCGAATTTACGTTGGATTGTAAAATAATCACAAAGATACAGATTTACAAGCAAAACTACCATACAACCACTTTCGTTATTATTTCATGAAATTTATACTTTACTTAAATATTTTATTTCCAAACACATTTAAGTATGTTCTTCTTAATCATTTTTTTATGTGGGCAAAAATTGCGCACCGAAACATAACAGTTATATATTTATATTTATTTAGTTGCCTAGCAACATTGTAATTATCAAAAATAATTTCTTAATGCATGATTTTAAATAAAAAACAACGATATTGATGATATCGTCTCATAATAATCAAATATGCATATATGCCTATAAGGTCAGTGAAATTGAGCATTTGGTTATAACACAAAACGAACATAATTCGAAGTGAGCTCACCCCATCTGCACCCTGTCCCCAAGACATGCGCCCTGACTTCCTGGAGGGTCATATCCGGCCCTTCCTGTGTTGCGCAGGTCGCCATGACAACGGCACAGGTGATTGGGCATTACGTATGAGATATTACGTACTAGCCCCATGCGCCCTGGCTTCTGGCTGGGCCAGATCTGGCCCTGTTTGCTAACGTAAACCAAATGTTTACAATGAAACGAACAATTTAAACATTTAATAGTTCAGGCAGGGTTCGAACCTGCGTTTCCAACGGCGTCCTACTCCTACCTACTGGACCACTGAACAAGATGCGAGGCCATTGATTTTTTCAACCGGTTGCTTCTGCATGCCTTAGGGTGGCATCGTAGCGCCATCTACTGTAAAGATTCAGGCTTTATGACCGGCACCATCGTCTCAAATTATGTTGAGAATTGAGTGGTCCAATAGGTGGGACTCTCGTCGCCCATGTTGGCCCGGAAAGCCGTTGGAAACGCAGGTTCGAACCCTGCCTGGACTATTAAATGTTTAAATGTTTCGCTTCATTGTAAACATTTGCGTATGAGATATTACGTACTAGCCATATAGAGAGAATATTGAGTACTTCTAAGACATACCTACGCTCTGGCTTCTTGAAGGCTCATATACGATCCTTCCTGTGTTCCGGAGGACGACGGCACAGGTTATTGATTGGGCAACTTTAGAGATATTGCGTACTAAAATTACATTTAACATACAGGGTGTAATCGTTAAACGCGACTAGGCGATAATTCTGTAACTATAAAAGACATCAGAACATTTTAAACTAGTATAGAAAGTAAGTAGTAGGTAAGTAACCCAATGAGTAGAAGTAGACCCACATCAAAATATTTTGATAAGTCATCTTTTCTATTTTTATCTTCATATTTTGTGGCCATGAAAATTTGTGTGTTTTCATAAAAAAAAATCACGAATGCAAAGGGTCTGTAGGTGTGTCTCTATGCATCAATCAACATTAAAGTAAGTTTATTTAACTTAAGTTGAATGCACATGTAGAGTGTCAAAGTCAAGAACTCAGGTCAAAACTTTAAGTTAGGAGATATTCATAATTGAAAATTATGGCGTTTGTAAGTTATTTCTCTACTTACGTATGTATTCTGCATGCAAGTGTGGATAAACTATAACAGGTACGAGTAACAAACACAGAACCCTCTCTACAGAAGGGAGGGGTGCGGCCGGAAGCCGGACGCAGTGGGGAGAATCGGGGAGATTGACTGGCGATTTTTATTTAAAACGTTCGTTCACTTTGTGGCCTTAGGAGTCAACACTAGGGGTAGTACAATACACTCTGTATACTGTTGTAAATAAAATTGTATTGAAGGTAAAATTTTCTATGGATATTGGTCATTATTTAAGGAAAAATCTTAACAGCACGATGCAGGATATGTGTATGCCATCTGTTGGTAAAATTTTATTTCTTCGCCGAATCGGCTTGATATATTTTAACCAATTTTGGCACATTACACATATTTGGTACCTATAACATTTTCTTTTTAGCCGTCAACTTCTTGAGGTTGCTATAAACCTGACCCAACCTCATGGTATCTTTACGATGACCCTCTTAAAAATCATGCAAAACGTGGCAAAACTAACGGCATCACGAAAAAAAATACAACGAAATTAACGAATTTAAGTTTCATTGTCGTTGAATCTTACTTTCTTAAGAATACGATTCTTAAAAAAAAATATTGTTTAGAAATACCTAGGCCTTGATAAATTAGGATTGTTTGTAGTTTAATTTGTAGTAATAATTAACGTATTTTCAACTGCAAAATTAATTACGTTAATTTGCAAGGATCGTTGCATTATTTCTACTTCTGTCAAAGTGGTAAATGGGTCAAAACTGTCACGAAAGGAAACGCGTAAGTAATTAGCCCCCGCCATCCGTCTTGTCACAAGTCGACACCCTTATTATAATTCATAAATTCATTATTCTATTTTTATTATGCGGTTTACATAATATTAATTGTTTGTTATTTGTTGTTATAAAAAAGTTTCTCTACTGGCGAATTGTAATCAAAATAATTGACTGAAAATCAGCATAGCATAGGGAAAAATGTTTAATACAATCAGCATCGTTGAACGGATAATAAGGAGCCTTAAAAAACAACAGGCTGTCTAATCGTTCAGCGATCTCTTCCAGACAAACTTTGAAATGCCTATAAGTTTTACGTAAAGAAACCCCAAACATAAAAAGACATTCGACAGCCAAGAAAGCCTGAATTATCGACCAAAGTGACATCTGGCGAAGACCCCCAACGTCCAAATCCAATAAGATGGCTCGATGAGAAACCTATCAAATTACAAAGCTATTTTACAGACAATCTCCGCTGAGCCTCTCCCCCGCGTGATTTGTTTTCTACATGCTTCTTAAATGGTTTACGTATGACATTAGTCTTATTAGGGCAGTCTTGCGAAATGTCAGTTAATACCGGGTGTTTCCTGTAATAGGAGCGATAAATTAAAACATAGATTCTTCGCTTGAAACTGGACAACATTTGTTAAGCAACTTCTGAAAATAACGTGTATTAAATTATATTTTGTAGAATAATGTTTAGACAAACAAAGCAATGTATTGCGAAATGTCCGATATTAGTAGAGTGACAGCTATGTCAATGCTCAGGGAATGTCAATGTTGGACGACGTACATTGAAAATACTATTTAATTTATTTGAAATAATAAAATTGACTTTTTTTGAAAGTTGCTGAACAAATGTTGCTCAATTTGAAGAGTAGGATCTATATTTTAATTTATTGCTCCTATTACAGGAAACACCTGGTATGTCTCACGGCGGGTTGGGATACGGGGAGGGATGAATCATTATACAACGACGACATTACAAGGTTGCATAGCCCAACTGGGTGTTTAAGTATCAGCCTACGCCATATTGCGGATTTTTAGCGGTAGCAATTTATTTTCCTGGCAACGACTCTTTTTTGGGAACTGACGCTGTAAGTCGGCGAATGTCACTGATGTAAACAAAAAGGAAACAAGACTAAAGTTTCCGCAACTCCCAAGCATTTTATGCATAATAAAGCCAAAGCTATCCACAGTGATGAGTCAAGTTTTTTTTTATATCGCAAGAAGAACGAAGGATTGAGTAGCATTCGGATAAACAATGTTTTGAATTTGGTCGATGACAAATCGCTACTGACGTTTAATAATGTAATAATATATGAAGGATTATGCACATTATTTCCATATGAAAGCTGTTTGTAGCGCCACTATCCTTGGGCAGACTCGATACTATTGTTAGGCTATATACAGTATATTACATACTTTTATAAGAACAGTCTTGCGAAAAGTCAGTTATATTTATATGTCTCATGTGTCATGGCGGAAAACGAAGGGATGAATCATGTTACAACGACGTCATTACAAGGTTGTATAAATGAATTGCCTGACCAATCAGCACCATTCATATAACCTCGTAAGGACGTCGCTGTTACATGAAAATATTTATAGACATCATACGGTAGAAATTTGTATAACATATATAACTAGAATATTATGAAGTGAATGAGCATTGTTCGTTATTTCCGGTAATATCCTTCAAAACTTCAGAAAGACGCGTTAAATTCCTAATATATTAAACTACAGATATTATCATATAAATAACATAATTATGTTATATGAACGATATCGCATTAACATACATAAAGATTACACACTGTTTTCACCAAAAATAAACGCCACACCCATTTTCCAGCAACCCTCTATCGGTCATTCGTTTTTCTCCGCGGCTATCTGGCGGGGACTAATGTTGTGTGTATGTGTGTGTGCGTACGCGTGTGTGTGTTGTTTGTGTGTTTGTGTAGGTATGTGATGAGGTGACGTGGCTGCGGCAGATAAACAGAGCTGAACGCACACACTCACACCTGAGGTGTGAGGTGTACAAGGAGCAAGTGTCAGATAATAGTACATTACTGCACCTGGAAAGGTAAGTATAGACGGCCGACCGTAGGGAGGCCCGATAGTGATACGAAGACGGAAAGCCCTTTTCACGGTTAGGCATGTATAGTGCTTTTTTCTAACATATGCAATGAAATAAAAAATACACCACTCGATAAAATATAATTCAGGTGTTTAGCCTGTTCATGAACACAGACGCCATGTTAAAAAAAATTACTTCCCGGCTTAGGCCTTCAATATTGTAAGAGATTCCTTTACAGTTCTCTCGAATTGTTCCGCCCGAAACGTGATACTTCGAAGCCTATAACGCACGTTATGGTGACATTTCATTGCACGTTTGAGAAAATATTATTTCTATTGTGCGGCGATGATTCATTTATACCACGTTACGCTACCATCATAAGCCTGCTAAATGACACTTCCTTTTAGAGTTATGCCGTTCCTGCGAATTATCGAAAACGTTCTCCAGATTTATACGAGATACGAGTATGTTTTTAAAAACTTTCCGTTTTCGCTCAATATTAAAAGGGGAACGTTTTCAAAAGCTTTCTCCTTACGCAAAGGGAGATCCCTCCAGTTGCCCTGAATACCACTCCAGTTACCTCCTCACACGCTGAATAAAGGCTGTTGTAGAGGACAACCGCGTCCGTCGGCAATCGTCTACATGGACACTCCGAAACTCAGCGATGAGTAAGGAGCGAATGGACTGTAAAATAGAAAATAGGTAACGAACGGACGAATACGAAAACGCAAACTAAAAATCAACGGTATATATTTACACAAAATTAACAAAACACAACAAGGATCGGAA
Source organism: Apotomis betuletana (assembly GCA_932273695.1). Classification (NCBI taxonomy): domain Eukaryota; kingdom Metazoa; phylum Arthropoda; class Insecta; order Lepidoptera; family Tortricidae; genus Apotomis; species Apotomis betuletana. The sequence goes on along the minus strand of OW026318.1, from coordinate 6,814,667 downwards.
AACACTTAAATTTACTCTTAACTAATATAGTCTCTGTCTAAAATGAATTTAACACTGATCGCGGACCGATGGTACTACGCTAACACTGATAAACTAAATTCGCGGACCGATGGTACTACGCTACTGTATACAAAGATGGTTAATACTCGGAAGTAAAGTGGAGAAGTGATGTGAACAAGTGAACAAGTGGCGGATCGATGATCAACGCGCGGCCTACGGAGTGGTACTCTACGTAGACTAAAGTTGCACTGAACTGAACTGTGTGGCGGATCGATGATCAACGCGCGGACTACGGAGTGGTACTCTACGTAGGATACAAGATGACTGTGCTTACATAGAAAAATGGCCGTCCTTTTATACAAAATCGACTAGAGGCCAGGGGGACGCCCGCCCTGTATGTTTATATCAAATTACAAGAGTTACATATTACTTAGCCTAAATATGACTTATATTATAGATTGACGTCTATATAATGCACAAAATGTGAGCGTGTTTACGCTGTGGGAGCTCCCGTCCGACTGTGAGGCGTGAAAATACCTAACGATTCTTTGTCCCCGGCAAGAGGCCGTCTCGCTCGCACCGTCCGAGATATACACTCGCGCGGTCACTCTTAACGCGCTGTGCGCCGCGAGACTTGTTTAGTCTTTGATTTATCGTGTTCTCGGACGGTTGCGGCCGGGACAATGTTTTACAAAATTACTTTATTTACTGAAATCTACAGTTTTATAAAGCTTCATATTAATCTATGATTTTTCCTTAATTTTTACATCGAACGTAAACAAAGATGACTCATCTGTGTTCGACCAAGAAGGGAAAGTTTCCGATGAGTCACCTTTGTCTTTACGTGGTCTTTTTACTAAGATATGACGGGAGCTCTACATGAAAATAATTTACACAGGGAAATTAATTAATTTCAGCCGCTTATACGGGCAACGATCTTATATCTAAGTTATTAAATATTTATTTATTATTTTCCTTAAAAAGTAAATGCTTCGCAAAGCTGTCCGCAACAGCTGTTTCAGCGTTTATGCAGCCATTATTCAGCTTACACATTCAACACCGGGAGCCCGCCCCGTGGGCACTGTGCTCGTAGCGAATTTTCGCTACATACGCATTTCCCCATGTTATCGGCTACGCGTAGCGCTACGAAATCCTCGGTTGCGAAAGAGTTATTAGCATTATAAGGGCTGTACAAACGCTTATTCAGCTTGTGTGCTACTTGGGATAATTTCCTCTCATTGCACCACCGCCTTTAGAGGGTCTTCTGTATATCATTGTGTTGATGCGGCGCGTTTCGAACGCGCGCCGATTTTATATAAAAAGCTGTCATTCGAGCTGGTCACCCTGTACCCATACCATGAGTTTACAGTGACTGTACTCGCTAACGACTGCGTAAACGATTTATATTTATTTATTTATTTATTTATTTATTTATTTATTTTAGGAGAACCAACAGCTAATACACTAAATATAGAAACTTAAATAGAAATACAGAGCCAATTCACGCGCATTTATTCGCGGATGTGTTCGGGTTGTTATTATATGGAGAATAGGCTAGTTGACTCATGTCAAATTGTAATAAACTAATGTTTATTCCGTATAGTATTTAGCAAAGGAAACCTAAATATATATTTTTCAATTCATAAAAGTGAAAGATGGCTGAAAAAATTTAATTTGAAAATATGGTTTTTAATCTGTATTTTGAAATGCTTAAAACGCTGTCCACCATTTTCGCTTATGATAGTGACGTCATTGGTCATGTAAACAAAACTGAAAGTCTACTTTGACGACTTCGAATAGTGCCGTCCCTCTCGATCTCCTGTCAAAGTATATTGGAGTGTGCGGAATGGCATTATTTACGGCGTTTTTGACTGTTTATGAAATTTCTAATTTTCAATTGATAAAATTTAGCTTTCTAGCTTTCAGAAAAATACAAGACATTTTTTTAGAGCTAGTAAGATCATTATTAACCATTTCCAATATATTTCGAAACTGGGTCAACTAGCCTATTGTAGTTCTACCAAGTAACCGCTAGGGCGCTGTAGTATTCTCCATACGAATATTTTCCGCTGTCGCTGTCGCTAGCTGGCGCGCGTTCGGAGGAAAAGATCCCAAGTAGCACACAAGCCGCATAAGCGCTGATACACCCTTTATTCAGCGTGTGAGGAGGTAGCAGGAGTGGTATTCAGGGCAACTGGAGGGATCTCCCTTTGCGTAAGGAGAAAGCTTTTGAAAACGTTCCCCTTTTAGTATTGAGTGAAAACAGAAAGTAAGTGGTACTTGTGTACTCTGATGCGTAGACTATTTAGTAGACCTGATAGTAAGATTTTCACGGCTAGCATATCTTGCCCAATACCGTCTTCACCATAAGGGCACACGGGGCCCGTGCCCAGGGCCCCCATTCCCAGGGGGCCCCGAAGGACCGACAATTTCTCTCACAGAATAAATGGTCATACTTAGTAAAAAAAACTTATTATAATTCACTTTTTTTACTTTCCAAAAGGGCCCCAAATTCTTGTGTGCCCAAGGGCCCCAGCCTAGTTTAACACGGCCCTGATCTTGCCGCGACTTCGCTTGTCGCACGAGTCAGCATCTCCTGTCTTGCTCGCACGGTATCGGAAGGAAAGTGACAGGTAGTACTTGTCGCGCGACAGACTCTCCTGTCAAAGTTACGCTAGACGTACTGATTATCCTCGATCTCTCCGATTCTCCTATCCCACTTGTTATCTCCTCGAGTGAGGGACATTAGTTCCTCTCGGTGTCCCACCACCCTTACAGGTCACCTGGATATTCACACGCGCACGCTGTGTTGATGCGGCGCGTTGCCATGGCAACGGGCGCGGCTTCCCAGAAGAGCTACCTAATAGGCTTTGTCCTCTGGAACATGACACGACGAGTTTTAGAAGTCAATAAGCGGACTTTTAGCTGTATATTTATAGCATACTCTTGTTGAATATTAGAGTTGACAGTATAAGAATAAGAATGATTTATTTTGTAAAACATAGGTACATAGGTGTCTTATGAATGAATCAGGATCACTATATGTTTTGCCGAAAGGCATACAAAAACAACACACAAATAAATAACTAAAATAAAAGTCAGGTAGGCTCAAATAATTAATATACGCGATATAATTCGTTTAATTTGTCAGCATTGCACCCGTGCGAACGCGGTTGGCGCAGTTTGTAGAGACCTGCCTACTGAGCCGGCGGTCCCGGGTTCCAATCCCGGCCAGGGCAAATATTTGTGTGATGAACTCGAATAGTTGTGCTTGGGTCTGAGTTGTTGTATGTATTTAAGTGTATTACCTATATATATCTAAATAAGTATCTGTATCGTCGTCTAGTACACACAAGCCTTCTTGAGCTTAATTTGGGACTAGATCGATTTGTGTGAGGTTGTTTGATATTTATTTATTTATAAGCTACGTTATAAAATCATGACGTCACCAAACCTCCCTCTGCGAACCCGGCGGACTATCTGTCACGGCCTAACTTCCTGGCACCTGGCAATCAATGTCGAACAATACCCGAATTTCCGAGCCGGTAAAAAATGATCTGTCAAACTGCTTTCCCGCCAATTTACCGGCGAGGGTGGCCCGCAATTAAAATGGGGTGATAAAGCGGAATATTTAGGTATCTACATCTATACTGTTATGAAATTCTAATTCTACATCTATACTATTAAGAAATGAAGTCGCGTAGTCTATCTACTTAGTATGTTCCATCGCTGTATATATTTATTTATATTATATATATGTATGTATATATTTACATGAAAAGCATAAATTATGTATAAGTATTATAATTATGTTTTGTTACTTATGTGGAAGTTAGTTGCACCGCCTACAATTTGTCTGTTTTGTCCTAAGGTTGACTGGTAGAGAATGCATGGCATTAAGTCCAAAAAAAACAGCTGTTTAGCCTGTTAAGGAACATAGACGCCATGTTTAAAAAAATACTTCTCGGCTTAGGCCTTCAATTAAAAGTACAGTTCTCTCGAGATGTTCCGCCCGAAACGTGATACTTCGAAGGCTGATAACGCACGTTATGACGACATTTTATTATATGTTTGAGAAAAAGGAATTCAATTTCAGTTTTATATGGAGAGGAGCCATTATTTCAGGAAAAATCTTAATAGCCTCATGCATTTGTATGGGCGCAAGGCGCCACGCCAGCCGCGCAGCGCTGAGTATCTGTTGTAAAAAAAATCTTCTCTTCACGCCGAACCACTGGACAATTTTTAAATGATTTTAGTACAGGAATGGACTAGGAGAAATGGTTACCTATAGGATACTTTTACCCGACTATGGTGAAGAACGGTTTTACGCATGTAAAGTTGAAGTCGAGGTTTATTTAGATACTAGAAGCTGTACTTCCTCCCAGTACCTAAACAAAACATCGATCAAAACTAAATATTTCGGGACTTTTGATGTTATAAGTATCTTATGTCGTAATTCAAGATATTCCTAAGTGACACGAGACTCTTCATCGCGCTACATACAGTACCTGTAACTTTCCTTTCAATAACTTACGAGAAAGACAACAGATGATGAAGAGTCGCACGACAAGCGAAGTCGCGGTAAGATATGCTAGCTCTGTAGTTCAAACACATCTAAATCTGTTCAAGGGTTTACGTGATATTTAGTAACAAACATCAAAATCGAAATGCCTGGATAAAATACCGCACTGGTAATATTTGTATTGTCTTTGAAATAAACAAAATAATGGCCAAAACAATAACTGAATCAAAACCATACTCTATTCGGTTCTTGAGATTATGAGATTATCAATGATTTAATTAAATGAATGAATTCATTATTTTTTTGGTTTAAGTACCCGCCCACGGAATCTATTAAGCGTCAAATAAGAAACAGAAATAGTAGATAAGTACATAACAGATAAGTAAATAAACAGGTACTATATGCAACCCGTTTCAATGTATTCTTTGAAATGAATCAAATTCAGTTAATTTGATTAGAAGCTAGCTTGCCACATGTTAAACTTCCCCCCAAATTTTTCATCGGAGATTAAAAACAATCAAATAACAGTCGTTTAACATCATAAATTCTATCATCATTATCATGTCATTACTCTAAAGTAGATTAGAACTCTCCCCGCGCAAATAGCTTATTAAAACAATTGACCTTTCATGATTCCCATTATTATCCTGACCTTTCGACATCTTCGAGATAGCCCCCCGAGATGTGGCATTTGTGCCGCCATGGCGACGTGGCACAAACATCTGTGGGGGAGAATGGCAAAGAATAATCGGTAGAAGTGACACTGGGAGAGACTCATATAGAATAATGGGAAGAGGTGACACTTCTATCTGGGTATCTTTCAGCACAGATTTTAGTTGACATTAATTTTGTAATTTTGGAACATATACCGTCTAGAGGTTTCATTCTGTGGGGCAGATGGGCAAAGAATAATGGAAAGAAGCGGCACTTTCTTAGAGACCAGAAAAATAATCTAATGGCAAGTAACTCGTTGTACATGTTTTATTTAACATTATCTGGACATCTAGCCACATACCTCTAGAGATGTGGTTGTGGGGTTGCACTGCCATGGCGACGTGGCCAAACACCTGAACCTGAATTTTAGGTGCCATTATATTTGTCATCTTGGCAAATACCTCTAAGCGTTTCATTCTGTGGGGCAGACGGGCAAAGAATAATAGGAAGCGGCACTCTCTGAGCGGCCTAAACAAGACATAGCCTAGTGGCAAGTAACTTGTAGTACATCTTTTATTTGACATTATCTCGACATCTAGCCAGATACTTCTAGAGATGTGGCATATATACCACCATGGCGACGTGGCGCAAACATCTGTGGGGGAGACTGACAAAGAATAATTGGAAGAAGCGACACTGGAAGAGACTGATGTAGAATAATGGGAAGAGGGGACACTTTCTGAGGAACTTTAACAACAGAACATCGTGGCTACCAAGTATTTTTGCGCGTATTTTATTTTCCATTATTATCCTGACCGGTCGACATCTATAAGAGATAGCCCCCCGAGATGTGGCATTTGCGGCTCCATGGCAACGGGGCGCAAAAATCTGTGGCAGACTGGCAAATAATAATGGGAAGTAGCGACACTGGGAGAAACTGACAAAGAATAATTGAGAAGCGAGGTTTGCCCTGAACAACACACAAACTTGAGGCAATTAAGTACCTATATCCTAAACTGTACATGTTTTTTTTTTTATATTATCCGCTAATCTCTTGACATCTTGCCAGATATTCCTAGAGATGTGGCATTTGCGCCACTACGGAATAAAACATTACCGTCAGAAAGTTGTCTCTTTTGACCGACTGAATGTACGCATAACGATTGGCTTCGAAAGCGCGTCGTTTTAACAAATAAAAGCGGAAGGCACCGATCATCTTGGTTCAGTATTCTCCCACTAACCTAACGTACAAGTGTGGCAAATTACATCTAATTCCACAATTACGTTTATTAGTAAGACGCATTGAAACATTTTCAAAATTGACTAGGTATTATATATATTTAATATTGTACTGTATATTCGTAAACATTCTACTAGTACATACTCTATTTATAGTGTAAAATAATATAACTGTGCATATATGAATTTGCCATTAAAATATAATCTATCAAAAAAATCGGCAACAGATACACAATTAATTAACCACTTATCTCAATAATCTCGTCAACATGGTACCTTTCCGAGCACAATCAGCCAAAAAGTGCAATTGCTGGAAGACACACGACACACAACCCAATCCAAACGACATACGAATGAATTCAAAGTGACCTTTCCTAAAATTCTAACTAAAATTGTATGAAATCACGATCAAGCAAAACTGAACTAAATATAAGGTATACTGGGGTAGAATTCGGTTCATAGCGCGTTCATATTTTAGTTATGTTATAATAAAAGGGGAGGTTGGGGTTTAATTCCCATAAAACGCACCGTATCTCGGGGGAGAGCGGGCAAACATCGTTACGCTAGTGTGACGGAGGCGTGTTGATATTTGTCGTGTCAATACCAATAAGTGTATTGTTTTTCGGTTGTGAGGGTTTCTTTGGGATTTCCCACCCTTTGACATTCACATTAGTAATCCCATGAATCCTATCGCATATAATTCAAAGAATTTTAAAGATGGAAACATATCTTTTCAATTTTCCAATAAAGAACCTAAGATGTGTACCACGCTTTACTCAGCAATATTGGCGGCGAAAAATCGAACGGTGGTGGATTTTTGTGGAGTGCGAGGGACGGTCCTGCGCATTCGGGCTCCCGGGCATTATAGTACCAATTACCTTGCCGGTAATAGGTAGTGTTTTATTATGTATGGGTATATTTCTACAAACTTTTTAAGCAACTTAGCAAGATGCACGTTGTTTCCAACCGTTGTTTGTAACCAGATGTACTTAGATACTCGTAGTTCCAGTGTGCATTCAAATTGAAAAAAAATATCCCTGTGGTACAAAAAATGATTTTAATTTTTTGCTTTGAAGTTTTTTGAAGTCTGTTGCTATATTTGTTTAATTTAGTAGTTAGGTAGTTAAGGATTGTGATCTTTCTACTTGACAGGTATAGGATTGTTGATTAACTTCGAAAAATGCTGAAGGAATCCTAAGGAATAAATAATATGTAGCTAGACCAGCGTTAAAAAAAACTAGTTTCATGTATGCAAGTATCAAAACTATTCCACGAATTGTACATATAACCAGAATACCGTCTAAACTAACAGATTAAAGTTATTAACTCTTCGTAGCTCCCCGCAATTTCATTTCATACCGTTTTAACGAAGCCTGTGTGTTCCACGAATTCGTCCATTTATGAAGTAGACGGTTCTTAGAAACGGCTATAGCATTAGGTTTTCCAAGAGCCATAGTAGAAAATACAGTTTTCACGTCGAGAAAAGTTGTTGTAATGATAAATGGCTCCAAATTTATTTGGTATTTTGTATAGGTTGTGTAAAAGTCAGTGATTTCATCCCCAATGGTAAAAAATCATACGACGCATCAGACGACGCGGTTGGCGCATTGTTAACGCAGCTGCTTACTGAGCCGGCGGTCCTGGGTTCGAATCCCGGCAAGGGCAAATATTTGTGTGATGAACACGATGTAACGTTATGTAATAGAACATTCTAGGTCGTCTTGGTCAGGAAGTGAAATTTTCCCGCTTTCGGCCTAAGTACTAGTCACCCTGGGTGACGGAAATCCCAATTCCCACTTACGGCCAAGCGTGATGTAAAATATTCTTTCATGTTTTATATTAATATTATATAATAATATAAGTATAATAATAATATTGACACATTGGTATTTTAAATGATAAACAAGTAAAAAACTATGATAACCGCTTTGTACTAAGTAATATTGTTTGCCAAAATTAATACAATGACAGCATTACACACGAAAAATGTATGTTTTTATTATTAGGCGCCCTAACCTTATGACTCATCACTGCATACAAATTTAAAAGCTCAGTGAGTCATCTTGACTTGCGTGGACTGCTAAGCTTTGCGTGTAATATTAATAAAACATTCATCCCTAGAACCCCCCTCTTTATTCTCTTGGTATATATATTATACTAATTTTACTCTGGCTTGACCAGACGTTTCCTTGGCAGCACGCCACAGATAAGTTAACGCAAGCAGATATACTAATACCTAAGTGAAAAAAGGGTCATCGTTTTGTGTTGGATAAGTTCACATTAAATTCATTTGCAAAACAAAATACCGCGAAACATATTTAGAGAAAAAATTCAATACCAGGTAAACCGACAAAATATGATGGCACGAACGCCAATACGGTATTTGAAGACTGGCTAAAGTCATAAAAATCAGCAGTCAAAACATGTCCTGTAATTAGTTATTGTCTAATTAAAAATAAGATTAATCTCCAATAGTAAGTGATAGTTTATTTGATTCGTTGCATTTTTAGGGTTCCGTACCTAAATTGGAAAAAACGGAACCGTTATAGGATCACTTTGTTGTCCGCCTGTCTATCTGTCAAGACTACTAATATTTCTCGAGAACGCGTGGAGGTATCGAGTTGAAATTAACAGTATGTATACTCAAGTCTACGGTCCCTTGAAGCTGTGATTAAAAACAAACTTCTACGTTAACGTGAAAAAAAGATACGGCCGTTTATGTGGCAAAAACGTACATTTCGACACTCTCAAGGGAATCAAAATGATAGGGTTCCCGATGACCTAGAACTATGAAATTTGGCAAGTAATATCGTCACATACTACAAATACTTATAAAAATCGGAAAACTATACATGTGTAATAAAATCATAAAAAATATAGTCCTTTTCAGGGGGCCTATGATGGTTGCGTTTATCACGTGATAAATAAGTGACAAAGCATCTGTCACTCACACTCGCAATATGTCAAAACGTGACGGATTCTTTATCACTTATTTATCGCGTGATAAAAGCAACCATCATAGGGCCCCTGATATCATATTTGAAGAACTCGGTTGCGTTAAGTTTGTAAGCGGCGCCATACATTTCAGGTGCAAACTTAACTCAACCAGGCCAATTAAGATGGGATAAGTGAAAGTTTGTACGGAACCCTCGGTGCGCGAGTCAGACTCGCACTTAGCCGGTTTTTTTTAATTTATTTTCACTGTAGTAAAATGCCGAATTTTGGATACAGACATGTATTCACTATGTACCTACCCACAAAACTACTCCTGTAGCGTGGAGATAATCCCATTAGCGGGTAATACTCCCACACAAAGTTCGACTCACTGTCAGTGCGGGCTAACCAGCCCTTATACAATTCAAGTCATGTCTTAAAAAATATATATACATTATATGTAGGTGCAATACCCAGTCCTTTACTTTTTCATCCTTTCTACTCCAGCGGTCAATATGTATAAGGTAAGGTAAGGTAAGGTAGCTAAAACATAACAAGGCAGATAAATAGGAATATAATGAATTGCATATTAAGGTTCGTAACGAGATAATAACCGCGTTAATGCGAGTTTGCGCGGATACCGTCGCCACGCTCGCACGCGCCTGCGCAGTGGACCAGCATACAGTAGGTGCGCATTCTTCAAAGGTATGCTGTTTGTATAGGCACAGAAACAACACAGGTTGTATTTTGATTTTCGTAAAGAATTGTATTTTATAGTGCGTCGGTATCGGCGCCGAATAAAATACTAGAGATGGTTATCTGTTCAAATGTTGGTAAAAGCCGACTGTATTTTGTTTGTTTTTTTAGGGTTCCGTACCCAAAGGGTAAAAACGGGACCCTATTACTGAGACTTCGCTGTCCGTCCGTCCGTCTGTCACCAGGCTGTATCTCAAGAACGGTGATAGCTAGACAGTTGAAATTTTCACAGATGATGTATTTCTATTGCCGCTATAACAACAAATACTAAAAATAAAATAAAATAAATATTTAAGGGGGGCTCCCATACAACAAACTTCTATAACAAGTTTGTTGTATGGGATTATGGTACGGAACCCTTCATGCGCGAGTCGGACTCGCACTTGCCCAATTTTTTTTCTTTTTTTTCCTTGCATTAATTTTGTTCGACCGTTATTTATAAGTTGTATTTGTCTTGTTTCCTTTTTGTAAACTTTTATTGTTGTGCAAGAAAGTATTGTGGTATTGTATTGTTACTATAAAGCGGCAACTATTCAGTGACGTAGCTAGTGTCACTAGTCGAAGTGTCATACCTTATTTTCTTCTACCATGGATTTACCTATATTTAAGAGGCCTTATACATTTTAATATTTTTTACAAATATATTGTTTTTTTTTAGAGTGAGTAATACTTTTCCCTGAGTTCTAGATAGTAACATAGATATTTCATGCTTTCATTGCGTGCAGTTGAGAATAAGTTGAAAGAAAAGAAAAAACAGTTTTCTATAGGTAGAATTTTGTCAATCTAGAGAAGTTTTTGAAACAAAAATTATCAGTGAAAAATTCAAACTGTAGGTTTTCAAATAAATAAATTGCAATAGTCCTATTCTAAGTACATAGTCATATGATAATATGTCAAGAAACATGTTTGTTTGATCATAGAGAAAAATGCCTAAAGCAATCAGCATTTTGGACGGATATTGAGACGATTTAAAATAACCCCAGACGACGACGCAGATCGCGCAAAGGTTACATGCCAACATTAATACATATAACTGGCCTGCTGTATTCATAGCAACTACAATCGCTTAAGCAACTTCAACATTAGCAACTAATAAACAATTAGGCAAACTAATAAACTTAGAAGCATCTTAAGCAAGTAGGTCAATACGCAGGGACGTTGCAATGATTCTAATTAAAATATTATAATCCATACGGCCTTCGCGTTTTGCATGTGTTGACTTGTTGAGTTGAGTTTTGGAAAATAAAATGCAGTAACTTGTATGTAGCCAGTAATTTGTTAATGCATTTTGCTTCTAGACGGTTTTATTAGGAATTTTAATAGGGGAAATGAATTTTAATGAGTGAAGCTGAATGAGTTGGTTATATAAGTTATATTAAATACGACATTAAGAATATTTAAGTATTTATGTATGTATGTAAACACTTTATTGTACACAACAACTGGTTATAAATACATTCATAACAAATATAACATGTACAACGGCGAACTTATCCCTATTAGGGATCTCTTCCAGTTAATTTGAGCAATTGAAGGAATAACATAGAATTCGAAGAAAATAGGCAAACTACACAGCGTACAAACGAGATACCTCTATACTTAATAAAACTATGAGCACATAAACTAAGTAATAATACACATTCGTTATACTATTTGTATCATATAATATAAACTTACATATAATACATGTGTAAATAAATATAGTAGGTATTCAATCAATTCGCAAGCCTTCGGATAGACAGAACTTTTTCTCTTCTGTGCGAGTTCGATTCGCAGTTGGGTTTTTGTCTAAACAGGAACATGATTCGATTGACATTGACTCTACCGCTACTACTCGCTACCCTTAGTTTGTCTGGAAGAGATCGCTTTCTGGCAATAAGACCGCCTGTTGTTTACTGTATAGTTTGTTGTTATTTCTGTGCTTTCTTTCTTTTTATTTTGTGGTGCCAGTAAAGAGTCCTATTGACCTGGCCACATCACCACGGCACGGCGCCGCCACCATGAAACGGCGCGGCGTCGTGGATTTATACGGTGGTTTTATATGCTCTGACGCCGTAAAAATCTACGACGCCGCGCCGTTTCATGGTGACGGCGCCGGCCGCGGTGATGTGGCCAGGCCCTATTTGTAATTATTATTGACGCGATGTATGACCCGAACATTCCAAAGACCTATGTGCATTATTTTTAGTCGGTTACAGTCAGTATCAACCGAAGCTGACAATTTCACTACTGGCTTATATCAAACTAGCTGTGCCGCACGGTGTTACTTGCTTATCCCATGGGAACACTAAATTTTTCGGGCCTGGATGTGTTAAGAAACATGTTTGATCGTAAAGAAAAATTACTAAAACAATAATCATTTTTTAATGGATAAGGAGCCGGAGTCTCGATATGTGATAAGATGTAAACTAATTCTGCTCTAACTTAGGTACCCAGGTACGATCTTTGACACCACACGAAATGTAAACTTATCTCAATCGATAGATGTATTCTCGTCACATCCTCACGTCACGATATGTCGTGTCGTGATGCACCGGCGTGATGCGGCGCACGCGCCGACGACTATACAGTACCGGAGCTATAGAATATCGATTATTATAGTTAATTACTGACATGAGCTCGACCTGAGTGACACGCGCGCGTATTTTGTGGTATCGTCTGCAAAATTAATATTATTTCACGTTAAAAATTACGGTATAAGTTTGTTTAATATGAAAATTATACAAAAACCGGATTAGGCTTGAGCGTTTTTAACCGCTCCACGTCTTATGCTACGTTTACATACCAACTTTTAATTTTTTTTGTGAGCTTGCAGCAGAGCGCTTTGTACAACTTGTAACGGACTTCAAAAACAAGGTTCTATTTGTCAAAATTTCGTAACATAAAGGAAGAAGTGGTTAAAACGCTTACCATATATATATAAAAAAAAATAATATAATATTGATGCAAAGATCAAAACTTAAAGAAATATTTAAATGAGTTAATGGTGGAAGAGCCCGGGAATCGAACCCGGAACCATGGGAACCATGTTTCATAAATTTATAAAATTAAATCAAAGTGTTATTAAATTAATGACTAAGACATAGGTAGATTATTTTTTAACCGAACTCCAGAAAGAATCTTACTAGTTTTATATTATAATAATGGCCAGACACGGCGAAGTCTCGATAAATCATATTCATTTACAAAGCAAATAAACATGATTAAATGCAATTACAGCATAATGGGATGAAAGTAAAACATCCACCCTCGACCTCATCTCTCGTCCCCTCTTTAATCCAAACGATTGCATGATGCCATTATAATTATAACATTTCCGATCTTTTACACATCATGAAACATCCCAGCTTCAATTGGTCGTATATCCTATAAATTACCGTGGAATATCTGACGGTTCAATTTGAGCAATTCACCCTCTAGAGTAACAAGCGTGGTAACGGAACCATCCCTTTTGATGGAGTCGGTTTAACGCGATCATCTGGCTCGTGGTCAATTATGTGTAATAAATGGTATTTGGAGTTCGATTGGATTTGGTTCAGTTTTCATTGAGATTGACTAAGATTTAAAAAGTACTTCGTCGTTGGCAATTGTCTTTTAAAGCCTTTGTCACTTATTTATCACGTCATAAAGGCAACCATCATATACCTCAAACTCTAGACTCAAAATCTGACAGCAAAAAAAGCCATTTAGATATTTTGTTGAAAATAACATTACAATGAAAGTACTCTATTGCTCATTTTACAAAGTAAACAGGAGAGATAGTTACAATGCAAAAAATGCAATTAGAGGAAAACAACAAGTGCTCTTCTGGACAACCTTAGGGTGGTGGAGAACTACCCAAAGGTCGTGTTGTTGTAATAAACCGTTATTACAACAACAACAAATCAAAGTGAAAATCTTTACGGTAGATGGTGCTACGATGCCGCCCCAGGGCATGTAGAGATGAAGCAATTGTCTAAAAAAGTCAATGGTTTGGCTAATGACTTTGATAGCATAATTGGTGATGCACCCATCTGGCCCGGAAAGCCGTGACGTAGGTTCAAATCTCGCTCAAAAAAATTGTTTTTCGTGTCTATGTAAACATATTTAGTGATCTAAAATCGTAAATTCAAAATTTTGCAGCAAAATCTTATTTAGGTATAATTTTGTTCTAAAATATCTACATCTAATAGCCAAAGGTCTGTCTGGCGTTGTGTCAATCAAACGCCTAATACTATAAGTATATGCATAGTTATTAATATTTTTGTTTGTCGTATAAGTAACATCAACAATGACCTCCGTTAGAGTTAACATTAATTTTATCGCCGAACCCTAAAAAAACAAAAAGATGAACCCAATCTGCCCCTCACATGATCTGGCGTCATCCCGTTAATGAAACAGCTCATAGCCGCCACACCTTTATTTGTGGGGTCGGACGCCATAATAGTCACTAATGAGATTGCTTTTTAGGGGGTTTTAACTCTGTATTTGATTGCTACAGATTTTGATGAAGCTTCTCACTACACTCGTGATTCAACAGTCAGTCAATCTTGTTGGATGTTGACGACGCGGTTGGCGCAGTTTGTAGCGAACCTGCCTACTGAGCTGGCGGACATCGGTTCGAATTCCGGCCAGGGCAAATATTTGTGTGATGAACTCGAATATTTGCTCCTGGGTCATGGATGTTATCTATATATGTATTTATGACATTATGACATCGTCAGATGACATTTATGAAAATTTGTAGGGTGAGACAAAAAAATCTGAAGAATTTCGTCTCGTTTATGTCGTTATGGTGTTAAATAAAAGTAGTGTGAAATTCCGTAGGTTCACCAATAATTTCCGTAGGTCTGGGCACAAAACCTAAATTCCTTAGACCTATGGATTTTTCCGCAGCTCTGACAAGCTTTGCTTAGTTTGGGACTACACAGGTTATTTGTGTAAGACTATTCCTTAATCCCTCAATCTTAATCCCTATCCGTGATGTATTTTCCAGTAAATCAAAAGCTAGTTGTGACAGCGAGCTGCAAGCCATCAGACTGAGCTGGAGCGAGCCTAAAGGAGTAGCTGAGGATGGGAAGGCTTACTGTGAGCTTACGAAGGCCCCCGGCACCTCCGGGGTGCCTTAGGACAGCAACAATACCAACAAGAACCAAGCTCAAGCAAGGATGTCTCGTCGACTATCGCCTATATACTCTGGCCTGGGAGCCTATAATGGATGCGTTTATCACATGATAAATAAGTGATAAAGCATCTCATACTCGCATTTTGTACAAACGTGACGAATGCTTTATCACTTATTTATCGCGTGATAAAAGCAACCATCATAGGCCCCCTGGCAATCAATTTAGTCGATGACTTTCGTTCTCCTGTAGATCTCATTTCATTTGTAGGTACATTTGGGTCAAAACCTTTGTTGCATTTTATTCAATCGTATCAATATGACATTTAAAATAAACGGAGCGGAGATGTGTATATAGACCAATCACATTTCTCAGATTTAAATGTTTTTCTTTCGAGCTTTACAATGACGCAGCCATATTGGTTTAGTTTCTCCGCTCCTTCAGTAGACAGACTTAGAGGCCTTAAATATTGCTAGGCTATTTGTCCAAATCAAAATGAACACACTAAATAAGTCCTGATAGTGAAGCATAAGGCAATGCATAATTATCATACCAACGAGCTGCCTAACAATTTATACAACTACTTATGGCCTAGATTCTCTTCAACGTACATCGACACCTATTCCATTAACTTTTAGAACAATGTAATGTTCTACTTACCAACATAATTCTACAATAACTAAGCCTAATCCATTATCTTATTGTCTAGAAAATAAGGTCTACTTTTTGTTTGAAGTTCGTTGTGCAAGTGCATGTTTGGTATGAATTAATGCGTTAGAAAAAAAATAGAACAAAGACGGTTGCCATTTTTGACAGTCGATATTTAGTCATAGAATAAGTATGCGTGATGACACGATAAGAGCTGACCAAGAGCAAATTTATTGAGCGGCGTCTTTAGATGGACGAATGGAATATTAGAGAGCGGGAGCTGGTAGGTCATTTGCATACCCCGAGTTTTTTGGGGAATAATTGTTAAATAGACCGACATAAGGCGTCAAATCATTTGTACCCCGAAAACCCCGAACTATGGTCATTTGTCTACATCAATACCATAATATAAGCCCAGAGATGTCCTGGACATAAGCATCCCTCAAGATTCTTCATGATGAGCGGTCATGTGTTGCTCTCAGCCAACCTTTCCTTGCTGAAGATCTTTATTCTAGCCGTCTTCTGGTACATGATCGTCACTCAAGAACGTTCCTGCTCCAATCACCGGGTTCTACGAGCAAATACCCCACATGGGACATAAGAAGCTGACAATTCTGCAAGGCCAAATTAAGGGGAGAAATAAAAAACTAGGTTTTCAGAGTCAAATTGACCACAAATCGGCCACAGATCTACAAATCACACAGTTTCTAATTGGATCGCTCAGGAAACTCCTATTCCTTCCTTTCCTTGCCTGAAGTCGAATTAAGACCAATATTCAGTCTCGACTCCCGATCTAGACTCCTTGGTATTCAGGCCACACCAGCTAACTAAGCGAACTTCCACAAACGTACCGATAGCTCCAAAATTGAAACAACCCAAGCAACCTTAGCCCAAGGCAATGAGGCTGAAAATCCAACGAAAACCAGCATCTAAACACTACATTCCTTAAAATAATAAAGACCAGGAATTTGTCATGCGATTGAGACTGATTTTCTTTGGTATTAAGGTTGATAATGGGTTGTAATCAACGCGAATTTAAGTATCTTTTGGTGTGAACTCATCCAAATAATGCAGAGATGCGCGTCACTGCATTGGCGTTCATATTAACATTTCTTTTAGGCCAGGAGCAACGCACTTTCATAACCGATCGATGTCAACCGATATCATCGATTAATGAGCTATTATGCTCGTGTCAATCAACTTAATGTTGTGTTTACGAATAAGTCGCACCAATTTACCTGTGCCGATGGCGATGGCGCCAAAGCAAATGAAACACGTGAGTGTGTGTGAATAGTGATTTCAAAAGCAGGCATGTGAAGCATGTTTCATCCTATCATCTTGTTTTCATCGTTTCAGGCGATCCTTAAGTGACATGGAGTGTGTCAGGGGATTGAGATCGAGGGTAAAGCGTGAAATCTCGAAAAATTGCTAAACTTAAATGAAGATGAGCACATTGCTCTTAGAATTGACGGCCGCTAGGGTTGACAAGTTCTTGAGTACACCACGCATTGGAAGACGCAATGTCGACTGATGAGCGATGAAAGATACTGAAATCCGCTGCATATGGGCAGAGAAGGGCAATCATGGGGTCGTTTTTGTCCACCAGCAGACTGATGATGATCAAGATGATAATGACTGACGTCTGAGGTATACAATATACATATAGCAAATCCTGAAGCGGAAAAATTAAAAATTACGAGTAGGTACTTATAATTTTCTCGCTTCACGTGGCCACTGTTGCGTAGGCGTTAAGAAACGTATGTTATTGTACACAAACCAGGTTATAAATACAACAATAGCAAATATTACATGTACAATGAGCTGCAGAGTTTGCATGGCCCATTTATGATTTCTGCAGCCCATAGTACAAGGCCGAACTTATCCCTATTAGGGATCTCTTTTCTTTCAGCAGTTGAGTGGATATTCGAAGGAAATAGGCAATACCCCTATGTAAAAACGAAATAAACTTAAAGTAGTGTAGCTCTTGAATTCTTTGTAAAATGTAGCAAAAAATAATTTTATAATACATAATAACTTCATCTTTCAGCCACTTGAATATTTAAATTTGTGGTGTTGGTCATAATCATATCAATCAACCTTAATACATCAAATGAACAATCGTATGTCACCTTTGCCATATATGGGGTGCATTTGTCAGTATGTTCTGAATCAGTTTTGTATGAATTACATTTATTAAAACTTTCCATATAAGGAGTCAAATATAACTCAGTGTAGCTAATAGTAGTATAACTAAATAAGCTGGGTTCGTAAATGCGAGCAAAATTTGAACTGCTAGTAGTCCTATTCGTTATGAAAAGAAGCTGCACTTCGTGATGAAAGCGATTTGACTCGAGGATAAATTAGCTTCACCACTTAGAAATAGAAATACCGGTAGCGTGTGAGTAGGACAGATGACGCTGAGTCGCGCGACAAGCGAAGTCGCGGCAAGATATGCTAGCCCTGCAGGGCAGCATCACCCGTCTTGCTTGCACCGTATTGAAAGGAAAGTGACAGGTAGTATTTGTCGCGTGTCACAGTTATGCTAGACGTGCTGCAGGGTATAGTTAGTCAGTCAGTCAGGCAGTATTTGTAACGCAATGCTCAAAGAAGAAGAGGAAGACCAAAGAAGAGATGGATGGATTGTGTGAAAGATGATATGAATAAGAAGGAAGTAAACGACGAGACGAAGAGTCAATAGGGAAGAATGGAGGAAGAAAACATGCTGCGACGACCCCAAATAAATTGAAAATGGGCAAAGGAATGATGATGAGTATGCTCAAAATCGAATGTTAGGTACATTACGGGCGTATGCTCCCGGTGGAGTCCTTATCACATAAATGTCGTCCCTTTACGCATCGGCTGTGAATGCGGAATGAAGATCTCTGCGGGATGTATCTGTCGACGAGAGTGTCGTTTATCGGCGCCCGGAATGCTGTTATCAGACACGCGCCATGCGTAGACTCAATAAAGTGTAGACCTCACTAACAAGGCTACGAACTGGGGGATAAAACGATCAATTTTAGAGAGATGATGAAGATCTCTCCATTTCATCGCCATCCGTGACTTTTGACGTGTCCCTACTTGACAAGTGGCGATATCCACATCGCAACTTCGTCAATCCGGTCGTGCTTAATTTGCGTTACCTTTGTATGTGACGGCATATACAAACAGGCGCATACTTTAACTTGACAGTGTAGTGCGTGAAATTAGTCAGTTACGTTTCGTTCAAAACAGAAATTTATATGCACGAATAGCATTTTTGACAATCACAATCGCCTCGTTATTTCCAAAATTGAGATGAGATACGTCACAAAGCTGATCGCATTTTAATGACAGTTCAAAGACGATAGCACTGTTATCTAATAGAGTTTTGACGTTTGGCGATCAATCAAACGGCATTCTCGAATTAGGTCCCTGGTTGCGTTACCTGGATATCTATACTATCATAAAATTCTATATTTGTATTGAGAATCAGTTTTCTATGGAGAGAGGTCATGAGTTTAGGAAAAATCTTTATAGCGTGATGCAGGATCGTCATTTATTTTGTATGGGCGCGCGGCGCAGTGCCAACCTGGCGCCATCTGTCTTCATAATTTCCTTTGTCCTCGCATCACGCCGAAACGGCTGGACAAATTTTCACCAATTTTGGCACAGGGATATCTGGAGATCCAAAGATGGTTTTAGGATACTTTTTATCCGCGTAC
Source organism: Apotomis betuletana (assembly GCA_932273695.1). NCBI lineage: Eukaryota > Metazoa > Arthropoda > Insecta > Lepidoptera > Tortricidae > Apotomis > Apotomis betuletana. The sequence continues at coordinate 6,795,108 of OW026318.1, read as the reverse complement.
GGTAAATAACAAATACGCGGAGGAAGTCGCGGGCACCTCTAGGTAAATTTAAAATTTTCTACCATACGGTTTAATAATACCTAACTAAGAAGGCCGCCAAGAATCATCGAAATTATCCCTTGATATTATTCTGCATCCGCTGTTTTTTTTTAATGTCATAGGGGCAAACGAATCGCCTGATGGAAAGCGATTACCGTCGCCCATAGACACCTGCAACACCAGAGGAGTCACAAGTATCATCATCTTAACGTCAGGACGGAGATTATCTTAACGTCAGGGAAGGAAGATCTCAGGATTGCAGATTGTCGGATTGTCCATATATCAGGCGCTGTTGTGACAGGCACGTTAAGACTGGAATAGGATAAGTAGTGTAGGTATAAGTATTTTGGTTTGTCATTTGAGCGTTTGCCAAAAAAGTATACATGGACTCTTGAAAATTCTATTTATTTTTTGTTTATGTTACTAACAATCAATGACGCCGCGGTTGGCGCAGCTTGTAGTGCTTCTGCCTACTGAGCCGGCGCGGCGGTCCTGGGTTCGAATCCCGGCCAGGGCAAATATCTGTGTGATGAACTCGAATATTTGTTCCTGGGTCATGCATGTTATCTGTATAATATATGTATTTATATATTGCTTTGCTTTGCTTCGTTTGGGACCAGATCGAGTTGTATAGATATAAGCTTGTCCCTCAATTTTTATTCATTTATATTGAATCGTTTATACATTTAAACCAGAAAAGAAGTTTCCTTTTATTATACTCATTTGACGACGAATTCATTCACGTCGTGTCAAATAAAATAAAAAACCTATCAGCAATTCTGAATATATGTAACTCTACAGGGATGTTGAATTCATCTCCTAAACCCACCGTCTTATCTCTCAGCTAAGCGACTGTCCAACAGAAGGCACACAGATTAGAACATACCTCAGTAAAACAAGGCCTCATCTGCCTCCTCCATCGTACTAAACGGTTGACCTAACTTTGCACCCAGTGAGTATCATGACTAATACAAATGAGGTGCAAAGATAACTCAAACAGAGTTGGTCAGAAATCTGTCTGTGATTTTATTCTCCCCAAAACAACTGTCCTCTTAAATTTGACCATTCCGATGTCTCAGTAAGTGCTTTTGTGTTGAGTTTAAATTGTTCGAGTTTTTGCTGCCTACTGAATTTATTTGGTTTCTTTGTTTTAAAATGGGTTAATGAGTGTGGTTGGTCTTTAAGTAGTTAAGATATTTTAGTATGTTAAGTTTTCGTTTGAAAACAAAGTCTGTGATTATTTTTTGAAACGTCACAGTCGTCTTATCACGATATCGGAAAATTGTGCGACTATCTACAACGTCGCCTAGTGACGTCAAAGTTTCAATGATCAAAGACTTTGCAATTCAAAGCGCTGCAAGTATTTTTCAATCCCTGTTGATTTTGAAAACCTTTGTATTTTTTTCTGTGGCGTGAATGTCTCAATGAATTGCTTCACCGCTTGCCGTTCAAACGGTTAATACTGTAACATAAGAAATTCTTAATTTATCGTACAAATGCAAATATGTATATCGATACAAAGGATGTGCCTATGATGGTTGTTGTTATCACGCGATAAATGAGTGACAAAGCATCCGTCACGTTTTGACAAAATGCGAATGTGAGTGACAAATGCTGTGTCACTTATTTATCACGTGATAAACGCAACTTACGCAACCATCATAGGGTTCTTAAGTTGGGATTAAAATAGTGAGACACAGCTAAGAAAAGCTTGACAACGTGGTTGGATTTGGTTCAAATCTCATGACAGCTTTGGATGATAATTGGTAGTCGACCGAACGAGCAATCGGACGTAGCCGCTTCGTTTCAGCTTGGCCAAAAATTCTTTCGTATGTCCGGATACCTGTAGGTCGCATTTGTCAACCGAATGAAATTTGTGAGTATGTTCGATAAATATTATAGTTATTTTTTGTCCCGCCCTCTCCTTTTCGGTCTGCCTCTGTTTCGGTATCCATCTTGTGAGATCCATTGGGGTGCCATTGTGGACGCGTTCTGGAAAGAATGGCAGAAACGCATTGGCACTAGGGTCTAGTGTTAAAGAGAAGGGGAAGTCTTTGCCCAGCAGTGGGACACCTAATTAAAAGGCTTTTTTATTTCGAAACCAACTCGCTAGCATTGGCTAGCGAGTTTAGCTTGTACATATTGATGTACAAGCTAAACTCACGAGTCAATAATAATAGTTGAACGATATTCTTCCCCACGAACAGAGCTGCGAGCAACGAACACCTAAGTATATCGATATAAGTATATAATAAAAGCTTATAATACATGTATCCAGTTGGTGAGGGCGAGTTATCGTGCTTATCTGCGTAGCTCCCCCGAGAGGCGCGTGTGTATGAAATATTAAGAGTTACCGCGCATATAGTCAGGTAGGGACTCGTTGGCTACTTCAATTAATACCGTCAGGTAGGGACTCGTTGGCTATTTCTATTTATACAGTCAGGGGCGTAATTCGACCAATTTTACAGAGATGATGGAGATCTCTCCATTTCATCGCCATCCGTCACTTTTGACGCGTCCGTACTTGACTAGTGGAGATATCCTTAGAACATCGCAACTTCGTCAATCCGGTCGCGCTTAATTTGCGTTTCCTTTGTATGTGACGGCATAAACAACAGTGATGCGCCTTTAGCTTGACCGTGTAGTGCGTGAAATTAGACTGTTACGTTTCGTTCAAAACAGAAATTCATAATGCATGTATAGCCTTTTTGACAATCATTTTCGCCTTCGTATTTCCAAAATTGAGATGAGATATGTCACTTGAAGCTCATCGCATTTTAATGACAGCTCAAAGGCGATATCACTGTTATCTAATAGAGTTTTGACGCTTTGCGATCTCTCACGGCATTTTCGAATTAGGTCCCAGGTAGCGACTCATTCGCTACTTCAATTAAGTCACATCAAGAACATCTGTTCTATTATATAATAAATAAATAAATAAATAAATATTAAGGGACAATCATACACAAATCATCAACCATACAAAGATAACATCCATGACCCAAGAACAAATATTTGCACAAATATTTGCCCCGGCCGGGATTCGAACCCGGGACCGCCGACTCAGTAGGCAGGTGTCTACAAACCGAGCCAAACGCGTCGTCAATAATTCTTAAATAGTATTGAAAGTTAGTTTTCTATTGACATGGGTAATTACTTTTGGAAAAAAATTAAAGGCCGCCTTTCGACAGAAGCGCAATGGAGAACATTAACCAATAGGACTGTGTCTTCTTCATTTCAAAAGAAGTGCATTTCAATTTTCAATCTGAGGAATTTGATTGGGCGGTTTCTTACATCCCCGCTCCGCTCCGCTTTTGCGGAGAGGCAGCCTGACAGCGCGATGCAGAATTTGTATGGGGACGCGGCCCGGGTGTACAGCGTCATCTAGACGCTGTACGAATCCGCACTATGCAGTTGGTATATTGATTAAAAAATAAAAAAACTAAACAACACAACATAATGATTTATGCCTTTGGGTCCTGATAGATTATCTACAATAGATTAAATAGCCCTGCCCTGCTAGGAAGCTCTCAATAAAGCCAAGATCTTAGAGCAAATAAAGAGCAAGGATGGATAAAGAAACCTCAATGCTGTCGCTACACCAAGAGGAACTCTTAAGTGAAAAACCAAATATGAGAAAATGTAGGGCTATGCTACACGCTACCAGACGAAAGTCGCGTCAAAAAAAGTAAAAAGCAGTGACCATTTCGCTCCAGCCCTCTCGCCGCCGGCGAGTCTGGCACGCACACATGCGCACAGCACACAGATACACTCAGATATAGTGACTCACCTCGCCTCACCTGAGGGACGAGGGTGTGTGGGGACGCCATTAGTTGGGAGGGTGGCCGGACAGTCTCTATTAGGGCCTTATCACACTTGCGATTTGCGAGCGTATTTTCTATACAAATAAGCGACGCGGCGAACACGCTGCGCGATCGCCTCCATACAAAATACGCTCGCAAATCGCAAGTGTGATAAGGCTCTTAGTATTCTTTCTGACATGTTCAATCTCAATTGTCCTATCCACACGGTCGTGGAACAGTCTTCTGCAGTCTCTGAACAGTAAACATGTAATACTAACTTGTTTTTCACTCGTATTTCAGTTAATGTTAAAAAGGAATATAAATTCACATGCCTATAAGGGCAGAATGTATGAATTGACAATTCCAAAGCATATAAATATCACCTTATGTACGCACCATATATTCAGTGAATAAATGATTATGATTATGATTATGATTAATGCTGATGGCAATGTAACATAAAAGACCCTGCACCATACAAATGTTTCTGTTTCGTCCTATGGTTGACTGGTAGAGAATGCCTTACGGCATTAAGTCCGCCATTCGTACTTTTACCTGTGTATTGTGTGCAATAAAGTTTAAATAAATAATAAATGTATGGAAGCGTGATAGGCTGACAGCTTGAAAGCAATATAATTCTTCATTTGCGTTCAAGTTTAATTCAAGAATATCGCTTGAAACTGCCGTTGGCTAGTAAGTACTGAACGCTAGTACAATTCAAATGCTGCGTCGAGACTAGAGTTACTTGTGGAATTATCATGTGAAGCCTACGCTCAGCAGTGGACGTTTGAAACGATGACAACGATTATATTAATGATGTTATGATGTATCATTCTTAATACACTTTCTTATTAATAAATATTTGGTGAGACTGTCCCGGTTGTCTCCTGCAAGTTGGTGTACGTAGTCGCTTGCATATCGATTGGCGACGAGACAGGGGCAGCTCTTTTTACGTGCACCTAAAACCGGATAAATGCGGTTTTCCGAGAGGGGTGTTCGGCTTTTTACTGGGAATGTCCTGGCTTTTTGACAGATATTGGGGACTTTATAATAGCTAAGTTTACGTTATATTCTGTTTTTGTTTATTTGTTTTTTTAAGAAGGTTTCTAACGTCTAAATGATCCGATGCTTTGGTATTATGAAGCGTGTATGAACAATAATGTGACGTATTGTAAACTTAGTACGTAGACATGCCACCTCTCTTATTGTTATTGACCCCTTTAATCAAAAAGATGTATTATCGAATGTGTATCTTACTTTCATCATGCGCAACCATACCATCGCACAAAGTCTTCCTCCAAAGGTCACGATCTTCAGACATAACCTCCCAGTGTTGGGTGTCAATTTTGAAGGATAACACGTCACGCTTTACGCTGTCCTTAAATCGTAACAAAGGTCGTCCGATAGGTCGCTTAGCATCAGCAATCTCACTCAAGAGAGATGAAGTATGGTTTAATTCTCTTTCTCACAAGCGCGACCTGAGACACCAGCGTGCAGCTCTTCCCCTTAATCGATAGGCGCATCATTTATTTGTCAATTATGCGGCCGCGGCTATCGCTCTCAAATCGGGCTATCCAGCCATCTTCGAAAGTGCCGCAGTTGATTAGGCGCTGCTTAACTCATCTGTTATAGATGCAAAAGGCTATTAGTATCATACTTTGTGGTGGACGGTCGCAGATGGTGCGACGATGCATGGTTTAGAGCATTGACTGACAAGAGGCAGAAACGACATCAAGGCGACCCTATACACTAACAACGGCCAGTGTCTCTTGTCAGGTTTGCGGTCGGATATGCCGATCGCGTATCGGTCTTTTCAGCCATCAAAGACGGTGCTTCGCTGACTGAAGACCACAAATCATCTGTAATAGACCGAAGGGCATTATGATGATGGTCTTACTTTATTTTATTACATTAGGTTTCATAATAAAGTATGTAAGTAAATGGACAAGAATTACCGATAACTAAATAAATAATAAATATCGGACAACCTCACACAAGTCGATCTAGTCCCAAATTAAGCTCAAGAAGGCTTGTGTTATTGGTAGTAGACGACGCGATATACGTACTCATATAGATAAATATATACTTAAATACATACAACAACCATAACCCAAGCACAAATCACACAAATATTTGCCCTGGCCGAGATTTGAACCCGGGACCGACGGCTCAGTAGGCAGGTGTCTACAAACTTATACTTTCTGCGTATACAATACATATAGGTATCTACTATATTGTTACAGTAACTGTCACATCGAGCTAACCTATTTGGCTGGCCAATGAACCATCTTTTTCTGTTCTCATGGACTCTGTCCGCACAAAAGAATGACAGTGCGCATTGACACAGTAGATTTACGCAAAACGACCACGCTACTGCAGCGTTTTCCACTGGTACCGACACGCGACCGACAATAGGGAATCGATGAAATAAAAAAGTCTTGAATAATAGTTTTATTGTTTTTATAGTTAGTAACAACCCCTTCTATTTTAGAAAAAAAATCAATTTTTTTATATAGATTCAGGATTTTTAAATTTTATACGCAATTGAATACCGGTCGCAATAACACAAGCATCGAAAGTAGTAAATATTTTTAAAGACAAACCATATTGGAATGTACAGCTATCATAGTATAGAAAATTATAGCTTTGCTTACGTTCCTGATTTTTGACATAAAAAGCAAGAGGCACTAATTTCAGTCTTGAACTATTGGGCTTACTCAATCTCAGTATATTTCAACTATAATGCCAAATATGATATTTGAAATGTATGCCTTTCCTTTGCGTCCTATGATAGTTGATAGATAAATTACAAAGCATTTTGTCACTCTACGACAGAAATGTGAATACAGATAGTGATGGATATTTTTTTTACTTTAAGTTATAGAGGCTACTATCATAGGCCGGCAGCAAAAGTAAGGCACTATTCTCAGACGAGATAAGTTTGGGGGCTTGAACTGAGATTCACTAAGCGCCAACAATTTCAGGTTGAAATTCCCCTACCGCCGCTTTACAAATATAAGGAATGTAGTCAAAGTTATACTTTTCTGTACTTAATTTGCCCGAATGGTTAGAAGACAAATTTACCCGACGCCTTCTTAAAACAGGTGGTTGCCAAATCGACACGTGCACCTGTACCTATATTTAGTCTTTACTAGAACTTCGTCATTTATGAAACGATTTCGAAAATTCTTTATTATCTTAAAACTTGATACCCCAATACTAATTCTCAAAGTTGAGATGTGATAACGGGCTACATGGAAAAAAAGCTGAAAGTTACACTGCTGTAAGTAGGTATAGTCGTCGCCAATGGAAAACAGCAAGCACTCTCGGCTGGTAGTGAAATCCTAGAATGTCGGATAATAGAATTAGAGGTATAGGAGACGAGAGACGATTCAGTCGATCCCACGCATTATGACAACTGTACATGTATACATACTATACCTACCTACCTACTGCGAACTGTATTGCTTCACTAATGAAGTTATTGATAGTCTGGCGAAATTACACAGAATATAACACAAAATAAATAAACTAAGACGAATAATGGAACGCCCGATGGTAACAGGTAAAATTTAAGGTAAAAAGACCTAGAGGTAGAAGTCCCAAAAGGTGATCAGACCAGATATCGGTAGAGCTGGACAAAGCAACGGAACGTAACTGATGGAGGCTAGTTGACGGAATCAGAAGGAGTCACGATCCTCAGGAGTGAGGGAACGATTGAAGAATGGGAATGGTAACACAAAATATGTCATAGATATTTTTTTACAAGATAGGTCACGTTATTTGCGAAAGATTTTTTTCAAATCGTTAGACGGAATAAATCAGAAATGTCTACTTACTACGAACATACAATACAATACATCACGTGCCAAGAAGTTTGACAATTTTTTCATCTGCCGAACTATTAAAAAGTGAAACTCTTTGCCGGCGTGTGTTTTTCTTCCTTCTTACAATATGCCCCTTCAAAAGAAGCGTGAAGAAGCATCTCTCGGCCACCGTTGGTTTCTTGTCAGTTGCCATTGCGACTTGGACCTTTTTGCTTACCACCAAGTGAAGTGGAGTCACTATGTTACGTATAATAATAAGCGCAGAAATCCAAATGGTCTGACACAGAATATTTCTTCCGATTCTGTTGCCAAAATTTCGTAGTTTTGGAGGACGAAACAGTCGAGAAACCTCAATTTGCATGGAAAAATGATGTGATAGAACTCTTGAGGTTGTTTATACATAGCTCTAGGTGGCAGACGTTAGGACTTTTGAACCGCAATCGATTAATTATTCACTAGAGAGTCGAGCCAAGCGCGATCGCATCTAGACATTCTACACAAACAATGGAACTCAAATCGAAAATGTTGGTTAACACTGACTCACGCATGTCTCACAACTGCAGGACTACCATTTCTTGATGCGACTTCGCTTGGGTCACCTGTCTTGCTCGCACAGTATTGATAGGAAAGTGACAGGTAGTATTTGTCGCGCGTTAAAGAGTCTCATGTCACAGTTATGCTAGTCGGAGGGCTAGTCGCTTTTTTACAAGCAACGGATTACTCGACTACGGCGAAGAAATGACGTATCACACTAATATCATCGAAAGTTTGTGAGTGTTCTTGTATGTATTTGTTACTTCTTCTTCTTCTTGTTCTCGAGAAACTGGTCGTGATTGGTGGAGTGGTAGGCAAGAGAGGCCACGGCCGCTCGCCAACTAGATGGACTGACCAGGTTAAAGAAGCCACTTCCTCAAAGAAATTCCATCAAGCTGTGAGAGCAACAATGGATCGAGACCGATGGAGACACCTGATCAAGAATACGATACCTTGTGATCACGATCCTCAGAAATGAGGGACCGACTAAAGAAGAAGAGTTACTTCTTCACGCGCAAACAACTGGGTCAATTTTGATAAAATATTAGAATGGATATTTAATTGGAACAAGTAGCAAGATCTCAGCCAATATTAAAGCTAAGAATGCAAAATTTTGTGGTTCTGTTTTTGGGAGCATTTTCTTATCATTCATTGAAAGAGGGTCTCATGATGACCAACTTGTGTCGGGGGTGTTCTAAATTGTTTTTTAGGTTATTTTCGTGGCTTCGATTGGTTTGAACCCCTTGCTCTAATCAGATCTCTTTCTCAGCTCAGCCTCGTTGAAGAAACCACGTAACTTTGACGTTGACGACGTTGTTGGCGCAATGGTTGTGAAGCTTCCTACTCGAATATTTATTCCTGGGCCATGGTTTTTAGGGTAAAAACGGGACCCTATTACTGAGACTTCGCTGTCCGTCCGTCCGTCCGTCCGTCTGTCACCAGGCTGTATCTCAAGAACGGTGATAGCTTGACAGTTGAAAATTTCACAGGTGATGTATTTCTATTGCCGCTATAACAACACATACTAAAAATAAAATAAAATAAGTATTTAAGGGGGGCTCCCATACAACAAACTTGTATTTTGGTACGGAACCCTTCATGCGCGAGTCGGACTCGCACTTGCCCATTTTTTTCTATATATTTATTTATATAAGTATCCTAGCGACCCGCCCCGGTTTCGCACTGGTGCAATGCTTATAAATTATGCATGTATTATACATATAAACCTTCCTCTTGAATCGCTCTATCTCTTTAAAAAAACGCATCAGAATTAGTTACGTAGTCTTAAAGATCTAAGCATACATAGGGACAGACAGACAGACAGCAGGAAGCGACTTTGTGTTATACATACTATGTAGTGATATATCGTGGTCTAGCTTACTAGTACCGCAATGTGCCGTATACGTAATGTAGGATTAGGTCCGATATTTATTGATTATTATTACTATTATAAACTATTTATAAATAGGTTTGCCTACAGTTACCATTGAACCCTGTAAAGAGGCGTTGACCGTCTAGTCTAGACCTAGACTTCTATAACGTCTGGAGCGCGGCTCGAACTGTTGTCAACCGAAACAACATTAGCATAGTCATTGGAAGTTTCTAATGTCGACGAAATTGTCTATACTAATTATACCAATAATACGATAATCTACAATAGGTACATAAACGATATACGCTAAGATTGTACCTATTGGTTTTTTTCTATCTTTGTGCGTATGTGAGAGAGAGATTTTATTGCTTATACCGTTCAGATTCATATTCAGATTCTTTTTGGTAAAATAACAATTTTACAAGTCAATGTTAAACAATAAGTAGGTACATACATAAGTAGGATATGTCATTTTAATAATTTTATATAAAGATTGTTACATTATAATATAAGTAGATATTCAATTGTTCAAAATTTTTGTTAACGTTTTGTTTGGCGTAATAAATAATAATGATGGTATCCTGTTATAGGATTACTACAAAGACTTAGACTCTTAGATGGATTTTACAGTTGAGGGTGGTCGAGGCAGGTGGACACCTGGAAAATCGTTAATATCCCACTTCAGTCTTTGCACGTAGATACAATAAAAGAACCGGTCAAGTGCGAGTCGGACTCGCGCACCGAGGGTTCCGTACTAACACTTTCCATCCTTAAGTGGTTAAGTTAAGGTGCAAACTTAACTGGTATGTATATAGCGCTCCATACAAATGAGGTGCAAAGTTAACGCAACCAATCCCGTTTGTTGTATGGGAGCCCCATTATTTTTATTGTTTTTAGTATTTGTTGTTATGTTGGCAACAGAAATACGTCATCTGTGAAAATTTCAACTGTCTAGCTATCGCGGTTCACGAGATACAGCCTGGTGACAAAGGGACAGACAGACGGACAGCGGAGTCTTAATAATAGGGTCCCGTTTTTTACCCTTTGGGTACGGAACAATAAAAAATATAAAAAGAAACAACAACATAATGTTACAAGCACATAATTGATTACACTACAAGTAAGAATGTGTAAACGATCTCATTAGAGCCTCAAGGGTGGGGCGTGCGAATGTTTCCCACAGAGATGCGCTTTTTGCAAGGAAACCACGAGGCTGCGAGTTGTATGTCGTTTTCCGAGACGTAGGAAAATCGGAGTGAGCTTTTACGTATTATACTGAGACTAGCGACCCGCCCCGGCTTCGCACGGGTGCAATGCTCATAAATTATTTATTTATTTAGGAGAACCAACAGCTTTATCAATTTTGAGTAAACTTAAATATAATAGAAAGCAGGGAAGCCAATTACAGGATCTCACGGATTTATGCATGTATTATACATATAAACGTTCCTCTTCAATTTGTTGCGTAGTTTTAAAGATATAAGCATACATAGGGCCAGACAGAAGGAAGCGACTTTGTTTTAGACTATGTAGTGAAGATGCCCATAACTGCCCTCAGCTCATAAAAAAACCCGCCAAGAACATGTCGACGTTAAAACAACGCAACGGATTTTGATGCGGATTTTTAAATAGATAGAGTGATTCAAGAGGAAGGTTCATATGTTAAGGTTCACATGCATAATTTATCAGCATTTCACTCATGGGAAGCCGGGGCGGGTCACTAGTAATTAAATAAATAAACATTTGGCCCGACTAAGCTTAAACGTATTTATAACACGTCGAAATGCTTACTCCAAAGTTCCAAACATGAGACACTCATTTGTTCACGATTAGCATTATGTTTACGATGGAGAAGACGAACGCATGCGCATTGATTGGTAATTTTATTGCGTTCCCTGAGAATATGAGAGTTATGTATATTGTATCTCATTTTACTTGAACGAGAAACAGTAGTAACTCTATACGACGGTAGTATGCGCTTACTACCTTTTCACGCGTTAAGATTCAGTTACAAACTCCAGTCCAAATTCGGTGAGGCATTGTAACATAGGTAGGTACCCTATTTAAGAAGCCTTATTCCTTTTAAAATTTATTTTTTTCATATGATTGATAATTTCCAGCAACTTTTTGAAGTGAATAATACTTTTCCCTGAGTTCTAGGTAGTAACATAGCTATTTCATGCTTTCATTGCGTGCAGTCGAAAATAAGTTGAAAAAATTAATTTACCGCGTGAATTTTGTCAATTTCGAGTAGTTTTTGAAACAAAAATTATCAATGAAAAATCAAACTGTCGGTTTCAAATATATACCAATAAATTTCAATAGCCCTGTTCTAGGTAGTAACATAAATAATATGTTAAGAAACATGTTCGATCATAGAGAAAAATGTCTTAAACAATCAGCATTTTACGAGGAATAAGGCCTCTTAATAAACTCTCAACCGTCTCAAACCCATATTTTGGATCAAAGTTTGGTATTCGAGCTGGGTAGAATGACATTGTCAAATTGACATTTATTTAATATATTATAAGAAAAAAATATCGTCGTTATTTTAAATAAACTTTAAGAACGTAAGCGTAACGGCATATAACTAAGTTCTTCCTTAAACAAATAATAGATACAAGTTTATTCCAAACTAGTTGCGCCGCGTAGTGTTACCCGCACATCCCACGTGAACATTTTTTAGGGATAAAATATAGCCTATGTGTATCCAGGATGTCAGCTACCTTCATACCAAAATTTATCAGCCGTTTGAGCGTGAAGAAGTATCAAACATACACATAAACACACTCACAAACGTTCGCCTTTAGTTTGATTGCTACGGTAGACATATAGTGGTAAGATCTCGGACATAGATAATTTGAAATGCCGAATTAAGCCTCTAGTACGTCGTTTATCATACACAGATGATGAGAGTTACGTACGTTTAGCGTTACATACGTGATGTATTTTGATGTATTTGCGTTGGAATGTGGCAGATTGTATGCTAATGTAGTTGACATAATGTCGGAATGATGATTTGATCTTAGGATTTATTGTTAGAGTTAGAATGTTGATGGAACAATGGGGATATGAGTGAAATTGTACAGGATTGGCTGTCTAGACGAGATTCCAATAACGTCACAATGCATTATGCAGGAGGGTGAATTATACAGCGTTTGTAAGGCGTTTTTTCGTCATTTCCATTTCTACAAATATTGTTAAAATAGATGATTTTTGAAAGTCGATTTTTCACGAAGCGACTCCCGAGTGCGATCCTAGTCCTAGTTAGATCATAATTAAAACCACTGGCTCTTTTGTCGTGGTAATAATCGTGAAAAAAAACGACGCTAGAACCGCGCGGTTAGAACGCTAGTTTATTTACCCAGGACCACTGATGTGTTGACGGAAATATTCCAAAATTGCGAAAACTTTTCGCACAAAAATTTATCAGACATTTTTTATACGAAATTACCACAATGAAATAAATCTCTTTAACTCTTGTAAAGGTTCCAGATATTTCGGGAAATCTTCTCAGCTTTTTGTAAACTTTCCGTAATTTGCCCATCCGTATATGCAAGAAGAGCTAAAAGACGAATCTACGTCATTTCGAACGTTGCAACAACGTGAAACATTGATGACGTGGATATGAATATGAAGTTGTGTAAAGACGAATCTACGTCATTTCGAACGTTGCAACAACGAGAAACATTGATGACGTGGATATGAATATGAAGTTGTGTAAAGACGAATCTACGTCATTTCGAACGTTGCAACAACGTGAAACATTGATGACGTGGATATGAATATGAAGTTGTGTAAAGTCGTGGGACTTTACACAAAGAACCGATAAAATACAGTTCTTAGGCTGGTTTTGCAAAGATCAAAAAGAGAAGCTTCTATAGTATATTCTGTGATTATTGATTAAGGTATAAAAGTCAATACACAGTCAATAGACAATACACAATTTTAAATCCAAGCTCAACCTAGTTACCTTGGTTGAGTGTGAATTTTTTGATAAACGTAACGAAGTAGGTACCTACTTACATATTTTTTATAAAAAAAGAAATAGGATTCATCCTGTCATATGATAAATACACTGATATAAAAATGAGACAAAATGTTATCATTACTTAAACTTTCTAGTCTTCATACTTAAAAATCTCTTAGCCAGTTTACTCCCCACGTAGGTATATTTAATCCGAATAAAAAAACCCATATCTCCAAACAAAATAAAGCTTATTGTAAACACCCATAAACCGACACCTTTTCATTCAACCCATTCACAGCCGTTACACCTCTAATCTTAACCCTAAAATGCTTACAAGGGGTCGCGGGGACAATAGTACCCAATTTGAGGGGTCAGTGTATCAAAAGACCAATAGGATTTTTTTGAAGGTCCAGCTTTGTCCAGTGGTCCAGATGACCCCTGGTCAAATTTCCATGTCCAAAGGGTCAAGTAGATTTAAATGAGTGGTCAGAAGGGTTCAGCCAATGGGTGAAATGTGAATGTTGTTATTTATGTGTAATTTTAGGGAGATGCTTCCGGTCATAATGTTTGTTGACCAAGGAACTCCTTTTATTAATTCGCCGGCGGTAATACATAAATTTAAATAAGTATGTATGCCAAAGAACGATAAAAGTAATAAGTTTCTGAACCCGACATTTTTTATTTAAAATAAACAAGAAAAAGTTTTCAACTACTATTTTTTTTATAGAACAAAAACCATCATCTTAAGATTAAGTTAGAGTTGTTCTTTTTTTTATGTCATAGGGGGCAAACGAACAAACGAATCGCCTAATGGAAAGCGATTACCGTCGACCATAGACACCAGAGGAGTCACAAGTGCGTTGCCGGCCTTTATAACGAATTAAAAATATTTTTATATTTTACTTTAAACTAGGAACAAATATTGTGTGGTTCTTGATAATCTTGTCTCGTAGTCATTTATCTTTCATTATTTTATTTATTTTATCATTTATTAATAATTTAGTATCTGCGTTCTTCTGATCTCCTTGAAAGCTTTCTTGTTTTTCTAGTTTCCATAACTTCTCTTGAGTCTTTAATCAATCACTTAACACAACATTGTTCTATAACATTTTTTTCGCTTTGTCATTTCTCAAATACTTTTTCTGTCTTTGCCTCAAATCACCAAAATTGTTCTCTTCCATAGTTTTAACAACTTTGAATCTTGGCTGTCCGAAAGTTGCAAATAATGGATAATCCACTCCTTCAATGTCAAGAAACTCAGCATCGTTCTCTTCAGATTCATAAGAATAGTCACTTTGAAGCATTATAATTCTACTTGTAGTGGTTGGAGCAGGTATTACGTAAATACACAATATAACAGAATGGAACGTCGAAAATACTAGCAATATTAACCATAACTTCATAACTGAGGTCGAGTTCGAAGTCTTTTTTTATCGCTACAATTTTACGGATAGAAATTGATTTCATCACTTAATTTTCTACTTGATAATAACTAGCACGTTTAATTTTAAGCTGCCCGTTTGCCTGATAGGTAAGAATTCCATACAATCTTTTACCTTTTTTACGTAACTCTAGGGCCTCGACGGCAAGAATTCAATTCTGACACTCGTCATCTCTATAGATTTAAAATTTTATAACCTTAAATCTTAGGCACTAAAATTAACTATAAAATCTACTACTTAAACTCATTCTAGCTCATTCATCTCGTTTCATAACACATTTAATTTGTGATCCAAATATCGTGCCTTAAGTCTAGAATCAGCGGTTTAGAGTCTAGATTTATCTAGATTGTTCCTGTTACTTCTTGGTGATTGATGGTACTAAAAGCAAGGCTTTAAACCATCTTTTGTTGTACAGGTTCAGTCAGCATTTGTTCATTTGTACCTACGTTGTTACCGCCATTTGGACCTTCATTCGGTTTTTAAATATAATCAACTTGTCTCAAATCTTCCATAGATTCTTAAATTATTAATTTCCCTTTACCGTCTTCTAATGTCTTTTAATCTCCACTATCCAACGACCATTTCGTCCAGCTGCTGTCCAACAAAAGACGATAAAGAAAAGGATTCGCAACCCGTTACCTGCGAAATTTAATTGCTCATATTTGCATAAACGAAGGGAATAGATAATAGAATAATAGAAGATTGATAGCCAGTTGTACGACCAGTCGAGGGGTTAAATCCGGAAGATGTCTTAGGTGTTGAGATTGGCGGGAAGAACTGTTACCAGCAAAAACATAAAAATAGCTAAAATTCAAATTTAATGAGTCCGAAGTATATTTTCTGAAGCCAAGTCTGTTATTTAAACTAATATAGTAGCACACATCCAACAAGAATATAATAATGTATGTTTAAACCAAGATAAAGCTGACGACGCGTCTCCTCTTGCTCAACTTGGAGCACAACATACATAATATAGTTACATAATAAACGGCTTATAGTACCTACGTTCTAAGAATAATTTTACTGACTGATGCAATGTCACTCAAAATACTATTCATTAGCGAAGCTACATAGGTATCGAAATTAAATATGTCATTAATTTATGCATTTCGTAAGAAAATTATTTATTTTCGTTTTAAAAAGGTCAAATTTGGTAACAAGGTATAATTTATCTCTAATTATATTTTTTTATGCAATCACTACCATATCCGTTGTATGCAAAATAATAGTTTAATTAAGCTTTTATTCAAGCGGAAACTCTTTGTTTTCTATTAGTCTAATGAAACATTAAGGAACTGAGCTCAAAAAACATACATAATTTTAGATAACATTTAAGATAACGCCAGACAGAGAGTATCATATCTATAAATTTCTATTATAATGGTCCCAAAACACGGCCACTAATCCCATTGCGAAGACAGCATCCCCAAATCGTGCAAAAAAAAACAATAAGGGGCCAAATTACCATAAACAACGCATTATAAGACGGCGGTTACCGGAAACCAGTTACAAACCGGTTATATGCGGAAATATGCAGATCTTTCAAACGCGCAAAGATAAAAATGCAATCAAGAAACGCATAGCAAAATTAAGTGGCAAATAGATTCTAAAGTATTTGAGGCTTAGGTCGGTCTTTGGCCGGATGCATTAATAAGTTTGTGATGTTGTATAGTTTCTTGACACCATCAGACAATTGTTGCTTTGTCTCTTTAAGCGTTGGTCCATTGGCCAGGGTGAGATTAGGGAGAACATACAGATGGACAAACATTCAGGGGTTTAATGCTTTTTGTTAGATAATTGCGGGATTCTCGCTTGTTCCCATGGGATGTCGGAAGTCTGGTATGGTTAAGGATATTAGGGATATAAGTTTTGCAATATTTACCAGCTAATGGGAGATGAAATAGCCATGAGATAATAGCCATGTGCAAAAGCGTTAAAGATGAATGTGAAAGGAAATAGAAGAAGAGGAAGATTAAAGAAAAGAAAAGACCCCTATAAACTTATTTCGTCGAATGTTTTAACTTGACGACGCGGTTGGCGCAGTGGTTAAGCAACTGCCTACTGAGCCAACGGTCCCGGGTTCGAATCCCGGCAAGGGCAAATATTTGTGTGATGAACACGAATATTTGTGCTTGGGTCATGGATGTTCTATGTATTTAAATATTTATTTATCTATATAAGTACCTATGTATATCGTCGCCTAGTACCCATAACACAAGCCTTCTTGAGCTTAATTTGGGACTAGGTTGATTTGTGTGAGGTTGTCTGATATTTATTTATTTATTTAACTTGCCGAAATCATCTCGCAGAATTTGTATTCCCCTGTAGTCATAAATTTTTCATAATTCTTGCAAATATCTTTGCAAAGACGAAAATTCTCAAAAATTAGTTCTAGGAGTGAATGTAGACCCGATATGGAGGAGAAGGAATTACTTGATGAGATTACGAATGATCGAGAAGAATGGAAGAAATAAGCATTAAGCGGGAAAAGGGTAAGAGAATAATGATACAAGAACTCGAACTGAGGCGCATAGAGATGGAGAAATTGGAAGTATTTCAAATGTGGTTGAAGAAGGATAGGAATGATTAGTTGGTCAGAGGAGTATTTAACGATAAAGTTTTAAATAAATATAAGACTTAATTGAAGAAAGAACTTTGATTAAAAGAAGCCAGCGGTAGGCGTAATACCACTGACATTACTAGCTTAGAGTTGTACTTATCTGAGTACTCTCCCCTGAGTAATCCCCAGGAATATTTTTCAATTTTTTCGCGCGCAGATTCGTGCCTACTTAGTATACAATGATAATCTATTTACAGTTTAATGACTTTTCAATGTCACCCAATGCAGCTTTAATAGCAAAAATCTATTGATATTCACATATCAACAATGACAGGGCAATATCAATCGAATAAGATCCCTGAATACTATACATTGTCCAAGCCTATATACATACATACATAATTTAATACATTCTGTATATTTGCGTACGAATAGTGGTTACCATGGTAAACTATATTCACTTCGACAGTAATCATATTTTGTGTATATCTCAGATATTAAACAACAGTTACAAAACAAATAAAAGTGTTAAGAGTCAATAACGTAAAATTCGAGTTAAAAATCGATTGTGATGCATCTGCCAACTGAAGTCACCGATAAGCGCAGCTCTGATAAAGAACCGGTTGAAACCCTCACACCTGCTAATACTAACCTTAAAACTTTGAGATACAGTCCACAAAACCAATGACAAAAACAACGGAATATGTCCATGTTAAGAAGAAACAGAAATCAAACGGTTTTTAACCGTGTGTGTAAAGCAGAAAAGGTGTATTTTCAGCACGTGTGGGTAATGTAGTATTTAGTTATCGAGGTCAACGTTTTGCACCTTTGAAGCTCGTTCTGTTATCGGTTGACAAGAAAATGTGGGGAGAAAATCGATTGCTCTTTGTTCGGCTTTTAAATAAAAATACGATGGTAACCGACTTTGAATAATGATGTTCATTTATTTATTACGAAGTAGAGTAGAGGACGCCGGGGACAATGAACATCCGCAATGTAAAGATTTCGAATACGTTACCATTCATAATTATATCTCTCTTACGTTATCATGATTTGTTACATAGGTATGAACGGCTGATTACGCCTGTCAATATAACGCCAATGCCCGTAACTTAGCATGTGCTTCCTATCATTGATTACCGAATATATCTAAGAAAAAATGTTATGGTTTCATATAAATTTAATCATTTAGTGTTATGTTATGCCTGTGTTTTCCTATAAATGTTTGGTAGGTGGAGACACGAAGCACTGGCGAAGTTATGGGCGTTGTCGGGCGTTTGTAGACGAGGTCCGTGTGGTGCCGGGAAGTGTGGTGGAATTGAGGAAAATAATACTCATAAAATCTCAATAATTTGTCAATTAATGTTCTTTTAATATGCTGTCAGTGTTTAAAGTAACAATCTTGTCAACGCTGCTGAAATGTCTCATAGATAGGTCACGTTCTTCGTTACTAAACTGTCGTAACCATCTACAATAATTCTTCGTTTCAAACCTCACGCTCAAAAATTGCAAAATTTCAGTCATTACCTATAATTTCGTTCATCATAACCCGATAGGAAGAATTCCTTTTTGTTATATGTAAGTTTTTTAGCGGTAGCATCATGCCAAAACGGATAGGCAGATGATATTATTATGGAAGAGTTATTACCCGACTAACGACAAATCCAAAAAGGTATATATATAATATGACTTCTTTTTCTTTTTCTAATGTCCGAAAACGGTGATTAATATAGTTTATTTGTATGCCCATTACGCTCCACTTTATTATTTAATTACTAATCGATGACCTTTTCAGGTCGATTTATGTAACTTGCACCTATTCATTAATTCTTAGTAGAACTAGTTTAACCCGTCAAGCGTCCAGTAGACTAACGTTAGTCTACAGCAATTTTGTGCCGGTAGCGTCCAGTAGACACACGCTAGTCTACAGCCCAAACCGCTCATTGGATCAATTTCTCTGCATCGATTCGTTATGGTGGCAGCTTGATAGATATTTTACTATCCAACAACAGCTATCAGAGCACACAAATTTGATTTTTAACCAATCAGAATCCTCAATAGTGACGTGTAAATATTTTTTTTTTCTCTACATTGGCGGAATTCGTCCGCCATTTCGAAAATCACTTGCATTTGAGGTGTCGTGTCGTGTAATAAATATGTCCAAATCTTTTAAACGGAAAGTGTTTATATTATGTATTATATATGAAATTACTGGCAATTAAATAAGGTTTTCGTTTTTAATGTTAAATTTAGCCGCACGACATTGTTTCCTAGTGAAAAAAGTCCTCAACTTTGAATGACGCAATAATTTTGCAATGATGGCCGTCGTAATTCATTTGTTTCCTAATTTTCAATTGTTCAAAACCTTACGAACAAATAATAGTTTTATAATACACTTTCTCAGGATTTAATTTGATATATCAGATTGGTGTAAGGTCTTGGGAATTTTGATAGATTTATGATTTTGTTCAAACAGTGCTCAATTTCGCGGCAAATCCGCCATGACAGTTGAGACTTGGACGGCGCAAGTTAGTAGCGTGCGCGCACGTTCTCGTAAATAAATATTTGTTGTGAAGTAATTATTAGGTGTTTAGAGGTGAATTTACGTAAAATTGACGCATAAACTAGCCAGTATCATTTTAGTGTATGTAAAATGTGATATGTGGTTTTAAATTGAGTGTAAATTGTGAATGATTAGTGACGGATGTGACGGAAATCGAACATCTTGGAATATAAATAAATCTACATCTCACTACAAGTAAGTGCGGCTATTATAACATATTGTGCCGAATTCCAAATTTATCTAGCTCTCTAACGATATATAACACATCTCATATAATTACCTATTCTCGGGGTAGGTAAAATTCCCATCTTTAGCGGAAATTCAGCCGTTTCTTGTTTGTATGGGACATTTCGCGGTGTTTTGTCCTAGGGAGGTCTGACACTTGACGGGTTAAGAATTCCAAACAGAAAATCAAACTAGAATCCAGTTGGAAACTTCATTTGTATGTATATGTTTATATTATTGTAATCATTCTACCGTAGATAAGAAAAGATTCAGTATTAACTTTTTATGAATATGTCTCACTCACTCTTTTGGCCGAGTGCGCAATACGTTACGTCTCCGTTTTAGCTTGGACCAAAATGCTTTCGTTTGTCCAGTCCAGATGTTTGGATTTTATGCTTTCATGTTCTAAGCCACGGATCCACAGTTGTTGTGAGCTGTGTGAGCATGCTTACAACCTGTTTTTTAGGTAAATCTCCCGATATGTTTGGTCCCTATAGCCCGACTCGCACTTGGCCATTTTTCTTGCGCTTGCATGTTCTAGTTCGCTTAAAATTCTAATTTGACCAAGTAAGCTCACCGCATCCGCACTGCAAGTACTCTGCAAATGTTCCCACTGCCCGATAAACCCAGTTTTTTTGCGTTTTAGCGCGCAATATAATAGTTTCCAGAATACACTAAGTACTATTTTTTTTTTTCAAGTTTATCCTTATCTTTAATAAAATACATAAACTGCACAATACATTCCAGTTTAATCACTTTTACTTACTTGCACTCCCAAATTAAAATCAACACAAATGAGATTTTACAATACAATAGCAAACAAACGTGTGCTGTAATAAACAGCAAGTACCTAATTTTATCACTAAATTGCGATTTCTTCTATAACGTTTGGTTATTGGAAGATTTAAATCATCGTATGAATTGAGTAAGTGGTGCAATATAGTAATAATACGAGCCAAAATCTTTCATAATAAATAATTTACCAAAGCGCTTAATCTCGCTTGCTTGTTTAATGTCCTTCCAGTACAAAATCCTCTCACCTATAACACCTTAATATTCTTGCCTTAGACATGGTCTCCCCTTTTTGCTTACCATCAGGCGAAGTGGAGCCACTATATTGTACCAATATAAAAAAAATCCTCCCAAGTACCAAATTCCAAAACAGCATTGACATAGCAGCATACTTCCCTGCACCTTGCACTTCCTTTCAACTATTACTTAGTCCACTGCTACTCACAACGGCCCATTGTCAGTAACCATCTAATTTGCATAGCCTACACAAAGCGCAGTATCTCCTCGACTGACCCATTTCAATCAATGCCCTTCTCTGCAAATTTTCCCACTGGCCAACAAAGACCATCCTATCTTAACCCTTTTCGCTACAATTTTTATGGGAAACAATTCTCTATGCTCCATTTTTTGCATTGTCCAAGCGTCTTGAATAGACCAACGGATTCGCCAAAGGCGTTTGATCAATAATAATATGCACATAAGCATTCTTTGTTTAGCTTTTGTTGGTATGACCGTTACTGAACATAGAATGATTGTCTTTTAAATATATAGAGCATATGGAACTGGTTGACTGGGTCATTTTAACCGTTTAATACCCATATGTATAGAAATAAGGAATTTGACAGCTTCTAATAAGTGATGCCTCAGCTATAATGGAAAGTCGGTTAGAAAAGACAAAAGGGAAAAGCAAATGCGCTAACATGCAATTTAACCAATTGTATCATTTCTAAACTGACCAGAATTTCAAGATTTAAGTAATGGCTTACAAATAGCCCCATAAAAGTATCTACTAAATCAAACATGAAAGCGAAAGGTTATCGCGATTTTCCAGATTTACCCGTTGCGTTCTCATTTTAATTGAATTCAGGGGATGGACACTGGCCGCCAGGTAGCCAACCCGTGCCCCAGGGTCAGTACAACCCTTTACGCCAATCTAAACACCCCAAAATCGGTGCAGCGTGAGCGATGGGGTCATCCAGTGACCCAACTGACCTTCCTTTACAATTCCACCCCTTTCTTACAAGGCATTATTTGTAATCCCTTTCGCGAATCTATTCCATTGTCCTCTATCTATTATATCCCGATAGTTTTGGACATGTGCGTCTATCGCTGAAATTTTTGCGTTCGTGAGAACGTTCTAGTTTCTTTGCAAAATCGTAACGTCCGTTGTGTTTGAGTGGGAAAGTTGGGTTCCTTTGGGTTGGAGACAAAGAGTGGTCTCTTTTTAATGATTGCCATTGTGCGTTTGATACAGTTTTTGTTCGGTCATCGGTGACCGTTGGCCAACGGATTTGCCGATGCTATTTAAGTCGGCGGTGACCGTTAACTGACGCAGAATTAGGTGGACATCGCTACAAGCCACCCCAGTAGATGCTTATGTTCACTATCTGTTGATGATCCTATTTCCTGGTGCATCAATAGGTTATAAATATCAAGAGATACAACGGAATATAGAAATTAATTTTTAGGAATTAATTATTTCAAGTTTCGGGAGTCACATCTGTCATGTCAGTACTTACGTTGTAATCGAATTTAGGTTATAAAATGTACTGAGTTGTCTGAGTTGACATATGTCACACGGGCAAAGCTGTATGAAATAAACTATAAAGACTACAATACATATGTTCTGTGTATTAAAGATTCACAAACATATTGTGTTATAAGGAAGTAGCAAGATGTTCGTCAAAAACTTTCTCCAGAATGCCTACCTCAATTCTACAATGTAGTTAATTGAAAGGACCACTGTAATTGGTTTCTGGAAATTAAACATAAACATATGTTCTGGCCATATCATGGACTTAATGCTAAGTACCCTTAAAATCGCTAAGTAACATGGTAGTGATGTTTTGGACCGATGGCAAGAGAAAAGTCGAATCGCTTTTGAGAAGCCAATGGTAATCGATATGTTAAAATACTTTTTTAATTAAGAATTTGCTAAACATTTCTGAACATCACATTAATAAGTAGCTGGGTATGAGTACCATTATTGACTTAGCGAGTGAGCGTCTCCGTTTCAGTTTGGCCTAAAATTCCTTTTTGATTGTAAATTTTGTGAGTAGTGTCGATAAGTAGATAGAAAATTTTACCCTTAAATAAATGGCTCCTCAATAATGCTGACTGGTTTAGACATTTTTCTCTATGATCAAACATGTTTCTTAACATATTGATAATATGTTAACTACATACTTAGAACAGGGGCATTGCGATTTATTGGTATAAATTTCAAACTTACAGTTTGATATTTTTCACTGATAATTTTTGTTTCATAACTGCTCAAAAATGATAAAATTAACGCAGTTTTTCAACTTATTTTCGACTGCACGCAATGAAAGCATAAAATAGCTACGTTACAGGGAAAAGTATTATTCACTTCAAAGGGCGATTGTGCACTACAATGAATTTTACTGTCCGACAGTCCGATTTTTTACGGTCCGTTATGGCATGAAAAAAACGGTAAGGGCGATTGTGCACTACAATGAATTTTACTGTCCGGCAGTCCGAGTTTTCATGGTCGATATGGCATGAAAAAATCGGTTTTAGCTTGTGCACTTGTCCGTCTTTTTACTCGCAGGTGCGGCGCAGTTTTTGGTTACCTCTCTCTTTGAAACTACACGCCACGCAATCGTATTTTCACTAAGAATGATGGATGACTTTGTTATGATTTTTGCCATACCGCTTAAGCACATGGATCAAGAGGCGACGCGGCTTGCGCAGTGGTTAAGCAACTGCCTACTGAGCCGGCGGTCCTGGGTTTGAATCCCGGCAAGGGCAAATATTTGTGTGATGAGCTCGAATATTTGTGCCTGGGTCATGGATGTTATTTGTATTTAAGTATGTATTTATCTATATAAGTATGTTTATCGTCGTCTAGTGTCCATGACACAAGCCTACTACTAGAGCTTACTGTGGGACTAGATTGATTTGTGTGAGGTTGTCCGATATTTATTTATTATTTATTTATTTAAGAGGCATGGTACAAAATTTAGGCTGGGTGTACCACCAAATGAAATGCTTGCAGTAACGTTAAGGTAAGTTTATACAGTATTTGTACAATGAGTGAGCGAGTGAGTTGTTTAGTGAGTATAGGCACAGGGCGGACACTGCCTACTAAAAACTGAACTTGAATGTCAGCGTCAATGTGTGTGTGTAACACGCACAGGGCTGCCTCAGACGCATTGCAACCACTAGTTGGTGTTTTGGTGTTTTAGTTGCACATAAATATGACATAATAAAGATAGAAAATTATCACAACCACACGACAACTGTAGTGGTGGTGATGGTGATAGTGGTGATGATGATGCTGGTGATGGTGGTGATGGTGGTGGTGGTGGTGATGAAGGTGGTGGTGATGATGGTGGTGGTGGTGATGATGATGGTGGTGTTGGTGGTAGTGGTGGTGATGGTGGTAGTGGTGACGGTGGTGGTGGTGGTGGTGGTGATGAAGGTGGTGGTGATGATGGTGGTGGTGGTGAAGGTGGTGGTGATGATGGTGGTGGTGGTGATGATGGTGGTGGTGGTGATGAAGGTGGTGGTGATGATGGTGGTGGTGGTGAAGGTGGTGGTGATGATGGTGGTGGTGGTGATGATGGTGGTGGTGGTGATGATGATGGTGGTGTTGGTGGTGGTGGTGATGAAGGTGGTGGTGATGATGGTGGTGGTGGTGAAGGTGGTGGTGATGATGGTGGTGGTGGTGATGATGGTGGTGGTGGTGATGAAGGTGGTGGTGATGATGGTGGTGGTGGTGAAGGTGGTGGTGATGATGGTGGTGGTGGTGATGATGGTGGTGGTGGTGATGATGATGGTGGTGTTGGTGGTAGTGGTGGTGATGGTGGTGGTAGTGGTAACGGTGGTGGTGGTGGTGGTGGTGATGAAGGAGGTGGTGATGATGTTGGTGGTGGTGGTGGTGGAAAAAAACGGTCCGGAATGGGGAAAAGTAAAATGTCGGATGGTAAAATTACGTATAGTGCACAAACTACTATATACATTTAATGGCGTGCCATATCGGACCGTAAAAAATCGGACTGCCGGACAGTAAAATTCATTGTAGTGCACAATCGCCCAAAAAGTTGGTTGAAATTATCAATATATTTGTAGTAATATGAAAAAAATAAATTTAAGGAATAAGGTCCCTTAAACCTTTTTTTTCATTTAAAAAAAAATTGCAATTTTGAAAAATACTCTCGAGGTCTACAGCTCACAAAGCCTTTTACGTTGTGTAGAAAATACACTTTTAATTCCAATTTCAACTCGCCCGCACCCTCGTAAAACCGGCAACTTTCTTCAATAAAGAAGGAAAGGACATAAACTAAACGGTCAACGTCCACGTCCCCGGATGCAGCGGAAGTGGATGGGGGGAGGGGGACAGTTGGCGCGTGCGCGCGCAGGTGCCTCTCCCGCGCAGGGGTCGGCCACCTTTGGAGACTTTTATTTTATTTAAGTTTTTGTTCTTTATTTTATACAATTTTAATTCTAATTAATATTTTTGTGTCTGTAAAAACTTAGGCTAGATGTATCAAATATAATTGTATTAGGGTAAATACAATTTAAATTACAAATTACCGAAGAATTGGGTCGAATAACGATATTATGAGTATAATAGATTTTCTATAAACACAACTAAGTAGACACTTTACTCGTACGTTCAAGCAATGAAGCCAGTTACGTTATTAAAGAAACAGCGTTCAAAATACAGGCTATGGCTATAGGTAATACCCGCTGGGCCTAATTCGATGAGGCAATCGAATATTAACTACATAGGGTAAATCGCCAATTGCTGGCCACCGTTCAATAACTGGCCACCTCATACTAAAAATTAACTCTGCCCACCTACAAACTAAATTCATTTTAGTATAACGTGGCCAGTTATTGAAGGTTGGCCAGTAATTAACACCTTATATGAGGTGGCCAGTTATTGAACGGTGGCCAGTAATTGGCGATTTACCCTATCTCGGTTATATCACGATTTTGGCCGGCACATTTGAGATCGACCTGCATCAACGTTAAGTACTGACATTTCAAGGACATTTAGCTCGATATTTAAAATTAGATAATATATTGCCTGCACATGTCATTTGTAAAATTGCGTATGTAAATATCCTAAGCGCTATTTCAAATAGAAAACATCGCTAAAGTAGATACTCAGTGGCGAAATTTCGGACAAGTGCCGTTCATAAATAAATAAATAAAAATTAAAGGAGAATCGTATACGAATCGACCTAGTTTTAAACTAAGTAATGCTTGTACTATAGGTACTAGACGACGATATACATAATATATACATATATAGATAACATGCATGACCCAGGAACAAATGTTCGAGTTCATCACACAAATAATCAAACCCCGGTTTGGCATCAGGGGTTAATAAGTCAAAAGGTTCTCCACCCCTGCAGGCTCTTCTCAACCGTCGCCGGCGCATGTGTTGATCCGTTGTTTGTTTTTTATTGTTTTTTATCAAGATCAAAGACTACTGGAGCTTATAGAATAAGTCTTGAAATAGGGTTTAAATGCATCGCATTCCTGCTCGCGTTAGTGTCAAATACTATCGTGAGGATATGCACTTTATTCAGCCGCTGTGCCATTAAAGAATAAAAAAAAAACTGCAAAAAATACTAATGAGATAACGAGATGATATTTTAGACTTACTGAAGGTGGTCGTTCGAAGAAGAAGAAAGTCATAACAGTATTTTTGCGAACCGCAGTCGGATAAGGAGTGAGCTACCACTCACGTAAAGTACATAAAGTAGCTAGGTGAATTCTTTGCAGCTATTTTAGCGTGACTTAGCTAAAATAATAATCCATAGATAATACTAATGTATTGTATATAAAACAATTAAGCTGTCTCAATGTTTGACAAAAGTTCCATGATTGCCTTCCCTTTCATTAACATTATCAATTAAATTAATTGTAATTACCTCGCAATTCTGTTCCCAAATGGCTGTTTTTATTTACGTTTTCAACCACTATAACTACCGCATCCACCATTTCAAAAAAAAAAACGAAGTAGGTACTGTACTGAAGCGATAACAAAAAAAAATATCTAACGAACCTACTCACAAACAGGAATCGGTTGAGAAATGCGACCTCTTGGCGAGATCAGCTGGAAATCCGGACATACGACAAAATATTCGGCCAAGTTGTAACGGAGACGCTTCGCTCGCTCTGTCAATTACTTTTAGGGTTCCGTAGCTAAAGGGTAAAAACGGGACCCTATTACTAAGCCTCTGCTGTCCGTCAGTCTGTCCGTCTGTCACCAGGCTGTATCTCATGAACCGTGATAGCTTGTGAAGGTTGACTGGTAGAGAATGCCGCATGGCATTAAGTTCGCCTTTTGTACGTTAAGTTTTTCTTTTGTGCAATAAAGTTTAAATAAATAAATAAATAATAGCTAGACAGTTGAAATTTTCACAGATGGTGTATTTCTGTTGCCGCTATAACAACGAATACTAAAAACAGAATAAAATAAATATGTAAGTGGGGCTCTCATACTACAAACGTGATCGGTTGCGTTAACTTTGCACCTCATTTAAATCCGGCGCCATACATACCAGGTGCAAACTTAGCTTAACCCGACCAGTTAAGACGGGAAGTGTTTGTACGGAACCCTCGGTGTGCGAGTCCGACTCACGCTAGGCCGCTTTTCATTACCTATATTGTGATGAGATCCGACAATCATACTCCTACGACCGAGATGACCTATAGAAATCCTTCATACTACATTTCTGAAGCAAATAAACCTTTTTTACACGTAAAAAACATGTAATAGCCTTACAATTAGCAGGAAAGTCCATTAGTTGTCCGTGAAATTGGCCATTTTATGTAAATTACCGGCAATTATGTCGTATATTATATTATCTGGTCTGCATGCGAGGCGTGCAGGGTGCATTGTAATTGCGCTTTGTCGCAAACGATGAAATATTCTTGTGTGCATGCCCTTTTAAAAAATAATAACTTTAAAATCGATTAAAATCTATAAACGGTTCAAATTCAATTCGCGCTTCTTTGCTGTATAGAATTCAAGAGCACAAACGGGGTATTCATTTACATTCGCACGATTTCCACACATTATAACAAACACATTATCATAAAGGTGTTTATTTAATTACTGCGACGTACCCTCGACGAGTCCCTTCCAGATCTTGGCCGTAAGATCAAGTACGAAACGTCGAGGTAATTAAATTAACGAACGATAAAGTTTTAAAGTAGCGCCAATCACTGAAAAATTCAAAGAGTCCAGGCTAAGGTGGTTTGGACACGTCATGCGCAGACCTAATAGCCATGTGAAAAAGAGCCTTTCCATGGCTACGAAGAAGAGAGGGAGATGTAGGCCTCAAACGACCAGGATGCCGAATCTCCGGAGAGACATGAAGAATTTATAGGCCTCTGTAGAAGACACCATAATCATTGAATCGAACGGCGCCTTAAGGCGACGGGTAATGCGAAACTAGCGCCACTTTCGACTTTTTTCTTATAACTTCATAATCTGATATTTTTTAGAAATAGCTGAAGTCTAGGAGCTGGCAAAACACCTTTAATATTTATTAAATCACTATATACAATTTGTTCAGTGTAGTTCACCCTACAAAACTTGTTCACGTCAAAAGCGGCCTCAATAGTTTTGGGCAAGTTTTTAGAGACAAGTAAAGAACAAGAAATTGTGTATAATAATTTAATAAATACTATAGGTGTTTTTCCAGTTCCTCAAATATTGAAATTACTGGAAATTGATCTGGTTTAGAAGATATAATAAAAATGTGTAAGTGGCGCTAGTTTTGCATTACCCGTCGCCTTAATACACCTACTCGTATTGCACTTTCCTAAATTAGTCACTAACGAGAGGGATGCAGCAATACAAAGGAGTGAGATGGAGTTATGTCCATACCTGTCTCACACATTGCTGCATCCCTCTCATCAGAGCCTAATTTAGGAAAGTTAAAAAAAAACGATTGATACAAAGATCAACACTCAAAGAAAAATTTAAATGAGTTACCTGATGGAAGTGACCGGGAATCGAACCCGGTACCTCTGGATTGCCGGTCCAACGAAACCTTTCTGCCACCCTTACTGGACCAGCAATCCAGAGGCGAAAAAATAAGGCATTAGTTGTACCATAAATTAAAAAATATAAACGAGTATCAAGACGGTTCTCCTGCGGCGGGCACAGGTGTCGCCCGCGCACCCTATCTGCGCCACTTCCTTTGTCCGGACCCGGACCGCCACCGCGCATGCGCTGCACTAGCTTCCGACCAATGCCCTCGACGTACAACTAATGAACTGCGTTTTTTACTTTTCAAAGTTTCTTGAACGTTTTCAACAATATACACGAGTATTATTATACATACGAAACGAGGATAAATAGGGGGGGGGTCAAGAAAAAATCACGACAGATCACGTTGGGAGGGGTAGGAGACCTCATGTGTATTTTTCTAAGAAAAAATATACCACATGAGTAGATACTTTTGCTACCACTTTTACCTACTAATTAAGCACGAATTTGGAGCCTAAGAGGTCGAGTCAAGCCTTTTGTAACTTGACTAAAACAATGGTTGTCTGGAAGAGATAACTGTTTGATAAGACCGCGTTTTGTTTACCTCTGTTTCTTTTTATTGTTAAATACCTTTTAATAATAAAATAGATACGGAAATCAAAACGGAAGGAGAAATTGAAATCGTACGTACAGTGATCGAAAGGTTAAGAGGCCTTATTCCTTTTAATTTTTTTTTTCATAGTAATGACAAATATATAGATAATTTCAACTAACTTTTTGAAGTGAATAATACTTTTCCCCGAGTTCTAGGTAGTAACATAGCTATTTCATGCTTTTATTGCGTGCAGTCGAAAATAAGTTAAAAAAACAAATTTTCCGCGTGAATTTTGACAATTTCGAGTAGTTTTTGAAAGAAAAATTATCAATGAAAAATTCAAACTGTAGGCTTCAAATATATACCTAATAAATCCCAATAGCCCTGTTCTAGGTAGTAACATCAATTTGATCATAAAGAAAAATGTCTAAAGCAATCAGCATTTGAAAAGGAATAAAGCCTCTTAAGACGTTGGAGCGGTAATCCAAATATAACGGGTTCAAGTCCCGGTGTGGACCACGTATGAGCGCAATTTAGTTTTTCTTTTCCTGTTGATGTTTGTATCTATATAGCAACTTTAATAACTAAATATATCGAGAAAAGATGCTCAACTCTTTTGAGACTAATCGGAGACTTAGGATAAGTATGAATAACTAAGATATCAATTTGTATTATGTATGTTTTCTGTTCTATTTTTGATTCACTTACGATTTATGTACTATCAGCAAAAGCCAGAGTTAACCACTTTCAAAACACTTTTCCTTGCAAGTCTTTCAACCGATGTCATTGCCGAACTGTTATTATCATTGGCAGAATGTAAACCGATGTTTTGTAAAGATAAAATATCCTTTATTGTTTCTGAATTTCCAATACTAAATAAGACTGGAATAAAA
Source organism: Apotomis betuletana (assembly GCA_932273695.1). Lineage (NCBI taxonomy): Eukaryota > Metazoa > Arthropoda > Insecta > Lepidoptera > Tortricidae > Apotomis > Apotomis betuletana. The sequence goes on along the minus strand of OW026318.1, from coordinate 6,764,287 downwards.
GCCAATAAAAACTTAACTAGAAAACCAGAAGCGTGACTTGCTATAGTTGAAGCCGACTTGTTAAAGAACTAGTCCGTTAAACTTTCTTTGGAACACGTGCCTTGATAATTGCGCGTCAGGTGTGCGAGCGCCCTAAGACAGGCATAAGGGCGGACGTTAGAAGCCGTTACTTTAAGCGGGAAGCCTCGAAATTCGAATTGAAAGGTTTGAGTGGTTTGAATTTTTGATATTGGAATGACAATTTCTTTTTTTATTACGGTAAGGGCTTAGATGTTATGTGACCGTGTTTAGTAACAGTTCCCATTGTTCAGGATTCCACTTGATAAAAGGGATTATTAATAGCGCCTAAGCAAATGTAAGAGCAATTGTGCTTTTGGTCTAATAATTACTTTTCCTACAGGGTCACCGCACCCCAACAGAAATGTTCACTCACTTTTCAATCTTTTTAGGTATAATTTCCAGGATGAAAACTATCCTATGTCCTTCCTCGGATCTTAAACTATCTCTATGCCAAATTTCATCAAAATCGATTCAGCGGTTTAAGCGTGAAGAGGTAGGTAACAGACAGACAAACACACTTTCGCATTTATTATATTAGTATGGATTGGTATGGATTGTCACATGTCATGTTGGTTTCAATTTGAAATAAATGTCTAGATTCTGTTCGAGTGCCAGAGTTTGCTAATATCATTATCATCGCATTTTTTTTCTCTTGGTTGTTTAGGGGCATTGGATCCTTATTGATTATGTCAGATCCACACCACATATTTACATTCTAAATTAATATTACACTAACTATCCATAACCAGTCTAAGGGACTGATAAATAATGCTACTTGAGGTTACTTGAAGATAGGGAGGGATTGAGCTTTCCGTAAATCGGCAACGCATTTCAGAACCGAATCGCTTGGCAGGAGAAATAATTATTTAAAAATATAAGGGAAGGAATTGAAGCAAGAAGATAATTTTGAGAACACCGTACATAAAAGGGCTCCGTACCTGAAAAGGAAAAACGGAATCCTTATAGGATTACTTTGCCGTCCGTCCGTCCGTCTGTCTGTCTGTCAAGACCCTGTCTCGGGAACGCGTGGAGGTATCGAGTTGAAATTCAACCCATATACTCTCCTCAACTACAATTCTTTCAAATAAATAATGCAAAGATCACACGAAGCATATTAAGGAATAATTCGAAAGGTTGGTTGGAGTTCGGGTAGCGAAGTGGTTAACGCACTGGACCAGCAATTCAGAGGTACAGGGTTCCATTCCCAGTCTCGTCCCCAAGGTAACTCATTTCAATTTTTTCTTTGAGCTTTAATATCTTTGTATCATTAGTTTAGAACTATGAAATTTGGCAAGTAGTGCCGTCTTATATATACAATTATCTCGTGTCTTGGATATGTTCATTGTTCAAGTCGAGAGTGAATAGGCATTTTCTAGGCAAGCATGCTCCATCTTAGGCCTTACTGTCACTTAACATCAGGTGCAATCGAAACCAAATGCTTTTGCATGCTTGCTGAAAACTATTTGCAATTAAATAAAAAAATGTCTTTAAAACGTAAAACAGTTTTCCAACGGTAATGTTCAATTTGTGACGACGCGGTTGGCGCAGTGGTTAAGCAACTGCCTACTGAGCCGACGGTCCTGGGTTCGAATCCCGGCAAGGGCAAATATTTGTGTGATGAACACGAATATTTGTGCCTGGGTCATGGATGTTCTATGTATTTAAGTATTTATTTATCTATATAAGTATGTATATCGTCGCCTAGTACCCATAACACAAGCCTTCTTGAGCTTAATTTGGGACTAGGTTGATTTGTGTGAGGTTGTCTGATATTTATTATTAAAAAAAAAATTTGTCGCTCAGTGCAGTTTATTTTTTCGTTTGAGCAATAGGCAGTGCTTTCTTTCATACTTCGCACCGGTCCTCGGTAAACGAGTCCGGCTCGCACTTGACCGGCGCTTTATCTTTACATTCAAACGAGATGCAAACTTAACCGCAAAATTAACTTCCTCCGACTCATAAGCTACAAGCACTTGACCATACAGTTACGTAACTCAATAATCAGCCAAAAAAGGGTAAAGGAGAAAAAAAAAGCGGTAAACCGATATAAGTTGCGTAACGATCCACCTGGGTGGCAGCTGGTCCGCGCGTGCCCTGGGCTTGCGCGTGCGTATAAAGGGCGTATGTTGTTGGGTATTTTGTGGCGGTTGCGTGGTTTTAGAAATGGGGTGTAGTGTATATCATGGGTCATACTTAGGTGAAATGTTGATGAAAAGACATATTTTGTTGGATATACTGTGGCGGTTGCGTCGTTTTAGAAATGGGGTGTAGTGTATTATATCATGGGTTATATTTAGGTGAAATGTTGATAAAAAGACATAGGTATTTTGCTGGATATACTGTGGCTGTCCTGTCGTTTTAGAATTGGTCTGTTTGAAGATAAGTATTGTATATTATCATAGGATATACAGGGTGTATAGAGTAGGTAAGATAGCCCCTACGGTTAATATAGCTTGTTGTGATTTTTCTTGACCCAAACGTGCCTTCTGTATTTAGATCTCTGAAGAGGCCATATTCCTTTTAAAATATTTTTTTCATATTATGACAAATATATTAATAAATCAACCAACTTTTTGAAGTGAATAATACTTTTCCCTGAGTTGTAGAAAGTAACACAGCTATTTCATGCATACATTGCGTGCAGTTGAAAATACGTTTAAAAAAAACAGTTTCCTGTGTGAATTTTGTCAAAATGAAAAATTCAAACTGTAGGTTTCAAATACATACCAATAAATCGCAATGGCCATGTTCTAGGTAGTAACATCAATAATATTTTAAGAAACATGTTTGATCATAGAGAAACATGTCTAAAACAATCGGCATTTTAAAAGGAATTAGGCCTCTTAACTTTTCATGTCTTTGCTTCATGTTTACACATCGCTAAAGTATCCATAAGCACAGATGTAAAAACGTCATACCGCTGTAGAGGACTTTGGCTCGTGTCATATAGAGGCCTCCCAACTGCCGAAATAACTGTTACACGATCAGTCGATCACTCATACAAGATTTGCTTTCGTCTGCTTAGTATTCAGCCATAGCTTTATACATTCCAGTACAAAAGAAAGCCTATTGTTCCCTGCTAACTCTCAATTAGAGTCCGAGAGCGTATGCGGTCACTTTCACCAACTGGACCCTCAGCCTATTAATAATTATGTAACCTTTTCTTACCCTCCCGCGTAGGTTATAACGCGGCTACTTGGGTTCGAGCTCACGTGGTTTTAAATCGACTTTGTTTTAAACTAGGTTTTGTATATATATATCAAACTTATTAAAGTACAAACGTCGTAGGAGTCGAAACTTGTCCAGCGGTATTTGACTTAAACGACGTAAGTAAACCCGTTCTGTATTTTAATATATCTGAGACTAACGTTAGTTCGTATGTAAAAAAGTATAAAAAATTATAAATCATTATATTTTCTGGGATAGGTACATTGTAGTTTGTAAAACTACGATAGGTTGTGCTATGTGATATTTATTACATTCTATCCATCGATGGATATCGAAGAAAGATTTAAATAAGAAACGCATTTTCTCATATTTACCTGTTTTGTAAATAACTATTTTCAAATCTGCTGACTAAATCTGATAAGAAAAATCAAATTGAAGTCAGTCTTCGTGTATGTGAATTACGTCATTAAAATAGTTCCTAGATAAATAAGAACATGGATATATTTTTTTGCTGTCTCCATGAGGGTGAAGGCACCAGAAGACACATCAAGGCCTTCGATTGCGAAGACGGAACAGGAATTCTATACTAAGCAAGATTTTACAAACAACCTCCCCTCCGCCCCACCTTTTTTTTTGTTTTTTTGCTCCATTGCCGTCGTCACCCATGTTAGTACATTTTCTATATTTTATTTCGATAAATTTTATTCCTTTAAAAAAATTGATGTATTTTATGGTTGTACCTTGTTTTGCCTAACAACTTTTTGCCTAATTTCGGTTTGCCTAATTTCATTTAAACTAATATTATTTAGCATAACTATTCACTTTGCCTAATTTTCATTTGAGTGAAAGTCGTTTTGTATAATACTCATTTCACATAATCTTATTTCGTCTAATTTTATTTGGCCGAATTTTTTATTCGTATAAACATATTTTACCTAACAATTTTTTTGCCTAATTTATTTATTTAGCAAGCATTCTGACGCTCCGCTCGCTTCGCTCGCTCCGCTATCCATGGTCATAAAACAATCCTAACCTAACCTACAGTATTCGGTCTTCAACCTAACGTACAATTTTGAAAATAAGAATCGACAAAGTGAGTTTTAGATAAAATAATATTCGACAAAACAAGAGTTATGAAAATTATCATTTAGGCAAAACGAATTTCGACAAAATAATAATTATAAGAAATGATATTATACATATTGACTTTAGATAAAATGTTCATTATGATAAAAGTTGTTAGACAAACTGAAATTAGACAAAAAAGAATTAGGCAAATCAAGGGAATACCGTATTTTATATCTATCACCAAAAACTTATTATAATCTAGAAATAAATACGTGTGGTTTTCATTTCAATATTATTTATTTTCTTTTTTTTTTCAGAAAAAGAGTGCTGAAGCTGAAGACTAAGTAGCCTTGTTACACGCCCCCACGAGTCAGTCCCACGACACGACGAAGACGTTAGAGCCGCCGGAGCGCGACTTGCGCAGATGTCTTGCGCATCTGTGCTGTCACTGCGCAAGCGGACAGTGCCCGCGCACGCGCCTAGCGACGGTGTTTGACCCGCATGACAAGTATACATGTATATGATCTATACTATTATAAAATTTTATTAAAAATCTGTTTTCTGAGAGGGGTCATTAGTTCTTTTTCTAGAAATTAACAGCGCAATGCAGGATTTGAATGGGCGCGTGGTGCCAGCCGTACCTACAGCGTCATCTACTGGAAAACAAATTGTTAATGCTCGACGACGCGGTTGGCGCAGTGGTTAAGCAACTGCCTACTGAGCCGACGGTCCCGGGTTCGAATCCCGGCAAGGGCAAATATTTGTGTGATGAACACGAATATTTGTGCCTGGGTCATGGATGTTCTATGTATTTAAGTATTTATTTATCTATATAAGTATGTATATCGTCGCCTAGTACCCATAACACAAGCCTTCTTGAGCTTAATTTGGAACTAGGTTGATTTGTGTGAGGTTGTCTGATATTTATTTATTTATTTATTTATTAATGACGCCGAAACTAATGAACAGCGTGATGCTCAAGTGGTTACACCAATTTTAATAAATTTTAGTATGTAGGTAGCTGAAACCCTGAATTAACTCATAGACTACTTTTTATCCCGAAATGAAATGTGGGAAGAGCGGGTAGCACCGCGCGACGTAGCTAGTTTAAATAATAAATTCATAAATTATTTCCTCATCCACATAAAAAAAACGCTAAAATACTCTCCTGTTTCCAAGTAACCACATGTCAATTTATCTCATCCGCGGAAGCTGCGGGCGACCGCAGCGCCCGATAGCCGGAGTTCTCATACAACTATCGGAGTGCGTTATCAGTGATTTGACATTCACGCTGCAATGTCACCTTTGAGGCACCAAGGGCGCTCCTAACGAGAGGCAGACTGTCAGCTGGGGTTAAAATATGTACGAAACGGTTATACTCACGTCGTAGAAGTTGAATTTCGCTCGACAAGTAGACATGTTTCGAGTTGCGTACCGATTCGAAGCATATCGAATATCGAAATTAGAGTCAGACCACGGTAACTCTTCCAAGCAAATGAACCTTCAAACTATACAAAGTGAGTCAGTTAGTATGGTTTGATTGATCATTTGCTTGGAAGAGTGGTCTGAATCTAGTCGTCATCATAGTTTTAATGGAGATGGTCGATGGTCAGTGCCCCCCAGCTGGAGAACGGTTTTGAATACTACGTCGGTGGTTGGTGCGGACGAGACCTTGGCAAGTGCATCCAATGGTTCTCTTTTCTTCGCTAGTACAGTACGCTAGTGTTTCTGTTGACAACTGTTTGGGAAGGTCATATCAGTCATGTCGACTGTTCCCGCCCCTACAAAAGCTGCATCGCGCGAACTTTGTGAATTTATTTTGTTTTTTGTCTGACCGATAATACGGAATTTGGTTTCGTAATGGTTTACACTTGACTTTCCTTTTAAACCAGCTATGAACAAAACTTGTATGAGTAGAAGTACTGAGTCTCAGTACTGACTGAGTATCACGCATTTGTGACATCTGCTCCATGATATGGCATAATATTTTGGGGAAATACAATAGAAAGATTGCGTGTTGCTAGTTTGGATTTGAGCTCCACGCTCATACGGCAAGACACGCATCTGTATGTACTGTAGATGTATACCTACAAATACTACAAGGTACTGGAGAGTGGAAACGATGTGGCGGCGTAAGGCTTCCCATGCTCTCGGATTACTTTCCGGCCGGACATAGGGGACACGGTCGCTACACACCGCACACACTCACACACACACACACACTGACAGGGCTTGAGATCATATGATTGAGTATACTTATTCCTTACTTAATTAAAGGGTATGCGGATCACATAAGGAACAGAGCTCTTCGTTTGGGTTCGAATTGCTCTTCGCCGTTTCTTAAGTTATGATGGCCCTAAAGTTGACTGGTAGAGAAGGTCTTGAGTCATTCAGGCACGGCCAAATTAGTTTTAATTTTCGTAAATACATTGGAAGCGTGTAAAATTTTGCACTTCGAAATTTCTTAACTTATGATGGCCCTAAAGTTGACTAGTAGAGAATGTCTTAAGTCATTCAGGCAACAATTACTTTTTTTTTTTACTAGCCTGTGTTTGTGTCCCACTGCTGGGCAAAGGCCTCTCCCTCAGATTTTCACAGGTCCCTGTTTAGTGCCTGTTCCGGCCAGTTGCTTAGGAATGCGTCTAGGTCATCCCGCCATTTCCGTCTGGGCCTGCCCCGTCTGCGTCGTCCATCTTTGGGCACTCACTTATGCTGGCCCATCTTTCTGGATGCATACGGCAAAAATTAGTTTTAACTTTCGTAAATACATTGAAAGCGTGTTAAATCTTTATTCAAATCTTGATTGATTACAACTGTAGCACAAAAAGTTGTCCGGGTAATTTTTTGTGATACAATGGCAATCATAACAGTTAAATTACAGAGACACGATCCCCTTTCTTCACCTAACTTCCGGAAATCCTATTATAATTTCCTACCTGTCTTACCCTTTATTTTTTGTTTTAACTGTACATCCTTCGAAATCCGTAATCAGAACATTCTATAACGGAACTCATTATTCAAATTCAAATTTAGAATCTCTGCTCAAATTGACCAGTCAAACATGATATCAGATGACATAATGTTAGGTAGAGGCGAGGGACCAAGTTATAAAAGGTAACCCTGTTGATCTCTTCACGAATCAAGAATGGGTCAAAAAAGGTGGCCATTCCAATTTCCGTTATTTGCGATGATTTTGTTTTGTTGAAGTTAAGCTTAGGAATGGTTTCATTATAAAGTTGCTTAGAATTTAAATTTACGTAAAGAGCGGAAATGATATTTTTACCATTTTCCTTTGTAATTAGCTAAGAACAGAAAATAAAACGTTCTTCAACGGAAATCCAAACAGCAACAACAATCTAAAACTGTCATATGATAATATTTAATGTTAATGATGACTAGTTAATGGTAAAAGAGCGAAATGTGGAACAGCTGATCACTGCCAATCAGTGGTTTTTAAGGTTCCGTACCCAAAGGGTAAAAGCGGGACCCAATTACTAAGACCACTGTGCGTCCGTCTGCCTCTCTGTCACCCGATTTTCGAACACTTAAAAATGTGGTAATTTTTTATCCTTTATTTGATTATACTGGGAAAATGGGTTACTCTACAATACTCCGAAATTTAATTTGTCTGAATGCATCATCATTACTGAGCCGGCGGTCCCGGGTTCAAATCCCGGCCGGGGCAAATATTATGTATTTAAGTATATATTTATCTATATAAGTAAGTATATCGTCGTCTAGCACCCATAACACAAGCCTTCATGAGCTTACTGTGGGACTAGATCGATTTGTGTGAGGTATTCCAATATTTTATTTATTTATTATTATTATTCCGAATTTTCTTAATTCCAAAAACCATTTGGGATATCATATAACCCTCACTTAACCTAATTATAATATGTACCAATAATTGTATGTATGTGTGGAAAATAAATAAAATAAATAATGATCCATGGCGAAAATGACCGTTTCGCTTTAGGAATTATGAAAATTTGGAATATTGATGGTTTTGAATTTTAAAGTGATCCCTTAAAAATTATATGGTATCAACTATGTTTAAACGCATCCCCGCACCGCAGTTGCGTCAGTACCATTTTAGGTTGCTCTCCACTAATTTTCCACCTCAACCACTCGACATGCCCTTACCTTAACAATTTGTAGAACCCTGAACGCCTAAATCCAGTACTTGCTAGTCCACAAGAACAACATTTTACGCCGCAGTTTACATCAGTACCATTTTAGGTTGCTCTCCACTAATTTGCCGCCTCGACCACTCGACATGCCCTTATCTTAACCATCGGCAGAACCCTGAGCGCCTAAATCCAGTACTTGCTAGACCACGAGAATAACACTTCCCCCCGCAGTTTACGTCAGTACCGTTTTAGGTTGCTCTCCACTAATTTGCCGCCTCGACCACTCGACATGCGTGGACTCGCACGGCCGTGTCATCTTCGGCGTCTGCTAATGCGTAGCTCGGACTAAACCATCTAGAACGGCTGGATAACGGTCGGTTAACTAGAACTGCATTGATAGATTCAGTTAAATAAGTACTTAAGTAAGAACGGTTATAATGACTTATTTATAAGCAGGGATCGTAAAATGCGAGTAAAATCGGTTGGAATTCCTTATGACAAGCAGTGACCGCCCTAGCAGATCATTAAATTTTGCTGTGGGCTTATGATGGTTGCTTTTATCATGCGATAAATAAGTGACAAAGCATCCGTCTCGCTTTGACAAAATGCGAGTGTGAGTGACAGATGCTGTGCCACTTATCTACTAAGCGATAAACGAAACCATCATAGGCTAGGCCCCCTGCTTATAAGTTATGATTGGTTATGTTTCTCTTCGACATCGAAAAGAGCGAATACTTGAATAGAGAGAAATAATGGTATATTTAAACAGTCGACAATCACTTCACTAAAGAATGGTCGGCAAAGAAAATAAACCATATTTTATGTCAGTCTTACACATAATGAGGTTTGTATTTTTCCCGTGAACTTTGTTTGTGATACTTTTACAAAGTTGGATATTTCTGGGCCTAATCATTTTCTGATTAGACTCATATTCGCATTAAGGTGGCGTCTCTTTATGGAACCCTATGTGATAAATACATAGGGTTACATGAGGGTTGCGTTATGCTATGTTGCCGTGTAATAACCGGTGGGCCATGGGGCCCCGAAGCTAACTCGCGGCTTCGCGAAGGCTGAGAGACCGAGGCGTGGACTCCCGCTCCGACGAGTACTTGGCTCAAAAGATCTCCCTGACGATACAGCGCGGAAACTCCGCTAGTATTCTAGGGACCTTTGAGCCAGGCACCTTCCGGAACGGTTAATATAACCCTTTTAGTTTTGTAATCACTACATAGTATAAAACAAAGTCGCTTCCTGCTATCTGTCCCTAAGTATGTACTGCTTAAATCTTTACAACTACACAGCGGATTTTGATGCGGTTTTTTTTATAGATAGTTATGTGTATAATACATGCATAATTTACCAGCATTGCACCCGTGCGAAACCGGGGCGGGTCGCTAGTTAGTTTTATAAAATTATAAAAGTGTAGGTATACCTTTAACGAAATAATTGAATAACTTACATACAGAAATGCTGTTAACGTTTGACCTCAGGAGAGGCGATTTTTTTTTACCAATGCTTGCCATATTTTTTTTATTTAGTAGTTTGTGACTGTTTACAACCGTCGCTAAAACCCATATTCATTAGTCGGCCATTTGCATTTAACATGGACCGTTTAAATGGCGACGACAAAGGAGCGGAAGCGTGATTCAATCGGGGGTGCTTTAATAAAAACTAGGGTTGTTATGCTGATTGGTTTGGCATTTTAATGAAATTGTGGGAAACCAAGTGTTATACAGAATGTGACAATGTTACAAGTGGTCGCCGTAAGTTGGGAACACAAGAGGATATTTGGTAATAGTATTTTATGCAATCGTTGTACCGTGTTTAGGCCACGAGGCTTGCCGAGAATATTATTAGAGTTGAGTAGAGAGTTATCGATCCTAACCAGGTCGTCGGCCCACCTAGTTGGGATAATTAAAATAAAATTAAAATAATCAAAACATAAACAAACTTAGGTGTTTGCCCCAAAAAACCTCACTTTAACATCTTTTCTAAAACGACTCAACCGCCATACTTTACCCATTACGACGCATCTTATTTTATTTTATGAAGAATCCTTTACCAATTATTTTCCAAAAGGTCATAACTACCTAACTTTCAGTGTTAACATAAGTTCTTTTGGTACAGGACAGCGCGAGTGCGTCGACTCTGCAGGTGCGCCGGCGCACACCTTGCGCCGCTTATGTGATTCTAATGAGATTATACCAATTGGAAGATGGCCTGGAATCACCCTACACTTACAATTTAAACTATGCACATATTTAGTATGTAGTATTTTATTTATTTAAGGGTGTGATATCAATGTCACTGTAACCACAGCTGTAGGTAACTATAATATAAACTTGTACCGAACTTGGTATATACCGCGGTTTGGCCTGTGTAGTTTTCAATTTTTTACATCTATTTTTTTAGAACGACATAACATAGTGGCTCCACTTCGCCTGATGGTAAGCAAAATGGGCAGCCCAAGTCGCAATGGCAACTGACTTAAAACCAACGGTGCCATGACAATTGAAGGGTCCCATGTTATAAGAAGGAGGAAACACATGAGTAGGCAAAGAATTACATTTTTTTATAGTTCGGCAGAGGAACCGTAACATCGGGGTACTTTGACACTACAAGGTTACTTTGTCCACCCATGAAAACCCATTTTATTTAATTAATATATTTTTAAAAACGACATAGACACAACGTGATGTTGTTTTAAAGAATTAATTAATTCAATACAATGGTTTTTTTTGGTGGACAAAGTAACCTTGTAGGGTCAAAGTACCCCGATGTTACGGAATTGCCAAACTTCGTGGTACGTGTAGAAATATTTTCCTAATGGGGAATTTATTCCTAGCTTCTTTCTTTCAACTTCCCTGGTTCCTTGCGTGTGAACGCGACCTTATTGACCGAGCGAGCGAAGCGTCTACGTTTCAATTTGGCCTAAAATTGGATAGTCGGATGTCCGGATTTCCGGCTACGATTTTCATGATTTTTTTAAGTAGTTTCGATAATCATAATAGATCTGTTTGTGCATTCAGTATTTCGTTTTTTTGCGAGGTCTACCCATACAGAGCCGCTGTACAGTACTTTTATCTCACGAGCGCGGGTGAGCCATGTTTGTGTGAGTAGATGTAGGTACATGCACATTGGCTCTGTGAGGGTGAGCTCGGGACTCTCGGGAGCGCTCAGTGCCGGCTCACCCACACAGAGCCAATGTGCAGGTACATCTACTCACACAAACATGGCTCACCCGCGCTCGTGAGATAAAAGTACCGTACCCTTGCCGTGAGTTTACAGGGACGGTACTCGCTAGCTAGTCCGCAAACGATTTGTATGCCGAATTGTAGTTACTCGTAGTTCTACAAAGTAACCGCTAGGGGTGTACTATTATCAATACAAATCTTTTACGCTGTCGGTAGCGAGTACGGTCACGTTAACTCACAACGGTAAGGATACTGTTCCGTTGTTTATCCGTCTGCGCCTTAAAAATTAAAGGTCGCCTGCAGATCTATGAAAAATTGCTTGGGACACGATTTAAATGGTTGAATTAGAACCAATATTTATTTATTTGATGCTGACTGTACCCGCACGTAGGGTCACCACATTGTGTAAGACCTGTCACATATCAAAGTGCGCCTATATTTGCGTGCGCGTGAGTCACCGTCTGGAGCGAAATATCAAAGTATTCGAACTATCCAGTATGAGTGTGACACAGACAATATGAATCATTCAATCGAACAAAGAATATCGGTCAACTTTCGCTAACTAATTTTTATCTTTCAAGTGAGCAATGATGGAAGGCCAATACATCACCAGTTTATCTGTTTGCTGACCGAGCGAAGCGTTTCCCTTTCAGCTTGGCCTAAGATTATTTCGTATGTCCGGATGTTTAGATGTTCGTTTGTCCGGATTTTCTGAACAAATTCTCATTTGTCAATTCAGTTTTTCTAGCTTTTACAAAATGATGGAATTGTACCTAATTCAACCATTTCAAAATGTTTGCGGCTCCACACTATTCGTAAAGTGGACCGAAGTTGGGAGAATATGATTGTGCGGAGAGGCCTTTTGCTGCGGAAACCCATACTTCGACCAACTTCACCTCGCCCAACTTAGGTCAACTTCGTGAGTAAGTGTGGAGCTGGGATACAGCTCATAGACCCTAACAGTTATGCTAAGTAGAGAGAAAAACCCTTAAACTTGTCTAAACAATTTGGGATTACAGCAAGCACGGACCACGCTAGTAGTCCGGGAGGATGCCCTCCACCATTGTTCGGCAAAATCGGCGCGCATTCACGCTTCGTGGCAAATGCGGTGCGCGTACGTGCAACTGACTCATCAGACAGACACCTCGCCACACCCTACTACCAATTTTGGTGCATTTTACACAAATGGCCAATTAAATACAGTGGCTTTTGGGATGACCAAAGGAGAGAACCTTCTGACATATAGTCTTTTATTCTGAGCTTTACCTTTCAGGTAAAAACTATCATTCAATGTCGCATCCATTTTTGTTCCCAAAATATTTTTTTAAATTTATCTTGTCGATTTGTCTTGCCTTGCCGTTTTTATATCCTCTTGTCAAACGGACAAACCATCATCAAAGCAACATTAATTTCGCATTTATACTATTATGCAAGATTTATAAATAACATTTCATACGAAACACAACAAAAATACAATGCCTTACACACAAGACATCGCATAGGATTAAACACATATCTCGGAATAAAAATCAACCAAACACAATCCAATCAACATACTGAGGCACTTAATAAATAAAATGCATCCCCCCTCGGGTCAACGACCTCAAATACCTAAGATAGAGAGCAGGTGGGAGGCAGCTGGAATGGCTCCTATCTATATCTATATGCCCCTATATAAAGCAAATCTAGTTGCTATCCGCGCAAACGAAAACGTATGTTGTGGCAAGTTGGTACCGATTGTAATTGTAACAAGCTATAGCCACGCAGCCATTTTGAGCATGGTTTAAGTGAAACACTCATGATTTTATGAGATTTATACAGGTATAACAAGGGAATCGGGGAGTATTATGTTATGATACACTACTGGCAACACAGAAACGGATTGACAGAACCAAACCAATCATAGCGCCATGATGTCGAAAGTCTGCCTGTCATTACGGAGTGGCATAAGGGAAAAATCGAAAGGTTGCTTGGGAGTTAGGGTGGCGGAAAGGTTAACGCGCTGGACCGGCAATCCGGAGGTACCAGGTTCGATTCCCAGTCTCTTCCACCCAGTTAACTCATTTCAAATTTTCTTTGAGCTTTGATTTTTGTATCAATGGTTTAATATTATTATAAAAATTGTTGTACCCAAAGTTCAAAGTTTATAATCAGAGATTAAAGATCTAATTGGATACTATGAACTGAATCTAGTTACCAATGGTTTATAGATACAATACCTTAAATATTTCTAGAGGGGTCAAAAATCCAATAAGTAATCCATCGATAAACAAATCATCGTGGATAAAAAAGAAAGCCGGCGATCAGCTGGGCGACAGGTTGGTGCCGAACAGATGCTGCGCGCATCTGTCGGCGCACGCGCCGGCTCGCCGCAACACTTGATACTTGACGGACCAGACCTTAGGATAAATGGAAGTAGAGTAAGCATTTACACTTTGGCCGGCATATAAGCTTTTCATGAACGCTGCATTTCCTCCAGAGATGTGTAGCAAGGGGTGTGTTTTTGTTAACCAATGGAATAACTTCATTTACTTATCCTCGCTTAGTGCAGCTGATTCTATTGGCTAACAAACACACATCCCTTGCTACATATCTCTGGTGGAAACGCAGCCTAATGTGCAAAAGTTAGTTCTTCAACCTAATCGAAGTAGGGAAGCAAAATTACCACTAAACTTATGAGGTGACTAGAGAAATATGCCGTTTCCAAAAATTTACGAAACTTTCCTCATTTTTTATGGTAAAGTTTCCGGAAAATTTCAGAAACGGCACATCACTAGAAGTGACCCCTTGTTCATTCGGCAATCATTTGGTACGAGAGACATATAAACTTTCCTCTGAATCACTCTATCTATTAAAAAACGCATCAAAAATCCATTGCGTAGTTTTAAAGATCTTAGCATACATAGGGACAGACAGCAGGAATATAATAATATGTAGTGATATAATTTGAAAGTAAAGAGCGGTCTCTCGCTAGATGGCAGGATAAAGCGAAGTGTCAGATTCAAAAGGTAGTGAGGGTTATTTTCTCTGCTAATACCCTAACCACAGAGAAACCCGCTGTCGACAGATTACATACGCCTATATATACTGTGTTCATTGATCAGCCTACATTGCCTGGGAGAGACATGAGTTCAGCGGCCGATTACAAAACGATCAGAAGTTTAAGATAAGAAGCGTGAAACGCCACTTCTATTAACATAGAATCTGCATATTATAGCGATTATCAAAGATATCATCAAGTATCAAGACTGAAGACAATAAAAAACCCAGCGTGGTCAGCTGCCGCGGCGCGCGCATCTCGAGCTGCGTTGTGTGCGTGCGCATCGCGATGGGTCTAAGACTTAAGCGTACAGCGAATTACCTTTTATTTTTCTTTTCTTACCTCCCTGATGTAACAGTAGGCACTGCATACAGTACAAAGTCGCAAGAAAATAATAGACGTTCCAACTTTTGGGTAATTTTCCCAGTTTTTTTCCTATGTATATATGGGTGGACGAAAAGTTGAAAACTCTGTTCCCAGAATATGAGAGATTACAATTGAATTTTATCGACTTTTACTTTTCTTCATCATCATCATATATTTAAGAGCTAGGCTCTTGTCGGTGGAGTAATTTCCAGCTCATTCTACTCGCCGCTTTTTCTTTTACTTTTTTATATGATGAAGCATTTATTTACTTTTCTTATTCCGTAATAATTCAATAAAAAAATTGGTTGTCGGTAACGGACGATAATTTTACGTGATAACGTATGCCAGATGCCGGCCGATGGAGTGGAAAAGAGATAGATTCGTCACAAGCCGAACGCTTATGCCGATTGTGCCTCTCTATCGCTTGTTCCGCGCTCTCCCTTGCACGCTCGGCTCAGGCGGAACGAGACAATAAGTCATGCTTTTTCGTGCGTGCAGCCGGAGTTCGTCTATTTATTTATAAGACCCGTTATCACGTCAAAAGTTACTTAACACACACAATCGCTACCGCCTGTACCATAGACTTTAAAATCGAGAGCAAGCGACTGAGTCATCTGACATTGACCGTGTATTCGTGCGAATTTATTGTACAATTACGCGCGGGATGAGATGCGGTGTCAACGCACCGTTGCGTAATAGTTAATGATGTCAATAACATGAGCTACGTGCTGGTGAGGCGCTTATACAAGGTTCACTACAATTGCCTATAAATTTTATACATTATTTCGTCCAATTTTCCCGCAACCTTTACAAAGAAGTATCCAAAAGGCTTGTAGAGACCATTGGGGACCGAAGAGCTGGCAGCTTCCTCGCACAACGTATCAGCATAGCTGTTCAGCGAGGAAATTCCAGCATTTTCGGTACCATCCCACAGGGGAGCAATTTTTTGAATTTGTTTTAGTTTATTTTCATTTTAGCTTTTTTGTACATAGTAGTAGACAGTGTTTAAGTTTTTTATTTACTGTTTCTTTTTTCTTGTATTATCCGATTACCTCAATGTGATCGTCCATCGTCGATGAACCTAACGGTTTCTGATGCCTAAGTTGGGGTCTCCATTAGAGTGCCACTTTTTCGAATAAGCACACGACCTTAGCCATGTACCTTGAGAAGCATTTATCCACAACTGGTATTGCGGCTCCACACTACAAGCGAAGTTGGCTGAAGTATGGGTTTCCGCAGCAGATACAGATATCTACAGATACAGATTTTCTTGGTAAAATTAATACATTTTACATGTCATAATTTTTTAAATTAGATTATTATTAAAATTAGATTTTTCATAACAATAACAATACATGCTAAGTTGTAATTAAATAAAAATATTAGGTACCTTTAGGGCCCTGTTCAATACGATGTTAGGATCAATGACCGCTACGCATGTATAATAAAAACTCATCGATTGCGTTTTATTAGTAAGGATTTTAACTTTTTGATGAATATGGTGTTACTGTTCGATTCGAGAGGATTCGAGCGAAGTGCCTCCAACACTGTCATATTCGCCCAATCTATATGTTACTTTATCTACACCCATGTTGCTAAATTAGTTTAACAAGTTCGGATACTATTACTTGGCAGAGACGGGGTTGAGGCATGTATTACCAAAATCAAAGAGACATAACAATATTTGATTTGGAGGGACTCAATGAGCTGGCAGACCTAAGTGGCAGTGGTATGCCCTGGATATTTTGCTAGTAGAAACGATGGATGTTGGCGTAGAAAGATTCATTACAGTTGACCACGCTTCTGAATAGACAGGGGGCCTTCAACAAGGTAGATCTGAGATCGCAAGAAACCATTGCACAAAAGGCTAAGGAATCGACAGAACTTCTTATGGAAGACCTTTGGCCAGCTGTAGATATCTTGGGGCTGATATTGATAATCTTGTGAATCCTGTCGTCGCCGTGCAACTATTTGTTCGACAAACTTTGTTCCCCTCTTCATCATTTTGGAACTGTGCGTTTATTATATCAGTACAACTAATAAGATGATCTTCCGAATTGTTTCCTGTTTCTATATCCAGGGCTCGGTCACCGGAGCGGCACGGGACGCGCCACAGGATGTGATTGGAGCCAGTTTTTGTGCATCCTTTAATGAGGTTTTCAATTAGAACACAAAAACTGTTTGAAGTTGGTTAGGCGTTGATTTTGAACGGTGTAGCACGAGTCTAATAACTTTTTTGTTCCTTGTTTTATGTCACTGGATAAAATTGTCTATATCATCTAAAGAAACGAAGACTGCCTTCGCCATGTGAGATAAACTATACAAAATACAAATTGTATTCCGATTCTCACGAGTGGTCCCAAGTGGTCGAAATGTTTTCCGAAGGTTTTTACGTCTTTGATATTGGTCTCGAATGAAAAATCGTACCGAAAAAAAATATATAATTTAAAGGCAAAACTGTTTTTCCCCTGGGATAGTGGCACTGCAAACAGGGTTCGTATAGTAATAATGTCCATTCGTATATGCATATTAAAATGTCAATAACGAGTTGTCATCAACCAAATTCAAAACATGGTTTACCAGAATGCAGCGCAATCCTTCATTCTTCTTCTGAAATAGATATTGAATCGTCTTGAAAATAAATTGACTTTCATATCTGTTGATAGTTTTGGCTTTATTATGCAAAAATTACTTTAAATTTGCGGAATATTTAGTCCTGTTTCTACATTTGTTTACATCAGTGACATTTACTGATTTTCAGCGTCAGTTACCAAACATTTATTGTTGCCAGCAAAATTAATTAGCACCACTAAAAATCCGCAAGATGGCGTGAGCCACTTGATGGGCTATACTTTTGTAACGACCGTCCCCCTTACCTTTAATCTATATTTAGAGCCTCTAAAAGTACAAAAGGTAAGAGTTCAACCTGTCCGGTGCAATAAGAAAGCGACGAACGCCGACAAAAAAGGAGACGAAATTAATGGAACGGCAAAAACTGGCGACAGATGCCGCATGTACACTCGCGCGCAACGGCGCTCACCTTTGTCATTATTATTACAGCACCAGTTCGACAAGAAACTATAGAAATTAAAAAGTGATGAGGGTGTCGTCACTGAACAGTACAGAAGGCACACTGCTTTGATCTTTACATAAGCCGCATTTAAATTAGCCTAAACATTATGATTTATGGCCCTTCTAAAGTCGTCGTCTCCAGCGCAAGCCAAACGGAACGTTAAGGCTGTGTACTAACGGTGAAAATGAATTGGCTCACTTGCGGCGTCGCGTCACCGATACCGAGGGTTATCAACAACTGAAAATAAAATAATAATCTATTGCCCATTTATTTCTTTCGTTCAATTTAGAGAGCAATATATTCGTATTCTTTATACATTATATATATTTATTTAACTATAAAATAATAAATCTCACAATTTGGACGAATTGGATTCACCACCAGGCCAGGCCAGGCTTTTCGGACAACTACTCTCAGTTGCCAACATTTATGGATCTATACTCCGAAGCAATCCATAATAACAACATGATACCTAAAGCGCAGAAAATGCAACATCTCAAGGGATAGCTTCGTGGTGAATCGGAGCGCATTGTCCAACATTTGTCAGTCTCAGCGGACAACTACGACACCTACTGGGAACTTCTCAACCACAGATACAACAACTTACCTACAATTACTTTTCACCATACAAATGGAAATATTCCTCAATCAGCCAACTATACAACAACAAAGTGCTTGAGATTAAACGACTTCACGATACTAGCCTGAAGGTTGTGCATGCCATCCACAACCTTGGTATCGATACATCAACCTGGGATCCTTTTTGGTGCATATCCTTACGTTGGACTCAGCTACCTATGAATCCTACGTGGAAGCAAGGAAAAAGCCACGTGAATTGCCACAATTTGACGAGTTCGTTGAATTTTTGGAAAACAAGTTTACGGCATTGGAACCGGTCATCAAACGAAAACAAACAACAGCTCAACAAAGGCCGAGTCCAGGGCACATCAGAGAACTTCAACATCGCACAATATTGGACAATGGAAGGCAGTGGAAAGTTTAAGTGATCGCAATTGTCCTATACGAGTATGCAAAACAAATCACATTTTACTATATTGCAAAACATTCCAGAACATGACACCGAATATGAAGAAAACAATAATGTCGCAATTGAACACTTGCGATAAATGCTTATTTTTAACCGACTTCAAAAAAAGGAGGAGGGTTCTCAAGTCGTCAGTATTTGTTATGGTTACCTCAGAACTTTCGACTGGGTGAACTTGATTCTTTTTTTATTTGAAAGCTGGTACAAAAAATAAATTTTTAACAAAAAAGAACCGACTTCAAAAAAAACTTAAAAGCCTAAAATAACCCGTACATGTACATATTCCATTTAAATCACCATTCCAATCACATGCAGTCGCGCAATTACTTCGTGATAGCTAAGACAGTTGAAATTTTCACAGATGATGTATTTCTTTTGCCGCTATAACAACAAATACTAAAAACAGAATGAAATCAATATTTAGTTAAGGTCTCTCATACATCCGTGATATTTTTTATCTTGGTGAAGAACTAAAACCTACATACATCTGACTTAAAAACCTGTTCTTTTTCTTTTGTGCGCGAGTGTACCGGAAGGTGTCGGCACGAGCTACGGACCGATACACCGTCCGATTGTCTCCGCGGCCGACGAACTGGGTGCCGGCTACCTTACCTGGGGAATCACCAAAATACTATAACTATAGGTAACTATTTAGACGTAGACGTAGGTGCCAAGACCGCAAAGCTGAAGTGGGACTGAGCTGGACATGTCTGCCGGATGCATCCGGAACGATGGGCCAGAATAATCGCCGATTGGACACCGCAAGGTTACCGGAGCAGAGCGAAAAGAAGATGGCGCGATGAGAACGAGCGGAGGGAGCATGCAGCCAATAGAGACGAGTGGCGCAAGAGAGGGGAGGCCTTTACCCAGCAGTGGGACACAATTATAGGCTAGTAAAAAAAATTGGGCAAGTGCAAGTCCGACTCGCGCATGAAGGGTTCCGTACCATAATCTATAGCAAGGTTGTTGTATGGGAGCCCCCTTAAATATTTATTTTATTTTATTTTTAGTATTTGTTGTTATAGCGGCAATAGAAATACATCATCTGTGAAAATTTGAACTGTGTAGCTATCACCGTTCTAGAAATACAGCGTGGTGACAGACGGACGGACGGACGGACAGCGAAGTCTCAGTAATAGGGTCCCGTTTTTACCCTTTGGGTACGGAACCCTAAAAACTATACAACATATCGATTAACATCGATGTAGTGCAAGCTGTTGATGTAAACCTCATGTCTTTATTGCAGTAGCTCTCTTAATCTTCTACTGCCGTGTTTCGGTAAAAGGTCGTATCTTTATACAGATGTCATAGTAAGATACGTCCTTTTACCGTAGCATGGCAGTCACACTAATATTGTAAAAGCGAATGTTTGTGGGTGTGTTTTTATGTATGTTTGTTACTTCTTCACGCAACGGCTAGACCAATTTTGATAAATTTTGTCATGGAGGTAGCTGACATCCTAGATTAACACATAGGCTACTTTTTATCCCGAAATAATGTAGTGTTCCCGTGGGATGAGCGGGTTCCACTGCTGGACAAAGTTAGGTCGTAGTAAAGATCGGTCTTGCGCCGCTCGTCCAATTTCTGCCTCCTCATCCTAACCAGGTCGTCAATACACCTTCTTGGAGGTCTTCCCACGCTGCGTCTTCCGATTTACGGTCGGCACTTCAAGAACCTTTCTACCCCAACGGCCATCGGTTTATTTATTTATTGCACAAAAGAAAAACTTAACGTACAAAAGGCGAACTTAATGCCATGGGGCATTCTCTACCAGTCAACCTTAGGGCAAAGCAGTAAAATGTAGGCGGTGCATCCAAGCAACATAATAAGTTAATAACATACATTTCATACCTAATTACATACAATTAAAATACTCACAATATATATTATATACATATACATAAAATACACATATAAATAGATGCATACATACATACATATATACGACGATGAAACTAACCAATCAGATAAACTATGAGACGTCAGTTCGGTTCTACGAGCAATATGCGCCGCCCACTGCCGCTTAAGTTTGGCGTCTGAGCTACATCTACAACCTTGGTTCTCTTGCGTTACCCATCCAGAACACCCAAACATTCCGAAATTTCATTTATTCGAAATTACATAATACCGAAAGCGCTACCACACCAAACGATGATATTTGCTGTGGATGGTATGTGACACAATTCAATTAGGTTAGGTTAGGGTTATATGTTAATCCAAAAAAAGTCAAAATATTTCGCTAGAACATGGCTTTCTGGAGTTTTGAAAATTCGGAATAGTGATGCATTTGGACAAATGAAATGTCGTAGTTTTGTAGTACCCTTTCCCATAATTTCGGGTTCGATTCCGCAAGGAAACTCCGAGCAAAGCAAGAGGTATCTTGCTATGTTACAGGGTAGGTACAGTCCGACCAGAAAGACTGAAGACTGTAGTGACCCTTTCTAATCAATCTAAGAAAACTGGGAAGACACTACAGTATCGCCACTTTTTAGTTACTACTCTATTTGGCCGGACTGAACCTACTGCCTCGTCTCTTGGTAAAAAAATCTTTGTTCTTTCATCACGCCAAAACAGCTGGACGGATTAGAAGCCAATTTTGATAGGGCGTAGTTGGATATCCAGTGATGGTTATAGTGTAGTGTTTACCCGATTATGGCTAAGAAAAAAGGAAGGTTACGCGGACAAAGTGGCACCTTCTAGATTATAAAAACGAATTTCGACTGTCACTGCGTTGGACCAGTTTATTTATTTTTAATTTCATTTTATGGTTCGGTTTTATAACTGTTATTTTATGGAAATTGATTCAGCGTTTCAAATCAGCTTAACTCGCATTATGCAGTTAATTATGGACAAGGTGTTTGCGATCTCAAGGTTTTAAACGAAAGTACGCAGATGTGAACTTTCTCTGTCAACATTGGCACACATAAAGCTCGTAAAATACTCAATTACGCGTTTTAAAGAGAACCTTTGTACATAGTGAAAAAGAAACAAGTCTGATGACATAACTGATGATGATAAGAGCTTGCTAAAAATAGCCATTGCGATGTCCTCAAAATACGTCAGTGTTAAAATGACATATGTTTTATTCAATTTCATATAGTTTATGCTGTTTTCATCGCAATGTGAAGTAGCGGGTGTGAATACCGAAAAATGCAATGTTTTATGTCATTCGCGGAGCGTGTTTGGTCAAAAACTGGTCAGTTTAGATAGTACCTTGTCGTAATACTACTTTAATACATTTGACCTGCCTAAGTATTGCTACGTTACTGCGATAGAGTGCTAAGCTTAATAGCAATTTAAAGAGGTTAATAGTAAGTTTCTTTTTATGGTTACAAGTGGCGAAAAATGCAAATAAAGACGTTTAAGTTGTTAATTTAAGAATTCAGTCAAGTCTTTGTCAATTTAAGGATAATTGAACGAAACACATTTTGAGAAATAGTAATGATTTTAAAATGTATTTTTAAATGTTAGTGAAAATTGAAATTAATCGATTCAAACATAAGAAATAATACTTACCCAACTGACATTTTTGCCAGTTGGGTGGTTAAAGCTTACCAAAAAAACATTCATGTGTGTTGTGTACGTGCGTGTGACTCACTTTGAATGAACAATTCGAATGAATGAAAAAAAAACTGAATTAGAATCGGCTCAACATTTTAAGTAGGTACATTAACCCAGTTCAAAAACTAAAAACTATACTTTCCAAAGTTGCGACATAGCCAAATAGGTATAGAAAAAAAAATTACCGGCCAAGTGCGAGTGGGACTCGCGCACGATTGTGTTCCGTACCATTATCTGTAAGTTTGTTGTATGGGAGCCCCCCTTAAATATTTATTTTACTTTATTTTTAGTATTTGTTGTTATAGCGGCAATAGAAATTCATCATTTGTGAAAATTTCAACTGTCTAGCTATCACCGTTCTTGAGATACAGCCTGGTGACAGACGGACGGACGGACAGCGAAGTGGCAATATAATAGGGTCCCATTTTTACCCTTTCGTTACGGAACCCTAAAAAACTAACATACCTACAAGCTTTTTCATATGTGTACGTGACATAGACATCTCTGTCATCTCATTTAGGTACCTACAAATGTATTATTAAATTTATTAAACATGAATACGTATGACTCAAGTGACAGCCAGACGTCAGGGCACCGCTCCGTGGTTTCAATTTAGGCATTATAAAAAACCATGTTCGTGAATCATAGAACATCCCAGAATCGCGACACCGTAAGAACGGCACATCTTCAGAAATAAACCACAAGGTCCATAAGTGTAAGTTTTGACCTAATATTCATAATTTGTCTATAAGGAAAAATTCTCTTCTTCTTCGGTAGACTCTTTACAGAGTGGTCGTGGCCATTATGCATTTGTGGAGTTCTGAGTGACCCGTTTGACGACACGTCGCCACTCGTCCCGTAGAGCCGCTTTCCGTGAGCATTCATTGACGGTAGCCTACACACTGGCTTTGATCTGGTCGGTCCATCTCATCGGCGATCTAAGAAAAAATTACTAATTATTGTCAAGAAATAAAAATAAACAAAAGTATAGATGACGAAGTATTAAAACATACGAGATGTAATAAAGACTAACTATTAGTGGGCTAAAAGTAAAAATGTCGTCTTGTTATTCTAAAAAAACCTGCCAAGTGCGAGTCTATCTCGCGCACCGAGGGTTCCGTACAAACTTTCACTTATCCCATCGTAATTGGCCTGTTTGTGTTAAGTTTGCACCAGAAATGTAATCGCGCCGCATACAGTCCGACCAAAAAGAGTAGAAATTAAAAAGGTGTCGTCCCCGTTTTCTTAGATTGATTAGCGATATGTTCCAGGCCACCTTTAGACAATGCAGAATTGCAGATATTGAGATTTGAAATACTAAAATGCTAAATAAACAAAGGTACAAGCATAAAACATAAACAGATAAAGATTTATAATACATTGCTCGAGAAAAGAAAAAAATGGAAAACCCATTATTTAATTAACCATTGATACAAACATCAGAGCACCAATAGGTATTTTTTTTATAGAAGAGAACCCGGTACTTCTGGATTACCGGTCTAACGTGTCAGCCTCTCCACCACCCTAACACCAGAAAACCTTTCGAATTTTCCTTTTGTGTCGATCTTTGCATTGCTTATTTGAATGGCTTATTAGCACCTTAGCTTTTATCCTTTATATCCTTTAGCTTTTCCTTTCTGCTTCGATCTGGATAAAAAATGTGCTTCCATATTAAAATAAATAAATATTACATGTTTCACAAATAAACCGTTTCATATTGTTCAGCATAGCAAATTATCACCTAACACCAGTATCTTAATCTAAACAAAAAAGAATACCTAACTTATATAAGATTGTCCCCTACGCAATCTGTCCCCTTTAGATTACGATATCCATTGGATGCTGCGCGTGATCAGGCCACGCCCCTAGCGGGAGATCGGCCAATCGCAGCGCGCGGTACAAGTTATTTATAAAGGAAAGATTATAGAGATGTGATTTTGCTCTCGATAGAGTAGGTATAGAGTGTATTGAAGTGTTTTCTAGATAGCAAGTGATCTTTTATATTGAACGTATGCATTAAAGTATATATTTTCAGCAGATTTTTACAAACATTCTTATGATAGAGTTTCTGATATGAAAATAGATGGGAAAAAATTTCTTATATGAAGTTTTCTAAGTTAGTTACTTTGTACTAATTAGATAGATAGATATTAGACAACCTCACACAAATCGATCTAGTTCCAAATGAAGGCCTATTTTAATAGTCACGAATTATAATATCCTACTTGACATTATAAAACGTGAAAAATTATGACGATATTTGGATATTTTTATATTTGTCATTAAGTAACACGTAAGTCAAGAAGATTATTGTGAATTATGAAGGTTCCTTCGAAAACTTTTGTCTTTACCCGTAGCCGGGTAAAAGTATATAGGGTAAATCGCCAATAATTGGCCACCGTTCAATAACTGGCCACCTCAAACTAAAAATGAACTCTGTTCACCTACAAACTAAATTCATTTTATTATATCGTGGCCAGTTATTGAAGGGCGGCCAGTAATTAACAGCTTATACTAAAATGATTTATATTTATAGGTGAACAGAGTTCATTTTTAGTTTGCGGTGGCCAGTTATTGAACGGTGGCCAATTATTGGCGATTTACCCTAGGTAGATATAGCACATAGGTACTAGAACTAGGTTATAGAACTATATTTGGATGTCCAGGTATCCCTGTGCCAAAATTGGTTGAAATCCGTCATGCCGTTTCGGCGTGATGAGCAGACAAAGATTTTTTTACAAACAGATGGCGCTTTAGGGCTGACCTTGTGCACCCATACAATTACTGCATCGCGCTGTTAAGATTTTCCTGAAATATGTTGAAATAATGACCCCTCCCCTAAGAAAACTAATTCGATACAATTTTAGTATTTTATAAAAGTAATAAATGTATCTACATGTTAAAAATGTGACTCGCTTGTGATATAAATCAATCAATCGGTTTTGTTAGATTTATTTTTAGTTTTTTGATTCTATGATTACAACTACAACTAAGAACGACAAAAAATCAGTTCCCACCAAAAGCTTTCATGTAAAATACTGTCAGAGAGTGTGTCTACCGATTCTACATCTTGACTGAAAAGAAGGGTATCCCTAATTCAGACATTCTATTTATATATTTACTCTTAGTCTAAAGCTGATTCAATATTTTTAATAACAAGACTAATTAGCATCGTCTCCAAGTTCTGGAATTACGATTTACGACACTTAATAGCCGCATTCATTTAATGTTCATCCTTCGGGCAATAGGTACTTATGCTATCTTATTCAGAAAAATAGAGTCATTTTCATTGAATAACTTGAAAAAGTTAGTTGACACGACTTGTATATTTAATTGCAAGATTTCAGTTTAATGGAGTGGCATATTCGCACTAGCGAAAAAACTCCTGAAATAAAGAGAGAATAAAAAGATTTCAGTGTAATAATAGTTTTACAAGATAACTAGTAACGATTACAGTTTATGTAAAAATCTTATTAGAAATTATCTCGAAGTAAAGCCACCTTGTGTACCTCGTCTACAAACATTGCCGATAGAGGCGCTGGTGTGCACAGACAACCCGAAATCAATAACTGGCCAGGTAACATCCTGAATATCCTCTTTCTTTGTCCTTGGAAAAAGATATACATAGAGGTTTAAAGTAGACAATTTCATGATTTCGTTCGTTTCTACTTATTTCCTAAATGGGTCAATTTCCCAAGCAGTATTTTTTGATGGCAAGACTGAAAACGCAGGTGCAGAAAGGTTGAATAATAAAGTACCATTTTTTTTCGGAAACAGCCCGCCATTGTCTACCTCGGGCAACAGCTAAAATTTCAATAATAATATATATAATAATTAAAAAAATATATTTCGACCAAATTTCTCATCAAGGTGGGTTGTCCCCAAGCCGGTTTTGTTTGTAAAATGCCGGGTAAGTTAAATACTATGCATGACAAAGAAAATCTGTTACCATTATTTTATTGCCATATAAATAGGCAACGAAAAAAGCACATTACCCGTTATATATCTCCTTTGTATACCCTTGAATAAGTGCATATACGTTTGTCCCGAGAAAACTTCTCATTACCGCCGACAATATTTCGAACCCATTTATTTCCCAAATTTGATCAAGTACGCCCCCCATCTCCCGCGCACTTCAAAGAATTAGTCAAGCTGCGGCGCTCGACGAGGCCGGTTGTGTATAGTGGCAATACGTAGGCTTGTATAAACGTGAATATTTCATCGCGGTGGACAGGGGACAAAAAAAATATCATTCCGGAGTTTGTTATAGTTTCTTTATTTTTTAACTGCGTGGTTTGAAATTTATATATATCAGGTAAAGTACACTCGCCATTACAAGAGTTGAATTAGTTTTAGAATATAGGGCTTACTTTTTTTTTAAGAAATAAAAATATGTCGTGTTTCTCATTCCACCATTCTCATTCCGGTGTTTCCGGTGTAGTAAAATGACTTTAAACCCCACCAAAATGAGGAAAGCACCGGAATGACATCAAAAGTAGCTTCACTTTTCATAAATATTGTTGAAATAATAATATTTTTTTATTTTGTTTTTAATACCATACTAAGATATATGTTTATATTATTATGTAATGCCAATATAACATATATTACGAATATAAAAAGTAAAATTACTTTCATAATACGTCACTTTTCTTTCATTCCGGCGTATGAAATTTCATTGCGGTGCACTTATTTTATCATCCTGGTGTACATTTATCATTCCGTTGTGTGTTTCATATGCGATCTCGAATATCTCGAAAACTATTTCAGAGTTCAGGGTCCCTTTTACATATGTTTAATAATATAGTCTAAAGTATCTCTTCACATTTAAAAAACTTAAAAATAATCAAAAATAAAGAATCACACCGAAATGATACAAAAAATGCGTCTTGTTGAAATTGACCCAAATGCATTCATATCATTTGGCACATTTTATTTTTAACGAAACGTCCATCTACGTGAAATAGGTAAACATAGAATGACTACTGATAAACAAACTGTTTTTTTATTTTTCCAAAATGCCGTTTTATCTCGATGCCAGTGAACTTGACGTAGGTAGGTAACTTTCCTTCTATGCTAGCGTGTTGTGTGTAAGATTTACCTTTTGGACGAGATTCTAGATTATGTATGGACTAGATTGCACACTATTTACACATATCAGTATATACAGGTAAAAATCGAACTTCGCTAGTGCATTTTCTGAACTACTGCTGCCATCTAGAGACCGTTTAATAAGGCTTATGCGTCAGCTTCGTGTATGGTCAGTACTGCTACTCGACACTAGAGGACGCTATTACACTTGAAAATAGCATGGCAACACTAATTCAATATTGTATGAAGTTGGTAGCATTGGAATTACGTAGTAAACAACAATGGATTCGACCAATCACAACCACGGATTGCAATGTGTACTTTAGTTTAAATTTTCGCGCTTTCCTTTTACTTTCGTTACAGTATATTCCTTTTTTTCTTTTCCATATGAATGAAATATATTTTTTACCTTATAAATAAATGGCATATTAATAGGATTAAGCTATTTTAATGTGGAAAAAGTATATTTATGCTTCATCTGTTTGATAAGTTGCTTTACAGATTTTAAAACATTAATTTGACTATCTTGACTATTTCCTTCGGATTACCATGTAGGTGTAATAATAATAATTGTCAAAGAAAGTAAATAAACTAAACTTTACATCCGCAACGCAACGCAACTTTAATCTTCTATACTTATTTACATACATGTTTGTGTCTTCATATGCATTTTACAATACCTAAATCTTTCTAATTATGAGTGAAAACAGTAAAGCCATTTATATATGGAGTGTGGGTGACGTAGCTGTAGCGTGGTTGTCAAAGAAAACTTACGCTAAAGTTACTGTTGTAAAAGATAATCGAGGAAGATTTCATGGTGAAAAAGGTATGAATTAATAGCGTTTATTGAACTATCATAAATTAGAACTCCTAATCTATTACTTAATGCACGAAGTTAATTACAATGACTGTTTCCGAAAAGTTAGTGCGATTGTGCTCTAAGGTATCGCTTTATTCTTTAATTGGGAT
Organism: Apotomis betuletana; assembly: GCA_932273695.1. Taxonomy (NCBI): domain Eukaryota; kingdom Metazoa; phylum Arthropoda; class Insecta; order Lepidoptera; family Tortricidae; genus Apotomis; species Apotomis betuletana. The sequence goes on along the minus strand of OW026318.1, from coordinate 6,735,519 downwards.
TTTGATTTCTAGATTATGATTTTCTTGGCATTGCACCTAAGTTTTAAAAACATTTATTTCTCATGTGCTCTCAAACTTGCTTTGATTAGATAGATTATAGAAGTAGGAACTACCTAACAACTTCTCGATTACTTCCTCTAACATTGACACTAGCAAAATAAAATATTTATTCTTAAATAAAAGTTTTTAAATGCTTGTTGACGCGGTTGGTGCAGTGGTAGTGCAGCTGCGTACTGAGTCAGTGGTCCTGGGTTCGAATCCCGGCAAGGCCAAATATTCGTGTGATAAACTTGTATACTTATTTGTTATATGAAAACTTCCATGGGTCATGAATACAGAAGTTACAGCCCTTGAGCTCTTAGATTGGAATATGGGTTTGGGTGAAATTGGAATATCTCAAGCACATTCATATTCTCATGGACTGTATGTGTAATCATGTACAGTGCGTGAGCCGTCAGAATGCGATTCGCGTTTTATTCCTGTCTTGCTCGCTCTTATGCGATCTAGATAAGAACCTGTAAATTTTCACTCAAACCCCAGAGCTAGCGGACTGTATACTGTCATCTGGCACCCATTACGCAAGCCTACTGGAGCTTACTTAGTAACAATAATCAATTTGTGTGAGGTTTATTGACTTACCTATTAATCAATCATATAACCAGTCCTAGGCCTAATCATGGAGGAAGATGGAACCGCTACAGCCAAAACGGAGCTCTGCTACTTTGTGGAGACATGGTGCACCAAGACACGGCTATGGGTACCATGGACTGCCTTGCGGCTGGCTGAACGATGCAGACCGTTCTACGGACCAAGAGACAGAGTGGTCAAACCGAGTAAAGACTCCATATCAACCAAAAAGACGAGCCCAGGGCATATCAAGAAGGTAATATTTTAATTACTTGTAGTTTTAATACTTTGATTTCAATTATTGTCTATTTAACTCATTTTAATTTAACAATAACTTAGTTACTAAGTTCAGACTGTAACATACCGAATGTTGGGCCTGGTAGTTATTGAATTTTAAATTTAGTACACACTAGTTTATACCTACTATACAAACACAGCAGACCAAAAAGAAACACTGCCGTGTTACGGTAAAAGTAAAAGGTCGTATTGTTATATGGATGTCATAGTAAGATACATCCTTTTACCGTAGCATGGCAGTATTGTTAATGATAGATTATATCTATTATGATTTACAATTTGTTACCAAGCCAAGTAGGTATATAAATAAATATAATAAATATAAATATCAGACAACCTCACACAAATCGATCTAGTCCCAAATTAAGCTCAAGAAGGCTTGTGTTACGGGTACTAGACGACGACGAGGACGACGAGGGTAATAAATAAAAAAAATTACTGTGATCCAGGTCATTGGTTCACCATGTTCTAACATCCCAATACTGCTGCTACATTGTTGCTGGTTTACCTTTATCTACCTCAACAGCCATGGGTTCAATGATCCATGAACTTTACTGCATACGAAGCCAATTACCTTAGAGCACAATCATACTAACTTCAGAAAAAGTAGTTGCAATCTGGATGTCAGTGCACAACTCTATGTAATTACTTCACACTCGTACCAATATTACAATTATTTTGCCAATGAAATTTGGCTATATGGCTTTGTATGCAGTAAAGTTCATGGATCATTGAACCAATGGCTGTTGAGAGGCGTCAATATGGCACATAATTTATTTATTTTATTTATTTATAAAAACATTTTTATGACATTACAGTTATAAACCTATGCGTCACAAAACTTAAATTAACAATAAAAGGTTCACAATAATAGATAAACAAACAGCTTAATTTGGAACAGTAGAGCACCTAGTATCCATCGCCTCACAGAATCTCAGGCATTCACTACACACTGCCGCCCATAGCCACGCAAACAAGTCACACTCGGGTGTCGATGTCAGGAGCGCATTGAGAAGTGAGAGGGCGCGGGGCAACGGCGAATTCTTGAGCGACACGGTCCTCGACGACGGCACAGCCAACAAGTCGCGCTGTCGAGGTCTCAGGGCTATCCTCGGGACATCAGGGACATACAGCCGCACCAGACGCTCCACAACCTCGGGACAGTCCGACTCACCACGCAAGGCCTGACATGCCGAGATCATCAGATGACAATTCCGCCTGACCTCCAAGGAGTTGTACCCGAGGGAGCCGAGAAGGTACTTTGTTGGGTACAGATACGGATAAAATCCGGATGTTTTTTTATAAAGGAACCTTAAAAACGCTTTCTGAACCTTCTCAAGGAGTAAGGCATACGTCGATTCATAGGGGTTCCATATGATCGACGAAGTCTCCAGCTTACTCCTTACTAAGGCATTGTAAACCATTTTTATGGCCACCGGATCATGAAAGTGGCGAAGGTTTCGGATCACAAAACCCAGTCTCCGAAAGCAGCTAGTGGCAAGCGAAGAAATATGCTCGTGAAAAGTGAGCCGCGTGTCAAACACTACACCCAAATCTTTGACGGAGAAGACACGATTTATCGGCTCTGTCCCCAACATATATTGAGCATGTATGGGATCGAGAGAGCGGCCAAATGAACACACACAGCACTTGGCAGGGTTAAAAAGAAGTTTGTTCTCGAGACTACACCGAAACACCAAGTCGATGTCCCCTTGTAATGTCTTGCAATCAGCCACCTGCTCCACTCCATATATCAACTTGAGATCATCAGCATACAAGAGACATTGAGCCGCCCGAAGAACCGATTGGAGATCGTTAATCATGATCCCGAATAACAAGGGCCCTAGTATGGAGCCTTGGCTAACACCAGATCGGGTGTGGTAAGGAGCCGAGACAAAACAACCATGTCGGACGAACTGCTGTCGATCGCGCAGATAGCTGGCGAAAAAGGTTAGCAGTTTGGCAGAGAAACCAATTTTGTCAAGTTTGCTAAGCAACACATCGTTATCCACTCGATCGAAAGCCTTCGTGAAGTCAAAATAGAGCACATCGACCTGGATACCTCTATCGAGATGAACAGCAATATTGTCCGTTAATATCAACAGATTCGTGTTGACCGAGCGACTAGGACGAAAGCCATGCTGCGCATCGCACAAGAAGGGCCGAACCTGTGAGGACAAAGTCCGGTGAAGTATAGCCTCAAACAGCTTACCAAGAGTAGGAAGAACGGCTATGGGCCTATAATTCTCTACAGCGGAAGTGTCACCTGCCTTCGGGATCGGTTTGACTCTAGACAACTTCCAACTTCGAGGATATGACCCAGAAGAGATGGCCAGGTTAAAAATATACCTACAGTATTGGGGTCGTTAGGAAATCCATACAACCCTTTACTATATACGCTGGCAAGTTATCGGGTCCAACGGAGCTATTAGCCTTTAGGCGTTTTATCCCCGCTTCGACTTCCTGCAATGTAATTGATTTTATATCAATGAAGTTGGCGCTAGGTTTCCTATTGGAATTATTTAACAAGCTCGGATCAAGAAGCGGAATGTCAGGTAGGAAAACATCCGAGAAATAGCTAGCAAAAGCGCCCGCCACGTCCCTACCTACAAATTCTTTATCTTTAAGCTTCACTCGAGAAACAAAACCACCATTTGTCCGTAGACTACCAACGTGCTGCCAGAAAGCGCGGGGATTGGCTTTAACTGTGCTTTGGATTGTCTCAATGTAGCTATCATAAGCAGACACTAAACGTCCCTTTACTTTAGACCTCAATGTCGCAAACTTTTTGTAGACATCTGTATCCCGTGTAGCCTTCCATTCGCGATGCAGATTACTCTTTTGTTGGATGTCATAGATGAGGTCAGCCGTGAACCACACAGGATACCGTCTACTTGAGCCGGTTGGTCGCCTCCGTTTAGGTACGCAGAGGTCAAAAATCCCATACAAAATATTGTAGAATGTGTCCGCAGCGATGTCGACATCGCCAGCACTGAGAACTTCCTGCCAACTTGTTTCAGAGACTAATAATAATTTCAACCTTATTGACACGGGTCAAAGTTCAAATCCTTTTAATTTATACATGCGGCAACGGGTCAAGCCTGGATTTTGAGCTTACAAATTGTAGACAACACCTTTATTAACCTTTTGAACTCCAAGTGGCATTTCATTGTCCCCTAACGCCACAGCAAAAAAAGTAAAATGTGCTCCAAAAGGACTAATGGCAGTTTGAATTATGTTTCTGATCATTGGAATATTCTGTCGTGCTGCGGTAAAAAGGCGTATCTTACTATGCAATCAATATTAAGATACAACCTTTTTCAGTAGCACAGCAGTATTGTTGTCACTAGATGGCGTCAGTGTCACAATTTTCCGATGTGATATACATATTTTTTTTTTATTATGTAGTGATATTACTGGGGCGATCAAATGGTTAATCCTCTATTACTATTGCAGACAAAGATGGACCCCTTACTGCCGTTCAACGTGAAGCCAGACCACTACAAAACACCGGAATTTAACGCGAAATACGACAATCAACATGTGCCATTGCAGCAGGGCAAGCATGAGAACTCCTTCAGAGAGTTTGTCCGAAGAGGGAAGGAGGTAAGATCAGCCTGATCTGATCAGGCCTTAACATTAACCAATGTACTTAGTTATACCATATAATTATATAAATGATTCTTTTAAGTATGATTTACGAAAATGACACACTGTTGAGTTTCTTTCGGCTTTCTTCTCAACAGTGGTCTCCTCTTGGGAAATGCCGGTAGATTCACAATCTGACTTGTAAAAGTGCCCTTGTGGCTTACATACAGACAGACGACAGACTATTCCTCACGTCGTAATTTAAATTAAACTAATTTTTTATTTCCTTCCCTTCCTTCCCTTCTTTATCCAGCACCCGTAGCTCAACTGTGACATCCGACTCTTTCTCGCGCGAGAAATATTACCTGTCTCGATTTTCACAGTACTGTGAGAGAGTGACCGGCGATACTAGGTAGGCGCTATAAGAATCGCGAAGTGAAGTTGGGCTAGAGGGCCACGGGCACAGGCAGGATTTAATTTTGTAACTGACTTGTAAGTACACTAGGTACAGTTAAGGATGTGAAAGTAATATATCTATTTCATGTTTACAAAACAGTTTTCTGCATGAATTTTGACCAACTCGAGTAGTTTTTGAAACAAAGATTATCATTGAATAATTCATACAGTAGGTTTCAAAACTCAAATATAAACCAATAAATCGCAATGGCCCTGTTCTAAGTAGTAACATTGATAATATGTTAAGAAACATGTTTGATCATAGAGAAAAATTGCTAAAACAATCAGTATTTTTAAACGAATAAAAATATTGCTTTAGGAGTTGTTTATTATATTATAAATGTAACTAAATTTAATCTTTATCTAGGTATTCTTTGATACATTCTACATAAAGCTCACCAAAGACCAAGACATCAACAACCAAGACACTCTAAACTACCTGAAATACGTGGACGCCAGTACAGAGGACAAATTCAACTTGGTCATCCGGGACATCATGACGGAGAGGGAGATTGAGGACTACTTGCATCAGTGCTGGAGGTACCACTTCGTGCATAAGCAGATGCCAGCTAGTGAGAAGGATGGTGAAGAGGTAAGCAAATGTTTAATGGTTCAGGCGGGGTTCGAACCTGCGTCAACACGGGCGTACCTATTAGACCACTGAACCTGATCAGCCAGTTGCTTCTGCATGCCTTATTACTTACTTACTAAGCTGGCTCGGTGACCCAAAGAGGATCTTGGCCTCCGACACGAGAGAACGCCACTCTTCCCTTACATGCCTTATTACGGTGTCAATTTTTCGCTTCATTGTAAGCTTTTGGTTTAAGTTAACAGACTGCTTTAATAAAAATAATTAAGAGTATGTATGTCAAACTCTATGAAAGGACTGTGACTGGATGTGATATTGAAGACTTTTAAAGGTACCAGAGCCGAAATTGTAGTCAACATTATGAATTCTATTGAATAAAACCGACTACTTAATAATACTCCTTACGAAACATCATGGCAATTTCAGAATTCGACTAATATGACACGCAAACTACGTGTATGATATTTCGATTGATAATAGATAGAAGACTCTTTGCACACTTCAACATGAAAGAATTAAAAACAGAAAAAAACTGATAAATAATAATGAATAATTGATAATGTTGTTATTAAGGACACTGCTGCATTATGGTTAACCTGTGGACTGCCAAAGGGGCTTTTCAGAAACGTCATCAATTTTTGACGAATTTTGACCCCCCCTAAAATCATCCAACTATCATAATTTCGAATGAACCCCCCACACCGAAATGCGTTTTTAGCTCATAGTGTTGCGCACCAAATACATAATCTTCGGAAAGACCCCCTCCTACGTCATACTTACATTGAGTCACACAAAATGTGTTAGAGAAGTTGGTCCATGAGCCAATTTTTATTTTGCTGTCGAATTATTTATTTTTCATTTCGAGCTACTCATTTTGTACTAAATTTTAGTTCAAAATACGAAACTTTGTTAAAAAAATTCCATACTTTTTTTGTAACTCAGTGGAAAATTTTGTAGGACATATCGTGAAATTGGGCTTACCTTGTTCAGAATAAGCAACTTCACCAACTCTCCAAATTTTATTGAAATCTGAGAAAAAAAAGAAAACGACAACAAAATAAAAATATGCCCTTAAAGTGTGCTCGAAGTACTCCTTGTGAAAACATCATGGCAATTTCAGGGTTCAGACACCGTGCCTCGCAAGATAATCTCTATTTCGTGGTGCCTGGTTTGCGGCGGCATGGAGGGCCGACTGAGGATCTGCCCGAAATGCCCTGCGACCTTCCATCTGGCCTGTCGTAAGGAGTGGCTCATCAAGATCATTCGTGAGTATAAGTACTAAATATTAGTGCAGTGATGCCGGTTTCACAGGAGAAGCAGAACAGTGGGACAGAACAGTTTGGATGAACAGGTGCTTTTTGTACTGCCCTGCCCGCGCGTTCACACGAGTCCAACCACAAGACAGATGAGCGAAGACAAACTGCCCCCAAAAATTTGAAGGACGCGCTATGAACTGTTCTGCCTTGGTTACTGTTAAAACTGTACTGTTCTGTGCGTTCAAACAGTAGCAGTACAAGAGTCATACATCTCTTCCAAGCAAATGAACTGTCATTGTCAAACCATACAAACTGACTCACTTTGTATGGTTTGACAGTTCATTTTCCCCTCTGCCCTCGTGTGAAACCGCCATTAGGAAGATAATCTGATTATTAATCTTTATATCTTGGTGCCTTGTTTGAGGCGGAATGGAGGGCCGCCTGTGTGTCTGCCCGCGTTCACCCACGACTTTCCGTTTGGCCTGCCCGCTGTCCTCGCCCACTGCTCCAATGGTTCAATAGGATTAGGGGTCCACCGGTTCCTCGAGTGGCTTCAATGGGACTACTACATCAATAATTGAACTAGTAGTAGTAGTAGATGGGTCCTACAATTGTATTTGTAGTTATAAAGGGCAATATTTTTTTTTGCCTCCTATAATAATTGTTCGTCGAATGTTTCATTTCGCTGAAAAATCATTTCGTAGAAAGCATTTTTCTTTACAACCGAAAACTATTTGAGATTGTTATAAAACAAACCTCCTAAAAAAAAAATCCTAACCTAATCAATAGGATGATATTTCAAAGAATTATGAAAAATTTATGACTACAGAGGAATAAACTCATTAGCTGAATAAATGAATATGGTAAGCTTTGTAATTACAGCTGCCGGCAAACTTCTTGAGCATGACCTTGACTGCGCAGTAGCCGATTTACGTACAAATGTACATGCGCAGATCCGCCATTTTTGTTCTAAAAGTTTGCCGGCAAAAAAAATTTCTCATTCGTTTCTCAGACCGCAAGAACCCTCCAAAGAAGACGCCTTACAAGGAAGCCCTGATCAAGTCCAAGATTCTATCGAGCACCCGGACGCTGGTCACCAGCACCAATATCCTGAGCGACGTGGCGCCCTGCCCGAGCTGCATGTGGGGGCCCAGGCCAGGGTAAGCAGGAAATTGTATATGTTTTTAGCTTTACACTTTAATTAATAAATTAAAAAAAAAAAAAAAAAGCATCCATTTTTGACGACACGTTTGGCTCGGTTTGTAGACACCTGCCTACTGAGCGGCGGTCCCGGGTTCGAATCCCGGCCAGGGCAAATATTTGTGTGATGAACTCGAATATTTGTGCTTGGGTCATGGTTGTTATATGTATTTAAGTATATATTTATCTATATAAGTACGTATATCGTCGTCTAGTACTCATAACACAAGCCTTCTTGAGCTTAATTTGGGACTAGATCGATGTGTGTGAGGTTGTCCGATATTTATTTATTTATTTCTATCCCGGCCAGAGCAAATACTTGTGTGATGGACTCGAACATTTGTTCCTGAGTCAATAGGTGTTATGTAAAGCCTGACCAGAAATATATGAGGATTGTCAAGAGAGCGCTATTTATATGATAACAATTTTGCAACCAATCGCAACCGCACTATAATGACATTAGTTTAAATACCTGTCAGTTCCACTATGTTAACATCGTAACATCATTTAATGGAGTGCACTCTTTTACTGACTTTATCAAAAAATGCTGTAAAAAGAAGCGAGAATTATTGTGGCGTTACAGATCAAAACCACCTAGTACATCAAATAAAGCAGAATTAAGAACATATTCTTACAGGCTCAAAAAAATTGGGCAAGTGCGAGCCCGACTCGCGCATGAAGGGTTCCGTACCTATACATATATATAATCTATAACAAGTTTGTTGTATGGGAGCCCCCCATAAATATTTATTTTATTTTATTTTTAGTATTTGTTGTTATAGCGGCAATAGAAATACATCATCTGTGAAAATTTCAACTGTCTAGCTATCACCGTTGTTGAGATACAGCCTGGTGACAGACGGACGGACGGACGGACGGACAGCGAAGTCTCAGTAATAGGGTCCCGTTTTTACCCTTTGGGTACGGAACCCTAAAAATAATTAGACTCGCCAAACAAATACAAAATAGACATTACATGAAAAATTCAAACAATAAAAATAGGGCTGCATGGCAAATATTAAATAACAATACCTACCGATTAGAAACATGTCGAGCAATAATCAACTTCTACGGCGTGAGTAAACCCGTTTCGTATGTAATCCATACTTCCATCCATACTAGTCCATACTAATATTATAAATGCGAAAGTGTGTCTGTCTGTCTGTTACCTCTTCACGCTTAAACCGCTGAACCGACTTAGATGAAATTTGGTATGGAGATAGTTTGAGACCCGGGAAAGGACATAGGATACTTTTCATCCCGAAAAAATTTAGTGTTCCCATGGGATGAGCGGGTATCACCGCGGGGCACAGCTAGTAATTAATTTTATAAATGCGAAAGTGTGTCTGTCTGTCTGTTACCTCTTCACGCTTAAACCGCTGAATCGATTTTGATGAAATTTGGCATGGAGATAGTTTAAGATCCGAGGAAGGACATAGGATAGTTTTCATCCTGGAAATTATCCCTAAAATGATTGAAAAGTGAGTATTAAGTAATTCATGATGACATTGATGACCCTGTAGGAAATGTAATGATTAGATCAAAAGCAAAATTGCTCTTACATTTGCTTAGGCGCTTTTAATAATCCCTTTTATTAATTAAGGTGATTAGGTGGATATCTATCGTGTTGTACGAGGTTGCTTCCATACTTCCAAGTTCCACGCAGACGTAGTCGCGGGCAAAAGCTAGTATTTTAATATGTCTGAGACTCGCGAGTTTTCTATAAGTAGGGATGCTTTCGAACAAACTCTTTCGAATCATTGGGTGTTCCGAGTTTGAATAATTTCAGTTTGCGACCTGTAGTGTAACCACGGTTCTTGTCACGCAGATACGACGACGTCGTATGGCACAAGCTGGGCACGTGTGCGTGGTGGCCGGCGCGCGTGCTGACGCCCGGCGACACCCCGGCGTGTCTGCTGTCCCGCTCGCACGCGCCGCACGACTACCCGCTGCGGTACTACGGTATGTTTTTTTTATTTTATTCACAGACTGACCGGCGATTGACCTCAGTATCACCTGATGGAAAGTGTCTACGGGGTCGAGGATGTAGCTCGCAGTGGCGTGCACTCCATATAGGCACAAAGGCACTGCCTACCCTAACATATTAATACACACAATATTCTGTTTTCCTTTAATTTTATAATAAAGCCAATAACAGTTTTGTCACTATAACAATTGGCACAATAGAAAAATAAATTCGCCACATTCCCGTTATGTCACGCGCCGAACGTGGTAAACGTAAACGCAAGACGTACTTTTGCAAAAGTCCGCCTTGAATGCTAGAAAATACAAACACATGCTTACAGAACGCACACAGCGACACGCGTAAAACTTCATACAAAAATGATCTCAACTCCGACCGCCTGGCCTGGAGGACGATACGTTGGTGTAGAAGATATCGTTCGGCAGAATGGAAATAAACGTAATCCATTGCGCATTTAGTAATGCTTACACGATTATACGCCGACGCTCAGCACGCAATGTATTTGCTACGATATCTTTTTACGAATATATTTATCTCTTTCTCGCAACCCATTCGATTCACCTGTTTCGCTCTGATTTTACGCGGCCAAATTTGGAAGGGATTTTTCGCTAGGATTACGTATCTAATAATAATGTAACCAATTTAGCGTCTTTTTTAGGTTAGTCCGCCGGCCATTTTTTTTAATTTGTTGTTTGTTTTGGTTCGACAGGCGCGTTTGTTTTGAATTGTAAAGTGAAAATACAAGTGATAAGTGTTGTGTTGTGTGATTTAGCATTTTAAAATCAAAATCGGAAGTGATTTTTAGTTCCATTGATGCGTGTGATTTATCAAAATGGATTTTTCGTGTGAGTCGTGTGCTGGCCTTGTGTGCTTAAACAAAATAGCAAACGGTAATTTTGGGCAATTACCTTTCGCGTCAAAGTTAAATGTCCTTCAAAAAGGAAGATGCATGCCGGAGTTGCCGGATTTGCAACAAAAAACTGGGAATGTAACACGAAAATTTCACATTAGACATTACGATACTTTTAAGTGTTTGACTGGCTGTTCGCACAAAAGTAGGTTGTTTTGTTTCCCGTGTTTGTTATTTTCTAACTTGAAGACGGTCTGGGTAGATACTGAATTTGCAGACATGAAAAGATAGAAGTAAAATCCAATGGATGGGCAAATTATCTCAATCCATTTCTATTCTATACGCTACATAAACTGTTTTATCTATCCAAATATTATAAACCCTCCATGATGCGTTCAAGAATCGCACATTATTACCACCACAAAAATTGTCTGTTTTGTTAGAACAAAATTTTGCTTATCTGTAAAAATGTTATTATTGCTAAATAATAACATCGATTTCGGTGATATTATTTATTCAAATTTCGAACATCTCTGAAAAACAAAGAAATATTTGACCTCTATTTTAATATCAGTCGAGATACCTAACGTTTATTTAGTTCGAAATGAATTCTCAATTTGCTATCAAATTTGACAAATGTCGCACGTAAGTAAGATTTTGAACGATATGATAGTTGGGGCCGACTCTAGTTTGGCTCTGAATTAAAAAAAAAAACTATGACTGAGCTGCCAGAAAACTTCATTACCGCCATTACTAATGTGCGACTCGTGAGCGAATCATGGAGGCTTATGATATGTGGCTAGATAAAGTAGTGTATGTAACTGTACATAATTAGGCATTTAAACACTCGTGTGATGTTATTATGGAACTTGCCTTCGGCTCGTTTCATAAACCCACACTCGTGTTTAATACCCTTCATTATATACAGTCACATAAACTTCTATTATTTATTACTGTTATATTTTTAAACGTGGTAAACAAGTAATAAGACGTTTTAAAATAAGCTTGCAGTTCTAAGTTAAGAATTAGCTGATTCTGGTTTTGCGTTTCTATTCTAATGGTTTATGTTCGAGATCTTATCGTGTTCAGAATAGTTTGTACATTCGAACATCATCCAAGAAAAATTGTCCACATACCGTTCCAGTTTTTTTTTTATATATGTAAGTACATATACATTTCAGTAAATTACCATTTCTTCTTTACTGCCTACCCTAGCCTAAAAACCTGTGCACGCCACTGGTAGCTCGCCGGTTCAGTAATAGCCTATTCACTCTTACCTTGAGGATACCTAAATTATATTTTTTTGGAAATACACACGATGGGAGCGAGTTCCATTCCTTAGCGGTTCGCATTAGAAATGATGAAGCAAATCGCTTCGTGCGAATGAGTGGTAAACTGACAACATAAGGGTGAAATCGCTCCCCTCGCCTGGTTGTCCGATGTTGAAACGGGGATGGTGGAATTAAATCGTGCAATTCCTGCGCACACTCTCCAAAATATATCCGATAGAACACTGACAAGCTGGCAACTTTGCGGCGATGTTCGAGGCTCTGGAAGATGGCCCCAGCCGGCAAAGAATCACCAATGAGTCTTAGGGCTCGACGTTCTACTGAACGTCGCGTCACATTGTATCTGTGGCTACGCTAGCGAGCACATATCACATACGACACCCCGGCGTGTCTGCTGTCCCGCTCGCACGCGCCGCACGACTACCCGCTGCGGTACTACGGTATGTCATGTTGTATCTGTGGCTACGCTAGCGAGCACATATTATATACGACACCCCGGCGTGTCTGCTGTCCCGCTCGCACGCGCCGCACGACTACCCGCTGCGGTACTACGGTACGTCATGTATCTGTGGCTACGCTAGCGAGCACATATCACATGCGACACCCCGGCGTGTCTGCTGTCCCGCTCGCACGCGCCGCACGACTACCCGCTGCGGTACTACGGTACGTCATTTTGTATCTGTGGCTACGCTAGCGAGCACATATCACATGCGACACCCCGGCGTGTCTGCTGTCCCGCTCGCACGCGCCGCACGACTACCCGCTGCGGTACTACGGTACGTCATGTATCTGTGGCTACGCTAGCGAGCACATATCACATGCGACACCCCGGCGTGTCTGCTGTCCCGCTCGCACGCGCCGCACGACTACCCGCTGCGGTACTACGGTACGTCATGTTGTATCTGTGGCTACGCTAGCGAGCACATATCACATGCGACACCCCGGCGTGTCTGCTGTCCCGCTCGCACGCGCCGCACGACTACCCGCTGCGGTACTACGGTACGTCATGTTGTATCTGTGGCTACGCTAGCGAGCACATATCACATGCGACACCCCGGCGTGTCTACTGTCCCGCTCGCACGCGCCGCACGACTACCCGCTGCGGTACTACGGTATGTCATGTTGTATCTGTGGCTACGCTAGCGAGCACATATCACATGCGACACCCCGGCGTGTCTGCTGTCCCGCTCGCACGCGCCGCACGACTACCCGCTGCGGTACTACGGTATGTCATGTTGTATCTGTGGCTACGCTAGCGAGCACATATCACATACGACACCCCGGCGTGTGTGCTGTCCCGCTCGCACGCGCCGCACGACTACCCGCTGCGGTACTACGGTACGTCATGTTGTATCTGTGGCTACGCTAGCGAGCACATATCACATACGACACCCCGGCGTGTCTGCTGTCCCGCTCGCACGCGCCGCACGACTACCCGCTGCGGTACTACGGTACGTCATGTTGTATCTGTGGCTAGGCTAGCGAGCACATATCACATACGACACCCCGGCGTGTCTGCTGTCCCGCTCGCACGCGCCGCACGACTACCCGCTGCGGTACTACGGTACGTCATGTTGTATCTGTGGCTACGCTAGCGAGCACATATCACATGCGACACCCCGGCGTGTCTGCTGTCCCGCTCGCACGCGCCGCACGACTACCCGCTGCGGTACTACGGTATGTCATGTTGTATCTGTGGCTACGCTAGCGAGCACATATCACATGCGACACCCCGGCGTGTCTGCTGTCCCGCTCGCACGCGCCGCACGACTACCCGCTGCGGTACTACGGTATGTCATGTTGTATCTGTGGCTACGCTAGCGAGCACATATCACATGCGACACCCCGGCGTGTCTGCTGTCCCGCTCGCACGCGCCGCACGACTACCCGCTGCGGTACTACAGTATGTCATGTTGTATCTGTGGCTACGCTAGCGAGCACATATCACATACGACACCCCGGCGTGTGTGCTGTCCCGCTCGCACGCGCCGCACGACTACCCGCTGCGGTACTACGGTACGTCATGTTGTATCTGTGGCTACGCTAGCGAGCACATATCACATGCGACACCCCGGCGTGTCTGCTGTCCCGCTCGCACGCGCCGCACGACTACCCGCTGCGGTACTACGGTACGTCATGTTGTATCTGTGGCTACGCTAGCGAGCACATATCACATGCGACACCCCGGCGTGTCTGCTGTCCCGCTCGCACGCGCCGCACGACTACCCGCTGCGGTACTACGGTACGTCATGTTGTATCTGTGGCTACGCTAGCGAGCACATATCACATGCGACACCCCGGCGTGTCTGCTGTCCCGCTCGCACGCGCCGCACGACTACCCGCTGCGGTACTACGGTACGTCATGTTGTATCTGTGGCTACGCTAGCGAGCACATATCACATGCGACACCCCGGCGTGTCTGCTGTCCCGCTCGCACGCGCCGCACGACTACCCGCTGCGGTACTACGGTACGTCATGTTGTATCTGTGGCTACGCTAGCGAGCACATATCACATGCGACACCCCGGCGTGTCTGCTGTCCCGCTCGCACGCGCCGCACGACTACCCGCTGCGGTACTACGGTACGTCATGTTGTATCTGTGGCTACGCTAGCGAGCACATATCACATGCGACACCCCGGCGTGTCTGCTGTCCCGCTCGCACGCGCCGCACGACTACCCGCTGCGGTACTACGGTACGTCATGTTGTATCTGTGGCTACGCTAGCGAGCACATATCACATGCGACACCCCGGCGTGTCTGCTGTCCCGCTCGCACGCGCCGCACGACTACCCGCTGCGGTACTACGGTACGTCATGTTGTATCTGTGGCTACGCTAGCGAGCACATATCACATGCGACACCCCGGCGTGTCTGCTGTCCCGCTCGCACGCGCCGCACGACTACCCGCTGCGGTACTACGGTACGTCATGTTGTATCTGTGGCTACGCTAGCGAGCACATATCACATACGACACCCCGGCGTGTCTGCTGTCCCGCTCGCACGCGCCGCACGACTACCCGCTGCGGTACTACGGTACGTCATGTTGTATCTGTGGCTACGCTAGCGAGCACATATCACATACGATGACATCTTATTTATTTCTTCCGATTTTATTAAAACATACAAGTTCCCGATCTATCCCAAAAAAACATTAAAGCTTCATTTGAGTTACAGATACCTATAATGTATGTAATTACTCAATAGGAGTTTTCATACTAAGTCGATAGGATCAATCGGGAAATTCATGTTTTTCTTAGACAACAGGATGAATATAGTGTACTTATTGCCTAAATGTCTCCAAAATTATTATTATTATTTTTTTTATATAAATTGGTTCATAACACTACATCAATGAATATTTTAATTAATATTCCTTCTTACGCAGGCAATGAACTGCCGTTTCCGAAAATTTCCGGAAAGTTTCCTCATTCCCCATACAAAACGAGCAGTTTCCGGAAATTTACGCAAAGGGCACATCTCTATTCTAAGGCACCCTGAACCACGCGTGGGGCCGCAGCAGCCAGATGGCGCTGTTCCTGCCGGCGCACACCGGCGCGCTGCAAGCCAGGGACCCGGTATTAAGGCAGGCAGTTATGGACGCCGCCGACGACTACATCTCCGTCTACCTTACTTAATGCGCCGACGGGAACTTTACATTATTTCGAAACTTTCCGGAAATTGAAATTTCTCAAAATTCCCTGTGGGAAATCTCCCACTTATAATAATAATCTTTTCTTGTAAAAGTTGCCAGAAATTTCCGGAAAGTTTCCTCATTCCCCATACAAAACGAGCAGTTTCCGGAAATTTACGCAAACGGCACATCTCTATTCCTAAGGCACCCTGAACCACGCGTGGGGCCGCAGCAGCCAGATGGCGCTGTTCCTGCCGGCGCACACCGGCGCGCTGCAAGCCAGGGACCCGGTATTAAGGCAGGCAGTTATGGACGCCGCCGACGACTACATCTCCGTCTATCTAACTTAATGCGTTGACAGAAACTTTACAAAATTTCGAAACTTTCCGGAAATTGAAATTTCTCAAAATTCCCTGTAGGATTTTTTTTTAAATCCCTGTGGGAAATCTCCCACTTATAATAATAATCTTTTCTAGTAAAAGTTGCCTGAAATTTCCGGAAAGTTTCCTCATTTCCCATACAAAACGAGCAGTTTCCGGAAATTTACGCAAACGGCACATCTCTATTCTAAGGCACCCTGAACCACGCGTGGGGCCGCAGCAGCCAGATGGCGCTGTTCCTGCCGACGCACACCGGCGCGCTGCAAGCCAGGGACCCGGTATTAAGGCAGGCAGTCATGGACGCCGCCGACGACTACATCTCCGTCTACCTAACTTAATGCGCCGACGGAAACTTTACATTATATCGAAACTTTCCGGAAATTGAAATTTCTCAAAATTCCCTGTAGGAAATTTCTTAAAATTCCCTGTGGAAAATCTCCCAATTAAAATATCCCTTTAAATACTTGTGAAAAATTCCAGAAATTTCCTGAAATATTCTGTTTTTTGTATTGATTTTGTTTTTTTTTTTTTTTTTTAATTTAATCTTATTCATGTATAGTCTACTAAAGTTTGCAGTATATTATACTATGGTTAAGTACGAATGTTTTATGAAGACTTATTGTTCGAGATGTTTGTTTTTATACTAGTCATTTAAACTTAAATATTACTAGAATAAGTTGTATTACTAGAAAATACCAGGAAAGCATTGAAATGAAATTTCAATGCCTTCCTTTGTAACGCAATGTGTAAATTACGAAAAACAGTGAATATTTTAAGTAACCAAAGTTGATCTCTTTATATCTAGTGACTACTCTTGTTATTTACATTTTAGTTGTGAATAGTAATCAAACGAATCGAAGATTGCCTAGATATTATCTTACATTATCATCTTTTTAAATAGTTGTTAGGTACACTAATTTTAATTAGAATTAAATTAAATTCGCATTTCTGATAATGTATAAAATGTTGATAGATGTGTAAGAAATATGATTGTATTCTTTATCTGTCTCACGTCTTTACCTATGAGATAGGCATGTGCGAGTAGGCACTTATAAATTCTAATCCTCAAAGGATTTAAAATAATCCCTTAAGTCTTGCGATAAAATAAATTAAATTTTAATGATAAAAAACCGTTTAAATATCGATCAATCATTTTTAGTCATCGTTTTATTATTTCTGTACATTTATTATCACTCTGACGTGAGACTTTGCCAGTACACATGCTTTATTTTCGTAGAATTATGTGACAATTTGAGCGTAATATTTACCAGAAGTTTGATGACCACATTTTGTTAATTGCTATAAAAGGTATCCGGTATTTCTTAATTACCTATCTATCTTAACTTTCTAGGGTTATTTGTTGGGATGCTATGTCCTGTTCCTGTAGTATCTGCAAGGTTTAATGGATATAAAGTTCGAATTACATTTGTATAAGTAGTCAAAATGACTCTTCTCATTAACGTTTGTTGTAAGTCTGTTGACAAGGAGAAAGATTTCTACTAGACTTGTTTCTATGCGATAGGTCGACGTAATTTTATTGAAGTAAATACTTAAGTTATCATTTCAAGGTAGTCCCATTTGATGACCTTTATAAGCAAAATGGGAATGACAATTTAAATTGCGCATATTTATATTAAATGTGAACGTTGTACCTGTAAGGTATATATTTTTTTATTTACCTACTAGTTGGACTAGTGATCATTTATTTTACAATATTTGTAAGCATTATCTTTCTGTTAACATTTAATAAATCATAAGATCAAACTCTGCATTATTATGTTTTTATCTTATTTTATCTTATAACGAAAATTAAAATTGCATGTTGATTAAAAAAAATATCGTTTTATTTTTATTATTACGAAAATAATAAAAAAGACAAGGTGCATTTTATAAAATAATGCGACGAATCTGTTAGGATACCTACATGAACCGATCACATTTCGCAGAATATACGGTAACACAATTTTACCTAGTACTCGTATCGTAATACATCTATAACGTGTCCAATAAACGTATTAAAGTGTGAGCTGTGAGTGTGAGTAGGTAACTACTGTAATAACTTCTTTACAGCATCGATTATAAAGTTGTAATGAAATCAATTTCGAACATTTAAAAATCAATTAAACTTCATGTGACCAGATTAAAAAAGATATTTGTGTGTGATACTGGACAAAATTGTATTTTCGCGCCATTTTTGATGTAGGTCATCCAGCGATTGGTTCGGAACCCATTAGAGGACTTACAATGTGTAGATAAAAAAATGTATAGGTACAGTCGCCGTCAAATATATCGCAGCAAATAAGGTGTCCATAAATATCTGAACACGACGCTTATTTACTGGGCGCACAGACAACCCCCACTAGACGGAGCATGTAAGGCGACCCGCGCTCACCAACGATATGGTACGGCAGAACATTAAAGTATGAACACGGCGGTCACCGTTTAGTTGCGTCCTTGTTTAAGATCCATGCGTACGTCAACGAAAAAAGAAATTGAATAAATAACATGGTAAATTGTAGTGTTAAGTGGTGTAGAGAGACCTCATAAACATGAACGCAACTAAACGGTGGCCGCCGTGTTGATACTTTAATGTTCTGCCGTACCATATCGTTGGTGCGCGCGGGTCGCCTACGGGTCGCCTTACATGCTCCGTCTAGTGGGGGTGGTCTGTGACTGGGCGTTACAGTACATGTTCAGATATTTATGAATGCCTTCTATGCTGCGCTATATCTGATGGCGACTGTACAACTGTACAGAAATCGGCATTAAAATACTGATGAGATTCTATTTTAACACTCGTATTTAATGCCGACGCGGTTTGTAGTGCACCTGCTTACTGAGCCAGCGGTCCCGGGTTTGAATCCCGGCCAGAGCAAATATTTGTATGATGAACTCGAATATTTGTGTTTGGGTCATGCGGGCTCTCGACCAATGAAAGAGGGCCATAAGCCGTCTTGTTAAACTTTGGCGGTTACAGGTTAATGAAAATTTAAATTTTTCTTTGAGCTTTGATCTTTGTATCAATGGTTTAGGTTAACGCATTCGCTACCGCGTAGCGCTACGGGCTACGCTCGTAGCCGATAACATGGGAAAAACCGTATGTAGCGAAAACTTACTACGAGCAGAGCGCCCGGCTACCGGGTTGTTGGTGTCGAAAGTGTTAAATAAAGTTTTGCGTTTAAATAAAACAGGAGATTATATACAGCTATTTTATTTCAAATGTACATAAAAAATAATACTTTAAATAATTCAACATTTAGCAAAAGCATCAAACATGATAAGACGTTCACTTTTGTACTTATAAAAAATAAACTTAACTGGTATTAACAATATTTTACATACATACATTAGGTATCCCCTAGTAGAAGTACAGGTATAGTACCTAACAGCCGTTAATAAATAACAATACCTAGTTTTGTAAAATCGTTTGTTCGAAAAACTCGTCCGAAAGCCATTCATCGCAGAAAGATAACTCCGAGGTAGATAGGATAACGTCACAAAATTGTAAGCAGTATTACTGGTACAGTCGAGTTCATTTACAACACACACACTTACGAAAACAAAAATATCTGAACACGATTTTATGCTCCTGACAATAGAGTCGTGTTCAGATATTTTTGTTCTCGTAAGTGTGTAGATGTAAATGAACTCGACTGTACAAGAAAACATTTTCATTCGGAATAATGTTTTTTTTTTTAATGTCATAGGGGGCAAACGAGCAAACGAATCGCCTGATGGAAAGCGATTACCGTCGCCCATAGACACCTGCAACACCAGAGGAGTCACAAGTGCGTTGCCGGCCTTTCAAGTGCCTTTTATGTATTCGGACAAACGACTTTTCAAAATCAGGTAGGTACTGTGTCCGTTATTGCCGTAGTAATTTTGTCGGCCAAATGTAATCTAGAATGATGCTTGATTTCAACAATTTCTGAGAATGTTTAGAATGAAGCGAAAATTTAATGGTTAAGGCGTTCAGTGGTCCAATAGGTAGGACGCTCGTGTTGGCCCAGACAGCCGTTAGAGACGCGGGTTCGAACCCCGCCTGAACCATTAAATTTTTCGCTTTAATCTAAACATTTTGGTTTACGATAGCAGACGTAGGTACTTCGAAACTAGCACGCTAAATTCGGAGACATTTGTTACATATGTGACATTCGGTTCTCGCAAACTGGTGAATAATCCCGCCTTATAGATCTAATGTCTGATCGGCTCAGGATGACTTCGTCCATAGTCCCATTTCGTCACCTTCTTAAATCGTCCTCAATCTCATATGGTCTACTGTTACGATTTGCCTACATTTCTATATCGTTACTTTCCTATCTTGTCCGCTTTCTTACGTGGGCCTCAACATTCCTATTTCGACCTCAGTGCCAACTCGTCAACAGATTACTCTTGCAGACAGTATTTAAACGATTAAATTGGCTATCTGTGAGGTGTAAATTAGTGACGAATCGGCACTGCTGACCAAGTAGTACTGTGGTCGATAAAACAATGTGCAGGAGTTGGCACTGTGGACGATTTAAGAAGGTGACGAAATAGGACTAAGGACGAAGTCATCCTGAGCCGTCTGACCTTTTTACTCACTTTTACCTTTCTAATGTGAGCCTACTTACCAACAATCATAACAACTGTGTTTGAGTTTGACAGGAACAAATGTCACACCATATGACTAGTCTAGTAGGTTGAGAAATAAAATATGATACACAAATTAAATTACATCACAGATAATTTCTACAAAAACAAACACTCAGATATATACAGGCGATATTATAGTTAACTATAGTCGGCTGGGAACATTCCTAAATTCCGATAAAAGATTCCGAAATTTATTATTCGCATAAAATCGATTATCCGAAAAACTTTTCTCCTAAATAAAAATTTTAATATGCAGGTTAGGTTAGAAGTGTAAAAACACCGGAGACATGGTTTTCAGAAAAACTTCATTCGATTTTTTTTTATTTCGGATTTATTTTACGGAATACACGAGGTTTGCGATAGTCATGTTTATAAATAAATAATTTTAGGCTGGATTCAACCAAACTGGAATAAGACTTACTCGGAAATTAAGCGTCAATTGCATAAACTTGAAATTCATTCTAGGAATAAATCTTAATCCATGTTGGTAAAATCAAACACAAATCTTGTATACTGGCAACTGCTTACAGACCAGGCACAGTCACAGCCTGAAATTTGTCACAAAATGCATTTTTTTATTTTGCAAATTCTTATAACTTTTATTTTGACGTGTAAACCTTTTTTCACGTCCTTTGTGACCTTCCCCCCTCGGACTGCACCTGTTACAGACATAGCGAGTCGCCGCAAATGATCATCCACACATATTACACATTACAGACAGAGTTTCATATAATGTTTTTATAATTTCATAATCATCAATCAGTTTCAAAATCATAATTCATTTGAAGTGAAACACTTGTAATATTACACTAGCGACGACTCGGCCTGCGGTAAGTCAATCGCGGCATTCTTAGCGGAAAATAATTGTAGCATTGAAATTGACATTTATTTGTTCAAATTAGGGTTTAGGGCTTATAGTCGCCAATATATGGTCGAAATACATTGAGTCAAATGATGTGCCGACGGAAACTTTCCAAAATTTCGAAACTTTCCACATGGTAATTTCTTCGACATTTCCCAATCGAAATACTCTTTAAATTCCAGAAATTTCCGGAAAGGTTCCCAGTTTTTTGGAACTTTCCGCAACTTGCCAACCTTATTTGCGTCTACTTTTCTAAATATGACAGCAAATTATTGGAACTCGCTTTCGTCGAACCTTTTCCTATTTTTCGTAAAAAAGTATATTGTGATTTTTATTATTGTTCCTTTGGGAAAATATTAAACTAAATGTATCTAAATCACTTGTTAGTCATTGATGACTATAATCATCTCAATAGGTTTTCAATTTCCCCGTACCTGTATTAACTAATGCACTACAAAACTACCTCATACGGCAAAGCGCCCAGATAATCAAAGCCGTCAAGGCACAATTTGAGACGTCTCTTACAGACACACATGACCACGAGTGTATACCTACATTCGCCGAAACCGGGCGGGACATGCACGACCTCCTTTTCTTTCTAATATTTTGTGAAGAGGACGGCAAGCGTGTGTCAGCAGGTCTCAGCGGGTGTGTATACCCGGGGAACATTCATATACAAAATCTCACAGTTCGGCTGCTTAATATTATTAGTACATATCTTTACGGACAATCGTCCTTACTAGTCTTATTTGGTAAAAAACTCAAAACAGAATGAGTACTTAGTTACGTAAAGTAAGACCTTGGATATATAATAAGCAAAATGTTGTTAATGTCAAAATGATTAATTGGGATTGTTTTTAACGAACCGTTATAATATACTTTACTAAATAAGACAAATAAGGATGGATAGCCGGATAGTTAGGTAGGTATATAATTTCTATAAACTAGATCCCTATAGGGTACCAAAAATCCTATTGTCAAATTTCTCCAATTATAATATATAAGTAATTTTAAGTTCCACAAAAACATTAGAGGGTTGAGCGGTCAAACATTAGTCGAAAAACTTGGTCTTTCAAATAAGAACTATTTGCACAATACATATAGTTTTTATTTCTAAGATATTTTTTTAAGACTTATCGGGTTAGCCCACTCAACCATCGCATTGGCCATATTGGCATCTCTTGGTTGCAATTAAAAAATGCATTGGCCATACTGGCATCGCCTGGTTGCCATTAAAAAAGTTGACACCCGTTGGGATCGTAGACAAAATTTGACATTTAAGTTCATTAAAAACAGACGGACTTTATACAGTGGTAACTGCATAATCTGATACAGTAAGAACGCTGTCCCAATATTTAAATCCTTTAGCGATTACGTCGCTATATTTTATATTTATTGTGTCATACATAGTTTATTTTATTTCTATAAATTAGATTGAAACCAAATTGCTTTTGATTTTATCAATGAATAGTATATAATAACAAAATATCGTCCTATATGTTACTTATAATTTATAAAATGCATGCCATTGCCAGTACTGACAAAAAAAATTATAAGTAGGAGCTGTGTGCCAAATTACAAACTTACATATTTAACGTTTTAATTTTACAAGTCCTATAATGTCCGTAACAAAATAACCCGTCGCATATTAAACGGTTTGGGTCCAACATTCTGTCCATAAGTTTAGGTAGTCATTATTAAAGGTTATCGCACATCCAACCGCAACTGCAACGTTGTGTTGCCAGCATCGACTCACCTCGACACACAATAACGACGCGTAGACAAAATGGGGAACTAATTCCCTCACTTATAAAAGAAAAAACTGCAAAAAGAGGACGTGCTTGCGTTTGGTTGACGTCGGGTTGACGGCGAGCTAATTAAGACGCTGGTCCGGTGCCGAGGGATTAGGTGTGCGATAACCTTAAGACTACTTTCTAAAACTGCAGACTTTTTCTACAGTTCTATATAATCACTAGACAGATGTGAACTGTGATAATCCGCCCGCAAGCCTACGATTATCGTGTTTATCGTGAAAATAAAATAAAACATCCCTCACTCTCGTACCCACTTGTTAAGAAAGTGACGGGTGCTGTTAATTTATCTATTACAGGAGCAATAAATTAAAACAGATTTTACGGTTCAAACTGAACGAAATTTATTTCACCAACTTAAAAAAAAGACAGTTTACAGATGTTGTTTAATGCTAACAAATTAAATAGTTTTATCAATTATTATAACGTTGACATCAGACTAACACTGGCTTTTTCAAGTATTTTTCAAGACATTACTTCTTTGAATGAGCAATATTTTACAAGCTATTAAATAATACAAGCATTTTTGTAAAGATGCTAAACAACTAAAGTTGTTTAGTTTTAATGCTAGAATCTATGTTCTAAGTTATTGCTCCTGTCACAGGGCACACCCCGTATAGCGACCGTCGTAGGCGCACAGAGCGTATTCTAATTGCAAAAGGAACTATACAGCGTACATATTGTCACTTACACGGTACAAAATTGTCCTAATCCGGCCCGATGAAGAGCGCGCTCACGGCGAATAGGAGGAACACTATTCCACCGATTATTGTAACTGGAAATAAAGAAAATAAGTTAAAAAAGATACGATACGTAAGGTAAACGTCCCTGTACTCGGCACGGTAATGCCTAATAGTTGACACCATGCTGTCATCTCTATTGCTAATGACAGCATTCAAGATGGCAACTGTTGGGACAGTGTCGAGGACTGGGACGTTTACCTTACGAGGCATAAAACATTTTTAATGTTTCCAATGTACCCGTAATTGGTATATGGAGGCTATTATAAAAGGAAGAATATTATTAGCTACATTTAAAAAAAAATACCTTAGAAATTCTCGAATTACGCGCCTAGTTCGGGAACCCCTGACTAACTTATGCCAGTATTTTTCAGCTATGTGTCTACGCAACACTCCGCCAGGATCAAGTATGAGATTAGGCAAAAACTCAACCGACCATAGTAATTAAAAACACTTACCAGTCCTCACTGAAATCTTCTGCGCCACCATTCTCCCACCTATCACCGCTAAGCCCGTACACAGCGCGTGTCCCAGAGATCCTCCGACGACCACGCCGACAGCGTTTTCCCTCGTCGCCAAAACTACTGTCGCTAGCTGCGACCGGTCCCCCCACTCCGCCAGGAATGTGAGCGTGGCGGCTTGGAGCAACACTTTGATTACTGCGTTGCGTTTCCTCCGCCGGTTCTCGGCTTGACCCTGCTCTAACATGTCTAGGGTTTCTTCTTTTTCATCCTGAAATGAGATTTACGATTAGACGATGAGATATACCACAAGGATTTTATTCAAGCATTTGCAATATTTTTGTTGCGGTGATAATTAACCAGTGCACGTTTTAAAATAACGTAATCATTTTTCTCATAAATAAAGCAACCAAAGACAATATCTCGTCTCTTTTCTTTCTCAGTGGTTTCTGACTAGAAAGGTTTATAGATAAGTTCTACTTGGAACAAGGAGATATAGATAAAGTAAATAATAGTTTTAGCGTCACTTAAGACAAATTTAGTCTAGGATTGTTTAATTTACGAAAAAAAATGTTTATTTTTAAAGAAAAAGTTGAGAAATTTCGTTGCTGTCAAATTGTATACATTATTTTACAGTATTACGAGCTAGCTAAAATTCGTCGTAACAATACAACGTACGAATAGAGAATTACATAAGATCCATAAATACTGTACTATATAGTATCTTGTCGACGTAGTAGGTACGCTATAAAACTAAAGACAACATTACATTATGTGACGAAATTTAGAGATGTGTGATTATGTAACGAATTACATTACAACACATGCCAAGCATGAGATAAGTAATGATTTGCAAAAGGTATCTTTTGGTAGACGTCCTTTTCACAGATAATAATTAAACAAAATACAATGGAACCTCGAAATATAAGGCAATCAATTAGTTCACGTGATTAAATTTAAAACTGCTGCAACCATAATTAACAAAATATGTAATTAAACAGTTTTAGCCACCATAAGATACGTTCTTGCAAATGGGCATTTTTATTACAGTTTCGACTCTCAAATTCTCATAAAATTTTTGGTTATTACTTATTACGAATAATTTAGTATATTATTTACAACACAAAGATGCCACGAAACGAGACGTTTCTAAAAGCGACCACTTTAAATAAGGACTGTTGAAAAACACATAGAAATGCCCAAATATGATTCGAAATGTATATACAGGCTCAAAAGAAATGAGAGCAAACTTGATACATGGTAGAACAACATGAATTCTCAAATATTCGAACATAACAGCATACAAAGCGCGAGCTATCCACAAATGCTGAATTCCTTTGTTTCGATAACGCTAAGCTATTCCGAAAATGTGAATGTGCTAAACGTAAAAAAGCTAGGCTAAAAAGAAAAAAAAACTAATGTGTCATTCGTACTGCCAGGCATAATGACGAGAGTTCACCGGTTGGGGGGCCGAGGGGCCAGCTATGGGCTCCTCGGGGCTCGGGGGCCCCCCGGGGCTCGGCGGCCTCTCCGAGGGCCCGGGGGACGAGCGCCCAGACGCCTGAGACCCGGCGGGCGACCTCGCTCGCTCTCGCGGGGACTCCTGTTGCAAGTTTGATTCCAATTTTGTATTGAAATTTTCTGTCTTCATGGTGACTAAGAAAGGAATTCAACATTTGTCCAATCTAAACATTTATTCCTATGACGGAGATGCTAAACGACACTAGTGTCCCTGTGGACCGTTCCTAATTTTTCTTCTTGTAAACATTGAAATGAAGAAACCTATCATGGGAATACGGTTCGATTAAACCAGTATCAACATTCAATCTGAATTGAGAACTATTTGATTTGGTACAGTTATTTATTTACTTGTCATATTATTATATTTGAACGCTTTTATAAGATTTAAGTGAGAATCGCACTCGCGAAAAAAGTGTTCGGTGCCTAAAAATGCTGAAAAAGACGTCTTTTCTTCGTACCAATTAGAAAACTCATTTTATTTTTTATCATTTGTTATTATAGCGACTATAGTAATACATATTTTATGAAAATCACAAGTTCATGAGTACCGGGGAATACAGACAGCCAGTAGAATCTTACTAATTAGGTTCTTTGATTACCCTGCAGGTAGGGAACTTTCAAAATGGTAACATTCATTTTAATACTTGCATTGCAAAACGGAGAGCTACAAATACAGTTCACACAAGCATAGCCTATATCTACATGTAATATCCTCTAGATAATATCAAGATTTACTTTCAACCTATCACATCTTTTGTTTACGTAAAAACCTGACTTATGTCCGTCCTTTTTTAATCATAGATTTGGACAAGTGATTAATTGAATAAATCACGATAAACCCTCTTGTTTCGTACCGACACTGTTAAAAAGATTACAATTTAATCTTTTGTACATCTTGCCGATAACATTTTTGCTAAATTAACATTAAGTCCATTAAAAATAGATTAAGTAGATTTTCCGTTACGATTAGGTAGATAGTGTATTCTTGTCATTCATTTGGTGACAAAAACATTAATTTCAACGAAATATTTACGTGGAAATAATTCCCTTCATCTTTAAGTGTGTTTGTAGGTTATCTTTCATGCAAATCTATTGATCTAACACTATTTCCACACATTATTGTGACAAAACGGGACAAAGTGTTTATTAAGGGACGGCCCTTCGAGACCAAGAACGTAGCATCACGTCCGAAAGGTCGAGGTACGAAATAAACTTTTTTTTATTCAGTCAGAAGTCCCGTTTTGTAATAATAATATTAAAGCAGGGGATCGACGCAATTTTTCTAATGTCTAGGTACAGATAGAAAATTGGCTAAAATATCAGTTGGGATACTTGTATTGTATTCCAAAAGTCCTGTTATATCCAGTGTATGAATAAAACACATTTCCTACAGGCGAATTCCTACAGGACAAATTCACGAAATTGTCAATTTGATATTCGCGCTAAGATTTTGACCCGAAATCTTCCCGTCTAGCACAACTTGGCTTCGTGACTCTTATCGCGCGACATAGCATCGTCCGTCACTCTCTCACAGCACTGTGAAGACAGAGACAGGTAATAATTCTCGCGGGAGAACGAGTCGCGTGTCACAGTTGTGCTAGAGGTGCTGAAAGTCAACTGTAGACAGTGGTGAAATAATAGGGCAGCGAGACGCGACTGAATTCTATGGGCCCCTGACTTAAGATCTGGTTTCCTTGGATTGCGGTTCCGTCAGTTGCAAGCGGCGGCCATAAGTGGAGGCTCCCGCCTGTTCGAGCGCGGTCTCGCTCTCTCTAATGGCTGCCGCTCGCCAATATCAGCACTGCTAACCTAGGAAACCAGAGCTTATCCGGCTATTACAGTTTCCTAAATTAGTCACTGACGAGAGGGATGCAGCAATACGAACGTGTGAGATGGGGTTGTCTCTATACGTGTCTCACATATAGTTGCATCCCTGCAGGAAAGTGTGGCTGCATTAAAGGGGAGCACCGGCACGAGAGGACTGAACATACTGCGATTAAATATTTCTTCATCGAGGGACGGAGGGCCCAATCGTGAGATTTTGGCACGGGTTCCAATGGTGACAGTTACGGTACGCCACTAAATGTGCAGACATTCTATCAGACGTATTTTTAAGACAGAATTATGCCTAACCGATCTTGTAAAGCCAGAAAATTCTTCCCAAACTTACAACTACCCGCACTCAAGCATACCAAAGCAAATTCCCACATAAAACAACACACCTGATCCTCTCTCCTCTTCAATTCACTCTGCACCTCCTCCAACTCTTCTTGACCCTCGTTCGGGTCCATTTTCCATCCGTCCCTCAACATCTTAATACCGAATATCGCGAACAACGCCGCACTGATGTAGTAAGTGTATATCCTCGGTATATAAGTCGCTATCCAGCCGAACGCGGCTGATAATATCGTCATGAAGACCAGGGCTGATATGGCTCCGGCGAAGACGATGATTCTAGGATGCTTCATTGCCATGATTGCAGCTATGAAGAAGGTTTTGTCGCCGAGCTCTGAGACTATAACCACGGAGAGGGACGCGAGGAAACCCTGCCAGAAACTGCCTGTGACCGCCGCCCGCTGGAAATAAAGAATTCTGTGTTAAATTTTGATCATAATCAATGACATTTTAAATTTAAAGCTATTAAGTAGTCACACGATAAACTTAGTTGTTCATATAGACATTGATTTAGCTTTTTTGGAGGTTGAACGGTGAACCAAAAAAATCTGTTCAGCCATTTGAAGACCATCGTTCTTCTAGGTGTGTAGGTTTATATAATTTATAGTTAATTTTAATGCCTATTGTCCAGTGGAATGATTATGTCAGCGTTAAAGCTGAGATCATAAATTGTACAGTCACCATCAGAAATATCGTAGCATGTAAGGTATTAATAAATATCTGAACACGACTATTATTGACTGGGCGTTACAGTACATGTTCACATATTTATGAACGCCTTATATGCTGCGATATATCTGATGGCGACTGTATCTTAATATAATGTGGACAGTTACAATCAACGAAAAGTTGTACTTTGTTCCTGAATGTTAACAATTAATGCACGTGATATACACGTTTTTCCCGTAAATTGTAACATTGCGCAGAAGACAAAGACGTCAAATAACATAAAGCTGTTATAAAAATCTTGTTTGTCTTAAGATTTTGGGTTAAGCGTTTGGTAGAATTAGTTAGTTACCACAGTGCCGTGGTAAATATTTACCACCCAAATCGCTTGAATGATGTCTCAATTAAGGTTACAGATTGTATACTCGTTACCAATGTAATAGATGGTTCACGTATGATGAGAAGGGGCTTGTCCTGCTATTAACCAATTACAATACAATCAGATTTTCATAGGGTTGGCACTAAATGCGCTGATATTGGTTTTTCATTGATTTTAACAGAAAATCTTTTTGTTGACTGAAATGCACGACACAAACGTCAATTTCTCGTAAATATTAATCAAACGAGCCCAAACTTGCGGGTCGTAGCTCTATGCCATAGTAATAATAGGTAATGCATTGTCACCCGATTTACATATGTATGCTAAATTTCAGCTCAATTGGAACCCTAACCCTTGACGACATAATCGCCATTTGACTTAAGTCTGAAAGGGTTAACTAGCAAGATTTTACTACAGACAGACAGACACTTGGACGGGTGAAATGAAATAATGTGTTCATGTCACATATAAAATATAACAATAAATAAATAAATATCGGACAACCTCACACAAATCAATCCAGTCCCAAATTAAGCTCACGAAGGCTTGTGTTATGGGTACTAGACGACGACATACGTACTTATATAGATAAATATATACTTAAATACATAGAACAACCATAACCCAAGCACAAATATTCGAGTTCATCACACAAATATTTGCCCTGGCCGGGATTCGAACCCGGGACCGCCGGCTCAGTAGGCAGGTGTCTACAAACCGAGCCAAACGCGTCGTCAAAATGTCTCAAACGTATTTCAAGGGTTCAGCGAGATTCTAAACGACAGTCTTTTGATACAAAGATCGCTTTAAACCTGGAATCGGGGTGGTGTAGTGGTGGTGGTAAGACCGATAATCCGTAGGTGACGGGTTCGATTTCCGGTCTCTTCCACCAGGTCACGAATTTTTTTTTGTGCTTTGATTAAAAATGTGGTGTTTCTACATTAAAAAATAATGATTAACATATTGTTACAAATTGACAGTTACACTTAGAAAGTAGTTTATTACACATATCCGACTGGAGACAGCAAAAAGATAATATAATCTCGTATATACAAAGGAATCGTTGTAAAAGTCTACTTCGCAGATCTAAAGATGGTAACATGTAGGTTACCATCGAGATAAGTGGTTTAAGTACGTGTCAATGGCAGATACAAACAAAAATAAAAATGTTTCTAAATAGGTAGTACATATCTGCGCGTATCTTTGCCAGATGATCACAGATGCGTCAAAAATGACAAAATATCGCAGTATTGACATATCGCAGACTACTTCAGTGCTTTCCGTAGCCGTGGCGTGGCTTATCTTCAACAGACTTCAAATTCTTCATCTGCCGAACTGTTATAAATTGGAACTCTTTGCCGCCACATGTGTTTCCTCCTTCTTATAACAAAGGACCCTTCAAACGAAGCGTGACGAAGCATCTCTCGGGCCAGCATGGCAGTGTCAACTGACAAGGCACCGTTGGCTTGGCTTTGTCAGTCTTTGCCATTGCGACTTGGGCTCCCCTTTTTGCTTACCATCAGGCGAAGCGGAGCCACTATGTTGCGCACATTTAAAAAAGGAGGTTTTCAATTCAACTGTAGGCTTAATTCTTTTTGTACGCGCTCATGCCGCCAATTGTGAATCGATTATGATGTTCTTTTTTTTTTCTTTGGTAGATCATACTTAAATAATTGGTCCTAAATAATTTATCGATATTGATTTAAGATTTTAGGGGAAAATCAACTAAAAACATAATATGTACCCATTTCACTCATCGAAGTCGGTATGTTTTTATTAAAAAAAAAATTTAACAAAAAAAAGAACCGACTTCAGTAAAACTAAAAAGCCAAAAATAACCCGTTCAAGTACAGATTACATTTGACTCACCCTTCGAAGTCGATCCCAAACCACTCAGTTCTTATATTTATATATTATAGTTTACGCGAGGTTTGGCACCGACTTCGAAGGGTGAGTCAAATGTAATCTGTACTTGAACGGGTTATTGTTGGCTTTTTAGTTTTACTGAAGTCGGTTCTTTTTTTTGTTAATTTTTTTATTTTTTTTATTTTTAGTGATTCGTATGTGTGTTCATCATCAGTTTCCTTACACCAAATCCTATTTACTGAATGTAAATTCTTGACTTTATCAATAAATTACCGAAAGCGCCGTACATGTCCCTATAACATTTGAAGAGTTCCCTCGATTTCTCCAAGATTCCATCATCAGATCCCGACTTAGTGCCAACGGGACCAACTCGGAGTTATACCCTTTCGATTAAAAAAAAAAATTGAAAATCGGTTCACGATTCTCGGAGATATCGAGGAACATACATAGAAAAAAAAAAAAAAAATCGAATTGAGAACCTCCTCCTTTTTTGAAGTCGGTTAAAAAGCGATTGTTCCTTTTCGTTTCCATTTCAATTTTCTTTCTTTATTTCGACCTGTGTCAAAAGACTCACGCTGAGCATTAAAAAAAAACCCGAATCCCTGTTTCGTACAGAACTTGACGTTTTTCGGTTCATCCTACTCTGTTTAAGTCTGTTTAAAAGAGGATCTTATTTGAAATTAATCCGAATCTCTTTACTATCGTCAGATAAATCACGAAATCTATTGATAGATTCGTGATAGATTAATCAGAAAAGATCCAACATTTACACAAATCTTCAAAATCAATCTAATCACAATCATCTTCTGTCCGTCACTTTGAATATAGATAGGTACTTTTGAATAGAGATACAATGTCACATGACTCAATGCAGGTTCCGATAAAAACATTTTTTATAAGAGAAGACGAAGACAGATAATGTTGGAAAAGATACTGCATAAAACAACAGAAGGGTTTTCCTTTTCATTTTTGCACGAGACGCCTAAAAAATATTTTATAGATAGTTTGTGTGAAGCGGTGGTAGTGGTTAGGGCATGCGACTTTCACTTACGGAGGTCGCGGGTTCGAACCCGGCCCGTACCAGGCTATCCCCACGCGTTTCGGCCGCGCGAAACATTCCGATCTCTAAGTGGCTACCCGGCGGGACAAAACGTCAGTGGGCTGCCACGCCTCGCGGCGAGCGGACGGCGCGCACGCATAGCTAACGTTTCCCGCGCAACTTGTGCTGTGCTGTAGAGTACGATGCCGAAAAATAGAAATCGGACATATTGCGCGGTACATCAGTGCACCAGCCAGCGATTGAATGAAACATTGTCTTTTTTCAAACTACCGCGCGATGAAGAAATGTAAGCATTATTTATTATTTTACTATTCATATATTAAAAGTCGAATTCCTCTCATACCCGTTTCAAAAGCATTAATATGCCTAAGACTCACGGCAGTATTCTGACTATTCCTATGTTTATAAGTTTTAGAATTTATTTACTTTAAGTATATGTATATTTTTTTTAGTAGGGAACTACAAAATATAGGCACCTGCGACAATTTGAAACTGGTTCTTACAGTTTTTGTATATGTATTTGACGCGATTCGACCCAAATGGTCTCATATAAATTTGGTTCGGATCCGATTCGGATTGTATTTGGTTTTTATAACTTTTTCATTTAGTATTTTATTAGTTTTCTTTGTTTTGTGCAAGACCATCTTAGATTTTTTTTAATAAATGAATGAAATATTGTTATGTACGTTTATTTGTCTTTTTTTACATATCCAGGCCAGGCAGTTCAATCTATGAAAATATGAAATTAATTAATTTAAAACCACCGTGTGATTGTTTCCCGTCCGATTATTTAATTAAGCTTTTTGTTAGATTTAGAATATTTAGTACAATTAGATTTAATAATAGAGAATTCAGGCAGGGGAGAAAACTAATAAATCATTATGTGAAAGTGCGTCATTTGTAAATAACCTTGTTGAGTTTAAATAAATCTTGTAAAACCAGAAGATTATGGTTATTTTTTATTTACCCACATACCTAATAAAATTACCCAAATATACATATATTTACATACATACAAATTCAATCTGTTGTTTGTTTTATGGAATCACCTTGCTACTGAATACCTACCTAAAATAGCAAACGAGCGAAGGCACGAGAAAAAGCTAGCGTTTACATAACGGAGGCAACCCTAGCGCACATTCCAATGAAGTTGCGTCACCCGCGGGAGGGGGCATCGATAGCGGTGGCAACGCCTGCCGTCCAAACAAGTGGTGTATCTGTTACGTAGTAACTTGTATATAATCTGTGCCCGTACCAACGAGTTTTTCGGAACTTATGTACGGAATGTCATTTGATATTTACCACTCGCTTTTCGGGTAAGGAAAACATCGTGAGGAAACCACCTAAGCCCAATAAGGTCTAGTTTCCCCTCTGGGTTGGAAGGTCAGATGGCAGTCGCTTGCGTTAAAACTAGTGCCTACGCCACATCTTGGGATTTAGGTAGCCGACCCCGATTGAGAATTAATTCTCAAAAAATGGGACAAAGGATAGAAGGATGATGAGGATGATGAGTTTGTGTAACATCTGATGCATTTGATCGTGGCGCGTGTGTTACTACGAAGAGCTATGAACTTATGCCGATTATGCCTGAAGCACGCGAATAAAATGCGAGGAACCATGGTGCCTTCGGGTGCGTATGATTTTAGCATAGTGAGTCAGTCTTAATAAGAATAATTTAACATTTTGCGATCTCCGCGACTGTCACACATTTGAATAAAAAATTCAAACAGATTAAATCGCGTATATTCATTATTAGAGCCGTTAACGTCTGGAAAACTTTCCACTTAGAGGAAAACTCATTTTTTCTCTGACAAAGTTACATTTGTGCAAACTACCCATTTTAAAAATATAAATAAGAAAATAAATGAGTACATACTTGCCATATGGCCCATGCCCATGCCCATGCCATGGCCCTTCCATAAGTGTCAAGACAAGTAACACATGTGCCAGTAGGCATCAATTACTTTATTTAAAACTAGCTATCGCGATAAGGCTTGATGGGGAGAAAGAACCGCCAAAAGAAAATTCCCGACTGCCTTTTATGCTTTTTAACTATTTTACAAGCTTTTATTTAACTTGCATTGTATGTATGTTTAAAGTATGTTTGTTCGGGTGGAATTTTGCAACTCAATTTTGAAGCAGATATCGTCAACCGATTGAGCTGAAATTTTGCATACTTACTTAACTTTGATGACAATACAATAATATGGAACCATGGGGCTGATCTGATGATGGATGGGTGGCCATAGGAGCTCTATGATAGAAAAAACAATCCTACCGAGCTTGGGCTCTTTAGAATCGTCTCAGTGAGCATTTGATGGATATCCAAAGAAAAGTACAGTCGGCTTTAAAAGCATGCCATGTCATTTTTGACAGAAACTTATTTGTTTTGTACCGTCCGAAGTTCAGGCAAGCTCATAAAATGAGTAGTTTGCACAAGTGCAACTTTGACAGAGAAAAAAATATTTTTTCTCAGTCAACCTTTGACAACGGCAATTGGAAAGTTGCCGAAACGTCAGGGAGGCTCAAATAACAAATATACACGATATAATGTTTAAATAAATGAACTAAAAACTTCCAACAATAGTAGACATGTTTCCTTGTTAGCTAAACTCAACATTTGCATACTCGCCCGCTGTTTACCAACAAACAAATCACAATATACGATAATAATGCATCTAATCAAACGTTTACTAAGCAATCGCAAAGGGTCAATGACCGTTAATAAGACAGCATGGTGACATTGATGACAAGCGCATGCGATTGGGAAATAGCAACGGCAAGTGGACCAACCAGCCCTTCTAGCACTACTGGGTAAATCAACTAACGTTCTAACCGCGCGGTTCTAGCGTCATTTCTTTTTCACGATTGATCTAACTATTAGGATCGCACTCGGGAGTGGCTTCGGGGTAGGTACATGAAAAATCGATTTTCAACAATCATCTATTTTAACAATATTTGCAGAAATGAAAACGCTGTTAATTCACCCAACTACGCTTCGCGACTCTCATACACTCACTCTCTCACAGTACAGCGAAGAAAATGATAGAATAAAGAAAGAGTCGCATGTCACAGTGTCATTCGAGGTAAAACGATTATATAAAAACAACATAATTAATTTCTAGTATTAAATTTTAATTTTATATTTCTTCTTTTGTTTAAGGAGGAATGACATTGCACGCCAATAGAGGCAGAACATGTAGATACAACCATATTGTTAAGTTCTTATCTATATTTACATGTGTTCGGCAATAAATATTTCATTTCATTTCAAAGTAAAACTATTTGATTATTACTGACATTGTGACCTCGTATAAGAACCGGAATTAGAACAGCAAATTAAATAAAGCAATATAAGGCTCCACTGCGGACGTATCAAAATACAAGTACAATAGTTTCAACTAATATTTGAGTGTAAAGAGAGATTATTCATAAGCGTGTGCCGTACTCGGTCGAGTTATCAAGGCCGTTTTACTGTCTATATCTGTACTATAATAAAATTGTAGCTATATATTAAAAATAAGTTTTCTATGGAGCCCTCATGATTTCAGGGAAAATCTTAATAGCGTGATGCAGGATCGTCATTTGTTTTGTTTGGGCGCGCGGCGCAGTGCCAACCTGGCGCCATCTGGTTTCATAATTTCCTTTTTCCTCGCATCACGCCGAAACGGCAGGACGGACTTTAACCAATTTACGGATTTTAACAGGTGTAGCGGACATCCAAAGATGGTTTTGGGATACTTCTTACTAAGTACGATATCAAAAAAATTACGCGTACGGAGTTGCGGGCACCTTGTAGTCTATTATAAATTATAAAGCAGTGAAAGATAAATGTCTGTACATTCATACCTACATAAAAATGAAAGGTTGATTGGTGTAGTTTGTAGGTTTATCCTGCCTTAAAGAATCAATGGAGCGAGGTTTTTTTTCTTTCTGAAGTGGCATCGGTTTAGGTACTTTATATTTAAATATGCTGCAACAATAAGCGATTCCCAACTTATAAGACAAAATATTTTGGCAAGAAAACTGTGTCGCAGGAAAAAAATGTGTCCAGCGAAATACATTTCTTTATCATTTGATTTTATTTGTCGACTGTATGTAATGTACTCATTGACTTTAGTTGTATTTTGTTGTAATGTTCAGTACATTACATACCTAGGGCAAATTAAAGTAGATTAGTGTATGTCCCAGAACGCAGGCGTTTGTGACCCGAACCGAAGTTGAATACGGTCCGTGGTTTGTCTAAAATTTTACGTCTTGCCTTGGCCAGAAACGGCCTAGGGTGACGTAATAGTATTTTATGCAATCGTTGCAAAATGAAGGTTCTTAAAGTCGAGTACCGCGTTAGGGCCACTCGGCAAGCCTTACGAGATTTTAAGACACAATTGTGTAACTATTGCATTCAATACTTTTTATACGAGCAAAACGCAAAAATACATTTTTTACTTTAATCGTCATTCACTATGATTTTTTATTTTTGCTGTAACCTTTTTCGTTCAACTATTTGTTAACTGACCTATAAAAAAAAAACATGATTGCGATGGTCATGGCGGATGCCTTGTGATTGGTTAATTTTTTTGACAAGTAATTTCAACCAATCAGGGAACAGTAGCGTGTTTTTTTTGTTATCAAATATGCCGATGTTCTCTTTCTGAAATTCATTTGAGTTTCATTCAAGTACAAAGATGTCTTATGAATATTAAAGTTCTGTAGCGGGTACCATAGAATATAGAATTTTTGTACAGGATTAAAAAGTACGTTGTTGTGATTTTGTCTGTGAAATTATAATTGACAGATTAAAGTAAGCGAGTATAAAAAACCTTTTACGATTGTAAAAATGTGGCATCTTTCATACAACATTCACAGAGATAGATCGATTCTATGCTGCAAAATTTTACTTTAAAGGTTAATAGAGCGTATATTGCTTAAGTAGACATCTCCGACATATCTTCAGGAGAATAGAATTTTGCAACTATAAATAAATATTTTATCAAAAATAATCTAACAGATATGACAATATTGCGCTGCCGGACAAAATAAAGGTCTAAATGTTTCACCCATATCACACCTGATATCTTGCACTCGGACATGCCTTGATTGCATTTACAATAACATGGTACTTATTGCAAAACCAGTGTACCGCACGATAAAAATACCTGGTACTACAAGATACGAGCAGTTACTTAGTAACGGTGTTAAAATGGCAGCACTTAATATCAAAATAAGGAAAAAATAAAGTTCAATACCTTTTTTTTTTTTACATGACTTGAACTGTATCAGGGCTGGTTAGCCCTCACTACCAGTAGTCGGACTTTGTGTGGGAGTATAACCCGCTAATGGGATTATCTCCGCGCCACAGGGGTAATTTGGGTTGGGGTGACGCGGGCGCACTGGGCGCATGGACTGCGTCGTGAATAGACTCAACCGAATCAGTCTGACTTAGGGCGGGAGAGTAGTAGTAGAGACCTAGCAAAAGCCGTGTACGAACGATCAAAAACATGGGTTATGTTCGTTAACAGTAGGTATAACCTAGCACAATTGATATCTAAGTAGAAATAATATTACTGTTATTTTCCAAAACGGCGGGGTTCCCGAGCTGAGTACAGGTATTTTATCAAAAGTATGAAAGCAGCTTTTCTTGTTATTAAAATCTATGACATGGTTCCTAAGAACAGATGTCCGTATGTCTTATAGTTTCAGACTTTCCCATACTGTCCGATCTTAATGGGCCACCCTGTTTTCGTTTGTGGTGTGATATTGGGTGAGAGCTCGGCGTACCCACCTACGCCACTGTAACTGATAATTTTATCTCTCGATACTCGTATATCGAATATTGATACTAAATATAAGTACCTGGTAGATTCATTCGGTTTAGTAAGTGTCTGCCACGTGCGGACATTTTTTTTTTTGAGGATGTCAATCGATTCTATTTTTTATCGGGATCAAATGTCTATATGGGACTAACTACACTTAGACTGCTCTAAAAGTCAGAAATGACCGTCAAAGTTCAACATTCCTGCAGAGGACTAAGAACGCTCCATACTAAAGGCCTACTTGCATATGACGTCATCTGTGGATTGGACCAGTAGACCAGTATTTGTATGGAGAAAATTTGCCATTTTCACCGTGAAAAAGTACGTTTAATTTATGGTTGTCACACAATTATTGTTTTGTAAATTAGGATTCTAAAAACAATTTCAATATTTTTTTTGGGTTAAAAGTCACGTATTTCAAAAATATATATATTTTTTTTTATTTTTTTTTCTTTGTATCATGTCATATTGAGCTAAATTTATTCATATAACTACTATGATTGAGCTAAATTTATTCATATAACTACTTGCATTTCATGTGATTTCCACATTACATGTGCAATTGTACACAATTAATCACGTGAGGTGACAATGAAAATTTGTTAGTTGGATTGCATCCATATAATTCGAGGGTTGCGTGGTCAAACTCGATAAGGCGAAGAAATAAGAATTCTATTCACACTACATATACTTATTTCAAAAAAAAATATTTTTTTCACATCGTTCTAATTTTAAAGACTTCAAAAGGTTGGTAAACTGTGATACGTCTTGTGGGCCTATATACGCTACGCTGGTCTACGAGTATATGAATCGCGTAGCGTCCCGGCATCAATGTTAGACGATGTACGTACAGTCGCCATCAAATATATCGCAGCATATATAAGGCGTTCATAAATATCTGAACACGACTCTTATTTACTGGGCGTTACAGTACATGTTCAGATATTTATGGACGCCTTATATGCTGCGATATATCTGATGGCGACTGTATGTGACTTCTTCGGCACCTTTGGCACAAGTCACAAGTGCAAGAACATTGCCCGTCTCTTTCTTTACAATATTGTGCAAGCAAAAAGGTCCGGGCTTATATGCTAACCCTGCGGACCATATCCGCGGGGCCCATATGTCTCAATCACACCACTCGCACGCCTTGCTCACTTGCTTTATTATGCAAAATATACTTGAAATTTGCGGAATATTTAGTCTTGTTTCTATCACCAACGTTCAACATCAGTTACCAAAAATGTGTCGTTTCCAGTAAAATAAATTAGTACCACTAAACATCCGCAATATGGCTTGGGTTGATAAACACCCTGTTGTTGGGCTATAGCCCTATAGTGCTATGTTATAAAATAGCACTTACAGTGTTATGCTTCTCAGTTACGGCATTGTACTCAAGTCCGGATAGCTGACATGTCTAGGACAGTACGACGCCTCATAGTTAGTTAGGTACAACATAAATATTAAAAAAATCTATACACTCATACTAGTCTAATAGCCTATTTCATATCTTATTTCTTATCAAAATACAGACAGAATATCATCAAAATCAATGATAATCGCAGCTTCTGTTAATGTTTTCTTTATCGCCACCAACTGTACACTTATACAGCGCAGCGGCCGCCGAATGCTAATGCGCGAATCGAGCACACAACCTTATGCGACTTAATTGCATCCTTGCGGTGTACTAGGCTACTTCACGCACTGTACTGTTATCGTACGAACTCGGTAAAAAAAAAACAAATTCAAGGATATTGGGAAGGCTGACGAAAGTGGCCGAAACTAGAGACTTACCTAATATCTAGTATCGAATTAATTGGATGCTTGCGAACTACTAAGATACTGCTCTGCGCACTGAACTGCTAACTAGGGCTTAGATTCACGGGATTTTTTAGTATGAACAAAAAATCCCGGCATTGGAAGCCTTACTGCTATCGTACGAGCTCGGTTGGAAAAAAGAGCAGATAAGTACAAGAATATTTTGTGAAGGCTGACGAAAGTGGCAGAGACAAATGATTAATACCCCGTGTTAACTTAATTGTATCCTTGTGAACGAATGGGAATTTACTCACTGTACTGTTATCGTATGACTACGAACTTGGTTAGATAAACAGATTCTCGTCTTCTATCGTGAACGCTGAGGAAAGTGTCAAAGACATGCGATTTAAGACTCAGAAAAGGGGTTCTCCGGCCAAACTTTAGGTGGCCAATATGGCTGATTTGCCACCCCTCGTTCGGAGTACTCATCACCGCATAAACAGTACCAGCGGTGTGCTCGACCCCCACCGGCTTGCTTACTTCAGGACCATTGAGCACTATTTCTCTAGTGATACTGAAGAAAATACAAGCGAAATTTACTTCGGCTTGTCCTGAGTATTTGATTGACGACACGCCACTCGAACGCTGTTGGTAAAAAAGTACCTACTAAAACATCGGATGATTGAGCACTATTTCTCTAGTGATACTGAAGAAAATACAAGCGAAATCAACTTCGACTAGCCCTGAGTATTTGATTGACGTCAGACCACTCGAACGCTGTTGGTAAAGAAAGTACCTACTAAATCAGACATGTGAGATACATGTTTTACAATTTACTTCAATCAAGGAAAACCAATTTTCTTTTTCACTTTTGATAGGCCACTTTGGAGGTATATCCTATTCCAACACAAAATACTTAAAAAAAACGTTATCAAATAATCAAAATAACGCGTAGCAAACATACAAAAAAAATAAGTAACATACAGTCGTCTGGAAAACTTACTATAAGTATTTTGAAGTCAACATCGTTATGAATCAGAACTGTGATTACTGATTACAGCTTAAAAATGTAAACAAAAAGTTCATAATTTATCAAACCGAGAAAAACAGAGACGTTTAAAACCGTTCTATTAATGTCACATACGCAAAAAACGGAAGAAACGGACGTCAGAGTCCAGACTGCCAATCTTTTTTTAGGCAATAACGTCAAGTACCAAAATAAATACGAAGGTGAAGAGCAAAAGCCATCACGATATTAATTTTCCGATGTGGCAAAAGATAAAGACGTTTACAAGGAGAGTCAATCGCGTTCATTCGGCAAATTAACCCTTACTTGTATTTTGTATAAGACTATCTATTTTCGATTGAAATCGTTGACAAAAAAAAAATGTTTTGCGAAATAATAGTCGTATTATCAATTTATCCCATTTGATATCTGCTAGTAATTGTAATTAGTTAATTACCAATATTCGAATGGTAAAAGGTGGTTAAAGGCAAAGTCTTATACTCACTTTTACACAAAAAATAGCTGACTGTAACGAGAAGAAATCGTATTTTCAAGAACAAATTAACAAGCTTGTATAAAAAAACACCGAAACTGTCATAGATGTGCGAGTAGACTATAATACGAGTACCTATGTGAGGACTTCCTTCGACTCCCTATGGAACTCATCAAAATCAATTTATGGAAATTATAAAAAAAAGCCTATTAATTTCATAAACGACGGAATTCTCTGATAATAAAATAAAAAAAATAGAACAGAATGGAGGACCTTTTTTCAAGTTGGTTGAAAATATAGTTAAAGGAATCTTGAAATGACTTTGCACTACCTAATCATATACGTATTTAACAATGAGTGTTTTAAACCCTGAAAGATAACACAAGCCTTTAATACTTAAAACAATGTGGTCTCATTTAAATTACACTTATTCCCAGTGTTTGCAAATAACTCGAGGCTGGGAATGTTTTGCGAAATTTTACTTTAATTACATAACAGATATATTTAGTAAAAAACAAGAATACTGATAAAAAAAGAACATTATCCTGTAATTGTATGTTTTTTTTAATAATGCAGACAAAAAAAAAGGAAAAAAAAAACATTTTATGTCACGATGACTAAAAAATAACAGTATACATCAGTAGATATTTGGTAATTGCATTATATGGACTTGCACATATGTAGGTACAACATCTAAAAATGTATATTTGTATAAAATCAAACCACACTAAACGCGCATCTCGCAATGTTTACGTAAATAAAACTATTGTTTAGACATTTTTCTTTAAGATGACGGGTAATGCTAAACTATATTATATATTTATATCTACTAAACCAAATCTATTAAAAAATCGAAAGAACTGAATCGAAAAGAAAACTACTATTAGCGAATCTGTACCGACCGAAAAAATAAATTCTCGAGAATCGTAGGAAAACTGTAAACATCCGAACATACGGAATTCGGACATACGAAAGAATTTTTGGCCAAGCTGAGACGGGGATTCCCCGTTCGCTAGTTAAATAATCTTATTTGTTTACTCCGTTTATTAGTTTCGTCAATGAAAGTATTAAAACTAATTACATCGCCATTATTATTGAATATTGGAAGCGAAATAACTACGTTTTATTTCAGTTTAACTATATCACAAAAATAATAATAAATAATTCATCTCAAATAAATTTAACGGGCTCATAGTTAGAATAAAAAGCTATGCGACCAATTGTTGCTGAGCCGGCGTTCCCGGTTTCGAATCCAGGCCAATTATTTGTGTGTTTAACTCTAATATTTGTGCAATTTAAGTACATATTTATCTATATAAGTATGTATGTAGGTACGTCTAGTACCCATAACGCAAGTATTCTTAAGCTTAATTTGGGACAAGAGCGATTTGTGTGAGGTTATCTGATATTTATTATTATTTATTGTCATTACTAATCTAATAACATGGCTAGTATATAACTTTTTAATTTAATAACTTTAATCGACCAGAAAGATACAAATAAAATCATACTAATAATAATCATACAATCATTATTAAAAAAAAACGACCTCAACGAAAACAAATCGTATTTTTTAAAGTAATACTAAACTAGTAGGTTGTTTTTTATTTCGGTACTCTGAGTAATTTGGAACATATAAAAACTGACCAAGCGCGAGTCGAATAAT
Organism: Apotomis betuletana; assembly: GCA_932273695.1. Lineage (NCBI taxonomy): Eukaryota > Metazoa > Arthropoda > Insecta > Lepidoptera > Tortricidae > Apotomis > Apotomis betuletana. Next base: position 6,692,460 of record OW026318.1, on the reverse strand, counting down.
ACCATCAAATAAAAAATTCGGCAAAAAAAAAACGTTTGCTGTATGGGAGTCCCACTTAAATATTCTGTGAAAATTTCAACTGTCTAGCTACCAAGGTTCATGCGATACAGCCTGGTGACGAATAGCCAGACGGACAGTGGAGTCATAGTAATAGTCCCGTTTTTACCCTTTGGGTACGGAACCCTAAAAAGCAATAAACTCAATCATCACGACGAATTGATAAAATCCTTCTTTTTTAAAGTCGGTAAAAAATACCGCTTGCATCTATTCAATTGCCATAAGGCAAACAATTAAACAACTGCACAAATCATCACGTGTCTAATACAATTTCACAGTATGCCGTGAAACACTGTCTATAAAAACAATGGTTCTTTTATATATGTTTACAAAACACACCTGCAGAAAAACATTCGTCAACCATGTTGTTATGTCCCAAGCCTCCGTGGTCGTCTCCGGCAGCATGGTCGTCGTCAACCAATCCTCCATGGTCGTGTTCATTTTTTTAATTCTCCACACACTTTCACTTTAAGTTTTCCAGCCGTACTGGATGAGAAACAAGACACAACTCACTTAAAACCGCGCTATCAGTATGGCTTTATCATTTTCACAGATCAGATAAACGTACGTAGATATTTTCAAACGCGTCCGTAGCGTGTGGGTGCGAACTGACACTAAATATGTGGTTTTGTAGGAAAACTCGCGTTTAGCTGTGCTGTGTGTACTGTACAGGTGGAAAACTATTCATAGTGCATGTGGTTTGTGATACGGGCGGGGTACCGGTTTGCAGTTTTAATTATGCGGTTATTAAGATACTACACAAAAAGTTAGTCAAAAGTTTTTTTTGCAAAAGAGAGACTACTAAGACTTGAGAGATAGATATATTAGCCTATTATGAGTGGAACAAAAAAAACGATATTTTTTTGAGAACCACCCATATAAATTCGAACAAAACCTCTTATCCTAAGGAGATAACAAAGAAGAAAGTTTAAACTGTGGATATTTATTTTTTATATATAGGTAGGTAAATGTCATAAAACTAACGACTTGATTAAAAATATGGAGTTTTTTTATATATAATTAATACACTCATTAATACATTTTTATACTATATTTTAGTCGATAAATAACACTTAAAAATTTTTTTTTTGTTATTTATCGACTATAAAAATCCTTACAAATAAAAAAAATGTATTACTTCAATCATAATGGTTCCTAAACTAAGACAGACTCGAATCAGTCTCCTTTTCATTAGTAGCCGGTTAATAGCAGTTGAGACAATATCATACATAAATGCATCTGATATCTTATCTACATTGAAGGTCATTTGAAAACTTAACTACTAACATCTTAGAGATATCTTTTTACCTACATTTATAATTATAGTTTTTACAATATAGTCTTTCCGTTCGTAATAGGAAATCGAGAATTACATCGAAAACTTGATAAGGTTCACTCAAAATTCAAAATAAACTTTTCCCGAATGACTTCGTTTGACCTTCGACTTTCGGGTAAAGTCTACATATATATATCCTACCAACCTCATAGTATGAGGCTCATACACCGCCAATAAATGAATCTCCTAATATTGTGAATTAAAAAAAATACTCTTGTGTCAGCGCATTATAGTAGTTTATGCAACTGTTATTGTTATATAATGAGAGGTGAGTGTGGTTTTATGAAACGAGCCGAAGGCGAGTTTCATAATAGGATCAAACGAATACATACATTATCATATTTGATCATCTTAAGACGACCCCGCTGGAGATATAATGTTATTACATAACATCTCTGATTTTGGTCACTGCCCAGTAATGTAGGTCTTTATCTATAGTATCTGACCTTATATTATTTTAGTAATTTAAGAATATGTGTGTAGGTAAAATACCTTTCTCCATTTTTATCTGTAGCTACTATTATAGGTATGGCAGCGGTATCCATTAAAACTGTCCACGGGTTACGTGAAGATTGTATTATTTAACACGAAGAAAATTTGTTACGCATTGTTAGTATACACTTGTGCAGGTGCATTGCTGTACAGAAAAGCGAAAGTCGGAATTTCGTTCCGTAAAATTTAATAACAGACTTTTTTCCTTATCATTTAATAAACTCATATGTATGTTTCATGCTGTGTCCTATACTATGATTCAGCAACGGTTTGTTTCGCCTGAAGTCATATATTTATTTGTCATAATTTTCGTAAATGATCATTCTACTGATTAGATTAGGTTTATTTTGTTTTATAAATCCTAAATATTTTACGGTTTCAGAGATAAATGCTTTCGATGAAACAATGGGATGGATCCCTTCAACAACACATACGATGGATAGAGTATTACAGGCCAAAGGTGCAGTATCCGGAATCATAAGCAAAAGCGTAAAAAACTAGACTAAGTTTGCGATAAATAATAAAAGATTTAAGAAGAAGTGTACCTACATATTATATTTTATTCGTATAATACAAATTTTCTCTCGTTCTGTCTGCAATAAACTCGAATATGACGCCATTTTTGTGTTTTATTTTTGACGATAATTTTATCATGTGTAGTTTTATAATTAAATATGTTATGTCTGGTGATCTCATTTCACGTTAATGTTATCTTTAATCAGTTTACATTACAAATATTAAAACGCGAAGCAAACCCAATAAACCATAAATGCACATTCGCTCTAAAGATAACACCGTTAACATACATTTTATTTTGTCATTAATCTTAATACGAAGGACCTTCGAATACAGTTATATTTTATTTAGTAAAATAATCTTTCCTTTAAGTAAAGGGAATGCGGACGAAATGGGAATATGGGCCAAATGGGAATGCGGACGAGTTGGGAATGTTGACAAAATGGGAAGTGGACAAGATGGGAATGTTGACAAAATGGGAAGTGGACGAACTGGAAATTGGTTGCGGACGAAATGGGATTTTGGACGAAGTAGGAATATGGACGAAATGGGAATGTTGACAATATGGGAAGTGGACGACATGAGAATGCTGACAAAATGAGAAGTGGACGATTTGGGAATTGTTTGCGGACGAAGCGGGATTTTGGACGAAGTAGGAATGTGAACGAAATGGGAATGTGGACGAAGTGAACCTAAACGGAATGACCTAACTTAAGGATTTAAGGTAGTTATTAAGGCAGTCCAGGGCCGATATATTTTTGTAAACCTCTAGAAACCAGTAACTTAACATTTTACGTAATAGTTGTAACGATGACTTATCGTATAGCGAATACAAACCCGTAAATTGTTCTACTAACTTTACTGGAAATTTCTTTAACAAAAATTTTCAACTTTGCGTTCCCTACTTATCATTCATTGGTCTAATGCGAAATAGAATAGGACACATCACATTTACCTCTTAGTATAGAAAACATCGTATTAATACAAATACCATATTGCCGCACGATGGAAGTGAAAACACTAGACTTTACCTAATTAATATGCGCTGGGCCAATGTTTATAAACATGTCCTTGTGCTATGCGATGCTATCTCGGTTCCTTCGCCGTAGTCGGGCAAATTTAGCTAACCTTGCGTGTATCGATTAAGTAATCTAACTGCGATACGATCTATACGTAATATTCGTTTATAAAGAATAGCAACTTCAAGGAAGACACATTAGAAGATTCCTTTTAAGGGTCGCATATTTTGTTTTTACCCAAACATAAGTTATTGAAAATCAAGGGATCGTATTATCTTATTAAAAGGAGACATATTTAATTATTGTATTAAGCGGTTTACACTCACGTGAAATTGTCAGGAACGGCCCGACAGGGTGTCTTTACGTAATAAAGTGAAGTCCTAGTTTTCTCTAAAAACTTACATGAACTTTTAAATAATTTAAACTTAAGTATGCTCCTAAGGGCGAGTACTATCAGCTCAGAAAGTATTTGAATCTAAGTTGTTATAGATGAAATATCGAGAACTTGAAATTGCATTCGTAGTGGTTGCACGGTTCGCATGAAAAGAAGAATAAATTAACTTTTTCTAAAATATACGTACAACGTAAATAATATGTAGAGTTTGACACTGACATTATTTTGGAATTTTCTTGTTCAATGTATATTACAAACCTCTGATTATGCTGATAGTACGGGAAAAGGGACATTACAAATATATAATGCCTATAAACACACAATACCACTACATATGCAATTCCACGCTCTCGGTAATTTAGGTATCTATAGCCCCTTGTATTTTTGCGATACGCAAAAATCGTCGCTCAATGGCTCAACTTAGGGAAATCGAATTACGTAGATTCTAGCACGCTAGTTTCAAGAACTAGGAATGAAAAATGCCTAGGATGACCTCAGGTCAAAATTCACCCATTCCATTGTCATTTAGCTGCGTCTAATGGAGGTCACTCGTTCACGAAGGCAATTATGATAAAACGGGTCGATGAACGATAACGTGTTACGTCACGACAGTTCGAATTTCTTAGTTTGTAAATGTTTACTAACTTCCGCCTATTTCATTGGTTATTTATCGGGTTATCAGTAAGCTTTCGATGCGGTCAAGACAGTTCATTTTCACCCGCGTGAGTTGATGGTAGAACCGTAGCCTTACCATAAGTTAACGTGACCGTGCTCGCTAGCGACAGCGTAAAGGACTTGTATCAAAGAATATATACTAACGTAAAAAGAAACGACAGCGACACTTGTGTGCACGTGCAGTAACAAAACTCGCGGCTATGTGTGCGTGTCGAAGGGCGAGCGCGGAACGCGCGAGGTGGGGAAAGGCATTAACGTGAATGCCTTGTCCAAGGATTCGGCATTACAAGGTCACTGACGCCCGAGTTACACCGATAGGCCGCTATCGCTCCCGTGGGTATGGATGGAGAATAGTACAGCGTGCAGCGCTCCTAGAGGTTACTTTGTAGAACTACAATCCTCCGTATAGTCGCCATCAGATATATCGCAGCATAATGAGGGGTTTATAAATATCTGAACACGACTCTTATTGACTGGGCGTTACAGTCCATGTTCAGATAATTATGAACGCCTTATATCTGATGGCGACTGTACAAATCATTTATGCAGTCGCGAGAACGGTCACTGTAAACTCATTGGTAAGGGTACCGATGGCTGGTTGGGTAGAAAGGTTCTTAACCTTTTTAACGCCAAGTGAAACAATTCACCATGCCCTGACGCCACCAAAAAATAAAGAAGCGTTCCATAATCAAGAGCCTCAAAAAAACTAGTAGCGGTTTTAATACGGTATTTGACAATTATAGTGATAATAAATTGTATCATTGAAAAATAGGCCATGCAAAATAATTTACTGAAAATTCATTTGATTTAGAGGATATAAGAAAAAATTGGAATTTAGGCATCACATGTCGGTTTACTTCACAAATTGACTTTAAAAAGTTTTACACAGACATACGTAGACCAAAAATGTCACAATGACTGCGAATCGTTACCCTAATCGCTAGTTCTCAGATTGTTACTAAAATGGCGAATAATGGTGCACGATCACGCTGACGGTGACGTAAGCATCACGTGCCGTATCTATCGTGGTAACTGTCATTAAAATACAAAGGTACTAACTGGTGTGAAATCCACAATCATACTTGTAACCGCACCTAAATAATGTTGCCAGGTCAAAATATACTACTGGTCTATCAAGTACATAGCCAATTTGACATAACGAGACAGGGCGAGATTGTCAGGAACGGCCCGACATGTTTCGAACTCATATAGAGCTCTTCATCAGGGACGGCTGTCCGTGCTTCTACGCGACTCGCGGACCACTTTTACGGCAGTTTTGTCAGTTTTTACGTGAGTTTAAACCGTTTTTATAATTATTCATTAAAGATGTCTCTGAATATTTAGCATGCAAACACGCGTTATCTGAATAACTACGCTATGGGCCGTTTTATAAACAAAGGCATTATCAACTTCGTCACTTCTAAAGGATAAAACTAAACCCTTTTAAGATCATCTTGTTGTACGTCTGCCAAGACCCTTTATCTTAGGAACGCATGAAAGTATCGAGTTGAAATTTAAACCATATACTCAAGTCTACAAGCCCTTGAAGCTGTGAAAAAACCAAACTTCAACGTTAACGCAAAAAAAGATACCGCCGTTTATTTGTCTTTTTTTTCCTGAAACCCGTATTATTTCAGGATTTTATAAACATCGTTTTAAAGAACCTATTGGGATAGGTTAGGTTTGTTTTATAATCATCATCATCATCAGCCCGGAGTCGTCCACTGCTGGACATAGGCCTTCCCCAGTTCACGCCACCATACCCGGTCCTCAGCTTTCCGCATCCAACCGCTTCCCGCCACTCTTTTTAGGTCGTCGGTCCACCTGGCGGGAGGCCGTCCTACAGGCCGTGTCGTTCGTGGTCTCCACTCTAGAACTCGTCTGCCCCATCGACCATCTGCTCTACGACAAATATGCCCCGCCCACTGCCACTTCAACTTGCATATCTTTAGGACTATGTCGGTCACTTTGGTTCTCCGTCGGATCTCCTGGTTCCGGATTTTGTCCTTCAGAGAAACTCCGAGCATAGCCCTCTCCATAGCTCGCTGAGCAACTTGGAATTTGTGGACGAGGCCTTTTGTTAGTGTCCACGTCTCGGCCCCATAAATAAGGACCGGAAGGAGAAGGACGCACTGGTCGACGACTTTGGACTTAAGGCACTGGGGCAGTGATGATGACTGCAAAATATGGCGCAACTTCCCATATGCTGCCCAGCCCAACCTGATTCTTCTGTCAGCTTCTTTGTCGAAGTTGTTTCTACCTTATTGGGTCTACGAATGAATTGAACATAACTTTAGTTTTATCCACATTTCGGTTTTCGGACAAATGAAAATTTGGCAAAACATTGCAGATGGGGAAACAAAAATTAGTGTTTCACATAGGTAACCCTAAGCAGGATATCCAAATAGTTGTAGGATAATCTTATTACATTTTCTTTTTGAAGTGACACTTCTAATGCGACGTCCAACAAGGTTGCGTTAAACGTTTAACGTTTAACGCTACCGTGGAGGGGGTAGGAAAGCACTGATGCATTAAACGTTCAACGCAACAATCCCACGGACAATGCGACGGATTTAAGGTTCTGTCAAGGTACGTCTCTTGTGAATATCAATTGATTGTTAGGTTTTCTCTTTTGAAATTACAATTTCTACCCCTTCCTATTTTCATTTCCACATTACGAAGTTTCACTTCTTCCGCGCGGAGGGCTTCCACGCACTATTTTTTGTGACGTTCTATTGCTTAATATTACTGATGTTTCATTATTCACGAAATCATTCAGAACCAGACAGATTGGTAGTTCGCTTTCCTTCTTAAAATATTTAGACCTACGTAAGTACGTAACGACCTTTTACAGACACCTACACGAACTGGTGTACTCCTATGGGTTACTTATACGTGTGTTTTAGCCAAACAAGCGACTCCGTTGTATCTTTCCATCAACTATTCCTTAATTTGTTGACTTGCGTACACCGCATATACACCATAAGTATATGCGGCATAAGGGGTCAAGGGTAAAGCTTGGTAACATGTCTTCAACATATAAAATAGTCCCTCTCTGTCATTCAAACTTTTTTATCATACAAAAGACAGAGATGAGTTTATTTTTAGGACCTCTTTATGTTTATGATGACGATATCAATACGTAGTGGAAGAATGTAGTATGCGCCTATGAAAAGTATTGATTTATGTGATGTTATGTAATGCAGCTTGTCGAAAAGCCATAGGCGCGCCGATATAATTAATTGGTAAACAGTAATCATGATGGCGAATTGCGTATATGGGTAAATCAACTTTTTTGTGTTGTTTACTCTGTCCCCGTTGTCCAAGTGACATCTTCATACTGTTTCATAGAAAAATGCTTAGGTTGTCCGAGGGAAATTTTGCGTAACCATAGCAACAAGGTGCACTTAAAAGTTGATTCACCCATATTGTTGTGGACACAATGTGGGTGCAAAAATGTATTAAACGAAGGACAGTATGACGCATAGATAGATTAGCATATAGCCGCGGGTTTGGTCGCGTTACCGGGTTCGAATCCCAGCTCGAACATGTCATGTCATGTATAGGTCGGAACCTCTAAGAACAAATTATGTCTAACGCAAGTGAGAAATTACCTCACTATTTTTTACTGGTGTGGATTTGACATAATTCACTTACTTTCCACCTCATTTGTTTCCGGCGCCACCACGTGCAAACTTAACCCGGCCATCTAAGATGTGCAGATAAGTGTTTTTACGGAACCCTCGGTGAGCGAGTCAGATTCGCACTTAGCCAGTTCTTTTTATCCACATTATCAAAGGACCGCTAAGTACCTACGCGTCTGCGGTTTTCCTCGAGGGGAAGAACACGAATAAATATGGAGTTGCGTCAGACTCTATGATAATTCTATTCAATTGCATGGCTGTCCGTTTTAATTACTAGATATAGATACTTAGAAATTAGGGGACTTCAAAAGATTGACTTTAACGAAAACACGTCGTAGTTTTACACTAAAATCGGAAACAAAATCTGTAATTGCAAAAACGTAATTATTTTATAATGTTACTAAAAATTTACGGTTTTTGATTTCCTTGCTTGTACATACTATACCTACATGACATTGCTTGCCAAATTTCAGAATTCTAGGTCAACGGGAAGTCCCTTAAAGATTTCGATTTCCTTGCAAACGTCAAAATATGCGTTATAAAAGGAGCATAAACGGCTTTTTTTAGATTGCGTGGGCATAAAAATTTGTCATTTTCACGGCTCCAAAGGGCTTTTGATATTGCCAGAGTGTTTCATATTAATTTCAGTGACTTTTAGGACAGTCTATGTAGAGTTAGTCCCATGTAGACATTAGATCCCCAATAAAAAACTGAATCAATTGACATACTCGATTTTTGTTTTCGTCAAGCCTATTACGGAGTTTTTAGGTAACATAAACAGACTTTCAGCTTGTAGTTATGCTATAATATAAATAAAAAACATTGACACAACGGTAAATTAAGTTAAGAAAAGCAGTAATACAGCGCCTTGTGCTTCATGTTTTTAGGGTTCCGTACCCAAAGGGTAAAAACGGGCCCCTATTACTGAGACTTCGCTGTCCGTCCGTCCGTCCGTCCGTCTGTCACCAGGCTGTATCTCAAGAACGGTGATAGCTAGACAGTTGAAATTTTCACAGATGATTTATTTCTATTGCCGCTATAACAACATATACTAAAAATAAAATAAAATAAATATTTATCCCATATAACAAACTTACTATAGGTAATGGTACGGAACCCTTCATGCGCGAGTCGGACTCGCACTTGCCCAATTTTTTGTAATGCTTAGGCACAATAGTCATACCCAAAAAATAAATTGATTAAGAAATAAATCAAGTACATTTGAAGAAGCTCAAGTTAAGAAGTTAACGATCGACAGCTACAGAAATAAGTGACATAAGAAGTTTTTGCGTTTACCTATTAAGTTCCCAACGATCTTAAGTTATCTACATACTTAGTATAGACACGTGATAAGTGTGAGTTTTTACTGATTTTGCGAAGAATGATGTCATATCCTGTATGTTTATTGTACAAGTATCATCTCGGGACAAAACCGTGTGTCACATCACACTTGTCTCTATAAATAGTTTGTTGTTGTGGAGGTAACTATGAATCAGTAGTGCATTAACTCCACGTCCAAGTGTCACTTTTTTTAATCAAGCGCAACATAATTCTTGTATAAATTTTACCAGTGAAAAGTATCGAAGTCAGATCACTTCCCGAAGTCAGATCAGAATCCTTGCGTGACCTCTTCTTTAGCAGAATGGAGAAATCTTAGCATATCTGTTTTGATTTTTAGTCCATATATATTTATATTATGTATATATAATAAATATATGTATTTATCTAAGTATTTATCTTTTAAAACCTATTTAAGTTAGTTGCACCGCCCACAACTTATCTGCTTTGCCCGATGGTTGACTGGTAGAGAATGCCCTATGGCATTAAGTCCGCCTTTTGTACGATTTTTTCTTTTGTGCAATAAAGATTAAATAAATAAATAAATCATGAGCTCCAATTTATCTATATGTTATAAAAAATGAAGGCCCGATTTTTTTATTGTAAAATATAGGCCCATTTAAGATATTAATATCTCCGTTCGCCGAATGTTTTTCTCCTTACTTTATATTTGTGGTGACGCCTCTATTGACTTGACTTGTACCTACTGCAAAAAAACTCGTAAAATTAAATATGAAAAACTTTTTACACGTGTCATAAGTATTTTCACAATCTAAGAAATGGTCTATTGCGGTGTAAGAGCTCTATTCCCGGAAATAATTTATGAATTTAAATAATTCAGGTCGATATTCTTCTTTTTTTTTGCAAAAAAACGCGTAATATGTATTTTTTGACGGATTTAAGTTTACACAATGAATAAGTAGGAATATTTAAGTAAGTCTTATCTATATTTTAATATAAATCATGTTGCCCCGAAGACCCCGAAGTATTAAATAATGCTGTCACTATTATAAAACGAAAGTGCTAAAACGATCTCGATTGAGCAACTTTTTTGCATAAATCGACAATTACTACGAAATTTAAACACTTGTACGCCATGACAGCAGTTTATGACCCGATTTCCCTAATACCTGTACATATATTTTAGTGGTCAATATCCTTTCGTTTGGAATACGTTTCTCATATAATTAGGAACAGGAGCGGAGCGGAGATAGTGTGAAATAGACCAATCGCATTTCTCAGACTTAAATGCCTTTCGGGATTCACGAAGACGAGACGCGTGATTGGTACATTTTCTTCGCTCCTCTTCAGAGGAAAGGCAACCTTATTTCTCAACACACATTTTTCTCCGTCACAGATTTTATTCCGTAGTTTTAGAAGATATTTTTTTTTTACATTACTGATAGACTCAGGGACGACAGTTGAAATTAAATAAAACCTTATATAGGGTGACGGCACCAGTAATGGGCAAGAATCAATTTTGGACTTTATTTTTCGTCAGTCAGAAGATCTGTTTAAACTAACAATACTATGCTCAGATAACTGATGGTCAAACATAACTAGTAAAGATTATAAATGGTGCACTATAAAGCATTACCTAACACCTTTGCTGTCCATTACTAGGTAAGTACTACTGTGCTTAACGAGTCCTAATAAATTTGTCACAAAAAAATTACCAACTTCACCGAGCAGAAATAGTATTTCTGAGAACAACTAATCGAGTTACCATAGAAACACTTTTTTTTTTATGATAACTCTATGGTCTCTACTCTATGGCACATCTATGTATGTAGATGTGCTTATAAATTTGAGGAATACCTATTGTAAGTTAAAGTTTCCTCATGGATCGCGATATCACATCATCACCAAAATTATGGGACCAACGAGATGCCTAGTTACTCTCGAACAAAAAAAAAAACGAAATCGGTTCATAACTGACGGAGTTCTGAGGTAACAAACATTAAATAAAATAACCAATAATAAAAATTGGGCAAGTGCGAGTCCGACTAGCGCATGAAGGGTTCCGTACCATAATCTATAACAAGTTTGTCGTATGGGAGCCCCCCTTAAATATTGATTTTATTTTATTTTTAGTATTTGTTGTTATAGCGGCAATAGAAATACATCATCTGTGAAAATTTCAACTGTCTAGCTATCGCCGTTCTTGAGATACAGCCTGGTGACAGACGGACGGACGGACGGACAGCGAAGTCTCAGTAATAGGGTCCCGTTTTTACCCTTTGGGTAAACGGAACCCTAAAAAGGGCCTTATCACACTTGCGATTTGCGAGCGAATTTTGTATGAAGGCGCCGCGACGCTTATTAAATAGCATAGAAAACTCACTCGCAAAACCCATCCATGAACCTCCTCCATAATGAAGTCTTACTTTCATTCAATTTGACAAAACGCCTTACTGAGCGACCAGCGCCATCTATGAAAATTATCGCGAACTAGCTCGTCAATAACAAGAGTAAGAGGTTCTTCAGATTCACGTGGTGTAATTAAAACATACACACAACGTGAACGTGACTCATTAGTTATTAGTATAGATAACAATTATCCTAGAGTGCGCTTACACTTTATATTACGGATAATTACAGCTAATAGAATAACAAACAAGATAAATAAGGATGAACCAATTCTGACACCAACCAGTAATACAAAAAACAAAATTTACGGTTTTATTTACGTATTATTTAATACGTGTCGACGCGTTTGGCTCGGTTTGTAGACACCTGCCTACTGAGCCGGCGGTCCTGGGTTCGAATGCCGGCCGGGGCGAATATTTGTGTGATGAACTCGAATATTTGTGCTTGGGTCATGGTTGTTCTATGTATTTAAGTATATATTTATCTATATAAGTACGTATATCGTCGCCTAGTACCCATAACACAAGCCTTCTTGAGCCTAATTTGGGACTAGATCGATTTGTGTGAGGCTGTCCGATATTTATTTACAGAATAATGACAAATATACTCGTATAAGATACAAGCCTCTTTTTTGCTGAATCGGAATTTACTCGCTCAACGTATTAGCCTTACTATTCAGCAAGGAAATGCTGCCAGCGTTTTCGGGAAACAGGGCCAATTTTTTAAGTCTTCTTAATATTATTCTCTACTTTAGTTAAGTTCTTAATTTAATTTTAATTTCTAGATTAGTTAATATCAGTTATATGTTGATATTATTTTTATCAAACGATAAAACTTTATAAAAATATATAAATATTAAGGGATAATCTTACACGAATCAACCTAGTCCCAAACTAAGCAAAGCTATGGGTACTAGACGACGATAAACATTATATATAAATACATACACACAACTTTAGAAGTTAAAAGTATCCTATAACTACCTCTATAGGTATTATCGTTCTACTATTTACTCCTGTATTAAGAGTTTTTAAATCTGTCCATCCGTTTTGTCACAACGATATTACGAACGATAGCTGGCGTTATGATCGCGAATGCTCAGGCTCTACGAAGTCTACGACGTAATATAAAAAGTTTATCAAAAGATATCTATACTATTATAAAATTGTAAAGAAAATCAATTTTCTTTAGATATGGGTCATTATTTCAGAAAAATCTTAGCAGCGCGATGCAGAATTTGTATGGGCGATGCGCCATATTGGTAAAAATTCATTTGTTCGCTCATCACACCGAAATGGGTGGACTGTTTATATGGACTGATATAACCAATCTTGTTACAGGGATAACTGGACATCCAAAGATGGTTATAGAATACTTTTGACCTGAGTATGGTAAAGAAAAAAAATAAGCGGACGTTACGGGCACGTTATAATTTGAATAAGAAAGTAAAGAAGCATCGCACACAATATAAGGAAAATAAACATGGCAAATGCTAATGACTATGTTGCATTATTATGATTATATGACTTAAACCCTAAAGCGTGGATAATCAAGTTGTTACTCAAGTCATATACTGTTGAAGTGCCCTGATAAGCGATTTCACGGTTATAAACTGCATACTAAGAAATACATATTTATTTAAGCCTTTTGTCAAACAATTTTTAATATATTTTCGAATATTATTATTTGTATTTTTTTTATCATAAGTTTTCTTTTTTTTTTAATTCATATATATTCTTTTCATTTTCGTATGTTAAATTGCCAGGTGGCAAAGGCCTCCTACAATCTTCTCCATTCTGGCCTTTCTATGGCCACTCTACCTCATGTTATTAAAGTCTAGTATTAATATCTTAGAAATATGCACTTACTTCAGTAGCCGACGTGGAAGACGGACCCTGAGGCGCCTGCTGCGCCTCGTTGGCCGCGGCCAGCGCCCACGTCACCGCTAACGTTGCCGCCGCCATTATGTATGTCCGCCGCCGCACCATGGTTACTGAGCTAAAGAATTTAACATATTAATCATCATTCCAGCTCATGATCATATGGTACTAAATATATGTCTCTCCTGAAGTTTTTAATAGTTGATATACATAAGGGTGATTCTACGGGCGTTCAGTTATGGTAAGAAGGTGGGTATGGTGTGAGGGGCAAAGAGAGGAAAGGAAGGCCAATTTTTTTTTCATGAATGTTTTATTTTGCCAAATTTTTTTATGTAGAAAGCATTTTTCTCTGAAACTGTAAACTATTTGGGATATATTATAAAACAAACCTAACCTAATAAGTAGTGACATTATGCCATGGTATTTCAGATTGCTTTTAAGGACATTTTTTCTGAGTAAAAAATATTTTTAAAAGAAAGTTATGTCACCAACATTTTGAAATTACCCCACTGTGTGGCAAATCCAGGAATTGCCTACTACTACTATTTATGACATTTTCAAACAATACACTACTAACAATTAAGTAGATAAGTATTGCTGAAAATTTGTTACTAAATAAATAACTGATATTGCCTTGAGAGCTCTCAATATTCCACACTGCTGGAAATGACACAAGTAACAATTTAACATTTACCGAAGTGATTAATATATTTGTAAAGTACTTAAAAATTAGCATAAAAGTAAAATTAATTGTCAATCAATAAGCTCTGTATATGAGCTCAAATGCATTGTTTGATAACAATTGACACATTTAAGGGGCAGTTATTTCGAGTTACATGTAAACTGTTATTGTTATTACCTACATACCCAGTGAAGCTTGTATCAAGGTAGTTTGAAGGTCTAACTAATGTTTCTAAACTAAATTACTGATACTTTGGCATGAATTATCAGTAAAACATGAGTCAAAAACGTACATTTTATTCGTATATCTGATAATACAATGAAATAAATTAAGCGTTTCAAATTATGATAGTATAAATATGTATCACCTTGAGAATACAAGCGTAACTAATTTTACAAATTAGTAATGGCACCAATTCTCAGATATTGTAAATCATTATACAGTAACATTATTAAGCTGATTTTAGAATAAAATTTCGTAGAAAATAATAATATATGTACTAAATTACGTTGAAACGTCACCGGTACCAAGTGAATGTAGCGAATGCCAGCTTGCTTACCTTATTTGTAGAGTCTAACTACGTTACAGATCTCTTGCTTGATCGAAAATACTTTATTTCTAAAACGCTTAAACTATCGTCACATTACGTGACAAATAAAAAAAGAATAACTTATTGGATATCACATTAAAACACACATTTTCAGGAACACATCGCAAACGTCGCAAACCCAAAATTGACAGATAGATCCGTTCATGCTGTGGCAACACGGAACTATAAAAATCTTAAATTTTGAGCGCCACCTAATTAGCAGATATTGTACTACAAGCTAAGTTAATGGCAACACCGCTCACCGCAAACGTCAAGCTAACGCGTGGTAATTTCAAATGGTGTCCGTGTCATTTGCGTTATTTACAATTTGCTTCGTATAATTCGTATTAGTTTTGCTTTTTTCTAGTGAGCGTCCGCGTTGAGTTGAACATTCGTTCCTCCGAGGTGCTGTGCCGTGTTACAACACTTAGATCTATCGTAAATACGCGTAGTTGACAATAGTCCTCGTCGTATCGTAAGAAATACCAAGAACTTGTATTTTTGGTGAAGTTCCTGTGAGCATAGGCCAGTTTCTGCCGTGTTAAGGTAAAAGGCGACCTTTTGCTATGGAGCTCCATACGAAAAGGTCGCCTTTTAGCTTAGCACGGCAGCAGTTTGGACCCATAATTGTGAACAGTGAATTTCAATCATGTCACAAAAATCTTGCTGTGTACCTGGATGTCCAACGACTTCGGAAGACGGTAAGTAAAAAAGTATATTATTTTCATTTTTGAAATTATAATTTTAAAGCCAATGTTAGTCATTAAGTAATTAGAATCAGGACAGGGGCGTATTTTGAAATTTGGCGCCCCGGGCCTATTAGTTTCGCCGCCCCAGAAGTCAAGGAAATATTTAACGTTTTTTTTACATAATGGTAGTTGTGTCTATCAAGCACTTGGTTATAGCAAGTGTGTGGGTTGGGTCATAGGAAAAAAAAACATTATAGGCCATAACACAATGAGATGAAAGCGCGAGCCAAAGGCCTACCAAAGTACAGTCCATCAGTAGTATGGTATTTTTTAATTATCGTAAAGATTAAGCATTAAAAACCAATGACCGCAGCGTGGATCGATGACTCAAATAGCGCCTTTGATGATCGCGCAAAAACCCACTCGAGATGGATCACGGCCGATCCTCACCCCGTATCCTCACCGCGTATCATGAACGGAAGTGTGGACGTCACGCCGTCGCGATCATGCAACACTTTCCTGATCGCGAGTGTGCGGGGTACTGAAGATACGCGTATCAACATGGATTTCGCGCGAGCGTTGCATGATCGCGACGGCGCGACGTCCACACTACCGTTCATGATACGCGGTGAAGATACGCGACGGGGATCGGATCGGCGAAATGATACAAGTGTGGACGCAGCCTACAGACGCGCCCCGAAGATATTGACGAAACGAACTTACAAGCATGTTTTCGACCAAGACTAACTAGTTTAGTTTTTGATATTTTTCATGTTAGTTTTAAATTGTGGATTGACAAAAAAAAGGTGAGAAGTAATAGTTGGTTGAATAGCGCTAATACCAAAACAAAAGGAATCGGCCAGGGGCGCCTACGCCGCCCCTGTCGGTTTGGCGCCCCGGACTATAGCCCGGATCGCCCTTGGGTAAATCAAAATCAAAAATCAAAAATATTTATTAAGTTTAAAAGTTTGTGTTACAACATGAAGTGTTGGGACATTCCATTAAGCACAGTTTGCTTGTATCGGAACGACCCGCTCTTCCATCACTCAGAGATTTACAATAAACCAAATAAATACAAAATTACTTAGGTGCTATTACTATATCTACTTAACTAGAATGTATGTACAATTGTACAAGAGTGTGTGAATATGCATGAGTGAGTGCTTGTTAGGGTTCCGTACCCAAAGGGTAAAAACGGGACCCTATTACTGAGACTTCGCTGTCCGTCCGTCCGTCCGTCCGTCTGTCACCAGGCTGTAAGAGCTATAGCCCGGATCGCCCTTGGGTAAATCAAAATCAAAAATCAAAAATATTTATTAAGTTTAAAAGTTTGTGTTACAACATGAAGTGTTGGGACATTCCATTAAGCACAGTTTGCTTGTATCGGAACGACCCGCTCTTCCATCACTCGGAGATTTACAATAAACCAAATAAATACAAAATTACTTAGGTGCTATTACTATATCTACTTAACTAGAATGTATGTACAATTGTACAAGAGTGTGTGAATATGCATGAGTGAGTGCTTGTTAGGGTTCCGTACCCAAAGGGTAAAAACGGGACCCTATTACTGAGACTTCGCTGTCCGTCCGTCCGTCCGTCCGTCCGTCCATCCGTCCGTCCGTCCGTCCGTCCGTCCGTCTGTCACCAGGCTGTATCTCAACAACGGTGATAGCTAGACAGTTGAAATTTTCACAGATGATGTATTTCTATTACCGCTATAACAACAAATACTAAAAATAAAATAAAATAAATATTTAAGGGGGGCTCCCATACAACAAACTTATTATAGATTATATATATTATGTATAGGTACGGAACCCTTCATGCGCGAGTCGGGCTCGCACTTGCTCAATTTTTTTTATTATTACTTACATTTAGACAGTTTGATTATGTTAATATATTTTCAATTCATTACATTACATTTATTATATTTATATATACGTTATTTACGAGAGATGTTTTAGGAGTGCCTCTGTTTCCTCGTAATTTAAATTCATGATCCACAAGGTCACTGCTTTTTTACAATTGTGAAGCTGCATTGGGTAAATATCAAGATGGACATCAATGTAGTTATATAGGTAGGCAGGCAGCTTGTGCCGCGAACTGTTTCATGGCGAAACAAGATTTAGTAAGAGGGATTAGTAAGAGGGATAGGGGCTACTTTGGCTTTTCTTCTGCGCATAACAGTCTGCGGCACATAGCTTAGAGTTCTATGAAGTTTAATCACGCTGAGTACAATATACAACTTACGCAATGAAAGGAGTTCACATTCTCTGTAAAGATCTGTTGTGGGATATCTAAAAGGTTTGTTGAAGGTTACTTTAAGTAGACATCGTTGCGCCCGCTCTACTTCAAGGAATTTAGTTTTGTTTGCACCACCCCAGACAGGTATACAATAAGTCATTATTGATTGTGCAAGAGTAATATAAACTTGTTTTAAGAGTTTGTATGATGCCACATGTTTTAAAATTTTAAAGATCCAAATTAATTTCCTAATGCGCCCATTTAGGTGCTCTATATGATCATGCCAGGACAATCTATGGTCAAATACGTCCCTGAATCAAGATCGGACTGGGCCGGAAGGGCAAGGAAGTCAGAGACTTTCATAGAGTATTGGGTTCTCAAGACTACATCTTACTTTTACTTAGTTACTGTTCCTTGCTGCCTATCGGCCACTTCTCTGTTGAAAGCCAATTAATTATGTTTCTGAATTTTGGCTGGAAATGAAAACTGACATTGATACTCATCCTTACGTTTTGGTTTTATACAGTATTTTTGTTATTTTATTCACAGGTGTGCCTCTACATCGGTTTCCTAACCCGGAAACAAATGAAGAAAAGTTTAAATCCTGGATTACCAATATTGGTGGAGAGCTGACTGCATTGGACCATGTTACTGTCGTTAATAATAGACGTGTCTGCCGTAGACATTTTGAAGACTGCAAATATTCAAAGAACAGACTCTGCAAATTAGCTATTCCTGTTCTTCATATTCCAGGTAATTTATATACCTAAGTACTACAGTTGAAGACTAAATTCACTGTAGCACTGTGGAACCTTATTGCTGAAAATTTCATATTGACATACCATACCATACATCTGCAAAAGCAATCATTTGAAATGGATTATGATAAAGTTCTAAAGAGGCAAGCAATTCAGTTTCTTCATTTATTTACGATCAGATGACCGACTTGCTCGTTTAACTTCCTCTTTGTATAAAAATAAGTTTCTGTCAAAAATGACATTTTAGTGGCAAGCTTTTATAGCTGACTGTACTTTTCTTTAGATATCCATCAAATGCTCACTGAGACAATTCTAAAGAGCCCAAGCTTGGTAGGATTGCTTTTTCTATGATAGAGTTCCTATGGCCACCTTCCGGCTCCATCATCAGATCAGCCCCATGGTACCATATTATTGTATTGTCATCAAAGTTAAGTAAGTATGCAAAATTTTAGCTCAATCGGTTGACGATATCTGCTTCAAAATTGAGTTGCAAGATTTCACCCGAACATACATACTTCAAACATACCTTGCAAGCTAAATAAAAGCTTGTAAAAAAAGAAAAAAAGACGAATTGGTCATAGTCATATATAATTCTAAACCTCATGCATGTGGCCAGTTTTTAGGGTTCCGTAGCCATGGCTAAAAACGGAACCCTTATGGATTCATTCAAACCCATACATGTGGGGTATCTATAAATAAATAAATAAATATAACCTCACACAAATCGATCTAGTCCCAAATTAAGCTCAAGAAGGCTTGTGTTATGGGTACCAGACAACGATATACATACTTATATAGATAAATATATACTTAAATACGTAGAACAACCATGACCCAAGTACAAATATTCGAGTTCATCACACAAATATTTGCCCTGACCAGGATTCGAACCCGGGACCGCCGGCTCAGTAGGCAGGTGTCTACAAACCGAGCCAAACGTGTCGTCAAACACTATATCTATGGATATGTCTTCAAAAATGATATAGATGTTTCTAATATACATTTTTTCTAAACTGAATAGCTTGCGCGAGAGACACTTCCAAAGTGGTTAAATGTGTGTCCCCCTACCTGTAACTTCTAAAATAAGAGAATGATAAAACTTAAAAGAAAATATGATTTGCATTACTATGCAAATTTCCAACGAAAATTGGTTTGAACGAGATCTAAGTAGTCTTTAGGGTTCCGTACCCAAAGGGTAAAAACGGGACCCTATTACTAGTAAGACTTCGCTGTCCATCCGTCCGTCCGTCCGTCCGTCTGTCACCAGGCTGTATCTCAAGAAAGGTGATAGCTAGACAGTTGAAGGGCTCTGCTTATACTGGTTTTCATAGTTACGAACGTTTTAGCGTATATTTTGTACGGAACCCTCAGTGCGCGAGTTCGACTCGCCCATGGCCGGTTTTTGTTTATAATACAAATATGTAAGATGTAAATTATTTTTAACAGGTAGACCAGAAGTCCAAGGTTTGCGAGAGCAACTGGTTGCTGCAGAAGATAATGCAACAGAACACGTTCAACCAACATCAAGTGCTCAAAGGATTCGATCAATTCAAACAGGTCTGTTATTAAAAGAATACATTTTTATTTAAGTAAAGTGAATAAACCAAAACAGATTTATATACACCCATGTATGTACGATATTGACTCTATGATTAGACCCTAAGTCACCCATACTCTGTACTTCTATAAAGACCACATAATACATGTTGTAGCTTTATTTAGATTTTCTGTAGTGATATTTGCCGAAACTCCCATCTCCCCCACGTGAGATTCGGTAAGGTTCGGCTCGACCCCTGCCCTTCTAAATGCGTCACGTAATTTATAGATACTTATACTTACAATACAGCGATATATGCAAATTGAATGTGAAACATCACCAATAATTCTGTATAGGAATAACTTTTACTTATATGTATTTTAAAAATGAATGTTTTTTTATAGAACCACAAAGAAGTTATGAGGAGACACAAAGACAACCTGATAAAACTCAAAAATTTGGTTCCAATTGCAGTGAAAGAAAGAAAACTCCAAGAAAAGGTATGTCTCATAATATTTTGCTTTGTTCCTGTAATTTCCCTGGTTATGCTTATTCTTCACACTGGAACAAAGCAGTGACAACACAGCTTTGAACTGTTTCCTTTACTAATAAAACTATCATTATTTTTCAGGTGTTCGGGTATCCTTAGCACAGCACAAAGAGTTCAAATTACTGCTTAGAAAGCTACGGACCGCTGAAAAAGAAAAGGCTTCCTTCAAAAAACAATTAACTATGGCCAAAAAAATGACAAAAACAGCTGCATTTAACATAGTGTCGAGGAAAATGTCAGTGTCTACTAAGACATTTTGCCAAATGCAAGTCTTGCAAAGTGGCAAAAAACAACGAGGAAGGAGATTCACACTAGAAGAATAAATATTGGCCCTGTCTCTCTACAAACCGTCCCCAAAGGCATACAGGCTATTAAGAAACTTATGCGTTTTGCCTAGTAGAAGGACTCTGCAAAATTTACTACAGAAAATTTACAGAAAAGCTGGAATCAAAGTGAGTTTGTTTGTTTGTATTAGTTACGCTACTTTCACAACCAAACCGCTGAGCCAATTTAAATGAGTTTTTGCATAAGGATTGATGGGACATTGGAAAAGGGCTTAGGCTACCTTTTACAGTACGAATTGAAAAACTTTAACAATACAAATAATGACCTCCAAATTTTTACTTGTACATGTACATTTCAGAATGTCATATTAAGAGTCCGAGACCCTTTGATACTATTTTTCCAAAGTTACATTATTGTTGTTGTTTTATTACAGAATCTGGAGTAATGGAAAAAAACAGCACAGATACAGCAGATCTGCTTATGTTCTTCGACAATTTATTCGACAGTGTGAATGGGAGTTACAGTCAAGTGCGACAAGGGAAGATTTACCAGACTGCAGTAACTCCAACTTCGCCTCATCATAAACTGTGGAACGAGAGTATGCCTGTCCTGAAATCAATGCGATTTGAAAACGCAAGAAATCAAGGGGTGGTGCCATCTGTGTTGAGCTGGATCAGAACTGTAAATAGTTTTAAATCTATTTCAAAATATTTGAGTGCAAAAGGAATGAATTCCTTATTGCTGCGCAACTTCAACCAAGATGCATTGGAAAACTTTTTTGGAGCAATTCGAGCTCAAGGATGCAGTAATATTATGCCTACTGCTATTGCATTCGAAGGTGCTTTTAAAACATTGTTGATAAATAACATTTCATCTTCACACTCTGTTGGGTCAAACTGTGAAAAAGATGATAGTTCATGTCTACAATCTTTAAAGAATCTTTTACTAAAACCTATGGAGACCAAGACACCGACTGAATGTGAAGATGAAATTGATAGTGCTCATCTGTTCATAGAGCTTTTAGATATTGAGGAGCTATTAAAAAGCAGGCTTCCTGAGCACATCGAAAGAAGCGCAGCAATAGGATATTGCAGTGGCTGGCTGGCAAGACTAGCAAAAAAACACATGTATAAAAACTGTGAGACCTGCCAAAATGATATAGAGGAGAGAGAACTTCTGCCTTTTCAAAAACTTATACAAAAAAAAGAATATGAGGGTAAAAGGTGGCTATGCTATCCTACCAGAGCATTGTTCGATTTCTTTGCCCAAGTGGAACACATTTGCTTGGAAATCCTCAAAACGCATAGCAATATACGAAACATTTCCAACTATATAAAATTAATAATAAATACAAATATAAATGTTGCATTTTTAAATTGCACAAGACATAAAGAATTATTGGGTAAATATTTACTTGATAAAAGTACAATGTTTTTCATACATAATTGGTGCAAAGACGTCAACAATGTCCTCGTCGGCAAAATTAACCCTTCTTTGCATGATTTTTTTTTTACTTTTGAAATAAATCAGGATAATGCTAGTTGACCTCTACATTAAGGTAAAAATGTATAAAAAAATATATAAGGTATGATTAAAAGAATATATCAATTTTTTTATATGATGGAAATATCCATCATTATGCAAACTCGGATCTTAAGCGTAGTACCACGGGATATGCAATCGACGCTGCTTGTCACGAAATATACCTGCTAATTTCGCCCGCCCATAGCTCCGCCTGTCTTCGGCTAGGGTCGGCACGTTCGAAGCGGAGCTAACGCATCGATTGTATTTTTATTATTTACTAGCTGTGCCCGCGGCTCCGCACGCGTGGAAATAGGTCCAACTTCAAAAAGTGTTAGTATCTACGTTTACCGGTTTTAACCGTAAAATGTTAACAGTTTTTTTATTCATAATCATAAGAGTATACAACTACGGTTTTCGCATTGTCTTTAATTCAGGATCTGATGATACAACACTTACTTACCTGCCTACTAGATCTCAGGGTTGGTTCAACGCAGACACGTTCGACATTTAGACCCAATATCATAAAATTTACCTGATGATGAATCGTGGAAATGTTCACTTGATCTCAAGATTAGTTTAACACAGACTTTACACAGACATATTAAGACAGGATGTGGCGAAGACAGTAGGAAATCCGAAAATCCAGGCATATAAAAGATTTTTTGGCCAAGCTGAAACGAAAATCGGAAACAAATCGATGCTTCGCTCGCTAATTATAGTTAGTTATTTATTGTATTAATAATAAAGACGCCGCGGTTGGCGCAGTTTCTAGACACCTGCCTACTGAGCCGGCGGTCCCGGGTTCGAATCCCGGCCAGGGCAAATATTTGTGTGATGAACTCGAATATTTGTGCTTGGATCATGGTTGTTCTATGTATTTAAGTATATATTTATCTATATACGTATGTATATCGCCAACTAGTACCCATATCACAAGCCTTCTTGAGCTTAATTTGGGACTAGATCGATTTGTGTAAGGTTGTCCGATATTTATGATAAATAATTCGCCATACTTTACAAGTGAAGTCTTTGCATAATGATGTAAATTTCCATCACATACTTTGGAACTACTTTATGTTCGAATCTTGAAATTGTATGCACAAAAAGTAACATAATATCAAATTACACATCTGATACACATTTATTATTCAGAATAAATCAATATTTTCACAGTAATATCCTCCAGAAAACGTCAAGAAGATCAACAGTTTTCGTAAATGGCGCGATACGGCGAGCCCGCGAATTTAAATTTAAAATGTCAAAATTCTGTTTAATTATTTTTTCACAACTATGTTCTATTTTATGCTGTACTGTTGTTGTAACTTGGCAGTCTTAAAAATAAATATCAAACACCCGCAAAACAAGCTTTAATTAATGCGATAATTTTATGATGGAAATTTCCATCACCATGCAAAGAAGGGTTAAATTTTGGGATAGCAATGACCCGATGAAAGTAAAAGCAGCCAGCCACTTTTTAAAAAATAAAGGGCGAAATAGAAAAAGAACACATGACGTAACTTCTGCCTTCTGACGTAAGGCTGGGTATCCCTCAAGGATCAGCCCTTGGAAATGTCTTATTCACGTTATTCGTTAACGATCTACCCTCGGCAATCAAGAATAAGAAGAATCAATCTAGTTGGTTACTAAGTTCTGTTACTCGATTTGCAACTTCTTTTTTTGCGTTAAAACAAATGCTACCGAAAAAATAAAAAAGTGCACAATATGGTAGATTTGTGAGCTATAATTTTATACCACACATAACACTTATCACGTCGTGCTCAGGAAGCCTGCTTTTTAACATCTCCTCCATTTATAATGGATTGGAGTCTAAAAGAGAATCGTGTCGCTGTAATTGCATTGCACAGATGTGGGCACCCGCCAAACATGATTTGAAAGTTGATTCAAAATCTCAAAACCAACGAGGCCATCATCCCTCTTATGTGATGATTCGTTGGATATTACTTCTCCCGTGAGAAATCCCTAGTTTTAAGAGATCCAGAACTTGTGAAACATGTATTAATAACGACGAGTGTGACCGTCCATCCGTCGTCCAGCAAGGCGAGTGTGGATTCAACTCCCGCCGGTCCGCGCACTTCTCTGGGTACTAAACTTGAGGTAGGCGCGGGGGCTGCGGGGTACCCATGTCGATGTGACGGCTTCAGTGGCGATCCCCTTCGGCTTGGCATAATGAAGTAGACGGTGATGGAAGTATTCGCAGCCGTCTTGTTCGCACTTCTCACGCTTGCAGAAATGCGTCTTGTTCTTGAAGCGTAGACATCGGAAACATAGCCGTTGTTTTTTAGGGCCCTTTCAGATGAACGGCACTTTCCCGGCACTTCGTGGACATCATCGACGGCGGAGCGGCCGGGCAAGCTTGTTTCGACGGCGTAGTAGTGGCGGCGGTGGTCGTGGTCGTGGTGGACGTGGCGGTTGTGATTTCCGCCGTGTCTCCCGTGACCGACGCGCGACGTCCGTGTATTCGCCGTCGTGGAGTCCCCCTGCCCAGCCCAGGTAACAAACAGGTTGTATAAGAGCTTATACAGCCATTATAACTCTAATTTAAGCTGTATAAAGGGTTTATAAGCGCTTATGCAGCCTGTGTGCTACTTGGGAGATCTCTCTCCCGGCGAGGTAGTCTCCGATCCTGCTAGTAGCGAGATCAGAGACCGACCCTTGCCTTGCGATCTTGTAACGGGCATGTTGAATTTTCTTTCTTGAATTTTCTTTTTTGAATTTTCTTTCTTGAATTTTCTTAGTGGAATTTTCTTTCTTGATTCGGCTTCCGAAGGACCATGATATACCCCGGCGCTACCTCCCCTCTGACGCCCGTCAGTCTGTGGGATGTCGTCGTGCTGTTACGATCTAATCTTATAACTTAGTACTTATCCAAGTACTCAGCTATTCTATTGGGGAATGAAATGCAGTCAGGGTAATTATTTATTGTCTTAACCTATCCTACTTAAACCTACAATTTATTTATTTATTACAACTAAGTAGTAAAGCATCATGTTATTCTTACAGGCTAATAAACAACAACGAAACGTAAATTTTATTGAACATAAAATACCTCTAGATAATAAAACAAAACATAAATTCTAGTTGGTATTTATAGTTTTGACAATCCCTAAATGCATGTAAATTGTCTTAGCGTAATTTATACTGACATTTTATATTATGAAATAAATAAATCTAAATCTGACAAAACATTCAATGTATAATTTTAAGAAATGTTCTAACAATATATTTGACGGCGGCGTCGTCGTGCTCGCATTTCCTATTGACCGCCAAGCGGTCTAGCAATTTACCGTGCCACTGACGCCAGAGTAAAAAAAAAAGATGTGCCCCAAAATCAACAGGGATTGAAAAATACTTGTAGCGGTTAGAATTACAAAGTTTTTGATCATTGAAATTTGGACGGCTGTGGCCGACGTGGCGTCAGGGGCACGATTTTTTGTTGACGGCCACAGCCGACTGTGGCGGTCAAAAGGTTAATAAATTACCTTACGTGGTAAACAGGTGTAAACAGCAGCTGCACCTGGCCAGACCGATCAGGCCACTGTGACGTCACGACCTCTGTCGATAAATGGCCCTACCAGGGTTGGTGGGGATCATTCTTGCTTGCGGCCTGGTCGCGTGCACTTGTTGTCCAAACCATGGAGTAGTATTGTCGTTTAATTATTAGTTATTTAAGGAGATTACTGTAGTTTTAAAGTAAATGTAAATTACGTGTGGTAAAATAAAACGAGGTCACTAAGTAGACTGTTTTTCTATTTGACAAGGTAACCTTTTAACACCTTTATCGGACCATCCCCGACATATTTTAAGAAAAAAAATGTGTTATTTATTACTACTTCCTCCCGTTTTAGATTATCTCAGTGTTTAGGAGAGTGCTTTAGCAGAAACGTGTAAATGTAAACGCAACTCGCCTTAATACGGTTCTAGTTGCCTTTCAATTAGAATGAAAATAGAATTGGTTTCTATTTGCACTCTCCTAAAGCACTCCCCTAAACAATAAGATAATCTAAACCGGGCTTTAATGTGAACGTCTCGGTAGTGTTAGTGTGGGCCGATTTTGTTTGGCGTCTTTAGCCGGGTACAGCAGTCAAGCTGCCTCGTTTGTTTGCTGCGTCGTGCAGATATAATATACGGTGCGAAGCCATCCGTTCGACAAGGCTGGTCAAATGGGGCATAGAATAGTACATTACACACCTACGGCCGTGAATTCGTAAATTTCCCAGATCGCATATTTATGTCCATCGCCTTCGGCTCGGGCCACACCTGCGATCTGGGACATTTACGAATTCACCGCCCAAGGTCTGTAATGTACCTACTATCACTGTTCTAAATGGGTATAGGTATACATACATACTAGCTCTATATGGTATACATACATACTAGCTCCATATATATCTCAAGTTGTGGTAGCTACCAACTAGATGGCGCTCTATTCAAGGATTTTAAATATGGCTGAGTTGCCAGTCTATACCCTATGTTACATTGTAGTCTTTGGATCCGTTTTTTGTTGATGTTGGCATATCTTATTAAGGCTATCTCGCACGGTAGCATAATCAAATCAATGTACGATTTTAATTAATTACGTTATTAGATAAAAATAACGCAAGATTACAGGAATTACCTGTTTAGAATAATTATATCCAGCTTGTAATTAATTAAATATATGTTGGAATACTTGATTATTTGCATTCAAGCTACTAAACAAAATTATTCAACTGAGATAGAACTTTATTCAGTGGAAGTAACTAAACGTGACGAAACTGACGTCTGTCTGCTCAGAACGGCTACTCCGATGTTCAAAATTCGACTGTCGAATAGTGCCATCCCTCTCGATCTGCTGTCAAGGTATATTTGAGTGAATGGAATAGCACTATACGAAAGTAACATTTCGAACATCGGAGTAGCCCTTCTGTACTTACGACCTGACGTTGACGTACAGTACAAGACAAAGCAATTAAAGCAAACTTGGGCAACTTGTATTATAACCTTAAATAAAACAAAATGCCTCTCGATTATCGTAGATTTAATGGCCCAGAAGACAGTGTACCATATCAACGTTTCACAAAAGACTTTATCAAAACTTACGACGAGTTATACAAGGATTTAACTAATGAAAAAGGATTACGGAAAGATGGGCGAAAGTTTGATGAAGCCCGAAGCATGTGTATGTTTTGTATGTGTTTACAATTTGAATAGGTAAATATTGAATGAAAAAGTGCTCAATTAATTGCGAAGTTCTTTTACAGTTGCCAGGACAGACATGGTGTCACAAGCCAAAGGATCGGCATACGTAGAATTGAAGAATACTAAAGTTGTATGTTCCGTGTTTGATCCAAGAGAAATACCTCATCAGAATGAATTCAGGTTTGCAATCAATAATTTGTTAGCAACGGCTTGGCCAAGAGATGGAGGGCCAGCAGCACCTAGATGAAAGAAAAAAAATGGGTAGGCTAGAAAAGCTAGACTGTACCCACAATTTAGTTTCCTCACTCATCACATGGTTTTGATCCACCATTGTGGGTAATATGGGCATGCCACTTACTGAACTTAGGTGTATGTATATGTATGATAACCGTAGTACCACTTTGACTTAAACATTTTTTTTTTAATAAATAATGCTGAACTTGCTGAATCAACTTAAAACAAAACACACCTGTAATTATCTTAAATATTTCCACAGTAACCTGGGGCAATTGTTTTGTGAGGTGAAATATGCTCCGTTTTCCTGCTCCCGCCAGCGGAGGCCTCATGCACCCGATACTGAAGAAAGGGCCCTGTCAACGGCATTGAGACAAGCCCTTGAGCCAGCTGTCTGCAGGCATTTGTTTCCCAATTATCAGGTAATTTTTTTCAGAAACATGAAATTTGTACCAAATGGTTGGCCTCATACTATGCTGAACCTCTTCATTAGGACACTGTGTATACTGTGTATATTATTTGGAGGATGCACTGCACTGTCATAATGTCTTAGAACAATGAAAATGTAATAACATCGGTAGACCACAGATGGATTCGATTCGATATTCAGGTAAAAACACTCGAAGCCATCCCTAGGCGGAACCCACGCAGAACGAATCGCACAGAGTTTGCGAGCCGACTAAGCTCAGCCTTGTCGATGAAAGAGGTTCCCAACAAACTAGAGGGTGCTGAACAGATAGAAAAACAGGTAGGCGTCCTTACAGATACCATCATGGATTGTTACCACCATGCATGTCCCTTATCCACCCCCTCAGCCAGCTGCGGGAACAAAGCTAACTGGTGGGGGCCAGAGTTGGAGAGGCTCAGGGAAAAGATGAGGAAACAACTGAACAGGGCAATGAACACGAGTACAGACCAAGACTGGGATAATTATAAGACCACCAAGTCCAGGTACAAACAACGGCTCTGGTACAGAAAGTCGTGCTCATGGCGGAACTTTTGTACCAACATTGAGACATGTACGCAGGCAAACAGGGTAAGAAAGGTTCTCTCCAACCAGGCAACTACAACCTTAGGATCCCTACGTAAGCCAGACAACACCCTCACCAGCTCACCGGAGGAGGCGGAACGTACCTTAGTACAGACGCATTTTCCAGGCTGCGAAATAACGCCGCTAGTGAACTGGACGAATGAGGAGACTACTCCGACGGAGGAGGAGTGGCAACAAGCATGTGAGGTAATCAGCCCACAAAAAGTACAGTGGGCTGTTAACAGCTTTGACTTATACAAATCACCAGGGTTAGATGGAGTCTTCCCAGCCCTGCTGAGGTGGGGAGGAGAAGAACTCGCCCAGCTACTGACCATCGTTCTGGCCGCCTGTCTGGCTCACAGGTACGTACCGAAACGATGGAGAGAAGTCAAAGTCATCTTCATACCCAAACCTGGTAAAAGTGACTACTCAGATCCGAAATCATTCAGACCAATCAGCTTAACTTCTTTTTTGCTTAAAACACTTGAGAGGTTATGTGACAGGGAGTTGAGGGAGAAGGCATTAACTAGTGTACCCCTACACCCTTACCAACATGCCTACAGCCAAGGCAAATCTACAGAATCAGCTCTTCATGCCGTAGTTGTCAAAATAGAAGAGGCCATTATAAACAAGTCTATGTGCCTAGGCACCTTCATAGATATCGAAGAAGCCTTCGACAAGACCAATTTCACCAGCATAACAGCAGCATTGGTAAGACACGGAGTCAATGATGTTATGGTACAATGGATAAACAACATGTTGAGCAAGAGGGTCATCAGACTCGGAACTGGTGAGACACAACAGGCACTGGTGGCAAAGGGGTGCCCCCAAGGAGGCGTACTCTCACCACTCCTTTGGAACATGGTGGTGAACGACCTCATCGCCACACTAAATGACAATCACTATTACACAATAGGTTATGCTGACGACATAGTGATACTGACGAGCGGCAATCACACAGGTACGGTATGTGACGTTACCCGCTCTGCGCTGGCCATCGTGGAACGCTGGTGCAACAACAACGAACTGACGGTCAATCCAAAAAAGACAGAACTGGTAATGTTCACCAACAAACGTAATCTGGGCACCTACTGACTACCCAGACTGTTCAATACAGAGCTCCAATTGTCGACCGAGGTAAAGTATCTAGGGGTAATACTTGATAGTAAGTTGAATTGGAGCAACCACCTAAATAATAAAATTGACAAAGCTACAGTCGCGTTCTGGCAGTGCCGTAGAATGGTAGGTAGAACTTGGGGTCTCAATCCTAAGATCACACTATGGCTATACCAGGCAGTTATCAGACCAATATTAAGCTACGGCGCAGTAGTATGGTGGCCACGAACCAAGCTAACCACCGTAGAAGCTAAACTACAACGACTTCAGAGGTTAGTTTGCATGGCAGCTACGGGATGCATGAGAACTACACCCACTGCAGCCCTGGAAGCTATACTGGGGCTGCCGCCGCTGCATCTCTTCGTCAAACAAGAAGCGGCAGCTACGGCGATACGTCTCAAGAAACTAAACCTCTGGAGATCAGCTAGGGTACCGCACACCGAAATCCTCTATGAGGTAATAGGTAAGGAACCGCTTATAGAAGCGGCCACCGACAGGATACCCAAGCAATTCATCTTCGACAAAAAATATAAGATACAACTGTACGAGGAACCTGGCGAAGGTCTTAACCCAAGGGAGTTAAGAATCTTCACAGACGGGTCCAAAACTAGGTCAGGCACTGGCTCTGGGGTATTCTCAGAGGACCTAAACATACACATCTCTACACCACTAGGAACCCATAACACAGTCTTCCAGGCGGAATGTATGGGTATCATAATGGCAGCCCATGCAATCATCGCGAGGAAGGTAAAGGACTACCCCATCCGCATACTCTCCGATAGCAGATCAGTTTTACAAGCCCTGCAGAGCTACACAGTAACCTCAGGACTCATATACGAATGTCACCGAGCATTGTCAGAGGTATGTAATAATAATAGCATAACCCTACAGTGGATCAAAGGACACAGCAACTCGCGCGGGAACGACGCAGCTGACGAACTGGCGAGAGGAGGTTCGGAGAAGGTAGCAGAGGGACCCGAACCAATCATACCTCTACCATTCGCCTGGCTGCGCAACACAGTGCGTATGAACACGAAGGTAGAACAGCAACTATACTGGTCTAACCTAGGTACCTGCAAGCAGAGCAAAGAAGCCCTTCCGACAATCTACCCCGGGTTGTCACGCAAGCTAAGGCAGCTGAAGAGGCCGCAGCTCCGGCTCATAACTGGAGCGATAACTGGACATGCCCTGCTAAACAAGCATTTATTTACTCTAGGTGTTACTGACAGTCCTCTTTGCAGAGCTTGCATGGAGGCCGAAGAGACAGCCGCCCACGTCATTCTCGAATGTCCTGGTGTGGCCAAATACCGGGCACAACACCTCGGGTCTCCGAGGTCACTCCCAGAAGTCGTCGGCAACATCAAGGGACTGCTAGGCTTTCTGGTAGAGTTGGGTTGGCAAGAGTAGTGCCAGCAACGCTTTACGCAAAATAGGCGCATTGTAAGACGTCGAGTTGCGGAAAACTAGCCCGCGATAACCTATAACCTATAACCTAATAACATCGGTAATGTGCGTGTGATGTTCCGGGCTGCAAGTTTCCATCGGCGGTGGTAACAGACGGGCCACATGCATGTTGTCACCATCATAGTATAAAAGAAATAAAATAATACACACCATTTGGGCAACCCCAAGTTTTGCATAATGCAAACTATTCCCAAAGTCTGGAGATTCTTAGTGCTCTGTAGACATAATGTACATATTAATACATGTAATTTTGATGTACATTTGACAAACATCCCTGTGTGGCCAATTTGTAAAAGCCCTTTCACTGTTTGGGGTCAGTCCTATTATACGTAGCTTGTTTCGTTTTATAAACAAAGTACTAGGCAACATACAAATTCTTTATTTATTTAATGCACAGGCAGCTTATAGCTGATGCGTGCATATCACTATTCACTTGTGTTCTGTATTTGTAAATGTTTGTCTAGTCTATTTTAAAACAACGGTTTTGGCCCGGAAGCTGCACTTTGTGATGGAAGCAAGCCGTTTTGCACAGTGATAATATAGACCAAAATAAACTATTTCACTCGAGGAGAAATTAGTTTCAAACCTTATAAACAGAGATGGCGCCACTTATTTAAAAAAATTCTAATGTGTAATTATCTGCCGATTGGCACCTCTCACCAAAATCGGAGTATCCGTTCAGGATTTAGAATTTTTTAAACTTTTTTGATTATCACTGTGCAAAACGGCTTGCTTCCATCACAAAGTGCAGCTTTTTTTCATAACAAATAGGACTAAAATGACTATGCTGTATTGCTATGGATGGGAAAAAAAACATGATTGGCAATGATTTCTTTCAGATTGATGTCTTCATTTACATCCTGGAACATGACGGAACCTGTCTCGCTGCAGCCATAAATGCTGCAGGCTTGGCATTAGCAGATGCAGCAGTTCCCATGTACGATATTATCACTGCCAGTTCCCTAGCTGTGATTGGAGGAAAAATATTCATAGATCCCACTGAGGCAGAAGAACATTTAGCAGTCATGAGTCCAGAAAGTGATTGCAATCACGGAATCGTGACAATGTCTCTGTTAGCTGGCTTAAAACAAATATCTGACTTCTCCCAAACTGGCTCAATGGACATAGAGTGTATCACAAAAGCTACAGAAGTATTGGAAACAGAATGTGAAAGAATTGTTCCAAATATTCAAAAGATACTTGTTACAAATGTTGTCATTCGTTTAAAACAACATAAAATTCTTCAAGAGGAGGCTAAGGAGCGGGAAGCTGCTTTAAATGGGAAGATGGACGAGTGGAAATCATTATTAAATGCTGGATGAAATTTATATGTTGATTTATTTTATAAAACACCCTTATCATTATTGCTAGAGAGAATTTCCATTTTATTGTTATATCAGTTTTTACTAGACAAACATTCAGAATGCTGGTGCCTGCCGGCACAGCTGAGTAAAAGTTAAAAGCCCCATCAGGTGGGTTGTTGGTCGTGTCAGGTCATTGGGTTCTGTCAGTTTCTGGGTTGTGTAATTTAATTTCTTTTCCTGGGCATGAAATTGTGAAGGACTTAAATCATCATTCAATAACACATGGTTCTCGCATTTCTTGATTTTAAACTGAATAAAGTATGAATAGGTGTAATTAGTCCCAATGAATTAAAAATCACACACGCACAATTGAAACAGTATTTTTAACAGTCTTAAAATAACCGCCTTGCATAAACACTAGTCTTCAGGCTTCTCTGGCGGCGGTCCGCACGGCTGCAGCATTTTTTCCATTAAGTTAAACTTCACCCGAGCTTTCGACTCGTTTTCTACTAAAGCAAAGTAACTCAGTAGATCTGGGTGCCCCATATAACTGCAACATGAATCTCTGTGCTGATGTGTTAACCACTCGTACTTGGTAGTATCGGCGTGTCCTGTACCGATGTATTTGCTTTGGAGATGCTCTAGCTGACTGTGAATATTGTATCTTTCACCCATTTTCGTAGTTGCAATTGAGGTAAGGTTAGGTTATACAAACGATAAACGAATATGAAGCAAACAAACAAACTACACTTCCACAGTGCTTCACCCAATCGGCCCGAGTCCGGTTAATGTACGACCAAATAATGTACAGCCCAATAATCCGCGACCACTTTTTTGGACGCGGATTATTGGGATGTACATTATTGCCCTGTCCAAATAGTGGCTTCACATTATTGCCTCGGACCGAGCTTGTACAGCCAAATAATGCTCATCCCAATAATGCACGACCCAATAATTCGAATCCATTTAGTAGACGCCGATTATTGGCGGCACATTATTGGCCCGTACCGATAATGCTCGACCAAATAATGTACGGCCCAATAATGTACAGCCCAATAATTGGCGACCACTTTCCGCTTCAGACCACAGACTATAAATATTTGACACATAGAGTGATATTCTAGGGATGGGGCGACGAATTTTAAGTTTACGATTCAATAATGTTGCCATGCACAAAAAATAAGCAGATAGAGTCTGTCTAACGAAAGCTGAACCCATCGATTATTTGAGCGGCAACACTATTAAAATGTCATTTTGACATTGACTAGCAAACAAAAATAAACTAAATATTCACAAATAAATATATAGAAATCTTTTTAAGTGAATATTTATATGAAATATATTAGCTTTTATGAAATATATTATATGTCCATAACTCTTTGCGTATTCTCACACAGAATACCCAAGGGCTAAGGAATGTTGACCGAGACCACTAGCAAAGTCGTTTTTGTTGAGGTTAGTTTGAGGCTGCATTCGAGTGTCAAATAGAAGAGATTTTTCGAAAGTTTACTGCTGAAACATGGGTAAAACAATTAAAAGTGGTGTGCGTCCGATAATTTTTGCCATGATAAGCAAATGCAAATAAAAACAAGAGGAGAGGGAAGCCTTGTTCAAACAGAAAAAAGAGTGTTTAGATGTGGTGACTGCATTTGTAGGTTAGTAAGGCATATTAATTTTGATACTTATTATTTCTATAATTATCTTCAATCCAATGATTCACAATATATCTTTTCCCGTCCAAACTATCTTTTTAAATTGATATTTAATTTTAATTTTTTCATAAATGATGTATTCATTTCAGATAAACTTGACGACTGAAGAAAAACAACTCCTTTTGGATAATCTTGGGAAGCTGAAAGAGTTGGAGCAAAACGAATTTCTAAGTCAAAACAAGTATTTAGAGGAAATATCGGCAATAACTGATCTCAGTGTTTCAACTTTGAAGAGAATAAGCAATGAAGGAAAAGTAAACAGTGGTGTCTTCAGTACCCCAGGAAAAAAGCGACAATTGAAGCGTTTTTTTTACAGAATGCCGAGAAAAAAGGCTACGTGCAGAAAGGTAGGCAGTGTATCTGCTGAACAAATGGAAGAAGCCCTGATTAGTATTAAAAACGGGACGAGTATTCGGCAAGCTTCAGCAAACAGTGAAATACCTTCATTTATGTTCTATTTTTTTTATTTAGTTTTATTAGAGCTACTGAATTAGCTAGTTCGACACTATTTTTGTATGGCTTTTACCGATCTTGCATATGGTCGGAACCGGTAATTTCTGGATTATTGATCAAGTTGGTGGAATAGTTAGTTGGATTTTTAATATTTTTTGATTTTCTATTCTATTTAAAATTGGTAGATTGACGAAGTTTGTAAGTCAATGAGTGTTCATTTTGTTTAAGTTCCTACTGCTGATCTTGTTTGTCTGAAATAACAAATTTTGTAAATTTGAACTCTTAAAAGATTTGTGATTAGTATTCTAGTATTGCTAGATTTTATACGACTGTTATTATATGATTGTTACTAGTTTTTTATGACCGTAACATAAAGGCGGAAAACAAATTGTCTCCGATTGTTGTTTGATCTACTGATGAAAGTTTTGTTAATTAGTAACTAAACGTGACTGATTCCTTAAATAAAAAAATAAAAGATGCTCGTATTTTATTGGTTTTATCCTTATCATGCTTATTAAATGTTCCTTGGTCCACTGTGAACTACTGGTATACCCATTGTCCACCCCCCCTAGTGCACAGTGGGTCAAATCCCATTTAAAAAAAAAAAGCTTTTTCATGTCCAGATGGTTAGAAATCTAGGATTGTAAGCATAATATAACCAATCTTGAATAAATTGTTTAAGCAACAGTCCAAAAATATTTTGTATATCACAATTATTTCTGCAGATAGGGCCATTGAAAAATGGAGTGATCCAGTGTTGACCAACTTACCCTACAGTTCTTAAAATAAATAAAACTTTTAACTTTAGTTTATGATTATGACTTTTTATTCGAAAGTTTTTTTAACCCCAACAAAAAAAAGAGTGTGTATGTGTGTGTATAATAACATATATACATTGTTCGTACAAATGGCGGGCTTAATGCCGTAAGGCATTCTCTACCAGTCAACCTTTGAACTAAGTAGATAAATTATGTGCATAACAACTAACTTAAAAACAAGTTTTACTAGATATATATATAGTCTGGCAAAAAAGAGTAGAAATTAAAAAGTGGCAATACTGTAGTGCCGTCCCCGTTTTCTTATATTAATTAGAAAGGGACGACACTACAGTATTGCCACTTTTTAATTTCTACTCTTTTTTGCCAGACTGTACTTAAATAAATAAAAACATAGTTAAAACATTCGAATAAAGTCATAAACTAAAGTTAAAAGTTTTATTTATTTTAAGAACTATAATCAAAATCGGTTTCTAGAAACTACTTCCATTGATTCATCTGAACTACTGTCAGACTCATCATAAGTTATTACTTTGTGCCATAAAATCAAATACATAAATAAATGTTCATGAAATATTAGGCGTTTCCTCTCCCTTAGTACCCACCAAAATAAAGAAAAGTATCAAAATCGTTTATTCCTACTTTGATAGGTAATACCATGTAATGATTTTTTAAATTTGCCGCTTTTTCTCAGGTTCAGCTTTCATTAGACAGACTCTAATTGGTAAGGTCAGTTATTGTCCGAGCAATGAAACGAGTGAAAAAGGTGCCTGCAATTTGCGAACTTAGATTTTCGCCTTGGTGGTATGGAAGTGGTCCGCCGATTATGACCGATTTATTGATAAAATGGAGGTGCCGACGCAACAATAGCAATTTGTGGCACTAGTTTTCGCATTTGGGGGCATTTTTTTTAATTTAGAGCGCTCAATTATTGATGTGGCCGAAGGCATACGTTTAGTAACCCCGGCTGCAGACCCATGGAATTTTCCGAACGCAAGGACATGTGCAAGCGAGAGAGCGCTATGCATGTGTAGGGCGACGTCTCTTTCACACCTGTTATTCCGTACAGAAACCGAATGAAAATTCCGTACATCTGGGCCAGCCTTAGATATTTTATTCTCGACGCCATTGTACTTATCCATACTCATCATCCTCCTAGCCTTTGTCCCATTTTTTGAGAATGAATTCTCAATCGGGGTCGGCTACCTAAATCCCAAGATGTGGCGTAGGCACTAGTTTTTACGCAAGCGACTGCCATCTGACCAGTACTTATCCATACTAATATTATAAATGCGAAAGTGTGTGTCTATTACCTCATAGCCCCTGAACCGATTTAGTTGAAATCCATACTAATATTATAAATGCGAAAGTGTGTCTCTCTGTTCCGTCTTCACCTTAAACCGCTGAACCGATTTATTAGAAATTTGGTATAGATATAGTTTGAATCCCGGGGAAGGACATAGGATACTTTTTATCCCAGAACTCACCCCTCAATGGGATGAAAAGGGGGGTGGAAATTTGTATGGGGAATCAATAACCGATGTAGATGAAACTCGGTATGGGGATAGTTTGAGCTGTGGGGAAGGATATAGAATAATTTTTATCCCCGAAATCATCCCTTAAGGGTGTAAAAAATGAAGTGGTAATTGATAGTGGACCTATTTGAGGGTGAAAAAAAAGGATGGTTTAAAGCAGATTTGTTTAAAAATTAAGGCACCCAAATTACTTACTCCACACAGACGAAGTCGCGGGCAAAAGCTAGTACCTATTATATATGCATATCAAATAGCTCTTCTCTTCTTCAAATAGGAACAGTTTTCAATAAAAGTTGTCATCAACTGTACAAAGATATTTTATTTTCTTGTCACTTTTTTGCATCACATGAACTAAGAACGTTATTTTATCACCAGCATTTAGTTCTCCGACAAGTCTGTACTTCAGCTAATACTATATGTAAAGAAAGATAAAAGACCCAGCTTTTGTTTTATGTAGGATACAACCATGTAAAAAAGTAAAAGAAATTAATAGGACACAAAATCACCTTGAACAGGCCGCGTATTTTTCGCATGTTTTTTTATAACTTTTTTCTGAATATTACATAAAGTTATGCAAAACTGAGACAGCAAATTACGTTAAATTACATCAGAACTTAGGGACCGACTAGGTATATATGTAAGGTTCTAGAGGGCAGCTACAGAGACGCTTAACCTTACCAAATGCATAGTTTACAAAATAATGAACTTTTCTTGCGCAGAGCGGCATAACGCTCAAAGCGCGAGCACTCTAGGGTTAATGATTTTGAGAATCCATCACATCTTTACGTGTACCAATTAGTTAAGTATAACACACTTGTAATAGTTTTTAAGTATAAACCTTATCTTCTCAACAGCGGTCTCCTCTTGTGAAATGTCGGTAGATTCAGATTCAGACTTGTAAAGTGCCCTTGTGGCCTACTTACAGAATAAACTTTTGAATTTTGAATTTTCAATTTTGCTCAACAACCTACCTTGCCAGGATATAGCAAGTACGTAAGTAATAAAAGTTATTAGTACAAAATATGTACAAGTTCGGATCTAATGATGAAATAACTTAAGTACTTATGAATAACTTATGATGAACTAGGTATGTTGTTAGGCGCCAGGAGGGATCTTCTATATAGGTACATATAATAAATATCTATACATATAATAAAGCTGAAGAGGGTCGAAAGTCTTTACATGAAAGATATTCGAAAAAAAGTTGGCTTGAGATACTGAGAATCTATAACAAAACACGTTCCAACAGTTTTTAGAATTTTTGTCTGTTTATCTGTTTGTCTGTGTATTTGTCGCCGCATCACCTGAAAACGGCTGAACGGATTTTGATGCAAACTTTACTAATCTGTCGAGAAAATCCCCGATCAGGTTTTAGGCTATAAAAACTGGTCAAGTGCGAGTCGGACTCACGCACCGAGGGTTTCGCGCACGTTTGCTGTATGGGAGCCCTACTTAAATATTTATTTTATTGTGTTTTTTGTTCATCTAGCGGCAACAGAAATACATCATATGTGAAAATTTCAAATGTCTAGCTAACACGGTACATAACATGACAGTCTTCGCGCTAATGTCAGAGCACGGGAAAGCAAAAGGGAACCGTGAGTACCTACTCGTCAATGATTGTTAAAATAAATCTATTATTCGATTTTGATGGTACGGGTCCTTTAAAATCGATGCTCAGTCTTTCAAAAATCAGTTTGTTTTGCTGGTCAGCTTTAAGGAACCGAGGCTTGACTTCAGAGCAGATGCGGCATTCGCTAGTTATGCGTCTTATTTCCTCGATGGTATAAGCCAAATTCTTAGAGCGAACCCAATGCGCCATTCTGGTCACTCCAGGGTGACAGAGGGCTTCGTGGAGCGCTCGTAGCTTCGAAGGCATCGTGACGATAGCGCAAACCCGAGATAGAGCATCTGCTACATGGTTCTGTGCTCCAGGCCTGTATATGTTAAAAAGTCTATATTTTTTGTTGTTGTCTGTGCTCCTTGCGTATATAAGAACTGTACCATAGACTAGCTTCCTCTTCTTTTTCCCATAAAGCCGCCTAAATGTTGTAAGTGTTTGTGTCCGTCCAATTTTAATCATTTTAATTAATTCAATCTAATAATGTAATCCAGTAATCCCTGACAATAATATATGTACTAGTGTTTAGTGAATAAACGCTGATATATTATCTTGACTGAAGACTTTGATTTGATTCGTGCTCTCGCCGTATTCCACGTGCCCACCTGCGCTCTATACATGCTAACAGGTTAGTGGTCCAGTGAGGCTTTGTGCATAACTCAGAAAGAGTATCATATAAAGAAAGCACAAATTGAGATAGCAAGAATATTTTCGTGTGGCACATTTTTAACCTCAAAATTTCATAAGTCATAACCTCAATATGGCTGAGGCACAGTCAAACAATGGCGTTACTAGTACAATGACATCGACATCTATAGAAAAACTGCAAGGATTGGACAATTATCTGTCATGGAAGTTTGCCATGAGGATGGTTTTGACGTTGGAAGGTCTGTGGGCTTGCGTGGAAGGCACCGAAGACGACGCGAATAAAAACGCAAGGGCGCTCGCTCGTATTTGCCTGTCGCTTCAGTCCAGCCTGTTCCAGCTTGTGCGCGATTGCACTGGTGCGAAGGACGCGTGGGCGAAGCTCGCTGACACTTTCGAGAACAAAGGACTGTACAGGAAGGTATTGTTACTACGGCAATTACACCGCGTCGAGTATAACCACTATGCCAGTATGTCCGATTACATCGATGGTGTGATGAAGCTTGTTGCCCAGCTATCCGATATAGGCAAGTCTATTGAAAATGGTGAGATTGCGGAAATTTTGCTCTCTGGATTGCCGGAGGAGTATAATACTCTAGTTTCTGGCCTTGAGACTGCCGGCTTAACTAATAGTTTAACGCTTGAAGTGGTGCGCACAAGATTATTACAGGAAGATCATCGACGAAACAATGTTCAATCGACGGATACTTTGGCTTGCATTGCAAACAAGAAGAGGAACTTTAAAATTACCTGCTCATATTGCAAGCGTGCTGGACATGTTGCACGGAGATGCTTTAAGAAGAAGCGTGAAGAAGGAACTACGAAACATCAAGATCACACTTTGTATGCTTCGGCCTACTCCGCATGCATCTCTGGAGAGTTCATCATCGACAGTGGCGCTACCAGCCACATGTGTATGAACCAGCAGTTGTTTACAGACTCTAGAAGACACAAAAGTGTAATTACTGTTGCAAATGGTGAGAAACTTAATAGTGAATTTGTTGGTAATATTTCCCTTCTTGATAAAGTTTCATTAGAAAATGTATTGTATGTTCCAAAGTTATCTAGTAATTTGATGTCTGTCAATGAAATCACAGAAAAGGGCTATATTGTTACTTTTGACAAACACTCTTGTAAGATTTATAATAATAATACATGTAAAATCATGGGCAACTATGTCTTATCTGCTGATAAAAATAATGGGCTTTATAAATTTAAGTTGCAAGGGCAGCCCACTCCCGATGTAGGTCATTCGGTTTCCCTTCCCTTTATGCAGGGAACACAGAGTGCCAATGCTGCGGCCTGTTCACCTATGAGTGTGTGGCATAAGCGTCTTGGGCATTTACATCCAAATGGTATGTATAAACTGCGTGGTGGTGGTCAATGTGTTGGTGTCGTTTTTCAGAATGAAGACGATGTGCCAGGCAGCTGTGTCTCGTGCCTTACCGGGAAGATGTCTGTTGCATCGTTTCCTGGGGTTGGCAGCGGACGTGCTGCTCGTCCACTTGACCTAGTCCACAGCGATGTTTGTGGCCCGATGCAAGTGTGCAGCTGGAATGGAGCCCGCTACTTGCTGACTTTTACTGATTGCTGTACGAGGAAGACATTTGGATACCTCATGAAGTCTAAATCAGAAGTAAGTTCCCATTTCATTGCTTTTAAAAGTATGGTAGAGAAACAGACTGGTTTGCGTATCAAAATCTTACGAACCGACAATGGTACTGAGTATTGTAATAGTAATTTGTCCAATTTTCTTAAATGTCATGGGATTATTCACCAAACGTCTGTCGCTTACAGTCCTCAGCAGAATGGGACTGCGGAGAGACTGAACCGAACGATTCTTGAAAAAGCTAGGTCAATGTTACAGGAGTCTGGTTTGAGTGATCGTTACTGGGCTGAAGCTGTGATGACAGCAATTTACTTGAAAAATAGGTCGCCTAGTAGATCTTTGTCAAACAAGATACCCGAGTGCGAGTGGACTGGGCAGTCCAAAATTGACCTCAGTCACTTGCGTGTATTTGGCTGTATAGCATATTCACACGTTCCAGATCAGAAAAGGCGTAAACTTGACGCTAAAGCCAAACAATACATATTTGTAGGCTATGGTGAAACATGTAAAGGATATAGATTGATGGATCCCAATAATCCTCGGAAAGTAATTTATTCACGAAGTGTCGTGTTCCTAGAGGATAAATTCATGGGAAAGGACGTTGACATTAGGCAGGCTAAAGAGCATTTTATTATACATGACCTATTGAATTATACAAATTTTAATAAAGCGAATTTTAATAATGCGAATTTTAATAATACGAATTTTAATAATAATGATTTTAATGATACCGAGTTGAACACTGATACTCAATGCAGCAATACTAATGAAACCCCTGTAAATGTTTCAGATGCGGAAATGACGCCGTCTGCGTGGTCGCCGCTGTCTGGCTCCTATCACTCGCCTGATGAGATGGGTGGTGATGAGGATGACGTGAATCTGCACTCAGGCACCCTGTCCTCTCTGCCGTGCCCTTCATCTGATGAGATGGGTGGTGATGAGGATGACGTGAATCTGCACTCAGGCACCGTGTCCTCTCTGCCGTGCCCTTCATCTCGAGGAGGAGAGTCGATTGCGCCGGTCGATGCCGACGCGTCGACGTCTCG
Organism: Apotomis betuletana; assembly: GCA_932273695.1. NCBI lineage: Eukaryota > Metazoa > Arthropoda > Insecta > Lepidoptera > Tortricidae > Apotomis > Apotomis betuletana. The sequence goes on along the minus strand of OW026318.1, from coordinate 6,650,134 downwards.
CCCCATTAGGAGTACAAGAGGTATTTTCCCAGGGAAATATGACGATTTTAAATTGTTATTAGCTGCTGAGAGTAGTGCTCATGATTCTCTCTATGAACCACAATCATATGACGAGGCTATCAGTTCTCCTGAAAAAGATGAGTGGGTCGTTGCAATGAAAAATGAGTATGACTCTATGGTTAAGAATAATGTTTGGGAACTGGTAGACCGTCCTTTTAGAGAGAATGTAGTTAAGAATAAATGGGTTTTTAAGAGGAAACATGATACGTCAGGTAATTTGTTAAGATATAAAGCTCGTCTAGTTGCCTGTGGCTATAGCCAAAAAGAAGGAAAAGATTTTTCAGACGTCTATTCACCTGTCGTAAGATTTCAAACCCTAAGACTTTTGTTCAGCATCGCAAATCAGTTGGACTTAAGTATGGATCACGTAGATGTTACAACTGCTTTCCTAAATGGTGAACTAGATGAAGTGATCTATATGGAACAGCCGGCTGGTTTCAAATGTAATAATAATAAGGTATGTTTATTAAAGAAAAGTTTGTATGGCCTCAAACAGGCATCCCGTATGTGGAATATTAAAATTCATAATGTACTGTGTAATGATGGCTATAAACAGAGTAAATGCGAGCCTTGTGTTTATGTAAAGAAAACTAAGGACGAATATATAATATTAGCTTTGTATGTAGACGATTTTTATGTCTTTCATAATGGCTGTATAGATAAATTACTTGTATTGTTAAAACAGAATTTTGAAATTCGTCACTTAGGTATATTGAAGAATTGTCTTGGCATGAATGTAACTAAAACTAATAATATGACTATTCTTGATCAATCAGATTACATAAGGCGCATTTTAACTAAATTTAATATGAATGATTGTAAGCCTGTAGCCACTCCGTTGCCAGTAAACTGCAAGCTGGATAAGTCTGATAAAAAATGTTTACAAGATGATGTTTATCAGTATAGACAGCTATTAGGGTCACTAATTATGTACCTATCCGTGTGCACCCGACCGGACATATCCTATGCATGCAGTCAGCTGAGTCAATATAGTACATGTTTCGACATAAGTCATTGGCGTATTGCTAAAAGAGTGCTTAGATATTTGGCTGGTACTTTGAATTATGGTCTTTGTTTTCAAAAGAGTAATAATTTAAATATTGTAGCTTACACTGATAGTGATTGGGCGAATGACTTATCGGATCGTAAGTCTTATACTGGTTATGTAATAAAAATTGGTGAAAATGTCATCAATTGGGAGGCTAGAAAACAGCGATGTGTAGCTTTGTCTAGCACGGAAGCAGAGTATATAGCTATAAGTGATGTATGCAAGGACATCTGTTTTGTTAAGAATTTCTTGTCAGAAATAATTGACAAACACTTTGATGTCACTGTATTTAACGACAATCAAAGTGCTCAAAAGCTATTGTTGGCAAAAGAATACTCCCATAAGAGAACAAAACATATTGACTTGCGATACCATTTTGTAAAACAGCTGATACATGAAGGAAAAATTTGCGTTAAGTATTTGTCTACAGAAAATATGCTTGCTGATATATTAACTAAGCCTTTATGTATAGATAAGCATAACTGTTTTGTAAAGGGTCTAAAATTGAAATGTTTAGTGTCCTGAAATATAGTCATTTCTTTAAATGTTTTTAGTTGAACCTTTCGTTAACAGTAAATGCTGTATTATATAGTACTTGTAGGAGCACATAAGGAGGAGTGTTAAAAAGTCTATATTTTTTGTTGTTGTCTGTGCTCCTTGCGTATATAAGAACTGTACCATAGACTAGCTTCCTCTTCTTTTTCCCATAAAGCCGCCTAAATGTTGTAAGTGTTTGTGTCCGTCCAATTTTAATCATTTTAATTAATTCAATCTAATAATGTAATCCAGTAATCCCTGACAATAATATATGTACTAGTGTTTAGTGAATAAACGCTGATATATTATCTTGACTGAAGACTTTGATTTGATTCGTGCTCTCGCCGTATTCCACGTGCCCACCTGCGCTCTATACATGCTAACAGTATATGATGTCGTATTTATATGCAGATAGTTCTAATCGCCAGCGCTGAATCTTCTCGTTTTTAATTTTGCTAGAGTGCTTCACATCGAACATGAAAGAGACAGATCGTTGATCAGTGATAAGCAGAAATGCTTTTCATATGAGAAAATGTCGCCATTTCTTCAACGATTCTACAATTGCGTAAGCTTCCTTCTCAATGGCAGAATGATTCTGCTCGCTTTGATTGAGTGTCCTTGAATAGAATGCCACGGGCCTGCCTGCTTGAGAAAGAGTCGCTGCAATTGAGTGTTCAGACGCATCAGTTTCTACGGTGAATGGCACGTTATCATCAATCGCGTGAACGCAAGATTTGACAACGTCATTTTTAAGTTTGAAAATCTTCGATCAATGCGTTGTTCAATGGGAAGGTTTTAGTTTTGGACAGCTCGTTTACCTTTTCAGAGAAGTTTGGTATCCACTTTGAATAGTGGGCGAACATGCCCAGGGCTCTCCGCATACTAGGCAAATCGTGAGGTGGCGGTAAATTTAGAAGTGGTTCTAATCTGTCATTATCGGGTTTTATTATATTATTCGAGATTGTATACCCAAGTATGTTAATTGAAGTTTGATTGAATATGGATTTAGTTTCATTAAGTGTTAGGCCATACTTTTTAGCGCTCGTAAGGAAATTTTGCAAATTTCTGTCGTGTTCTTCCGGACTCTTTCCGCAAATCGTTATATCATCTAGATAAGCGAATGTACCTTCAAGCTTCTCCGTACGAATAAGCCAATCAATCGTTCTTTGAAAACTGGCAACCCCATTGGTCACGCCAAAAGGAATCGTTGTATTTATATAGGAAGGCTTTGGACGGGTATTTTAGTAAAGGCGTTTTGCATCGAGGTCTTGCAAGCGACGCTCCTCAAAATCAGTGACCGTCTTAGGAAAAGAGCTGCGCCATGCCATAGTAGGTATTCCAAGTAAACTAAAAATGAGGTTACGTAGTAGTAAAATCAACACACACATATCAACAGTATCAACACGCGTATTTGCACAATTATTTAATATACTAAGAAATAATAGAAAATTATTAATTTACTCTGTCATGAATTTTACATTATCGTAATTATATCGCATTCATATTCAATTATTCATACGTATCACCTCCTTTAAGCACTCAATAATGGCCACGAAGGTGGGTACTTACTTTGAAAAAAAAAAGCATGTTTCCCGTAGGATAGCATACCCCGACTTCTACTTACGCGAGCGAAGCCGCGGGCAAAAGCTAGTATGTATTAATATATCGGCCGATATATTATCGCTCCGTGTGTGACGGGTTTAAGAGCCCACATACGCTGATTAAATTCGTCCGGTGAATGATCCCATATCTCAACATCTATAGTGATTAAAAATCTGTCCTTTGAAAATAAGCAACTTGAACTGTTTTTCTTCAATCTGCCCAGCGTGAAAACACGATTGGTAATAATTTTCTCGATAGTTTTGTCTCTCAAACATAACCCTTTTTTTAGATATTTTCGATGTAATCTTCAAAACCCTTCCGTTTTCAACAATGTTTTTTGGCTTAATAGATGCACAATTATAAGTTTTCAAAAACAACCAAGCTATTTCTAGTATAAAATGCACACGTTTATGACAAAACTGAAAAAACATGATTTCCGCGCTCCCAAGCACGCACTTCCATCTCGCTCACGCTTACGCTCAGTGATAGAGAGAGCTAGCCAAAGCGTATGCGCCCTCTTAAAGCTTCCCAGTATCTTCCCAGCTTGCCGATTTAAGAACAAATAAATAATAAGGAAAATAATTTCTTCCGTCAACCCTCCAAAATAGTAGTTTTTGATACAAGTGTGGAAAGTATGTCATTTTGAACGAGCCCCGAGGACTTGGCCTGAGCCGCAAGGCGAGGGTCAAGACTCGGGACGAGTTAAAATGACACTTCCACACGTGTACCAAACAACGTTTTTCAATACATTTGCGAAAAATTGCAATAATACAAATTTAAAACAGTAATTGAAAGGGGCAATTATATTTATTTCTGTCTGATAAAAATTAAGAGTACCCACAATTTTTAGAGCAATTGTGAAGGGTCGCATTTAAAGCATTTACTGGTAAGTTTAAAGTTTTATTCAAGTTGTTAATAATCCTCTTTTTCTCGTTTCCAGCAAGTTTCCAGCCAATAAAATGTTCATAGACGGCAATGTAATTTTTTTTTCGACTTTGCGGGTAAAATACTCTCACTTATACTCTCACTTGCAATTTTTTGGCTCGTGTATAGGGCGGTGTTAAATTTATTCTGGTAACATCAGAATCCATCGTTTTCTATCAAAAACTCTTATTTCATAAATCTTACGTGTCATCAATCAATTTTTATATAAAAAAAAATGGCTACTGCCCATCATTTACACATAATTAAAACAATGTTGAATGAAAAAGAAAGTTTTACTTTTAATTGTAATTTTTTTTCAAGATGGCGTCGGCTGTTATCGTTCAGCCAAATCAAAAGAAATGTTTTAATATTTCAGAAGAGATATGATAATGTAGTTTAGTTAGTGTTTAGTTCTTTACATTTCATATAATTGTAAATAAATATATTATTTAATTCACAAAAATAGCGATTATTCATAATTATTATGAATTTATATAGCAGCGCGTGGGTCACGCTTAATACTGTATTTTTAATCTGTGACAATACTTTTCTTTTTAATTGTTTTAGGTCACTCATAATACTCATTTGCTCATTAAATAAGAGTCACTCAGACAAATTATTGAAACCGTTTTTGAATATTTTTAATAGATAACCCTTTTATTGATCCAATATGCTATTTAAATATTTTAAGCATAATTATAAGATATGCACTTGCAATGCTGTATGACGTAATAAATAAAGTCGGAAAGTGATTGACCTTTGTTTGGATGTATGAGACATGACGTGTTAGTACAACAGAAATATAAAAAAAATTGAAAAGTAAAAAGCACTAGTTCGAAATATCCAACTTTGCGCACGATTTGCAGCTACGAAAAGTACCACTTTTTGAGCAACGGTATCAAAAAATATTATAATTATATAAGCATTATAACTGTAATTTTCTTTGACTATTGTCGCAATAATTGATTTAAACTCAGAATTTTACGAGATTAAATGTAAGTAAATAGTGAACCGGGGAATATTATGTCAAACCACTGGTAACACAGAAACAAAGTTCTGAGTGTGCCCCTCAAAGATTAGTATAATTTAACCACAGATATTGTGATATAACTGGTAAAGAGAGCTCTACTCGTGCGTTTTTGGTGCAAACAATTTTGAAGCGCCATCTACAAATCTTAACTAAAACTATCGCCGATGTCTATAAAATGTACATAAGCAAACGCGTGAACGTGGTTTTCCACCGGCGAGGCGAGACGAGGTGGGACGAGAATTGAAATCGCGCCGGCCCATTTCTACTAATAGACCGCGGGCCAGCAACAGATTTCCGTGACCAATCGTCTCCCGGGCGATAACTTGTAATATGATTAAGAAAGTTATTTCATGAAGCCTAGTGAACGTCAGCTGCGGTTCAGTGGGTGGGATGGTCGCAGCAGCCTCCCAAACACGTAAAAAAAAAATCAGTCATGGCCTCCCGGCTGGAAATTTGTCAACGTATAGTTAACCAATTTCTAAAAGATAAAAAATCGTCAGCTGGTTGTAGCGCGGTGGAAAATACGCCAGCTGGTCACTCGAACACGTAAAAAAAAAATTCAGTCATCGCCTCCCGGCTGAAAATGTTATCAGATGAAAGTTTATATGCTATTGAGTATTGATAGCAAATCAACTCGTCAGCTGGCTGTATCGCGGTTGAAAGATCGTTAGCTGGTACTCTGAAGTGTATAACGCGGAGCAGAGTTAAACCCTTCAGAGCATCAGCTACATATTTTACGAAATACATAATTGTATTAATAAAGAAAAAACTGTTGTTTAAATTTACTATTTTTACGTTTATCAGCTATTATTCTCCTTTATCTTGCTTGCATTTCTAAGTTACTTTGTTTCAATTGACGTGTTTCAAAATTGGCATTAATATTATCGTGACAATATTTTCTTATTTAAGTATTTAGTTACGTATTTAAAAAATGTAAGACAGCTTGCCATTTACATTTGAATTTATTATAACAAGCAAATTAGAACAAAATGGCTTGTTAGGTGAGTAATACAAAAATAGGTAACGCACGTAAAAAGGGCCTGGCGAGATTGACAGGGCTCTTTTAAGCGCGTTTGCTTACATTTTATAGACATCGATGATAGTTTTAGTTAAGATTTGTAGATGGCGCTTCAAAATTGTCTGCATCGAAAACGCACGAGAGGGCTCTCTTTACCAGACTATTCTTTATCTGTGATTCTAGTATAAATAACAGACCAAAACAGAAAATCGCTCATTTGCTACGCGCAAAATTTCGACATTACTGCTGTGTTCTCTCCTACCAAATATTTGAAATATTATTACATATTATCCTAAAATTTAATATTTGTTGAAATTAACTAATCACTTTATCTATCCTTCTAAGTCCCAGAAAGTAGTTTTTGTTTGTTCAATTGTGTTTGTAGTGGTTTTTGTTTTTGGTATTTATTATTCCTGTGGGACTCGGAAGGTTACAATGGAAGTTATTAGTAATTTCCGTATGGATTTTGAGTGGGTTAAAAGAGACGTTTATTTTTACAGGGCGTCACGAAGGCGAGGCGGCACTACCAGCTACAGTTGCACGGCAGCTGCATGCAGGGCGACCTTCAACGTGCGAAACGGCGTGCTGGGACCAGTTCGCGGACAACACGACCATGACGAGGAACCCTGGATTCCTAACAGGTATAGCAGATTTGAGGCCAAGAAGAGCCGTCTGATCCACGTGCGGATAATAAAAAGATGTGGATGCGTGACAAGGCCATGCATTCTCACAAATTGAAACAATAATAACGTACATATGTCCTGGCCAAGATGGCCGCATACCTACCTATAAGTTATTTTCTTTGTTATTTGGCTTTTTTAGTTGTTCAATATAGTATTTGACAGTGTATTGTGCAGTGAACTAACGATTGAGAGTAGATTGTTTGGCATGAGAAGTGAAAAAAAAAACGTATTTCCCACAAGTAAATTCAATATTATTTTTTCAGGAACCAAATGTATCAAAACATAAAAAGACGCTGCCGAGAAGAGGCTACCGCGTTAATGACGATACACTTGGAGGAGGCGGCCAGGTATGCATATATTTTTATGGTACATTCGATTTAGCCAGACAATGCGTTAAAAACCGGCCAAGTGCGAGTCTGACTCGCGCACCGAGGGTTCCATACAAACTTTTACTTATCCCATCTTAATTGGCCGGGTTGAGTTAAGTTTGCACCTGAAATGTATGGCGCCGCATACAAACGAGGTGCAAACTTAACGCAACCGAATTCTCCAAATATGACGGTTGAAAATGACCATATTTTTTATGATGTAATTACAAATGTATAGTTTTCAGATTTATCTCAGTATTTGTAGTATGTGACGATATTACTTGCCAAATTTCATAGTTCTAGGTCAACGGGAAGTACCCTATCAATTTGATTCCCTTGAGAGTGTCGAAATGTACGTTTTTTGCGACGTAAACGGCCGTATCTTTTTTTTTACGTAAACGTAGAAGTTTGATTTTTTCACAGCTTCAAGGGACCGTAGACTTGAGTATATATATGGTTTAAATTTTAACTTGATACCTCTACGCGTTCTTGAGATAAAGGGTCTTGACAGACAGACGGAAGGACGGACGGACGGACAGACGGACAACAAAGTGATCCTATAAGGGTTCCGTTTTTTCCGATTGAGGTACGGAACCCTAAAAACCAGCCAAATGCGTGTGGGGCCACGAATAGTGAAGTATTTAATTTACATAGTTACTTTTTAGGAACCTTCTAAAAAGTTCTATTTATATTTACAATAGCATTCCCAGTTACATAAAAAGTAGTAAAATATGTGTAATTTATAAAATTTAATATATTACCTAGTGGTATAAACGTACGTATTGTTTTTTCTTTGTATTTGAGGTGTGCAATAAAGAGTATTTGTATTGTATGGTATAAATGTATAGTGGTTTCAAAGACTGCATGTATGTCTAGGTTTAACTTCAGTTTGGGTATTGCAAGGTGAATGTTTCATGTATTAATGATTGTTTCAGATATCCAGACGCCGCTCCTCATTTACTGTACGATAATATCGTGCCGTCAATGCGTAAGTGGAGGCGTGCTAACCAGCCACCAGTGCCGAGAACAATGGCCGAATGCGCAACAGCCCTGGAGAATCACGGCCAGTTTTCCAGGCTGTATATAGGCACAGTGGAAGCCGCAGGCGGGGGCCAAGCGGTGATACTAGGCCCGCCAGGGTACCAAGAAATCCTGGCGGCAGCGGACACCATACTCGCCGATGGTACCTTTAAAACTGTGCCTGCTGGTTTGCGCGCCAGCCAAATTTTAACTGTGCATTGCACAATCAATGGGCATTATTATCACCCTTTGGTGGCCCTGATGGAACACCGCCAGCGACCACTTTACGTGGCGGTGTTCCAGAGAGTGTGGGAGCTCGCGGGCAACCCTCGCCCCGAGCACATCGTGACGGACTATGAGCCGGCCCTGCAGGGAGCACTAGGGCAGGTGTCGGGCATTCCCACAGTGGGATGTTATTTCCACTACACACAGGTAATTCAGAGATAACTTTTATTATTTTTCTTCAAATCTTTTTTTGTAAAATAAGTTATGGCCAATTATTATTAAATTAATTATTATTATTAGTAAAGCAGGCAGGCAGTTGCAGTAACTGATAATTCAGCATGCATCATCTTAACAAAGTTTCCAGTGTTGAGTAGAATCTGCATTGTGCTTGTCCAACTTATTCTTAAATTAGTAATAGGTACATTATATTCCAGTCTCTGATCAAACGGGCTACTCTTAACATACTACTTCAGTTGTTACCAAATAAGTGCCTAATATGTAGCTGGTAAATTAATAAAATCAGTGAAACCTCATTCACCTAGCTAATAGAATATACATGTTCATAAATTTCAGGCATTAATCCGGAAGGCCAAGGGGCTTCATATCTCTGTGAGGCCCAACAGCCCGGGGCTAAGGCTGGTGCGCCTGTACTGCGCGCTGGCGCTGCTGCCCCCGGAGCGCATCCCGGCCGCGCTGCAGGAGCTGCCTGGCGCGGCGCGTGGGGAACGTCTGCCGTTCAACGCAGACTTCCACTCATACTTCGTGGATTTCTGGATGGTTCAAGTAAGTAATTTTTAGGGTTCCGTACCCAAAGGGTAAAAACGGGACCCTATTACTAAGACTTCGCTGTCCGTCCGTCCGTCCGTCCGTCCGTCCGTCTGTCTATCTGTCTGTCACCAGGCTGTATCTCATCAACCGTGATAGCTAGAAAGTTGAAATTTTCACAGATGATGCATTTCTGTTGCCGCTATAACAACAAATACAAAAAAATATAATAAAATAAATATCTAATGGGGCTCCCATACAACAAACGTGATTTTTTTGCCGTTTTTATAGATAATGGTTCGGAACCCTTCGTGCGCGAGTCGGACTCGCACTTGTTTTTAACTACCGAGCAAAAAAGAGGGGTGTTATAAGTTGTGTCTGTTTGTGTATCTGTCGGTGGTATCGTAGCTCCCAAACGAATGAACCGATTGTCGTTTAGTTTTTTTTGTGTCATAAATAATTTTATCCCGATTATTCTTAGCTTTGTCTGATGAAAATCGGAGCAGTCGTCTCCAAGATATTCAGCTTAATTAGTGGAACAAGTGACAAGATCTCAGCCAATATTGAAGCTAGGAACTCCAAATTTAGATTTAGGTGTATAATTTGTTAATACGTGCGAAGCCGAGGCGGGTCGCTAGTCGCTAGTATTCACTAAATGCTAACACAAGTATTCATTTAATTCATAATTACTTACGCTTACTTTGTCTTTAACAGCAGTACCTACTACATAGGTACATTCTACTATTGGGTACTTTATGGTACTACTAGACCATTCTAAAGGTTTCATCCGCGGTAGCGTCTAGTATTCATCGCGCCCGCTGCAGTGTGACAATGCATTTATATTTTTTTTTTAGGTGACACCAGACTGTTTCTCCGTGCATGGTCGTCCACACAGGACGAGCAACATCGCGGAGAGTTATCACCGAATTCTCGCGACATGCATGGGAGGCCCGGGACCCAATGTGTGGTCCTTTACACGTAAGAAATAACCTTAGATACAAGTATAAGTAGCTATTAGAAGTCCAGTAGCATTTTCCGTTATCAGTTTCTCTTCCCAATATGGGATCATTAAGTTTTCCAGAGGTACGCTATTTGAACTCAGAATCTACAAATAGTTTATTTTTAGGACGTATAGTTTTTTAAATATCATTTTTTAAAACCTCGATGTGACGTTTGGTTAAATGATGGCTGTATGCAGCATTACTTTATTAGACTGTATGGAATTAGTTTTACTTTTTTTTTAATTCTCCTTACTGATTCCATACAGACCAAAGTAATGCTGCATACATCCATCATTTAACCAAACGTCACATCGAGGTTTTAAAAAATGATATCTAAATAACTATACGTCCTAAAAATAAACTATTCGTAGGTATTAAGTCGAAATAACGTATACTATCAGAAAAAAATATAATATGAATACTTTTGGAAAACTTAATATGAGAAAACTACATTAATATCCACCTATTGCATCATATTGAGATAGACTGTAAGTTCCACAACCTGATAATGGGTTGCCCAATTAAGAGTCCGCAGCAAGATCTGTTCTCCCATACAAACGTAGTTAGGTACGCTCTCATTTTAAAACGACTAGCTAAGCTAGGGGGGCATTATGAGGCAATGCCCTAGGTCGGGGTGTAGCAAAGGGGACCCAGGACAGAATTTTTGATGGGGGTGGTGTCATTATGACACCTATTTTTTATGATGCTATCGTATAGAAGACGCTAAAATAAGCATGTTTTATATGGGCAACTTTTCTCTAAAATCAAAAATGCTCTGAAACTTTGTACTTACAATAGGATAAGGTATATCTATGCCTGTAAGTTTTAAGTAGGTTCCTACCATAGTTAAAAAATACAGCAAATTTAAGTTTTTCGTACAAAACTTGTTTTTGCTCTATTTTTTTTTTATAAGCTGGAGCTAGGTATATAAACTAATTACAGGCATAGCAATACCTCATGTCATTGTATACTGTGCATTCATTACAATCCAACACGTACTCTTAGTTTTAAAATAGAACGAAACTCCGTTTGTATAGGAAGGTGAAATTCGACTAAGCTTGCTGTGACCTCTTAAGTAGGTACTATATCAGATTTAGTAAGGCCCACTTGCACCATTCCACTAACCCGGGTTAACCGGTTACACCTGGAGTTACCATGGTTACCAGTACAATTCAACACTGGGTTAACCAGTTTAACCGCTTAACCCCGGCTTAGCGGGATGGTGCAAGTGGGTGGTTCTATGTAGGTAAGTACCTAATGGTTATAGTTGCTGAATGAATTGACTGCTTTAGTTTTTAGTTTTAGTTAGTATGTATATTAGTATTAGATAGTTTTGTAGTAAAGATAGTAGTTTTTTTCACAGTTGCTGCTTTACAGATTGCAGAAGTGTTTATTTTCTACAGAGCATAAAAAGTGAGTATTAATTCAAATAAATAATTAGTAGTTTTTATAGTATGTAGTTTATGTAGTATGGTATTATTACTTCAAGTCAAGTCCAGGTTATTGTAATTTTTGGTGTTAATAAATTTTGGCAGGAGGCTGACTAAATTAGCAGTCCAATAATTATAGGTAATTACTATGATTATATTAGTTGTGTACTTACCTATTTGTATCAAACAGGTATGTACTGGCAGGATCATATTTTTTAGGGTTCCGTACCCAAAGGGTAAAAACGGGACCCTATTACTGAGACTTCGCTGTCCGTCCGTCCGTCCGTCCGTCTGTCACCAGGCTGTATCTCAAGAACGGTGATAGCTATATATCTATATCTATAGCTATATCTTAATAGCAAATGGATGTATGGTTAACTTTCGTCACACAAAGTAATCAATTAAGTTTTGTTTTAATTAAAGCCCTTAACTATGTACAATTTTTTGCAATCAACCCATTGACAGTTCATTTTTAGGGTTCAGTACCCAAAGGGTAAAAACGGGACCCTATTACTGAGACTTCGCTGTCCATCCGTCCGTCCGTCTGTCTGTTACCAGGCTGTATCTCAAGAACGGTGATAGCTAGACACTTGAAATTTTCACAGATGATGTATTTCTATTGCCGCTATAACAACAAATACTAAAAATTAAATAAAATAAATATTTAAGAGGGGCTCCCATACAACAAACTTGTTATACCTATATATACATATATATAGGTACGGAACCCTTCATGCGCGAGTCAGACTCGCACTTGCCCAATTTTTTTTATATATAGGTAGGGTAATACCTACCTATCTTTTTAACAATTTAAATTTATAAGTAGTTGTACCTCACATTGTACCTGGGTGAATCAACTTTTTTGTGTTGTTTACTCTGTCCCCGTTGTCCAAGTGACATCTTCATACAAAATGCTTAGGTTGTCCGAGGGACAAATTTTGCGTAACCATAGCAACAAGGTGCACTTAAAAGTTGATTCACCCACCTATATTTTTTGGATCATTTGATTTCTTCAATAAAAATATATTATATGTCTAGGGCGGTGAATACGTAAAAGTCCCAGATCGCAGGTGTTTGTCGCCCGAGCCGAAGGCGAGGGACATAAATATGCGATCTGGGGCTTTACGAATTACCGCCCGTGGTTTGTCTAAAGTTTTACTTCTTGCCTTGGTCGGGAAGTGAGATTTTCGTCCCGCGAAGTGGGCGTAAATCCCGCTTTACAGCTAAGGGTGACGTAAAAGTAATTTTTAGATGATTTTTAGGAACTTTTGAGTATTTGAATTTATAGTAATTCGTGTTTTTAGATATATGTATTTATTAACAGAAAAAATGGCAGAAATGTTTGCCAACTGCACGGCACGTCGGCAGGCCCAACTGGCCGGAGCCGCGCAACCGACCAGGCGCAACCGCGCACGTCAACTGATCCGAGCGGCCGCGGTCAATAACAATCTGCGGGCACTCGACGCGGGCATTATCACACTGCGACACTTCCTAGTCGCCGCCAGCACCCGCATACACGTCGGGGAAGCGGTCGACGTCCCCGAGATGGCCGAGGAGGTGGAGGTGGCCGACTGGGCGGAGGAAGTCTCCGACGCCGAGGAGGAGGTGCCGCTGCCTCCCGCGGCCCCCTTGCCGGCGCCGGCTGCCGCGCCGGTGCCGGCGCCGGCGCCCCCCGCGCCCCTCGCACCCGCGCCCCCCGCGCCCCCCGCCCCCGCCGGCGCGCGCTGCGGCGTGTGCCAGGAGGGGCCGCCCACGCGTGTGCTGATACCGTGCGGACACGTGTTGTGCGACGAGTGCATCGTCGGCGTACAGGCCTCCGGGCCGCAGCTGCGCGACAGGTGTCCATATTGCAGGACCCATATTGGCTCCTGCATTAACATATATTTATAAGGTTGGTCTAAATTCGCTACAACATTCTTGATGCGACTTACGTGAGTGAATAGGTAAATAACGAAAATGTACCTACTTATTGTTTCCACAATGTTTCAGGATTACGTGTACGAGTTGTATGACGAAGTCAGAGTCGTACGGAGATGGAGATGGAGAGACGGAGCATCTAGGTACGTAATTTCATTCGTCCATTCGGCTGTTCCATGAGAGTCTCATTTTACGAAAAACAACTAGGTAGAGTCTGTGCGGAAAGAAAATAAAAAGTTTCTGTCAAAAATGTCATTTTAGGGGCAAGCTTTTATAGCCGACTGTACTTTTCTTTGGATATCCATCAAATGCTCACTAAGACAATTCTAAAGAGCCCAACCTCGGTAGGATTGCTTTTTCTATTATAGAGTTCCTATGGCCACCTTCCGGCTCCATCATCAGATCAGCCCCATGGTACCATATTATTGTATTGTCATCAAAGTTAAGTAAGTATGCAAAATTTCAGCTCAATCGGTTGACGATATCTGCTTCAAAATTGAGTTGCAAGATTTCACCCGAACATACATACTTTAAACATACCATGCAAGCTAAATAAAAGCTTGTAATAGTCGTAGAATATATTGGAAACCCATACATTTTAAGGCTCTTCTCTTTCCGCACAGACTCTACTAATACGATACTAGATAAGAATTGTAACTTGTTGCAGCACGCGGTCGCAGCCTACGTGAGGATCATCACATTGAGCAGCGGAACTGGCAATCAGTTTATCAATTTTATCATCCCAATCTGGTGAGAGTCAAATCAACTATTTCGTGTATTAGGTTAGGTATTCTTCAAACTGGAAGGGTACAATGACAGGTGTCCATTGAATACAATTATGCGACATTTGGTATATATTGTATGGAGATGACACTTATCATCGTACCTTTCATTCCAACTGTCTACGTTCCAACAATACGATTCATAGACATACTAGACAGCGTAATGTTTATGAGGTGATCCGTTCGTTACTGCAATTATTGATGAAAATCTTATTAGAAATGATGTTTTTCAGTGGTTATTTGGTTGATTTCAATACTTTCTAAGTTTCTTTAAGTATAGGTACATTTTAATTACTGATAAAGATTTTCTTTTTTGCAGGCGCCGCGCGGAGAAGTCGCCGCATGTCATCGCTGAGTCAAGGACTTTCTCACATTTATTAGTCTGACCATTTAGTACTTACATGTAAATGCTTAACGTGTTGTTTAAATTATTTTATTGTTACAGGGGCTTCGCGGCTCTGACCGCTGAATCGCCGAGTCATCTTGTGTTAAGTATGGTTTTTTGTTTTTTATGTACTTATGCTTTTTTTAATGTTTAGATTTTTTTTACTTTTCATTTTAAATTTTTTCTGTGACAAAAAACATAAATAACTGAACTAAACTCACTTAGTCCAGGTATGTACGTTTTTTAAGCAGTGGAGGGAGGGATGGTGGGGAGCCACGTCAGGAAACCTCCTCGAGAGCCTAGGCACTTCCAATTCCTCTTGATTCTGTTGATCGACAGGAAACGGAAGGGTCTTAGCCGGTGCGCCCTGGGGGCAACGGTAAATAATTTCTTGTTGTGAAATACGAGGATTGTTTATCGGTGCTGCTAATGTCCTGATACGGGGGGTTGCGTCTTACTTAGCTTACAGATCGCCTTCATCCACTTTGGGTATCAAACAGCAAGTCCACATGAACAATCACTTGAAGCTTGGCGGGGGCCTGCCATAACTGACAAAAGGCGAGGGGGGAGGCTGTGGAGGTAAATTTTATTTCGCTCGTGGTCAATCATAGAATCCTTTCGCTAGCTCGTGTTTCAAATGAACACTCGCGGGTAAAATACAACTTTCTCCCCTTGTATAACAAATAACTATTTATAACTTACCTACTTATTTGCTTTTTTAAATAGTGAGGAAACCTGACAAATCCCAAAAATAAAAATAATAATAACTTTTGCCATAATTTTATTTTCTCCTCAGGTGTCACGCGGGAGAGTGTAGGTACACAGTCACTATCCTGTGTGAAATGAGGATCGGCGCGCCTGCACCGCCGCCACACCATTGCCGACCTACCTTCGCGCGCCTGCACGGCGTAAAGCAAGGCCACGTGTGGCCCTCGTCGTGTGTGCCTTTCACACCAATAGATTAGGTACGGTACCCCGCCTAGTATCATCCCCGCTTGGTGATTTCACTGCTCTAACAGCCTGCAGGCGACATCATCGTCACATGCCTGTTATCGAACGGGTATTGTCTCACTATAATTGATCTTGCTGCAGCAGAGCTTGCAGAGGAGGCAACCGTTTGCTTTATAGATGGGTAGATCTCTCGGTTTGGCATGCTCGTCACAACACCACAAAGGAGGTTGACAGTTCAAATCTGTCTTGTTCAACCAATTGATGGAGGCACGCATACGAATCACATATTACACTACCATCCTGGAGCTAATTGGATCAATTGTATATACTACAACGTATAATGTTTAATTAATGTCACATATATCTCCAAATAAATCTTAATATGAAAACCGTTACCGTGGCTCTAATGAATGAACCACGGTGACAGCATCACAACATGTATTTATTTTATTTATTTAAACTTTATTGCACAAAACAAAAGTCAGTACTAATGGCAATATATATGTACTTAAGAACACTACCGTTAGTAGCACTTTAGGTGTCCAGTTTACTCTGAACTAAATGGAGATCCGCTACGTTTACCTGGCTCCTTGTACCCAGCTCTACCCTTCTTCTTACTGACACACTGCGACAGACATTTTTTTGAACCTTTAAATCATTTTTTTTTTCAAACACAAACACAGCATAACAGTTTACACTAAGGCACTGTGAGTATCAAGAATAACAGACAAAAAACAAATGTAACTTAACACACACAACAAAACAAACAAAATTAACATTGGTAAACAATTAACGTAAACAATTTATTTGACAACGCGTTTGGCTGACTTGTAGACACCTGCCTACTGAGTCGGCGGTCCCGGGTTCGAATCCCGGCCGGGGCAAATATTTGTGCAAAATATTTGTTCTTAGGTCATGGATGTTATCTATATATGTATTTATATATTATGTATATCGTCGTCTAGTACCCATAGTACAAGCTTTGCTTAGTTTGGGACTAGGTCGATTTGTGTATGATTGTCTCTTAATATTTATTTATTACTAGCTGTGCCCCGCGGTGTTACCCGCTCATACCACGGGAACACTAAATTTATTCGGGATGAAAAGTATCCTATGTCCTTTCCCGGGTCTCAAACTATCTCCATACCAAAATTCATCTAAGTCGGTTCAGCGGTTTAAGCGTGAAGAGGTAACAGACAGACAGACAGACAGACACACTTTCGCATTTATAATATTAGTATAGTATGGATTTATTTTATTTAAAAACAGAAGATTCTCGAACATCATGTATAACTGGGTTATGTTTTATCTGATACCGATCCTATCATTTACAGGCAACCTCCAGCACCAGTCCGACCAGCGATACCGCCTGCGCCTGCGGCCCCGTCCCTCGCACCTTCAGGGCGGGCACCAGCGCTCTTTGCACCTCTGCCGGCGCCCTCCGTGAATTCGCTCCCGCCCGCGTATAGGCGTTCTTCAAAAACGGCAACCCGTGTTAGATATCTATACTCGGCGCGGCGAACCTTGATCCCTATGACAGCTGTCAGTTCACTACAATATCTGTCAAATGGTAACATTTTTGAGCTGTCAGTTCACTACAATATCTGTCAAATGGTAACATTTTTGACGGATACTGTACTGAACTGACAGCTGTCATAGGGATCAAGGTTCGCCGCGCCGAGTATAATTGACACGGTGGATCTAGGATAATATTTCGATACCTATCGTTGTATTCCCAATTGTCTCGTCCGTCCGGGGACAGATGGGAATATATACATTCATATAGATAACTCCCATCTGTCCCCGCTTCACATGTGTGGCGGCGGTCACGTGTCCCCCGCCGCTTCTGGTTTGTGTATGTTCAAGGTAAACTCAAAGCTACTGAACGGATTGTCATGAGGTTTTCACTTATCTATAGAGTGATTCTCGAGAAGGGTTTAGGTGAAAAATTTGTTAAGGTTTTGTGTAACCCGTGCGAAGCCGGGGCGGGTCGCTAGTTCTTAATAATTTTTAATTATAAAACTTCTTTTTATGAGTATTTCCGTTAACATAATTTTATTATTATTATTAATTTTGTTCCTGATTAAATTTGGTAGATGGATTGTATAAGTAACTTAAAGCGAGTATAGCCACGAAACTAGCGCCACTTCAGAAATAAAATCTCCTAAATTAGATAAATTTTCAATAGAGATGGGCCGACTATGGGTTTGGCCGACTAGCCGACTAGTCGGCCGCCTAGAAGGCCGACTAGTCGGCTTGGCCGATCGTGGACTTCGGCTAAGTTCGGGTGCAATCGAGAAACTTCGTTTCGCTTCGCCGTCGCGCCTATCCGCATGCGTTCGCGTCGTGACAAGTTAGTTTTGTTTACATTTTGCCGGCGTAGGTAAATATTTCATTTCGTGAGCAAAATAAATCAAAAATACAAAAAGTGATTAAACTATAGACTAGAGCAATTGATTTGTGTAATTTCATGTCTCGTTTTCCTGTGATCCATAAAGTGCCGACTAATCGGCACATTTTGCCGACTAGTCGCCGACTAGTCGCCGACTACAAATGAGGCCGGATAGTCGGCTTTCCCGACTAGTCGGCGACTAGTCGGTACATCTCTAATTTTCGATAATTTCCACCTGTTAGATTTAGATACTAGGGAAACGCCTATAATATGTATTAAATCATGGCACAGTCTGTATACAATTTCTCGTTGTGTAGTCGTCCCCAAAAACCTGCACAAAACTAAAACGGCCGCCTTTTGTTGTGCTAGTTTTTGGGAACAAGAACGACAAATTGTATACAGTGATTTAATACATATTACTTATAGGTGTTTCCCTAGTATATAACTGGCGGAAATTATTCAAAATTGATCTAATTTAGGAGATATTTTCGCGGCTATACTCGCCTTAATACTAAAATGTCGTTTTGTTTCCATGTTTGTTGGTTCATTTAAAAAGTAGGTAATGTGTATATCTATGCAATCGAAGTTACACTCTCATTTTATAATGTCATGCTGAACAGTAAACGGCTAAATAGCATGAATATTAAAGTATAATATGACTAATATGTCTAGAGTTAGACCAAAAAGTCTTGCAACGATTTTGATACCATACGCAATGCAAGTGTCATTTTATACGCCATAATTTCATAGGAGTATGACGTTTAAAATAACACTTGCACTAGTTGCACTGCGTGTGCTATCGAAATCGTTGCAGACTTATCTTGGTCTAACTTCGATGTATCAATTTTTAACAAGGGAAACCAGACAGAAATGTTACTTTATTGTTTATGCCAAGTTTCTATTAACTTGTCGTTTTTAAATGAGAGCGTCACTTTTGATTGTATAGCGGCCTCTTCGTTCATGTGATGCAAAAAAGTGACAAGAAAATAAAATATCTTTGTACAGTTGATGACAACTTTTATTGAAAACTGTTCCTATTTGAAGAAGAGAAGAGCTATTCGATAGACATCAAAACTAGTTGGACCTATGTATGCATATATAATAGGTACTAGCTTTTGCCCGCGACTTCGTCTGTGTGGAGTAAGTAATTTGGGTGCCTTAATTTTTTAACAAATCTGCTTTTAAAACCATCCTTTTTTTCACCCTCAAATAGGTCCACTATCAATTACCACTTCATTTTTTACACCCTTAAGGGATGATTTCGGGGATAAAAATTATTCTATATCCTTCCCCACAGCTCAAGCTATCCCCATGCCGAGTTTCATCTACATCGGTTATTGATTGTGAGTTCTGGGATAAAAAGTATCCTATGTCCTTCCCCGGGATTCAAACTATATCTATACCAAATTTCTAATAAATCGGTTCAGCGGTTTAAGGTGAAGACGGAACAGAGAGACACACTTTCGCATTTATAATATTAGTATGGATTTCAACTAAATCGGTTCAGCGGCTATGAGGTAATAGACAGACACTTTCGCATTTATAATATTAGTATGGATAAGTACAATGGCGTCGAAAATAAAATATCTGGCTGGCCCAGATGTACGGAATGTTCATTCGGTTTCTGTACGGAATAACAGATGTGAACGAGACGTCGCTCTACACATGCATAGCGCTGTCTCGCTTGCACATGTCCTTGCGTTCGGAAAATTCCATGGGTCTGCGGCCGGGGTTACTAAACGTATGCCTTCGGCCACATCAATAATTGAGCGCTCTAAATTAAAAAAAAAAAAGCCCACAAATGCATAAACTAGTGCCACAAATTGCTTTTGTTGCGTCGGCACCTCCATTTTATCAATAAATCGGTCATAATCGGCGGACCACTTCCATACCACCAAGGCGAAAATCTAAGTTCGCAAATTGCAGGCACCTTTTTCACTCTATCTGCTTATTTTTTGTGCATGGCAACATTATTGAATCGTAAACTTAAAATTCGTCGCCCATCCCTAGAATATCACTCTATGTGTCAAATATTTATAGTCTGTGGTCTGAAGCGGAAAGTGGTCGCCAATTATTGGGCTGTACATTATTGCCTCGGACCGAGCTTGTACAGCCAAATAATGCTCATCCCAATAATGCACGACCCAATAATTCGAATCCATTTAGTAGACGCCGATTATTGGCCGCACATTATTGGCCCGTACCGATAATGCTCGACCCAATAATGTACATCCCAATAATGTACAGCCCAATAATCCGCGTCCATGATGGTCGCGGATTATTGGGCTGTACATTATTGGGTTGAGCATTATTTGGCTGTACATTAGTGGTCCCCATCGGCCCAATGCCAATCCGTGGCAACACGGAACTATAAAAATCTTAAATTTTGAGCGCCACCTAATTAGCAGATATTGTACTACAAGCTAAGTTAATGGCAACACCGCTCACCGCAAACGTCAAGCTAACGCGTGGTAATTTCAAATGGTGTCCGTGTCATTTGCGTTATTTACAATTTGCTTCGTATAATTCGTATTAGTTTTGCTTTTTTCTAGTGTGCGTCCGCGTTGAGTTGAACATTCGTTCCTCCGAGGTGCTGTGCCGTGTTACAACACTTAGATCTATCGTAAATACGCGAAGTTGACAATAGTCCTCGTCGTATCGTAAGAAATACCAAGAACTTGTATTTTTGGTGAAGTTCCTGTGAGCATAGGCCAGTTTCTGCCGTGTTAAGGTAAAAGGCGACCTTTTGCTATGGAGCTCCATACGAAAAGGTCGCCTTTTAGCTTAGCACGGCAGCAGTTTGGACCCATAATTGTGAACAGTGAATTTCAATCATGTCACAAAAATCTTGCTGTGTACCTGGATGTCCAACGACTTCGGAAGACGGTAAGTAAAAAAGTATAGGTATTATTTTCATTTTTGAAATTATAATTTTAAAGCCAATGTTAGTCATTAAGTAATTAGAATCAGGACAGGGGCGTATTTTGAAATTTGGCGCCCCGGGCCTATTAGTTTCGCCGCCCCAGAAGTCAAGGAAATATTTAACGTTTTTTTTACATAATGGTAGTTGTGTCTATCAAGCACTTGGTTATAGCAAGTGTGTGGGTTGGGTCATAGGAAAAAAAAACATTATTGGCCATAACACAATGAGATGAAAGCGCGAGCCAAAGGCCTACCAAAGTACAGTCCATCAGTAGTATGGTATTTTTTAATTATCGTAAAGATTAAGCATTAAAAACCAATGACCGCAGCGTGGATCGATGACTCAAATAGCGCCTTTGATGATCGCGCAAAAACCCACTCGAGATGGATCACGGCCGATCCTCACCCCGTATCCTCACCGCGTATCATGAACGGAAGTGTGGACGTCACGCCGTCGCGATCATGCAACACTTTCCTGATCGCGAGTGTGCGGGGTACTGAAGATACGCGTATCAACATGGATTTCGCGCGAGCGTTGCATGATCGCGACGGCGCGACGTCCACACTACCGTTCATGATACGCGGTGAAGATACGCGACGGGGATCGGATCGGCGAAATGATACAAGTGTGGACGCAGCCTACAGACGCGCCCCGAAGATATTGACGAAACGAACTTACAAGCATGTTTTCGACCAAGACTAACTAGTTTAGTTTTTGATATTTTTCATGTTAGTTTTAAATTGTGGATTGACAAAAAAAAGGTGAGAAGTAATAGTTGGTTGAATAGCGCTAATACCAAAACAAAAGGAATCGGCCAGGGGCGCCTACGCCGCCCCTGTCGGTTTGGCGCCCCGGACTATAGCCCGGATCGCCCTTGGGTAAATCAAAATCAAAAATCAAAAATATTTATTAAGTTTAAAAGTTTGTGTTACAACATGAAGTGTTGGGACATTCCATTAAGCACAGTTTGCTTGTATCGGAACGACCCGCTCTTCCATCACTCAGAGATTTACAATAAACCAAATAAATACAAAATTACTTAGGTGCTATTACTATATCTACTTAACTAGAATGTATGTACAATTGTACAAGAGTGTGTGAATATGCATGAGTGAGTGCTTGTTAGGGTTCCGTACCCAAAGGGTAAAAACGGGACCCTATTACTGAGACTTCGCTGTCCGTCCGTCCGTCCGTCCGTCCGTCTGTCACCAGGCTGTATCTCAACAACGGTGATAGCTAGACAGTTGAAATTTTCACAGATGATGTATTTCTATTACCGCTATAACAACAAATACTAAAAATAAAATAAAATAAATATTTAAGGGGGGCTCCCATACAACAAACTTATTATAGATTATATATATTATGTATAGGTACGGAACCCTTCATGCGCGAGTCGGGCTCGCACTTGCTCAATTTTTTTTATTATTACTTACATTTAGACAGTTTGATTATGTTAATATATTTTCAATTCATTACATTACATTTATTATATTTATATTTATATATACGTTATTTACGAGAGATGTTTTAGGAGTGCCTCTGTTTCCTCGTAATTTAAATTCATGATCCACAAGGTCACTGCTTTTTTACAATTGTGAAGCTGCATTGGGTAAATATCAAGATGGACATCAATGTAGTTATATAGGTAGGCAGGCAGCTTGTGCCGCGAACTGTTTCATGGCGAAACAAGATTTAGTAAGAGGGATTAGTAAGAGGGATAGGGGCTACTTTGGCTTTTCTTCTGCGCATAACAGTCTGCGGCACATAGCTTAGAGTTCTATGAAGTTTAATCACGCTGAGTACAATATACAACTTACGCAATGAAAGGAGTTCACATTCTCTGTAAAGATCTGTTGTGGGATATCTAAAAGGTTTGTTGAAGGTTACTTTAAGTAGACATCGTTGCGCCCGCTCTACTTCAAGGAATTTAGTTTTGTTTGCACCACCCCAGACAGGTATACAATAAGTCATTATTGATTGTGCAAGAGTAATATAAACTTGTTTTAAGAGTTTGTATGATGCCACATGTTTTAAAATTTTAAAGATCCAAATTAATTTCCTAATGCGCCCATTTAGGTGCTCTATATGATCATGCCAGGACAATCTATGGTCAAATACGTCCCTGAATCAAGATCGGACTGGGCCGGAAGGGCAAGGAAGTCAGAGACTTTCATAGAGTATTGGGTTCTCAAGACTACATCTTACTTTTACTTAGTTACTGTTCCTTGCTGCCTATCGGCCACTTCTCTGTTGAAAGCCAATTAATTATGTTTCTGAATTTTGGCTGGAAATGAAAACTGACATTGATACTCATCCTTACGTTTTGGTTTTATACAGTATTTTTGTTATTTTATTCACAGGTGTGCCTCTACATCGGTTTCCTAACCCGGAAAGAAATGAAGAAAAGTTTAAATCCTGGATTACCAATATTGGTGGAGAGCTGACTGCATTGGATCATGTTACCGTCGTTAATAATAGACGTGTCTGCCGTAGACATTTTGAAGACTGCCATTTATATCCAAAGAACAGACTCTGCAAATTAGCTATTCCCGTTCTTCATATTCCAGGTAATTTATATACCTAAGTACTACAGTTGAAGAAACTAAATTCACTGTAGCAATGTGGAACCTTATTGCTGAAAATTTCATATTGACATACCATACCATACATCTGCAAAAGCAATCATTTGAAATGGATTATGATAAAGTTCTACAGAGGCAAGCAATTCAGTTTCTTCATTATTTATAAATAAATAAATATTAAGGGACAATCATACACAAATCGACCTAGTCCCAAACTAAGCACAGCTTGTACTATGGGTACTAGACCACGATATACATAATATATAAATACATATATAGATATCATCCATGACCCAAGAACAAATATTTGGCCCGGCCGGGATTCGAACCCGGGACCGCCGACTCAGTAGGCAGGTGTCTACCAACCGAGCCAAACGCGTCGTCATTTACGATCAGATGACCGACTTGCTCGTTTATCTTCCTCTTTGTATAAAAAAAAAGAAAAAAAGACGAATTGGTCATAGTCATATATAATTCTAAACCTCATGCATGTGGCCAGTTTTTAGGGTTCCGTAGCCAAATGGCAAAAAACGGATCCCTTATGGATTCATTCAAACCCATACATGTGGGGTATCTATAAATAAATAAATAAATATCGGACAACCTCACACATATCGATCTAGTCCCAAATTAAGCTCAAGAAGGCTTGTGTTATGGGTACCAGACGACGATATACATACTTATATAGATAAATATATACTCAAATACATAGAACAACCATGACCCAAGCACAAATATTCGAGTTCATCACACAAATATTTGCCCTGACCAGGATTCGAACCCGGGACCGCCGGCTCAGTAGGCAGGTGTCTACAAACCGAGCCAAACGTGTCGTCAGACACTATATCTATGAATATGTTTTTATAAAATGACCACACACTGCGTAAGTTTTGCTTAGGGGCAGGGCTCTGCTTATAATAAATGGTAATGTATTTTATTGAAATAATGAATAATATTTAATGTATTTTAATTTAACGACATGTAACTTTTCTTACGAATAAAGATGATTATGATTATGATTATTATACTGGTTTTAATAGCTACAAACGTTTTAGCGTATATTTTGTACGGAACCCTCAGTGCGCGAGTTCGACTCGCCCTTGGCTGGTTTTTGTTTATAATACAAATATGTAAGATGTAAATTATTTTTAACAGGTAGACCAGAAGTCCAAGGTTTGCGAGAGCAACTGGTTGCTGCAGAAGATAATGCACCAGAACACGTTCAACCAACATCAAGTGCTCAAAGGATTCGATCAATTCAAACAGGTCTGTTATTAAAAGAATACATTTTTAGTTAAGTAAAGTGAATAAACCAAAACAAATTTACATACACCCATGTATGTACGATATTGACTCTAGGATTAGACCCTAAGTCACCCATACTCTGTACTTCTATACAGACCACATAATACATGTTGTAGCTTTATTTAGATTTTCTGTAGTGATATTTGCCGAAACTCCCATCTCCCCCACGTGAGATTCGGTAAGGTTCGGCTCGACCTGCCCTTCTAAATGCGTCACGTAATTTATAGATACTTATACTTACAATACAGCGATATATGCAAATTGAATGTGAAACATCACCAATAATTCTGTATAGGAATAACTTTTACTTATATGTATTTTAAAAATGAATGTTTTTTTATAGAACCACAAAGAAGTTATGAGGAGACACAAAGACAACCTGATAAAACTCAAACATTTGGTTCCAATTGCAGTGAAAGAAAGAAAACTCCAAGAAAAGGTATGTCTCATAATAGTTTGCTTTGTTCCTGTAATTTCCCTGGTTATGCTTATTCTTCACACTGGAACAAAGCAGTGACAACACAGCTTTGAACTGTTTCCTTAGTAATAAAACTATTATTATTTTACAGGTGTTCGGGTATCCTTAGCACAGCACAAAGAGTTCAAATTACTCCTTAGAAAGCTACGGACGGCTGAAAAAGAAAAGGCTTCCTTCAAAAAACAATTAACTATGGCCAAAAAAATGACAAAAACAGCTGCATTTAACATAGTGTCGAGGAAAATGTCAGTGTCTACTAAGACATTTTGCCAAATGCAAGTCTTGCAAAGTGGCAAAAAACAACGAGGAAGGAGATTCACACTAGAAGAAAAAATATTGGCCCTGTCTCTCTACAAACCGTCCCCAAAGGCATACAGGCTATTAAGAAACTTATGCGTTTTGCCTAGTAGAAGGACTCTGCAAAATTTACTACAGAAAATTCCATTAAAAGCTGGAATCAATGACTTGCTCTTTGATCATTTAAGGAAGAGAGTAAGCAAGATGCCGGAAACACATAAATATTGTATGTTGTTGTTTGACGAGATGGCAATCGGACCAGGTGTGGCATATAACAAAAAAAGAGACGAACTGACAGGGTTCGTCGACAATGGAGAAGTAAAAACAACGGAATATTGTGATCATGTGCTGGTTTTTATGATTAGAGGAGCGATAAAAAAATTCAAACAACCAGTGGCATATTATTTTTGCCGTGGAAGCACCAAAACAGTTGAGCTAAAAACTCAAATTGTCACTGTGATAAAAAAACTCCAAGCAACGGGGTTAAAAGTAATAGCCACTGTATGTGACCAGGGGACCTCCAACATAGCAGCTGTCAACCAATTGATAAAAACTACTAAAGAAAAATACTTACGAGGAGGCGAAGAATTTAGAGAAGAAATATTTGAAGTCGAAAGTGAAAAGATTTTTCCTATTTTTGATCCGCCACATTTGATGAAAGGGATCAGAAATAATTTAATTACAAAAAAATTAAAATATTTCATGAAAGGAAAAGCACGAGTTGCTAAATGGGAGCACATTGTGGCCTTATATAATAGAGCTCCTGGATATAAGGGAGTGAAACTGGTACCGAAATTAACAGCGCAACATGTGTTTCCGGACCAAATACCTAAAATGAGGGTAAAACATTGCACTCAAGTATTTAGTAAATCTGTTGGAGTAGCACTTGGATACATGGCAGGTACCTATGCATTTTTTCTGTATACTCCGGTAAATTAATTTTGCACTTACATACTAGTTAAAGAAAATTAGTTTCAAATGTATGGAAAATTTGGCAAAATTAAAGGACAACTTTTATCTATCGGGATATGTAGGTTATAGAGCAAAGTTAAATTTTATCTATTCTCCCCCCCTCCCCGGGGCGAGCGTCACCCCCCGCGCCCTCGAATGTGTCCCGGAGCGCGGTATTTTCCATTTCAAAAGAAAACCGTGAACGATACAAAGTGTGTAGGAACAAAATAATCCTTGATAAATTTGCCATAGGTATTACTGTTTCGCAGGGTTCGATTTCATTGTTACCAGACAGTAAGAAAAATAGGGTCCTGTATACTAAATTACTAATACGAATTCATTCTGTATATACATTAAAATCCATATTACCCTAAACGAAATCAGGGCCATTTGGGTTACATTGGTAAAATGAAATGCTATTTAAACGGCATCCTACATTAAATTTGTTTTATAATGTCTAAGTCTTGCGAAAGTGAGTTTGTTTGTTTGTATTAGTTACGCTACTTTCACAACCAAACCGCTGAGCCAATTTAAATGAGTTTTTGCATAGGGATTGATGGGACATTGGAAAAGGACTTAGGCTACCTTTTACAGCGATAACCGAATTCTACGCAGATGAAGTCGCGGGCAACATCTAGTTGACAATAAAACTGTACACTTTGATACAGTACGAATTGAAAAACTTTAACATACAAATAATGACCTCCAAATTTTTACTTGTACATGTACATTTCAGAATGTCATATTAAGAGTCCGAGACCCTTTGATACTATTTTTCCAAAGTTACATTATTGTTGTTGTTTTATTACAGAATCTGGAGTAATGGAAAACAACAGCACTGATACAGCAGATCTGCTTATGTTCTTCGACAATTTATTCGACAGTGTGAATGGGAGTTACAGTCAAGTGCGACAAGGGAAGATTTACCGGACTGCAGTAACTCCTACTTCGCCTCATCATAAACTGTGGAACGAAAGTATGCCTGTCCTGAAATCAATGAAATTTGAAAACGCCAGAAATCAAGGGGTAGTGCCGTCTGTGTCGAGCTGGATCAGAACTGTAAATAGTTTTAAATCTATTTCCAAACATTTAAGTTCAAAAGGAATGAATTCCTTATTGCTGCGCAACTTCAACCAAGATGCATTGGAAAACTTTTTTGGATCAATTCGAGCTCAAGGATGCAGTAATATTATGCCTACTGCTACTGCATTCGAAGGTGCTTTTAAAACATTGCTGATAAATAACATTTCATCTTCACACTCAGTTGGGTCAAACTGTGAAAAAGATGATAGTTCATGTCTACAATCTTTAAAGGGTCTTTTACTAAAACCTATGGAGACCAAGACACCGACTGAATGTGAAGATGAAATTGATAGTGCTCATCTGTTCATAGAGCTTTTAGATATTGAGGAGCTATTAAAAAGCAGGCTTCCTGAGCACATCGAAAGAAGCGCAGCAATAGGATATTGCAGTGGCTGGCTGGCAAGACTAGCAAAAAAACACATGTATAAAAACTGTGAGACCTGCCAAATTGATATAGAGGAGAGAGAACTTCTGCCTTTTCATAAACTTATACAAAAAAAAGAATATGAGGGTAAAAGGTGGCTATGTTATCCTACCAGAGCATTGTTCGATTTCTTTGCCCAAGTGGAACACATTTGCTTGGAAATCCTCAAAACGCATAGCAATATACGAAACATTTCCAACTATATAAAATTAATAATAAATACAAATATAAATGTTGCATTTTTAAATTGCACAAGACATAAAGAATTATTGGGTAAATATTTACTTGATAAAAGCACAATGTTTTTCATACATAATTGGTGCAAAGACGTCAACAATGTCCTCGTCGGCAAAATTACATTTTGGGATAGCAATGACCCGATGAAAGTAAAAGCAGCCAGCCACTTTTTAAAAAATAAAGGGCGAAATAGAAAAAGAACACATGACGTAACTTCTGCCTTCTGACGTAAGGCCGGGTATCCCTCAAGGATCAGCCCTTGGAAATGTATGTATGTATGTAAACACTTTATTGTACATAAAAACAAGAAAAACACATTACAAAAGAATAAGCATGTACAAAGGCGAACTTATCCCTTTAAGGGATCTCTTTCAGTTAACCTTTGAGCAAATGAGTGCTAAACAAATGTAAATGGTAGACAAACCAAGCAACATGTACAATACAAAGGAGTAACTATAACTATACAATAATACACATGAAAATGCAAAAACGAACAGAGAGAGAGATAGGTAACAGTCAATATAATACATATTACATAATATCTATATAAATACATATACATAATATTCAACATAAATAAAATTATAATTATAACAAAAACAGCAACCTGATTAGGTTGATTTGAATGAAATTCGTGAAATGTCTTATTCACGCTTAGAATAATAACGCCTAGAAACCCAGTTCACGCGCAACGGTGAGGCCACTAAAAGTTAGCCAGAAATGGCTAAAAGCGTCGATCGGCTTGTCAGTTGCAAGGACGCGTGACAGGTGTAAAGAGCTCCCGCATTTTCAGTTATTATGATGGTTTGTGCAGTGATAGGGTGTCACAATGCATCTGATAAAAAGGATAAACATGCTAAGACAACATTTCACTCGTAAATATTATTCTTTAACTCGTAATTTTACGTAAAACAGTAATCAATATCTCATATTTTCTATAAGCGGCATGACAACGTAGTGTTTCCATAGTAAGCTCCTAAATTACACAAAAACACAACGTGTTGGGGCTCGTCACAAATGTCTTGATGATGAGTTGACGACTGTGCAAATAAAAGTGTTACGCCGGTGGATTAGGTCAAAAACTTCGAACGTCAATTTCAGTGCTTGAGAAAGCGTTTTCAGCTGGCTGAAAAGTCATTTCAGGATTTGACCATACCTACCTACTAATTACGATTTTATTTATTTTCAAGTGACATTGCAAATTAATAATAATAAATATCAAAAACCTGTTTAATGTATTTAATAGTGTTTGGTCCAACTCTCCTTAAAACTAGCCGACTTTGATCTCGACACACGCAGCTTTCGATTAAAGCAAACCGCACTCGGATGCAAGCGTTTGAGCAATACGATGCAACACAGACATACAAACTAAGTATAACACCACTCTTTTTTAAACTGATGTATAATTAAAATGAAAATATAATAATGAAAATAAACGACATCCCAAATTCAAAATGTTTTATATTCTATTTTTTACTGTCTTACAATGAGAATTTGGGTAATTTTTTGAAGTTAAACATACACCCCTTCTGTTTTTTAAGATTTAGGATGATATAGGTATTTCCTACTCAGAATCCCGAGCACTTTCGATCTAATTAGAAAAAAAAATGTTTCAGTATTTTGTCGTTCCATTCTTTTACATTATAACCTACTATAGCGGTAACGGAATGGAAAATCAAAAAATATATGAACCTTTTTTGGGCACTTTTTAGTTAGTCTGACGTTGAATTTCTTCTTTAGAGCAGGAGTAAATCAATGTTTGTTTTAAAGACGATTTTTGACGGCGTTACACGCATAAAGCCGAAGTCAGGAGTTTCGCTTGATCGTTGTTCCAGTGAAATGTATGTACAACTTCAAAAAATGGCCCAAGTTCTCATTGTAAGACAGTAAAAAATAGAAAATAAAACATTTTGAATTTGGGATGACGTTTATTTCCATTATTATATTTTCACTTTAATTATACATCAGTTTAAAAAATAGTGGTGTTATAGTTTGTATGTCTGTGTGGCATCGTATAGCTCAAACGCTTGCATCCGAGTGCGGTTTGCTTTAATCGAAAGCTGTGTGTGTCGAGATCGAAGTCAGCTAATTTTAAGGAGAGTTGGTCAAGGCATTTACTAAAAATGCTTGTAAAAATAACAAGTAATACTAAACTCTAAGCTTTTAGAGCTTAAACTCGCGTGAATGCAATGATACATGTGATTACACTTCATATACCTGAAATAAATTAGTATGAAACATCACACTCAGTGCGACATGCATGTACATTAATTTACCTATCTCTCTAAGTAATGGGCATTCCACTATGAAACTCATAGTGTATTATAAATATACCTTTGACTATATTTCGGTGTAAAAAAATAAAAAATAAAAATGGACGAAGTGATAAAAAAAATACTTTGAAAATTTCACTTCCGGTTTTATACATGTTTTTTTTATTAATTTCAAAAAAATATTTCTTTATTAAAAATAGCATCTAAAAACCTATACAAAAGGCTAAGTTTCATATTCATTTGTATTATTTCCCCAATCGAAAAACTAAATCTAAAAAGTCGGAATTTTGATTATGATTATTTTTCAAAGGCCCATAACTTTAAAAATAAACATCGTAGAAAAAAATATTCTGTGTCCGCTTTCATACCTACTAGAGGTATGAATAACCTGCATATGAACAAATTTCCTGATCTCACTTTTTTTTACCTGTCCGCTTCATATGAAATGCCCCACATTACACTTATCACGTCGTGCTCAGGAAGCCTGCTTTTTAACATCTCCTCCATTTATAATGGATTGGAGTCTAAAAGAGAATCGTGTCGCTGTAATTGCATTGCACAGATGTGGGCACCCGCCAAACATGATTTGAAAGTTGATTCAAAATCTCAAAACCAACGAGGCCATCATCCCTCTTATGTGATGATTTGGCTGGGTGTGTCATACTCAGGGCTAGACACAGGTTCATTTCTGTGAAAAAGGTGTGAAAACTGGGGCTAAAGTTTAAAGATATCACATTTTTTTTTGACCAGTCATTCTGACGTCAGGATGTTTGGACAAAGTTCATATTTTGCGAAGGACGCACAATTTTCATGTTAATTACTAACCAAAATTTGCTACCTACATTTAGCTTAAAACCAACCCTGCAGCGTTACAGTTCAAAAAGTTTCGCGTATAATTATTTTTTGACTACTTAGCGCCTGACACAAACATAAATACACCACAGATTTGGATTGCTCTGCTGATACGCACAGGCGTTCATGTTGTAAGTAGTCCAAAAAATAATTATACGCGAAACATTTTGATCTGTAACGCTGCAGAGTTGTTAATGCATTAAAGTCTGTTTATTTTGCACATTTTCATTCAATTATGTCATACGGCAAGCGCAGCGTAGGACGTCCACCTACAAGATGGACAGATGACCTTATAAAGGTCGCCGGAAGGCGCTGGATGCAGGTCGCTCCCAACCGGTATATATGGAAGTCCAAAGGGGAGGCCTATGTTCAGCAGTGGACGTCCTATGGCTGAGATGATGATGATGATGATGTCATACGGTACTGTTTTTGGGGAAATTCCACTTTTGAATTTTGATAAACCAAAAACGAGCACTTCGAATACTGGCCGGAGTAGAACCCAGGTATTCTTGCAGGGATCTCTTCATAAAGTTCCGCATTATGACTCACTTTATATATTCGAGGTATGAATGTATGTACGAAATAATTTGTCAATGTTTGCACGTGTTTCTATGAACATCTACCCGACAAGTTGCGAACCGAGGCATCAGACGAGAAGTTCAAACATCAATTGAGAAACTTTCTATTGGATAATCCATTATACTCAGTAAAATGAGTACATGGATAAATAATTTATATTTTATTTTATATTGTTTTTGGTTTCTTGTAGTAAATTGTAGTAGCGTGGTCAGCACCTCTTCACTGGGGGCCTTGTCCTTGAGCACCACTTCCTTGTTCCCTGTCCTTGGCGGCGCGCACCATGCATGCGCTCCCACCCCCCGCCCATGTACGGGGCGCCCGGGGGTATGTAGCGCCAGCGTATCTGTCGTTGTGACGCCTCCTCTTGACACGCTGCAGCTGCGGCGGCGGCGGCTCATTGCAGTTCGTTGTCGGCGGCGTGAAAGTTCGTCCCGTGATCCGACCATATCTCCGTCGGACATCCTCGTCGCGCGATGAAACGTCGCAGGGCCATCACCGCAGAGTCCCCACTTAAGCTCGGCACGACTTCTAGATGTATGGCGCGTAGAGTCAGACACGTAGATGTGTGTTTTCACGGTGATGACGTCATTGACGAGTTCAACGGCCAGTGTACGGAGTCGGCTGTGCGGGGTAGTGGGGCGCCCCCGTCGTAGGGCGGCGACCTCTTCGGCGAATGCAGCGCGTTGCACTTCTCGTACTATTATATTTTCGGCTTCTAATAGGTGCGTTGCGTCGAGCGTTATATATTTTCTTGTATGACGAGGTTCCGCCGGGTGCGCTGTGGGGCGAGTAGCGGGTCGCTTCGTCGACGTGCGCCAATCTTCGTCCGCCTGCTTGGACGTGGCGGTTGTGATTTCCGCCGTGTCTCCCGTGACCGACGCGCGACGTCCGTGTATTCGCCGTCGTGGAGTCCCCCTGATCTCTCTCCCGGCGAGGTAGTCTCCGATCCTGCTAGTAGCGAGATCAGAGACCGACCCTTGCCTTGCGATCTTGTAACGGGCATGTTGAATTTTCTTTCTTGAATTTTCTTTTTTGAATTTTCTTTCTTGAATTTTCTTAGTGGAATTTTCTTTCTTGATTCGGCTTCCGAAGGACCATGATATACCCCGGCGCTACCTCCCCTCTGACGCCCGTCAGTCTGTGGGATGTCGTCGTGCTGTTACGATCTAATCTTATAACTTAGTACTTATCCAAGTACTCAGCTATTCTATTGGGGAATGAAATGCAGTCAGGGTAATTATTTATTGTCTTAACCTATCCTACTTAAACCTACAATTTATTTATTTATTACAACTAAGTAGTAAAGCATCATGTTATTCTTACAGGCTAATAAACAACAACGAAACGTAAATTTTATTGAACATAAAATACCTCTAGATAATAAAACAAAACATAAATTCTAGTTGGTATTTATAGTTTTGACAATCCCTAAATGCATGTAAATTGTCTTAGCGTAATTTATACTGACATTTTATATTATGAAATAAATAAATCTAAATCTGACAAAACATTCAATGTATAATTTTAAGAAATGTTCTAACAATATATTTGACGGCGGCGTCGTCGTGCTCGCATTTCCTATTGACCGCCAAGCGGTCTAGCAATTTACCGTGCCACTGACGCCAGAGTAAAAAAAAAAGATGTGCCCCAAAATCAACAGGGATTGAAAAATACTTGTAGCGGTTAGAATTACAAAGTTTTTGATCATTGAAATTTGGACGGCTGTGGCCGACGTGGCGTCAGGGGCACGATTTTTTGTTGACGGCCACAGCCGACTGTGGCGGTCAAAAGGTTAATAAATTACCTTACGTGGTAAACAGGTGTAAACAGCAGCTGCACCTGGCCAGACCGATCAGGCCACTGTGACGTCACGACCTCTGTCGATAAATTGCCCTACCAGGGTTGGTGGGGACATTCTTGCTTGCGGCCTGGTCGCGTGCACTTGTTGTCCAAACCATGGAGTAGTATTGTCGTTTAATTATTAGTTATTTAAGGAGATTACTGTTGTTTTAAAGTAAATGTAAATTACGTGTGGTAAAATAAAACGAGGTCACTAAGTAGACTGTTTTTCTATTTGACAAGGTAACCTTTTAACACCTTTATCGGACCATCCCCGACATATTTTAAGAAAAAAAATGTGTTATTTATTACTACTTCCTCCCGTTTTAGATTATCTCAGTGTTTAGGAGAGTGCTTTAGCA
This sequence comes from Apotomis betuletana, assembly GCA_932273695.1. NCBI lineage: Eukaryota > Metazoa > Arthropoda > Insecta > Lepidoptera > Tortricidae > Apotomis > Apotomis betuletana. The sequence goes on along the minus strand of OW026318.1, from coordinate 6,615,808 downwards.
GAAACGTGTAAATGTAAACGCAACTTGCCTTAATACGGTTCTAGTTGCCTTTCAATTAGAATGAAAATAGAATTGGTTTCTATTTGCACTCTCCTAAAGCACTCCCCTAAACAATAAGATAATCTAAACCGGGCTTTAATGTGAACGTCTCGGTAGTGTTAGTGTGGGCCGATTTTGTTTGGCGTCTTTAGCCGGGTACAGCAGTCAAGCTGCCTCGTTTGTTTGCTGCGTCGTGCAGATATAATATACGGTGCGAAGCCATCCGTTCGACAAGGCTGGTCAAATGGGGCATAGAATAGTACATTACACACCTACGGCGGTGAATTCGTAAATTTCCCAGATCGCATATTTATGTCCATCGCCTTCGGCTCGGGCCACACCTGCGATCTGGGACATTTACGAATTCACCGCCCAAGGTCTGTAATGTACCTACTATCACTGTTCTAAATGGGTATAGGTATACATACATACTAGCTCTATATGGTATACATACATACTAGCTCCATATATATCTCAAGTTGTGGTAGCTACCAACTAGATGGCGCTCTATTCAAGGATTTTAAATATGGCTGAGTTGCCAGTCTATACCCTATGTTACATTGTAGTCTTTGCCAATGGGCAATCCACAATGTGTGACGTCGACGGGTGTACCATTGTCAAACGGTAGTTTGGATACCAGTATTTTAAGGCATAATTTTTTGCACGGTCCACAAAATGTACTATGGGCTGCACAAATGCATTGTGAATGGAATTAATTCATTCAGAAATGGGCCATGTAATTTTGCAGCTCATTGTATGTAATTGTGATACTAGTATTGTACTTGCTTTGCTATTCTAGTTCCATGCAAATATATTAGATTCTGGCAATACCAAAAATAACCAAGGTAACCGCGCTATTTACAAAATATTGAAACGAACGACAGGCAAATGAAATGTTAATATTTCTGTCACGTAAAATATATAATATATTAACATGTTAAAACCTTTGAATTGTAAATCGAAACTAACAGAATTAAAACTAAATGACGAGGAACTGCGTCAACAAGCTAAAAAGATTCTTCGTAAAAAGCAAGTAAATCAAAAGAGGATAACCCATTTATTTTTGCATGAGAAAGGCCTCACCGAAATAGTAAGTTGTTATTGATTGTGTTTCAGATTAGACTTAGTTAGTCCTATTATTATTTTTCCTTAATAAAGTTAAAAACTTGTTGTCCATAGCCTGTACCGAAAACTCCAAATCACATTATATACGCATATTACCACAATAATCAACTAGCATCTATTACAAATCTCGACCTTTTATATAACCTAACCCATTTACACCTTCAATGGAACAACATTACCAAAATCCAAGGTCTGGACAAATTATGCAAATTGAAGAAGTTATACTTAAACAATAACAAAATTAGTGTGGTTGAGAATTTGGAAACTTTAAAGTATTTAGAAGAACTTCATATAGAAAAACAGGATATAAGTAGTGCTGATGGACTTTGCTTCGATCCAAGAACTATGATAGCTATTGGGGTAAGTCTTATCATACCCATGGATATCGCAAACAATACGCACTCGAGGCGGTGGTAATTATTTTTCTTTTATGTTTTAGTCTTCGCTACGAATTTTGAACGTATCACAGAACAAAATAACAGATGTCGCATGGGCTAAACCTCTTCGTCGACTTGAAGTATTGATAGCTAAGAAGAATAACTTACAGGATTTTTCTGTGAGTATTGCAGAAGAGCTGATGGTATATTGCCTGTATTTAATAAACTACGAGAACACGTTTTCCTTTCTTTAAAAAGGGATTTATCAGGATTTATTCACGTGAATTAAGTAGTTTTCAGTAGGCGATAGATCGATAGAAATATCCAGTGACATAAAACTTTATATGTACACTACCCTCATTTCAGCACAATGTTATATATATAATTTTCTCATCTCATTTAGGAGGTTGCAGATAGTCTCTGCACGTTGGTATCTCTAGTAGATGCGAATTTCTCGGGTAATCCAATGACTAAGAAACATCGGTATAAAGAAACAATAATAGCAAGATGTTCACAATTGCGTAAGTAATCTCTAAGTTTATCAACAGTACCTACCAACAATACTAACATCATGTTCATGTACTTATTAACTGCTGCTTAGTTTTAAATGAACTTGAGAAACTAGGTTCTTACGACAATCCTGCCATTCCTTTTCAGGAGTTTTAGATGATGTAGTCCTTCACACTACATCCAAAACCTTCCTTCGAAGTTTTGACAAAGCCATACGCCTACGGCAAATGCACGAGAAAAATAAACTTAGTATGACAAAAGAAGGCGCTGATGAATTCTTTGAACTCAATATGTTACAAGGTCCTAGAGCACAAAGTGCTATTACCGTTTCGGAGTCAGAGGCAAACCGAAAACCAAATGGTTAGTCAATCTTAAAATAAGCATTGTAAGCCAATTAATTTCGGAAGGAAAATGGTAATGAAAAACAATGTTAACTTTAAAAAATACTTTACTCATTTCATTTCAGTAAACGTATTCGACGCCACCTACGACTTATTGCCGCGTGCTTTTTGGAATACTAAACCATTGCCGTCTTCCAATGAAAAAATAGATCGTCCGACGGTATCACAACCCGAGGTTAAAGAAAAAGAACCTGCAGTTGATGCCTTCGGAGTACCAATTAAAGGGATATTGAAGAAACCGATGCCTATGAAATATATTTAACCTGTTTTGGTTCTGACACTTGCTGCAAGATGATTGACGCATTGATATTTGTTTCACTTAAAGATTCCGTTGTCACTTCATCTTGAAATCCTAGTTTTAGGAAAACAATGCTTTTAATGAAAAATATTGCAAAATTAACATTTTTTTTTTCAAGTTTTCCTACCTTTTCAGTATCTAATGTATAATATAATATGCATTACTTAACATTTATTTTTGGAGTTATATTAAGCATTTGTTAATTATTTTTATTCGATTTGCCATAGGTCAAAACTCAAGAATTCAAACTAAAATAAAAAAAAGCATGTGTCACTGTCATTGTTCGTAAAATTAATTTATAGGTTATGTTTACAAAAATGTTCTGTGATGTGATGTATATTTTAGAAATAAATTGACTGAAAAAAGTCATGACTAGTAATATCATTTCTGATGCGTTTGATGTACTTCATGAGGAGTCATCAGGTAATTAAAATTATAGCAAATTTTATACTGAAGTTAATTGAAAGTTTATCATAATATACCTTTGATAATTTGTAGATCTATATCTTGGTGAGAGCTTGCCAGAGACACGACTATTAGAGCCTCTTCAGTTCTTTAGAGATTATGTGTCGAAGAATATTCCCGTCGTCATCCGAGGCGGCTGTGCTACTTGGCCAGCCACTAACAAATGGAGTGCGGATTATTTTAGGTAAGAAAGTTTTATGTACACGTAGGGCTGTCATCTCTGAATTTCCCGAACCCGAACAAAGACTTTAAAAAACCCGGACATCTGGCGTAAATTGCATTGTTTCCCCGGAAGCATCCGAAAATAATATTATTAACACTTTGAACATCGAGGACCCGCTCCGTGGGCACTGTCCTCGTCCTCGTAGCGTGTTTCCGCTACATACGCATTTCCCCATGTTATCGGCTACGCGCGTAGTGCTACGATACGGTTGTGAAAGAGTTAAAAACAATCGCTTTTTTATTTTTCATTCACTCTAAAGTGTCCCTGGATACTTTTTGATAACCCCCCAGACACCCCCGAACTGCCTTAAAATTAGAAAAAATCCAGAGAAACCCAAACAGATGGCAGCCTCTCATTTTAAATGGATACGTGCATTTATTTATGTTAAAAAATGTAGCAAAAATATTTAAATAAAACAATTTAAACTGATTCGACCTTTGATGAGGAGTAAATGAATTTTTCGTTTCAGGCAAACAATGCCAGATAAAAAGGTGACAGTAGCTGTCACCCCCAACGGGCTAGCTGATGGCATAACTACAAATGATAAAGATGTAGAGTATTTTGTGATGCCTTATGAAATGGAGATGACTATGGCTGAGTTTTTACATTATTTAGATGAAAAGAAGTGAGTCTGTCTATACATTGAATACATATAATTTACAAATAATCAGTTAATTAACACAAATTATAACAGGTCCATGATATGACTTATTAACCTTCATAATCAAATGTTTCAGGGGGTTATGTGTACACACCGCGAGTATTAAGTCATATTGCAAACTGTTACGGGCAGGATAAAGACAAAAAAAAAGTTTAGTCGTCCAAGTTCAAATTATCACTACATAGTATAAAACAAAGTCGCTTTCTGTGTCCCTATGTCCCTTTGTATACTTAAATCTTTAAAACTACGCAACAGATTTTGATGCGGTTTTTTTTAATAGATAGAGTGATTCAAGAGGAAGGTTTATATGTATAATACATGCATCATTTATCAGCTTTACACCCGTGCGAAGCCGGGGCGGGTCGCTAGTAATTTTATAAATCGGCTTATAAATATAACAGAACAAATGGTGTTTTTCAGAGAAAAGTTTATTCCATATATTCAGAAACAAAACTCTAATCTGACGGAAGACTTCAAAGACCTATTATGTGACGTGGAATCAGAGATAAAGTTTGCCAGCGAAGCATTCAACAAGTCCCCAGATGCTGTCAACTTCTGGATGGGAGATAACAGGGCGATCACATCCAGTGAGTAGAATTTTGCTGGTGTTGTTAGAAGTTGAGGAAATAACGCACAAATAAACATTATAAAATCATTATCATCAGCTAACATATCCACTGCTGCCCCCAACCCTGGCCGGACCAGCAGCAGACTTTAGCAATCTGTCGTCAGGTCATCAGTCCGCCTTGAGGTACCCCACACTGCGTCATCCGGTGGGTGATCGGTGGTTGAAATTCAAGAACGATCATAATAACTAGGCATCGGATTTCTGAGAGCACGCTTGGACATTAAAGAGCTATGGAGCCGGTTATATTAATATAAAAATACAATTCGTACTCATACTCATTCAACTATTTCAATCCAAACCAAACTGCCTTTATGACTAGAGTTGGGCTCATTACGTCTTGATTTCATTTTTCCCTTTTACCAATACTCCTAGAACTCAAAATGACTTATTGTCAAAATACCTAAATTTCAGAATGCCTAACTTTTTTTTTTCATTATACCAGAACCTAATATGACTGAATTTTAAAATGTCTAAGTCTCATAATAGACAAATATCACAACACCTTTATCGCAGAATACCGTATGTTCAAAACAACCAAGTGCCACAATACCTAAATTTCAATTAGTACTGGCCACTTACGATGAAGTATCAATATTAAGATTATATCTCGGCGACAGATCTGCGCTCTGTAATAACACCGATCTATTCGAAGATAAACTACATCTATATATTCTATATGCCCACCAAATTTCATCCAAATCCGTGCAGCCGTTTCCAAGAAGCAAATATGACCATTTTCTATCTAAAAACGTACCCCAACTTCTGTGTTATCGTTCGTGTGTATTTCGTACAAATCATACCTATGCCTCTAATGTATTTAATGTTATTGACTGTTCTCGGGTCGTGTACTTCGAATATTTGATTGTACAAATCAGACAGATAAAACTAAATAAAAGCTGCTAAAAAACAAAAGTTTTATAAGCGTATATAAAAGCTTTGTTCATAAAATTGAAAAAAAAATATATTTAGGCATTTTGAACCTATGACATTTTGCTATTCTGGAGTTTTCAATTTGGTCGTATCTGTGATTCGGCATTTTAAGAGGGCGCCGAGCGTTTGCGACTGAACCATAGAGCGCGGGGAATGCGTATTTAAATCGGCGCGCGGCCGCCATAGTAAAAATGTATGGAGAATTAAAAGCACTTTTTGATAAATCTGGACCTTTAATACCAAACAATAATTGAAATATGTGATGCGGTCAAATTGTAATGTAAAAATTCATCTTTTTTTTTAACTGAAAATCAGAACAGATTTCCATTGTTAAAGTATAAAAAAACACTTAACGCCTGCTTACGATTTTACAATTTTCGTCCAACTTTACTTAGTTCTCTAGGGTAAAATATTAATAATCTTATAATTTTTCCAAGAAGAAGTTGTTAACACATTCTTCGTAATGCTAAATATATAGTTTAGAAATGGATTAAACAATTAGTGTTGACGTTATCTACTTAACGGCAACTGCCTATTTTTTCACGTTTCGCTCGGTGCAGTCTTAAGGAAATGTACATTTGAAGACTTATAGTCCATTGAATGAGTCCCTCCAAGGGGGGTCTAGAGTGCGTGAGTTAGTAACGTAAGATGTTTCTTCGGAAACATGTCAAGAGTCCCTAGGTAATAAACATACTAAAACCCCGGGACACTAGGAGGAGCCCCGGAGTGGGGGGAAGGGGGGAAAGGGTCCATTTTTTCATTTTTCGCTTAAATCTCAAAAACGGTACATGTTAGAGAAAAACTTTCAAGGAAAAGTTGAAAGGCCATAAAATTATCTACAAGTTGTACCTAAATATTTTTTTTCTATTCGCAGCTGTTTTCGAGCTACATCCCATGAAAGGTGAAAAATTCGAAAACCCTAATATAATATTTTGACAATCAATTCCTCCTAAAGGCTTCCATGGAGGAATGTGTTTTTTTTACCAATGATAGACCTAATTAAGAGCAATCTATCAGTACCGGTCACAAGTTGCACTTTTGAGCTTTTTGGAAGAAAAAAAAAAAAAGTTCAAGTATCGTAACTACCCTAATAAAATTCAATTCCCCGTAAACGCCTCCGTGGTGGAATCTGGTATTTTTATCAATGATAGACCTAGTTATGAGCAATCTATCTGTACCGGTCACAAGTTGCACTTTTGAGATTTTTTGGAAGAAAAAATAAAAAGATCAAGTTCAGTAACTCAAACTACCCTAATATAATATTTTGACAATCGATTCCTCCTAAAGGCTTCCATGGAGGAATGTGTTTACTTTACCAATTATAGACCTAATTAAGAGCAATCTATCAGTACCGGTCACAAGTTGCACATTTGAGTTTTTTGGAAGAAAGAAATATTTTTTGATCGATTGATGTGATAAACATGGGTATGTAGTATGGGGAAATTGTTTGAGCCAAAATCATTTTTTACTGCGTGTAACTCAGAAACGGTAGGATATAGGAAAAAAATATTTAGGTAGTACAACTTGTAGATAATTTTATGGCCTTTCAACTTTTCCTTGAAAGTTTTTCTCTGACATGTACCGTTTTTGAGATTTAAGCGAAAAATGAAAAAATTGACCCTTTCCCCCCCTCCCCCCACTCCGGGGCTCCTCCTAGTGTCCCGGGGTTTTAGTATGTTTATTACCTAGGGACTCTTGACATGTTTCCGAAGAAACATCTTACGTTACTAACTCACGCACTCTAGAACTTTTTATTCAATGGACTATTAGGCATTTAGAACATAAGAAATTTGAGGTCGAAGTCATTGTGACATTTGTACATTTTAGGAATGAGACAGTTTGATTTTTAGGTATTATGAGTCCATGGTCATTTGAAATTCAGGGAGATTAGTGAATAAGGCATTATGAAAATTTGGTGGAATAAGCCCAACTCTATGACTAAAGTTATAATTAAAATAAAATTTGTACAATATTAGAAACTCCTAAATTTAACTATATTAATTGATAATTTCATGCATTTTCTAATCATAACTAGATATTCAATTCAATTAATATAGAACCCAACCTACTCCAGCAAGCATGGAAAAAGTCGCAAATATTTACGTATTTTAAGATAAGGAAAGAAACAATACCTACACAAATCAGGTCTTCGTATATTCTTCCGACTTAGTCCTTGACTATAAAAGTAGTTGCGAATTAAATATACTTATGAGTATGAGCATGAGTGAAGTATGAGTATGAATTGTACTTTAATGTTAAAATAGGCTCCATAACTCTCTAGTCTAGTCCAATACCTAGTAATAACTTTTCTATATAGTGCAAGTGCTCTTATTAATAATAATAATCTCTTCAATTTCAGTGCACAAAGACCCCTACGAGAACATATACTGCGTCATCGACGGTGTGAAAGAGTTCATCCTCATTCCTCCCACGGACCTGCCCCTGGTGCCATACCACCGATACCCGCAGGCCGAGTTCAAATATGAAGCCGGCAGTTGGAGGATAGTGCCTGTACCAGTAGAGGATAGTGAGGGGGAGACGGGGTTGCCATGGATTTGCGTAGGTATGTGCCAGTTTTAGTCAAACAATTATTAAATACTAAGAGGCGCCCGCAACTTCGTCCGTATATTTTTTTTTACCGTAGACGGGTAAAAATAAGTATTCTATAACCATCTTTGGACGTCCAGCTAACCCTGTACCAAAATTGGTTAAAATTCGACCAGCCGTTTCGGCGTGATGCGAGGACAATGGAATTTATGGCCAACAAATGGCGCCGGGCCTACAAAACAAATGACGATCCTGCATCACGCTATTAAGATTTTTCCTGAAACCATGACCCCTCTTCAGAAAACTGATTTTCAATACATATCTAGAATTACATTTTTAATTTTAATTTAAATTAAATAATTAAACTCCTACAAAACATTTCAGACCCTCTTCAACCGGACTACACAAAGTACCCACAGTTCAAAAAGGCGCACAAATACAGGGTGCGCCTGGAGAAGGGGGACTGCCTGTACCTGCCCAGCCTGTGGTTCCACCACGTGACGCAGAGCCACGGCTGCATCGCCGTCAACTACTGGTACGATATGGACTTCGATATTAAGTATTGTTATTTTAAGATGCTCGAGAAAATGTGCAAGTTTTAAGTCAAGCGCATCAACTGACGACACAAAAATAAATTGCTTTAAAATTGACAGACAAACGCAAACAGTATTTGAGTCAATCAACTTTTTCTGTTGCTCGTTGCCATGGCGACGTCTCCTGGGCAGTGGCGCATGATGAATTATTAGAAACACTGAATTGAAAATCGCAGTTTTAAAAGTTGCATTAAAACTACGATTACCAAGTGTCGTATTAACGTAAAATATTGTAATCATGACATTATTCTTACGGCTCATTTATATTTACGTAAGTAATCATATTTTAATTATGTTTTGTTATTTACGTTTTGTTAATAAAATACTTGTTTTTAAGTTTTATCCTTTTATTTTACCATAGTAACACCACGACGTAGATAGTGAGTAGGGTTGATATTCGTATCCGGACTGCCGAAGAGCTCTTTTGTTTCTTACTTAGCGTGATTCGCTGAAAAAATAACAAAAATGTTTAGCTGGAACGAATTAAGTATCATCAATATACGCCGCCGCCACGCCGTTTCGCCGTCAAAATAAACATTGTTCGGTTCATGACGCATTGGTGTAAACTGTAATGTTATGTAACCTGTTTTTTCAATAAATAAATAAATAAATATTAAGTATTATAACGGTTATCTGCAGAGACCGGATTTCTCGTGGCACTTCTGAACTGTATAGAGACTTCTCGTTTATCGACTTCCGATATACATGTGTTATATCGACTAATACAAAATACAATATTTAAAATATGATGAAGAGTATAATTAAATAGTAGACTTATCGCAAAGGAGCGATCTCTTTAAGATAACCTTTGCAATTCCTATTTAAAAATTTCAATATATTATGTTGGTATCATATTGAATTTTTTAAATAGGAATTGTTAGCAATAATACAGACTTTGAACATGAAATTGATAAAACATTGAGCTGAACTGATTAAATGTGAAACTAATAACTACTTATCAACTTTTCATTGTTTTAATTAAATATTTCTATTTCGCATTTCAACTACTCAAAAGTTATCACAATGAGATTGCTCTTTAGCGATAAGACCGCGTGATGTTTAAATTTTTTACACCCTGTATTGTAGAATTTGTAGTCCAGTTAGTCATGACTATGAGAAACTAAAATGGCGTCTATCAGACGGCATGTAAATTTCCGTGAGTATCGTCCTAAAAAGCCGCTGATTTTATAGGAGATACATATTGGTACTAAGAGATAAGATAGTGTGACTTTTCTTCACCTTCATTCGCCACAATTCAATAGGTGGTAAAAAAGGTAAGTACTCAATAATATTTGTTATTTTATTTTCTCGAACTCAAAGAAGAATATTAAAAAGTTGTCTAAAACAATCAGCGTTTTTGAACGGATAAGGAGTTTTACTTCACCTCTAGCGGTTTTGAGCGACAAAGGACGAAAAAACACGCCAAAGATCACGTCGACGGAAGATGTGCCCCAGACGCCACGTCATCAAATTTCTACGATCAAAAACTTCGTAATTCGGGTAGAGTAAGTTTTTGAAGACAATTGAATCATATTGTTATCGATAGTATCTGCAAACTGCAGCTCTTTAATTTCTCCTAACCATGGATTTAAAATATCACATTTAAAATCAAAAATCTCGATGCATCTAGTTATCTATATACCTATACCTAGAATTGTGTATACTTAAATATAACATTTTAGTCTTTTAAGTATAGTGCTATAGCTTTTTAAATATTGTAACATTCTAAATCTTCATTATATTTAGTGTTTTTAGGGTTCCGTACCCAAAGGGTAAAAACGGGACCCTATTACTGAGACTTCGCTGTCCGTCCGTCCGTCCGTCCGTCCGTCTGTCACCAGGCTGTATCTCAACAACGGTGATAGCTAGACAGTTGAAATTTTCACAGATGATGTATTTCTATTGCCGCTATAACAACAAATACTAAAAATTAAATAAAATAAATATTTAAGGGGGGCTCCCATACAACAAACTTGTTAAAGATTATATATATATGTATAGGTACGGAACCCTTCATGCGCGAGTCGGGCTCGCACTTGCCCAATTTTTTTTCTATGTTACCTATCTGAACATAAAGTAAAGATATTAACATAAGCGAATTTTTGTTCATAACGCATGTTGTGTTTGCTTGTAATTGGGTAAATACTCTGATATGTTTCGTACCTGCATTTGCTTTTTATGTACTTATGTTATATAGTTATTGTACCTGTTGGCAAACCTAATAAATAAATAAATAACATTTTCGGTTTGACAATTTGCTATTTTATGGGCTCCATGCTTTTAAAGCCCACTACATACCAAAGGCTATCGGGAAAAGAAATAGTAGTCTTTAAAATATTCCGTAATAGGAATGATCTCGGTGGTTTTATTTTTTGCTGTGCCGTCAGGGGCACGGTGAAACGCTTCATATTTAAATTTAAAAGGCTAGCTAGCTTCTGACATCCTGATACTCCCTCTCATTTATACCTGGCTCTATAAAATTAAGGAATATTTCTAGAAATTCCCTAGAGTCAGATCACGCTAACTAAGCAAATGAACTGTCAAACCATACAAAGTCAGTTTGTTTGCGTTTGACTCTATTAAGACCTCTTCAAGGTATAAAAACTACAACAGCAAAGTTATCGCATAATATATTATACCTATACAGTAGATACATGTTTTTAACACTTTTACTACTTAATAAATCGTCATATCAGCTGAAAGACCTTCCCGAGTGTGTCCACCACGACCGGATGTGCACCATCCAATAATTTCCTGCGATCGGTTGCCACTCAAGAATCGTTTTGTCCCAGTTGTGAAAGTCTAAAGTTTATACATTATTCTCCAAAGAATATCTTGTATCCTCGCCCATCACTTCCCAATAGGATGGTGGCGCGTCCCTAGCATAGTCCACTCTTGCACAGCAAGCAATGTCTTCCAGTCCCCTCGACAAACAATTAATTATTTGAAACGGAATTTCTAGAGGCATATTTACATGTGGATCCGGTAACCTTACGAAAGTAACCACTGAGTAATCTCTAGACAAAAACTTGCAGTGATCAATCGAAACGCAATTTTTGGGAATCGGAATGTCTGTAGTAAACGTCGCAATTTCGCCTCCGGGTATGGCTTCGTGTATAACGCCCCCTACGCCTCCTATTTCTGTGTGAACTCTTATTTCGTCTCCCGCTGTTGTAGTATATTTGTCAACTTCGAACATCCTTACTTGTACATCTTTGATAGTTTTATTCGTATCATTATTGATTTCGTAATCAAGTTTAACACACTCTCCTGGTCTGAGTACTGAGTTGACGATCGTTGCCTTTAAATTGACGATTCCTTTCTTGCTTGAGAACAAGGAACTTAATTGAAGTAAGTTTTTCTGTTCACCGTATATTAAAGGTTCCGTGGTCAATCGTGGTATTTGCTCGGAGATCACATCAAGTTCCTTATCGTATCGCTTGTTTGATTGAAACCTGCCTTTTCTCTCGAATTTAATACATATGTAATATCTAATATAGCTATGAACATAGTAATCATATGTGGTTTTCTCGAAATCCGTAGAAGGTGGAATATTGTAAGGTAGTTGGAAGCTGAATCGATGTTCATATTGACCCACGGAAAGTGGACCTTCATCTTTGTCATATATAACATGGTTTACATCAACATATACTTCATCGTTAGTGTACTTATTGGAACGATGTCTCTTATTGGTATTGTTTTCTATATAAAGATGTCCCAGACCTTTCAAAGAAACAGTTATAGCAGTAAAGTCATATTCTTCGTGTAGGGAATACCTTAGTTCTCCGGATATTAGGCTTCCTGGCTGGTATGTGTATTTGCCATCGGCCGGTCTGCACAAATTTATCTCACAAATAATACCCATTTAGATTCGTTAAAAGCGCTTAGTGTTTACTATTTCTTTTACATTTGTTTAAAAACACTGAATAATTTAATAAAACAGATGCTTCACTGATAATAGTTTATCGTTTAATAATAACAATTCACTTTCCTTTTATATCTGTATCGCTTATCAATTTTATCAAGTATTTTAGATAGCTAGCCATGGTCTCATTTCATAAATTCAAACATATATTACGTGCAGTAGTAGATAAGTTGAAAAAATACTTGTTTACTGCGTGAATTTTGACAATTTCGCGTAGTTTTTGAAACAAAAAAATTCAGTAAAAAATTCAACCTGTAGGTTTCAAATATATTCCAATAAATCGCAATGGCCCTGTTCTAAGTAAGTGACATTGATAATATTTTAAGAAATATGTTTGATCAGAGAGAAACATGTCTAAAACAATCAGCATTTTTGGCCTTAAAAGGAATAAGGCCTCGTAAGATTACCATGATGTCAGGGTACACGTTGGAGCGCGGCCGGCCCGGCAGACAGATGCCCTGCGGCGGACAAATGCCGACGCCTTGTGTCACACACCACCCGTCCATGGGCCTCGCTCAGATGATCGTCGGTTGCCTATACCTACTCACACGGCAAGCTTCGCGGCTGCAGTAATATACTATTAAAAGGACTAAGGCGTGATTACCAAGGTTGTAGATATATATCAGACAGTCGCCAAACTTGTGTCAGTGGGCGGGGCACATTGCTCGTAGAATCAATGGCCGTTGGGGCAGAAAGGTTCTTGAGAGGTGACCGCGGACCGGAAGACGCAGCGTTGGAAGGCCGACGGTGGACTGACGACCTGATTTAGATCGCGGGTAGAAATTGGGTGAGGGCAGCGCAAGATCGGTCATTGTGGAGAGCTTTGTCCAGCAGTGGACGTCTATAGGCTGATATGATGAAGATTACCATGATGTCAGGGTAGACGTTGGAGCGCGGTCGTTCCGGCAGACAGATGCCCTGCGGCGAACAAGTGCCGACGACGCCTTGTGTCACACACCAACCGTCTATGGGCCACGCTCGGATGATCGTCGGGGCACAGTCCTTGCATAGTTGTATCGTTAGATTTGCTGAAAAAAAAAACATTAAGAGACAATCTTACACGAATTGACCACGATATACATCACTAAATACATAGTATAAAACAAAGTCGCTTCCTGTCTATGCTTAGATCTTTAACCCTTTGAACGCGAAGAGCCACTAAAGTGGTTGTGTGCTGTCGTGCCTACCACGTCAACGACCACTAAAGGAGTAATGGCGGACGCTGTCAAAGCATTTTTCCCGCTGACAGATAAGGTATATTGTCGCTCTTTCTTTTTTCAACTATTGGCGTAGGTACCTATAAGCCACATGGGAGGAAGAGCGTTCTAGAGGTTAAAATTACGCAACGGTTTGATGCGGTTTTTTCAATAGATATTGAGTGATTCAAGAGGAGGAAAGTTTATATGTATAATACATGCATAATGTATTATGCTCACTTTGGTCTCTTAATGCAAAACGTTTGTCTGCTATATTTTTTTCCAAATTAAACAAATGTTCGTTCAAGCGGTGGTAGCCTAGTGGTTAGGGCATGCGACTTTCAATCCGGAGGTCGCGGGTTCGAACCCGGCCCGTACCAATGAGTTTTTCGGAACTTATGTACGGAATGTAATTTGATATTTACCACTCGCTTTTCGGTGAAGGAAAACATCGTGAGGAAACCACCTAAGCCCAATAAGGCCTAGTTTCCCCTCTGGGTTGGAAGGTCAGATGGCAGTCGCTTTCGTAAAAACTAGTGCCTACGCCACATCTTGGGATTTAGGTAGCCGACCCCGATTGAGAATTCATTCTCAAAAAAAATGGGACAAAGGCTAGGAGGATGATGAAACAAATGTTCGTTCTCTCTCTCTCTCTCTCTCTCTCTATAGCTAGGTATTAGAAGTAAAGTAGACCTTGCTCGATCTTGACTTTGCAACTCACGGCCTGAGTAGTCCAGTAACCATCTAGTCCGTTTTGTATTATTCATAGCTAGTGCTGCGAGCTCTGCCACCAGACATCTGTCTGTATCTAATATTGTCGCTCCCGGTACTAGACAGCACACGCCGCAGGTACGCGTTGCTTCCAGTCTCCCACCCTGGCGAGAAGAACACATGTCATAGCGGCGCCACACTACTCGCGCTGTTAGACGAGGACGACTATGATAGTGTGGAGGGGCTTGGCTGCGGAAACCTACTTCGGCCAACTTCGCAGGGTGCGCTCAAAGCACAGACAACCCCCACTAGACGGAGCATGTAAGGCACATGTAAGGCGACCCGCGCGCACCAACGATATGGTACGGCAGAACATTAAAGTATCAACACGGCGGCAATCGTTTAGTTGCGTCCATGTTTATGAGGTCTCTCTACACCACTTAACACTACAATTTACCATGTTATTTATTTAATTTCTTTTTTCGTTGACGTACGCATGGATCATAAACAAGGACGCAACTAAACGGTGGCCGCCGTGTTGATACTTTAATGTTCTGCCGTACCATATCGTTGGTGCGCGCGGGTCGCCTTACATGCTCCGTCTAGTGGGGGTTGTCTGTGGCTCAAAGTTATCATTATCACGACCAGACCAGAAAGAAGTTGGAAATGTGACCGAGATGCGAAGCAAAATAACAATATAAAACGAAACGAGTACAGCATAACATGCATTGTGGAAGGAATGTCGCTTGCGGTATTTCCGGACCGATACGACCTTCAAACCTTTATGAAAAAATGCGTACTCCCTGAAAGGCCGGCAACGCACTTGTGACTCCTCTGGTGTTGCAGTTGTCTATAAAATAAATAAATAAAATAAATATCAAGGGACAATCATACACAAATCGACCTAGTCCCAAACTAAGCAAAGCTTGTACTATGGGTACTAGACGACGATATACATAATATATAAATACATATATAGATAACATCCATGACCCAAGAACAAATATTTGCACAAATATTTGCCCCGGCTGGCACCGCCGACTCAGTAGGCAGGTGTCTACCACCCGAGCCAAACGCGTCGTCAATGGGCGACGGTAATCGCTTTCGCGGCGATCCGTTTGCGCGTGTGCCCCCTATGACATAAAAAACTTCGGCATCAGTGTGCTACCACAGTATATATATGGGCTAAGTGCTACCGTGTGTTCGCATGCGCACTCTCGCAGCCCTTGCGCGGCGCACTCGGCGGCGTGGCAGCTGCCGTCGCTCAGGCAGCGCCCGCCGAGACCACATGTACATGTTGGATTGGGACACGAGCACTCTTGTCCCAGTGTCGAGCAATCCTGGAACAGAGTCATCAAACCTAAGAAGGAATGCTTTGTTGGTGGCTTTCCGGGATCTTCAATTGGCATTTCTTGAGATTATTTACAACTGTTCTTTTTAGAACAACTTTCTAAAGTCATTGAACCTTGTTGAATGCTTTTCGGGATCGTTAAGATTATTTACAACTGTTCTTTTCGGGACAAACAGTTCTATTTAGGACAACTTTCTAAAGTCAATCAATCAGTTCAATCACCGATTCTAGTGAAACAAACAACGCCAACCACGCACCAATGTAGTGGTTCACCGAACAATTCTCCCCGGTTTGGCAAAAATCATGACCCTGACTCCACACTATCCCGAAGTTGAACGAGGCGAAGTTGGCCGAAGTATGAGTTTCCATAACGAAGTGTCTCTCCATACAATCATAGGTAGGTATTCGCCCAAATTCGGTCCACTTCTCGAGTAGTTTAGAGCAAGGGTCACATTTACAAATCAATGTCTGCCTCGCCAGAAATACGGCTTACCCTACTTTTATAGACTAACGTTTCACTTAATTAAAAGCATTATTTCTCTAAAACCACATTTTTGTGGATGTTATGATACACAAACCTAACTTAATATATTGGATGACAATTTCAAGAGTTATGAATTTATGACTTCGGGAAAATTCAATAAAATAAAACATTCGATGAAACATTTGGGTCTATAAAAGATATCATCCGAATTTTTGAAGATTCTCTGCTTAACACGTTCACAGTCCCCATACAAAATGTTTCAATTTTCTTGGACGTCCAAGCAAATTACTTCCATCACACGTCCGTACTCCACGTTTGGGTCACTGTGAAACGACCAGGTACGCACTCGGATTTAGCCGTTAGGAGTAGCGGAACAGCCCGAGATTTGAACCCGGGGCTCGTCGGTGTCGGGGGCAATTGTGGTGTTTCTACAGTTAAAAATAAGTAACGAAAATATGTTTCGTAAAAAATGTACAATACTTACTAGTTTGACACAACACACTTTATGTGCAATGATCAGTACACAATAATTCGTATCATGATTGTCAGACAAAAGAATATAACAAAATAGAACAATCTAAACAAAAATATAATTATAGTGATTTGAGTGCGTACCTGGTCGGCTATAGTGACCCATGTACGGGGCACGGACTTGTGGAGATAATTCGTCGTGACCCATGGGGCACTGGACTGTGAACGTGTTAATAACTATAAACTGCGCGATAAATAAGACAGATTTTTTATGAATTGGCGAGCTACGACTACGAACTATGCCGAACTCCGTGAGGTTTGCGTGCTGACATTTCCTCGTACAACAAGGTCCCTGCGATGGGTGGCAGGCCGCAGTCGGAGCTACAGCACACCCCGCTTTGTGAAGTGTTCTGAAACAATTTATAACACGAAGTTTAGTGGCTGTTAAGTGTAACAATATTGTATGTAACTTCAGTATTACTACTACTCTGGGGTCTGTCTACTAATAGTAGTACCTACTAATAGACGGAGAGCTAGCGACCAAATCGGTCATGTGGCTTCAGCTGTATTGAAACTCCGTTAGCTACTTCCCTGAACAACCTTTTCCTATAATCTTCGTGCTGGCAGGCCGCGGTCGGTGGGTGCGGGTGTAGTGGGGTGGGGAAAAAAAATGTGGGCTCAGCGACTTTAATTTTTTTTTCAAACAGTTGCTCTGTACTCCCTGTGCACCCAAAAAAAAATTTAAATCGATCGGGTGGTGGGAAGGGGTTGCCAGCGTTAATTACAGCCTGAGCCCACACGAAAATTATTATTATTTTGGTACTTTTAATTAACGCTGGCAACCCCTTCCCACCACCCGATCGATTTAAATTTTTTTTTGGGTGCACAGGGAGTACAGAGCAACTGTTTGAAAAAAAAACCGGCCAAGTGCGAGTCGGACTCGCGCACCGAGGGTTCCGTACAAACACTTTCCATCCCTAAGTGGTTAAGTTAAGTTTGCACCTGGTATGTATAGCGCCCCATATAAATTAGGTGCAAAGTTAGGTATTAAAAAAAAAAATTATGGTTTTCGTAATTATTCCTTTATCTATGCTATAAGACGTTGCTTCGTACCAAATTTCAAGATTCTGAGTTCACGGGAAGCACCCTGTAGGTTTTGATTCCCTTGCAAGTGTCGAAAATTTGCGGCATAAACGGCTGTATAGGTATTAAAAAAAAAATGTATGGTTTTCGTAATTATTCCTTTATCTATGCTATAAGACGTTGCTTCGTACCAAATTTCAAGATTCTGAGTTCACGGGAAGCACCCTGTAGGTTTTGATTCCCTTGCAAGTGTCGAAAATTTGCGGCATAAACGGCTGTATCTTTTGATTGCGTTGGCTTAGAAGTTTGATTTTTTCACAGCTTCAAGGGACAGTAGACCTGAGTAATTGATATAAATTTCAGCTTCATACCTCCACGCGTTCCTGAGAAAAAGGGTCTTGACAGACGGACAGACGGACAACAAAGTGATCCTATAAGGGTTCCGTTTTTTCCTTTTGAGGTACGGAACCCTAAAAATTAAAGTCGCTGAGCCCACATTTTTTTTCCCCACCCCACTACACCCGCACCCACCGACCGCGGCCTGCCAGCACGAAGATTATAGGAAAAGGTTGTTCAGGGAAGTAGCTAACGGAGTTTCAATACAGCTGAAGCCACATGACCGATTTGGTCGCTAGCTCTTAGTCTATAATCAATGATCCAAGCATTCATTGATGTTGAAAACTTCGAATTGTATTCTTTAAAACACCACACTGTCGCAGTCGACGCAGCGTATTGGCGCAGTCACATAACTCGTACTCGTCCTACTTTATAGTTTATATCTGTGAATATGAGATCGTTCTTATCCCTCTTCATAGTGTTTTGCGGCGCCAGTGCGCGTGCCCGCAGTACAGCACAATTCGCGATCGACGCAGCGTATTGGCGCAGTCACATGCCTCGTCCTACTTTATAGTTTATATCTGTATATACGGGAACGTTCTTACCCCTCTTGGTAGTGTTCCGCGGCGCCAGTGCGCGCAGTACAGCACAAGTCGCGCTCGACGCAGCGTACTGGCAGTCCGCAGTCACACGCCTCGTCCTCTTCCACTATACCTGTAATGTTAGCCCATCAGCATTTCTGCAGACTGTTTTGATAAGTTTGATCAGTTAGTACACGATTAAGATAGCTCAGTAGTGGCATGGCTCCATAGGAGCCGATAAATTACCGACTTGGCTACTTATAGCACGTTCACGACCAACCACCAGCCTAGTGAGCGCCAGGCGAAGACATTTTGACAGTTCTCTACTAGTCTTGAAGAAAACATACGGCATAATTTACTCCGGCTTTACTAGGAACATGTTTGACACCACGCCGCTCTAGCTTCGAGAATATAAATTGCTTGGGACTATCGACTATCCGCTAAAGACAACTGCACATTGACATTGTGTGTGATGAGGGTGGATTCTCGCTTCCACCGGTGACCGGTGAATTGTCCGCAGTGTTCGATTGTCTGGTCTGCCGCTGCGACTGATCGGCTCTACTGATGATGAATCGCGAACTAATTCGAAACATGTCAAGTGATATTCGACTCCTACGAGGTGAGTAAACCCGTTTCGTATGCATTTACAGCAAAGCTTACTATGGTTATTTTCACTCACTACTTGAATACGGCATTGACCTTTGGGGCAGCTTGCTACTCAGTGTAAGACTGTCTGACTTGGAAAACTGCTGGGTTGGTTAATTTTTTCCACACTATACAGCACAGTTGCACTAACTCATACAATTTTGGTTGATATGATATATTACTATACTACTTATCATATATTACTTTTACTAACCATTCCCGCAGAAAGGCCGCGCCTCTTCATACAAGCAGTAGCTCATAGTGGTAAGCGTAGCAGCTATAAGTCGCTTACTGCACAATGAGAACTCAAAGTGCGTCGGACAATCCGCTAAAGTCGACTGAGCTCCCATGAGGTAACCGCGGCACTCTGGGTTTGGGAAGTTGTCATCATGGTGTGCCCCGAAACTGTGGCCTGAGAACAACATGGTTATGTTACCGTCTTATTAACCGCTCATATGCGATGTCAAGAATTTGCTAATCGACTTGAAACTAACTGATATTTTACGTTAATTTGAAATGCCCTGCACAGAACCTTAACCTTTACCCTACTTTTTGTTTAATTGTTTCTTTATTGTATTCGTTTTCATGTGGTCCACAATAAAGAATATTATTACTACTAGGTACTCCTACTTTTGAACGCCACAGGCGGCCATAGCTGACAGTGTAAGATTGGATGGGATGACGACTGCTGTTTAATTCCTAATAGATATATCTCCTATCTTAAGTCCGCAACTTTGTTTCCCATTTGTAACGTTTCGCGAATATTTCATTCGTCCGAAAGTATTTTTTTCTGAAACCTGTAAGTAGGTAATATAAATTTATGAAACATGTAATGTCTAATTTTTTTTTAATGTGGGTACACCACAACTTTTTAATTTAAGCCTTAAAGGCTCTTACAAAGATCAAAGCTTAAAGAAAAAATCCTGTAATATTTTCAGGATTAAAAAAAGTCGGTAGGTTAGGTTCGTTTTAAAAATATTCGGAAAATTTAACAGTTTTGGCAAAAATGCCTTTCGGACAAATGTACATTTGGCGATACGATACAGATGAAAAAAAAAACAATAGTGTTTCAGATAGGTTGCCGGTGTAGGATCATACAGTCGTGAAAAAATTAAATAAACAAGACAACAACCAATAAGCTAAATATCTATAATGTATTAATAGTAGGTACACACATTATATTGTAATAGTACACATACATAAATAAATAAAAATACCTAAGGTTATCAAAGTTATCAAAAGAACGCTAAAATAGAAATATTAAATATATTAAGAATGGCGACACTGCAATACGAAATACGGGGAAATCCCGGCTACTTACTACGCAGTTAGACATGCGCCTGCGCGCTTGGCCTTTATCGGGAGACTCGACGATGATGTCATTCGTACCCAAATCAATAGTGATTCAGACAGACAGATTAGCGATTGTAGCGCTTTACGGCTATCATGCGAGGAATATGACTGTATTTAGAAATTATAAAAACGGTTTTAACTCACGTAAAAATTGTCAGGAACAGCCCTACATGTTTCGAACGTATATAGAGCTCTTCATCAGGGATTCGTGCTGCCAGTGCTGCTACGGGACTCGCGGTGTAATCTATCGACGAAGCTTACTATAACTCTAGAGCTATCCTGAGTCACGGGACCACCAATCGTAATGTATGCTAAGCCCTACTAAAGGTACAGGTCCTTCGTCTGCTTCTCCCTCCTCACTAAACTCTACTCCTACAATGAAGCCCTAAGAAAACCCTACTACAATTACCTAAGGATATCTTGACAGCAGCTCCTACCTCCTAGTCTACCACAACCTACAACTAAACAAACTTAGATATGAAAGGATCCTTATAACAATTGAGTTTGAACTTTTCTTAATAACGTATGGCCAAATGTGATCGGTATAACCGTTGTGAATGTCTAGATTGGTCGGAACCTACGTTGTTGTAGCAACTCAAATTCTTTTAGGAGATGTTCAGCCGAGATGTGCTGCTAAATGCCTCTGTACCTATACTGTGCTATACTATTATGTATTTTTGTTAAATAACCTAAATAAATGTGTTTTCTATTATTTATTTAATGCTTGTTTTCCCTATCATACTGCTATCTTGGTTCTTCATACTAATTAAATTTCTAACTTAATTTTATGTTATCTAACCTTAAATTATAAATTTATTCCTTCCTATGTAGTCTAGCCTTCAAAAACATCTACAGTTCTTATAGCATGATTCAGTATGGGATATTCTACTCTTATTAAATATTATTTCTATATGAAATATAAACTCATTCAGTCCACAAGTAAGTTATAGATATATTAGATTACCCTATGTAACAATAAAGATCAATATATGAATCAAAACCAAATCTTATTAGAATTCTGAGATGAAAAATTATTTAATTCTTGAAATTGTATATCTTGTTCAAAAATGTTTGGTAGACAAATAATTATGTACAATATGAAATTACACTTCATAACTATTCTATAAATAGATTGAAGTCACTGACAATACAAGGTTTTGTTACAAATTTAATGAATCTTAAGTTTTCATGTTCGACTAAATTAAATAATGTTAGTATGATAATTTAGTATGGAATAAAGGTATGGAATTCATACTTTTAGTAAATTCTAGTATGATATTCTAATGTAGATTCTGGGTCTAAACAAGAAGTAATTGGTTGGTGAATAGAATTCGGAGTTTTATTGAAATCCTTCGACCGCATACAAAATATTATCATTTGACTGTGTTATACTAGTAATGCTTTCATCTCATTCTCCCAAAAATATTTAGTTCTGTTAGAATAATGGCGGCTACCATCATGTCTAATGACATGGGCAATCGGGTAAAAAACATGGTTACTTCATGTGTACATATTGAGGGAAAATCGTTTCTCGGAAAATAAAACAAATTTCTGTTAAATCTGTTTGGTGTGTTATTTTAAATATCACCAAACCCATGTTCTCTGGATGCCGTATGATTGCCAGATTTGATCTTTTATTGGCCTTCGGGCTCTTTTAGAGTAAAGATCTCTCCCGGATCTATCTAGAATCTATGAATCTTTACTATCTATATTTGTTATTAAACAACACGAATTTTCTTCACTCGTGGACTAAATGAATTCTCACTTCATTTATTACAAACAATAGATTTGTATAACTTGGGTTTTCGTTTGGCTATACTCAAAAAAAAATGGCATTTGAAACATAATAACTCATTGTCAATTTGAAGTCTCTTTCAACTCGCGAACTTGACTCATTGTGATAAGGGAATTTACTCTCAACCCTTGTGATATTAATTAATTAAGTTCTGAGATCTGTGATGTAAATACGGGAACGAATAACTTTCATTATTGTCATCCATAAGTCCCCGGCTTCTTTTAGCAATTTACACTTCAGATACTCCAAATCCAGCCTTAGGAATGCTTTGTTTTTCCGTACTAGACATACTACGCAACAATCAACAATAGAATCTCCTCATCAACACTGGAGCATATTTTCTACAATCCATTTCTGTTTATTGTAGGGATAAAAAGAAACGAAATTCATTTCATTTTTCATGTGATTTGACTAGTGACAGTAATGTAATGACTTTTTCTCGCTTTAGTGTTGCCATCTCAACACAACAGCTGTAAGTAATATAAGAGCATTACTTTACCAAATCTTAAATCATAATCGATAAAAAAAATTAACTAAATGTTTCTACAAATCTCGATGTAAAATTAACGGTTCTAAATATTTGTTTAGTCTAAATAACAGGTTGCTCTATTCTTATTCTTTATAACCTGCTACAAGACTTTGTTTTCACTACTGACATCCCGAGTCATAGACACTAGTAATACAAGAAATCAGCTGTTTGTATTTATTATACCAGACGAGATTAAAATAAATTGAATATATGTTATATTAGTTAATGATGAATGGCCGATTGCTCGGAAGATAAAATAACCCCGTTCTAATATTCCTACTGAAGTGTACCTATCGCCATACCCCTGTTCCCTAGCTAGCACAAAACCACTAGAGGTCTAAACCTCATATTTACATTTAAACGTGTATGGAACCTAGGTAAGCTAAACTGAAAATTCGGGAGATTAACCCGAGGTTGGACTAAAATCCGTGTAAGTGGGTCCCCCTTGCGTGGCTAACACACCGGAAACGCAAAGTAACCCGCCCTAATATGTGTAGATATTGCAAATATATAAATATATACGTTTATGAGACCAAACCTGGAGGTCCATCTGATTTCAACAAGTGTGGATATCCCACATGCCCAACATGTGGACCTTGCATTCACCAGACAAAGCACTCTAGATCTGTAGGCTTATCACTGCGCTTGTAAATGGCAAGTGCCCGAGTCGCCTAGCTCGGATAAAACTAGAAGAGTCTGAAAGATATTTGTTTAACAGCCGCAAGGTTAAATATCTTTCATCTGGCAACCATGTACCAAAACACTATTTCTGGCATGTAATTAAGCTTGATAGCCATAAAACAACAAAATCCCACAACGTTTCAATAAATAATTATAGATCAGAAAAATAATGTAATCCCAACAGAAATTCCCCTTAGAATTAAATTTAATACCTTATTGCCAAACAACAGTGTTACCCAGTCGAAGTCGCAAGAAAGAATGAATGCCATCCTTCAATTCCCCTCCGTATTTATACTTAACTGTGGACAAAGTGGACAAAATGGACAAAATGGACAAAATGGACAAAATGGACAAAATGGACAAAATGGACAAAATGGACAAAATGGACAAAATGGACAAAATGGACAAAATGGACAAAATGGACAAAATGGACAAAATGGACAAAGTGGACATTCTCACAATTTTGATCCTTACACAGTATAAATAAAGCTCAATTCTTCCGTTGGTAATTTTTGTGAATTGTAATTTTGTTATTTTAAAAACGTAGAATGCTTAGTTATTGGAATATTTTTACTTGCTTTCGTAAACATTCATACTGCTAATTCTATTAGACATTTGTATTGTATTATAACTATTAAATGATGATTTTAGTATTAGGTGGCGAATTATGATGCTAGTGTCGGGAACTTGATGATGACAATGATGATGTGAGTCTTACGATGGTGATATATGATTATAATATGATGGCGAATTATGATGCCAATGTGTTGGGAACCTGATGATGACAATGATGATGTGAGTTTTACGATGGCGAGCACATGACGAGAACATGTGAATCGCTACAACCGCCCCCCTGCGAAAGTTTGAAGTGGATTGACATTGTCAAATAACGTAGAACTTCGCATTACCCTACTAAAATGCAAAACAAACTAAAAAAAAAATTATATATAAGACAAATTATTCGTTAAACAAATAACATTTTGTGATAATGTTGGATGTTCTAATTCCGTCAGTATTCGAACCCTTAAATGTGTGTGTATTTAAACCAATACTTGGAAAGCCACTTATGTATTAAATCAGAATCCAAACCATAGAATAATATCATTGAATCGTGAATATTTTTCTCCAAATCTCGACCACATCGTAAGAAATGTTTGATTGTGAGTCAAACAAGCCCTATTAGCTCGGTTTTGCCTAAACACCTCAAACTTGACCTGCCCATTGCTCAGCCTCATTTGCGAATTCACATTGTACGAATTCTTCAATGAATTGACAAAACTCTCCTGAGACAACATAGCAAGATCTTTGGTATAGATACTGAATATTCATCCTTACGTCAATTCAATAACTGATTCCGACTTCAAGTTCTTCTCCAAATTCACATGCGACTCTCCTTTATCGGTGCGTGTATCACATCGAGAATAAACAAGCCAATTTCAGTTCTATAATCATACAATCGTGTTTTTTTTTTTTTTTGTAAGACTATAGACTTACTAGTCGAATTGTGTAGTAATGTTTCATTTCAAAATTATGCTAAATAATATTATTATACCAGAGGTTCATACAATTATACCAATTTAGTTTTATCCTGCCTTTACGGATAAACTAAGTCACAATTCTTTTATTTAAAAATATAAAGTTGGCCAATCTAATCATTGACATGGGTGTGTGTGAAACCTGCACGTTCTTGCTTGTGCTTGAAGAAGATTAGCCCTTAGGCACTGTAGAGTATTGTTTCGCACAAACTACCGCACAATCGGTCTAATCGATACTTCGATATACTAAGCCTAACTTCTAAGTATGTGCAAACCAATTGATGTCTTTAGAAAATACTCCCGTTCGTACCTCTAAAGATAGAAGACCCCCCGTTTTCGGATCCGAATACTTTCGAACTTAGCTCGAATACATACAGACAACATCCAACTCAAAAAGTCCACTCATTCATCCTCTCATACATCGCACTACAGGCTCCTACATTCGTTTTTTCGCATCGACTTAGTCAGAAGAGCATTACCCATTTTGTATTCAAAATCCATACTACTTTATCTTTCTAAAATATCCCAAGTTCCCCTTTACTTCTTTCATCAAAATAAAGACTTTCTCTAATATAAATAATCAAATCGTCTATCCACTTCACACATTTCGTTTTTTTTTTTTTTATATTCTAATAAAATTCATAATTATTTTATCCACCCAATTCAATTTACCTCTCACTACCCTTTTGAAAATTATCGAATTTCAACTTATTAAAGGAACTCAAAATACGTATTAATGGAATCGAACCATTACGCAAATCATTCGATGAAATATACTGCTAGCGACCTCTAGTGAAATTTACGTACAAACTCATTCGTTTCGTACAACGTATATTGTGACATCACTATTGTCCTTTAAAAAATTTCGTTTGTAATCGATTCCTCAATCGATCTTAACTTAATATCCCTATTGAATACTACATATTGCTTAAATATTATCACTGTTTAATTAATTAATATATATTTATATAAATATATTCCACTGTTTTCTATAAATGCTTAACGTATACCTTAGGAACTAGGTAAGTGAATCCATACCCTTGTAACGGTTTACTATTTATGTGATATTTCTTTAATCTAGCAATACTGTCTTAATATTTGTCAGATGCATTCACTTTACCGCGCGATTTCGTACACTATGAATATGAATCCGTTTGAAAAGATTCTATTGAATTTTCCCATCCTTTGGGATAAGGATGATTTTAATCATAAAGACAAGGTCGCTCGAAAATTTGCAAAATCAGAACTATTAAGGTTGTGCAACTTGGAGTCGAAAGCCTTATTGACTTCGAAGGATATCGAACGAAAACTAAACAGCTTTAATAAGAAACTATATCGCCACAATATCAAAGTAAGTATATTTTCCCCTTTTGTTTAGGTATAATATCATCTTAAAGTACTTGGTATCAAATGAGAATCGTTTAAAGACCCATAATTCCCGTCGTACATATTGGGCACTATAGTTGTACAACTTATTCTTTAAATAGATCCCTATTGGTGTCTTCATTGTGTTTATTTCTTCTTTTCCTTTTCCCGTGATTGAAAAATACCTATCCTAACCTACTTTTAATTTTATTACTATTACTAATATTATTATTATTATTATTTTTCAGCAAAAAGCATCCAGACCATTAACATCAACCCCGGGGCCTGCTGCACGTCCACGTGAAATGACACTAAACCATAGCAACATATCGCCTTTACTATCCGTCCCGACGTTCTCACCGTTTATCAACTCCCCTTCAGAATTGTTGCAAGTTGAACCAGTAAGATTCCTTTATGAACTGAATTTTATTTTCTTATAAGTTCAACAATTTTAATCCCTTATAATGTTTTTTCAGTTCAATCCAAACATAGTTGACACTGACCATCCCCCTGTAAGTTAACCATTTTATAACCCTTTATTTAAATTGCATTGCATGCTTAAAATATGTTTGTTCGAGTGAAATCTTGCAACTCAATCTTGAAGCAGATATTGTCAACCGATTGAGCTGAAATTCTGCATACCCACTTAAATTTGATGACAATACAACAATATGGCACCATGGGGCCGATCTGATGATGGAACTGGAAGGTGGCCATAGAAACTCTACAACAGAAAAAGCAATCCTACCGAGTTTGGGCTCCTTAAAATCGTCTCAGTGAGCATTTGATGGATATCCAAAGAAAGGCACAGTCGGCTACAAAAGCTTGCAATCAAATATCTTCTTTGACCGAAACTTATTCTCAATATACTTTCAATATTGAATATTACTAATCATTTATTAATAATTATTATAAATCCTTACCCTTTTCTCTTTATTTGTTTAAATCACCGATTTGTAATACAGTAACCTTTGTTCTATCTTAACAGTTCCAACCTGAAGCCCCTGTTGATGACTTGGAAGATTTCTCCTAATAAGAACATTCTTGTATTTCATTATATTTTCTTTAATACATCACATTATTACCATATCACCTTGGTCTTTACTGAAATCCTTCGATGATATTGTTTTAAATTTAACCCTTAAATGCATGGTGTAAGATGCAGCTTACAAAAATGGAGTACTGGTTAAAAACAAGTTACATTTATTTAAAATAAAATAGTATTTTATAATATTGTTTTTTTTTTTTTTTTTTGTTTTTTTTTTTTTTTATTCATTTAAGGGTTAAATTGTCAATACCCCCTTTCCTTTTTCCAAATCAAAATCTATCTCTTGATTAATACTTTCTTACTCCCACTGGAAATGGACTGATATGATTACTTACTTCCAAAATCTATTGAATGATGTAAGTATACATACACACACATACATATACAAAAAAAAAAGTTTGGAGGGTTGCGAAAATGCCGCCACACTCCCCTCCATGTATGATCAACTACCCTTTGATGTCATATTTTTCAAAAATTAAAACTATATTCAATTTACTAATTTTAGTCTCTCCCTATTTATATTGAGGGAATTATTTAATAATTTTAAAAGTTTAACTTTAATATGACTCCCAGGTTAGCTGATTTAACATAGGCATTTTCCCTTACCTCCGTTTAAGCCCTCCAAACCTTTTATATATTTTTTTTTTCACATAATTTAGTCTTTATTAAAACAAATGTAATCATAGGAATAGCTATTATATTTATTAAATTAATCCAACTTATTCTATTATTTAAACATAAATGGCAAGAATCATATCAACATCAAATAATGAGATTAAAACTACAATAAACAATAACTAAACTAACGTACTCTTATCAATCAAATATAAATGGCGGCAAAATTTAAAATCAATTTATTTACAATAATAACTAAGCTATTATATTTATTAAGCAATATTTATTAGCAATAACCAACATTTAAAATTAACTTACAACTAATCTGACTTATTCTATCAATTAAACATAAATGGAAGCAAAATGTAAATTCAATTTATTTACAATAATCCCGAATCAGCCTTGTTCACTGGGGACACTGGGGCGCATGATAATATCTAGATAAATGAATAGTGTTAAACTTGCCACGAACCTCTTTCGTCGTTGGGTTTATAAGTATATGGACATTAGGATAAGGAATCGCGGCTATTATGTATGGTCCTTCGTAAATCGATTCAAATTTCTTAGTTATTTTTAATTCCGCGACTGATTTATTAACTTTCTTTATTTTTACCCAATCCCCTATTTCAAACCTTGTTAACTTAAAGTTTTGATTAAATTTTGGTTGACGTTCTTCTGCTGATTTTGCAAGATTCTTTCTAGTGTTTTCTCGTATCTTTTCAATATTTAATTCGATGTTGCGTTTTATTTCCTTATCAAAAGACAACTCAGTGGGACGTCCATACATAACTTCACATGGCGTATATCTGGTGCTCGTATGAAATGTGTTATTATATAAGTTCTCTATTTTTGGCAATACATCAACCCAACTTCTATGATTCTTTTCACAATATGTTCTAAATAGTCGTCCTAATTCTCGATTTACTCGTTCTACAGTATTCGGTCGGGGGTTGCGCACTGTGGTGTAGATGGTTTTGACCCCCATTTCTCTCATATATTTTTTCCATAATCCTGATATAAATTGACTACCGTTATCAGTCATACAAGCCTTCGGGTGTATAATTTTAAAGAAATGCTTCATTTTCCCTACCACAGCAGATGCAGTAGCTTTTCTCAATGCATATAACTTGATGAATTTACTGAAAGAATCTTGTATCACCAGTATATAACTTAATCCAAATTTCCCCGCAGGTAATGGTCCGTATAAGTCCGCCATGATTAAATCTCCTATATTTTTGGTTACTATCGATTGGCACGATCCCACATTCTTAAAGTTATCATTTTTGGCCATTTGACATATATGACACACCTTAATCAATTGTTTGATGTCTCTTGACATGCCTTTCCAATAGAACCTATCTTTTATGTATTTCTTTACCTTATAAACTCCTTGATGGCCCATTTCTAAGTGTACCTGTTTAATAACATCTCCCACCAGAGATTGGGGTAGAAAAATGACTTTGTTCTCTGACCCATTTGTTGTGAAATACAAAATGTCATTTTCAATGGTACATCGTCGTGTGATCCGACTTTGCTTATCATTACCCTTATTTTTACCCATTTCTTTTTTTAGATTCTCAATAACAGGATCTTCATTCTGGTACTTAATTATTTCTTTTAACTTGTCAATTAACCTTTTATTTCTACTTGTTTCAGTATAAAGTATCTCCGGTAATTTGACTTTATCTTCTTGCAACAACTCGCTCTGAGGTGGATAACGTGATAGAATGTCGGCTCCGATATTTTCTTTACCTTTTATGTGTTGTATGTCGTATTGAAATTGTTCGAGATAATTTATCCAGCGCGTTACTCGAGCATTATATAGTTTCCAGTTTTTAACAAATGTCAAAGCTTTATTATCGGATTGTATTATCACCTTGGCTCCCCTTAAATAAGTTTCGAATTTTTGCAGACAGCAAATTACCGCATAGAATTCTAACTCAGTGACTTTCCAGTTTAATTGGGGCCCCTTCAGCATTTTACTATGAAACCCTAGGACTTTCATGTTGTGGTCATCATCTAGCTGATATAAAACTCCGGCCAACCCAACCCCTGAGCTATCTGTTTGCAAATAATACGGTTTGGTGACATCAGGGTGCTGGAGCTCAATGACATTAACAAATTGTGCTTTTATTTTATCAAACGCTGTTTGCTCCTTTATTCCCCAATGCCATCTCACTCCTTTCCTCAATAATTTACACAATGGGTCTATGTACATGCTATATTCGGGAATGAATCTTCTGTAGAAATTGCACAAACCCAAAAAAGCTCTTACTTGTTTAACCTTTTTAGGTACTGGGAAGTCCTGGATAGATTTTAATTTTTCCGGGTCACTTCTCAAGCCTTCCGTGGAAATAACAAACCCAAGCATTTGAATCTCTTTGCAAAGGAATTCACATTTTAGTAGATTACATGTCATTCCGGCTGTGTGCAATTTTCCTAAGATTATATCTATATGGCTTATATGATCCTTAAGCGTTCCTTTTGTAATAATGGCTAGATCGTCTAAGTAATTCACACAAAATTCTCTAACTTCATGTCCCAATATGATGTCCATCGCTCTGCTGAAGGAACCCACAGATGTTTTTAAGCCTTGGGGCAAAACATTATAAACATATGATTTTCCGTTAAAGGTGAAACCTGTATATTTTTTACTTTCTTCTGTTAAAGGAATTTGGAAATAAGCATTATTTAGATCGATGATACTTATGTAGTTAGCCCCATGGAACGAGTTTAATACGTCTAGCTGTAACGATGGTTTTTCCGTTTCTGCGATCATATATTTATTTATCTCCCTCGCGTCCAGTAAAACTCGTATTGTATTGTCGCGTTTTAAAGTAAATGTTAGTGGGCTACAATATTCAGTTTGAGAACGACTTATTATTTTCAAATCTTCCAATTCCTTTAGTTTTTCAGTAATTCTTTCCCGATATACGTATGGTATAGGATAAGTCCGCTTTACTATTGGTGTATGTTCTGACATTTTGATTGTATGTTCATAGCAATTCGCTCTACCTAATTTTGAAGTAAATAGTTCACTATATTTTCCTATAAGTTGTTGCAATGTATGTCGTTCTGTTTCTTGTAGAGGAATTCCTACTTTGTAAGGTATGGTATTTTCTTGTTGATCCTCTTGTAAAGCCTCTACATGACTTTGTTCATGCCAATTTACTTCGTCGTTATAAGTAAAGTAAGATCCAATACGACTTCGTTTTGTTTTAGCCAATCAAAACCTAGTATTAAAGGTACACTTAAATCAGGCATTACCACGAAAGCCACGTCTATTGTGATTTGATCTATTTTTATGGGTAACAACACCATGATCTTTATTTCCTTGCTTTTATGTCCCGCCGCTGTTTTTACTTGAAATGGTTTTACTGGCATTACTGGGGTACTTGGATATTTAATTTTTATTTCGTTCCAAAACTCTTCACTTATGCAAGTTAAGTCGGACCCAGAGTCAATTAACGCAATCACATCATAATCATTCATTCTTATTACAATTTCTGATTTAAATCTCTCAACCTTCTCTTTTTCAACTTCTTCTTCGAATACTGTCATAATTGCTGTGTCTAAATCATCTAACTGAACCTGTTCCCCTTTAAGCTTTAACACGGAGACTATGTCGTTTAAATCAACACTTTCGTTATAGCAGTCTTCATACCCTAACCCTACATTATTTGCATATTTACCTAACTTAATTTCTAGAGGTGCGCGTAATCCCTTCCCATTAATTCCCAATAATTGACCAGGCTCCCAATTCATTATTTGCATCATTTTATATATTTTGACCCCAATGTCCAAGGCTGATCCGGGAACAATTTCGATAGCCTGATTTAGTTTCCCGAATGTTCTACGTCTTCTAGCTCAACGGCTTGAACTGCAGGCCCGCTTCTACCGCTGCCAGATGTCTCAACAGCTGGCCTCTTCCAATTCTGCTGATATGTTTGTTGAAGACTCTTCTTCCTTTTTTCAGCTGTTTCCCTATTGTCCCTGCTTTCGTTCTTGGTTCTTTGCTTGTTGATGTCGTCCATTGAACGCAGGAACTCAGCTGTCTCCAGAATGCTAATTATTTTTGCCGTTGCGAAGGACTGCTGAATATATCGCGGGTAATGCCGTATAATGTCGGATACTAATTGGTCCTCGGGAATCGGATGATTTAGCATCTTAGCCCTGCCAACGATGCGTAGGAAGTAAGCGAGCATAGACGGCGACTCCTTCCAGTCCCACGTCCCATGGGTTATATTTCTCCTCAATTCGTTTTGTTCGAAACTTCCCCAGTATGCTGACAAGAAATCCCTTTTGAAGTCTTCCAGGGTAGCCCAGCGATCTCTGTATATACGGGCCCAGTCCCTTACTTCTCCTTCCAAACATTCTTGGATAGTGTCTATTTCCTGGCCAGTTTTAGTGGTTTTCTTTAGATATATATTTAGATCCTCTATAAATGTGACGGGATGACTCGGCGTTTTCCCGAACTTGGGTTTGTCCACGTTTACATTTTTGATGTTATAAATTATGGTTTTTTGCTGCTCCGCAGATATTTCATTATCTTCTATTATATTTCCAGAACTTTGGTTATGATCTGTGGTTGATTCAGAATGCTCCAGGTCACTTTGTGCTGGGGATAATACTACTTGTAACTCTTTACGTAAATCCCCTAGTTCTTTGGTCATTTTGTTTTCAGTTCTCCTTAATAAATTGTAAAAGAAGCCTCTTTTGTCTTTCCTAGTTTCAGTGGGTTGTAGTAAACCTCTCCCTACCCTCTGTCCTCTGACTACTTTCCTTCTAGGAGCCTCTTCTGAAGATTCTTTAGTTGTCCTATTGGTCGACTCAATCCTTAATGATTCATTATTAGTTCTGTTACCCCGTGTTGAATCTCCTCGGAGCCTTGAAGGAACCAATCTTTTCCTAGAGGGTCGTTCCATTTTACTAACAGGCTGCTTAAAATCGTCCAATAGCTTATTATTACTATTTTATTTACTCCTGAAAATGTCAATCAGAATTAATTTAAAATCAATTTTATTTTGAGGTATAAACATACCCGCGTTGCCTACAACCTTTTATTTTGAAAAAAAAAAAAAACATTTCATTGGTATTTTACTTCCCTGTTTATTTATTATTTTGTGTACCTATCTAATAATAAGTGTTATTTTTTTTTTTTTCAGGATTAATAAAATTGCTCAAGAGTATAATGAGCTAACATATCTAAGAACCATGAAGACTATGTAGATTAAATTAAACTAGGTAGGTTTTAATCTGCTATTATAACTGCTTAGATTACACCCTTAATGTTGAAACAAATGGATAATAAAATCTCCTAACAATGTTAACGCATCACCCTTTTTTTTTTTTTTTGTTTTATTTATTGTTGCATGAGACTACTATATTTTACTCCAATCAATAAATGCTAAGTAGGTTTTCTACCTTTGTTTTGTAATTAGTAACGTTAAACTAACTTGATTCAATAATCTTTATTTTATGTTCCAGATTTTTGGACTTCAACGACAAGCTTCGGACAAAATTTACTATAGACCTAAAATGTAATCTGAGTATCATGAACCAATATGAAATAAGAATCTGACTGAAGATATTTCTACTTATTTATAAGGATATTTGACAGAACTGAATACCGTAATAAAATCTAATGGCAACAATACCGACATACTTACTTCGCTTCAAAAATAAATTAAATATATGTCAATTGGTTTTCTTGTCTGGTTCTATGATTATACTCTTATACTACATGTGAACATATATGTAAGTCATTCTAATGATAAACTATAAGCCATAAATGTACCAAAATTATTGTAATAAAATTACTTCCATTTCATTTGTTTCATTATCTGTCAAAAGAAAACTCAAAAGAGAGCGCCCCCCCAGACATGAAATCACTGGCACTCCTATTTTCCTATCTTTGCTATATATAATGTTCCTAATAAGACTTATATTAAACTAAAAGATGAATATTGTAGCTAGAAGCCTTACTTATACAAAGGTTAACATTGTAGCTAGGGTCATGTTTATCAGATCTCATTGTGAAACATTTCCTACATTGAACTAAAGTCTATAAATAAACCTTCGCCCCCCTAAATAATAAATCCTTAGTAACCTCATAACTTATTTTTAGTTTCACAACTAATTTTCAACACAACTTGAACTAAAGTAGATAAAATCTCCACAAACTCATTTATTCTGTAGTCAAGAACAATGACCTCTCTATTCTACCTTACTTATTCAATTTCCTACAACATTCCGACTTTATAACTAAACTAAAATTAAATTTATTTAAATAATCATCCCATCTCGATATCATATTAATTACTGATAACGTGATAACAGATAACACCCTGTCACTCACAGAAGGCGTTTTGTTCACTCAGCCTTGATTATGTTTTTACTTTAAAAATGAATTACCTATTATTATTTTTCCCAATTATGTAAATAATGCATAAATAATATTAAATGTATCCCTAAATATCTAAATCTTATGTTATATTAATAATATGAACATATTGAGTAAAATTGTCTACGTATCTAATTGAAACTAAAGTAAGTATATTATTACTTGATATTATTATTTTATGTAACGTAAATTATTATCTAAAACTTAAATAACCCACCTATTTAATTATTAATCAATATTAAAAATAACTTTTTGTAAAGCGTTAACGCAAACGTAGCGAATTTAATTGTATCTCAAACAATCCACTATTAAACTACAGATAAAATAAAAAAATATGCCTAAATGATCTGTCAATTAATTATTATTTGCTAAATATTGTTTGATAAAAAATATCTCGTTGTTCTAATATAAATCTTTTGTTTCAGGTACTATTACTATGTGGAATAAGAAAAATATCGTGTGTTTATAACAAGAAGTTACTCTATTCACTATAATTTGTGTATAAATATGCAACAAAATGTGTTTCATGATGACGTGCACAACACCCATCACGGCTAAATTCTCCTTTCCGCTCTCACGCCAACAATTGTACCCTTGAGGGTCTCATAATTCAAAGCTCAAGTGTTCAAAGATCCCTTCAATAAAACCGTCACTAACAACTCCACTAAAATTTCATGGCAAATTGACAAAACGAATAACAATTGTCGATCTACAAAACGCAAGAAGATAGCAAGACATGGAACCACACGATGAACAAATCCTCGGTCAACGGCACTAATTGTAATCTGCATCTGGCGGCAAATGGTATAATCCCTGGTCACCGGCAGCAATTGTAATCTATCGACGAAGCTTACTATAACTCTAGAGCTATCCTGAGTCACGGGACCACCAATCGTAATGTATGCTAAGCCCTACTAAAGGTACAGGTCCTTCGTCTGCTTCTCCCTCCTCACTAAACTCTACTCCTACAATGAAGCCCTAAGAAAACCCTACTACAATTACCTAAGGATATCTTGACAGCAGCTCCTACCTCCTAGTCTACCACAACCTACAACTAAACAAACTTAGATATGAAAGGATCCTTATAACAATTGAGTTTGAACTTTTCTTAATAACGTATGGCCAAATGTGATCGGTATAACCGTTGTGAATGTCTAGATTGGTCGGAACCTACGTTGTTGTAGCAACTCAAATTCTTTTAGGAGATGTTCAGCCGAGATGTGCTGCTAAATGCCTCTGTACCTATACTGTGCTATACTATTATGTATTTTTGTTAAATAACCTAAATAAATGTGTTTTCTATTATTTATTTAATGCTTGTTTTCCCTATCATACTGCTATCTTGGTTCTTCATACTAATTAAATTTCTAACTTAATTTAATGTTATCTAACCTTAAATTATAAATTTATTCCTTCCTATGTAGTCTAGCCTTCAAAAACATCTACAGTTCTTATAGCATGATTCAGTATGGGATATTCTACTCTTATTAAATATTATTTCTATATGAAATATAAACTCATTCAGTCCACAAGTAAGTTATAGATATATTAGATTACCCTATGTAATAATAAAGATCAATATATGAATCAAAACCAAATCTTATTAGAATTCTGAGATGAAAAATTATTTAATTCTTGAAATTGTATATCTTGTTCAAAAATGTTTGGTAGACAAATAATTATGTACAATATGAAATTACACTTCATAACTATTCTATAAATAGATTGAAGTCACTGACAATACAAGGTTTTGTTACAAATTTAATGAATCTTAAGTTTTCATGTTCGACTAAATTAAATAATGTTAGTATGATAATTTAGTATGGAATAAAGGTATGGAATTCATACTTTTAGTAAATTCTAGTATGATATTCTAATGTAGATTCTGGGTCTAAACAAGAAGTAATTGGTTGGTGAATAGAATTCGGAGTTTTATTGAAATCCTTCGACCGCATACAAAATATTATCATTTGACTGTGTTATACTAGTAATGCTTTCATCTCATTCTCCCAAAAATATTTAGTTCTGTTAGAATAATGGCGGCTACCATCATGTCTAATGACATGGGCAATCGGGTAAAAAACATGGTTACTTCATGTGTACATATTGAGGGAAAATCGTTTCTCGGAAAATAAAACAAATTTCTGTTAAATCTGTTTGGTGTGTTATTTTAAATATCACCAAACCCATGTTCTCTGGATGCCGTATGATTGCCAGATTTGATCTTTTATTGGCCTTCGGGCTCTTTTAGAGTAAAGATCTCTCCCGGATCTATCTAGAATCTATGAATCTTTACTATCTATATTTGTTATTAAACAACACGAATTTTCTTCACTCGTGGACTAAATGAATTCTCACTTCATTTATTACAAACAATAGATTTGTATAACTTGGGTTTTCGTTTGGCTATACTCAAAAAAAAATGGCATTTGAAACATAATAACTCATTGTCAATTTGAAGTCTCTTTCAACTCGCGAACTTGACTCATTGTGATAAGGGAATTTACTCTCAACCCTTGTGATATTAATTAATTAAGTTCTGAGATCTGTGATGTAAATACGGGAACGAATAACTTTCATTATTGTCATCCATAAGTCCCCGGCTTCTTTTAGCAATTTACACTTCAGATACTCCAAATCCAGCCTTAGGAATGCTTTGTTTTTCCGTACTAGACATACTACGCAACAATCAACAATAGAATCTCCTCATCAACACTGGAGCATATTTTCTACAATCCATTTATGTTTATTGTAGGGATAAAAAGAAACGAAATTCATTTCATTTTTCATGTGATTTGACTAGTGACAGTAATGTAATGACTTTTTCTCGCTTTAGTGTTGCCATCTCAACACAACAGCTGTAAGTAATATAAGAGCATTACTTTACCAAATCTTAAATCATAATCGATAAAAAAAATTAACTAAATGTTTCTACAAATCTCGATGTAAAATTAACGGTTCTAAATATTTGTTTAGTCTAAATAACAGGTTGCTCTATTCTTATTCTTTATAACCTGCTACAAGACTTTGTTTTCACTACTGACATCCCGAGTCATAGACACTAGTAATACAAGAAATCAGCTGTTTGTATTTATTATACCAGACGAGATTAAAATAAATTGAATATATGTTATATTAGTTAATGATGAATGGCCGATTGCTCGGAAGATAAAATAACCCCGTTCTAATATTCCTACTGAAGTGTACCTATCGCCATACCCCTGTTCCCTAGCTAGCACAAAACCACTAGAGGTCTAAACCTCATATTTACATTTAAACGTGTATGGAACCTAGGTAAGCTAAACTGAAAATTCGGGAGATTAACCCGAGGTTGGACTAAAATCCGTGTAAGTGGGTCCCCCTTGCGTGGCTAACACACCGGAAACGCAAAGTAACCCGCCCTAATATGTGTAGATATTGCAAATATATAAATATATACGTTTATGAGACCAAACCTGGAGGTCCATCTGATTTCAACAAGTGTGGATATCCCACATGCCCAACATGTGGACCTTGCATTCACCAGACAAAGCACTCTAGATCTGTAGGCTTATCACTGCGCTTGTAAATGGCAAGTGCCCGAGTCGCCTAGCTCGGATAAAACTAGAAGAGTCTGAAAGATATTTGTTTAACAGCCGCAAGGTTAAATATCTTTCATCTGGCAACCATGTACCAAAACACTATTTCTGGCATGTAATTAAGCTTGATAGCCATAAAACAACAAAATCCCACAACGTTTCAATAAATAATTATAGATCAGAAAAATAATGTAATCCCAACAGAAATTCCCCTTAGAATTAAATTTAATACCTTATTGCCAAACAACAGTGTTACCCAGTCGAAGTCGCAAGAAAGAATGAATGCCATCCTTCAATTCCCCTCCGTATTTATACTTAACTGTGGACAAAGTGGACAAAATGGACAAAATGGACAAAATGGACAAAATGGACAAAATGGACAAAATGGACAAAATGGACAAAATGGACAAAATGGACAAAATGGACAAAATGGACAAAATGGACAAAATGGACAAAATGGACAAAGTGGACATTCTCACAATTTTGATCCTTACACAGTATAAATAAAGCTCAATTCTTCCGTTGGTAATTTTTGTGAATTGTAATTTTGTTATTTTAAAAACGTAGAATGCTTAGTTATTGGAATATTTTTACTTGCTTTCGTAAACATTCATACTGCTAATTCTATTAGACATTTGTATTGTATTATAACTATTAAATGATGATTTTAGTATTAGGTGGCGAATTATGATGCTAGTGTCGGGAACTTGATGATGACAATGATGATGTGAGTCTTACGATGGTGATATATGATTATAATATGATGGCGAATTATGATGCCAATGTGTTGGGAACCTGATGATGACAATGATGATGTGAGTTTTACGATGGCGAGCACATGACGAGAACATGTGAATCGCTACAGCGGCCAACGTGCCGTGAGTTTAAACCGTATTTATAATTATTAAAGATGCCTCACGATAGTTTTAATAATATATTTAGAGTTTAATCAGCCAGTGATATAACTTTTTTATTGTTGTTTTTTAGGGTTCCTTACCTCAATCGGCAATAACGGGACCCTCATACAGGATCGATTGTTGTCCGTCTGTCTGCTATTAATTATTATTTTATTAATTATAGCATCTTGTGCACGAAAAAAAATCTTAACAAAACTTTACGTAACCCATTGTACCCAACGACCATTTACAACGGACTATGTAAAGTTTTTAGACATTTTTTTTTCGATAGTCCTTGCTATAAAGATATACAAACTGGAGCTCTTTATAATTTTTCTTTACCATAAATTTACCAAAATATTTTATTTTTATTTTTGGCGCGACAACAATTATTTTCGTGGCTGAATGTGCCAGACCCGGTCATGGGGTGGTCTTTGTTAGACCTGTCGAGCACTGGGCTTTTTAGCTGATGGTGGTCAATGGTCATGATGAAATAAACTGCAGAAAATAAATAAATGCGTCGTTGAAGAAAGTAGAGGTGTTTCCATATTGTTTTTTATTTATTTATTTAATCTTTATTGCACAAATTTGGACTTAATGCCATGAGGCAACCGTCTTAAAGAAAGGAGATAGGTACTCAAGTGGAGAACATGTAGAGTGGAGTAGATACATGTTTTTTACTTTGTAACTTCGTAACTTGAACTTTTATGATACGTTTTTGTCAACCATTTTTCTTTCAAATATTTAAGATTTATAATTTTATATTACATTCATGGAATTTTACTCTCTTTTTTAATTCGCCGTAATCGGATAAAAAAAGCGCTAAGGCGGCTGAATGACTATTCGACAAATTATTGTCACATTGCGTAAGTGAGTAAAAACTAAAAAGGTAGTAACTATTAGTAGATTACATATGCACTTATGTCGTTTATCTTTTGATTGGCAACTTAATATTTCCCGGAACGTTTATGTTTTATCATTCTGCCGATTCCACTTTATTCTAAATAGTAGACTATGAGTAGGTGCGGAAAGGATATCTAACATAATAAATTAAAGTAGAGTTTTTAAACTAATTCGTTCGACTTGAAGTGTTTAATTCCGTGGTTGGAAGACTTGTCTACTTAATTTGTTTCGTGATAAAGTAAGTACTTTTGTGTATTATTTTTGTTTTAGTTATGTGACGTCTGTCCGTGACGTCTTTTAATATTGATAAGATATAAACAAACTAGCTACTTAAGATTACAGCCACATAAAGTACTGATAGCAAAATAAAACCGGCTAAGAGCATGTCGAGCCACGCTCAGTGGGTTCCGTAGTTGCTGATCCTTCTCAATAAATCATCCTTCCCGAGGTTTAAGTTACGAAAAAGATTTCAAGCTCTATAAAAAGGTAGTAAACGCCAAAGTAACTATAATTACTTATTACCTTCTGGAAGTCAACTTACGTCCTTTCAAAGAAAATTATGAAATTATGCGATAACTTAAAAACGGTTCGACCGATTATGTTCAATATAGTTTTCATTGAAAGTACTTATAAAGCCTCTTTTTCATGAATTTTTCCATTATTTTTTGACCCGTTGTTGAAAAGTTAGAGGGAGGGACGCTATTTTTTTTATTTTCCGAGTGAATATTTACAATAGTGCTGACTTTATCAAAAAATAATGATTGGAGACCCCTATGTATTATTTTTAAAAGACCTATTCAACGACATCTCACACACGTAAAAAAATTCACCCCCACTTTAGGTGTACGGGAGGTAGGTACCCGAAAAAAATACTTTTTTTGGGTTTTTATTTTACCGTTTTGTCGGCAATTTCAGCTTTCTAGTACTAATGATCACGGAGCTAAGCCGCGGACGGACAGACGGACATGGCGAAACTATAAGGGTTCCTAGTTGACTACGGAACCCTAAAAAGTGTATGAATGGGATAAATGAGTGAACGTAATACAATTTTCGAAAAACAAGTAATACAGGAGAAAAATTAAAGTACACTTATAATAAACTGATCACTTAGAATTAACTTCATACGTTTCATACTACGTGTTTTCATTTTCCACTTTTTGTTTACACCAGAAGCTTTTTTTTAAATCATATCGAAACACAACTTTAAGTCCGCTGTAGAACTTGCTATATCGGTGCGAAAAAATACTAGTTTTTTTTACTACCCTGTCGTTACATAACGTCTATACCTATAGATGCGTGTTAATATGCGGAAATTGCGAGACTGGAATAATAATGTAGCGTTATAAATAGATAAGC
This sequence comes from Apotomis betuletana, assembly GCA_932273695.1. Classification (NCBI taxonomy): domain Eukaryota; kingdom Metazoa; phylum Arthropoda; class Insecta; order Lepidoptera; family Tortricidae; genus Apotomis; species Apotomis betuletana. Next base: position 6,574,171 of record OW026318.1, on the reverse strand, counting down.
ATAAATAGATAAGCCAAAAAGTTAGTCATTCTTAGCACAAAAATGTTTTTACACAGTAAAATAACTATTTGAGGTCAGTCGTTAAAGATTGTTTATATTTTCATATTTTTTTTTGTAATTTTAATAGTTACGTTCATTAGAATTTAGTGAACAGCGGCTGTGTCAATTTTAAATAGATTTTTTGTAAACCTAAGATGTCCGCTTAAGCAGGCTTAGTTTTAAGATTTTGCAATACCCTTGCAGGGTCCCTTACAGTCGCCATCACATATATCGCAGCATATAAGGCGTTCATAAATATCTGAACACGACTCTTATTGACTGGGCGTTACAGTACATGATCAGATATTTATGAACGCCTTATATGCTTATAAATAAAACAATTTAATTTTAATTTAATTTTTATTTTAATTTAAGGTTGACAATGGTATCTGTAAAGCTACCGAAACGTTAGGGAGGCTCAAATAATTAATATACGCGATATATATCCGTTTAAATTGTTTTTTTAAATGTGTGACAGTCGCGGAAAACGAAGAAAAGCTTTATGCTGCGATATATCTACATATATATATATTTGTAGACAAATATTCAGTTTGCACGAGTAAACGTCAAAGGCAAACAACAGCTTCGTTCTACTGGGCGCCTTAGAATGGTGCCTCGCCGCATGGCACTTTCAGCAAAGAACCCGCGCGTCATAGGTCCGACTTACTTCGAGCACTTACCTGCCGATTTAAGGAACGAACCATGTGACAACACATTCAAGCGCCGGCTAAGAAACCTTTTGTTGGAAAACCCTCTGTACTCGGTCAACGAGTACATGGAACTCAAACTATAATAAAAAATAGGCGTGTATTCTGTAAAGTGACATTTTGTTTATTGTTATTTTTATATTTCTTGTGCTTTTATTTTATTTTTGTATTGGAAATCTGATATATTTTGACATTGTGTAAATTAATTTTGTTCTATCTTTCTTTTCTTTTTAGGGTTCCGTACCCAAAGGGTAAAAACGGGACCCTATTACTGAGACTTCGCTGTCCGTCTGTCACCAGGCTGTATCTCAATAACGGTGATAGCTAGACAGTTGAAATTTTCACAGATGATGTATTTCTATTGCCGCTATAACAACAAATACTAAAAATAAAATAAAATAAATATTTAAGGGGGGCTCCCATACAACAAACTTGTTATAGATTATATATATGTATAGGTACGGAACCCTTCATGCGCGAGTCGGGCTCGCACTTGCCCAATTTTTTTATTCTTAGTGTTATTAATTTGATTTCATTATTATGTTAAGTTTGTGATGACGATCCTTATTGGGAGATACTAGATTCATTTATTTATATTTTATTTACCTGTTGACTTCCCCTTTTATTTTAAACTTATTTTGACATTGTAAACATTTTCTCGTATTATTAATCTTGCCTTATTTTTGACGATCATGATATTAATTCGTATAATTTTGACATTAAGCAAATTTGTAATGTAATTTATATCGTGAAATAAATAATCTAATCTAATCTATCTGATGGCGACTATACATATGTATATTTTTTAAGAACTTTTGTAATTACCATGGTATACAATCACTACATAGTATAAAACATAGTCGCTTCCTGCTGTCTGTCTGTCTGCCTGCCCCTATGCATGCATGCAAGATCTTTAAAACTACGCAACGGATTTTGATGCGGTGTTTTGAATAGAGTGATTCAAGCGGAAGGTTTATATGTATAAAACATGCATAATATATCAGCATTGCACCCGTACGAAGCCGGGGCGGGTCGCTAGTTATTTTAATAAAAACAGTAACGTCAGCTCACGTAAACCAAATGTTTAAAATGAAGCGAAAAATTGAAAAAATATATATATACATATAACTACGATATTTCTTTTATTTAGTCTCCAACGGCTTGTGGGTATCTAGGTGGCATCGTAGCGCATCGGTTGAAAAATTCAATGGCTCTCGCATAAGGTTCGGTGGTCCAATAGGTAGGACGCCCGTGGTGGCCCGGAAAGCCGTTGAAGACGCAGGTTCAAACCCTGCCTGAACCGTATTTATTTTTTAATTTTTGCTTCATTGTAAACAATATGAATATGAACATATCAACTTGCGTGTTTTCAGCTATCACACAAACATGGAGCCGTCTAATAAAATGGACACTGCTGAGCCAAGCAACAGGCAAAATCGAATTATGTCAGCAGATCTACCAGACGACGAACAGATAAAAGAAGCGATACAACAGAGACAGGGAATAGCAACAAGCAATGAGAGTGAAAGTGACGACTATACTTCAAGCGATTGCGACTCTGATGTCGAAGGCATGGAGAATCTATGGGATGCCCTCTTCAGAACAGCTGAGCCTTACAATAACAGTATAGAACACTTGAAGAAACTTGTAGAACAATTACCCAAAAGGATCAGTACGCGTGAGCCTAAGTTGCACTTAAAATACGGGGAAGAAAATTACGATAAGAAATATTTAGCGACAATGGATAAAATGTTTAAATCGCGATTAGTGGATCCGGATATAGACCAAGAGATTTTAATGGAGAATTTGCAAAGAATGAGAGTACGCATTAAGAGTATAATCAAGAAGAAGGAAAGAATGGCGCAACATCACACTGTTACGCAAAATTAGTTTTCCCTAATGCTGATTGATTAAAAAAAAATGTTACTTAAAAGATTATCAATGTTACTATCTAGAACTGGGCCATTGCGATTTATTGGTACTTATGCATATTTAAAACCTACAGTTTGAATTTTTCATAGATTCACGCAGAAAACTGTTTTTTTTTTACTTACTTTCGACTGCACGCAATGAAAGCATAAAATAGCTAGGTTACTTTCTAGAACTCAGGGGAAAGGATTATTCACTTGAAAAAGTTGGTTCATATAATCAATTAGTGGATTATTATTCGTCATAAATTATGACGAATAATATGAAAAAAGAAATTTTAAAAGGAATAAGGCTAATAAGGCCTCTTAAGTAATAATGATACCTTGCTTTCTCCGCTACCCAAAGGTTGTCTGGAAGAGATCGCTCTTCAGCGATAAGACCGCCTATTGTCTACCATTGTTTAATTTAAGATTTCTCATGTAATATTTTTCTTGTTGGTGTGCAATAAAGTATTGTTGTATTGTATTGTATTGTATTGTATTGTATACTGATAACAGAAAGGAGGATTTGTAGGAAACGCTTTACGTCTAGAACACTCTTCCTGCGCACGTTTTCCCTCAGTATAAGAGTGAATAAACATCTTCTGGGCAAGCATGCTCCATCTCAGGCCTTATTTTTAACTAACATCAGGTGCAATCGAGACCAAATGCTTGTACCTACATTTTTACAACACTAACATCTCACCTCACCATCAGCAATGAGATTTTTTAAACGATTTTTAAGACGATATCAGTAAGATGTTGAAACGTGTGATGCATTCTTATATATTGTTTATGTCTAATTAGCTTTTGTAATCTGTGACTCTAAAAACTTAATGTCTGATGTCTATCTATGGTCTCTACTTCCTCCATTGGACGTCGCTTGAAGAGATGTCACGCGTTTCTAGTATATAAAAATTACTTTATTATATCCTGACCGGATTTATATGTTTCTGTGTATTATGGACAATACATAACGTAAATCCCTCCTGAAGACGTTTGTTTCATTCCTATCGACGACACACATACCCACCAGCTTCACCAGTTTCCACTCGCACGTGAGGACTCTAGTTACATCAAAAGAAAGCAAATGTATGTTTCGTTTAGTACAGTGATATTTGTTGTATTTGGCATTGTTGTAATTATAAATAACCTTAAGAAATTATATATACTTTAAATGTTCTGCTTTATTATTTTACCCATTTTGTATTCATTCTTATCATTTCGTATATGTATAGGTTCACTGTTTTGGGCATCGTACTACCTTTTTGCGAAAAACGATTTTGTAACTTGTGTTAGAGATAGCATTAGGGATTCTTCTTCTGTAGGTGTTAGCATTGCACGTGTCTAGTTGATGTGTGTCTTCTATTAACTCTACTCAGCACGTATATTTTGATCCTTAATAGGAAATAAAATAGGTTTGAAGTAGGTACATTTTGAGTAGTCCCTCTGAGCTCTTTCTAATTCCAGAAAAATGGTTCTGGAATCACCAACCCAGACTATATGTGACATGTGAAATAAAATTACAAAACATTTTATAGAAGAATATGAGTACCTTCAAACCTTCAAGAAAAGAGTGTACTCTCACCTGAAAGGCCGGCAGCGCACTTGTGACTCCTCTGGTATTGCAGGCGACAGGGCGACGATAATTGCTTTCCATCAGGCGATCCGTTTGCTCGTTTGCCCCCTATGACATACAAAAAAAAGAGTTTGACGTAGCTCACCCATCTCGTGCGCAAGCGTGAGGGCAGCAATCCGCTCTGGCACCCTTTCATCCTTGCTTGTCGCGTGAGCAATGGCGAGAGTGTTGAATGAGCGTCCGAACACGCGTCGGTCGCACACCCCGCCCGCGGCCACACCCAGGCCGCCACCCAAGGACGTGAAACTGGAATCACGACAAAAGATTAAAACAGTCCATGCGCACAGTGCGCCTCCGTCAACCCCCCAAATCACTCCTGTGGCGCGGCGAAAATCCCATTAGCGGGTTATACTCCCACATAAAGTCCGACTCACTGGTAGTGAGGGCTATACAGCGCTGATACAGTTCAGTCATGTATAAAAAAACCGGCCAAGAGCATGTTGGGCCACGCTCAGTGTAGGGTTCCGTAGTTGCTCATCCTTCACAATATACTGCTGTTTTAAGCCCGAGGTTTAAGTTAAGAAAGATTTTAAGCTCTATAAAAAGATCGTAAGCGCCCTAGAAACTGTAATCACTTATTACCTTCTGGAATCAACTTACGACCTTTTAAAGAAAAAATATGAAATTTGGCGATAACTCAAAAACGGCTGGACCGATTTTGTTCAATATAGTTTTCATTGAAAGTACTTATAAGGCCTCATTAACATGAATTTTTCCGATTTTTTTTGACCCGTGTTTAAAAAGTTAGAGGGGGGGACACCATATTTTTTGTTTTTGGAGCGAGCATTTATAAAACTGCTGATTTTATTAAAAAATAATGTTAGAAGACCCCTATTATATTTACAAGACCTATTCAACGACACCCCACACACCAGTGTTGAAAGGAAAAAAAAAACACCCCCACCTTAGGTGTTGGAGATGTACCCGAAAAAAAAGTTTTTTATTTTATTTTATTTTACCGTTCTGTCGGCGTTATACATACACATACTCATACCAAATTTCAGCTTTCTAGTACTAATGATCACGGAGCTAAGCCGCGGACGGACGGACGGACGGACAGACGGACATGCATGGCGAAACTATAAGGGTTCCTAGTTGACTACGGAACCCTAAAAAGAGACAAAACGATATGTAAAAAGTTGTGCACAACGACGGTTCTGGAGTGGAGGCCACGAAACTGTAAACGTAGTAGGGCGCCCTGTAACAAGGTGGAGCGACGACATTCGTAGGACAGCGTAACTGGAGGAGGAGAGCTGAAAATCGAGCTCAGTGGCGTGCCATGAGAGAGGCCTATGTCCAGCAGTAAACTGGTGATTATGATGATGATGACAACGAGGGTGCTGCCAACTGGTGCCGCTCTCCGCAATCTTTTAGCTTATAAATAAAGGAAGGTAGTTTTCAAGCGAATGCTACGTAAGCATCTGCTCGAATAGCGCGAACCATCCTATATGCAGTTTTACATAGAAAACTTCCGTGAGGCTCAGACATATTAGAACACAAAACGGGTTTACCCACGTCATAGAAGTCGAATATCGCTCTACATGTTTCGTAACGGTACGCGATTCATCAGGAGAGCCGATCAACCGTGAGCGACAAGATGGCGGGTGTACCTACATCAACAAATGGAGCTGCGGTATACGTCAGGAGTTAGTGCTAGCAACGTGCCAAATGTGCGCCAAAAGAAAATGACGCCCGCCATTCTGACGTCAGGTTGGAGGGTGCATTTCCCAGTTCTCTAGCTAATAGCTGCCTTACTCAAGGGTGAAAGAACTGCCTAAGGTTAGTGCTCGCAATGTGCTTCCACATGTATGAAGCACAATCAAATTCAGAGAGCGGTTAAAGAGTAATATGGAATCACTTTTTTGTGTGTGCCTAAACTGCCTGCAATGAAGATGTGATGTCGCTATTTCAAATAAGCAGGCGTTTATATATATATATATTTATTCAATTCCATATTACTCTTTAACGACTCTCTGAATTTGATTGTGCTTCATAGATGTGGAAGCACAATGCGAGCACTAACCTGACGTCAGAATGGCGGGCGTCATTTATTTCTTAAATATCTCTGGAGTTTAAAGAGCACATTGCTCGAACTTTGGCGCACATTTGGCACATTGCTAGCACCTCCTGACGTATACCGCAGCTCCATTTGTTGGTGTACACCCGCCATCCTGACGCTCACGATCAGCCGCGGCTGCGGCCAACCGAGCACCAATTCGAAACATGCAGAGCGATATTCGACTACGACTTCTGCAGTGTCAGTTTTAAAACCTTAAAAATTTAAGTAAATAATTGAAATTTCTATTTTAATTCGAAACCGAAAATTCGGTCCTTCGAAACTTCACTCGATGTATTTAGTCTTACTTCGAGATATACCAACCTTAACCCAAGCGTCCTATTCTGGAAGGAGTGTCCAGAGAAGGCGACGCCGAGGCAGACCTCGCTCAACCGACGTAGACGAGCGAATCGCATCAAGTAACTCTTGCCGTCCACCGTCCCGTCTGTTTGGGCCAAGTCGCCGAAGACACGTGCGTTCGTTTCTGGTGTCGACAGTACTAGGATGAACTTCACAGAAAAACCTGGAATTGTCAAGTTTTTTGTAGTACTGTTCCTTCCTCCTTCTCCTAGACCGATAGTCTCATTTACTTGGGGTCGTCCGTCGTCCGCATCCTCCACTGAGCACGATTTTGTGATTTTGTGTAATACTGTTATCCTTAGTATAATTTACGAAAAAATTACTGTTTGTTGAGTTTCTTTCGGCGATTCTCCTCAACAGTGATCTTTTGTGAAATGCCGGTAGACTCAGACAACAAAACACAAAAGGGTATTATAGAATAAAGTTCACTATATAGGTACAACTCTTTTGGGTGATCCACTACCTTAACCTAACACTACTCTTCCCAGTTTACTATAACTTATAAGAATCTGTTATCTTTTCCAAACTTACTTAAGTAGTTGTAGTAACCGTATAGTATTCGGAACTAAGTATTTAATACAAGTGAAACCAAAAAGTGTTTTTCGCGATAATTGTTAAAAATGAAGAAAATTTGTTCACGTACTACCATAGAAGCCTGTCGCAATACCGTGACTTAGCAGTTTAGTAGTATACTCGAGTTTAACTGACGATATAATTCGTCATTTGGTTTTTTTTGTGTAAGACTCTCGAAAATCCCGGGTTTTGCAACTCCTACTGACTAAAAGAAAGTTCTGTTTCTGTGGTGACTTGAGAACATTTCTGCTAGTCATAAGTCTTACAGTTACAGGTTCATACAAGGTGTCAGAGTCAGACCACGCAAATGAACTGTCAAACCATACAAACTGACTCACTTTCAGGGCCGGATTTAGGGGAGGGCAACCGGGGCGACGGCCCCGGGGCCTCCACAAATGAGGGGCCCCCACAAGAGACCGAAAAAAAAATCTGACTAGTAAACACTAGTAAACAACTTTGCCTTCCATATTTTTTTCGCGTTTTACCCTCCATTAGGCGCAAATTGCAGTTCATTTAACATATGTTATGGAGGAGACATTGATTATTTTTTTTATAATAAATAAATTGGAATACGAAGTTAAATATTAAAATCCACGTACAAAATTTTTCTAAATGTTTTTTTTTTAAGATAGTCGCTAAAGGTACGTTGCGGCAAACGTAAACATCCGGAGGTCGGAAAGTGAACATAATTATACGAGTGTTTGAAAAACTTTTACTTTCCAACCTCCGTATGTTTACGTTTGTCGTACCTTTAGCCACAGTAATTTTTTTTATGTTGCATTTTATCATATAATTATATTCATTAATGTCTGCTTGATTTAAACACATTGAAATCAGGAAACAATGTTTTTTTTAAATGTAAATATAAATATAAACTAAATCATTCTACAACAAATAAAAAAAAATGCATGGGAAGAATTAGAAAAAATCTGAAGTGTATTTTATCAATTTATTATTTTTGTAATAAGTAATCAAATTGTTGATAAGTTAAGAAAAAACCGGCCGCACCGAAACCGTAGTTTGCTCATCCTTCACAACACAATAGACTTAAGTTATGAGAAAGATTTCAAGCTCTATAAAAAGGTCGTAAACGCCAAAGTAACTGTAGTTACTTATTACCTTCTGGAAGTCAACTTACGTCCTTTTAAGAAAATTATGAAATTTTGCGATAACTCAAAAACGGCTCAACTGATTTTGTTTAATATAAATTTCATTGAAAATACTTATAAGGCCTCATTTTCATGAATTTTTCCATAATTTTTTGACCCGTGGTTGAAAAGTTAGAGGGGGGGGACACTATTTTTTTAATTTCGGAGCGAATATTTACAAAACTGCTGACTATCAAAAAATAATTTTCGGAGACCCCTATTATTTTTAAAAGACCTATTGAACGACACCTCACACACTAGTTGAAACGAAAAAAAAAATTCACCCCCACTTTAGGTGTTCGAGAGGTACCCGAAAGAATTTTTTTTTTAGTTTTTATTGTACCGTTTTGTTGACGTAATACATACACATACTCATACCAAATTTCAGCTTTCTAGTACTAATGATCACGGAGCTAAGCCGCGGACGGACAGACGGACATGGCGAAACTATAAGGGTTCCTAGTTGACTACGGAACCCTAAAAAACCGGCCAAGAGCATGTCGGACCACGCTCAGTGTAGGGTTCCGTAGTTGCCCATCCTTCACAATAGATGGGCTTAAATTAGGTAGGTACGAGAAAGATTTCAAGCTCTATAAAAAAGGTCGTAAACGCCAAAGTAGCTGTAATTACTTATTACCTTCTGGAAGTTATCGATTATACGCGCCAGATTGAGTGGAATCTTTTAATGCAGTATGGCAGTTAACTAAATATGTGTAACGTTCGAAGTATAAGGACACCGCGCGGCACTTACGTCATTTTAAAGAAATATATGAAATTTCACGATAACTCAAAAACGGCTGGACCGATTTTATTCAATATATTTTTCATTAAAAGATAAGGCCTCATTTTCATGAATTTTTCCATAATTTTTTGACCCGTGGTTTAAAAGTTAGAGGGGGGGGGGGGGGATTTTTATTGAAATGAAATGAAATGATTTATTTAATGCATGTGGGAAATCGGGTAACATTTTATTTTCGGAGCGAATATTTACAAAGCTGTTATCAAGAAATTATGTTTGAAGACCCCTATTATTTTTAAAAGACCTATTCAACAACAACCCACACGCTAGTGTTAAAACGAAAAAAAAATTCACCCCCACTTTAGGTGTTCGAGAGGTACCCGAAAAAAAGTTTTTTTTTAGTTTTTATTTTACCTTTTTGTCAGCGTCATACATACACATACTCATACCAAATTTCAGCTTTCTAGTACTAATGGTCACGGAGCTAAGCCGCGGACGGACGGACAGACGGACAGACGGACATGGCGAATGTATAAGGATTCCTAGTTGACTATGGAACCTTAAAAACGAGTCGGACATCTGCTGTAGTCGTTCTCATATCAATTTATCGGTTAAAAAAAATTAGATATCTGCTTATTTCGATATCATAAGGGATTTATTATTAATAGTGATTTGCAATAAAGTGTACTGTAAATTGGGAACAAACATTATTTATAATAGAAATTTTCGTATAAGTTTCAAATCAAACATAAATTGAGGCCCTTCAAAAGGAGAATGGGCAAAAATATATGCAACCTGCCTGGGACCACCCTCCAATAGCAACAAGATATATATCGTTGGAAAGGTATTTTCAATTGGAACAACAATTGTTATGGCAGCTTTGTTGTTACAACTGTCCGCTCGGAGTTATAAGACTAATAAGTCTGGAAAAAAAAATATTATACTAAGTTATTTCAAACTCATGTACTCGTAAGTACTTTGGTCTCGTATATACATTGTAACACTAAGAATACGTTCACTCACTGGCGACGGTGAACGTCTACCCTCATTTTCACGCACATTGTCAAATGTCGGGTTGCACACAACACTCACTACGTCACTTGCTAAGGTCTCGTCGTAAGTCGTAAGTCGTTCGTTGGTTTTGTGCAAACTGCAAAATTGATCATTTTATTTGGAAAATAATTTGGGGCCCAAGGGGCCTCCACTCCTTTGTTGCCCCAAGGCCTCCACACCTCTAAATCCGGCCCTGCTCACTTTGTATGGTTTAACAGTTCATTTGCTTGGAAGAGTAAGCGTGGTCTGACTCTAACACTCACCAATATTATCAGGCACCCCATCTTCATCAAAGTCCGCATTCCTGAATATAATATCCGCTTGAGTGATAGCGTGAACCATCTTTCGCACCACCAGCCCCAGGCTCCCATTGCCGTCTCTCCAGAAGAACTCACGATCCGCCAACAGAAGCAGGTCGCAAATACGGGCGTGGGCTGATCGCGATGTTTCTTCGTCTTCCAGAGAGACTTTCTTGATATTATTCTTGATATAGCTGGTTATCAGGTTCCTTGGGGTTTAAATATAAATTATTAGTCACATCAAGAAGAAAGAAGAAGAAGATTCATTTATTTTGCATCATATGAGGATATTGGGGATACTATATATAAATGGCAAATACACGTACATAACAAAAACTTAAACATGCCTAAAAACAAATAACAAAAAACCGGCCAAGTGCAAGTCGGACTCGCACACGAAGGGTTCCGTGCCAATATTGAACAAAAAACACGTTATTGTATTTTTTATTTTTACTATTTGTTGTTATAGCGGTAACAAAAATATACATTCTGTGAAAATTTCAACTGTCTACTTATAACGGTTCATGAGAAAATGCCCGTTGAACAAAATATCACGCAAAAAGCCCTATTTTTGTATAGGAGCCCCCCTTAATTATTATTGTTTTATCATAAATAGTATTTGTTGCTATAGCGGCAACAGAAATACATCATCTGTGAAAATTTCAACTGTCTAGCTATCACCGTTCTTGAGATACAGCCTGGTGACAGACGGACGGACGGACGGACAGCAAAGTCTCAGTAGGGTCCCGTTTTTACCCTTTGGGTACGGAACCCTAAAAAAGATAGCTAGGTTAAAAACCGTCCCGCGTCTCTCCCAATGCAAGGGTGCCCTTCCGGTTTGAATCTGTCCTAATGGGCACCCTTGCGTTGGGAGAGACACGGGTCGGTGAAATAGGTATGACGAAAACACAAAAACACGCAGACATTCAAAAAACAAAAAAGAGAATGATGTAGTGCGCCCAAATAGACAATTTTATTTATTTTTTGGAAAATATCTTCAACGTAACTTACAATTTTATTGATAAGTAAGATCTAGTGGCCATATCAACCAAGGCCCGATCATGATTGCATTCTTAGCTGGATATTAGGTCCAGCAGTTGACGGTTGATGTTCTGTCTGCTGATGATGGTGATGATGATGAGTGATGAGAGAATTGACAATTCACCTGTTCACCTGTGCAAAATGGCGTCGCCTTCGAGGGGGGGTTATGAAGCTGCCATCTTCGAAAGGCCCAAAGTGTTTGGTCAGGTCGTCCTTGTTGTATGGATCTGCGTACAAGGTGTGGTTGCCTGAAAATACCATTAGATACTAGTATAAGAAATTCCCTTTTGAGCCGGTTTCAAAAAAGGAGGAGGTTCTTAGTTTGTCGTGAAGTTTTTTGACGTGATAACGACATGATAAACGCCGGCTGCACGCACAAGAAATTATGACTCATTGTTACGTTCCGCCTGAGCCGAGCGTGCAAGCGAGAGCGCGGAACATGCGATCTCGCGATAGAGAGGCACGATCAGCCTAAGCGTTCGGCTTGTGACGCATCTATCTCTCGTCCACTCTATCGGCCGGCATACGTTATCACGTAAAATTATCTTCCTCCGTAAACCAATAAAACAATTTTTTTATATATTAGTGTATGTTCCCAGTACATTTGTAAGGGTATTTTGAAAATATAGTCGGTCCTATTGACATCTCATCAGGACATGATGATGGGATCCTGGAGAAATCAACGAAACTCTTCAATTATCATAAGCATTATAATACCTATTAGGTACCTACCTACCTGATTAGAGTATTTTTAGTAACTTGTTCAGATTTTCTCGGAAATACGATTTTCTTTGGTTCAGACTCGCAGTAGTGTGACATGTCACAAGATCTTACCCATATGCAGAACTCCGTAAAATTGTCCATCATCCCCGATGTAGCCTTCCGCAGAGCCGGTAGAGGGTGCTTCTAGCGGAAACCCAGACGCCATTGTCACGTCGTGGAGCGAGAACTCCTTGCTCGTTTTATTGTCGTCCAAGTCAGGGTCCAGGTGGATGTACTTGAGCCTTGTCAGATGATGGTACGATCCTAGAAGTTGTAGGAGATATTGTACCGACGAAGATATTGGGATGAACAATCAGATTGTTAACCGAGCCGAGGCAAGAAGCAGTGAGTGTCGCAAGCCTCGTTAAGTGGCCGACGCACTAGTATGAACAGATGGTATGCCCGTTACAGATAAATGGCGTTTCAGGACATATCGACATTGTATATGGGCTAGCTGCGCCGCGCGGTGTTACCCGCTCATCCCACGGGAACACTACATTTTTTCGGGTTAAAAAGTAGCCGATGTGTTAGTCCAGGGTGTCAGCTACCTTCATACAAAAAAATATCAAAATTGGTCCAGCCGTTTGAGTGTGAAGAAGTAACAAACATGCACATAAACACGTGATTTACCTGCTTACCTATAGGAAGCATTTTCAGACACAGCAGGTATTCTTTCGTCCCAAATTTTGCTGTCACAATAGAATAGCCCGGCAAATTACACATATAATTATGATGCTCGGTACAGATTTCGTAGGCCAATGCACTGATGATAACTAAACCTAGCGTAAAGGACACGCACATGGCAAGATTTTGAATTGATTATTTAAACCTAAACCTAAAACGAAATCATCTGACCGCAGACGTCATTGCAGTAAATGACAGGGTTTTTTTTTCTTAATTATTCTCATCAGAATGTCACTTTACGGTCTGAGGAAGGTTGGGGGAAGGTTCTTAACTTAGCTCTATGGCAGGTTGAACAACTATTATCTTGGCTGTAAATGTGATAGCTCACCGACCTCTCCGTGAGCTCCTCGTCATAATGTTGTCTGATGGGCTTCATGGGCTACCTACTCCGATGTTCGAAATTTTACCGTCGCATAGTGCCACTCCATGACTCCACTCACTCAAATATACTTTGACAGAAGATTCGTTAGTCGATTTACGAACATCGGAGTTGCCCTTCTGATGTGTGTCTGATGTAGTCGTCGATCTCTAACTATATAACCGCCATAACTCCGCCATTTTGAAAAAAAACTAAAAACTGATTAACAATAAAATCTCCCCTCTTGAAGAACCCCATACGGTAGCCCCCGAGGAAAACCTCGGCATGGGAATTCAGGGAGAATCGGTTGAAAAATGTGACCTGTGTGCGAGAATAGCCGGAAATCTGGACAAGTGGATAATTGTATATCCGGTTTAGTGTTTTCTGTGGTTTGCTTTCTCCGGCATATCGCAGAGGCACTACATTTTCACGGTTCATACAATGCCTCGTACTTACACGGCATGGATGGTAGCGACTGACTCGGATTGTCGTCCACCGAAGCGGCCCGGCCTTTCAACCGCGTATTTCTTTTACAAATCTGATAAAGGCACTTTCAGACGACCAAATTGCAATTTTTTATACGATCGCGCTTAAGTGGTCCGATCGTCTATAACAGTCTTAAAGTATTTATTTACAAGTATTGTAAAAAAAAATTACACGTGGTCTATGGTATGATGCGTCGAACTGTCACTGTCATGCATGTCGAAATTAAAGCTATGTTGGAGTTATTATTTTTATTTCTCGTTTATTTATTTACAAGTTTACCTTAAGCAGTAAGACTAATCATTAATTAGTGTCAATTTAATTAAATTCTGACACCGCTAAAGAAAAATTTATAATAACGAAAATGTGTTTGTTGATACCATAATTTCATAATCCAACTATACAAAAAGCTTGGTGTTGGTGCTTTTGGGGTTGTGCACCTGTGCCGGCTAAAAATTACTTAGCCATGTCCGACCGTACGTCATTGGACTCGCAAAATATAGGTGAGTTTGAAAATACCAGTATTCCATATATTTATTATTTGATAACTTTAATCATTAATTTTTATGCGACGCCATAGATACTACTTCCAAACTTATAGCGAATGGATTGTAAGAGAACTTGGCAGCTTCTACATTCTTAAATAAAAGTCCTTAAATGTATCACATGTTTTTATAATGAATATAAGAAAATGCTAGGTCTGAAAATGGTCGTGCCACACTCTATTGGGATCGATCTATCATCAACGACAGACCTGATATTGTGCTGGTTGATCTATCTAATAAGACATCACAACAATATCTATCTTTAACCCAATGGTTGAATAGTAGAGAATGCCTTATGGATTTCTTTCCGCCATTTTGTACACTTTTGTATGCAAGAAGTTTTTAAATGAGTGTATATATTTAATGCTTGGATTTAGTGATTTTTTTACAAGAACTTGTCTCTTTTACAGTGTCTATTAACATAGAAACAGTGTACATAAAAGAGGAGGTGAAAGAGGACACAGAGGACTTGGGAAAAGAGGCTGAGAGTTTAAAGGATGAGCCGGAATGGGAAGACGGTAACAATTCTAATGATGTTGAGTATCCACGAGTTGGCATGTGTGAGGTTAACCTGGTGTTGCCGGAGCCATTGCAGACACGTATCTGGCCCGCGGACCAACTGCAAACACCAACAGAAACCTGGCCCACAGACCAAGGTGAGTTGAGTTAACCTCCTACCTACTGGCATTCATAAGTAGTCAGTTTGATTCAAGCCTTGTTTATTAGACAGAAATGGACTTTTCTTAAACGTTTCTCGATTTATAATAATTAACTATAATTAGCACTGGTAATATAAATTATAGAAATTAGTTTGTCTCATAACAAATACTAAGAAAAAATAAATAAAAACAAATAGATTTTATAATTTTGAATTAATTCAATTGTTGACACTTTCATGAGCGCGATTTTTTGTTGCTATTAATCGATAATTATCCATGTGTTATTATCACGATAATTATCTTGATGATTATCATCGAACCCTGCTAGTAATACACTAAACAAAAACGAGTGGAAGAAGCCATTGCCAAAGTTGGGCAAACACACCAGATTGTCGGTGTCACAGACTCACTAGACTTTAGAATAAGATCATAAATTTTAATATTATGTAAAGGCTTATTTAGACTTAAGTTTTTTGTACTGTACATAATACGATGAAATTACAGTAATCTGTCATTTATTTGCTTAAACATGGTATAACTATACAGGTGGTATAACTATACAAAACATAAATATCTACTTTATATAAATGTTGCTCATACAAAATTTTTGTTTTTTGTTTGTGTTACTAACCACTATGAAGTTTTGTATCTAAATAAATAAAGAATTTATTATGGTTATTATGAAAAACGCTTATTTTAGCGTAACATCATAAAAAAAAACCGGCCAAGAGCATGTCGGGCCACGCTCAGTGTAGGGTTCCGTAGTTGCCCATCCTTCACAATAGACGAAAATTATGAGAAAGATTTAAATTTTATTTATTACATTGGAAAATAAATTAAAAATATACATACTAAAACTTAAAATTAAAAAGAATCCCCGAGTACTAAAGCTGTCTGAGGCATCGTCCCCAGCACGCTCGCCGCGTTTCCCCTTTGAATGGCGAGGCTCAGCCTTTGAGCGAAAAAGGAGCCCGCTCTGATATTACCCAATATAAATTGCGAGAGAGATATCAAGCTCTATAAAAAGGTCATAAACGCCAAAGTATCAGTAATTAGGTACTTATTACCTTCTGGAAGTTATCGATTATATGCACCAGATTAAGCGAAATGTTTTAATACAGTATGGCACTTAACTAATATGTGTAACGTTCGAACACACCGCGCGGCACTTACGTCATTTTAAAGAAAATTATGAATTTTTGCGATAACTCAAAAACGGCTCAACCGATTTTATTCAACATAGTTTTCATTGAAAGTACTTATAAGGCCTCATTTTCATGAATTTTCCCATAATTTTTTGACCCGTGGTTGAAAAGTTAGAGGGGGGGGGACACAATTTTTTTATTTTCGGAGCGAATATTTACTAAACTGCTGACTTTATTAAAAAATAATGTTCGGAGACCCCTATTATTTTTAAAAGACCTGTTCAACGACACCCCACACACTAAGTGTTGGAACGAAAAAAAAAATCACCCCCACTTTAGGTGTACGGGAGGGTCTTTGTTTTTTTTTTTTTACCGTTTTGTCGGCGTGATACATACACATACTCATACCAAATTTCAGGACCACAGGAACCAACTACGCAAAATAGTAGGAATAATAACGGGACATAATACTCTGAACAAACACCTTTTCAATTTAGGGATAACAGATAGCCCTCTATGCAGGGCATGCATGGAAGCAGAAGAAACCACCAAACATATTCTACTAGATTGCAAACAGGTAGAAGTATACAGGACGAAGTACCTAGGATCCCCAAGTACCGTACACGACGCCACAAGCAACATTAAAGCTTTGATAAGGTTTGTCGAGGAGTTGGGGTGGTTGGAGTAGCGCTACCCCCTTTTCACGCAAAATAGGCACGTTGGATGTCGACTTGCGGAAAATGCCCAGCGCAACTAACTAACTAACCAAATTTCAGCTTTCTAGTACTAATGATCACGGAGCTAAGCCGCGGACGGACAGACAGACGGACATGGCGAAACTATAAGGGTTCCGAGTTGACTACGGAACCCTAAAAAGTGTCATAATGACCCATACCCATCGAAATTTTTCTAAGCCCCCGGCGTCCTCTGCAATGATCACTCAGCATTTTGTTGAAAAATATTGTGCTCTAGAAGGAGGGTCAAGTAATAACTTAAATCCAGTGGATAGCAGCAGCAAATAAATTAAACGTACAGGGAATAAAATAAAGTACCACTTGGACATTAATACTTTTTTTTGATCTAGCCTGTGTGTGTGTGTGTGTCTCACTGCTAAGGCCTCCTCTCTTTCTCGCCATTCGTCTCGCTGAAGAGCAAGTTCCTCTCAAACATTCTCGAATGCGTACAGGTCATCCCGCCATCTCCTGAGATAGATTATACTTAGTTAAACAAATTTAAAAAGAGGACTTATTTATGGCAACATTAGTTACTATTAACGTAAAATTTGAAAAGCATTCCTTTTATTTAGTTTGCCATTTGTACTTTAGTCATATAGCAAATTTTACCTGTTATCCTATCAAATACCGACATAAGGTGCTCTTTCTTCCTTCTTGAACTCCCTGTTGCATCTACTTTGTTTATCTGTCTTTAAAGCAAGCTATGTAAAAATATGTTCTTTTTATTTCAGTTCCATTGCAAACAAGTGCAAGCATCGTCGAGCCGACCATCCCAGCAGATATTCGTGAGCAACTAAAGAAAGCAATTATTAAAAGTGTTCAGAGTGGGTCAAAAGGACACAAAGTCCGTACAAAGAAGACATACATCTGTGACACGTGTAACAAAGAATTCAAACAATCAGGCCACTTACAAAAACACATACGAATACACACCGGAGTCAAACCGTTTTCCTGTGAGACTTGCAGTAAAGTGTTCACACAACCAGGACACTTGGAAATTCACAAGCGAATTCACACGGGAGTTAAACCTTATTCCTGTGACCTGTGCGATAAGAAGTTCACGCAAAAATGCCATCTTAAAGTGCATATACGAATACACACGGGCGAGAAACCTTATAAATGTGAATTATGTGAAAAATCATTCATACAACTTAGCAACTTGAAGATTCACAGAGAGACTCACACAGGGGAAAAGTCGTTTGTCTGTGAACTGTGTAATAAGGACTTCACGGGTTTAACCGATTTAAAAAGACACAAACAAATCCACATGTCAGACAGACCTTACTGCTGTGAAGTGTGTAATGAGAGATTTAAGCAACTATGTCATTTAAAAACACACAGCCGCATCCATACAGGGGAAAGACCGTTTTCCTGTGAAGTGTGCTCGAGAAGGTTCTCAGAGTCGCATATCTTGAAGAGGCACATGGCTACCCACACTGGAGTTAAGCCTTATTCGTGTGAGATTTGCCAGAAGAAGTTCACACAATTGGGGAATTTAAAGAGGCATGTCAATCAAACTCATACGTAGAGGAGCGCTTACGCAAATGGATTCTGAAAACCGAGTTTAAAGTATTATGGCATTCTATAACAAGACAATGCCAATGTAATTATGAGCGTTTCGCAATTAACCCGCATTATAATAAAGGATTTAATATTTTGATAATGTTAATGGTAATGATTCTAGATTCGGAAACGGAAACGAAATCGTTCCTGTATAATACTCCACGTATTTTTTTAATGAAAAAGTATAATTTTTTAAATTAGGTAATTACGTATGCAATTTATTAATAATGAAATACCAATTGCATGATATCTAGATTAAGCGATAATGTTATAAATCAGTTATTAAAAATGTTTCAACATTTTAATAGTTTCCAACTTTTCGAACCTAATGCGCCACCTATTTTTTTTTTGTTTGTAATACGAAATTGGCAAACAAGCATGCGGCCTGCCTGATGTTAAGCAGTTACCGCCGCCTATGAACGCTTGCAACGCCAGGAGCATCACACGCGCGCTGCCGACCCTTTAAGAACCTATTTACTCCCCTCTTGAAGAACCGCATACTGTAGCCCCCGGGGAAAACCTTAACGGCCCGGCCTCGACTTCGAGGGACTAATAGTACATTACTGCAGAGGCCGCGAAATGGGGAATTATTGGCCGAGTAGTAATAGATGGCCGAGTGATAACGAGGCCATCTAGAGATACGAGGCCGATAATCCCTGTTCGCGCCGAGGCTTGTATAGTGCTTTTCTCAAATAAATCCAAGGAAATAATACAAATGTTCAACTTATATATTCATATAAAAACAAATTTATTTCAAATTTAATAAAAAAAAACAAATTTATTTTTTTAAGCTGTTCGGGTCAATGTTTTTGCCACCAAATGTTAAGATGATTCTATTTATTAAAAAATGACAACACCTTATTAATTAGATATTGTTATATTTTTTAACAATAAACGTGATTCCTTGTTTATTTTATTGAATATCTGATTTAATCGAATTGAATAATCTAGTTAAATATAAGAAATAAAACGTAAATATACATGCACAAACTAAGTTTTTTTTTATTGGCAGTATGCCATAGATTATCAATAAAAGAAATAAACCCCACTGAAACAAAAGACAATCTCTTTGTTGGCTACGGCCAATAATGTTGTATGAAATTCCTTTATATCATTCTAATTTGAAATTAGAACGAATCTTCAACAATTGCTATACAAAGACGTATTTCGCGTTCTATTACCACGATCATAAGAACGACATTTCCTTGGATGTTTGAGAAAAATATTATAGCGTAGCGGAGAGCGGCGGCCATAGGAGTAAGCGAGATACAGCACTCGGAGCTTCCGCTCGCACCCAAGGTCGCCGCTCGCGCGAAGTCCTGGCCGAGCCGTGTGCTTACCTTAAAAATTGAAAATGTACAAATACTTACTTACATCCTTAATAGGCTAGTTGACTCATGTAAAATTGTAACAAACTAATGTTTATTCCGTATACTATTTAGCAAAGGAAACCTAAATACTTATATATTTTTTTATACATAAAAGTGAAAGATGGGCGAAAAAATGTTAATTTGAAAATATGGTTTTTAATCTGTATTTTGAAATGCTTCAAACGCTGTCCGCCATTTTCGCTTATGATACGTCATCGGTCCTGTAAAGAAAACTGAAAGTGTACTTTGACTTCGAATAGTCCTTCTCGATCTTCTGTCAAAGTATATTGGAGTGAGCGGAATGGCACTATACGACGGTCGAATTTCAAATATTTACGGGTAATTCTACGTCACGCCACAGATTAGCAAAAGGAAAAAATGGCGGACGGCGTTTTTGACTGTTCATGAAATTTTCAATTGATAAAATTTAGCTTTCTTGCTTTTAAAAAATACAAGATATTTTTTTTAGAGCTAGTAAGATCATTATTAACCATTTCAAATATATTTCAAAACTGGGTCTATTTGCCTATTCTACAGTGCATCAAACGATAATACAGAAAAAAAGGAAAAGTTCTAATCGCCCCATACCGTATAATCTCTATACGGTACATGTGCTCTACCCAGTTTTTCAATTCTTAGAGCTATGTCGGTTACTCGATTGATTCCTGTTTCGTCATATTCCTGATTGGACACATTCTTGTTTTTATTTATTTATTTATTTATTTATTGGACCTTCAACAATAAGTACACTTTTACACTTTTATATACAACTAGCTTTTGCCCGCGGCTTCGCACGCGTAAACACAATATCATACGTTCACTACACTTAATGCGAGGCCGAAGGCCGAGCTCCGCGTAGCACCGAAGGTGCGCAACGTCCTAAGGAAGCTGCCCACCCCACCCACTTAATATAAGTTAAAGTAACTAAATGCGAGGCCGCAGGCCGAGCTCCGCGTAGCACCGAAGGTGCGAAGCGTCTCAAAGAAGCCGCCCACCCACTTAATATAAGTTGAAGTAACTTAATGCGAGGCCGCAGGCCGAGCTCCGCGTAGCACCGAAGGTGCGGAGCGTCGCAAAGAAGCCGCTCACCCACTTAATATAAGTTGAAGTAACTTAATGCGAGGCCGCAGGCCGAGCTCCGCGTAGCACCGAAGGTGCGGAGCGTCGCAAAGCAGCCGCCCACCCACTTAATATAAGTTGAAGTAACTTAATGCGAGGCCGAAGGCCGAGCTCCGCGTAGCACCGCAGGTGCGGAGCGTCCCAAGGAAGCCGCCCACTCACTTAATATAAGTCGAAGTAACTTAATGCGAGGCCGAAGGCCGAGCTCCGCGTAGCACCGAAGGTGCGGAGCGTCGCAAAGAAGCCGCCCACCCACTTAATATAAGTTGAAGTAACTTAATGCGAGGCCGAAGGCCGAGCTCCGCGTAGCACCGCAGGTGCGGAGCGTCCCAAGGAAGCCGCCCACCCACTTAATATAAGTCGAAGTAACTTAATGCGAGGCCGAAGGCCGAGCTCCGCGTAGCACCGAAGGTGCGGAGCGTCGCAAAGAAGCCGCCCACCCACTTAATATAAGTTAAAGTAACTTAATGCGAGGCCGAAGGCCGAGCTCCGCGTAGCACCGTAGGTGCGGAGCGTCCCAAGGAAGCCGCCCATCCACTTAATATAAGTTGAAGTAACTTAATGCGAGGCCGAAGGCCGAGCTCCGCGTAGCACCGTAGGTGCGGAGCGTCCCACGGAAGCCGCCCACTCACTTAATATAAGTTAAAGTAATTTAATGCGAGGCCGAAGGCCGAGCTCCGCGTAGCACCGTAGGTGCGGAGCGTCCCAAGGAAGCCGCCCATTCACTTAATATAAGTTGAAGTAACTTAATGCGAGGCCGAAGGCCGAGCCCCGCGTTGCACCGAAGGTGCGGAGCGTCTCAAGGAAGACGCCCACCCACTTAATATAAGTTGAAGTAACTTAATGCGAGGCCGAAGGCCGAGCTCCGCGTAGCACCGAAGTTGCGAAGCGTCTCAAAGAAGCCGCCCACCCACTTAATATAAGTTGAAGTAACTTAATGCGAGGCCGCAGGCCGAGCTCCGCGTAGCACCGAAGGTGCGGAGCGTCGCAAAGAAGCCGCTCACCCACTTAATATAAGTTGAAGTAACTTAATGCGAGGCCAAAGGCCGAGCTCCGCGTAGCACCGAAGGTGCGGAGCGTCCCAAGGAAGCCGCCTATTAAGTTACTTAAACATATGTTAAGTGGGTTGGCGGCTTCCCTGAGACGCTCGTGAAACTCGGCCTACGGCCTCGCATTAAATTACTAAGGGTTTATAAAGTAACTTAGCACCGAAGGTGCGGAGCGTCCCAGAGAAGATGCCCACCCACTTAAAATATGTTTAAATAACTTAATGCGAGGCCGCCCACCCACTTTATATAAGTTTAAATGTATGAGCGGTTTTCCTGGGACGCTCTGCACCTTCGGTGCTATGTGAAGCTCGGCCTACGGCCTCGCATTAAGATACTACTTATATTAGTGGGTGGGCGCCTTCCCTAGGACGCTCCGCACCTGCGGTGCTACGCTTGTGAACATGATCTTGGTTTAATTAAAATTGAGGCAAGACTTATGTTTAAAAAATTGTTCTGAATATTTATTGTCTATTGTAGATTTAAATAACTAAATGCGAGGCCGCCCACCTACTTAATATAAGTTGAAGTATGTGAGCGGCTTCCCTGGGATTCTCTGCACCTTCGGTGCTACGTGGAGCTCGGCCTACGGCCTCGCATTAAGTTACTACTTATATTAGTGGGTGGGCGACTTCCCTAGAACGCTCCGCACCTTCGGTGCTTCGCTTGTGAACATAATCTTGGTTTAATTAAGATTGCGTCAAGACTTAGGTATGTTTAAAAGATCGTTTTTAGGGTTCCGTACCGAAAGGGTAAAAACGGGACCCTATTACTGAGACTTCGCCGTCCGTCCGTCCGTCCGTCCGTCTTTCACCAGGCTGTATCTCAACAACGGTGATAGCTAGACAGTTGAAATTTTCACAGATGATGTATTTCTATTGCCGCTATAACAACAAATACTAAAAATAAAATAAAATAAATATTTAAGGGGGGCTCCCATACAACAAACTTGTTATAGATTATATATATGTATATATAGGTACGGAACCCTTCATGCGCGAGTCGGGCTCGCACTTGCCCAATTTTTTTAATATTTATTGTCTATTGTAGATTTAAAAAACTTAATGCGAGGCCGCCCACACACTTAATATAAGCTTCAATGTGTGAGCGGCATCCCTGGGACGCTCTGCACCTTCGGTGCTACGTAGAGCTCGGCCTACGGCCTCGCATTAACTTACTACTTAAATTAGTGGGTGGGCGACTTCTCTAGAACGCTCCGCACCTTCGGTGCTACGCTTGTGAAGATCATCTTGGTTTAATTAAAATTGAGTCAAGAAATAGATAAGTTTAAAAGATGGTTTTTAATATTTATTGTCTATTGTAGATTTAAAAAACTTAATGCGAGGCCGCCCACACACTTAATATAAGCTTCAATGTGTGAGCGGCATCCCTGGGACGCTCTGCACCTTCGGTGCTACGTAGAGCTCGGCCTACGGCCTCGCATTAACTTACTACTTAAATTAGTGGGTGGGCGACTTCTCTAGAACGCTCCGCACCTTCGGTGCTACGCTTGTGAAGATCATCTTGGTTTAATTAAAATTGAGTCAAGAAATAGATAAGTTTAAAAGATGGTTTTTAATATTTATTGTCTATTGTAGATTTAAATGAAATGAAATGAAATAATTTATTAAATATTTATTGTTTATTGTAGATATTCAAAGCACCTTGAAAAATAATTAGCTTATAGTCCTACCTGAACATAATATATTAATGACATCTATTAAGATGACAATAAATTATTTTCGTCTACAATGGTACTAATATAATAATATGACCTGTCATAATAATTTTCTAAGTAACGCCATAAGATTCAGGTGCCAACTTAACTCAATTGAGCGTACGTCAATAATGGCGACAGCACCACTGAACGGATACGTGATGGCCTCACTGTTTTGTTATCCGTGTATAATGAATAAGGAAGCAAAGGAAAATGCATGAGATAACACGGTTATTATTTCAGTAGGTTCTGGGTTCAAATCCCGGCTAGGTGAAATCCTTTCTACATTGTAAATTTAATAATTTTGTCTTGTCTCGAATCATGGTTGTTTTTCATACAAAATGCATACATTGTCGAGCAGCAACTCTCAATAACTGATACACTGCTGCTTATATTAGGTATGCGATCAATATTCAACAACTTCGGTAGTAATTCTCGAAAGTCCAGGTTAACCCATCACAGCTAGACCCTACACCCTAGCTTGTGCCGAATCGTGGTCGACGTGCGTGAACCCTTGGCATTGGTGTCGAGGGGACCCATCAATGGCTCCAAAACCTTACATGTATGGAGCTGGTGCTATTAACTCAGGAAAAATCTTAACAGCGCGATGCAGCCGCTAGTATGGAGATTTTGTCAAGGTAACAACGCCATCTAGCGGAAAATTGGGTCATTGAGAACAAAATCTCAACACACTGTTTGAATAAATTTTATATATAAAAAAACTGCATAGATGCAAAATTGTGGCTAAATATATCGTATATTTATCGTTTATTATACATTTCGCTACCTTATTAGTAAGTTAGGCCAAACACAATCAATACAAAAATTTGCGGCCTAATGTTCTAAATGTTGGTTGGTAAAAGATATTTCAAAATATATTTAATTTACTTAAATTGATTCGAAATACTTTTATTTCAATTACGCTCGATAAAATGGCATTAAAAATCTGTTTTATTCATTAACATTTTTTATTGCGTCTCCGGGCTTTTTATGGTCAATACTACTACAGAAGAATATAATTGCATATTCAATAAAAGAGCATTAATTAGTTCCTATTGTCGCAAATTGTGTTTTTAAAGAAATGTATGTTTTTTTTTGAGCATGAGCCAACTTACAACGAACATTGCACTCATATTTTCGTCTGTGTTGGTCGATAATTGGCGCCATCTTTTCTATCTAACTAAGACGGTTTCCGTAACTCAACGCCTCAAACAACCTTAACCTTATTGTTAATACCGGTGGGCCGCAAGGAGGTATTATGTCGAATTCATACTTTTTAGTTTTTGTACACGTAAGAGCCACGCGGGGGTCGCGTCGTTCTAAATTCAAAATCACAAACGCTGTCATTATAAGGTTACACATTGTAAGGAAAATATTTCATGGAATTTATGTTTTCAGAGATAAATATTAATCATAATAAAAAGTATCCTATAACCATCTTTGGATGTTCAGCTATTCCTGTACCAAAATTGGTAACTTTTTATCCAGCCGTTTCGGCGTTATTAGAGGACAAAGGTTTTTTTGAAAACAGATGGCGCCAGGTTGGCACGGCGACGCGTGTTCATACAAAACAACTATCCGGCTGCATCACGCTATCGAGATTTTTCCTGAAATCATGACCTCCCTCCATAGAAAATTTATTCTCAATACAAATTTAGGGATTTATAATAGTATAGATTACAGATTTAAAACTAAGTATCTTATTACTTACAGAAGGACACCGCATGCACTAATTAGCAGTAATAATTGTTTCGCCACATTACTGTTTACAAAACGGAATACGGCTAAACAGTATAACAGGAATGTGCTGAAACAAGAATGTGTCCAATCAGGAATTCGACGAAAAAGGAATCAATCGGTTACTCTGGTTCTTCTACATCCGTTAATTCCTGATTCGATATCGCGGGGGGTTTTATCCATATTTAAATGAGGGCATCAGGGGATTTCCACGGTCACCAATACCTACACAAAATTGAGCTCATTTCGTATGGTTTGCTTGACCTTTGCGTCGCCCTCGTGGGGCTGTCTTCAATAGGTCGCTGGAATACGAATTTGTATAGGCATTGTTTACTCTTCTTTAATTTTTTTATCGTTCATGGGTACCTAAATGCTAAGCAAAATATCTAAATAAAACCAATAGAAAATGTAAGTCAACTTTTATTTATTGAACTCGCGTTTAATAACAAATGCGAACAGACCATACAAACCAAACTTTTACAATTCCCATTCACGGCCAAGCGCCGTCGACCGTACACTATACGCCAGGCCACCATACAACCAATTTTTTGCTAAAACAAGTGACTCAACGTATTGGTCATGACCCCGCCGCGAACGCTAAATAGACCGCCGCTTCTGAAGCCCGGTAGCTATTATACTAATACTATTAAGTCATAGTAAGATTCCTTTTTTTTTTTTTGGATTTTGTTATGATTCACATGCGAGTCACTGGCCCTGCGCGACTGTTTGAGCATGACCCATACGCTGAGTCACTGCGGCCCTGAATGGGTTAAATAATATTTGGATAAAAAAGGGAGCATTGGTTTATCTTTCAGAAGTTGGTTCTTTTCTGATCTAGTCGTTCCTGACGACTAAAGCGTAGTTTTAGCACGGACCTGCTTCATAGGTCCGATCGTCGTATTAATTGTCGTGACTCCCCGCTATACTCACGACGTCATCCGTCCATCTAGTCCGGGGCCGAACCACGCTGCGCTTTCCTATACGTGGTCGCCACTCCAGGGCTTTGCTGACCCAACGGACGCTTTGCTTCTCTCTGTGCCTATCAAATATTGTCAAAAACAGTCCTGCTGTTTTGGCGTGATGGCTCAAATAGGGTGGCGAGTCGCGTCCGCTTTCAATGCTCATGTTGTAAATCCTATTTCGCGATTAAGAATTTATTTGAAATCATGATCGCGATAACCTCCTAAGACCCAATCTATTTTTAGGACATTTGTAATAGCGACCCAGTGACCTAATTTTAGGTTTTTAGTCTGTGTCTTAATTCTAGGACCTTGGGTGAATAATTGATAAATTCATACATTTCATTGGGCCGCAATGAGTACGATCTCTGGTCTTAAAAATTGGCCGTTGGGTCTTAGGAGGAGACATGGATTATATAGTTTTATAACAGAATAGATTATGTGTTTATGTAACGCTTCTCATGTGAGCTCTTTTATGCCTATTCCAATTAGTCGACTGTGTGAACTTCTTTTCACAAATATCGCACGAATACGGCTTCAGACCAGTGTGAGTACGCTCGTGTATCCTCAAATAGGTTAACATCGTGAACTTTTTATCACAAAGTTCACAAGAGAAAGGTTTAACTCCCGAGTGAATTCTTTCATGTAATTTTAATTTATTCGGTTGCGTGAACTTTTTGTGACATACTTGGCATGTATAAGGCTTGACACCAGTATGAGTCAACGCATGTCTTTTCAAAGCACTAGTTCCTCTGAATTCCTTTTTACAACTTTCACACGAATATTTTTTTACTCCCGAATGTATTAATTCATGCATTCTCAAATTACACAATTGTCTGAACTTTTTTTCACATACTGCGCATGAATACCGTTTTGTGTCCTCGTGGATTAATCTATGCGTTTTCAAATTGCTTATTTGCGTGAACTCCTTTTGACAAATGTCGCAAACGTAAAGTTTGTGTCCCCCGTGAATTCGTTTATGAGTTCGCAAATTGCTTAAAACTGTGAACTTTTTGTCACATATATCACATTGGTACGGTTTTTCACCGGTGTGAAGAACTTTGTGTGTTTTTAAACTGCTGGATTTTGTGAACGTCTTTTTGCATATTTCGCACTGATTTTTCAATGTTTGTTCGTTCTTTGCACTGTAATCTTTTGAGGACTTGGTTGTGCTCTTGGTTGACTTCCTGTTCCTAGGCTGCTCGCAGGTAATGTTTGCCTCGTTTAATGCTGCTGGAACACCTGGAATAAAAAAAATATGCTTAAACTTGGTAAAACAAAATACTATCGACGGAACGGACCCATGAGCACCGGAAAGGAGATAAAACATGTATAAAAAGATTATGATTTTTTATTTAGAAGCATGGTGTGTAGGGAGTGATGCAATGCAGCCCTCAAATTAATACTAGTGGCACTCATGAATGACACAGAACACAAAAAGACAGTAGTTAACTACAACTGCATATTTATTTCCCAAATCCCAAGTCCCCTTTCGCTCAGTAACTAAACTGGCTGACGCGAGCCGCCTTTGATAACGCTCTAGGAATACTTAAATAGAAAAATACTTAACCTTTTAGCCGCCAAAAACGGTTGTGGCCGGCAGCGGAAAATTGCTCCATTGACGCCAACGTCAGCCACAGCCGTCCGAATGATCAAAAACCTAGTACTAATTTAAACCACTACAATATTTTTAGAAGTATTTTTCAATTCCTTTTGATTTTGGAGCACTTTTTTAATTTTTGCTATGACGTCAGGGGCACGCTGAATTATTTCCAAATCATAGGCCATAAGTGGGAGCGAGAGACTGTGTTCCAACCGTTTCGTTCCGCCGTTCATGGTTGCGTTTCTCAACTGATAAATAAGTCACAGAGCATCCATCACGTTTTGTCAAAATGCGAGAATGAGTGACAGATGCTTTGTCACTTCTTTATCACGTGAGAAACACAACCATCAGGCCCCCTGATGTCATGATCGGCCCTTTACTGCAATTTACACTCACCATGTGGCAATGGCAAGGTCTCGTGATCGCACGAGCCCTCATTTTCCCATTCTGGCTCCTCTTTCACTCCTCTCTCCTCCAACTTCACTTGTACTTCTTCTACTTGCCCATCCTCTAACTTCACTCCCTCTCGTGTTATAGGATTTTCCTCTAAATCAATTTCTATCTTGATGAACACTGCAAGTAGGAGATAAACTGCTGGTTATGTAAATTTTAAACTAAATCAAGTTTATATTGAATTAGTAGAAGATGCCCGCAACTTTGTAATTTTTTTTCTTTACCATAGTCAGATAAAAAGTATCTTTGGATGTCCTAAATTGGTTAAAATGCGTCAGCTGTTTCGGTGTGATGAGCAGACAAATAGATTTTTATATGTTGCGCGCCCATACATATCCTGCATTGAGCAGATCGTCCTGTTAAGAGTTTTCAGGGAAACTGAATAAAGTTTAGAAGTTTATAAATTCATAATAATATAGATATCTAATTTTGTGGCAAGCTTTTGTTGCCAATTGTACCTACTTGTTATCTTTTTTTTTCACAGAGCTTTTTTAAAAGTTTACATAGTTTAAATCACAAGTAAGCATGATAGCTATCTCAATGGGCGGACCAAACTTTTTTTATTGTTATTCTGTCCCATGTCCTGGGGGACTAGACTTCTCTGCCATGGTAAGCTAAAACACCTTAGGCAGTTCTTAGGCAAATGTTGATAATTTCTATATTGGTATTGTTAGGCGATAGACTATTAACCCCTCGTATGCCATGTCAAAAATTTGCTAATCAACTTGAAACCAACTGATATTTTAACGTAAAGTTGAAATGTCCTACGCGGATCCGCGTTTAGGCATACGAGAGGTTAAGAATGGTAAGTATAATAGGCTAGTTGACCCAGTTTCGAAATATATTGGAAATGGTTAATAATGATCTTACTAGCTCTAAAAAAAATGTCTTGTATTTTTCTGAAAGCTAGAAAGCTAAATTTTATCAATTGAAAATTAGAAATTTCATAAACAGTCAAAAACGCCGTCCGCCATTTTTCCCTTTCGCTAATCTGTGGCGTGTCGTAGTATTACCTGTAAATATTCGAAATTCGACCGTCGTATAATGCCATTCCGCACACTCCAATATACTTTGACAGGAGATCGAGAGGGACGGCACTATTCGAAGTCGTCAAAGTAGACTTTCAGTTTTGTTTACATGACCAATGACGTCACTATCATAAGCGAAAATGGCGGACAGCGTTTTAAGCATTTCAAAATACAGATTAAAAACCATATTTCAAATTAAATTTTTTCAGCCATCTTTCACTTTTATGAATTGAAAAATATATATTTAGGTTTCCTTTGCTAAATACTATACGGAATAAACATTAGTTTATTACAATTTGACATGAGTCAACTAGCCTATTGTAGCAATTAAAAACTTTTTAGTAAGTATAACCACAAAAACTGTAGTTTTAAGATTGACCCAGGCAACATCACCATAGCAATGAGCAAATGAAGGTTTAATTTGTTGTACAGTCGCCATCAGATTTATCGCAGTATATAAGGCGTTCATAAATATCGGAACATGTACTGTAACACCCAGTCAATAAGAGTCGTGTTCAGATATTTATGAACGCCTTATATGCTGCGATATACCTGATGGCAACTGTACAAAGGGAATGAACAAGTTTAAAAAAAAAAATATAAGTACTGTAAGTTTGTATTGCCAACTACATAATATGCAGTAATGTAGGGATGATACCTTAATCATAACATTTAAATATTTTTTAAACATTTTTGGTAAGTAGTACTTGGCCAATAGTACCTATATGTCGACTATGGTGTTAAATAATAATGAGAAGGTTAACGGTTTATTGTACACATGTGTGTGAAAGAAAATAATAATGATTATTTTCTAATTACTTACCCTTGTCCGGCTCAAAATCTGGAGCGAGTGCCATTCTAGGGATCGATTAATCCTAAATTTATATGGTGGACAGCAATTTAACAGTCGAAGAAAATTGCGATTGTTATTAAATCTGTAATAAATAAATTAAATTTAAATATTCAGCACAATAGAATAGTACAGTTTTCCCAGTGACAGTGACAGTGACAGTAACATGACGTTACTAATTATAAAAGGTGCGCACGCACTACGCGACAACGGAGCAACACGATGCTACAAAAAAAAAAAGAAAAATGCTTAATTAGGCGAACTAACTTGACAGTTCATTGCACACGAATGTTGCCACAGTTTCGCTAGTGTTGTTAATATCGATAATTAAAAAACCCAGTTCCTAGAGTCTGGCTAATGAAAGTTGAGACTGAGATTTATTTAAAACTTTTTACATGGCAACAACAGTTTAAATGTCAATTGCGTCAAACGTCAATTTACTGTCGTGTCAGTTCGGAAAAATATTGCGGTTTTCTTTACAGTTTTTGGTGTTAATTATGAACAAAACTATTAAAAGTAATGCGCGTAAGTTACTTTTTACCATGATTGGTAAATACAAAGAAAAACGAGACGAGCGGGAAGAGATTTCGGATACGAAAGCAGCGTATTTACGTACGATTTCGGATTTCTTAGGTTAGTGTTGAGAATTGTAATAAGTGTAAAACTGGCTTTGTGATGCTGTTCGTGCAAAGCTAGCCTTACGTATTGCATTGTCTATGCCCGCGCTCTTTTGTCTAGATTCAGTCTCCGATCGGACAGTTTTGTTGGAACGTTCATGTTTTTTTTGATGTTTTATTTTACAATGAATTATATTATAAATATTATAACTTGCGTGTTTATTACAAGCGAAGGCGGATACAAACCGCCACAAGTGGCGACCGTGACTAAAAAAAGTGATAAAAAATGATAGATCTACGAAAAGCAATTCGTGAACGGCAACAACTAAGAAGGATATTTAGTCGTTCTGGTACATCTCTCGAAAATGAATTACTAGAAGAGGACAGAGATTTTGATGGGATAGAAGTGGACTTCCTGTATCTGGAAGATAAAATATCCCGTCTAAAAGTATTGGACGACATCATACAGAATATCTACATAACGAGTGAAGAGTATCAAGAAGAATTGCATAGCAAAGAAGTAGACGACTCGGAAAAATATATAAGTTTATTTTTCACATACAAACAAAAATATCTGCAGTTGAAACAAAAGCAATCGCCGAAGGAAGAAGTGACATATACAGCTGTCAACGAAGAAAAAAGGAACTTTAAACTACCACAAATAGAAGTAAAGAAATATAACGATGACCCGAAAAATGGATACAGTTCTGGGGACAGTTCAGGAAAATACATGAAGACAAAAACATTAACGCTGAAGACAAGTTCCAGTACCTCCTTCAGTGCCTTAAAGAAGAGTCCAACGCGCGGGCTCTTGTGGAGAGCTTCTCCCCTTCAGCGGAGAACTACGAGAAAGCCATCGCACAATTGAAGAATCGTTATGGAAGAAAAGGATTTAATTAAAAAGAAAGGTGGGTGTTATGTATGTTTAAAGAGTGGACATATGGCAAAAGAATGTAAGTCATATTAAAAATGCCTATTATGTAAACGAAGGCATTTGATTGTCTTATGTCCAGAAATACACACCACAAAGAAAGATTATAAAGAAGGCTGGGGTGGACATTGCAAGATCCTACCACAAACACTTACAGATCATCTCTGTTACATACCTGTTTCTCAAAAGAGAGTATTATAGCAGAGAGTATTGTGGAACATTGTTAGGAATTAAAGATCCACAAGAAAAGAAGAAACAGGAAGAGATATTAATATATTTTGACGATAATATTTCTGAGACAGAGATGGGCCGATATGAAGTGAACCATTTGTGGAAGGAAAACATTCCAGCTGATATAAGGAAAGCCTTCTTAAATATTTTAGTGAAGAAAGAAGGCAGAGAATATTTAAAATTCCTTTGGTGGAAGAAAACAGAACTGTGTATAGATGTAGTAACATATCGGCATCCGAGAGTGGTATGCACAGAAGCTGAAGGAATCCTTTTACGTCGACAACTGTGTTCCAGAGCTAGAGAAATTTATTTCAAAGCCATAAGAATTAATGATATGGAATACTATTGAAGATGACTTGCAGTGCAACGTAAACTTGATACACAAAATTAAAGACAAGATTACGAAGAGAGAACTGCTAAGAGTAAACGTTATTTACACGGACAATGGCACCAACTTCCAGGAAACAGCAAATTTAATGAAGAATATCGACTGGAATAAAGTTGAAAATACCACTGCATCACGAACCATTATATGGAAATTTATTCCACCAGGATCTCTGTGGTGGGGAGGATGGTAGGAACACATAATTGGTACAAGATAATGTAATGATGTTTAATTTGTTTAGAGTTATTAACTGTACCTGTGATTTGTAATGTTGATAAAGTGTACTAACTAAATGTTATGTAAGTTTGAAATGTTTTGTAAGTTTGAAGTTAAAAACTTATGTTCTTTACTTATTTGTTTGCCCGCGGGAGGATGTTGAGAATTGTAATAAGTGTAAAACTGGCTTTGTGATGCTGTTCGTGCAAAGCTAGCCTTACGTATTGCATTGTCTATGCCCGCGCTCTTTTGTCTAGATTCAGTCTCCGATCGGACAGTTTTGTTGGAACGTTCATGTTTTTTTTGATGTTTTATTTTACAATGAATTATATTATAAATATTATAACTTGCGTGTTTATTACAAGCGAAGGCGGATACAAACCGCCACAGTTAGTATGCCATGATAATTTTTGATACTTTATTTACAACATATCTAACATAGTAACTGTTTCCAAAATACTTATGTATTGTTATTCTTTCAGCGGCTAATGTGGAGCTTGTAGAAGGCGTGGAGGAAATACAGAATGCCGTTCAAAGCTTGAAAGACCTGGAACAAGAGTCGCGTATAAGAAATGAAAATCAATACCTTGAAGAATTGTCGTCTCTTACCGGTAATTGACGAATGAACCACGAACGAATTAATAATAAATATTTGGGGACAATCTCGGACAATTCAACTTTATCTCAATCTAAAGACTGTATCGTTAAGTATAAAGACAAGTAAAATAAAGTATTACTGACAACTTTCATATATATTTATTAATAGAAAAAAAACTTCTACGTTTTAGACGTTAAATAATACAAAAACGTCTTTAAACCCAATGAAATCATTCATATTTAGCAAATTTTTTGACTTTCTGTCTGTACGTAGAAATCAGAGTTCGGACAGCGCCTTGGTCAAATTTTTTTGTCATCCTGTTCTAGTCTCGACGAAATTGCTCTTCGGAATCTGTAGACCGGACATTTTTCCGCAGTTTAGCTTTAGTTATAGCCCAAAAACGTTCGATAGGCCTAAGATTTGGGCAATTCGGGGGTTCATAGCTTTAGGTACAAAATTGATATTTTTCTCTTCATACCACTACAAAGTCTTGGACCCATAGTGGCAAGATACCAAATCGGGCCAAAATATAGTCTGAACACTGTGTTTTCTAACCATATAGGAAAAAATCGTTTATTAAGACATTCCTTTATATAAATATGCTGTCATTGTAGACGTAGTGATAAATGGAGTCGATTTGAGGCCACACTCGCAGATCGCCTGCCATACCATAATTTTTTTGCCAATTTTTTCTGTAAAAATTGACTTTTCAGATTCACTAAGAACAGATCGATCTTGAACTGTGTAATACTGCGGTCCCGGCAAAGATTTATAATCGAATTTCACATATGTCTCATCGTCCATTATACGACACAGATTTTCCTTGAAAGAATAGTGTCATAAATTTTTTGAAACTCTTTATTTTACTGAGCTTTGGTGTTTTTTGCTTTGTTTAGGCTGCCTTTGCTTCTTGAAGGTCTTTAAATTGTATCTCTGCTTTGGACGTTGGACCATACCAATAGATGTACCTAACTTTTTAGCCAAATCCCGAACAGACACCTCCTTGTTGGTTGTGTATGCCTTTACTCTCTTTTTATCCAAATTGGGGTTTGAAGGACCTGATTTTCGGCCGGATTTCGGTTTGTCAACGAAAGTATACT
This sequence comes from Apotomis betuletana, assembly GCA_932273695.1. Lineage (NCBI taxonomy): Eukaryota > Metazoa > Arthropoda > Insecta > Lepidoptera > Tortricidae > Apotomis > Apotomis betuletana. The sequence goes on along the minus strand of OW026318.1, from coordinate 6,539,717 downwards.
CTTGGCCGTACTGTTTAATCGCATTTTGGACTCCACCAATACTTAACGTTTTCGAGTTTAGCTAGCTTCCTGAGAGTGATTCCTTTTATACTACACCATTTGTCCAGAATCGATTTCCGTTTTTCTGGTGAAAGTCCATACAGTTTTAGTTTACAATAACTAACGAGGAAACGAAACAATCCTAGTCAAAACCAACATTTAATGTTTAGATTGACATCAGTTTGAATGAAAAAAAAACTATGTTTTAATCGAATGAAACCACTGTCAAGTTGTCTTTATACTTAACGATACAGTCTTTAACAAGTGCATATTTAATTACATAGAAAACATTTAACATTAGGAACAAATGCTTGTGCTCATCGCATAAAATAAATGCCCTTATGGGGGTTTAAACCTGGGACTTCCAGCTTTTTATAGCGAGGGGCACAACCTGCTAGTCCAAACAAGTCATCTAATATACATATATTGATTATCTAATATCTATCAAATGAGACCGTGTAACCATATACTTTTATTTTGTTTTGCAGAAGTTAGTGTCTCTACCCTCAAGAGAATAAAATATGAAGGTGGAATCAACAATAATGTGTGGAATACTCCAGGAAAAAAGCGGCCCCATAAGCCTACAGTGTCAAATTTAGATAGCTTTGACATAGACGCTATTAAAAATAAGATTACTGAATTCTATACTGTCAAAAAGGAAGTACCAACACTGCGCAGCCTCCTGGTGGAGTTGCGGACTAGCATAAATTTCCTTGGCTGCAAAGAAACACTAAGGCGGATTTTAATAGCAAATGGGTATGAGTTCCAAAAAAACCAGAATGAACGGTATGTTCTAATGGAACGCTATGACATTGCGGCATGGAGGCATAGATTCCTTCGGGAGATTGCAGAGAAACGTGCAGCAGGAAAACAAATTGTGTATTTGGATGAAACCTATGTGCACAAAAACTACAAACCTACAAAATCATGGCGAGGGCCGGGAACAAGTGGTGCAGTTGAAAGCATTTCATCTGGGAAAAGACACATTGTTGTGCACGCTGGGCATGAAAATGGTTTTGTCCCAAATGCTCTTCTAGTTTACAGCACGAAATCCAAACTGGCTGATTACCACCATGACATGAACGCCAGCAACTTCAATAAATGGTTAGAAGAAAAACTCATACCAAATTTATACAAACCTAGTGTGGTAGTTATGGATAATGCCAGTTACCACAGTGTTGTAAAGAATAAAGCCCCAACAACTCAGACAAATAAACCCGAAATCAAAGAGTGGCTTACAGCCAATAATATTCACTATGAAGAATATCACAAAAAAGATGAATTGTTAGTACTTGTTGATAAATACAAGCCAGAGCCAGTGTATGAAGCCGATCACATACTTCAGCAACATGGCCATGAAGTTTTACGCCTGCCTCCATACCACTGTGATTTGAATCCTATCGAGTTAATATGGAGTCAAGCAAAAAGGAAAGTTGCCAAGAAGAACATAGGTTTATCTGCACAAGACACAGAAAAACTGATCCATGATTCTTTTGCAAGTATAACAGCAGATGATTGGAAAAAAATGATCAATCACGTCATTAACGTTGAAAATCAATATAAAGAGAGGGACAACATCAAAGAAGACATGATAGATAAATTTATTATTAGTGTGGGAGGTAGCAGCTCGAGCACTTCGGAGGATTCAATGGAAATTGAGATTTTGGAGAGTGATTTTAATTATTCTTCTTAAATATACAATAACCCAAAGTTGAGTTTTATTTCATATAACCTGTACATTTTCCGCGTTAAGTGGCTTTAACTTCATAAAAAAGCGCAAATGGCTTTACATAAAACGAAATTCATGTGCGAAGATCCATGAATTTGGTTCACTTTCTGGAAAAAAAACATATTTTCTTACACACATTATAGATTAATTACGGATGAGAATGTAATTAATCTACTATATAATCTGCCTAAAGGTGTTTTTAGGGTTCCGTAAAAACGGGACACTATTACCAGTGGGCCGACGCCTTTGATGTTTGCGTAAGTGCCGACACCGCTCAAGGCCACCGTATCGACCAAGGGTTGTCACAGACTTACGCAACTGCCCAAAAAAGGAGGATAATGTTTTTGGGGTTCATGTATGTACTCGTATGTGTACTAATTTTACATATGGAATCCATTTTGGAAATAAAGATGGCTAACGTCACTTTTTTGAAAAAGTTGACATTAGTGTCGTTTTCTAGGTTTCTGGGGGTGAAAATTCCAAAGATGGCATCCATTTTGGAAGTAAAGATGGCGGACGTCATTTTTTTTAAATCGTCATGAATGTCGTTTTCTGGGTTTTTCGAGGGGTGTAGATTTCAAAATAAAAAATTAGGTTTAAAACTGGCGGAGATATATTTTTGAGAAATGGCACCAATATCGGTTTTAAAGAAAAATGTATGCCCGCCATCTTGGATTTCAAAATGGATGTCATTTTCGTAATCGGAACCCCGAGGAACCTTGGATATGACACCCATATCGATTTTTAAGAAAAAATAATGTCCGCCATCTTGGATTTCAAAATGGATGTCATTTTCGTAATCGGAACCCCGAGGAACCTTGGATATGACACACATATCGCTTTTTAAGAAAAAATAATGTCCGCCATCTTGGATTTCAAAATGGATGTCATTTTTGTAATCGGAACCCCGAGGAACCTTGGAGATGACACCCATATCGATTTTTAAGAAAAAAAAATGTCCGCCATCTTGGATTTCAAAATGGATGTCTTTCTAGTAATCGGCACCCCGAGGACCCTTAAAAATAATAAAAAAATCTGACTACAGGATTCATAATATACAAACGGAAGCAAGGAACAATTTCTTGCTTTTTAAATAAAGTCTTAAACTACGTAACTCGTAATTTTTACTTAAAATAAGCTATGGAACATGTCCGACATTTTGAATTAAAAATTCATGTGACATGTCAGATCATATATTTTTTGTTTACACAGATACAAGCAATTATATAATATAATAGCGATATTTTTGCGGTATTTAAATTTTTACTGGCAGGCGCTTTTACATCCGCCATTTTGTTAACGTTTTAGCATGACATGAGAAAATGTATAACTTAGGCGCTATAAAATTTCGCACAGCACATGTCGTATGCACCATTTAAATTGTGTATTGCAAGTTGCAAGACGCGTCAGCCCTCAAAGTTAGTTCCCTCATTACTAACAATTTCGTCGTATGACACATGGGGAACGCCCCTCCCGCCGCCGCCTCTGTCACCCCGCACGATTGCCCTGTCTAGACGCCTTCGTCGACCGACTGTATTGTTTCTTAGACTGTGCTATTACTAAGACTTCGCTGTCCGTCCGTTCGTCTGTCAGCAGGCTGTATCTCGTGAACCGTGACAGCTAGACAGATAAAATTTTCACAGATTGGTTTTGAAACTTACAGCGACAAATCTGGTATATATGTGACTATACTAGTAAGAAATTTATATTTTTTGGTCAAATATCATTATTATTTTTTCGCACTATACACGGTGTTGCAACACGTCGATTTTTTAAATTTGCCGCTATTTTCTAGTCTCAACTTTCATTAGCCAGACTCTATAAAAAGGTTGTTGGTTATAGGTTGATTCACTAAAGCTGGCACGAATGGAATGAATGAGTGAATGATAATATTTATGTGTGCGTCACAAAATGATTACATACAGGTTGATACAAATCGAACCAAATTAAATTCAAAATGACGAATGGCTTTTTTTCCAAGATTTCAAATTGGTGCTAGGAAGCTGGAACTCGGTATCGGGGGGCATTTGGGGCTCACAAATATGAATCTGAAATCGGTGTCCGAAAATTCGGTCAAAGTCGGAAAATATCGAAAAAAAACAAGATTTGTATGGAGATTTTTTTTTAAAAGTCCCGTATCTCGTAAACGGCTAGAGATGGGTAGGGGGATGCTCAAACAAATATCATAGGGGACCCCCACCCGAGTACAGTCGTGGAAAAAAAAATCAAAATGGCGACTTTTTTTTTTTTCGAAAATTTCAAATTGGTCCGAGGGAGCTGAAACTCGGTATTGGGGGGCTTTTGGGTCCTCCGACTCAGAATATGAAATCGGATTTTGAATATTCGGTCAACTTCGGATAATATCGGACAAACAAAATTTAGTAATCTTAGCTCGACGGAGGGCCGAGCCATTTCTGAGCATAACTTATTGAATCGAATGGGTCTTAGCCTCGGATACTAGTACTTTCAATGAAAACTATATTGAATAAAATCGGTCGAGCCGTTTTTGAGTTATTGCAAAATTTCTTATATTTCTTTAATGACGTAAGTGCCGCGCGGTGTCCCTACACTTCGAACGGTTACCCAATTGGTTAAGTGCCAAACTATATTAAAACATTTCGCTCAATCTGTCGCGTATAATAGATAACTTCCAAAAGATAATAAGTAATTACTGTTTCTTGGCGTGTACGTGACCTTTTTATAGGGCTTGAAATCTTTCTCGTAATTTTGGTCTATTGTGAAGGACGGGCAACTACGGGACCCTACACTGAGCGTGGCCCGACATGCTCTTGGCCGGTTTTTTATAATTCGAACTAGTCGTCCGTCACCTATTAATTTTAACCCTTTACCAGGCCGCGAAGACAAGAAGAAAATGTGGGTTACGTTAATACCATTGCATAGTCCCACATGGTCAAACTCATACGAGACAATGGAATAGTATTACTTGTTTAGTCTAAATATTGTGCAGATTATGCTTATATTATACTTACCTAATAATTTTTATTTTTCTTGAATAACAAAAACCCATTTTGTTGTTGGTTACAAAATATTAGGAGGCCCCTGTATAAGAACGGCACTCACACTAACACTCGAAGTGACAAGTGACATAACTTTCATTCAATCCATTCGCGCCAGCTTTAGTGAATTGACCTTACCATACCAGAGGTTTAGTTAAACAGCATTAAAAAAAAGTAGACATTACGTATTTCATAAATTTTGAATTATTGTGTTTGAAATCTAACTAATAATTTTATTACACGAATCAATAATAAAAAAAACGGTTGCTATTAAAATACTTACATCGAACGAACTTTATTTTAGGACATCGCTAAGAACGCTGTCCGACTCTTTGTTTTCTTGACAGTTCCATAGTTGGTACTATCGAATACACAGATAACTGTAAATTTTTAAACGAATGTAAACCTTATTACAACATAATTAAGTGTCTATGAGTGTATTGTTAAGGTTATATCGACATATTTGTATCGACATAAACCAATCACTATTTTTTTTTTCTATTCCTGACAACACTTTGAGCTGTCAAGTTAGTTCGCCTAATTAAAATCCGGAGTGTACCAATGACTATTGGCATTCAATTAAAATTGCAGACAATTTCTATATTCAAATATTCAATGATGATCCGTCTGATTATTCTCTTTTTTAAACGTCAAACGAACGAATGGTGAATGGAACGGAACGCGGCAGAGATTTTTGATTTGACACTTTGTTTAGTTTGTTTATATCTTTTGGTCTTGTCTATGTCTAGTCTAGTCTTAAAACCCGCTCCAGATCTTCCGATCCGATCCGATTTATCGGAAGAAATCGGATAATGTGTAGTGTTTTAGGTCCTAACTATTGCACTACACATTTATATCCGATTTCCGAAGGGCCTGGGCACATCACCACGGCACGGCACCGTCACCGTGAAACGCCGCGAGGCAATACTAGGCGCCGTTTCACGGTGACGGCGCCGTGCCGTGGTGATGTGCCCAGGCCCTTGGATGAAGTACCTATGGATTCGACATATGCGTATACCCGAAAGGGACAGCAGCAAAGTACATGACTAACACAGGGTTACCAGGTTCCAAATAATTCTCCCGTTTTTCCAGTGCTAGTTGTTAGGCTAACAACTAGCTAACAATGTTAGCGGTGTGAATTAGTTTTAAATGTATTATTATATTGTATGGGACAAATTATTTATTTATTTATTATTTTATTTATTTATTTATTTATTTTAGGAGAACCAACAGCTAATACACTAAATATAGAAACTTAAATAGAAATACAGAGCCAATTACAGGAACTCACAAATAGTTGCTGTACATAAAACATAAACTTAAGTAAACAGCGCACATCGACGTACCGACGCGCACTTGCAGCAAATATATGTAAAAACTATGAACATCAATTAAACTACAAACTTAAACTTTAAACCTTAACTTTTAGAGCCTTGATGGGCTAACAACCTAAGTACCTACCTAATACACAATAACAATACTGCACAAGCATGTTATAAAAATCGCTCAATCAAAAAACACATTAGCTAAATTTCGCCTCACGGAAGGAATTAGACAATTAAATATATCAATATCATGCTCTTTCGTCGTATTATTCAAATGGCGACTAGCGCGGTTAAGGAAACTATTCCGTCTGTAATTGGATGATGTACGCCTCAGTGAGATAGGGGGGAAGTGCCTTTTGGACCGAGAAGGAGTCACAAACGATAATTCCTTGAGCAGTTCGGGACAGTCAATGCCGCCAGTTGTGATTTTAAGCAAAAAGGTAATATCGGCTATTTCACGGCGCTTATATAACGGGATCAGATGGTGTTTTTTACAAATATTTAGGTAATTGGATGAATTATAAGGGAATTTTAGTTTGTAACTTAAGTACTTAACAATTTTTTTCTGAACACGTTCAATCCTGTCTATATAAGTAGCGTAACAGGGATTCCAAATTTCGGATGCATACTCCAGTTTACTCCGAACTAAGGAGCAAAACAGAATCTTATCTTTTATTATAAAATAATTACAATAAAAATTTACAAAAAAACTTTCAAATTGTAATGGTAAAATATATTTATTTGCATAAATTTAATAACAATTTCGAGAGCGCAGCAAGATAGCCCATAGGAGGCATGAGGCAAGATGTTTACTGTCCTTTAAACAAAATTGTCGTGAACATATACAAGCATTTTTGGTTGGTTCCCAATTCGATCGTCCTGTTGCACGTATCCAACATTGGAGTAAAGCAGGATCATGTTTTGGAAATCTAAAACAAAAAAATATATTTGTAAAACTCCATGAGTTAAGGGTAATTTACCAATTCTTATACTGGTATCCCTTAAAATCGAATAAAGCAGACAAATTAAAAAGCAGTATAAAAACGCGGCGGAACGTCAAGTTTAGGTGAAGAAAACGAGTAAAGACTACTGACACTGACAAGACGTATAAAGACTATTGAATGTGTAGGGGTAATACCTAAAAATAAGATAATGCAAAATGAGATTTTAAGGAGATTTCTGATGTTTTGATATGATTTTGCTGTGCTATTTATCGTATAAATAATTATTAAATATATATTTGCAGAAATCAAGCAAAAGCAAAGTCGAAACATCGCACTTACCTATGAAAGCTTATATTTTCACTTTTTTGGCCAGTGTCGCTTTTACAGCCAATTATGGAGCAACGCACCATTGTTTTACAAATCTATAGCTAATAGCACTCACTATTATTCATATATAAACTTACGAAATGTAAAATTATCCACAATATTCGTTGTTTTATAGTAGGCTACAACGCACATTTGACTTGCCCGGCAGTGTTTAGCGGAGCTCTGTCAATTTGACAATCATCCGCTAAACAAAAAAAAGCGGAACTCTGATAAGGACAAAACATCTTGTCTATGTCTCTGTCGCTCTTAACGGTTTCTGTAAATAGTTGTCCCGTTCCCTCCTGGTATTATTATTCGCTTGTCATGTCCAGAGGTTACTTGGTCCATGGCCCAGGCCCTAACAATTACGCTACACATTATCCGATAAGTAGGATGGGATCGGGTAGATCGGAAGGTCTGGAGCGGGTTTTAGTCTTGACCTCGTCTTGACATGATTGCATGATTTGTGTGTAAAAATATAAATAAAGGAAAACTTAAAGAACGGCTTGGATAACTAGTTTTTTTGGTTAAGTATGTGTATAATATGGGTGGGTGTTGAGTTCAGTTCACGAGGTTTGCGTGCATTGTATTCTATGTCTTGTATTAATTGAAAGTATGTTTACATATATGATTTTTCAGGAAATCGATCACTGAAAAACTCTAGTTTAACTTTTAGACCTAGTATCATATATAATTGAGCATAACTTGCCTTTGCTGCAGCTGATTATTTGCCCAAAGTTATAACTATTATGTTAGTTATAGCTCAATTAGAAAGTCACATAATATTATGTTCTGATACAGAAGCAGCCTAAAATATATCCATGTCCCTACCCTAAGAACACTAAAGCAACTTTCATAACTAAAAATGTTTTGGACAAATACTGCAGCGGAATTCGGACAAATAATATGCTAAAAAAAAACTGAATGATTATTCCATGGAGAGATAAAGGAGACACCAAACATATGCTTGTTAATCAGAAATTAGATCAAAAATTATGTCTGCACTTATTATTATAATTTATTACAAATGCAATGGACATGGGCAAATTACTCAAACTCAAACTTTTTATTGCATGCATTTATTTATATAACATTACAATAAATATGATAATATGCACCCTGCAAGGGTACTGCAATTGACTTAATTCTAAATACTTACTTGCATTATTTTAATAATTTAAGTACCTATTTATTTATCCTAAATTAATCAGCTATATTACAATGTAAGAGCTTTATCTCACTCCATCATGGAAGCTAACTAGAGCAACGCACTCTGATTTCTTATAATTTTTATTGTTTCTTTAACTGTATTATTTCTTTGCATAAGTCACAAATTGTTTTGAAAAGGAAGATATAGTGGCTTTGGGCTTGGATTGAACACATAATTTAACCCCTTGTAGGCGAAATCAAAATTAAAAAGTTTATACATCTAATCGAGACTATACAGCAAATTTTCGTTGACAGATTGGGCTATAGAAATTGTGGAGCTGCAACCAACAGAACCTCACCATTACGCGCAAGGTCAGGAAACAAAACAAATTTGAGAAATTTTATCTCTAAATTACATTTTCAATACCTTTGATAGTTGCGCGTTCTGTGAGATCTGTAGGTTTTTCAAAATTGAAGAGCCCTTCAGACGAAAATCTTAAAAATTGTTATAGAAATCCATACTTACTACTACGATGGCTCAGCGACCCGAAGCGAATCTTGGCCTCCAACACGAGATCACGCCACTTTTCTAGATCCTGCGCCAGCTCTTTCCAGTTGGAGGCTTAGAGATAGAAATCCATGAAGCAATCCTTATAGCAAGTACTATTGGAAAAAATAAAATTTAACTGCAATCTAAGCTTGACCTATGGGAATTGGGCTGAATGAACGTAATCAAGCGATCGACAGCCCGCCTGTCTCCGGCCGGGCGTCCCTACACCAAAAAGCTTGACCTACCCTATGGCTCAGTTTTTTTTTAATAGAAGAACATTTACCAACATTTACCTCATCATCATATCAGCCGAAAGACGTCCACTGCTGGACAAAGTCCTCCCCCAAAGTTGTCCACAACAATGTGTTTTGCGCCGCCTTCCTACAATCTCTGCCTGCGATCCTAATCAGGTCGTCGGTTCATTTTCTTGGGGGCCTTCTCACGCTACGTCTTCCGGCACACAAACAACGAACCCGTTAAATATTTGCCTATATTTACAAAATACCTTCATAAATACTGTATAATGTTGACAACATTTTATTACCTCTGTAGGAGCATTGTAATACTAATACACATACATAGAGTATGTATGATTTAAACCGCTATAATTTATAATAGCCTTATATCAGATAAATTAAAATACATAAGTGGGCAGGAACCGCTATAATAAGAAATACCAAATAAAAGAAAAAGCTAATATTTAAGGGGGGTCGCTATGTAAAACACGGGTTTTATTCTTTTAATTTGATGCTACGGAACAACGGAACCCTTCGTACGCTAGTCCGACAAGCACGCGGCCGGTTTTCTGACTGCCTAATGTTCTTATGACCGTAACAATATTTTTTTTATGACCACCATTTTTGTTATAGGTCGGAGTTTGCAACGCTATTCTACGTCAATATGAGTCGGCCCATAGGCAGGACTATTGGACCTCAAGCCAGACAAATTGTGTATAATTTATATACTTATTTGAAGAAACGCAAGCAAGATCCGACTTCCGAGGAATATCAGAATGATGTTAATTTGGCGAATTTAGTGTCTGAAATTACACTTTTGTCAAACACTACCGTCAGGAATATCATTCGCCAGGGAAAATCACTAAGTAAAAAAGATGGTGATGTTGTATTCAAACCCCCAAAGGTAAAGAAGCCACCAAAGAAGCGAATCGCAATGGATTCTTTTACGGAGGAAGTCGTTCTGCGGAAAGCAAAACAATTTTATACTGAAAATAAGGAACCGAACATTAGAAAATTCAATGACGAATTAAGGCAAGAGGGGATATTAACCTGTTCCCGTGAGTACTTAAGGGCTACTTTAATTAGACTAGGATTTAAATTTGATAACATTCCGCCCAAGAGAAAAATTGTCGACCGTGCTGATGTGAATAAAAATAATGTTGCATCATTAAGGCGGCAATACATTCTAGCTATAAAAAAATATCGAGATGAGGGTAGGCCTATATTCCATATTGACGGGACATATGTTAACCAGTCGCATACTGCAAATGAAGGACTTGGATTAATTATCGTGCATGCTGGTGGTCAAACTGGATTCGTTAAGAACGGCCTGTTGATATTCAAATCTCATTCCAAAACCGGGGACTATCACAAAGACTTGAACTCGGACAATTTCAAAAACTGGATCAAAGAACAACTACTTCCTAACGTTCCGAACAATTCCGTGATAGTCATTGCTGCGCACTCTGAACCAATTGATCGAAAACCTTCAACTGTTGCTCCCAAAAAGGCAATGCAAGATTGGTTAATGAGGCATAACATTTCGTTTGAGCAGACCATGCGAAGATGTGATTTAATATCGTTGATTAAGAGCCAAAAACTGCCAAAAGAGTATACTGTTGATGTAATATTAAGTCAGAGCGGACATACAGTGCTTCGTTTGCCCCCAGACCATCCAGAGCTCAATCCAATGGAGATGGTTTGGGGTGATATCAAAGCAAAGTTGGCGAAAAATTACGTCGACTCGAATTTAGATGAGATCAAACAAGTCCTTACTACCTTCTTCGCTAATTATAGTACTGAAAAATGGAAAAGATGTTACGATCACTTAATTAGAAAAGAGGAGAAGTATTGTAAAGAGGATCGCTTATGTGACCAAGAAATTGATAGAAGTGATGTATCTCTTAGTGACGATTCTAATAAACCTATTCATGACGGCGAAGAGAGTTCCGAAAGCGATGATGCTATGGCATATAAGGACAGCAATGTTAACATTTTACAAGTCTTTGTCGAATGTGAATAAATGTGGTAAATTGTAAGCGTCTCTTTTTTTTTCATTCCTTTAATAATGCCTTCTCTTTACGAAGTACATACCTACCCCTAGTATGTAAACATTAAATTGTATTAAAATATACTGCGATCTGGGACATAAATATTTATAGCAGCTGTCATTTTAGTGTAGGTAGGTGCCGTATCCTCTCGTAAAAAAATGACTAAAAATAACCGTTTTCAAACATATTGTTCTTCTGCGTTTCATTTCCATATCGTAGTGTGCGGTTTTGTGGGATAAAAAGTAGATAACAAAAAAAGAACCGACTTAAAAAAAACTGAAGAGCCAACAATAACCCGTTCATGTACAGATTACATTTGAATCACCTTTTGAAATCGGTGCCAAACCTCACGTATACTTAAGGGGCTCCCCGCTCTCAATGACCTTCGATCTGATCTGTTGCGATAGATTTTCCCATATTATAAATAGCTAATCATAATAACATAGTTTTTCCACAACAAAATACCGTATCAAGTACCTTTCACATGTCACTGACTTTGAGATACAGGCCGTCAAAGTTTACGATTTTTTCGGGGAAAAAGTTGTGGAAACGGTTTTTTGCGTTTTTCTCGAAAAGTATTGAGAAAAATAGAAAAAGCTTCACAACAAATTTTGTGGAATATGGTTTAGAACAATAAAATGTAAGATATTTTCTACATATACACCGGGGATAAAAGTAGAAACGAGATTAGTGTATTTTTGGTCCTTCACCGAATATTTTTTTATAAAATACACAGTCGTTAAATCAAAATTCGGGTCACTACAAAGTGTTAAACATAGACCATACTACAATATATATTAAATAGGACATTATAACTCTAAAAACCACATCTGATTTCTGTAGGGAGCCCCTTAAACAAATACACTTGTAAGTAAATACCAAATAGTAATCATTGAATGCTTCATGCGTGGTATCTGTTTTCATAATAATAGTTATGTGGTTTGGCACCGATTTCAAAAGGTGATTCAAATGTAATCTGTACATGAATGGGTTATTTTTGGCTTTCTAGTTTATTTTGAAGTCTGTTCTTTTTCTGTTCATTATTTTAGTGATTTAAATAAAATACATATAGCGGGGCGATCGGGGAGGTCTTGTTAGTATGCATCTCGTTTGAATTATCCTTTAACTCCTAACCGTTAAGGAGTTATACCTTCCATCATCAGCTCAGCATAGGGAGATGATGAGTGATGACGTACTTTTCGTACTTTGGGAAAGCCAAGCATGTGACCTCGATCGCGCATGATGGTTAAGTGAAAATAAGGCCTAAGATGGAGCATGCTTGCTTAAAAGATGCCTATTCAGTCTCGACTTGAAGAGATGTAAGTATTGTAAGTTGTATAGTTGAGTTTCAATCTTTGCAGTCCTGGTAATTTTGATAGATGGCATTAGCTGTGTGTTGTATAACTTGTATATGTATATATTATCAGCATTCAGCATGTTGGTAGTTGGAAGTTGGAGAAACTGGGTGCTCGGGTGCTCACACCACACCCCACCCCAGTCTAGTTCGATTGTGATCACGTTCTGATAAGGAAGCTAGCACACGTACGTAACATTCCAGCGATGGGTATAAGTATAAAATAATAATTGGGTTTTAAACATGGTGTTTGAATGTTTAAAAGTGATATAATATGTACTTATTACTTACTGTAGCTACAGTGATGTGTGTATGCATTAAACCGATTAAATATCGGTGAAATTCAGTGAATTTAAAATAGACTAGGACACCTAGGAAAATTATGTGGATTGGTTAGATGTTTGCTTAGTTGCAACTATTAATTAATAACAATTACATTAATAATTACCAATTAATTATTTCCATCATTCATGATCATGGACAAAAAGATGTTGTAAAAAAAGTAAGAGACTAAGTAACGCTACCTGTGGTAGTGTGGTATGACCATAAACAAAAGTATTTTATTTACGAACTGTCAATCCTGTTTTGTCAGAACCAGAAGCGTATATAATATATCACATAGGGTTACATTTACAATTTTTGATTATTATTTTGATCTGTTTACTTTGTAATATCGCCCTTGCCTGCCCGCCACATTTAAGCGTAAATTATCTTAATATACTGAATCATAAATTATCATCTTACTGTGTACAGACCATAACTTTTTATAAATCGGTTTGTTTTTACTTCGTATTGTGTGCAATAAGTTAGTTAATCTCGTGCTCTGACTTCTCTAAGCTGCCTAAAGGCAAGAACCTTCATAAAATATTGAGTTCAGAGTGCTTAATGTTGTTGACCATTTGGCTGTAGCAGAATTAAGATAAGGAAGTGTCTAAGGGACCAAAAAACCCTGACATTATGTCTCTAGATTCGCATGTGCTGCTTAAGAATCATGGTGAGTGTAAGTTTGTAAGACAACCTATAATTAGTGAAGCTTGTGTGTGAGAAGTAGTCAAGTTATAAGTCAGTCAATGGTATAGTGTCATGTTTTTATTCTGTAATCAATTAAGAGTGTTTGTTGATATAATTCAGCTGTTTATTAGTTCATCAAGATATTGCTCGTCTTTTATTTGATAAAATGATAAACAAAAATAGAAAAGCCATAATTTTCCTTTTTCCACATTTCAAAAAAAGTTACATTCAGTTAAATAAGTACTAAACAAAATTATATATGAACTTTAGTAATTAATCATTGAACATGAAACGATAATAAAAGTCATTGCTCAAGAACCCCTTTTAGTTAAGGGCAAAGAAAGGCCTCTTCCGGAGATGCCCAGTAGTCTATCTTGAATTTTTTCTAGTTACTGTTTGCTAGCACTTTTTATTCAATTTATACTGTGTTTAATGAATAATGAATTTAGTACAATATTAATGAAAAATAGCTGATGCTATTTTCTAAGGAAAGTGAATGTTATTTTTGTAATTGTTTAGCCAATGTATTTATTATTTTTTATTATAATTTTCATAAATTGTAAAGTACCTAATTATTTAATATTGTACATTATGACGATACAAGGGTAATTCAACGCATCCTACTTGATAAAATGATTTCTTATCTTATAATTCTATCTATGTATGAGGATTTAAATTAGCGATGTTTTTCTTTTTCTTACAGTGACCATTGAGGTAGAAGTAGAAGCTATAAAGGAGGAGGTATTTGACGTAAAGAAAGAGCCAGATTTGGATGAGACAGAGTATGAGCTAGAACTAACTTCTAATCCACTGCAGACCCCTGACTGCCCATCATTGCCCACAGGTTCGGCTAAATGTTATAAATATTTGGCGTTAATAACCTTTTGACCTGATGATAAAGTTGCGGTCCAAAATCAACATGGCTTGAAAAACACTTGTAGCGGTTTTAATGAAAAAGTTGTGGATCATTGAAATGTCATCCCCTAAAGTAATTGGCTACCGACAGTGGCACTATTTTCTGATATGACGTATCAGGTTAAATTATCCCTAAAGTTAATCTGCCAGAATGTGTTAATGTCTAAGTTATGTGGTTATCATTTAGTGGCATATATTTGGATGTTACGCCTTTGTTGCAATCCAAGTGTGGTTTCTTTTCTATAGAGCAAGTACCAGGTGTCGCAGAAATCAAGCAAGAGGCCGACTGTTCTTTCAATGCAGAACAAACATGGGACAGTGCCGACCATGACTCCACCCTCGATGATGACGAGCAGTTCCATGACTCTACCCGCAACCATGGTGCGTTTTAAGTTATAATCGTTATCTGGCATCAGGTGTCACAGACTAAGCAAAAAATTGCCGAACATGCTTCCTACAGAGAATAAACATAGCGCAGAGAGGGAGAGCAGTAGGGGTTAATTGGGGTCACCCCCCTGGAATCTCTGAATGCCTGACTAAGACATTGTCATCAGTGAGTGGCTCTCCCTCTCGACTTAACATCATAATGTTTAGATTTCAAACAGTTTTGAGACAAGGCTAAGAAATATCCTTATCATATTTGTATAGAATCTTTTTATCGATTCATATTTTTTATGTGGTAATACCACATTTTTTATTTTTATAAATAATGACACAAAGGTAAATTAAGAAAGAAAAATTGAATGCGATCTACTACAATCGAAGCGGGGTACTATACAAATATTTAGAACAGCGCCATCTCTCTCGCAGTCTTCACACTTGCTGTAAAGCAATGGGGATTGGGGATCGTGCGTGTAAAAAGCACATCCTAGGGTATGGCTAATGCGCAATAAGCATTTCAAAAAACATATATGACGCAGAGGGCGCTCCAGTAGCGTAAAGGATTAAGGGATGAAAGATTTGGTGTGACTGACGTAGCGGTCGGATAGCTCAGTTGGGAGAGCAATGCGCCGGAAACGCAGAGGTCGCGGGTTCATACCCCGCTTCGATTGTAGTAGATCGCATTCAATTTTTCTTTCTTAATTTACCTTTGTGTCATTATTTATAATAATATCCTTATCCTTATATTCGAAATAAAAATAAAATTAATAAACGAAACATATATTGTTCCAGTGGAGTTAAATAGAGGAAGCTTAAGCACAAGCTGTGAGGATTCGAACACTACCGCTGATACACTGAGCCAGCAGTCAAAGGATCGAACACGTGTATTAACGAAACAAAAACATCCCAACATAAAGAAAATCTCCACAACAGATGCAAAAACTTACCCTTGCGATATCTGTGGCAAAGAACTCAAAGGAAAAATATATTTACGGAGACACAAAAGGATTCACGGAAACATTAAACCCTATTCGTGTGACATCTGTCACAAAGAGTTCACGCAAAAGGGCAACTTGAATTCACACAAACGAATTCACACGGGCGAAAAACCGTATCCTTGTGATTCTTGTGAAAAAGTGTTCACGGAGTTAGGACATTTGAAAAGACATATACGTACTCACACAGGCGCCAAGCCTTATGTATGTGAAATCTGTGATAAGAAATTTAAGCAAACGGCTCATTTGAATAGGCATAAATTGATACACACCGGCGATCGGCCGTACGCCTGTGATCTGTGTGATAAAACATTCGCAAGGTCATTTCATTTACAGAGACACGCACAACTTCATTCAGAAGTCAGTTTTTCTTGTGATTCTTGTCCCAAGAAGTTCACGCAGTTAACCCGTTTGAATGTACATAAAAAAGTTCACAGCAAAGTCAGTGAACAACGTATTTACACATGTGAAACGTGTGATAAGAAGTTTTCGCGATCATCTCATTTAAAAACTCATGCACTAATTCACAAAGGCGAAAAACCTTATAAATGTGACTTGTGTGACAAAAAGTTCTTGCGGCCAGGACATTTAAAGGCTCACAAACAATGCCATACGGGCGCCAAACCGTACATCTGTGATATATGTAAAATAAAGTTCACGCAATTAGGGAATTTGAAGAGACATATCAAACGAGCTCACAATCAGAAGAAAATCCTTCCTCCTACAAAATTGCCACAATAAACATACATCTTTTTTTAAACCAGGCTTTTTCGATGAAATTAAATAGAGGATAATAAATCAATATTCGAGATTATATGTCCATTTTATTGTAAACTAGCGACTCGCCCCGGCTTCGCACGGGTGCAATGCTGATAAATTATGCATGTATTATACATATAAACCTAGAAAGCGACTTTGTTTTTAGCCGACTTCAAAAAAGGAGGAGGTTCTCAATTCGAACAAATTTTTTTTTCTATGTATGTTACTCGATATCTCCGAGAATCGTGAACCGATTTTCAATTTAACAAAAAAAATATAACCTAAACCTAACCCAACCAAGTCGGATCTGGCCAAGTCGGGTTTCGGGTCATAAAAAAAATAACCTAAGGCTCCGTCCACACTTGTATCATTTCGCCGATCCGATCCCCGTCGCGTATCTTCACCGCGTATCATGAACGGTAAGGGTGCGTCCACACTTGTATAATTTCGCCGATCCGATCCCCGTTGCGTATCTCCACCGCGTATCGTGCTGTTTGGACGTTCACTGCGGGCACTCCGTATCATTTGCGCCGTCGCGCGAAGAAACGCGTCCACACTTGCCGTATCGTATCCTCGTCGCGTATCGCCACACCGATCATTTCGGCGTGCAGTAGTTTGGACGCTATCCGTATCGTAGCACCGTATCACCGCCCCGATCATTTTGGCATTTCGTTTTCGCCGAACATTTAATTTCGTTTGTGATCGTTGTTCTGTGCGGAGTTGCGTCCCATTTAAAAATGTCGCCCGCTGAGATCGCTCACTGAACCTTGGGACAGAAATATTCTTGAGTGGGGGCCGTGTACCGGAAGTCGCAGCGAGGAAGGCCTTCATTTTTGTCATCTGCTCATGGAGATTAGCACATGACTGTGCTCGTTTTATAATACATAATGCGGCAGAAAGATTCTCTAGTGGAAACCGCGTGCTGGAAGACGCCGCGTGGGAAGGCCTTCGATTAAGGCACCCGCTCACGGAGACATGGCCTTCGTATTACTGTGTTTGTTTTATGGCAAGCGGCAGAAAGGTTCTCGAGTGGAAACCGCGTGCCGGAAGACGCCGTATGGAAAGGCCTAACAAAGTAGACAGTCCATCAGTGCTATGGTATTTTTTAATTATCGTAAAGATTAAGGATTAAAAACCAATGACCGCAGCGTGGATCGATGACTCAAATAGCGCCTTTGATGATCGGGAAAAAACCCACTCGAGATGGATCACGGCCGACCCTCACCCCGTATCCTCACCGCGTATCATGAACGGAAGTGTGGACGTCACGCCGTCGCGATCATGCAACACTTTCCTGATCGCGAGTGTGCGGGGTACTGAAGATACGCGTATCAACATGGATTTCGCGCGAGCGTTGCATGATCGCGACGGCGCGACGTCCACACTTACCGTTCATGATACGCGGTGAAGATACGCGACGGGGATCGGATCGGCGAAATGATACAAGTGTGGACGGAGCCTAAAGGTGCGTCCACACTTGTATCATTTCGCCGATCCGAACTCCGTTGCGTATCTCCACCGCGTATCGTGCTGTTTGGACGCTCACTGCGGGCACTCCGTATCATTTGCGCCGTCGCGCGAAGAAACGCGTCCACACTTGCCGTATCGTATCCTCGTCGCGTATCGCCGCACCGATCATTTCGGCGTGCAGTAGTTTGGACGCTATCCGTATCGTAGCACCGTATCACCGCCCCGATCATTTTGGCATTTCGTTTTTGCCGAACGTTTTCATTTCGTTTGTGATCGTTGTTCTGTGCGGAGTTGCGTCCCATTTAAAAATGTCGCCCGCTGAGATAGCTCACTGAACCTTGGGACAGAAATATTCTTGAGTGGGGGCCGTGTACCGGAAGTCGCAGCGAGGAAGGCCTTCATTTTTGTCAACTGCTCATGGAGATTAGCACATGACTGTGCTCGTTTTATAATACATAATGCGGCAGAAAGGTTCTCGAGTGGAAACCGCGTGCTGGAAGACGCCGCGTGGGGAGGCCTTCGATTAAGGCATCCGCTCACGGAGACATGGCCTTCGTATGACTGTGTTTGTTTTATGGCATGCGGCAGAAAGGTTCTCGAGTGGAAACCGCGTGCCGGAAGACGCCGCATGGAAAGGCCTAACAAAGTAGACAGTCCATCAGTGCTATGGTATTTTTTAATTATCGTAAAGATTAAGGATTAAAAACCAATGACCGCAGCGTGGATCGATGACTCAAATAGCGCCTTTGATGATCGGGCAAAAACCCACTGGAGATGGATCACGGCCGATCCTCACCCCGTATCCTCACCGCGTATCATGAACGGAAGTGTGGACGTCACGCCGTCGCGATCATGCAATGCTTTCGTGATCGTGAATGTGCGGGGTACTGAAGATACGCGTATCAACATGGATTTCGCGCGAGCGTTGCATGATCGCGCCGGCGCGACGTCCACCATGCCATAAGGGTATCCTCGTATCGTATGATACGGCTTAGTGTGGACGCGTTTCTTCGCGCGACGGCGCAAATGATACGGAGTGCCCACAGTGAGCGTCCAAACAGCACGATACGCGTTGGAGATACGCAACGGGGTTCGGATCGGCGAAACGATACAAGTGTGGACGCAGCCTTGGTTCATTTAATTTTGAGCTTGGTCACATTGTAGGTACGTCACTGTCATGTCAATGTCATTATCATCCATTGATCGTTTGGTTTTGTTTTGGTTCATGGTTGTTGTTTTTATGCTACGTTTGCTTTATCGATCTATGTACGAATTTATTCAATCAATTTACGTGCGTAACTACTAAAATACTATAATTTACGTCGTGTTTGAGTGTCCTTGCAAATGAAACTTATAAAGGTATTGAAAGACGAAGATAATATAAGATGAGAAGAAAAGATCGTGTACTTGTAGTTCGATGCAAGACGTGATGTTGGAATAGGAAACTCATGCTCTGAAGGTGCCAGCGTCGCGAAAGAGAAGAAAAAAAGCCAAGTTTAAACAGTGAAAGAGCTTATAGCCAATAGCAGAATGTCACTGGAAGTGCGTGTGAAAGAAGAACCCCTATGGGAGAAGGACAGCACGTGTGGAGTGAGCGAGGCAGCTGCTCAGGCTGGTTTGTACGTCAATCATAAAGTTAAAGATGAACTTGTGCTTGGCCCTGAAGAGATACGACTTCCCAATGTCCATGGTGAGTTCAGCTATTTAAAATACTTATCTTAGTTTTTAGAGTTCCCTACTCAAAGGGTGCTAACAGGATTACTGGCTCCGCCTTCTGTCCTGTCCAATGGCGTAGCTTGGTAATTAAGTAATTAATTAATGCCCCGTGGCAAATGACATTGGGGCCCCATTGGCAGTAATGTTTTTCTTGATGGTATGGAACCGTCCGTGTGTGTCTGATTCATACTTGGCAGTTTTTGTATGCATGTTTATCGTATTAACTGGGTCAATCAACTATTTTCTGCCATGGTGATACAATACCACTGGGTCACTTTTTAAAACTAAGATTTTATGTGGTTATATTTAGCACAAGCTTTGTAATTTAAGCAGTTATAAGCCCATTCTTATGTATACTATCTCCTTACAATACCAGTAATATCAATTAAAACACTCTTCTTAGAAATTTAATCACTATTATCCCCTGGGTTACGGACAGAATAACAGCAAGAAAAAGTTGATCCACCCAAGTACTTTTTAGTTTAATTCCTACATATCACCTTATAATTGCCCAATATATAAATCAACATGTTCGGATGACAGTTGGTACTGTTTGTAGTGCACTCTGCCTATAAAGCTGACAGTCCAGGGTTCAAATTCAGTCCGAGGCAAATATTTGTGTGATGAACTCAAATATATGTTGTTGGATCATAGATGCTATAATATGTATTTATATATCATGTGTATCATTGTTTAGTACCCATGGTACAATCAAATCTTCTATGTACCTGGACTAGGTTGATTTGTGTAAGCTTGTCCTTTCAATATTAATAATACTGAATAAATGTGTAAGTACATTTCCAATTCATTCAATTAAATGTCGTAGATCAAGATACCTGTACGGTTGAACATTATTATATAATTGAATGCATCGGTGATGTGATGCTAATTGTAATTGTAACCTACCTTTAGGTCACTTTGTATTATTGTAAGAACCTAGTGCGATATATGTATTGTGTGTGTGTGTGTGTGTGTGTGTGTGTGCGTGTGTGTATATTTATTTATTTATTTATTCAAATTAGTTACACAGCATTACAGTGATTAAACTAAGTATATAGACACACATGTGTATTGTGTAAGTATGCATATGTGCACGCACCTATCAATATGTGTGCGTATGTATATGTATATATATGTTTATATTGTGTGTGCTCTTGTGTAGTGCACACTGGTCGTCGATCGCTAAGAACGATTAAATTGTAATATTAATAAGTGGTGAACGGTGTTGGTCACACATATATTTAAAAACTGTTTTAAAACGCTTAGGTATAACGCAATTGTGATGACTGTTTGTTTACCCAAATAAATGAAAAAAAAAAAAAAAAAATACTTGACATGTTTCTTGCCAGTGTACATTAAGGAGGAACGAGATAATTCAGACACGGTGGAACAAATCAAGCAAGAAAAGTCGCCCAAAAAGGAGCTGGGAACAGAATGGGAAATTGACTCAAGTTCGCACAACAGTAAGGCAGAGGCACTGGCATGGGAGTCCAAGGTCACAGATGAGCTTGGCCCCAAATTGCAACCATTTGACAGAACTGCCTCACTCCTAAGTAAGTTTATTGTGTATTCCCTGAGAAATATAACTTAGATCTCTTCAAGTTGAGAGTGAATAGGCACCTTCTAGACGAGCATGCTGCTTCATCTTAGGCCTCATCATTACTTAACATCAGGTATGTTCGAGGTCAAATATGTGTCTATCGTACATAAAAACGAAACTTTGTTTTCCAAAGGCTATTATTATTAAAGGTGCAGTGTAAAATTAAAAAAAACATTGCACAAATAATTCAGGATGTATTGAATTTTTAATGCTTATAATATTTAATCGACTAAGCAAACAAACTGCCTCTGTTTCAGTTTGGCCAAAATATATGTGTGTCCTTTAATTGAACTTTGAATGTAGTAATGTCTAGCTATGAATTCATATTATCATTCTTTGTTTAAGCAATTTGTGTCCTTCAACCACTCCAATTTTTTCTAATTCATTTTTTCTAATATATCAAAGACACTGTTAATAGTGTTGAGTCCGACTCGCGCATGAAGGGTTCCGTACCATAATCTATAACAAGATTGTTGTATGGGAGCCCCCCTTAAATAAGTATTTATTTTATTTTAGTATTTGTTGTTATAGGTAGCGGCAATAGAAATAAATCAACTGTGAAAATTTCTAACTGTTAGCTATCACCGTTCTTGAGATACAGCCTGGTGACAGACGGACGGACGGACAGCGAAGTCTCAGTAATAGGGTCCCGTTTTTACCCTTTGGGTACGGAACCCTAATAAAAACTAGTAGTCTGTGAGCCAATTTGATTTTTTTTATTAAACTGTATCAACTATAAAATTCTAAGTATATACTTATCGAACCCGCTCAGAGAATTTCGTGAGATTCGGTTAAAAAATACGTGTAAACATCTGGACACACAAAAGTATTTTAGGCCAGGCTGAAACAGTGACGATTCGGTCGGTCAGTCAATTATTGTAAAATTTAACATGTATGAACCCTCCCTAATCATTAAATATGCATTCCAGCTTCAAATAAAGCAAGCGGGTCCAAAAACACCCCCGTCGTGACCACGCACGAAGAATCTCCACAGGGACCCCGAAAGAAGAAAATTCCGAAGAAGCATTTTTGTGAAATATGTAAAATTGAGTTTACAAAATGGAGTTCTCTAAACAGACACAAACGAAGGCACACAAACACATTTCACGCTTGCAAATTGTGTAAAAAAGAATTCACTAGACTAGACCATTTAGAGCATCATATGCGAACTCACACGGGATTGAAACCTTACTCTTGCGGCTCTTGTGAGAAAAAGTTCACGCAGTTGAGCAATTTGAAGAGACATGAGCGATTGCACAAGGGGGTAAAAGCTTTTTTGTGCGACGTCTGTAAAAAGGAGTTTACGTTGTTGAGTCATTTGAACGATCATAAACTGCTGCACTTAGGGGTGAAGAAACATTTATGTGAGGTGTGTAAAAAGAGATTCACGTTATTAAGTGATTTAAAGAGACACAAGAAACTTCATTTTCTTAAAAAGGCTACTTAATTGTGCCATAATAGACGTTGGGTTTTATCTTGTGAATATGCAGGCGTCTAATATGCTTTGCCCGATGTTATACATACATTTTTTAATATTATACTTGGGAGGAATACAAATAATTTTACCAGCGTTTTTAACCTTTAGAGCGCCAAGCGCCAAAGTAATTCACCGTGCCACTGACGCCAAACCAAAAAAAAAAAAAAAGTGCTCCAAAATCAACAGGGATTGAAAAACACAGATAGTGGTTTGAATTAACATGTTTTTGACCATTGAGATTTTTGACGTCAGTAGGCGTCGTTGGCGTCAGTGGCACGAATTCCCGATGACGTGATTTGCCGTCTTTGGCAGTCAAAGGGTTAAAGATTAAAATGTTGTATATACTTGGCTGGATTGGGCTTAATTTCCGATTGGCTATGTGTGTGTTACGGTGCATAATGTACTTTCCTCAAACATGCAATTAAATGTCGTCATAACGTGCGATATAACAGGCTTTGAAGGATCACGTTCCGGACGGAACAACTCGAGAGAACTGTAAAGGAGTTTCATAGAAAATTAAAGGCCCGGGCCGGGATTTTTTTTTAAACGGCGTCTGTGTTCATGAACAGGCTAAACCAGTGGTAGGTAATCTTTCTACATGGGGGGCCAGAAGATTAAGGAAATTTCTCATTTTTTTTTTTTAATTTTTCATTTTTACCATCAAAAATTTAGATTTTGACTAAATGTAATTATCGCGGGCCATACTAATTATTTCGAAGGACGGGTGTCGGGCCGGATAAAGTCCATTCGCGGGCCGGAGCCGGCCCGCGGGCCGTAGTTTTCGCCCACCACTGGGCTAAACAGCTAAATTATAGGTACCTATTTTTTTGTGAGGTGTAGTTTTGTATTTCATTGCATATGTTTGAGAAAATAACTATACATGCCTTAGCCGTGAAAAGGGCTTGCCGGCTTCGTGTCACTACCCGTCTGTACCTACTCACCCGGCAAGCCGTTCTTACCCGGCGTCTGCAGTAATGTACTATTTGCTAACGTTGCCACTTTGTAGTCAAGTCTTGGGAGAGCCTTGGCGTAGTCAATTTGCCTTTAAAATTGTCAAGCCCTTTGGTATCAGGTTCTGTGAAAGTCACTGCTATTTTGTCGAATTTATCCATACTAATATTATAAATGCGAAAGTGTGTCCGTCTGTCTGTCTGTTACCTCTTCACGCTTAAACCGCTGAATCGATTTTGATGAAATTTGGCATGGAGATAGTTAAGATCCGAGGAAGGACATAGGATAGTTTTCATCCTGGAAATTATCCCTAAAAAGATTGAAAAGTGAGTAAGTAATTCATGATGACATTGATGACCCTGTAGAAAATATAATGATTAGACCAAAAGCACAATTGCTCTTACATTTGCTTAGGCGCTCCCTTTTATTAATTAAGGTGATTAGGTGGATATCTATCGTGTTGTACGAGGTTGCTTCCATACTTCCAAGTTCCACGCGGACGTAGTCGCGGGCAAAAGCTAGTTGTAAAAATAAATATTTAAAGTGGTCAAGTGTGAACTCGTGCAACAACGTGCTGAATGAAACAAATGCCATTCTATCAAACTTATATCTTCCTTTTGAACGCCGCAGTCGGCCGTGTCCAAGAACTAAGACCGAGTCGGCCATAGGTAAACTATAAGAGATAAGGAAATCTGTTAAAGAACCATGGCGTCGATTTTAGATTTAATAGAAACTGCATTTATTTTTAATAAATGTCATACACAACCTGGAATCGGATTTGGATACAATTCTACCTAAGTAATCGCATGTGATATTGTATTGTAACATTCTTTACAGCGGTTTTGACCGGGTTATATAAAATTATGTATGAGCTTTATAAGAAATGCAGTTTTTATTAAATCTAAACTCGACGCCATGGTTCCTAAGAACAAATTTCCCTCTAATCCCCCCAATCTAAAGTTTGTCACTTCTCTCTACTTGACCCATTTGCATTGATCACCCGGTATAGATATTTCACACTTCCATATTCCCGTCGCAATAATTGTAACAAATATGTTATATTAGTAGAGTTGTTAGTCCGCTGTTTTCTAACATAATTGTGCGCATCGGGTTACAAGCATGAAATTTCTACCACAGATAGAGTGTTTTCCTGTGATAATTTTCAGATGTGGAGGGAAATCAGATTCGTCCCCTGTGAGGCGGCAGAGCGGAGTGAAGAGGATCAAGTGTACCTCTTTTCTTTCTTTATTGCTGGTCAGTTAAGTCTACTAGGACTTGTCTGGTATCATTTTCGTATAAAACAGATATCAGAAATTCATATTTTATGAATAGAATAGAATAGAATAGAATAGAATGTATTTATTTGCCAGAATACGTAAGGTACAAGATGACAAAGGATGTTTGAATGTATCAGTATTCAGTCGAAAACACGACATGCAAATCATTTGGAAATTAAACATTTCACAATACATAATCAATCATTATAGTTACTAGGTTAATGTATCATTATAGTTAATGTTATTAATAAATTATAATTTAACATGTACAAAAAAGGGACAACTAAAATTTACAAGTTATAATAAAATTCACATTAAAGGGATTACAAAATGGATGTCATACATTGTTTTACATAAATTTATAATTTTAATTTATTAAAATGTCAAGTAAAAATTAAAATACTTATGCTACGTTTCTAAATTCTATTTGCTCATAACTTTGTGATTTAAATATTCCCTTACACTGTAAAAACAATTTTCAGACAGCCATTGTGTAACCTTCTTGCTAAATTGGCTACCTTCCAATTGTTTTAACTCATCAGGAAGGCTGTTGAATAAAACTATACACATATTATACACATTCCTATTGTATAGTGAAGAATGAGAAGGAGGCTGATATAATAAATCCTTGTATTGCGCTCTCTGATGTCCTGCAAACACATCACACCTCTTTTTAAAAAGTTCAGGGTGTTGCTTAACAAACAGACATGCTTTTTTTATGTACATACACGGTAAGGACAAAACATTAAATTTCTTGAACTGCGGCTTACAGCTATCCGTGGTCCAAACATTCGCTATAGCACGAATGCACTTTTTCTGCCGAATGAACGCCTTTTCAATGTCGACAGAATTACCCCACAATAAGAGGCCGTAGTTAAGTGTAGAAGATACGTATCCATGATAAGCTGTTGTTGCTGCTTGAATAGACACCGTATTTCTGAGCTTCCTAAGAGCGTACACAAATTTGTCAAGTTTGGAACAAACTGCTTCTACGTGTACTTTCCAACTTAAGTTCTTGTCGATATTTAAACCTAAGAATTTCACACTATCTGATTTTTCTACTGATTTATTATTATATTTAATGTCAAGTTTGCACGGATTAGCTTGATAAGAATGAAATTGAGTGTATACTGTTTTTGTTAGATTAATATTTAGGTAATTATTATTGGTCCACGTGGCAATATCCGCTAAGGCTTTATTTATGTCAGCTTCATAATTTAATATATTTTCTCCCTTAATCATCAGCGTAGTATCATCCGCAAATAATATGCACTTGTGTGCGGTTGCCTGGGGAAGGTCATTAATATAAATGAGGAACAGTAATGGCCCCAAATTACTGCCCTGCGGAACTCCCCACCTGTTTTCGCGAAAATCAGACCGAAACTTTTGCCTCACAAAACTTTTCCCTCGACTAATCAATTGCAGAACCTCCGTGCACTGCTGTCTGTTTCCCAGGTAGCTTTTAAACCAATCAAGTACTGATCCTCTAATGCCATAAATCTCTAGCTTACTCAAAAGTATACTATGATTAACAGTATCAAAGGCCTTACTCAGGTCAAGGAAAATAGACGTTATGGGAAGTTTGTTGTTATAATAATAATAATAATAATAATAAATATCAGACAACCTCACACAAATCAACCTAGTCCCAAATTAAGCTCAAGAAGGCTTGTGTTATGAGTACTAGGCGACGATATACATACTTATATAGATAAATAAATACTTAAATACATAGAACATCCATGACCCAGGCACAAATATTCGTGTTCATCACACAAATATTTGCCCTTGCCGGGATTCGAACCCGGGACCGGGGACGGGTGTTAATAGATTCTGTGACATATTTAATGAAATGAAAACAAGCCAATTCAGTGGAATGGCTCTTTCTAAAGCCGTATTGATTGGGCTGTAATATATTTTGTTTTTCGAAGTAATATGTTAGTCTCCTACACATAGCTTTTTCAAATAGTTTTGATAAAACTGGGACTAATGTTATAGGCCTATAATTGTTCAAATCTTTGCGACTGCCTTTTTTAAATAAAGGTTTAATTATCGATAGCTTTAGTTGCTCTGGGAAGACGCCTTGCGTAAATGAGAGATTAATGATATGTGTCAACGGATGGGTCAGGTACATTGCATTTAATTTCAGAATATTTGTAGTAATGTCGTCGAATCCACAAGCTTTACTGTTATTCAGCGACATAATGAGTTTGAAAATCTCATGTTCATCAACTGGTTCTAAAAACATGGAGTTAACTTGACTAACCAGATTGCTGGTTACATGAGGTGATGTTCGCTTATGATCTATACTGGAATTAGTTATATTAATGAAATAAATATTAAATAAATTACAAATTTCTTGTGGATCCGTATATGTCTTATTATTAAATTGTATGGAGTCAAGATTGCTACTATGATTATCGTTACATGTCATTGATGAAATTATTTGCCAAGTCGCCTTACATTTATTTTTATGTTTTAAAATGAGTTGTTTATTAACAAACCTTTGTGAGGTAAAAATACATTTTCGGAGAATACTATTGTAGGATTTTAATAAACGTTTATTTTCATTTTTATTACATTTTGAGGTTCTACATTTTATATATAGCTTACGTTTGGTGTAACAAGATTTACGAATTCCCTTGGTTAACCACTTTATTTTGTTTTGACGATTACTAGTTTTAATCTTAATCCAAGGGAAACATAAATCATAAAAAAGGCGTATCAGGTCGTAAAAGGCAGTAAACGCCTCACTGCAGTCTTCAATACTCAGGATATCAGAGAAAGACAGTGCAGCGATGCATTCGGAGAATTTTTTTATATTTTCACCACTAAAATCTCTTACGAACTCGAACCAGCGAATGCATTTATCAGACCTTTGTACATCAATACTTAATGTTTGCGCTTTGTCATGGTCAGATAGACAAAGGTTATGAGTCTCAGCTACTACTTTTTTTATATTGCTTGCAATTTGGTCTATGCAAGTTTTTCATCGTGTAGGTGTGTTTATGTGCATGACAAAGTTAAAGTTCATTAATGTACTCTTCAGGTCTTGGCTAAATATACTGTCTTTTAAAATATCAATGTTCCAATCGCCGCAAATTATTACTTTCTTTCTCTTATGTTTCGACGTTAGATGTTGTAATAAAATGTTAAGCTTATGCATAAATAAACCAACATGAGATCTAGTTTGTTTCGGTATTCTGTAAATAGCCACGATTATAAGATTTAATCCAACAATTTCAGTTCCACAGCACTCAAAATAATAGTTAGTACCTAATTTCGGGTCCAATTTAATTGATTTTGTCTCTATCGCTTTCTTAACTAGTATAGCAGTACCACCTCTGCTGCCTTCCCTGCAATAAGATGCTGCCAATTTATAATTGTCAAGTTTGATATTGCATTCACAGTCACGCTTTACAAAAGTTTCACTTAGACAGATTACATCAACCTCCTTTTTTTTACTACAAAAATTATGTAACGCTACTTGCAATAGATTAATTTTGTTCAACAAACCATTTATATTTTGATGAAGTATTCGAAAATTATTATTAAAACACGTATTATCTACTTCATAAACTTCATTTGATTTCACGAAAAAATGCTGATTTATCAGGCAAAGCGTCATGGTTTGGACAAACAATTGGTGCATGTGTAGTTTCATTCTCGATGTGGATTATGGATACTAATTTATAAATGTCAGTGAATAATGTTTTCAGGCCTATTTTATTTATTTGGCCTGATTTGCGATAGAACATATCATAATCATATATTAAGTTACGATTGCTATCCAGTAGGTACGTATAATTATATTTAACATTATCAATATATAGCAAATGGTTGAACATTTCAATTCTTCTATTGTACATATTTGATAATGGATTAATATTAAATGTTGGATAGCCTATAATAACATTAGTGTGTGTAAGTTTTGCCACAGTATTTCTGATATATAAGACTAAGTTATCATAATTCTGAGACTTTCTAAAATCATCTTCTCCAATAAAAATAATACAGAAATCGTTTTTGCCGTGATCTTTCAGTTTACTCTCGATGTCACAAAGTAGGGTTCTCATACCAACACCCGGATAAAGATAATGGCAAATGTTGAAGTTCTCTCCTAGCACACTGTTAGCTGTTTGCAATATTTTATTTTGTTTATTAGTGCTCAGAATGGAAATCTTATTCTTAACTTGCGACGCATCACTGCTGCTCCGAACGGCGGCGTTTGGCGTGGAAGACAATTCTGTGTGTGTTATTCTTGTATAGTTCTATATAAAAATATGAGTATGAGTAAAAATCACAACAAGTTTTTTCTATTCAGTGAGGTAAATTAGTTAAATTTCGTTAACATTTTTAAAGTATTATTATTATTTTAAAAAGCTTATTTAATCTGGTTTCTAAAAATATATGCATATTGGGAACTTCTCATACAAACAGTAGGTTAAAATGTATATGTTTAAGTCGGCGTAACCAACGTAAATCTCCGAACGCATCCTATTTCGCTTGATTAAATACATTAAATAATGATTATTAACAGGCTTTTACATATAATATTTACTATATACGTCCTAGAAAAACTAATTAATGCAATTAAAACAAAATATTTTTTTGCTAATGTATCACGAGCACACGGGCTAATCTCAACATCAACAATTTATTTAGGTTACTGTTTGTATGGAGAGTGCCCAATATGTTTATGTTTTTAGAAACTAGATTAAATTTGCTATTTTGTTATATTTTTGTTAGTTGTAAATATTCAGGATATATAACTAATTAATCTCCCTGAATAAAAAAAACTTGTTGTGATTTTTACAATTTCGGAAATACAACCATATTTTTATATGGTACTATCAATAAATAACATGAATAATGAATTTTTGATATCTGTTTTACACGAAAACGATACCACACAAGTCCTAGTAGCGTTATCTGATCAGTAATATAAAAAGAAAAAGAGGTCTCCTTTGTCCTATTCACCCCGCTTTCCCGCCGCACAGGGGACGAATCTGACTTCCTTCTACATCTGAAAATAATCACCGCAGAATACTCTATCCGTGGTATAAATTTCGTCGTTGTATCCCGATGTACACAATTTCGCGACTTAGCAAAATGTACTAGAACACGAAGGCTAAGCTTAACATCAACATTTTTTTCAAGGTACTTTTTGTATCAGATGTGCCCAATATGTATACATTTTTAAAAACAAGATTAAATTTTCTGTTTAGTAATATTTTTTTAATTGTAAATATTCAGGATAGATAACTAATTTATCGTTCTGAATAAAAAAAACTTGTTGTGATTTTTACCTTTTCGGCAATAAACCCAAATTTTAATATGAAACTATTCTTAAATAACATAAAAAATTAATAGCTGATATCTATTTTACACGAAAACGATGTTGCACAAACCCTAATAGCCTTTACTGATCAGTAATAAAAAAAAGAAAAAGAGTAGTACTTGGTCCTCTTCACCCCGCTCTCCCACCACACAGGGGACGAATCTGACTTCCCTCCACATCTGAAAATAATCACCGTGGAACGTTCTATGTGTGGTAAAAATTTCATGCTTGTAACCCGATGCGCACAATTTCGCGGCTTAGCAACTCTACTATATGTTAAACATACGGGTTTAATTAAACTATTGATACAAAGATCAAAGATCAAATAAAACTGAAATGAGTTAACTTGTGGAAGGGCCCGGGAATCGAACCCGGTACATCTGGCTTGCCGGTCCAGCGCGTTAACATTTCCGCCACCCTAACTCCCAAGCAACCTTTCGAATTTTTCGTTATGGTTTGTGTGTCGACCTTTGCATTGTTTATTTGAAAGGCTTTACACCTTAGACTTTACACTTTTAAATTTTTCTTTAGTTTTATAGTAGTGCACAGTATTTATAATGGCAGGAAATTATGCAGTGAACGTTCCTAAACTGAAGGGGCGAGAGAATTACGACGATACACGATATATATATACGATCTTTGTATCGATGGTTTAATATTAAAACTGTGAGTTGTACCCACATTTAAAAAATGAGACATTACATGTTTCACACATGTATGCTTGTTTAATATTCCGATGGTAAAAAAATGTTTATAGGCAACCATTTTTCAATAATCCCTTTGGTGTTCCAAATTCGGTATTGCATTTTGATATATCTGGGTGAATCAACTTTTTTGTGTTGTTTACTCTGTCCCCGTTGTCCAAGTGACATCTTCATACAAAATGCGTAGGTTGTCCGAGGGACAAATTTTGCGTAACCATAGCAACAAGGTGTACTTAAAAGTTGATTCACCCATCTAGACACTTCAGTGTCCCACACTTGACTGATTATTTTAACTGTGTGTTTATATTGCCTATGCATATTAAAAAATCAAAGTTCTAAGTAATTTATTCTAAAATAATTTATTAATTACCTATACATTTCGTGAAAGTCGTGACCCACACTGATATTTATTTTATATAAACTGATATACTTAAGTAATTTATTTTTTTATTATGGCGGTAAAAAAGGAAATAAAATAATTTAGAAATTATAATACTTTTATTTCTATTCGTCCGCAGTGAGAATGTAAATAGATCGATTTAAAAATAAACGCTCCTCTAAATGCTCACGTCTATACTATGATAAAATAGTATTGACAATATTTTTATTATGGAGGACATTACTTCTGGAAAAATCGCTATCTGTTGGTAAAAATGCCTTTGTCCGCTGCGGTTGAACGGATTTTAACCAATTTTGTCACAGCAAGTCTATCATAAATGTGGCAACGTCAATGTCGTGCGACAATTACCACCTGTCACTTCCCTTTCAATACCGTGCGAGCAAGACAGGTGATGCTGTGTCGCGCGACAGGCGATGTCGAGACAAGATATGCTAAGCCTGCACGCCTAGCATAAGTGTGGCACGTGACTTTTTGACGCGCGACAAACACTACCTATCACTTTTCTTTCAGTACCGAGCAAGAAAGACAGGCGATGATAAGTCGCGCGAGAAATGGAGTCACGCCAAGATATGCTAGCCCTGCTGCTTGGATAGATGGACATCCGTAAATTATCATAGCATAGATACCTACTTTTTGCCCGACTACGGCTAAGAAAGAAGGTTTACACGGACGAAGCACCTTCTAGTTATAAACTTATAAACAATAAATACCGTAAGGTCGGGTTACTTTAGCCCTGGGGGGTAACATTGTCCACCCATTTCAATTACTAAGAAAACTTTTAAAAACAGCAACAGAGATCACTCAAAAGTGGATATCGTCGGGGATAGTGCAATACCGCGTAAGTAACCAGTCTAGATATGAATCAATATTCAAATAAATTCTAAGTATTTGTTAAAAAGAGAACTTTATCGACAGCTGTTATTTACGCGGTATTGCACTATCCCCGACGATATGTCATAAGATAGTTTTTCAGAATTTACTTATTTAATAAAGTTGGTTCTAACGGTGGTAGCCTAGTGGTTAGGGCATGCGACTTTCAATCCGGAGGTCGCGGGTTCAAAGCCGGCCCGTACTAATGAGTTTTTCGGAACTTATGAGGCCTTATTCCTTTTAAAATGCTGATTGTTTAGACATTTTTCTCTATGATCAAACATGTTTCTTAACATATTATTGATGTTACTACCTAGAACAGGGCTATTGGGATTTATCGGTATATATTTGAAACCTACAGTTTGAATTTTTCATTGATAATTTTTGTTCGAAAAACTACTCGAAATTGACAAAATTCACGTGGAAAATTCGTTTTTTCAACTTATTTTCGACTGCACGCAATGAAAGCATGAAATAGCTACGTTACTACCTAGAACTCGGGAAAAAGTATTATTCACTTCAAAAAGTTGGTTGAAATCATCAATATATTCGTCATAATATGAAAAAAATAAATTTTAAAAGGAATAAGGCCTCTTAAGTACGGAATGTCATTTGATATTTACCACTCGCTTTTCGGTGAAGGAAAACATCGTGAGGAAACCACCTAAGCCCAATAAGGCCTAGTTTCCCCTCTGGGTTGGAAGGTCAGATGGCAGTCGCTTGCGTAAAAACTAGTGTCTACGCCACATCTTGGGATTTAGGTAGCCGACCCCGATTGAGAATTCATTCTCTACAAAGATATGGGACAAGGCTAAGAGGATGATGATGAATAAAGTTGGTTCTAGGGTGGGCAATGTTACCCCCAGGGCTAAAGTAACCCGACCTTACGGTAACTGATAATATATGTTATACTTAACACGTTCACTGTCCCAGTTCGACATGTGAACTTATGTCTTTGTAATAGAGGCTTGTCGTGACCCCACATATGGGACACGGACAGTGAATGTGTTAATGAATCCTTAGTAAACATATTTATCCGCAAAAACTGGAGGAGCGTTGATTTTAAAGTTTGACGTCTCTATATTGAACTATACCCTCACCTATCGTCGAATATACTTATTATTTACTTATCTACATCATATCAGTGACAATCAAAACATGAAATACTCTAGATGTCCTGTGCGCTGGACAAAGGCCTCCCTAAGCATCTCCACAATGTACGGTCGTGTACTGTTCTCATCTTGACCAGATTGTCGGTCCACCTTTTAGGATGCCTCAGGGGCCTGTTGTTGTACCAACTTTGTTACTTCTAGTCACTGTGCCAATTTTTTTACAAAATATTTAATTAATGCTATTATGAAACAAGTACCTACCTACCTATTTTATAACCTACATTCATAAAGGCTTAGTAGGTAAGAGCATACATTTTAAAAAATACGCCCTTCCTTACTTCCCTTACCACGAGGAATTTAGTTTTTTTATCACAGCATCTCTAGGAATACTTATTAAAATATAAAAAATGCATTAACAATTTTTTCTTTATGATTTCGACGTTCATATCCATTCACTCTTTTTCTTGCACTGCACGACTGTGATGAGTCTCTTGGCTTGTGGCAAATATCCACCCTTTCCCGATCAGTAAGTACCGTCCGAGACGGCTGATGTCGGTTTTACAAGCGAATTTATTGGTGACCACAATCAGGCGTTTGTGAACGATAGAACTTCGAAGAAAACCGCTTCAGCAGACCACGCCTACTTCGAATCAGCCGTCGGCCGCGCCCACCGGCGGCCATCTTTAATCCTCTGCACGAACATCTCCTCGATGACGTAGGGGTTCATGCCTTTCGTCTCAGGCATGAGGTAGTAGGTGCACAATGTGCAGGCGAAGGCGCAGCCGGCGAACACGAAGAAAACTATATGAAGCCCGATGAACTCAACCGCTGGGACGAAGACCAGTAGGAGGATGAAGTTGACGATGTAGAGCCACAGCATCATGATGGATTGGGAGAAGCCTTTTACCTGTGAAACGGTTTGAAAATTAGAGAACGTCTTTGATGGGTAGTAGGTTTGAATGAGTTCTCGGCGAGTCAGAACGAAGAGTCGGGTGTACATAAACAAAGAAGCAACACAAATAAGTTTGAAGGAGACACCGACTTGATTGTAGCGAAATCAGAACTCAGGGGAACTTAAATATTCTTCTAGAAGCGCGTATAGAAATAGGCCACTGAAAATGTCAGGTCAATATCAGGCAGGTCTGGTGTTACATGCGCGCACAATAAGAACATTTTTCACTATCACCTGATGAGAAGGGCTTACCTCAGGTACGAATACTTCAGCCAAC
Organism: Apotomis betuletana; assembly: GCA_932273695.1. Lineage (NCBI taxonomy): Eukaryota > Metazoa > Arthropoda > Insecta > Lepidoptera > Tortricidae > Apotomis > Apotomis betuletana. Next base: position 6,504,749 of record OW026318.1, on the reverse strand, counting down.
AGCACATAGGGTACCATGCCGCCGCCCAGGTTGAAGATGAAGCAGAAGACCAGGATGACGGTGGGTATCAGCCACTCCGGACCCCAGGACCAGCCCACCATGACGCCGAGCAGCACCATGCAGAGACCGTTCACAGTGGCGGCTGATATTAGAAGAATCTGCAAGTTTCAAAAACACTTTACTTCCTTGTTCCTTTTTAATGGTGATGTTTTTCTTTGCATGGATGATCTCTGGCTAGTGGAGACTAATATGCTAAAAAGAAGACGCCTTTCACTGGATATATGTATACGGTTCACCCTTGTTTTATAAACAAACGTTTCATCGAATATTCATTTCATAGAAATTTCATTTCATCGAAGGCGTTTGGTACATGAAACTTTTTGAGAACAAAACAAAAATCCTTAGGAATTTTGTCTACCTAGTCTAAATAGAAGGAACGCTGGAAGGATTTGGTTGTTTATAAAAGGTTTGGTCTGCAGGATTGTTGTGTTGGAAACAGTTCGGGTTTGCAGACTATGGTTAGCAGAGAACATACCCTGTTTAAATGTAAGTATTTAAAGACGTGTTACTTCACAAAAACCCACCCGTCTACCAAACAAATCCGTGAAAGCTGCTCCGCAAATGGCTCCTGCCATCAAGATGGAAGCCAGCAGTACAGCACACAAATCTGCCGAGAGAGACGGCGTGGCCTTCATGAAGAGAGTTCCACCGTACACCTGGATGGCCACGACTCCAGTGAAGATCGAGAGAGTCAAGAGTACGGTGACGACAAAGAAGGACCAACGCGCTGCCGGCGAGATACCTGGCAATAAACATACTTATATAAGTTTTTTTACAAACACAAATAGAGAGTTAAAGATATATTAGGCTCAGTAATCAGACATGATCTCTGTTAATGCTAGGATCAGTCAGGCCGTCTTTTATTTAGTCAGGATTGCTCTTAAATAGAGATGTGCTGTTCTCGCGAACGTGTCTCGATTTGTATGGAGAGACAACGTTCTCGAGAACATTTCCCATACAAAATGAGGAAACCTTTGAAATTCTAGGAAACGGCACACAATTCTTACAGCCATATAGACATGATGGCATTTTTTTTTGAGGATGTCAATTGATCATATTTTTCATTGGGATGTCTGTATGTGACTGAACTATAGTTAAACCACGCTTACTCTTCCAAGCAAATGAACTGTCAAACCATACAAACTGACTCACTTTGCATGGTTTGGCAGTTCATTTGCTCGGAAGAGTTAGCGCGGTCTGACTCTACAATAAGACTGGTCTAAAAGTCAGAAATGACCGTTAACGTTTGACATTCCTATCGAGTGCTGAAAACGCTCCATAAATGGCGTCCAAGCCGTGACGTCATCGTTGAGTAATGAGTATGGGTGCCCATATTTGAATGGAAAATCAACGAATTTGCCATTAGGCCGTGAAAAAGTGTGTTAATTATTGTTTTTTTTTTAATCACGAGTACTTATTCTGAAAACGATTTCAAGTATGCTTTTGAATAAAAAAAAACATCGAAATTGCGTACTGATTTGCTCCGCTACAGAGGACAGGAATCCTTAGATATCAATATGTCTTGCTAGTATTTTAAATAGCTTAAAGGTCTTACGGAAATACTGCAACGCTGATAGTTTGGCAGGAGGAACGAACTCCTGATTCGCCAGATTTTGTTTTTCGGGATCCTGTGTCACGGGTTCTGAAAAAATTAAAAATCGTGGAAAATTGTACATTAGGATACTTGCTGTGTAATATGAGGACATTTACCTAAATCACTAACTAACTAACTAACTAACTGCGCTGGCTCAGCGACCCAAAATGAGTCTTGGCTTCCGACACAAGAGCTCGCCATTTTATCCGATCCTACATAAATCACTACATAGTATAAAACAAAGTCGCTTCCTGGTGTGTGTGTGTCTGTCTGGTCTCTCTGTCACTATGTGTGCTAAGATCTTTAAAACTATTACGCAACGGATTTTAATGCGGATTTTTAATAGATAGAGTGATTCAAGAGGAAGCTTGAAGGTTTATGTATAATGTATGATAGGTACATGCATAATTTATCAGTTATCAGCATTGCACCCGTGCGAAGTTGGGGCGGGTCGCTAGTATCAGATAATTTACACAATTTTAAAGTACTTAGGTAACTTGTATCTAGCATAGTTGTTCCCGAATTATGTACACATTCTGCTCTGCGGACTTAGTATACATGAAGAGGGCATTATTTATTAATTAGCTCATAGCTCGATGCAAAGGAACATTCAGAACGGGTATCAACTCTGCTGTTAACACTTCCACGACCAACAACGCGCCTGGTGGGCGCTTGTAACTTTTACTCAGGGTCCAACTCGCCAGGCGGGTGAGCACCCAGCGGGCTCTGTTGGTTTCTGGGTTGGGGTCGCATTGCACCAACCTAGCGGGCTTTTTCTGTGTTTCTGGAGGAGAGTTACATTTTTTGTATGGTCACGGAAGTGTTAAAGGATCACATTGCCTCACGGCCCACGGGAAGTCGGGTGGAAAGTTCACTGACAATCTAGATTTGTTATTAAATTTACCTTCAGTACGCACTAAAGCGACGGATTTTTGTTTGTTGTCTTGATTTTTCTTGATCTCTGCCATTTCATCGAGCACAGCTTTGTTCTTGATATTTGACGCGCGGTAAAACGCCAAAGATTTGAGCGCTTCCTGTCGGAGAAAAATCCAAAAAATTTGCTTGGTTGTTGGAAAGCGCAGGGGGCGTTCAATAGACCGAAAGTATTCCGCATATCTACTCATGAAAGTACCGCTAACCGACTTCGAAAAAAGGAGGAGGTTCTATGTTTTACTGTAAGGTTTCATGTTTTATTTTTTCTATGCGTGTTCACCGATATAGAATAGAATAGAATATTCTTTATTGCACACCTCAACAGGAAATAAATACAAACAAATTACAAGTAACATTCAAGAGAGGTAAACAACAGGCGGTCTTATCGCTAAAGAGCGATCTCTTCCAGACAACCTTTGGGTAGCGAAATCTTCGCCAATTGCGGACCGATTTTCAAAATTCTTTTTAGTGTTAATTTTGTTAATGAAACTGAAATGTCGTTCCAAAATCACGTTTATCAAATAGTGTGAAAAGATATTTAGGGCATTATACTGAATTTTGAAAGTAGCCCATTAAAATACAAGAATTTTTAGTACTTCATATAATATCTAATTTAATAAATACTATAAAGGAACCGTTTGACTCCTCATATGGTATAAGATTATAAAAGAGGATGCAGGACGCCTACCATCCGATCAGATAGTACAATATTTTTCAAACCCCTCATCAGTCGCGTGGCCAAAGTCAGGTCAAAGATATCTCAGCTCAGGGTAAACCAGAACAGGATTGGCTTACTTCTTCTAAAATCATTCCGGGCACCAAAGCCTTGGTATAAACTCAGGGGCCCAACTCGTGTTTTAACTGACATGATGCGGTCCCAATATTTTATGATCAAGAGTCTACAGCGACTCCGCTGCTACCTAGTACTCTAGTTTCCATATTCCCGCACTTCTCTTACAGCGAAAGCCTCAATCAAACGGACATACATGGCTATACTTACATCATGTTTCCCAATCAAACACAAGTAAACAGGGCTCTCCGGCAGCATCCACATCACGAAGATGTTGGCGACCGACAGACCGAAGTTAATATACGCCACGTTGAGGTACGTCGTCACCCAGCCAAGGATGATGGATACCAGGGCTCCGAGAGCGTACATCACTGATGGCAAGGACGACATGAAGCCTCGGCACGCGTCTTCGGATACTTCTGCTGTGAATGACCAGGCGACCTGCCGGAAAAATCTTGGTTGGTTATGCTGCTCTGGTAGATATCACTACATAGTATAAAACAAATTCACTTCTTGTTGTCTGTCTGTCCCTATGTATGCTTAGATCTTTAAAATTATGCAACGATTTTGATGCGGTTTTTTTAATAGATAGGTAGTGATTCAAGAGGAAGGTTTAAATAGGTATGTATAGTACAGTAGGCGTCAGAGAAACGTGACCCATCGAGTTTTAAAACTATAACTCGCAAGCGACCGACCGCTCGACTAATAATAAGTTCAATGCTGCAGCAAGCTGCAAGCAGCCGTATCGAATATAATATTCTTCCAAAAAGACAACATTCCTTAATTGTTCCGACCATGGTCGGGGTTCGATCGTCCGACCTCGTGGCTATGGCCAGATGCACCGACATACATTGGACAGGCGCTTGCAAATAGAGCCACCGAGCACATAATTAGTGTTGTGAAATTATTCATTCCTATCATAAAATCGTAAAGATGGAAGTTAAGTATGTGTATATGCATCTCGGTCTAACCGGCCTCTGGTAGATAATAGGTTTGTCTTTCTTTATTATTATCCTCTACCCGCATTACATTTCAGAAACAACGTCTTTAACTTAATTGATTTAGATTGAATTTAGTATGATAATCCCATTTCGCATTTAAATAAATTACGTTTGATTATTGCGGTAGGTAGCTGCAATAACTCACATCTAACATTCATCCATCCACAAATCATACGTGTATTGTCGGTTTGCCGAAATAGTTACGTTTGCTTATTCTCGACTTGTCTAGAACTTTGTTAAAAAAGATGGTTCGTTTATCCTCGTTTATGAAGGCGAAAATTGTGGTTCTTTGGGAACAAAACCAAAGTATAAGAAAAGTTGCACGTGAAATGAATATAGCGGTAGGTTAATTCGAATTTACTCAATTTTTTGGTTCAGGTTTTGTTCTTACTTATGTTATGTTTAAATTGTGTTTTTAATGCAGAAAAATACAGTTCGGAAGTGGCTGAGACGGTATGAAGAAACAGGTGACGTAAAAGCTGATCGTCAAGGCTCTCGTCCTTTTGCCTACACCGAGGAATCTCAGCGGCACCGTAGTATTGTGCAGATTCATACTGACGATCCATTTACCACCACACGCTCAACAGCTGAGACATTTGGCGTCTCACTTAACACTGTCAGAAGACATTTGCATGCTGGTCAGATCCATAATTTTAAACCAGCAAAAAAAATAAGCCTGACAAATCAACATCGCGAAGCTCGCATTAGTTTTGCCAAAGGATACGAGAACTTCGACTGGGAGAACCAAATCGTCATATTCACAGACGAGAAATGTTTTAAATCGGATAAGGATGGACGAAAAATTCTGTGGCGAAGGCGTGGGGAGCGTTATAACCCTAAAAACATGCTAGACTTGAGAACAAGCGGAAGGATAACATTAGGTAAATAATATTGTTTAAAGTATACCACAGTATTAATGATACACGTATTGATGACGCATCATAAGTGTTCATGGGTCGTTCTCAAAAAATTTGCACCGCCACCTGTCAACAGGTTTGTCTTAGAAGAAGTTTTTTACACCGCATTATTTTAAATATTCAATTATCAACACATATCTAAAGACACTTTTTAAATAGAGGCCAAATGCTTTTAATTGAAATTAAAGTAATATAAAATAGACAAAAAAACGATTTAAAACTATGTTTTGTCGCTCACTTGGCGTGTCCAAACGCGAGGTACTCTTGTTTCGTTGTAATAAAAACATATACATTACCGACTTAGCTTAAGTTCAGTACTCCATTTTATTTTCACATATGATGAAGATTGAATACTACCATATCGAATAATAATACTATGCTTATGTTGCGAATTATTTGCAATTTAAGTTTGTCCACGCCATTTTTTGTCGTTCACTTGTCATGAGACAAACATTACGATTGTGTGACTACTATTTCGTTTCCCCTGCTTCACCCCGCATAAATCGAGACCTTCAGTTGCCACCTAACACTGTTCCGAGTGACACGTCGTCAGTGTGCTGCACTAAAAAAATATGATACATACACTTACGCGAGCGGGAGTTTGTAATGGGTATGTAGTCTATATTCTGCCTTCCATATTTTGGTTGACGTGGGTACTATTGCATTCATTTTAATTTATAACGCGTAAAGTATGGTCTACTTGTATGTGTATAAATATGCAGTTCATCAACGAGATACTTTATTGGTTTTGATGACATAACTGTCATTTTGTCCATTACCTGTATGTCGATCACTTGTCTATATAAAAACAGGTGAACGACACATACGGCAGGTGAACGACAATTATTTAAACACTTATACAAAATAATTTAAAAACCAGGTTTTATCGGTCACTCGCCGTGTCTCAACTCATGTTTTGTTGTTATAAAAACATTCCATTTTACTTTCAAGCTGTCTTAGGAATCCTTAGCAGGCGGCGCCCACACCAGATTTTGAATGCATCAATCCTCTGCCTGTCAGCGGCTTTGAGCTTCTAGGTCTGTGCCCCATAAAGAGATATGGAGAAGACAAGTGCACAGACGATGTGCATGTTAGTCCAGTTAGGGATGTTTCTATCTTTCCATATTTTGCCGCGTTGGGTCATCGCTGTTTTGGCCATTCCGATTCGCCTGCGAATCTCTGGTTTGCATGTGCCTCTATTTGTGACAATGGAGCCAAGGTACTGGAACTGATCAACAGTTTCGAACTCTTGAAGCAGGTTAGTACTTTGTCAACTAGTAATGGTCGACTATCATCAGCTCGGTTTTATTGTTATTAATATCGAGACCCATTCTGAGGCTGGTTGTTTTGAGTCATTCCAAAAGTTGGGCCACTTCTGCTTCGGGTGATGCAAAATAGGCGATGTCTACCACGTACCTTCAAGGGCTCCATATCTGTTATATAGTATCGGGGATATTATGCATCCCTGTCGTACGCCTTTCCGGAACTTAAAATTCTTGTAACTATGTGACATGTCCTACCGATACCATTCTGTATCCAGACTCGTAAAGGCTTTATTAAGTGTTACCAGATGTGCTGGCAGCTTCAGACAATACCTCCCATAGCTTATCCCACCTAACGCAGCCGAAGGCTTTCTGGTTATCAGATGTGAAGGAATTCCTCGAAGATGGCGAAAACAGCAGTAGGTTACTCAGCGGGTAAGAAATAATATGTCAAAAGAGGCAGCATTAGGATGCAGAAACGTTATTTAAATGATTCGCTGTTGAACCCTCATAACAAATTTATAAGATCACATGGGTATGCTTGAGTTTTGCATCTTTTTGCCAGTTATGACCTTTCTGGATTGTACAGGCTTCAAAAAACCTCCTGAGAAATGTCCTATGAGATGAGAATTAAATGCTTTCTTTATGCAAATTACTGACATAAGGAAAAAAGAAAAAAAAAACAATAAAAAAAGCACGAGTTAACAGCTCAACGTAGGTTTTTTTTAAAATGTCACTTACCTGCAACCGTCGTCGTTAACCTGCAAACAAATTCAGTGAAGTTGGAACATATTTGTCGCAAACCTGCACCCATTGTCGATAACTTGGTACAAAATGTCGTTTACCTGACATCGATGTCTTTCACCTGTCGACCTAAAATTTCAAACCTCTATATCTTCTATGATATTCAATTTAACTACTTCCCTCGACGTGATATCAATTGTCTGAATATATTTCTAGCGATCCTATGAAAAATAAAAGAAGAAATCGCAACTTTAAAAAAAAATGCAAAATTAACGCAGCGGTGCAAATATTTTGAGAACGACCCTCATAGATATTTTATACTATATTGTATTCCAATATTTTGTTTCTTTTTTAGCATATTGGGGCTGGATGTCATCCATGGGCCCAGGAGAGCTCGTGGAAGTAGGAGGCCGGATGAACGGCGACCGATACCTGGGGGCCTATGATGGTTGCGTTTATCACGTGATAAATAAGTGACAAAGCATCTGTCCCTTGCACTCGCAATTCGTCAAAACGTGACGGATGCTTTGACACTTATTTATCACGTGATAAACGCAACCATCATAGGCCTACTGGAGATTATACGGGACGTGATGATACCGTCAGTTCGAGTCGCATATCCTGAAGGGCAAATATTTTTAGTTCAGGACAACAGTGCAGTGCATCGTTCGGCGAAAGTAAAAAAGTGGCTTAAGACTCAGCCAGACATTACAGTTTTCGACTGGCCATCGAAGAGTCCTGACCTGAACCCAATCGAAAATTTATGGGGTCAAATGGTGCTCAACTAGGACCCAGTATAGGTAAAAACCAAACAAAATTTGGATGAAGAAGTGAACAGAACATGGGAACTCATGAGAAATACGAAAATAATATGCTCGAATTTGGTAGCCAGTATGAAAAATAGGCTAAAAGAAATAGTGGAGAATGACGGTTACCCTCTGCGTTATTAGCTAAATTCACGATAAAAAAATATTACCAAATTCGAGCATATTTCAGTTTTAATATAAATTTAAATTATAAAATTAAAATATAACAAAATTATTCAAAAGTTTGATTAATCTTGTAGCCGTTTAGTGAGTGTGTGTTTCCTAAAACTGCGGTAACGTGACAGAAAGATGAATTATTTTTACCGCTGGTCGGTAAAATGTTGTTTCTTTTTGAAACGTGACGTGACATGCAAGGTAAAAAACTCACAGATGACGAAAACGGCCAACGGGTCGCTAAACGTTTTAAGTGTATTTTAAACGTTAAACCGATTACTCGAAGAAGGTTTGACCGATTTTGAAAAAAAAATACTTTTTTTTGTGTTTTATTTGTATGCCATAAGTTCTGATGATGTAACCCTGGAAAAATCAAGAAAACTGTCCTAATTATTAATTATGCACAACAACATGTATCTTGTATTATTTCGCATCATCTGATGATGTGAACTTAGGTACGCTTAAGTGGGTTTTTATAAGTGATTACTTATTCTCAGCACTATTATTTCAAGTGGGTTCTACTACCATAGATATTATATATTTATTGAACATCTTGCTTTACAAAATTTAAAAATCATTTAGTTTATTTTAATAAACTAGCTGCATCCATTTTCAAGATAATGATATTTTATATTAGCGACCCGTATTTATGGATCGTGAGTGTATGACCATTAATGGACCATTACCTATTCGTTAAGCCCAATGCATAAGTTTAAATTGTTAATAGTAGGTATGCAGTTATAATTATATGCTTAATCATGACAATCTAAATTCAAAATGTGATGTTTTCAACACTACATACAGTCGTGTCTTACTAAGTATTCTTAACCAATTATGGCCAGGAGGTGCAGTTTGTAAAAAATACATTTAACTTCTATTAAGGGAGATGACTTTTAATACAACACGCGAAAGCATCATCCAATTACAGGACTATTAACTGAGGTGATAATGGGTTAATTATTTATTTCAGTACCTATATATTCAACAACAATGCCACCTTTTTACCTACACTATATTTTCGGTGGGAATGGTGTAAAGATATACTTACAGGCTAAACCTAAGTTGTTTAAGATTAGTGGTTGTTATAATATAATTATGTAGTTATTTTGTCAAACTGTTTTTTTTTTCAATAAAGATATTAAATTAATATATCAATAGCCGCAGTTCGGGAAACACACCACAATTTTAAGTAAGTAAGTCACACTAAGTATGGGTACCTAGTAGTTTGTTATTTATTTGATAAACTGTTATGCATAGTTAGTAATGGTAATTAGGAGACATAAGGTGTTTAATTTTGCTTAAGTAAAATGGAAATATAAAACATTAGTTATATATGCTGGTATATGAAATGGTTTACGTAGGTATGCAGAATACTGATATTTTTAAATAGTATTTAATAAAATGCTTTTTTCAATTCTTATGGTTTTTGTTTTATTTGACCCAATTTTTTTACACATAAATATTCGATATTATTTTCATTCAGGAAATAGAATTACTTTTCAGGAAAAATCAGTTGTTCAGAAAAAGAAGTTAAAACGTTTTGTCCCGAAACATGCTTTTACCTTGTGAATTAGTGTTTGACTGGGAAATAAAATTAGATTTAGAAAAATCTATAAAGTATAAATAAAAATTCAAGTTTTATTTCATTTCCATCCATTTCCCTTCGGTGAATGTAATAATGTAATAACAAAAAAAAGCAAAAAGATCCCGTGAGCAGTAGTCTCGAACCTTAGAGCAAAAGATCCATAGACCGCACATATAGCCAAAAGGCTACGGTAACATTGACTATGATGACGAAATTATTCCACAGTTTCTGTAATGCTATGAGGTGGGTCACGTCTCTTTGACGCCGACTGTACATGCATAATTTATCAGCATTGCACCCGAGCGAAGGGGCGGGCCGGGGCGGCGGCGGAAGTTTTGTTTTTGAAACAACTACCTACTCGACTTTGAAGCAATTACGCGAAATTGGTAAAATTCACGTACAAAACTTTTTCAACTGCACGCAATGAAATCATGAAATAGCTATGTTACTATCTAGAACTCAGGGGAAAGTATTATTCACTTCAAAAAGTTGGTTGAAACTATCAATATATTTATACGAAAAAAATATTTTTTAAAAGGATAAGCCCATAAACATTATTGAACGGATGAGGAGTCTTAATAAAAAAAATACTAGCAGTAATGTATTTATTGTTTTAATGTTACCTGCATAAGTAATCCGCCGCTCACTCCGAACAAGCATCTTCCGACGAGAAGCACAGGCGCAGTGGTCCCGTAGATGACGAACACCCAAGATACCTTTAATAAATAAATAAAAAATAATTATCGGGCAGCCGTAGGCTTGTGGGTAGCGCTGCCATCTCTTAATTTGCGGAACCCGGACAAAGACTTAAAAAACCCGGACATTTGGCGTAAATCGCATTTTTCTCCGGACGTGTCCGAAAATAATATACCTAATTTAAAAAAATCCTTTTTTTTTCATTCCCGTAAAAAGTGGATGGCCGGTTGGCCCCCGGACGGCCTCCAAACTAGAACCAATCCGGGGAAACCTAGAGAGATGGCGGCCCTACTTGTGGGTATCACACATCTGTAATGCCGGCTCCACATGCGGAAACGGAACTACGTCGTGCTCACTCTAACATTTAACTGCGTCCTGTAGGTTTGCGGTTATTTGCCAAACATGTGGAGCCGGTATAACGTTTCGCCAAAAAGGACTTCTTTATTTTTTCGTTGTGGCGTCAGGGGTAGGTACTCTGAATTGCTTCACCGCTTGGCGTTCAAAAGGTTGAGTTATGCGCGGGTCATTCAATAAATAGGGTAAAGTTACCATAAGTCGGCCAGGACCCTGTGGTCGGCCTTTTCGGTTTTTTATTCGCCGCGAATAGTGCTAGTTTTTAAATTGTCCAATGAGATGAATGCATAATGACGCTCCAACTTCTTATTGGTCGAATGATTGAGTCATCTGTGCGGGAAGGGGCAAGCGGTGAGCGTAAAACAGGTTCATACCAGTGTCGTCCGCGAGCACGAGGTGTTGTGCGATGGCCGCCATTTTTTTGTTAAATTTCGGAGTCGTGATTATTAGCGGCATGCAGCTTCGTCTTATACTTTATTGCACTTGTTTTCATTTTAATGTCTTAGTTTAGTAGTTTATTTTGGTACAATTATCCATGTTTTTCAACACAGAAGTAATTTTTTGAGGCGGCCGACTAGTGGGTAATACTTTTTTAGTGGTATATCCAGTACTCGGCCGTAGGTGGCCGACCTCTGGATTTTGGATGTTTTATATTATTTTAATGAATTTGACTTCATTAGATGCGTAACTTATTAACAATCAGTTTAGTAAACACTTCTACATAACGATTCCGAAGAAAACCCAGTAGTCGGCCGCATTTTTAAATATTATATTGATGTGGCCGACTATTGGTATCAATCTTATATAGGTAAAGTTAGCATAAGTCGGCCAGGACCCTGTGGTCGGCCTTTTCGGTTTTTTATTCGCCGCGAATAGTGCTAGTTTTTAAATTGTCCAATGAGGTGAATGCATAATGACGCTCCAACTTCTTATTGGTCGAATGATTGAGTCATCTGTGCGGGGAGGGGCAAGCGGTGAGCGTAAAACAGGTTCATACCAGTGTCGTCCGCGAGCACGAGGTGTTGTGCGATGGCCGCCATTTTTTTGTTAAATTTCGATGTCGTGATTATTAGCGGCAAGCAGCTTCGTCTTATACTTTATTACACTTGTTTTCATTTTAATGTCTTATTTAATAGTTTAGTAGTTTATTTTGGTACAATTATCCATGTGTTTCAACACAAAAGCAATTTTTTGAGGCGGCCGACTAGTGGGTAATACTTTTTTAGTGGTATATCCAGTACTCGGCCGTAGGTGGCCGACCTCTGGATTTTGGATGTTTTATATTATTTTAATGAATTTGACTTCATTAGATGCGTAACTTATTAACAATCAGTTTAGTAAACACTTCTACATAACGATTCCGAAGAAAACCCAGTAGTCGGCCGCATTTTTAAATATTATATTGATGTGGCCGACTACTGGGTTCTCGATTACTGGCCGGGGCCGACTACTGGGCAAAAGTGCCTTTTTTAGTTTTGTTTTGATTATTTAAGAAATTCAGAAACTATTAAGTGTTTTTCTTAACAATTATTAAAAATTAATAAATAATTAACGAATAAAATCTTGGTTTATTTTTATTGGGGCCCGCATGCATACATGCGAGGAGTTTAAACCCAGAACTTTCGTTGAAAGGCCGACTACTGGTTCCTTTACCCTACTTAGCCTACAAAAAAATAATGAAAATTTTGGAAAAGCGGCGATTTATTTTTCAACGTACTCTCCTTTTAACTCGATACACTTGGCCCAACGATACTCCAGCTTTTTCAACCCGTCCGAAAAAAACACTTTCCAGAGGTCTGCAAAATAGGTCTCCGTGGCGGCGATGACCTCCTCATTCGACCCAAATCTATATCCGGGGAGGTGACTTATTCAAGTTTAGAAACAAAAAGAAGTCGCAGGCCTAATCTGGAGAATACGGTGGATGAGGTAGCAATTCGTAGCGTAATTCGACCAACTTGGCCATGGCGACGGTGGAGGTGTGAGCCGGCGCGTTATCGTGGTGAAACAGTAATTTTTTCTTCGCCAAATGCGGCCGTTTTTTCTTTAATTCGGCGTCGAATCGGCCCAATAATTCAGCATATTAGAGCCTGGAGATTTTTTTACCCTTTTCTAGGTAATCGATGTGGATCACACCTTGTGAATCCCAGAAAACGATTGCCATCACATTACCGGCCGATGAAACAGTTTTTGCCTTCTTCGGAGCACGTTCGTGGGTAAAGACCACTATTTCGACTGTCCCTTGATCTCTGGCATGTACCAGTGAATCCATGTTTTGTCAAGGGTCACGAAACGACGCAAGAACTCCACTGGATTCCGCTTGAACCGCAACAAACACGTCTCCGCTGCGGTCTCACGATTGCGCTTGTTGTCTGGTGTAAGCACACGCGGCACCCATCGCGCCGGCAGCTTTTTCGTGCCCAGTTTTTCGTGTAGAATTTGATGTACCGTTTCTTCTGCAATGCCTATAGTCTCAGCTATCTCGCAAACCTTGAATCGGCGGTCTGCCAATACTTGATTGTGGATTTTTTTTACATTTTCAACCGTAGGAGCCGTTTTTGGGGCACATGGGCATGGCTCATCAAAAATCGACGTGCGGCCACGAACGAACTCGATGAACCAATTCTTGACGGTCACCATCGAAGGAGAAGAGTCACCGTACACAGCATCCAAGCGGTCTTTGATTTCGCTGCGTGTATCCCTTCCAAAACGAGAATCGAATCACAGAACGCTATTGCTCTTTTTCCATTTTTGTAAAATCGACCGACACGCTCGCTTCCAAAGGGTATGAAAACAAAACAAATGAAGGTAATTGACTGAAAATTTGACAGTTCATTCCAAAAAAAATGTAATGCACGATGATATAACTATTTTGTAACAGAAGTGCCATGGTACGGTGAGGCTAAGTATTTATTGAGTGACCCTCGTAATTCAATGGTCCACAATAGAGTATATACACTCCGGATTTTAATTAGGCGAACTAACTTGACAGTTCATTGCACACGAATGTTGCCACAGTTTCGCTAGTGTTGTTAATATCGATAATTAAAAAATCCAGTTCCTACCAGAGGTTTAGTTAAACAGCATTAAAAAAAAGTAGACATTAGGGGAGAAGTGGCATGAAAGAGCCAGTTTTCTTTACGGAGGAAAAAATACAACCTACAATGAAAAAAAAAAAAATTGTTTTTAGTAATTTATTCTTTATTTATTTGAGTATGCAATTTGGTACAAATAAATCTTAAACAACATAAATATATCAATGAAATATGCATTTCAAAAAAAAGTGTCATTTGGCTCTTTCATCTTCATCACTATTCGGTATTGAAAGAGCCGCTACAAGTTTTGAAAAAGCCGGTTCGTATTACAACGCGTAATTATGAAAATTATCAAAAACAACAATAAAGGCGACATAAAAAAAACTCAAATACATTTGTAACAGACTTTTTAAGTAATTAGTACTAACATTTTTCAGGATTTTTTATTCTATCAGTCATTTTGAGTAATCCTTACAAACGCTTTAATTTTAACATATTAATTAGTCACATATACCTTTACCTAGTACTATATAACCTAACATACAAGCGGATTTTTTTTATTAATAACAGTCTTTAAAATAAAAATAATATCTTCTATCAAAAGTTAAAACCAACATCAATAAATCCTCAAAATCCTAAAAATTATATTGCTAACTTTGAGTTTTCGGGACTTTTTCTTTTTTTTGGACACGGTTCTCCATAATGCAATATCTGAAGCAAATAATTTAATAATATATAAAAAGATGCGTTTATAGTATTACGTTATTTTATTATGAAAGAGCTGGCTCTTTCAATGCCCATTCATCCGGCTCTTTCACGACTTGTTCCAAAAACAAATATAAAGTTCAAAATAACGACAATATCAAAGCGTTTGCAGCTAAGTTTTTATGAAGCTGCAAGGCCAAATATATGCACAAACTGAATCTATAATCCGTTTGCCCATAAATGTTAACTATAAAATACCAAAAAACAAATAAAATGAAGCAAAAAGCTTACTTTTGAGTTCCCAAAACTTTGACACGATGTACCGGCGTCTGTTGGTTTCGGTGAACTGTCAAATGTTTGTGGGTGACGGAAAATCAGTGTTGCCACCTAAAAATAATATTGCCAACCAAATCTGTACTCAAACTACCGAAATAATAGAAGTGGCTCTTTCAAAACCTGGCTCTTTCATGCCACTTCTCCCCTACGTATTTCATAAATTTTGAATTATAGTGTTTGAAATCTAACTAATAATTTTATTACACGAATCAATAATAAAAAAAACGGTTGCTATTAAAATACTTTCATCGAACGAACTTTATTTTAGGACATCGCTAAGAACGCTGTCCGCCTTTTTGTTTTCTTAACAGTTCCATAGTAGGTACTATCGAATACACTGATAACTGTACATTTTTAAACGAATATAAACCGTATTACAACATAATTAAGTGTCTATGGATGTATTGTTAAGGTAATATCGACATATTTGTATCGACATAAACCAATCACTATTTTTTTTTTCTTTTCCTGCCAACACTTTGAGCTGTCAAGTTAGTTCGCCTAATTAAAATCCGGAGTTTAGTTAAAGTAGACATACTCGCATTAGTAATATTTTGGATAGATATCTCGAAAAGTTAAATAAGTATATAAATTTATTAAATTGTTCAACTCGTTTTGAATTGGTTTGATGGTTTGAGAGTTTAGAAAAAAATCGGCAAGTGCAAGTCCGACTCGCACATGAAGGGTTCCGTACCATAATCAATAACAAGTTTGTTGTATGGGAGCCCCTCATAAATATTTATTTTATTTTATTTTTAGTATTTGTTGTTATAGCGGCAATAGAAATACATCATCTGTGAAATTTTCAACTATCTATTCACCGTTCTTGAGATACAGCCTGGTGACAGACGGACGGACGGACGGATGGACGGACGGACGGACGGACAGCGAAGTCTCAGTAATAGGGTCCCGTTTTTACCCTTTGGGTACGGAACCCTTAACCACTCAATTGCTTCGAATTTTGAGTTGGACTCTATTTATATAATAAAATAAGAGCGGTGACAGGTAGCCGTAGTTACCTAAAGCAATCTAGTGGTTAAAAACGATACTCAACAAAAAGTCTGTAGCTACACAGGAATATAAAATAGTGTTCTATATAAAAACTTCTTCACGTAGTAGGTAAGTACTGAGCGCACACGTTTAAATCTACTGCACAGGCCTGTTTCGACCTCGTCAAATATATTACTGAGTGCATAAACAAGAGCATTCCGGTATCGTCAGTCTTTTTAGATATGAGCAAGGCTTTTGATTTCGTGAACCATGCTAAGCTTCTGAACAAACTTGAGGTCTATGGAGTCAGAGGAAAAGCTCTTGATTGGATAGAGGATTACCTAAGAGACAGACTGCAATGCCTTGAAGTAAGCAGAATTATAGACAACAACAATAAAACCATTCTTAAAAAGACATTCAGATCACAGTTTAAGGTTATTAAAAATGGAATTCCTCAAGGCAGCATACTCGGCCCACTGCTATTTCTACTTTATATTAATGATTTATCAAAGGCGACTACACAAAAAACTATAATGTTCGCCGATGATACAACTTTAATTGTGAAATGTATCAATAAATCTACTTTTGAACAAGAAATAAATAATTCATTAAACGACATAATTAATTGGATGAATAAAAATGACCTTAAAATTAATATAATTAAAACTAAATTAATTCAATTTACATCGTATAATTCAAATGGTATATTAATAAACATCAATCATAATAATATGACAGTAGATGAGGTAGATAATTTTAATTTTCTCGGCATTACGGTAGACAAACACCTGAACTGGAAGGCACACATAGAAAAAGTTTGTAAGAAACTTGGCCGCTTTGTCTTCGCGCTCAAAAGATTAAGAGACACTGTTTCCGTTGATGCAGCACTAACAGCATATCATGGATATGTTGCATCTATCCTTAATTATGGGCTGTTGCTATGGGGAAATGCAGTAGAGATCGATAGAGTTTTCAGGATCCAGAAGAAGTGTGCTAGGGTCATATGTAATGCATGGTGGAACGACAGCTGCGTTCCATTATTCAAAAAATTGAAAATACTTCCTTTAGCATGCTTATATTTAAGAGAAATATGTACTTTCGTGAAATTACATCCCACATATTTCAAAACACGTGGCGAACTTATAAACAGGCAGACTAGAGCAAACATTATGAACCTTTTGTATCATCCGCGGTGTCATAAAAGTGTGTACAGAAGAAACGCTCTTAATATGTGTATAATAATTTATAACCGACTCCTCGAAAACCTGAAAGTGCTCGAGGGAAACATTTTTAAACGTAGCCTTACAACCTGGCTTTTAGACCGGTGTTTTTACAGCGTAAAGGCATACCTCGAGCACAACTAGCTTTAAATTTATATTTTTTATTTTTTTTTGATTATTATTAATTTACACGCATTGACATTTTGTAATTATTATTGTTATTATTTTTCTGTAATTAATTTTCTTTTGACATTATGCTGTTTATTTGTTTGTAATTGTTTTGTTTGATTTTATTGATGATTATTTTAATTTTAAGTTAGCGCGCGCAAACATTTTGCACGCCTGCATGCAGGCTGAGTACACAGAACTATAAACCTATATATATAAACACCTTTGTATACTGTACTGAAGCAAATAAAACATTTTGATTTTGATTTGATTTGATTTGAAGGAAAAAAACTCTTTTGTATCTAAAATTTCCTGGTCGCGAGTATGAAAATATTTTCCATTCAAACTAATAATGACTATGTAGCTTTTTATCGATATCGATAATAATACGTTTATTATGGTTAATATAACAAGATAAAGATTTTTATATTGCTCTTTTATCGATGGAGATAACGTACCTAATGGAATAATCTCGACAGGAGGTGATCCTTGACGTTTTGCAAAAAAAACATGTGTAGGTACTACTACGTTTATTGTATGATAGCTACTTATCTTATCATGCAATAAACATATGTTATTATATCAATTTAATGGTTCCGCCTGACTCGATCCTAGTGCCATAAATATGTGTATAATGCACAATAAACTCAACGAAGCATTCATTGTGGTTGTAGACATGTAGATTGAATACTACTCACCGCCACGATGGAACACGTAAGTATTCCACTCCATCTTCGTCCCAGCTTGTCCACGATGACTCCACCGAAGGGTGACATGAAGATACTGGAGACATAAGGCAGACTACCCATGAGGGCTTCCTCGAGGAGGCTGATTGGACCAGCGAGTGGCGAGGCAGCGCTCTGTAGGATGAGGACTGCGTATGAGGGCCACACCGTTCCGGAGCCCAGGAGGAACTTCGGGAACGACACTGAAATGAAAGGTAAATAGATTTTTATAACCGACTTCAAAAAAGGAGGTTTGGGATGTTCACTTTATGTAGTTTTTTTATGTTTGTCCTCCGATATCTCCGCCAATTGTGGACCGATTATCAAAATTATTTTTTTATTTGCCACTGTATACTCCTGAGGTGGTCCCATTGTCACCATGTCGGGATATGATAATGGGATATCTGGGAAATCGAAGACAACCCTCAAATGTCACAAGCAATACTTTCATGTATTTTATGAAGTTCAATCGTCACATGATGCTGAGCTGATGATGGAAAGTATAACCTAGGATTTGTTGTATCTCGCCTGTTTTTAACAATTGTATTTTCTTCGTTCTTATAATTCTAATAATGTGTGTATGTTATGAGTTGGCCAAAACCTTCGGTGATTAAGATAGACCTTTTAGTGTTGTTTATCTGCGTTGGACGTGTCATTAATACAATAATATATGTATAGATCGCATGGAACAGGCTTGCCATTGACATGGAAATACAAGCGATGAAATAATTCTGTGAACTAAAGGGTGTCGCCACAATCTTTAGACACAACACAAAAACGCAGAGACAATGACAACAGCATGACAGTCGCTATAGTCAAACCACGCTACTTCTTTCAAGGAAATAAACTGTCAAACCATACAAAGTGTGTCAGTTTGTATGGTTTGACAGTTCATTTGCGTGGAAGAGCTAGCGTGGTTTGACTCTAGTCGTAGTTCGTAACACCTTTTCACAGATAAATTGTGTCGTTTTCAAGGAAAAGGTACCACTTCGTCGCTTACCAGAAGGACGGGTTGACAGGTTTTTGGTATAGAGACGCAAACAAATTTCGTCCTCATGGTAAACGAAGAAGTGGACTCTTTTGGTTGAAATTATCACAATTGGTCGCACTTTAATGCTAATGACAGGACATTTTAATTTAAAATAATGTAGAAAATTGACGTTTTCTACACAATAAGCCTCATTTGAAAACTCATTATGTTGTTATCTCTTCGGCAGCTATTTTCGAGTCATAAAACTCATAAATCATGTCTCATATCACAACATCATGTCGAAAAGTTCATTGTAGTGGTCCATTTTTAACTTCAACATGCTGTGTAATTATGATAACGATAGCAAAATATGTACTTATTATAGTGAAATCACGGACTAAATTCCCCATTTATTAGGGTTCCGTACCCAAAGGGTAAAAACGGGAACCTATTACTGAGACTTCGCTGTCCGTCCGTCCGTTCGTCTGTCTGTCACCAGGCTGTATCTCAAGAACGGTGATAGCTAGACAGACAACAGAAATACATCATCTGTGAAAATTTCAACTGTCTAGCTATCACCGTTCTTGAGATACAGCCTGGTGACAGACGGACGGACGGACGGACTGGGAAGTCTCAGTAATAGAGTCCCGTTTTTACCCTTTGGGTACGGAACCCTAAAAAGATAAGTTGCTAATAGACATCACGAACCGAGGGGTCCGTAATTACAACGTGTTTCAAATATTTTATTAGAAAAGAGTGCCATTATCTAATGTGTATTTTAACTTAGGGCTTCAGACCTTAAAAGGGATGTTATGAGTTTGAAATATGTGTGTCTGTACTGTCTGGTTTTCTAGCTAGGTAGCGTTTAAAGCTTTTCATTTTCTGTATTAGCTAGATGATTATCCTGCCAATTAAAAAACCCAGTGAATGTTTTTAATTTTTAGATTGCAAATTTAATATTATTATTTATTATCAAATAAGGAAAAAAATAACTTCAATCGGGGGTTTGTATTTAATTTCATCGTTTGGTCTAGAAACCTAGTCAGAGCTATAAAGTGAAGCCAGTTTTGATAAGCCACGGCCCGTCACGGGCTCAGTTTCGTCCGTGTACGCATCTGTGACAGATGCGAGAGAGACGCCAATGTACGTAGGTACGACGCGTTTGGCTCGGTTTGTAGAGCACTGCCTACTGAGCCGGCGGTCCCGGGTTCGAATCCCGGCCAGGGCAAATATTTGTGTGATGAACTCGAATATTTGTGCTTGGATCATGGTTGTTCTATGTATTTAAGTATATATTTATCTATATAAGTACGTATATCGTCGTCTAGTACCCATAACACAAGCCTTCTTGAGCTTAATTTGGAACTAGATCGATTTGTGTGAGGTTGTCCGATATTTATTTATTATGTCACAAGCAAAACGTCTCTGCCGGCTTCACATGTTTGGCAAACAGCGGCAAACATACAGGACTTATGTTATGACTTACTTAATTACTTACCTAAACGACGTTATGTATTATAATTATAGAGTAACATAATATTTGTTTATTACACGCATACTTATATTTACATTTTATTTTTATTTTGGATGTACGTACATACTTAAAGTATAGGCGGCTTACATTTAATTTTGTTAAAATATTACACCTCAATAAAAACTTGATACCGCTAAATCCTAAATACCTACTAATAGTTCGTTTTCTATTGGGAAACTGTATGACACTTTGGAGTACAGCAATGCCATTTGGCACGGGTATTATACACGTCTACCTGAGCCCAAAACACCCGGTAGCCAGACTGTACACCGCGTCAGAAGGGGGGAGGGGGGGTTCAAAATACAGTGCTCCCGTCGTTCAGAAAAAAAAATCTGGCGGATTAGTTTGGACCTTTAAGTCAAGTTTAGTGGCGTTATCCGGTAATTAGATGATGCCCGATTCATTACCTGTGCCAGTTTTTTAGGGTCCCGTAGCAAAATATGACGCAATCCTTAAAATAACAAACTTTCAGTACTAACAAAATGTAAACAAACCCTTATATTTTCATATTTTTTGTATTAAACTTGGTATATAAAAATACTATCCAAAAGCCAATTTTATACAAATTCTAAAAACATTAACAATAAATAAAAAATTGTCTATTTTCAATGAAAAATAAAATATTGAAAATACTGCAACGTTCGTCAGCGCAGCGTAGGGAACGGCAAAAAGACCCGAATACTAAAGTAAAATAAGTATTACTAACAAAAAAACCCAGTCAAGTGTGAGTCGAACTCGCGCATCGAGCGTTCCCTACAAATTTTAACCTTTCTCATCCCATCTTAACTGGTAGGACCCGGTTAAGTTAAGTTTGCACCTGGTACGTATGGCCCTGCATAGAAATGAGGTGTAAACTTAATCCAAACGGGTAGTCCTCATATAACTTTTGAAAGCACATTTTTTTATGTTTTAATTAGAAATGTATAGTTTTCAGATAATTACCTGTACTGGTGGTACAAGACGACATTAGTTGCTAAATTTCATAGTTCTAGGTCAACGGAAAGTACCCTATATACTTTGATTCTCTTGAGAGTGGCGAAATATAAATATACGGCCGTATCTTTTTTTTTATTAAATTAGAAAATTGATTTTTTCATGACTTCAAGGGATTGTAGACTTGAGTACCTATATGGTTTAAATTTCAACTTGATATCTCAACGCGTTCCCGAGATACAAAAACGGAAACCTTATATAATTACTTTGTTTTCCTTCGGTCCGTACGTGTGTCAAAACCCTTATCTCGGGAACGCGTCGAGCTATCAAGTTGAAATTTAAACCATATACTCAAGTCTACAATCCCTTGAAGTCATGAAAAAATCAATTTTCTAAATTAATAAAAAAAAAAGATACGGTCGTATATTTATATTTCGCCACTCTCAAGAGAATCAAAGTATATAGGGTACTTTCCGTTGACCTAGAACTATGAAATTTAGCAACTAATGTCGTCTTATACCACCAGTACAGGTAATTATCTGAAAACTATACATTTCTAATTAAAACATAAAAAAATGTGCTTTCAAAAGTTATATGAGGACTACCCGTTTGGATTAAGTTTACACCTCATTTGTATGCAGGGCCATACGTACCAGGTGCAAACTTAACTTAACCGGGTCCTACCAGTTAAGATGGGATGAGAAAGGTTAAAATAAAAGGCCATGCCAGGATAAGCTAAGTGAATCTGCCCCCAGCGAGTTTTGGCTTGTAATTTTTTTTATTCATTTATCTTTTTATTAGTGTCGTTTATGCCAAATTACAGCTACCCAAACCTTACCGTTTTTCTTAAAAAAAAAAAAAACGAAATCTGATCTTTCTTCGATATTTTTTTTTCTAGCCGGCCGATTTTGACGTGAGTCACGTATATTGTGCTTATAATAAAGACAATTATATGGTATTAATTTTAATACATATTGCCCTACAAAAACTTGAAAAAAAGATTAGAATTTATTTTTAATAATTTTTTTTTAGCATTATCTCGATAGCGACACCTCCAGATTTTTCACCAAAACTAGCCTCTTTAATAAGCTACAAAATGAATGTATTAACTTAATTTTATTTGTGGTATAACGGGTTGTTTTTTTTAATTGAATTCATCACCATACATTTTCTTTACCCGCTCATTATTAAAATTAATCGATTAAAAACTGTTTAAAGAAACGTGTATGTTTATAATGAACACTGGCCACTTACAAAAAAAAAGTATTGATTCCTTCGGCGCCGGTTATTCACATAAACTTCGAATATTTATCGGAAAAACTTTTAGTTAAAAATGGATTGCAGGAAAATAATAAAGAAGTGCTTTAAAAAAAACGTTAAAAAGCTATACAATATAGCAATGGAGTCTGTGCAGGGACGTATTTACCCTAGGGCCATCCGGGCTATAGCCCGGGGCGCCAAACCGACAGGGGCGGCGTAGGCGCCCCTGGCCGATTGCATTTTGTTTTGGTATTGGCGCCATTCAACCAACTATTACTTGTCACCTTTTTTTGTCAATCCACAATTTTAAAATTAACATGAAAAATAACAAGAACAAGTTAGTCTTGGTCGAAAACAGTAAGTTCGTCAAATATCTTCGGGGCGCGTCTGTAAGTAAGAACATGCTCCAAAACATAGGACGCGCGCGGGGCGCGGGCGCCGAGCGAGGTCGGGGCGGCACGGCGAGAGGGGCAAGGGCAATAGGCCATACATTTCATTAGCGTTGCCAGATCGGATCTTTTTACAATACTTTTTCAATACGAAGGAATCAATACTTTTTGTTTTTTGTAAGTGGCCAGTGTTCATTATAAACATACACGTTTCTTTAAACAGTTTTTAATCGATTAATTTTAATAATGAGCGGGTAAAGAAAATGTATGGTGATGAATTCAATTAAAAAAAACAACCCGTTATACCACAAATAAAATTAAGTTAATACATTCATTTTGTAGCTTATTAAAGAGGCTAGTTTTGGTGAAAAATCTGGAGGTGTCGCTATCGAGATAATGCTAAAAAAAAATTATTAAAAATAAATTCTAATCTTTTTTTCAAGTTTTTGTATGGCAATATGTATTAAAATTAATACCATATAATTGTCTTTATTATAAGCACAATATACGTGACTCACGCCAAAATCGGCCGGCTAGAAAAAAAAATATCGAAGAAAGATCAGATTTCGTTTTTTTTTTTTTAAAGAAAAACGGTAAGGTTTGGGGAGCTGTAATTTGGCATAAACGACACTAATAAAAAGACAAATCAACAAAAAAAAATTACAAGCCAAAACTCGCTGGGGGCAGATTCACTTAGCTTATCCTGGCATGGCCTTTGTAGGGAACGCTCGATGCGCGAGTTCGACTCGCACTTGACTGGGTTTTTTTGTTAGTAATACTTATTTTACTTTAGTATTCGGGTCTTTTTGCCGTTCCCTACGCTGCGCTGACGAACGTTGCAGTATTTTCAATATTTTATTTTTCATTGAAAAAAGACAAATTTATATTTATTGTTAATGTTTTTAGAATTTGTATAAAATTGGCTTTTGAATAGTATTTTTTATATACCAAGTTTAATACAAAAAATATGAAAATATAAGGGTTTGTTTACATTGTGTTAGTACTGAAAGTTTGTTATTTTAAGGATTGCGTCATATCTTGCTACGGGACCCTAAAAAACTGGCACAGGTAATGAATCGGGCATCATCTAATTAGCGGATAACGCCACCAAACTTGACTTAAAGGTTTAAACTAATCCGCCAGATTTCTTTTTCTGAACGACGGGAGCACTGTATTTTGAACCCCCCCTCCCCCCTTCTGACGCGGTGTACAGTCTGGTTACCGGGTGTTTTGGGCTCAGGTAGACGTGTATAATACCCGTGCCAAATGGCATTGCTGTACTCAAAATTGTATACCTCTCCATACAAGCATTCCCAATAGAAAACGGACTATAAGTTACTGTTACTAAGTACCTGAATAATAGTTTAATACAAAATTAGTAAAAAAAAGAAATACTCACTTATAATCGCCCCCAGGCACTGACTCAAAAAACTCGTGATCCTCATTTTGTTTTTTTTTGTCTACACTAAAAAAAGAACTAAAAACTATACTAAACTACCGTAACAAGTACCAGGGGCACATAAACGTTACGGAGTCGTGCGATTCCTTCGACGCACCTCGTGGTATTGCCAAAACGACAGACCATTAGCTACTTCCTCAGCGTTATCAAAGGATTTAGCTGTCATGGTATTTATAATAACTGTAATATTTATAATCTCACTAAGACATATGAGTATAGGTAATCTTTATGGGTCTACGCCGACTAAATTATTAGTAAGCTAACACTTAATGTATCCGTTGTGACACTAGTATTGTTTTAAAGTGTTTGCGATTCAAAACACGTGCCTTGTTAGCTATTCACAAAGTAAGCTATTTGTTTCTAATGCCGTTTATTATGATTGGCAAGCAATAACACTTGAACGATTATTAATTTTATGATGCAGGAGTGTTGCTTATTGGTGTCACATTTTCAACCGATTTAAAAAAACGAGGGAGTTATTATTCGTTTGTATAGCTTTTTAATGTTTCTTACCTTAGAACTCTGTCATTATAGATTGATTTGTATTTTTTTTTGTACGTACATACGAAGGCATTTTCTATTTGGTCCTGCTAAATTTTTGTGAAGATCTGATCCTGATGAGATCCATGAAGAATCGACATAACTCCTCAAGTGGTATGCACATAAATAGAAATTTTGAATTCCATAAAATGAAATAATAAATTATAGAAATAAAATTATGTAAAGACCATGATCGCAATAGTTGCATGGCAATGCAACCAACCTTCACAAATCTTCCTGTCGCCGAGGTCGGTTACACTTGAGGGAAATTACCAAATGAAACCATTTATTCAATTAATCATAGTAGTCTTGAAGTAAGGTTGTACTTATAGAAAAGTAATGTACATTTACGCCACTATAAGCAGACTATAAGAGTGCTTTTCTATCAACAAGGCGAAGAGAAACGATGTGGATTGAAAATCTAAATCGCCCCTTATCTCACTCTATGTATTAAATTCCTAACACAGGGGGCCTATGATGCGTTTATCACGTGATAAATAAGTGACAAAGTATCTGTCACTCACACTCGCATTTCGTCAAAACGTGACGGATGCTTTGTCACTTATTTATCGCGTGAAGCAACAATCATAGCCCCAGAAGCCAATTTCACGAAGCTACACGTTACAAATTACAAGCGGAAGTCTCTTTCTGATATAAGATGTTGAAAAAGGACTTCCGTTTGTAATTTTTAGCTTTGTAAAATGGGCACTAAAGAGGATAGTACCCCCTTGGTTTACAAATGACGGAGTTCTGAGGCAATAATTTTAAAAAATGGGCGTCGTATGAAAAATCTCTTTTACGATACCGATTAAAAATGATATAGGTACGTTTTATGGAACCATACATGTTACGGAAAGCAAAGATGAATATTTATAATTGAGAATTGACATTATTAATCGAATAGTTTTAGAAAACACAATGTGCCCCAAAAATAACATAGGTACTATGATAATATTGTAAAAAATTGCTATTTACTTAACTATTTACTGAATATAACTTTGAAAACGGACATAGGTATAAAATAACTATTAAATAAACTACATTGTAAATTTAGTAAAAGCAAGTAAAAGTGACATTATATAATGTATTTGTGCATTATGAATAAATGAGTATGAGTATGTATGTATAATTGAGGTATACCATTTTTTGCAATACCGATAATTCGATAATGACTGACGAGCAGTCGGTTTTCTGGAATTATTTTATAAAAAAAATGTAATTAAATGACTACAGATTTTTTACTTAGCCTTCAAATACCAGGCTTTTGATATGTCACCGGAATCTGGAGAGGTCTCAGTGGTGTTATCTGTGGTTACCACATTACCTGGTCCAAATTATACTGATTGATACAATTATAATTATTATATTACTACTGCTATACAGCCAACTTATAATCATTATAAATCTTTAATATTATAATATGCAGGTTATCAGTTATTCAATAAATCATTGAATGAATACATGTATGCACTGACAATTAAAACAAAATTAAACACACAATGGTGACAGACTTTATGTTTGGACCGGTAAACTATTTATTTACATTTACAATATACAAATCGTCTCGTAATTCGTAAATGTAACTTACGTTCAACACAAGAAAGAGTTTAATTATTACTTACGAGACGATGAGTGGATATAAAAATAATATCGGTTATAAACAAATAGGATGCACACTAAAATCTCGAGGAAGACTTAGCGATTGTACCTATCTATATTGTTTTAAATGTTTTGTGCCAAGTAGGTACCTAACTGCGATTAATCTATGTGTGTCTGTCTGTCTGTCTGTTACCTCTTCACGCTTAAACCGCTGAATCGATTTTGATGAAATTTGGCATGGAGATAGTTTAAGATCCGAGGAAGGACATAGGATAGTTTTCATCCTGGAAATTATCCCTAAAAATATTGAAAAGTGAGTAAGTATAATTCATGATGACATTTATGACCCTGTGGCAAATGTAATGATGAGACCAAAAGCACAATTGCTCTTACATTTGCTTAGGCGCTTTTAATAATCCCTTTTATTAATTAAGGTGATTAAGTGGATATCTATCGTGTTGTACGAGGTTGCTTCTATACTTCCAAGCTAGTCGCGGGCAAAAGCTAGTGAATAATAATAATGAAATATGTTATGAACTTTATTCTGCAAGTAGGCCACAAAGGGCCCTTTTACATGTCTGAATAAACCAATAACCTATCAACGTCCATATGGTATTAACATTAACAAAGTCGTACCTTTTGCTTGAAAATATCACATATAATGATTATTTACTTTTAATGAAAAACTTGTTATAATATCATGAGTTTAATTTTTTCTTTTACGTTCTACATTCTCTAAAGTTACAACACATAAAACACCCGAAAAATACTATACTTGCTATTCGAATGATATGAAACTATGATGTAATTCACACTTTGCTATTTTGTACATTTTTGTCAATCCAATTATACGGATCCGTTTACTTGCAAATTCTCTGTCTTTAATATTGTTCAGCGGATGCGATTTTCCCTTCGGGAAAGTAGGAATCTTGACAGCAATATTCTCGTCCAAAAACATAATTTTGCATAGTGAATCCTTTGACTGTAGTATGAGAAATAACATGCTTTATGAAGCTTGTTGGGTTGTTGGTTTGAGGACGGTTATTTCCATGCTTTCTAGTATCACACTAATACTTTTATCGTATTCCTTGAACTGTTGATTCATGTAGTATTGGATTTGTTGGTACGATCAAAGCATAGCCATGGAGACTAGCATAGCGTGAAAAACAAGTCCAAAAATGAAGAAGATTCAGCAGACAGAGCTATCGAAAAGCAGCACATTTAACTTGTAGTAAAATAATGAAAACATTTTTTTGTTGGTTATAAACTGTCAGCTGACAGTTCTTAGACAAGTTGTATATTTTAATTTTTTTGGGAATATGGCCAGTGGTAGGGCCAGGGTCAGTTTGACAATTTCAGAAATGCGTAGGGTTAAAATTATACAAACAAGGGTGCGCTCAATAGCATTTTTTTATTATCCTCAAACACACGCGGAACTGTCTGACGTCATATTGTGAGCTTCTTCTAAAAAATTGGGCAAGTCGGACTCGCGCATGAAGGGTTCCGTACCATAATCTATAAGAAGTTTGTTGTATGGGAGCCCCCCTTAAATATTTATTTTATTTTATTTTTAGTATTTGTTGTTATAGCGGCAATAGAAATACATCATCAGTGAAAATTTCAACTGTCTAGCTATCACCGTTCTTGAGATACAGCCTGGTGACAGACGGACGGACGGACGGGCGGACGGACGGACAGCGAAGTCTCAGTAATAGGGTCCCGTTTTTACCCTTTGGGTACGGGACCCTAGAAAACAAATTCTAATGAAAGATTAGTGAAATCGGTATCATAAAATGACCTATTTGATCGAATAAAAATATAAAAAACCGGCCAAGTGCGAGTCGGACTCGCGCACCGAGGGTTCCGTACACTTTGGAAGCGTCTGTCACGCAAACTATTCGGTTTAGAAAAAAAATATTTTAGAAACCTCGATATCATTTTTGAAGACCTATCCATAGATACACGTATGTGTTTGATGAAAAAAAAATTTTCGAGTTCAGTTCTAAGTATGGGGAGCCCCCAATATTTATTATTATTTTTTTATTTTTGCATCAAAATCTTAATGCGGTTTACAGAATACATCTACCTACCAAGTTTCAACAGTATAGCTCTTATAGTTTCGGAAAAAAATGGCTGTGACATACGGACGGACAGACGGACAGACAGACGGACAGACGGACAGACAGACATGACGAATCTATAAGGGTTCCGTTTTTTGCCATTTGGCTACGGAACCTTAAAAAGGGGGGTTGTGTTCATTATGTGTACAAACCGAGTGTAATAAAGTCGACTCTAGGAATTTTGTTCTCAAGGATTGAACTTGCGACTTCTCTGTCGTCAGGCACTCCGCAGTAATTGAGGACACAAATAAACATCACGTGCAGTTATTCTTAGCAATAATGCTTCAAACACTCGTTAGTTGCTCGAATACGGGACACATGTCGGACTAGAGTATCACGCGATGTCTCATAGAATTGGGACGGAAATATTATAATTATGTAGAGCAAGTTCAATGTTATTGTTCTATGCGTTGTTATTAGCTTCGTCGACAAAAAAAAATTGACCTAAAATTGGGACTTTATGTATAACTGAGTTACCTAAGTACTAACGCCACTACTACAGTTGTTTCATCGTGGGCCTACGATGGTTGCGTTTATCACCTGATAAATAAATGATAAAGCATCTGTCACTCACATCACACTAGCTCATTGACAAAACGTGACGGATGCTTTGTAACTTATTTATCGCGAGATAAAAGCAACCATAGAGTATATTTGTATAATATGAGATAGAGATATCACTTAAAGGTTTTACATGTAGCGCCATCTCGTGCTTTGTGCCGGTAAACTATACAGCTACACGTGGCGTGCTACGCAGCTCAAGATATTATTTTCGAGCTATTTCTATCACACTATGTACCGATAAACATAGTGTGATAGAAATAGCATCAAAATCGGTTTATTGTGAAATAAAACAATATTAAATACGTACAAGTTTATTTTTTGTAGCGTTTTCTACAGTAATTTACTGCCATAGTTTGGACTTGGTCTAATTGGTCATAATCAAGTCTACTGCCGTTTATTAATTTATTTGTATCTTTACACCAGCTATATAAAAATAAATTAACAGTTAAGTCTTCCAACTTATTTATAAAATCGGTCTTATGATCCCTGCAATTTATAAATGAGTAGTCCATGACGACTGAAAATATTGTCGTAATATATAATTTTATACTAAGTCTTGCCACATCTTTTCTTATTATATAAGTTATAATGTCTTGCATGTTTGAAAAACATTTTATTATGTTGATATGCGGGTATGTTAAGCACTCCTTCTTACTAAAATACTCTCTAGCAATCAGGGAACTATCTTCATGTTCTTTGCTATAAAAGCATTCTTTGCAGATTTCACAAGTTTTAAACACTTTCTGTTTTAATTTACGTAAAACGTAACCCGAGACATATTCCAATTGAGCTCTTATTTTAGCATTTTGAAGCTTTTGTTTAACATCGACAAAGTTAAAATTTGTTATATCCTCATAATCAATTTCGACAGTATGGTTTGACATCACAGGCTCACTAAAAAAAATGTTCTTTAATGACTTGAACATTGTGCACGAGTCTTTTTCACAATTTGAGCCCGGGGAGTGAACACTACTTAAATTATTAACTAATAATGATGCAAATGCTGATTCGAAGCCAGCGCAACTCGGTGATGTATTTCGACAGCCATGGCTTCGGATACAACCAAAAAAGTTCTCCAATGGATCTTGATTAAAGTGTCTCATCCATACTGATGTCAAATCATATTGTTGTGACAAATTTCGAATCATATAAATTGTATTTTCTACTGTTTGAAGCCAGTGGCTTACCGATGGCACTGAACCAGGTATATTATTCTTTTTTACAAATTTCATCGATTTTAAAACCGGAATTGCCTCTGACCATACATTTTTATGTGCTGAATTGGGTGTTACTGCTCCCAGGAGGGGTTTTTTCATTTTTCTATTGAAGCTGCCATTGAATGAATCAAATAATTTGTCAAAAAACAATAAAATGTCCGCAGTGTCGCGACATTCCAGAGGCAGTATGCCCTGGCTGGCTAAGTAGCCCATATTTGCTGCTACCGTTTGACTAAAAACTTGTGTGGCGCATTTTACTTTCATTTTTGATATCTTGTTAGGAATAACATGTCTTTCTGTCAACTTCGGCATTAACCTTATTCCATCATATGCAGGATTTTGTTCGTATAGTTTCAAAATATGATCCCATTTGCCAGTCTTTTCTACACCTTTTAATGTGCATTTTAAGTTTTTGGTTAAAAGATTATTTCTTATGCCTTTCATTAGGTGAGGAGGATCATAAAGAGGAATAATCTCCTTGTTTTCTATCTTGAAAGTGAATTCTTTTTTTTCCTTTTGATTTTTAGCTTGAGTCTCATTGACCAGGTAATTTAATGCCGCAACGTTAGTAGAACCCTGATCACAAATTGTTGCTATAACTGTAAGTCCTATAGACTGGAGTTTCTGAACTATAGTTTTAATTTTCACAGCTAATTCATTTTTTGGGATAGTACCAGCGCAGAAACAGTAGGCAAGAGGTTGTTTGTAATTTTTATGAAGGCCTCTTAACATAAACACCAAAGCATGGTCAGCAATTTTGTGTATATTATTTTTGCCATCGTAATTTACAAAGCCACTAATACTATCTCTTCGCCTGTTGTAGTCAAAATGTGGGGTCAGTGATACTTCATCAAATAATAATATACACAGCTTTTCAAGCTTTGTCATTTTATCTACCTTTTTTTTAAGGTGTACAAATAAATTATCATTAATGCCCGGTCTAATTGATGCTCTGGAAATCATCCTCGTCAGGGTCAGCGGTGAGGGTAGCACGAACAATTTCCTCAGCCATCTATATGCCCTAGGTCCTTGCTTGAACATAGTCAAAGCCATAATTTTTTCTTCTTTTTTAAACCTCCTTCCCAATTTATGCTTCCCAATTTCACGAAACTGTAGCAGAGTAAAAATTGTTGCTGCTGTAGTAAACTTTTTCAAAGCTGTCTGAAATGTGTGGTTTTCTGACAGTTTTAACGCTTTTTTAAGCTTAGCCATTGTGGAGTCCTTAGCTTTTTTTAACAATTTTATTTTATTGCCTAGGTGATTGATCTCAGATGAGTAACTCTTAAGAGGTCGTTTTAAATTTGTTTCTGAAGACGGAGTAGGTACCTTTTCGGTTGCAGATGTGGATGGCTGCTGGAATGATTGTTGGGGATCCTGTGTTGAAGATGATGCTCTAGATGCCACTCCAGAATGCTGCTGTTGTCTACTTTGGCTGTCAATCATGTTCAATGCTACATCTTGCTGAGATAATTGTTCAAAAGCTGATAAATGCAAGGAAGGCACAGCACTAGCACTCAGTCGTTTACTGCGCGTGTAATATTTTTCTTCAAAATGGATGTGGCAAACTCGCCGGAGTTTAAATATTGTTTGCCGATCCAAAGATGTTACTGTTCCTCCAATTGCATCTCTCCAAATTTCAAACCTGCCAACATCTTTGTCTGGATTTGGAAAGCAGTGCAATATGTTATTGCCGCTTCCTGAAAAAAAAAAGATAATAAGGATCTCATATTTATATTTTGAAGTCTACTAAAGGGTAACAACTTGTAAGTTGGTATTTTATAGTAGACTTAAAAAAAATTAAAGATCAATTCAACCTGTATTATGAAATATTTTTTTATTGTTTATGCCAAACGCTATACACTATAAACGTGTCAAATTTTATGTGTATGTATATTTGTCCATGTAAGTAAGTACTTATAAAACTTAAAAACAATAATTTGGATACCTAAGTTATTCTAAGTTGTTGTTCAACTAAGGGCCTGTGGAAGTTTTTAACATATTATTTGGTTTGGCACTGGTAGAGGGGATGACTTTTAAGGGTCATTAACATCGGGTGAGGGGTCATGAGTGTCGTACGAGTTGTTGTCATTGAATGCTGTCGATCTTTACCAAATCCATAGCTACGGCTCAATGTGAAGAAACGCGCTCGATGTTTCTCGCACCATCTTATATTATAGTACAAAATTTTCGTTAATTTCAATAAAGCAAACTTACGGTTTTTGTTGCAATTCGGCACACAACATTTCTTCACTGACATTATTGCAAGGAATTCAAAAACAGCGCAAAATATTGCAATGCAAATTTTCATTACGTAGAAGAAGCAGTTATCAGAATCCAGTAGGTAGATTGCCAGAGTAGTCGTGAATAGAGGAATCGGTATCCAAAAATAAAGCCAGGTCGTCGTAAATAATCAATTAAAATCAGAGAAGACAGAGAAAATGTATCCGAAATTTCAAGCGAGACGCGAAACGGTAGAATTTTCAACACAATCAATATGTCAATATCATGTTCCATTTCATACAAAATACGGTATGTCATTATTTGTAGTAATAGTTCAATAAAATAAATAAATTATAAAGCATGCGCCTAACATCATAAAATGTATTTGTTTTGAAATTACAAGAGTGCTCACACTTTTAAATCTATTTCGGTAGTGACAAAATCACTGACAATACTAATTTAGAATATTCTGATATAAACATTTAGTGCGTGAATTGGAATCCGCAGTAAATGCCGAAGGATTTTGTTACCATAATTCATAGTGTTGAATGATACCATTGCTAAAAAAAGGCATCTTAATTAAAATTGTTTTGTTTTAGTGGGACATATGTTAGATAATATTAATTAACAATTTAACAAAATATGGTAATAATATTTAGCGTCTCAACTTCTTATGTTAATTTAGATGATAACAGTGACATCTCTCGTTAAGAACCGGTAAACTTTTCCAATGTAACTCGACTAAATTGAATATCACTTAAAATTGACGCTATTTGAGATGATAGACCGACCACCTAAATCAGTAGCATAAGAATATGTTATTTTGTTCTAAGTTATAAGACCGTGAAAGCAACCATTATAAGCTTTCAGATACTATAGTTAAAGACCTACATTACTTGGCGGCGACAAAAATCAGAGATGTTATTTCATAACATATAACGATATCTCCGGTGCGGTCGTCTTAAGATAGTCAAGTAAGATGACTAGGTGATCGCGCCGGCACCGGACAGGCGTCCGGATTAAGCCGGACATAGTATTTTTGATCGCGTGTCCGGCCAAAATATACGGCTTTTGTTAGGCTTTTACATTTCGCAAACGAGCGAGCGCCGAGATTGGCGTGATTTTTCATTTTTTTTTTATCGTAGGTACCTATTAATACAAAATCCTCAATAATGTAGGGAGTCCAGGCTCTAACCCAAATGTCCAGCCAAACTAGCTATTAAGGTGCGTCTTTACTGAAGCGGAGTGGAGCGGAGCGGAGCGGAATAGACCAATCTTCTTCTTAAGTCGGTCCCTCATTCCTGAGGATCCTGATCACAAGGTATCGTATTCTTGACCAGGTGTCTCCATCGGTCTCGATACATTGTTGCTCTCACAGCTTGATCAAGCGCCGAATCGCAATGGCTAAAGACGCTATGACACGCCTTCAAGTTATCTGGAGAAACCGTAGCATAAGTTTTCACACAAAAACCCGCCTGGTCAGAGCTTTGGTCTTCCCCATTTTTATGTATGGAGTGGAGACGTGGACGATACTGGCAAGAGAAAGACAGCGAATTGACGCAGTCGAAATGTGGTGCTGGAGGCCAAGCGCACAAATGTCAATTCTTTCCCAACTAGGCATCAAAACTCGTCTATCTTCTATCTGCCGACAACGGTTGCTTTCATACTTTGGCCATGTGATGCGAAGAGGAGCTGAGAGCCTCGAAAAACTGGTCGTGATTGGGGGTAGGAAGGCAAGAGAGGCCGCGGCCGCTCGCCAACTAGATGGACTGACCAGGTGAAAGAAGCTACTTCCTCAAAGAAATAGACCAATCACCTGAATTGAAATCTGTATCTCAGCTTCGCTTCTCTTTTGTGATTGGTCGATTCCGCACGTCTCTGCGCCGCTTCAGGAGACGCATCCTTAGGTTTCGCGACCTGCCCGTCTAGCACAACTGTGCTTCGTACTGTTTTCGAGCGACATAGCGTCACCCGTCACTCTCTCACAGTACTGTACAGAAAGAGATAGCTAGTAAATCACGAGCGAGAAAGTCGCGTGTCACAGTTGTGCTTGAGATGCTGGCAACCCTAGTCCCGGGCGTAAGTCAGGGCGGTGCGTTTTTGTATAAGTAGGTCAAAAACGCTCGTGGCACTTAACCCATGCCACTCGCATTTTTTGCCCCCTCGTACTATACTCGTACAACTGTTGCATAAAATACTATTGACACTATGACTTATTAATAGTATACATCAAATCATACCAAATACGAATGTTATCAAGAACATATTGTTTTACATCGTTTTAATAATCCTGCAGAGGCTGAACGAGCGCGGAGAGCCAAGCTGGCCGCGGAGCGCGCCGCGCGAAAGTGATGGCTCAAATGAAGGCGCAGATGAGCAACTTCATCTCGAACCACGCCGTTTTATTCGAATCGACCACCACTGAGGTACATTTCACTTGTGTTCAAACAGTAGGTTATGTTAGCTTCGTGAAGCGGGACTAGCTCAACCATATTAGTCGGAAGCAAAAAAAGTTCGTTGTTAGCGAAGTGCGCAAGCGTCAGGCTAAAAACGCTCCCAGTAGTCGGGCACTGTCGCTGTTCAATGAACTGTATCCTTACCATGAGTTTACAGTGACTGCTCGCTACCGACTGCGCAATTTGTATGGAGAATCGTAGTTCTACGAAGTGACCGCGTTCTCCATACGAATCGTTTAACCTGTCGCTAGCGAGTACAGTCGCCATCAGATATATTGCAGCATATAAGGCGTTCTTAAATATGTGAACATGTACTGTAACGCCCAGTCAATAAGAGTCGTGTTCAGATATTTATGAATACCTTACATGCTACGATATGTCTGATGGCGACTGTACATTCACTTTGACTCATGGTAATCATCCGAGTTTACAGCGATTGTAATCACTAGCGACTGCGTTAACGGTTTGTATGGAGGATTGTAGTTCTACAAAGTAACCGCTACGGGCGCTGTACTATATTCTCCATACAAATCGATTACGCTGTCGCTGAGTTTACTCACGTTAACTCATGGTAAGGGTACGGCTATCCAAAGCCCTGGGATCGACGTCTCTCACGCGCAGAGATGGGCGCTCATGGGTAAATACCCGGTAAATACCGGGTATTTACCCAATCTACCGGGTATTTACCCATTTATACCCAAATTAGTGGGTATAAACTATCTATCATCAAATCTTTGGAAATAAGTAAATAGTTCAATGTGATATTCAACTAAAAGGTCGTTTCTTATAAATTTATGTTTATTAAATGTAAAATTTATGAGTAAAAAGGTAATTAAGTTAAGCTGATGAAGCGTCTTACATTATTTCACGTATAAAACTTATGTTGTATTCGTTTTTAATGGAATTTTGTGAAATAGTATAACATATTATAAGGTTGTATAAATTTAGAAACATATTAACATACAATCGATTTACCATCATCACGCGTCACCTGGCTCCTTTGGCAGAGCTCTATGTACGTTTTTAAATAACGTTATTTAGATAGTGATATTTAGTATTCTTTTGTCTGCCCAACCCAAACAATTTGAAGGTTCTATAATGTTTTCTTTCTACACAATTCACTCAAATCGACCTAGTCCCAAACTAAGCAATTGTATTACGGGTACTAGAGTACATATATAGATAAACCATGACCCAGGAACAAATATGAGAGTTCATCTCAAAAATATTTGCCCTGGCCGGGATTCTAACCCAGGACCGCCGGCTCAGCAGGAGCACAACAAACTGCGCCAACCGCGTCGTCAAATGATAATAATGATTAATGTGTTATTTCTATCTAGTTAGATGTTTGTATGTCAGCCTGCATTGGATAAGCACTCGCTCAATTGAAGAACCGCAGTTTCATTTAAGCAGTGTTGGTCTCGTGTATGGCCTTATTAAACGGCATTTAAGTCATAATTATGATATGTCTGGCCTTGTGGTTGACTGGTAGAGAATAAATTATAAATACCACCATTTGTACTTGTTATGTAATCCTAATATAATATTATAAACGTGAAAGTTTGGATGTACGTTCCACTTAATCTCAAAAACTACTGGACGAATCATGATGAAACTTTCCAGTTATGTACCTTATATATCAGAATAGGACATAGGCTATAATTTATATCAAGTTTTATACCTTTTAGGGACGAAAAACGGGATTAAACTTTGTATGGAGAGCAAATCATTGTAGTTGCAACAACTCCCTACATGTCATCGTTTTGACGTAAACTAATCAATATATTTCGTCTGGGCCTACGATAGATCTTCACGAAACGCATACCAAACT
This sequence comes from Apotomis betuletana, assembly GCA_932273695.1. Classification (NCBI taxonomy): domain Eukaryota; kingdom Metazoa; phylum Arthropoda; class Insecta; order Lepidoptera; family Tortricidae; genus Apotomis; species Apotomis betuletana. Next base: position 6,467,565 of record OW026318.1, on the reverse strand, counting down.
ATTCTTTGTAAAAAAACAATAAATTCTGATATAGGAACACGTATCCGTAAAATTCGATTAATAGCGTAATTTCAAGAATCAAATACATACAATTTTACAAATTTGAAACAATGACATTTGATTTGACGAACTTCACACGCCCATCTGGCAAGACATGTCAAACCAATGATGCCAGAAGGGCTACTTCGATGTTCAAAATTCGACTGTCGAATAGTGCCATCCCTCTCGATCTCCTATCAAAGTATATTTGAGTCAATGGAATAGCACTATACGACAGTAAAATTTCCAACATCGGAGTAGCCCTTCAAGTATCACGAGATATCACGTTCCGATACGCACATCATCTGAAAATAGTACGAGCGTTTATTATGTACCCCCCCTTGGTAACTGAGTATAAATAAAGTAATAAATAACTGAGTATGCAAATATAGGATAATAAGCATATAAATAATCCTAATAATATTATAAACGTGAAAGTATTTACGTTCGTTCTTCCTAATTTTAAACGATGATTGACGGACGGTCGCCAGTGTTCGGAAATCGTCGTAAACAGCAAATTGTTAAATTGTCTCTTTCTAAAGACCGATGGGCAATATTTATCGCCGAGTACAGTATTAGTGCATAAATAAAGTTTTTTCATCTCTCCTGTTCGGAAAGTGTCATTTTCATGAGTAGATAGCCGGGTGGAAAATAGCTTTTCCATCCCTAGGGTGGAAAGTAATTTTTTTTAATTGCCACGGAGTCAAAGATAATTGCCTTCTAGATGCACGTCGTGACCAACTAAATTAGGTACAATCCAGTCGGCCGTGGTAAGTGGCCAATGAAAAAAGGTCTCCAAAGGTTTAGATATAGGCAAGCTTAATTTATTTGTGTCTAATTATTAAATATAAATTTGCCTTATATTGATAATACATACATATAATTCCGTCCCACATTTATTGATAGACCGTACATTTATTGAAAAAATAAAATTGAACCCATTGGATAGTTTTTTTTTACTTTTTAAATGTTGGCGGTACGTATCTTCACTTTTTTTATCTATTAAAAATAAGAAGAATGAAAGTTTGCACTAGAAAAAGCGGGAACACGAGATTAAATATAAATACCGTGTCTTTAATTGATTATTTGTTAAAAATGACATGAACCATAATATAACTATGTGCGTGTACTATATTATTTTACTCGCAGTCGAAATGAAAAGTAGAGTGTTTAACTCGGGTGAAATTACCCATTTCACCCTCGATCTATTGGCGCTCTCACTTCGTTCGAGCGCCAGAAATATCTCGGGTACAATGGGTCACTTTCTACCCTTGGTTAACAATTTACTATTGTATTACTCGGATCTTAGACTCGGATACTCGACAATACCCGAGAATAATCGACGTGCTTAAGTCATGGGCCTGACACGCTTTGATAGGGAAGGATAGCCTTATTGCGATACTTTTAAAAGGGAAAATAGAAAAGAGTGGCATTTTTTGGCTCTATCACCGACCGAGCATTTTTTCTTTGCACACTTATTCATAGCACCAAAAATGATATTGTTTTCAAAATCAACAAAAAGTACCAGTATTGTTAATGTGCAACTTAGACGCACCCAAATTTTGCAACAGCGGCGCTATTTTGAGAATCACCAAATTAGGGAACTACATTGTGAAGGGCATGATTTTAACGGGAGAAGCCAAGGGTCAAAGTGTATTGTTGATTAAGGACCGTCACCGTCTCGAGCCATTTCCGAGCATAGCTTCTTGAATCGAATGGGACTTAGCCTCGGATAACTTATTGAATCAAATGCATTTTGTCCATCACTTTCACCCAATAGCCCAGAACTAAACTACTAACTAGATTCCATTCGAGTATTGAATACCTGAAAGTCTAATTGTATTTTTTTTTTCATTGTCAGCATCAATTAACGAGTTCTACGCGTACGAAGTCGCGGGCAAAAGCTAGTGAGTAATAAAGTTTAAATGAATAAATATGATGTGTTTATAAATATGCCTCACTATTTGTGTCCGCTGCTTAGCTCACTCTCAATTCGTAGTCAAACTTTAAAAATATGACACTCTCGCGGTTGGACCCGTTATAATTTGTGTTAAACTTTAAAAAATAAATAATTTTCGTAGAGTGGGTAGAACGCAAACGCTTCCTAGCTTCTGGATTTCCACAAACAACCGAACGAGTTACTATTAAAAAACACTAAAAATGTTAGACCTAAAACATGGACCTAGGATAAAAGCTCCTTGACTCAAACCAGTCTAACTCTTCCAAATAAATGAACTGTCAAACCATACAAAGTGTTTTCTGGTTTTTTTGATTCAATTGTTTGCCTGGTTTAACTCTATAGATGTGCCTTTTTATTTGAGTTCCCTGGATTCCTCATGGATTTGTCATCAGATCTTCACCAAAAATTAATGAGAATGGTTATAAAGAGCTTATCTTGTAAACATGACAGGCAGAAAGTCATTGTCCGGGGACAAGTGGAACAATAAGTAACAAACAAACGCAAACGCCTTTTTAAGTCACAAGGTAGTAGGTAAATGTTGCAATATATTGCGTAGTTCTAGGGAGGCAAATATTCGACCCTTAGTTTTGGGGTTTAGTGTCAAAAAATCTTATTCCAATGAGATTGGATATTGCAATTTCAACGTTGCACTGTGAGACGAAATTCGGCTCTTTATAGGAATAGGGACTTAAAATTATTCTTATGTATATGTATTTTTGATTGAAATCCAATTTTACATGATTCTTAGGTAAAATAATGATTATGGGGAAATTTGGCTAGTATACCGAGGACTACAATTATTTTAACGGAAATTTTGTATTTGTACTTTTTGAGATAGGTATTTAGTTTTTTCGTGTATGCTCCATATAAAATTTTTGTTAAAAAATTATTACTCCTCGGTTTATTGGTCAAAAATCATGTAGTCATGATAGAATTTCAATCTAAAAAATCCTATTTCTATGAAGAGCCGAATTTCGTCCCACGGTAAGTTGTGACGATATTTGCGTGCGTTGTTTTGTCACATGCTTCCATTTGTCCCAAAGTAAGCTTCTATACAGAATTAAAACAATTGCTTTGTGGGGTCATATTTCCAAGATAACCTCTCAAGTGGAATTCGGACAGCTTAAAGAAAAACAACTATACTGCGTGGACCCCATTCAGTTATCACTACATAGTATAAAACAAAGTTGCTGCTGTCTGTCCCTATGTATGCGTAGATCTTTAAAACTACGCACTGGATTTTGATGCGGTTTTCTAATAGATAGAGTGATTCAAGAGGGAGGTTTATGTGTATAATACATGCATAATTTATCAGAATTGCACCCGTGCGAAGCCATATAAAGATTTGCGTTTGCACCATTGGTTGGTAGACGTGCCCAATATCGCATCGGAATATCATATTTGTTTACAAGAAATGCTGCTATCTGTACAGGGGGGCTATGATGGTTGCTTTTATCACGCGATAAATAAATGACAAAGCCGTCACGTTTTGACAAAGTGCGAATGTGAGTGACAGATGCTTTGTCACTGATTTAACGCGTGATAATCGCCCATCATAAGCCCACAGATGTAGATAAGCTGTTGGGGTTTTATTGCACATGATTGGTGATAAAGAATTGATACAGGTGGTTGGTAATCCAGTGGGATTGTCCTATCTTGCTGGGTTCTTAGTTTGATATTTCTGAGGAAGCGTTTAACGTAGATTAAAATATAAAGACTGGTGGTGGCGGTTAGGAAAGTAATAAATAATAATAAATAAATAATAGATATCAGACAACCTCACACAAATCGATCTAGTCCCAAATTAAGCTCAAGAAGGCTTGTGTTATGGGTACTAGATGACGATATACATACTTATATAGATAAATATATACTTAAATACATGGAGTAACCATGACCATGACCCAAGCACAAATATTCGAGTTCATCACACAAATATTTGCCCTGGCCGGGATTCGAACCCGGGACCGCCGGCTCAGTAGGCAGGTGCTTACTAACTGCGCCAACCGCCTCGTCAAAAGTAATTTTATTACATACACCGTACTACTTTACATCTACATAATAGAAAATATATGGTATGATGATGAGTATGCAGATAAAATATACAACTGAACATAATAAGGACTTAAAACACTCCTGTGATACTATTATGAAACTCGCCTCCGGCTCGTTAATGAAACCATACTCGTGTTTTAAGTCCTCTCATTATGTTACAGTTGCATAAACTACTATGCCCCCATGGTTTGTTGTATCGTTGCATTTTATAATTGTCTGCCTAAAGTCTCAGTCGTTTCTTAGGTTGTAAGAGGAAGAGAAACGAGACACTTTAGTGCCTAGTAAAAGAACTACATGATTTGAACACTTGGTAATTTATTTGTTACATTCATGACATACAAACATGCAAAAATTACACACATATACATAATATCAATCCTCTTTTGAACTCTAGGGCCATATCCAAACTAAAACTTGTATATGCTACCTGTAGGGCTCGCAATCTTGCGGCGACATCACTACATCTGTCTTGCTCGCACGGTATTAAAAGGAAAAAGACAGGTAGTATTTCTCGTGCGACAAAAAATCACGTGTCACAGTAATGCTAAATGTACTGCCCGTTTAGCACAACTACGTTTCGCGAGTCTTGTCGCGCGACATAGCATCACCCGTCACTCTCTCACAATAGGTACTGTACAGAAAGAGATAGATAGTCACAGTTGCTAGAGGTGCCGATTTGATTGTTTAGGCTAAATCTCAGTCAAGTTCAACATACAGGGTTACAACCGGCACCGGCTCAACTCGAGTCGTTCAATATTCATTGTATGATATTTCAAACAGCAACGCACACCTATCGAATCCGTAAAGCATCGACTTGCTTCGACACTCACTAACGGGCGCATGGACAACATGTCACCGCGTTTACGTCAACTGCCCATCTAGTACAACTTGGCTTCGCCACTCTTAGCATCGCCCGTCACTCTCCCACAGTACTGTGAAGACAGAGACAGGTAATATTTCTCGTGCGAGACAGTCGCGTGTCACAGTGCTAGAGGTGCTGTACGTTTACGGAGATGCCGTGACTTTGAGCGGCCAGCGGCGCGGCGAGCGGCCATACGAGAGAGCGAGACACGTTTGGAGCACCGCTACCGCCGCTGCCGCTGTCGCGCAAGGTCGTGGCACCTCTGTTAAGCCATGCCAATTTGCTAATAGGCCCTAGAGTCAAATCGAGCGCTAGAAACGTAAGAATACAGCTGCCGGCAAACTTCTTGAGTAGACCTTGACTGCGCAGTAGCCGATTTACGTACAAATGACACATGCGCAGATCCGCCATTTTTGTTCTAAAAGTTTGCCGACAACTATAGGTACTTGAATTATCAAAAATTCATTGAAAATTTTGGGATAGAGAAACAATTCTTCAAGTACTTAACATGTATTTTCTGTATCGATCTCTCAATTTTATTTGATTAAATAATATAATAATCTGCTTTTGACTTTTGGTCAACCTTTTTCTTTAAATAATATCCTCAACAATTCCTCATAAATTGACTTTTAGTCGGCACAGCGTTCAATATAACAGTATTTTTATATAATGCACGATTATATCAATTTATCGTCAACAAGTCTGTTGTTGGGTTTTTGATGATGTATTAAAGAACAAGTGTTTATCAAACAATAATTATCTCTGTCACACTTTTATTTTTGACTGTATTTATTTACACAAAATATTAAATGATCGTTAAGACTACAATCGAATAATTTCCGTTTCTTCTTAATGGTTCGTAATGTTCGTATTTATTGATCCAGACCCACGAAATAAAAGTCACAAGGCACAGTTAATAACGATTAACAGAAATTATTATGGATAAAGGTTAAAGGTCATTGTCATCGGATTTAGATAAATATGCAAAAATTTACGCTCAATCCGAAACTGAGTAGTGGATTAGATTAAATTTACTAGATTTGACTTAGATTCCGTGACAGATAAAAGATGAAATTATGTAAATATATTAATCTTTTATTCATATTATTACCTACACAAATAAAATTTGCAACAGGCTTCGTCAACATTAAAACTATAGATCTGTACAAAATAATATCCGCAGTATGCATCGTCAGAATAAAGGACCTTACTTTAATCAACGTTATATCCGCAATACGCATTATATGCTTGTTATGTAAATCAAAGCTTGTAGAAATAGTAGTTTTGTGGTTCTAATAAATCTTTATTAAACCAATTAAAACGAGTCGTCTTGGTAGACACCACAGACGATCAAAGGGCTGGCAGCTACCTCGCTCAGCGTTTGAGTAGGTATCACAATACAGCGAGGTATAGTAATGAAAATAAAATTAAGTGAATTATAATGCTGGTAGTAGTGCTAGTGTATTCAAACTTTTTTTGCCACGCTCTAGAGTCAAGCTTCACAAAAACAACTCGTACTGCATGGCTATTCAAATCTACAACAAATTGCCAAAATTCATTATAGAATGCCCTTCAAAATGTTTCAAGAGAACACTGACAGAGTGGCTGCTAGATAAATGTTTTTATTCTGTGAAGGACTATTTTCCCGACAAGCCATAGTTATTTGTGCAACAAGAGAGCAAAGTTGTTTTTTGTTATGAGTGCTGATTTTGAGTCCCGAGCAAGTGAAGGATTCTACGTTTGAATCACGAGCGTAGCGAGTGATTCTATGTTAGAATCCTGAGTGTAGCGAGGGACTCAACAGCACGAGATGCAAAAAACTTTGCTCTCGAGTAGCACACACAACTTTTCACCTCATCAGCGAGAACATATTCGACATTTTGTGCTTTTTCTTCCAACGTATGTTTATAGTCTTTGTTGCTGATTTCAATAATATTATTAATCAGAAAATAGATGTGCTGCTTAAAAAGGAATAACAATATAATTTAATTGAAATTATAATCAACCAACCAACGCGGTTATTGTCATTAGGTATTTGATCAAATTGGGAGATTTAGCAGATACATGACGTGTTTATTTATAAATATGTAGGTACATATTATATTATGAGATTTTGTTTATAAATTGATTAATATTTTTACTCGTAAAACACCAAACAAAATAAATGCAAAAGAAAATAAGAATTACAATATGAACTCGATATTTTTTAATGTACGTTTCGAATATGCATCTATGATAAATGGTAAAATTATAAATTATTATTATTATATTTACAATAAGTAATAAGTTGAAAATTATTTGAGCAATGATCTATTGTTTTATATAAAAGGCACAATAATTTTAATATTCGGTCGTTAAATAAAAGTATAATAAAGAAAAAAAAATACGTTGCAATTAAAACTTTTTCGGGTGTTTTTAATGAATTTTTTGGTATAGCGCGTATCCGAACTGTTCTCAATCGAGGTCGGATTCGAAAATTTAATTTCAAATTGATAAGTTTCTATCCCTCTCTTTTATATACATATGAAAGAAACAGAGTGCATCGAGATTCAAATGATTAGAATTTTATAATTAACCTTTGGCTGAAGAATGACAAGTCGTGGTCAGATACTGAAAAAATTAAAAAGCTACTTTCTACTCACGCTCGAAACAAAATCGCATTTTGTTCACTGTTATCTGACAGCAAAATCGCCATGTTTGAGCTGGTGAGGTGAAAAATATTTAGTTGTTAAGATTTGACATCATTCATTCATGTCACTTTTTATACTTTTGATTTTTACTTTTCATAATTATATTTTTATCTTTATTTCATTTAATTTTGTACTTAATTTAATTCAATAATCAATGTAATTTAATCTGCAAATTCTGAGTTTGAGTAATTATTTTTGACATGAATAACAAATTGAAATATGTAACAATTAAGTATATGAATATTGTTTTATTTTGTTTGCATAACTTTTTGGTAGAACATAAGCAACACTGTTTATACCTGTATCACCTAATTTATTACTATGTTCATGCAATAAAAGAATTTGAATTTAGTACGATGCCTCGGAGTCCATTTTGAGGTATAATTTAGTTTTATACTACAACTAGGAGGAGCCGGTAACGTCGTCCACGCATACTTTAAAGTATCCTATAACCCTCTTTGAATGACCAGCTATCCCTGTTTCGAAATTGGTTACAATTCGTCCAGCCGTTTCAGCGTGATGTGAGGACAATGGAAATTGTGAGCAACAGATGGCGCCAGACTGGCACGGCGCCGCGCGCCCTACAAAACATATGACGATCCTGCATTACGCTATTAAGATTTATCCGAAATCATGACCCCTCTCCATTTGAAAAAGTATTTTCAATTCTTTAGAATTTTATAATAGTATAGATATAATTCAATATATTCAGTATAGATATAATAAATGGGGCCGAAAAGTGCTCGAGTGGAGACCTCGGACCAGCAAGCGCAGCGTAGGACGTCCACCTACAAGATGGACAGATGACCTTATAAAGGTCGCCGGAAGGCGCTGGATGCAGGTCGCTTCCAACCGGTATATATGGAAGGCCAAAGGGGAGGCCTATGTTCAGCAGTGGACGTCCTATGGCTGAGATGATGATGATGATGATGATGATAGATATAATTATATTCAGTTAAATGTAATTTAGTTTAAAATTATATTTATAATATATTTGCCTCATATGCACATTTTTATAAATGAATAATAAACGTATTAAAACAAGTTATATCAAACGCTAGTTGCCTCCATTAACCCTAGAACACTGAGCAATATTAAAATACGGTCTAACTAGGTACTTAGGTATTTAAATTACAGATGCCCTAAAAGGAGAGTTTGGCTAACATATACTTACTTTTACAATCTAACAAGTTTAGTAAGTGGTATTAACATACAGGGTGGAATATTTCTAAAGACTGGGCTGATGGGATAGTGTCATCTGAGTGATCTACAATCGACCTATGATAATTGTAAAGCTGGATTTAAAAGTAAAAAAAAAGTCATTTAAATAAAATATTTTAATATCAGTGACAACCCTACTTACTCAAAGGTTTTATTTACATTTTAAATTGACACCTGTCTTTAACATAAGCGATGTTTAAAAGATGCTAGGGTTGATATGTGCAGATTTTTACACTAATGTCTAACAAATTGTATCTCAAAAATGGATAGGAATATTTACATACCTAGTTCATTGGTGAATAATAAAGTACTCAGTCTGAACTATTCCCTGTTTGCTTAAAAGTCCCTCGATCTGTTCCACCCTGTATATTAGAGTAAGTGAGAGGTATCGTACATAAATAATCACACTAATATTATAAAGACGAAAGTTTGTGTGTGTGTTTTGTTTGTTACCTACTTTTTCACGTCTTTACAGTCTGACCAAAAAGAGTAGAAATTAAAAAGTGGCAATACTGTAGTGTTGTCCCTTTCTATTCAATCTAAGAAAACGGGGACGGCATTACCGTATTGCCACTTTTTAATGTCTACTCTGTTTGGTCAGACTGTACCTACCTCTATTGACATATGTTTGAGATAAGAGATAACGCCATTGCGAAAATTATTCTTCTACGTGCCATAATTGTACCTAAAGTTAGAGTCCGACCAAAAAGAGTAGAAATAAAAAAGTGGCAATGCTGTAGGGTCGTCCCCGTTTTCTTAGATTGATTAGAAAGGGACGACACTACAGTATTGCCACTTTTGAATCTCTACTCTTTTTGGTCGGATTGTAAGTCTTACGTTATTATACAAGTAAATTAAACGTTAAATTACAAAAAAAAAAACATTTTGAGCCTGTTTTTTTTATAATAATGGAACGGGTTTATTAACGTCGTAAAAAGTTATATGAAAAACCCGCAAATATAGCAGAGTTAGATTAGATTTTAATTTGACATATCGAAACTTATAAATAAAAAAGAATTCACTTAATTATTATTGTCATTATTTGGTTTAATAATAAATAAGAGGTACATCTGTAATTTACTTTCAAAACATAACTTAACGTTCATTTCACAAGACCCGATTCCGATTGAGACTATAGGTACAGTCGAGTTCATTTACATCTACACACTTACGAGAACAAAAATATCTGAACACGACCCTATTGTCAGGAGCATAAAGTCGTGTTCAGATATTTATGTTCTCGTAAACGTGTAGATGTAAATGAACTCGACTGTACATAATGAGAATCAAAATGTTTATCGTTCGTTGACTAATTGCTTTATGATCTCAGCTTTGCAGGAGCGTGTCGTTATTAATTAATAAATTTCTTAACCTTATCTTTGTCGTTACCTTTTGTTCCATTGTTACCGCCTAACGACGTTCCCAAGCGGGATCGGGCCTTGGTATATGAAATAAACTATACCTAATAGTTTAAATGGCATACATTGATAATGACTATCTACTTAACAGTATTAAACATCGAAAGCGATAATTTTCATTAAAAAATATAGAACGATCACATCTGATATATTAATATTTGGCTCTTGATTAACTACTTCATCAATATCTTACTAATTTGGTATATTTACTTAAGTAATTAAACTTTTCCATACATAGATCTATTCATTTTGCCCGGCTGCCATGCACACACGTTACAAATTTAATGTGTGCGTGTATACCCGTGTGTGTAGCGTACCCCCAAGAGAAAACAAATACGGCAATATTATGTTTTATTCTTCGAACTTAGATAGTAGTAGTCGTAGTACTTTATACACAAATAATCAATATGTCCATCTATTTGCCACCAGCAAACATTTCTCTTTCATGGACCTCTATTACTATTACAAATAAAAATAATACTGCGATCTCTTAGACATCCGCTACACGCACATTCTGTCTTCAGTTCAGTCCGTCATTCTGAACTGTCAGTTTACTGTCATTCATTCATTTGCATTAGTCCGGTCCGTCAGTCCGTCAGTCCGAGAGGGTACACGGGCCAAATTGTCTTGTAACCGCTGTCTTAAGTTTCACCAAGTACCATTTCGGTTTCAAAGCGATCTTACCCTAGTACACGTCTACATTTGCTGTGCTACTAATAAAGGTTTACGTTTCTTCATTACCTAAATCACTTGAATTGTGCGGATCCTTTACTCTTAACATTGAACGCTTACATATTGTACATAAAACTGCTTCAATGACTACAATAATAATCGAAAAAATAATACTCCTCCATCTTTTTACGTTGATATGCTGTATATCTTGCTAAATATTTATAACTGACTAACTGACAATGACTTAATTAAAATGGTAACTCTTCAAATCGCTAGTTCCTGATTATATCTCCTGCCTTTCTAGCAGGCTCTTGATAAATATTGTGGGCATCAGCGAAATCAACTTTGCGAGGCTTTTGTGAGGGCCTTGTTCCTTTCCAGCCAGTTTCGATGCATTTTTTTTGTAGTCTGGAGAGGCCGTCTCATGTGCCGCTACAGCTTTCTAGTTTAGGTACTTGTATATTAAAACATTTCCCACTTATGTTATGCTTCTGAGACCACTTCAAAACACCGAAACTCGACTTTCGGTTAAATCCGAAGATCAAGTCTCATTAGTCTTCCGTTTTCTCTTCAGATGTACGAGGAGCGGACCGTTGAGGAGGTCGTCGATTTGCTTCTGATTCTTTCCTCTGGTCTCAGGCAGCATGAAGTAGATGTACCCGGAGGCCAGAAGGGTGATGAAGGCACCGACGTAGTAGGTCCCGTGAAGACCGAGGGTGATGGCCAAGGAACCGAAGTAGCGGAGCGTGGTGAAACTGCACAACCACATCCAGGATATGAGAAAGCTTGACGCGAGGCTGCGAACCTGGTAGAAAAAGTATTGGTGTAAAGTGGTATAAAGTGTAGAAAAATTGCGTTTATTTTTTCTCAAAAATCTTGGACAACTCTTACGGAACAACTTATAAATTGAGATTATCTCGAAATAACCACCTGCATAAAAAAAATACAGTTGGAACCAACTGGGAAATTATTTACATAAAAAAGTGTTCTATATTTGAGTTGATATTTTGAGTTCAGGTAAGATGATAAGGCTATTATTTTCAGGAGCTACGCTACGAACGAAAAGAGCAAAGCCCATAGTTATTTTGCGGTTCAAAGTATGAAAACAAAAAAGGCTTCGTGACATTAGGTCTAATTTAGTTAAATGTCGGCACGCCTTATGCTTGCACGTACGTTATTTGGAGGGACAGAGATATATCTACATTTACTGTCGTAATATTAACGTATTATGTTATACTCACATTAATTGAGAATAATTCCGATATCAACACATAAGGCACGGATCCCAAACCTATGTTGTATAAAAACAATACTATTGACAGTAGTATCACAGATGCCCAAATTGAATCATCTTCAACATTCCTAGTTGCATAATGATCAACTTCTACAGATTCTTCTTTAGTATTGTTGGCTTTTTCTGTTTTTAGCGTTTCAATAGATAATTTTGATGCATTAGCATTTTCCATTTTATAAGGTTTATCACTCAAATTTCTCAGATTATCTTTCGGTAAGTCGACTGTAAAATTGTGGATCTTTTCTTTAATGGCGCTGGTTTTTCTATAAGGCCACAGTTGGTGCGTGTACCAGGAGTACATATGCGCACGAGGGTCGCAGTACAGGCCGAGGATGGCGAGGCTGAACGCTATGCCTATGCAGGATATCAGTAGTAGCACCTGAAACAAATTACACTACTATTAAGGTTTGGGGTGGTAGTTGGCAAACGTGAGGTCTACTAAAGAATGCTTTGTAACACTGAATCATCCGGCTTCTCGAAAACAAATAACAATTTGTGCATGATATTGCAGTTTTTTTCCAGTCTTTGATTCAGAGAAGAATAGTTAATGCTTAAATTCCCAATTCTGGATAGCTGGAGTAATGCACTACTCCAAGATCGTACAAATGGTGGGAAGAGATCATACACAATTGCAATATACTTCCCAAAACGTCGTCTATTTTGCCGATGCTCTGATTAAGACCATTGTAGAACCTTATAACACCAATGAATATATTTTGACATAAGAAACGCTGTTCTCTAATACCAATTTAGGGTGAAGCAAGACGAGCGTAATTTCGGTCGCGCCACACTTAGTGTGACGTGATCACGTGACATGATGTATAGCGCGACCGAAATTACGCGACTCAAATTACGCTTGTCTGGCTTCATCCATAATGTTTGTGCGCACACTTGGGAAACTATAGTCAGTTTCCAGTACCTTTCGACCAAATCTGTCAACAGTGACAGTGGCGACGGCAGCTCCGAGTACGAGAGCCGTGCCACAGAGCACTGAGCCAGTCTCCGATGTCTCCCGCCATCCACGCGATACTGTCCTGAACAAAGTAAATAGATCGCGTGAGTCATTATTCCTTATCTTATTTACTTAGGGTAGCGCACCATGTATCTTTTAAATCTCTTTATCGTATTCCTTGGCTTTATTGGTCTTCTAACCTTTTTTATATTTAATACCTTTAACTAGTCTTATCACTATGTTCATGTCACACGTTCGCAAAATCCTTGGATTGAGTGAGAGCTATACATTTCATAAGTTGACTGTTAAACATAGCACATAGTTAAAAACCCAGAGCGCAGAAACCAAAAATCAATGATCTGACCACTAATTGTGCATTTGATTGTCTTTCACAGTGGACGTCTTCTTGTTCTCATATGAAGACTTAAACGATAGTCTTTATACAACAGATTTACGAAGGATAAAGCCGGTTTTGGCTTTATGTGTACGATACGAACCAATCATAGAGTTGGCTTGCTTGCGATATTGACGTTGTGACAGATGCTTACACGGACGAAATTGAGGCCGTGGCTCACTAAAACTGGCTTCACTTTTATGCGCTGACTAGGTTTCTAGGTGTAGTGATTCTAAGAATGAAGAGGTGATAATGAGTAAGTGCAGTTGATACTAAGATATTGAAAATTACAGAAGTTGTAGGAAGGAAGTAATACATCATCTTACATCAGACAAGTAAGCAAGACAATGATTTATTGTTATTGTAGTATTTTGACTATACTACTCTGTAAATAATGACACAAAGGTAAATTAAGAAAGAAATTCTTAATTTACCTTTGTGTCATTATTTATAAAAATAAAAATGTGGTATTACCACATAAAAAATATAGAATCGATAAAAAGATTCTATACAAATATTTATACTACTCTGGTTTAATTTGTAAATAGGACATAATATGCACATAATTTATTTAACATGATATAATGATTAAGTGTTAATACTGACTGATTATTTATGATTGAATGCAGCATTTAATTTAACATGATAATTAGTGCAGATCACCTTAGCTTTAGATGGTTTTATTTTAATTGTTGCGATTGCAATTTGTAGTATTGACAGGCTGCATAAATAAGTGCAACATTTATTATGTAACATCTGCTATACCATCATCATTCCCTTGCCCTTATCCCATTTATTTGGGGTCGTCGCAGCACGTTTTCTTCATTATTCTCTATTACTCGTCATATTGTCGTTTACTTCCTTCTTATTCATATCATCTTTCACACAATCCATCCATCTTTTCTTTGGTCTTCCTCTTCTTCTACATCCGTCCACATTCATGCTTAACGCTTTTCTGGTTATGTGGCTTTCCTCTCTTCACACGATACCATATTTTATATAAATAAATAAATCATTCATCATCATTCATTCGATAGTTAATGCGGGCAGCGCATGCCAGGAGTAAGCACGGCAGTGGCAAAATGGTTGACGGCTCCGGCGCCACTGCCAGCGGCAGCAATGAGCAGAAGGCAGCAGGAGCAGCGTTCGTCGGGAGCGGGTAATGCCCAGAGCAAGTGACAGCGATGGTATAGCTGTATTACCAGGATAGATGTGAAAGGCACTCACCCGTTGTACACAGTAAAGTTGTAGGCAGTAATATTCAATGTGGGCAGCGCATGCCCGGAGTGAGTAAGCACGGCTGTGGCAAAACTGTTAACGGCGCCGGCGCCGCTGCCAGCGGCTGCGGTGAGCAGTAGGCAGCAGGAGAACAGTGCCCGTCGGGAGCGGCGGTGCCGAACTGAAATAAATCAAACCACAGATTATATACAAGTTGTACATTGAATCGAACGCTTCAACGCAAAGAATATAAATGCAACGAGCGAGCATTTTACGCTCCTGCGTAGTTACTGCTTATGTTACTATATATGTACCATTGTACCTACATCGTGTTCATCGACTGTTCAACTAAAGTTTTTCGTACAAATCACTCGTAAAATTAATCTGTGGGGTGTTTGATAGTTTTACAAGTTCGAGTGGAAGACAGTTGACCACGTGGCGGAATGGATGATATGACGTGGCGGCCAATAAAGCGCTAAGTAACATCTTTTAATCAATCTAAAAGAGGCCGATGTTCAACATTGATCCCCAATAAAGTCTTCCAAAATGCTGAAATGCATCCAAGCTTCACACGTCTTCATCGTGGATGAAGAAACAAAACCATGATTCATATAGGGTAAAAGTGGGATAGTCGCCCTAGGAGGATAGTTACCCCATTTTTAAAAACTCCAACTTGCAAAGCTAACTCCGCCGCAAATAATACTTAAAACGATAGGTGGCCCCCCTCCGCCTCCAGTCTGCAAGTGGCAGTCATAGGCAACAGACGTGGTGTGTGTAGTGAACAAAGTTCGATGACCTCTACTAATGATAGTCTTCTGAAGATAATGTCAATGTCTTACAGAGATCCCAGCACACTGATTTCTCCTTTCCCTCGCTGGTGCCCTCGCTGCGGCTGCGCCTCAGCATGGGCTGGAGGGCATCAGACCCTCGCCTGGCTGGCTCCGTGCGGATCATCACCTCCTGCTGCTCGATGGCATCCGTGAGGTCCTCGCGGAAGTCGGAGCCGTCCAGCCAGCAGATCACTTTGGCTGCATCCTGGAATATAGTTCGATGGCTTACAATTTTACAGTCTTATGGCCGTCATAATCCACGGGGTGACCTTTGTCAACGTTTTTTTAAATCACTTCTGAGGCGCGGAGATAATCCCATTAGCGGGTTATACTCCCACACAAAGCCCGACTCACTGGTAGTGCAGTGAGGGCTAAACTGCCCTAATAAAGTTCATGTCATGTTTAAAAAAAAAATAACGATCGTGTTAGTTAATAAAAACGTATAGGTGTTTTCTGTATGATTTGTAGTCATTTTCAGAAACGCATACGAAAGATTTATCTTTAAAAAAACTAGATGTTAAATATTACTAAAGCAAAACTTCAAGAAAATGTTTCGAGCGTGATTCGAATATACACTCTAAGGCGTATTAAAATTTGCATAATAAGGGTATGGTTGAAATTTTTCAAGAATCACGTAAACATGACTCTAGAAAGCCATTCTGAAGACAAATGGAAGCAAGTAACAAAAAACTCAAACAAATTCTAAGTCACAAGGTTGAAATTGGAACATAGCTCTTGGGAAGCGGAACTCAGGTAAATTTACGACCCTGATAACTTTAGAGTCATCTTATTCCAATGGGTTAGAGTATTGCAATTTCAACCTTGTGATTTAGAAAAGACATTTGAAACAAAAACCTACTTGTATGCGTTTTTTTGACCTGCTTCCATTTGTCCCAATGTGAGCTTCTATACAGGAGTAAAGCAATGGCTTTGATTTTTTTTAAGGTGGAATACGGCTACCTTAAAAAATTTCAACTATAATTTCGATAGCCAAGTCGGTAAAGCACCTGTGCCTGCCCGGAGAGTCGTTAACGCTAATTTAGACGTGGCGTTGGCGCCAATTGGCAAAGGCAGCAATTGGATATGCCTATACATATTAGGGTGATTCTACAGGCGTTTCAACTGCCGTCAGTCCGCCTGTCATAAATATCAAAGCAATAGGCCGTGATATGCTTTAAAATCGATTAATTATGGTAAGAAGTACGGTTACAGTATCATTGTATGAAAGTTTGCAGCTTGGTGTAGCTCATACTTTCAATATTTTTGACAGCGGACTGATGGCGGTCAAAATACCTGTAGAATCACCCATTAGTGTGAGATGTGGGTTTAAATCCCACAGAAATTAAAATGCATATGGAACGGGTCTATTCACGTCGTACAAGCCGAATAACGCTCGACATAGTTCGAGTCGGTTTGCGATTCATCATCAGGAGCGCCGATGTTCGATTGGCCGACTTTCGACGTGTACGATGTGAGTAAACCCGTTTCATACGCTTTTTTAATACATATTGATTAAAACGTAGACGATTTTCACAAACTATTATAAAAAACCGGCCACGAGCATGTCGTGCCACGCTCAGTGTAGGGTTCCGTAGTTGCTCATCCTTCACAATAAACTGCTGTTTTAAGCCCGAGGTTTAAGTTAAGAAAGATTTTAAGCTCTATAAAAAGGTCGTAAACGCCCTAGAAACTGTAATCACTTATTACCTTCTGGAAGTCAACTTACGACCTTTTAAAGAAAATATATAAAATTTGGCGATAACTCAAAAACGGCTCGACCGATTTTGTTCAATATAGTTTTCATTGAAAGTACTTATAAGGCCTCATTAACATGAATTTTTCCGATTTTTTTTGACCCCGTGGTTGAAAAGTTAGAGGGGGGGACACATTTTTTTTTGTTTTTGGAGCGAATATTTACAAAACTGCTGACTTTATCAAAAAATAATGTTGGAAGATCCCTATTATTTTTAGAAGACCTATTCAACGACACCCCACACACCAGTGTAGAAAAGAAAAAAAAATCACCCCCACTTTAGGTGTTCGAGAGGTACCCGAAATTTTTTTTTTAATTTTATTTTACTGTTCTGTCGGCGTTATACATACACATACTCATACCAAATTTCAGCTTTCTAGTACTAATGATCACGGAGCTAAGCCGCGGACGGACGGACGGACGGACAGACGGACATGGCGAAACTATAAGGGTTCCTAGTTGACTACGGAACCCTAAAAACGAGACTTCAAGTTCGAAACGTCAATGTTATTTAATAAACACTTTTTGAGGTTATTAAATAATGCATTCTAATTATGTCAGGAATCCACAGATATTATACAATTTCTCGCTTTAGTGAAAACTTAGATTTTGTAGAGACTTTTCAGCTTTAACACAATTTTGTATCCTTGTGTAACCCTCCCTTGACATTGGTCCCCGATCGATTCGCGCTTAAAATGCCTGTTTTATGCCGTCGTCGCAACCTGATCAGATCACATGTGGATAACGTGTGAGCTGTCACGAACCTTAAACGGTTTTAGGGGTCCTTGATGATAATCCACGCATTGCCTTTACTTTCAATAGATTGATATATTAGAATACCAACAATTATTGGTATCCGTCTTTCTGAACCTTCAGAATGAAAATCAAAAACCGGTGATCGTTGAGTAGCTATTAGCTATTCAGGGAACTTCCAGGTTACGTCAAAAAGTAACATCTGTTGAATTCCCTGAAACATTCCATCGTAGTAAACAAGTCAACGTTTGGCTTCGGTTTAGCATGAAACATATAAAGTAACATACTCGTAAAAATAAAAAGGACATAAGAAATTCGACGACATTGTGCTTTATATACATGTATAAGGATTCCCTAAATATTTTATAAACGTAATTTTGAATGTACAGATTTACATTTAAGGTTCTTAGAAGCGTGAAAAGCCACGCTGCTAGTGTTCATAAGGACAGCATAGATACCATTAGAGTGATCAAGTTTACGGATAATTCTCCAATAGTCCAAGTATAATGAGGCCCAACAAAAAGGAAATAATTTATTGTAAGAACTTCTTCGGGTCGTTAGACACACAAGGGTTACCTGCATGCGGCCAACGCTGATGAGGAAAGAAGGCGTCTCTGGCAGCCAGACGAGTGACACCAGGAGCACAGTGGGAGGCGCTGCCATGTACAGTGACAGCGCATGCGCGGAGAGAACACCGCCTGCTACGAAGGCGAAGAGGACGCCGCAACTGAAATTATGGAAGCTCAAGAATTAAGAAATAGAAGAACTGTTAAAGACACCGTTTACTGCTCAATCATCTTGTAGCTACGTGATAAAGTCTGTGGGTGTACAGTGTACAGCACTGTGTCTTCGTTACCAGGAGCTAATAAGTCACCAGTTAGTTTACTCGGTAAAAAGAAGAGGCATAGCTGGCACACCTTTGATTAACAGCTTTGATCTTGAGCAGTGGATGCAGAAAGCGTGATATCGTTCGTGATAAAAATTATGTTTATCATGGGTCTATATGTACATAGATCGTTATCCAACGAAGAATTAATGTTGAAATGAGGTATAGATTTTCATAGGCGAAATGTATGCATATATGTACCACGAGAAAAGACGTTATAAGGTAGCACATCAGGTATCGGAGTCGGCATAAATATCAAACCGGTAATAAATTCGTGCAGTCAAGAGTCAAACTAATATCTACCAGGAGAGAAGAAATCATAAGGTGGCTTACCTCATAGCCAACGTCGGCATGGCCGCGAGTCCTTTGGTCTTCGGTGAAATCTCTGCGCAGTATAACGGGGCTAGTGCGAGCGCGCCGGCGCCCCCTGCGCCTGCGGCGACCCGAGCCGCCCATACGCCGCGTGGCCCGCACCATGCCGCCAGGGACCAGCTCAACTGCAAAGATAAAGAATAAGGGGATCGCAGAAACTGGTGGCCGAACCCAATATCATTGGCGCAACCAAAGCAACGTCTTCGCTGGATTGGCTACATTTTGAGACTGGAGAACGATCGAAAAGTCAAGAAAGCATATTTGGGTTGACCACTGTAGTTAGAAAGTGAACGTCCTATTGTCTTGTCCGTCGTATTACATACTATTGTCGCCCCAAGTATTGCTAGAAGGATATGGTTGGGGAATATTTGTGTGAATTGGCAGGAAGTGGCACAAGATAGGACAAGACGGCCTGCTGTTGTGTTGGAGGCCAAAACTCACATTGCTAAAGCGGTTAGTTTAGTTAGAGAGTGAAAAAGGATTTGTAGAAAGAAAATCTACATTGGAACTTCAACTTTTGTAATTAAAGTCTTAAGCGTTGGGAAAAGTCAAGGGACAAAGTAAATCCAATTTAAGGGAATTAGATTTACTTAGTACAAAAGCCCTAATGCAAGATATACAGCGCCCAAGCTTTCTTTTCTTTCGTATCAGCGAGAAAAGCAAATAATGGTGCCGTTGGTAATATAAACAGGCATGGTTAGGCTACCAGCCTGCCCTGACACTTGTCATCGTCTAGGGCGCCGGTAATGCCATTAGGCTTGGTAAGGCGGCGCGCCATGCACCTCCTGTCAACGCCTCCATGCCTAGTCCTCCGGTCTCCATCACGCTCACACTTAAGTCTAGCAATTTCCTCAAACTAGATCTACTCACAATGAAACTGAAGCAGATACATAAAGCTCCAGCCTTTCTCCCCTTAGCATCAGCGAGGAATGCGAAGAAGGGAGCCGCCGGTAATGCCACCAGGCAGGGTAACGCGGCGAGCCAGGCACCTCCTGTCAACGCCTCCCGCCCTAGTACTCCAGAGACCCAGCCGGTGCTGCAGCCGTGTGTGAAGCATGATAGGTTAACTGTGGAGAGAGTAGAACATGTAATTCTAGTAGTTGCCCGTTATCTCGATTGTGTTACAATACGATTAAAATCAGTTAACGATTCGGTTTTTCTCGGGTATCATCGCCTCAATCCGGAGACGGAAATGACACGAAATACATTAGACATTACCGCGATTTCTTTTAAGTAGCATTCAATTTGAAGTATCGTAAACGCAATGTATAGCACCTGCCAAGATGACATTACTAACCGGTAGACCTAAGAAATTTATTATGCTGAAGCGACATGAATTTGAGCATTAAATTTTTTATAAAAGCTATACTTGTACACAATATATAAAAAAATACATATATAAGTCAATATTTTACTGTTTGATGTAAGAAACTATGTATCATTGACGTCAAACTGTTTTTAATTCAATTCAATTAAAAAAAAATGGCTACTGTCCATTGGAACAATTCTGCCAGTGTCAAGGTTGTAAGAACGTTGTACGGTGAGTTGAGTTTTTATTGACACTAAGAAGGCAGACTGTCAAAATAGTCAATTATTTTTCTTATCTATACTATTATAAAATCCTAAATTTGTATTGAAAATAAATTTTCTATGGAGGGAGGTCATGATTTCAGGAAAAATCTCGATAGCGTGATGCAGCCGGATAGTTGTTTTGTATGGACACGCTTCGCCGTGCCAACCTGGCGCCATCTGTTTTCAAAAAAACCGTTGTCCTCGCATCACGCCGAAACGGCTGGATAAAAAGTTACCAATTTTGGTACAGGAATAGCTGAACATCCAAAGATGGTTATAGGATACTTTTTATTATGATTAATATTTATCTCTGAAAACATAAATTCCATGAAATATTTTCCTTACAATGTGTAACCTTATAATGACAGCGTTTGTGATTTTGAATTTAGAACGACGCGACCCCCGCGTGGCTCTTACGTGTACAAAAACTAAAAAGTATGAATTCGACAATAATACCTCCGCGCGGCCCACCGGTATTAACAATAAGGTTAAGGTTGTTTGAGGCGTTGAGTTACGGAAACCGTGTTAGTTAGATAGGAAAGATGGCGCCAATTATCGACCAACACAGACGAAAATATGAGTGCAATGTTCGTTGTAAATTGTCTCATGCTCAAAAAAAAACATACATTTCTTTAAAAACACAATTTGCGACAATAGGAACTAATGCTCTTTTATTGAATATGCAATTATATTCTTCTGTAGTTTGTAAGTATTGACCATAAAAAAGCCCGGAGACGCAATAAAGAATGTTAATGAATAAAACAGATTTTTTAATGCTATTTTATAGAGTGTAATTGAAATAAAAGTATTTCAAATCAATTTAAGTAAATTAAATACATTTCTAAATATGTTTTGCCAACCAACATTTAGAACATTAGGCGCAAATTTTGGTATCGTTTGTGTTAGGCCTAAAGTACTAATAAGGTAGCGAAATGTATAATAAACGAAAAATATACGATGTATTTAGCCACAATTTTGCATCTATGTAGTTTTTTTATATATAAAATCTATTCAAAGTAATAAATATCAGTCATTCTTTATTTTTAACGGTGTGTTGAGATTTTGTTCTTTTCCGCTAGATGGCGTTGTTACTTTGGCAAAATCTCCATACTAACGGCTGCATCGCGCTGTTAAGATTTTTCCTGAGTTAATAACACCAGCTCCATACATGTTGGCGCTATTGATGGGTCTCCTCGACACCGAGGCCAAGGATTCACGCACGTCGTTGCTTGCCTGTGGCCACGATTCGCCACAAGCTAGGGTGTAGCTGTGATGGGTTAACCTGGACTTCCAGAATGACTATCGAAGTTGTTGAATATTGATCGCATACCTAATATAAGCAGCAGTGTATCAGTTATTGAGAGCTGCTGCTCGACAAAGTATGCATTTTGTATGAAAAACAACCATGATTCGAGACAAGACAAAATTATTAAATTTACGATGTAGAAAGGATTTCACCTAGCCGGGATTTGAACCCAGAACCTACTGAAATAATAACCGTGTCATCTCATGCGTTTTCCTTTGCTTCCTTATTCATTATACCACGGATAACAAAACACGGGCCTCACGCCATCACGTATCCGTTCAGTGGTGCTGTCGCCATTATTGACGTACGCTCGATTGAGTTAAGTTGGCACCTGAATCTTATGGCGTTACTTGGGAAATTATTATGACAGGTTATATTATTATATTAGTATTAGTACCATTGTAGACGAAAATAATTTATTGTCATCTTAATAGATGTCATTAATATATGTTCAGGTAGGACTATGAGCTAATTATTTTTCAAGGTGCTTTGAATAGTTATCTACAATAAACAATAAATATTCAAAACGATTTATAAACATAAGTCTAGCCTCAATTTAAACTAAACCAAGATGATGTTCACAAGCGTAGCACCGAAGGTGCGGAGCGTTCTAGGAAAGTCGCCCACCCACTAATTTAAGTAGTAACTTAATGCGAGGCCGTAGGCCGAGCTCTACGTAGCACCGAAGGTGCAGAGCGTCCCAGGGATGCCGCTCACACATTTAAGCTTATATTAAGTGTGTGGGCGGCCTCGCATTAAGTTTTTTAAATCTACAATAGACAATAAATATTAAAAACGATCTTTTAAACATACCTAAGTCTTGACTCAATCTTAATTAAACCAAGATGATGTTCACAAGCGAAGCACCGAAGTTGCGGAGCGTTCTAGGGAAGTCGCCCACCCACTAATATAAGTAGTAACTTAATGCGAGGCCGTAGGCCGAGCTCCACGTAGCACCGAAGGTGCAGAGCGTCCCAGGGAAGCCACTCACACACTTCAACTTATATTAAGTAGGTGGACGGCTTCGCATTAAGTTATTTAAATCTACAATAAATATTCAAAACAATTTTTTAAACATAAGTCTTGCCTTCATTTTAATTAAACCAAGATCATGTTCACAAGCGTAGCACCGCAGGTGCGGAGCGTCCTAGGGAAGGCGCCCACCCACTAATATAAGAAGTAACTTAATGCGAGGCCGTAGGCCGAGCTTCACATAGCACCGAAGGTGCAGAGCGTCCCAGAAAAGCCGCTCATACAATTTTTTCGGCCTCGCATGACGTTACTTCAACTTATATTAAGTGGGTGGGCGGCTTCTTTGCGACGCTCCGCACCTTCGGTGCTACGCGGAGCTCGGCCTGCGGCCTCGCATTAAGTTACTTCAACTTATATTAAGTGGGTGGGCGGCTTACTTGGGACGCTCCGCACCTGCGGTGCTACGCGGAGCTCGGCCTGCGGCCTCGCATTAAGTTACTTCAACTTATATTAAGTGGGTGGGCGGCTTCCTTGGGACGCTCCGCACCTACGGTGCTACGCGGAGCTCGGCCTTCGGCCTCGCATTAAGTTACTTCAACTTATATTAAGTGGGTGACGGCTTCTTTGCGACGCTCCGCACCTTCGGTGCTACGCGGAGCTCAGCCTGCGGCCTCACATTAAGTTACTTAAACTTATATTAAGTGGGTGGGCGGCTTTCTTGGGACGCTCCGCACCTACGGTGCTACGCGGAGCTCGGCCTTCGGCCTCGCATTAAGTTACTTAGATTTATATTAAGTGGGTGGGCGGCTTTTCGGGACGCTCCGCACCTACGGTGCTTCGCGGAGCTCGGCCTTCAGCCTCGCATTAAGTTACCTAAACTTATATTAAGTGGGTGGGCGGCTTTCTTGGGACGCTCCGCACCTACGGTGCTACGCGGAGCTCGGCCTTCGGCCTCGCATTAAGTTACTTCGATTTATATTAAGTGGGTGGGCGGCTTTTTGGGACGCTCCGCACCTACGGTGCTACGCGGAGCTCGGCCTTCGGCCTCGCATTAAGTTACTTCAACTTATATTAAGTGGGTGGCGGCTTCTTTGCGACGCTCCGCACCTTCGGTGCTACAAGGAGCTCGGCCTGCGGCCTCGCATTAAGTTACTTCAACTTATATTAAGTGGGTGGGCGGCTTTCTTGGGACGCTCCGCACCTGCGGTGCTACGCGGAGCTCGGCCTGCGGCCTCGCATTAAGTTACTTCAACTTATATTAAGTGGGTGGGCGGCTTCCTTGGGACGCTCCGCACCTACGGTGCTACGCGGAGCTCGGCCTGCGGCCTCGCATTAAGTTACTTCAACTTATATTAAGTGGGTGGGTGGCTTCCTTGGGACGCTCCGCACCTACGGTGCTACGCGGAGCTCGGCCTTCGGCCTCGCATTAAGTTACTTCAACTTATATTAAGTGGGTGGCGGCTTCTTTGCGACGCTCCGCACCTTCAGTGCTACGCGGAGCTCGGCCTGCGGCCTCGCATTAAGTTACTTCAACTTATATTAAGTGGGTGGGCGGCTTCCTTGGGACGCTCCGCACCTACGGTGCTACGCGGAGCTCGGCCTTCGGCCTCGCATTAAGTTACTTTAACTTATATTAAGTGGGTGGTCGGCTTTCTTGGGACGCTCCGCACCTACGGTGCTTCGCGGAGCTCGGCCTTCGGCCTCGCATTGACTTACTTCAACTTACATTAAATGGGTGGGCGGCTTTCTTGAGACGCTCCGCACCTGCGGTGCTACGCGGAGCTCGGCCTTCGGCCTCGCATTAAGTAATTTCGACTTAAATTAAGTGGGTGGGCGGCTTCCTTAGGACGCTCCGCACCTTCGGTGCTACGTGGAGCTCGGCCTTTGGCCTCGCAATAAGTGTAATAAACGTACGATATTGTGTTTACGCGTGCGAAGCCGCGGGCAAAAGCTAGTTTCTTATATTTAACTAGATTATTCAATTCGATTAAATCAGATATTCAATAAAATAAACAAGGAATCACGTTTATTGTTAAAAAATATAACAATATCTAATTAATAAGGTGTTGTCATTTTTTAATAAATAGAATCATCTTAACATTTGGTGGCAAAAACATTGACCCGAACAGCTTAAAAAAATAAATTTGTTTTTTTTATTAAATTTGAAATAAATTTGTTTTTATATGAATATATAAGTTGAACATTTGTATTATTTCCTTGGATTTATTTGAGAAAAGCACTATACAAGCCTCGGCGCGAACAGGGATTATCGGCCTCGTATCTCTAGATGGCCTCGTTATCACTCGGCCATCTATTACTACTCGGCCAATAATTCCCTATTTCGCGGCCTCTGCAGTAATGTACTATTGTAGCTCAAAACTAACACAACCTTTATATTGAAACTAGCTTTTGCCCGCGGCTTCGCACGCGTAAACACAATATCGTACGTTTATTACACTTATTGCGAGGCCAAAGGCCGAGCTCCACGTAGCACCGAAGGTGCGGAGCGTCCTAAGGAAGCCGCCCACCCACTTAATTTAAGTCGAAATTACTTAATGCGAGGCCGAAGGCCGAGCTCCGCGTAGCACCGCAGGTGCGGAGCGTCTCAAGAAAGCCGCCCACCCATTTAATGTAAGTTGAAGTAAGTCAATGCGAGGCCGAAGGCCGAGCTCCGCGAAGCACCGTAGGTGCGGAGCGTCCCAAGAAAGCCGACCACCCACTTAATATAAGTTAAAGTAACTTAATGCGAGGCCGAAGGCCGAGCTCCGCGTAGCACCGTAGGTGCGGAGCGTCCCAAGGAAGCCGCCCACCCACTTAATATAAGTTGAAGTAACTTAATGCGAGGCCGCAGGCCGAGCTCCGCGTAGCACTGAAGGTGCGGAGCGTCGCAAAGAAGCCGCCACCCACTTAATATAAGTTGAAGTAACTTAATGCGAGGACGAAGGCCGAGCTCCGCGTAGCACCGTAGGTGCGGAGCGTCCCAAGGAAGCCACCCACCCACTTAATATAAGTTGAAGTAACTTAATGCGAGGCCGCAGGCCGAGCTCCGCGAAGCACCGTAGGTGCGGAGCGACCCGAAAAGCCGCCCACCCACTTAATATAAATCGAAGTAACTTAATGCGAGGCCGAAGGCCGAGCTCCGCGTAGCACCGTAGGTGCGGAGCGTCCCAAGAAAGCCGCCCACCCACTTAATATAAGTTTAAGTAACTTAATGTGAGGCCGCAGGCCGAGCTCCGCGTAGCACCGAAGGTGCGGAGCGTCGCAAAGAAGCCGCCACCCACTTAATATAAGTTGAAGTAACTTAATGCGAGGCCGAAGGCCGAGCTCCGCGTAGCACCGTAGGTGCGGAGCGTCCCAAGGAAGCCGCCCACCCACTTAATATAAGTTGAAGTAACTTAATGCGAGGCCGCAGGCCGAGCTCCGCGTAGCACCGCAGGTGCGGAGCGTCCCAAGTAAGCCGCCCACCCACTTAATATAAGTTGAAGTAACTTAATGCGAGGCCGCAGGCCGAGCTCCGCGTAGCACCGAAGGTGCGGAGCGTCGCAAAGAAGCCGCCCACCCACTTAATATAAGTTGAAGTAACGTCATGCGAGGCCGAAAAAATTGTATGAGCGGCTTTTCTGGGACGCTCTGCACCTTCGGTGCTATGTGAAGCTCGGCCTACGGCCTCGCATTAAGTTACTTCTTATATTAGTGGGTGGGCGCCTTCCCTAGGACGCTCCGCACCTGCGGTGCTACGCTTGTGAACATGATCTTGGTTTAATTAAAATGAAGGCAAGACTTATGTTTAAAAAATTGTTTTGAATATTTATTGTAGATTTAAATAACTTAATGCGAAGCCGTCCACCTACTTAATATAAGTTGAAGTGTGTGAGTGGCTTCCCTGGGACGCTCTGCACCTTCGGTGCTACGTGGAGCTCGGCCTACGGCCTCGCATTAAGTTACTACTTATATTAGTGGGTGGGCGACTTCCCTAGAACGCTCCGCAACTTCGGTGCTTCGCTTGTGAACATCATCTTGGTTTAATTAAGATTGAGTCAAGACTTAGGTATGTTTAAAAGATCGTTTTTAATATTTATTGTCTATTGTAGATTTAAAAAACTTAATGCGAGGCCGCCCACACACTTAATATAAGCTTAAATGTGTGAGCGGCATCCCTGGGACGCTCTGCACCTTCGGTGCTACGTAGAGCTCGGCCTACGGCCTCGCATTAAGTTACTACTTAAATTAGTGGGTGGGCGACTTTCCTAGAACGCTCCGCACCTTCGGTGCTACGCTTGTGAACATCATCTTGGTTTAGTTTAAATTGAGGCTAGACTTATGTTTATAAATCGTTTTGAATATTTATTGTTTATTGTAGATAACTATTCAAAGCACCTTGAAAAATAATTAGCTCATAGTCCTACCTGAACATATATTAATGACATCTATTAAGATGACAATAAATTATTTTCGTCTACAATGGTACTAATACTAATATAATAATATAACCTGTCATAATAATTTCCCAAGTAACGCCATAAGATTCAGGTGCCAACTTAACTCAATCGAGCGTACGTCAATAATGGCGACAGCACCACTGAACGGATACGTGATGGCGTGAGGCCCGTGTTTTGTTATCCGTGGTATAATGAATAAGGAAGCAAAGGAAAACGCATGAGATGACACGGTTATTATTTCAGTAGGTTCTGGGTTCAAATCCCGGCTAGGTGAAATCCTTTCTACATCGTAAATTTAATAATTTTGTCTTGTCTCGAATCATGGTTGTTTTTCATACAAAATGCATACTTTGTCGAGCAGCAGCTCTCAATAACTGATACACTGCTGCTTATATTAGGTATGCGATCAATATTCAACAACTTCGATAGTCATTCTGGAAGTCCAGGTTAACCCATCACAGCTACACCCTAGCTTGTGGCGAATCGTGGCCACAGGCAAGCAACGACGTGCGTGAATCCTTGGCCTCGGTGTCGAGGAGACCCATCAATAGCGCCAACATGTATGGAGCTGGTGTTATTAACTCAGGAAAAATCTTAACAGCGCGATGCAGCCGTTAGTATGGAGATTTTGCCAAAGTAACAACGCCATCTAGCGGAAAAGAACAAAATCTCAACACACCGTTAAAAATAAAGAATGACTGATATTTATTACTTTGAATAGATTTTATATATAAAAAAACTACATAGATGCAAAATTGTGGCTAAATACATCGTATATTTTTCGTTTATTATACATTTCGCTACCTTATTAGTACTTTAGGCCTAACACAAACGATACCAAAATTTGCGCCTAATGTTCTAAATGTTGGTTGGTAAAACATATTTAGAAATGTATTTAATTTACTTAAATTGATTTGAAATACTTTTATTTCAATTACACTCTATAAAATAGCATTAAAAAATCTGTTTTATTCATTAACATTCTTTATTGCGTCTCCGGGCTTTTTTATGGTCAATACTTACAAACTACAGAAGAATATAATTGCATATTCAATAAAAGAGCATTAGTTCCTATTGTCGCAAATTGTGTTTTTAAAGAAATGTATGTTTTTTTTTGAGCATGAGACAATTTACAACGAACATTGCACTCATATTTTCGTCTGTGTTGGTCGATAATTGGCGCCATCTTTCCTATCTAACTAACACGGTTTCCGTAACTCAACGCCTCAAACAACCTTAACCTTATTGTTAATACCGGTGGGCCGCGCGGAGGTATTATTGTCGAATTCATACTTTTTAGTTTTTGTACACGTAAGAGCCACGCGGGGGTCGCGTCGTTCTAAATTCAAAATCACAAACGCTGTCATTATAAGGTTACACATTGTA
The DNA here is from genome assembly GCA_932273695.1 of Apotomis betuletana. Taxonomy (NCBI): domain Eukaryota; kingdom Metazoa; phylum Arthropoda; class Insecta; order Lepidoptera; family Tortricidae; genus Apotomis; species Apotomis betuletana. Next base: position 6,438,521 of record OW026318.1, on the reverse strand, counting down.
AGGAAAATATTTCATGGAATTTATGTTTTCAGAGATAAATATTAATCATAATAAAAAGTATCCTATAACCATCTTTGGATGTTCAGCTATTCCTGTACCAAAATTGGTAACTTTTTATCCAGCCGTTTCGGCGTGATGCGAGGACAACGGTTTTTTTGAAAACAGATGGCGCCAGGTTGGCACGGCGAAGCGTGTCCATACAAAACAACTATCCGGCTGCATCACGCTATCGAGATTTTTCCTGAAATCATGACCTCCCTCCATAGAAAATTTATTTTCAATACAAATTTAGGATTTTATAATAGTATAGATAAAACGTAAATATACATGCACAAACTAAGTTTTTTTTTATTGGCGGTATGCCATAGATTATCAATAAAAGAAATAAACCCCACTGAAACAAAAGACAATCTCTTTGTTGGCTACGGCCAATAATGTTGTATGAAATTCCTTTATATCGTTCTAATTTGAAATTAGAACGAATCTTCAACAATTGCTATACAAAGACGTATTTCGCGTTCTATTACCACGATCATAAGAACGACATTTCCTTGGATGTTTGAGAAAAGGAGGTTTTGTTGCTCATATCGTTCTTGTATTGTATTCAATAAGACAACGAGTAATATAATTTTTTTTTCTCAAACATGCAATGAAATATTGTCTTTGTGTTCCTTATAATAGGCTCGGAAGTATCGGTTTTTGGGCGCAGCAACTCGAGAGGACTGTAAAGGGATTTCATACTGCTTTTCAGGCCTAGGCCTGCAAAGTAATTTTTTTTTGGTTTCAACAACAAGGTCATTCACACAGCTGGCTGGTTTGACAAAAAGCAGGTTTTGTTTTTAAAGGTTGATTGTTAGACACTTGTGGAAAATAAAATTCAAGACGGCGACTTTTTTTTTTCAAAATTTCAAATTGGTGCTAGGCGGCTAAAATTCGGTATCGGGGGGCTCTCGGGGCTCAAAAATATGAATCTGAAATCTTGTCCGAAAATTCGGTCAAATTCGGAAAATCGAAAAAAAAAAACGATTTGTATGGAGAAAATTTCAAATTGGTCCTAAGAGGCTGAAATTCGGTATCCGGGGGTTTTTGGGGCTCCTGAGTCAGAATCTGAAATCGGATTTTTTAAATTCGGTCAAATTCGGTATCGGGGGGCTCTCGGGGCTCAAAAATATGAATCTGAAATCTTGTCCGAAAATTCGGTCAAATTCGGAAAATATCGAAAAAAAAAACGATTTGTATGGAGAAAATTTTAAATTGGTCCGAGGCGGCTGAAATTCGGTATCCGGGGGTTTTTGGGGCTCTTGAGTCAGTCTGAAATCGGATTTTTAAAATTCGGTCAAATTCGGATTCGGGGGCTATTAAATATATGAATCGGGAATATTAAAAATATGAATCTGAAATCTTGTCCGAAAATTCGGTCAAATTCGGAAAATGTGGAAAAAAAACGATTTGTATGGAGAAAATTTCAAATTGGTCCTAGGAGGCTGAAATTCGGTATCCGGGGGTTTTTGGGGCTCCTGAGTCAGAATCTGAAATCGGATTTTTTAAATTCGGTCAAATTCGGTATCGGGGGGCTCTCGGGGCTCAAAAATATGAATCTGAAATCTTGTCCGAAAATTCGGTCAAATTCGGAAAATATCGAAACAAAAAAAACGATTTGTATGGAGAAAATTTCAAATTGGTCTTAGGAGGCTGAAATTCGGTATCCGGGGGTTTTTGGGGCTCCTGAGTCAGAATCAGAAATCGGATTTTTAAAATTCGGTCAAATTCGGAAAATATCGGACAAACAATATTAAGTGTTATTCTTTGAAGTATATTTTTTTATTTCATTGTATGTTTGAGAAAAGCACTATATATGCCTCGTCGTGAAAACGGATTCCCGGCCTCGTATCACTATCCGGACTCGCTCGCACGCACGCTCGGCCGTATATACCTACTTGGCCGGAAATCCTCATTTTCCCGGCCTCTGATGTAATGTACTATTTTTTTTTTAAATCTTTATTTAAGAGCTTTGTCACTGAGTGACTATGTCGCTCCGTTATTAAAAGGCATTACAATTTGACTACATCTAACTTATTCTATTAACAATCGCTTTTCGAACTAACTGCAACAGTGCCGCGGCAGCGTCCGACAGCGGCGCTGCTAGGACACTATTGCAGCCACCGACTTCAAACAATATATTACAATTACTGGTGAAAACCAGTTGTTGCCGGAAAGCCTCGTTCCTGACACATTCCATTATAACGTGGTACACATCTTCAGGCACGTCGCATTCATCACAATTTGGAGAAGGAACTTTACCCATCAGAAATCCGAATTTGTTCAACGGAATATGTCCGGAGCGAAGTCTCAACAATAAAACTATATCGCGTCTGCTTAAACTACAATCAATCCAAGGAGTAATCAAGGGTTCCGGTTGAATCGTCTTATACCAGATGCCTTTTTGTTTTGATCTCTCGTCAAAATATTCTTTCCACAGATTATATGTATGACGTTTGACTAAAGTTATACAATCTGAGTAAAAAGGTAACATATTACGTTCTACCCCATCGTGACAAGCCTGCCTTGCTAAAGTGTCCGCTATTTCATTCCCACGTATGCCCACGTGAGACGGGATCCATTGAAGGATTACTATCTTGCCAACCGATTGTATTTGATCGATAAGTTTCAATATGTCATAGGCTACCGGGAGACCTCGGATATTCGACGTACATCGAGCCACGTGTTGAAGCGCACTTTTAGAGTCCGACAATATTATAAATTTACTATGACCCAGAGATTTAATGTAGGATAACGCTTCGACTATGGCAATAAGCTCAGCATGCATGATAGAAATGTTACAAGTGATATTTACTTTAACCGAGGTTTCCGACTGTGGGTCATAAAATGCAGCCCCTAAAGATTGACGTTCTTTAGAACCATCAGTATATATACAATAGAAATCGGAAAAATGTACTCTCAATAAATTGTAAACTTTATCTCTTAATATACTAGTATTATTATAGAAACGTTTAGCTTTAGTCATTTCTGCGACGTTCAGTTTAATGACATTAGATAAATCAAAATTGTTAACCCAGTGGTGCAAAGTAAACATTTCAAGAATGTTACTACGATACATAGGAATTGAATGGTAAGTGTTATGAGTTACAAGTAATAACGGTTTTTTCTTTCTTGATATATTTTGGGAATTATTCAGTTGTTCCAGAGATTTTATAGTAGTGTTATTTTCAAATGATTTAGACCTGAACCAAAACTTGGATGACAAATAAACACGGCGCATATGCAAGGGATGGACACAAAGCTCGCATTCCATCACGTGTGTCGGAGTTGACTTAATAAATCCACCGATAGCTCTAAGGACCTGATTCTGTATTTTATCAAGTTTACACATGTGGGACTGACTACTGTCATCGTACAGAAAGGACGCGTAATCTATTCTACTCCTAATTATCGCGATGTATAGTCGTCTTAAGTGTTTAGGATGGACACCCCAGCCTGGCCCGGTTAATACCTTTAGAATGTTACAATATTTTTGAATTTTTTGAATTAGTTCGTTAATGTGTTTTCCCCACCTGAGAGAGCAATCCAACCACAATCCCAGATACTTTACACAGTCAACTACCTCTAGGTTGGTATTATTTATTTTAATGTTAACAAGTTTTCTATTAATACCTTTTTTAAAAATACATAATTTAGTTTTAGCTATAGATATTTGAGTAATATAATTAAAGGTCATATCTGTAAATTGATAACTTTATGTGAGAAATGAGGGATTCACGACAATTACCGAGGTTGGCCGAATCGTTAACTGATTTTAATCATGTAAGCTTTTTAGCGTAGTCGAATAAAAAGTATTCTATAACCATCTTTGGATGTCTAAGTATACCCGTGCCAAAATTGGTTCAAAATCCGTCCAGCCAGCCAGTGTTGGCGTGGTGAGAGTACAAAGACTGATTTATCATCATATACCAATAGACACCGATGGACAGAGTTCTCCACAAATATGGGTCTTACGCCGCCTTCATCCAGGGAATCCTAGTTCAGGCGCGTGTAATTTTTTGCCAAGTAGAATGTCTTAGGCTATAATTATTATTACTGTAAAATAAGTTATTTTTCAATAAATATCTTATCTTATTCAATTTCTGCCCGCGATCCTAACCAGGTCGTCGGTCCACCTTGTTGGGGCCCCACCACGCTGCGTCTTCCAGTCCGCGGTCGCCACTCAAGAACCTGTCTACCCCAACACCCATTGGTTCTACGAGCAATGTGACTCACCCGCGACTGTCTGAGCCATATATACAAACTTGGTTTTTAGATGGCGCCGAACTGGCATGGCGCCATATAAAACAAAAGGCAATGCTGCATCGTGCTATTAAGATTTTTCCAGAAATCATGACCCCTCCTACAAAACTGATTCTCAATAAAAATCTAGAATGTTGTAATAGTAAAGATATTGCTACCATTTGCTTGTAGTTAACACATTTCATTTGTAAGTGAGACACAAGTTTCCGTGGTTTCACAGCAGCTATAGAAGTATCTAGACTTAATGTACATGACTTATGCTAGAAGTTGGACGTTGGATGCAGTGTAGAAACCACAAGCTTTTGTTTCTGCGAACTAATGCTACCGACTTAAATGTTATACAGAATTTGTGAAACGACCGCTTTAAACGTGTAACGACTTGATAATGTCCGTCGTATTCAGTAACTTAGCAAGAAACTCGTCTTTTCTATATTATTTAATTTGTCCGTGGTCTAGTAAGTAGGTTAGCAATTAATAGTAATGAGGGTCTTCTGATATCAAAAACACCAGTCAAAAGCAGGACGTATGTACTATGGGCAGCACAAATGCATGGCCCATTTGTGAATGACTTCAATCGTAAATGGGCCATGCAATTCTGCAGCTCATTGTACGTAGGTAACCTACTTGTGCACGTAGACACACACAATGATTTATTTAATGTAAGCTAATAAATAAATCCGCATGAGTACAATTCAATTACTACTACGGGTTCGAATCCCGGCCATGTAGAGTTGCAAAGTGACGGACACTTTCAAAATGTCCGTGCGACATTTGTCAATTTGTCCGTCACAATCGACATTTACCTGACAAAAATGGACATCTAAAGACACAAACGACATTTATAAACTGTAGTTAGCCGGACATTATAAATTAAATTATCCAAATAAATGATCGATAAATACTAAACAAAATAAAGAAAAATACATTCAGTATTCATGAAGCTACTCGTCTATGGATTCAAATTGTATGGATTCTTCATTAAACTCTAAAGAATCAAAGCAGTTGTCGCCGGAGCGGTTCGAGTCTGATCTAGACATGTGCGCCGACGGGTTTTATACCACGCTGCCGGCGCCAATAAAATTATCGGCGTAACCCATAATTCAATGCGTATTTTTATCAGTATCTCAAATATTTGGCCTCGTGTGCTAGGGCTTAACAGTTACATAAGTTAGTTGAAATATTGATATATATATCCACTCAATTGCTTCGAATTTTGAGTTGGACTCTATTTGTATAATAAAATAAGAGCGGTGACAGGTAGCCGTAGTTACCAAAAGCAATTGAGTGGTTATGGGACATGCAGTTGCAACTTCATGCATTGAACACCTGTGCTAGATCAGCACCACAGGTGCTAGTATTAAAAAAACTATATCATCAACGCGGATTTGTATTACTGTAAACATAAATAAAATAAATAAATAAATATCGGACAACCTCACACAAATCGATCTAGTCCCAAATTAAGCTCAAGAAGGCTTGTGTTATGGGTACTAGACGACGATATACGTACTTATATAGATAAATAAATACTTAAATACATAGAACAACCATGACCAATTTAAGAAAGTGAAGGACTTAGCACTGTGGACCGTATATGAATGTGAACGCGTTAGAAAAGTAATAAAATGGGAATGTTGACGAATCAGGAGACTGAACCATTATTGTAATGAAAACATGTTAAATTAAAAGGTGACGAAACGACAACAAAAGCAAACTTTTTAAAAGTAAGAGCACATTTGTCTCTGTAGGGTCAAATCGGACTAACTTAAGTTGACCCCATTCTGAAAATTCTTTTGTGAAAGTCTCAACTTCAGACACAAGTTTGTTTCGGATCTCAATGACGTTTTCCCGAGAGATATCACCACAATCAGTCATACTATCATCTGCATAACTGTGAATGGTGCAGATTTGCAGCTTATCATTAATATGCAGAAAGAATAGCGTCGGCGTTCAATGTTCATGTATCACACAGCCTTGAGACTAGCATTCACAGACATGGAGTCTGAACATGCAACGTCAACTAAAACCTTTATGCTTCTGTCTACTAGAAAGATACTAACTGATCCATATTATTTCTCGGAAAGCCAATAGGATGGATTCTTCGAAAGAAGTGCTTTCTACCAAACCTGATAGAATGCGTATATGTTGCTTTATCCAAAGTAACGGTCAACCCTTTGCCTCGATCGCTTGTACCCAACGATATATCAGGTAAACGTGAAGATCTCCAGCCGAGTAGTCCCTATGCCTATTCTTTCTGCTTCTATTATTTCTCTTTCAAATCTTCTCAAAAAAACCTGTCATTCCCATCCTCATGGAAGGTTGCGTGTGTCCATCTCGTTACGAAGAATGGATGATCACATCATCTAACTTAGTTGGCTGATCGAGATGATCGCACGTGTGGCGAACAGGCACTAATGTTTCTAGTTCTAGTATTAATTTGTACCTGGTCTGGTGTGATCTCGGTTACTTCATAGAGCTGACTCCGCTTGGATCGCACATCTGATACAGGATCCTTTAGATTTACCAGTTGTGTCTATTTTTATGCGGAATACTACTAACAACTTCATAGATTTTCAAAAAGTGCAGTAAATGTATTCAATACAATACAGCTATACATTTTAGCCCAAAATACTTTTGAAAACTGTCTACATATTCTTAATCAATTAAATATCAATTCTTTATGAAATCAAAAGGCACAAAAATAAATCTCCGAAATATTATATTAGTAGTCTAGTCATAGAATTTCTTCAATTCACGCCATGAAGATTTACGCTGACCGAATCCGGGGGTGACGGCGTGGCGGCACGGCGCACAGCTCTACTTTTGTTACCTTCAAAACGTAAAAAACAATCTTGTTTCTGTATCCTAGGTACGTCAATCGGCATAAACGGAACTCTTATAGGAACACCATTTCAGTTGGTATGTCCATCTGTCAATACCTTTTTCTCAGGAATCCGTGAAGGCATCAAGCTCTAATTAGTAATTGATATAAAATCAGGCCTGCTGGCCTACCCCTTGGAGCCGTGAAAAAATCAAACTTCGAAGTAAACGCAATCAAAAAAATACGTGAGTTTATGTTGCTCGCCAACGTCAGGCGAGGGAATCGAAAATGTAAATGTATAATGTTTGTGAGTACAAACTTACTTGCAGTCGGTAAACTAACCCCGACTTATGTCGATATATGGAGACAACTGTTTTCCAACGACAAGATTATCGTTTAAAATATTTGCGATAAAAAGTCCGACTCGCACTTGACGGATTTTTTTCTAAGTTGTTAAGCAGCTGTGATGTCACAAACAAAGAATCAATGATCATCAATTCATCATCATTGATTATTTGTATAAAAATGTAAAAACATTTAAAAAAAAATATATGTCCATTATTACTGTAAATGTCGAAAATGTCCAGACATTTATCGAAAAGTTATGAGATATAGATATCTTTTAAAGCCCAGTCAGGTATTTAAGTAGAAATCGATGATCATTTGACTAAAACTGGAAAAAATATTTCATAAAATAAATGTCAATTGTGTCAATATTTGTCGAAAATGTCCGGACATTTATCGAAAATGTCGGGCATTTATTGAAAATGACGGACACTTTGCAACACTACGGCCATGGCAAATATTTGTGTACTCGAATATTTGTACTTGTGTCATGGTTGTTCTATGTATTTAAGTATACATATATATATCTATATAAGTATGTATATCGTCGTCTAGTCCCCATAACACAAGCCTTTATGAGCTTAATTTGGGACTAGATCGATTTGTGTGAGGTTGTCTGATATTTATTTTATCTACTACGTACGTTAAATTTTCACTGGGTAAGGCATCGGCTACAAATGAAATGAAAACTTTTACGTAACCGTATAGGTAAAACGTAGGTGTGCCGGAGACAGACATACAGACAACAATGCGATGTTACAGGTCTTTCATTATCTCCGACATAAGCACGGGACCATGATATACGATGTCCAACTGTTTTTAGGGTTCCGTACCTCAAAAGGAAAAAACGGAACCCTTATAGGATCACTTTGTTGTCCGTCTGTCCGTCTGTCAAGACCCTTTTTCTCAGGAACGCGTGGAGGTATGAAGCTGAAATTTATATCAATTACTCAGGTCTACTGTCCCTTGAAGCTGTGAAAAAATCAAACTTCTAAGCCAACGCAATCAAAAGATACAGCCGTTTATGCCGCAAATTTTCGACACTTGCAAGGGAATCAAAACCTACAGGGTGCTTCCCGTGAACTCAGAATCTTGAAATTTGGTACGAAGCAACGTCTTATAGCATAGATAAAGGAATAATTACGAAAACCATAATTTTTTTTTTAATACCTAACTTTGCACCTAATTTATATGGGGCGCTATACATACCAGGTGCAAACTTAACTTAACCACTTAGGGATGGAAAGTGTTTGTACGGAACCCTCGGTGCGCGAGTCCGACTCGCACTTGGCCGGTTTTTTTTTCTGTAGTCAAATTGTGAACTCGTCACTGAATTGCTGAATTAACCAAGATAGGATATGTGCAAAATTACAAAGTGAATTTGCACAGTCAAGTTATAATACTATGTAGCACTGGCCGTGATCCAATGATTATTAAATTACTTGACAATTATTTGACAAAGTTTTCACAACACTAAGCCATCTTTCACCAAAGGTGTGCTAATTAAGGGAGAAAAATCAAGTATAATTTTCAACCGAGTAAAATTACCGCTACATTAGTTTTCAAAAGTAAAAAGTGTTTTAGGTATTCAAGGAATTTGTCGAGATTAACAGAGAGATGCATCTCGTCGCGTTGAAGTAACTACTTATAATTATGATGTTTTTATTTTAAGATGTAAGGTAGTGCTTGGTGGTTTGGTTTTGAGTTGTTTTACTAATGAGCTTACAGGGCGGCCGATACGACCCGCCGCATCGAATTAGGTTTTTTAGGTGTTGTAGCAAAACTCTGACAAGCGACGCTTTGTCGCGCGACAAATTCTACCTGTCACATTTCTTTCAATACCGTGCGAGCAAGACAAGTGATGCTAATTCACGCGACAAGCAAAGTCGCGGCAAGATGTGCTGCTAGCCGCAAACTTATTGACGTCAATTGAAAACCATCAACAAAGGTGGGCTCATTAAGGAAGGAACTCATGAAAAACTCTCATATCCGAGCACCAGGCTCGCATAAATCAGACGGAAGCAATAACAGGCAAATGAGCTTACAGGCGGTGCCGGCGGTCGAACCGACCCGTCGCGTCGTATCAAGCCAGTGTTTTAAGAGTACTTTTACTTTTGTACGAGTATGTAGGTGTCACTACTTGCGGAATTGACCGAAGTTGGGCGAAAACGTCAATGTGGAGGGTCACTACGTTGCCGAAACCCATACTTCGGCCAACTTCGCCTCGGCGTGTGTCCCTCCCCGGCCGGACCCCGGACCCTGATTAGGTTATAATTGCAGTAATAATATGTACCAATTATGTACCTTATGTACCAGGTCGGAAATCGTATGTACCTCCGTAGTTTTGAAGATATTGGTCATTAAAGGTGGCCGGCTGCAGAGTACACGCCCAGCTGATATCCACCGCTTTAAGATATGATGTCTATAACAAATTAATGTACCTATCATGTACCTTCCGAATAAACCTTTTTTTTGTAAAAAAATGGCTTCACAAATTATTATAATCATAATTAAACTTTTTGCGTACAAGCGCCTATAAGAATATAATAGCAACGTATATGGCGTCTCACTAGTGTGCGCATATATTGCTATTAGTTAGTCACAGGCACTTATACGCAAAAAGTTTAATTTAATAATTATAATAATTTGTGAAGCCACATTTTACAACAAAAGGTTTATTTGGAAGGAACATACATGAATCACACATGAATCTCAACGTACATGAATCTGTTATGGTCATCATATCTTAGAGCGGTGGATATCAGCGGGGCGTGTACTCTGCAGCCGGGCCTTTAATGACCAATATCTTCGAAACTACGGTACAATAAGATTTCCGACTTGGTACATAATTGGTACATATTATTACTGCAATTATAACCTAATCAGGGTCCGGGGTCCGGCCAGGGAGGAACACACGTGTAGAGTAGAGCTAGGGTAAATAAAGGGTAGCAGCGGAAGTGTCGTGTGCGGAGCTGGGCGGAGCGGAGAGGAACGGACCGTAAGTTAACCGCCGCATCGCAGTGCCCCAAATTTCCACTCCACGTCGTTGAAAACGGAACAGACCAGAGCTGATCACAGACTTTGAAATATCGGGCTCCGCTCAATTCCTCGTCATCGTCAGTGAAAAGTGAAAATACATGTCACTAATCACAGCTAATTTTATCACTGAATTCCAGTAGAAACGCACCTTTCGTTATCGACAAAAGGCGTGTTAATTTGGAAAGGAAAATAATCCCGAAGTCATGAAAAACTCTCATATCCGGGTACCAGGCTGGCAGAAATCAGAAGGAAGCAATAATGAGCTTACAGACGGCGGCCGAGACGACCCGCCGCATCGAGCCCCTCCATCGCTTCGAAGCCGTCCTCTCGATACGATTCCTGGAACAAAACTTCCGAATTAGCCTCATTTGTTTAATGACTCTTGGTCGCTCATGATTTTCGTGTAATTCCGCTCGAGTTATTCTAATATTGAAATGAGTTTTCAAGAATTAGCATGGCGCTCGTTTTCATTTTTGAAGAAGAATTCGAGTTTAAAGCTGAAAATACGATGTCTATTTTGAATAATGATGGTGGAAGATAATGAGAATTGGATATAAAATACAGAACTCATTAAAATACACACTCAGCTTATACAGGGTGCTATTGACTAGTTGGAGTCTTCTTAAATGATTGCTCAATAATATTCTCTTAAGTTTCGTAGGGTCATAGTCGGGATATATTCGCCAACGGGGCAAACGCAACGCACGTACCGTATTGAAATACCGAAAAATACTGATATTAATATTATACTACTAAGATCATTTTAAAACCACGCAACTTAGTCACTTGGCAAAAGATAGCTATGGCGTTAGGATATATACTATCCGTACTTTTTGATATAACGCAACGGGATCTAATCGCGTTCAAAAAGCGTTTATTTGATTCCTCCTTTCCTTTCCTCCCTTCAAAGAGTCCTTTCGAGATCATGAACATAACATCACGTTCGAAGCGTCGAGGTAATTAAATAAACACTTTTTGAACGCAATGCAGTCCCATTTTGTTACAGTTCTGTGTGAAAATCGTGTAAACTTAAATAAATATATGGAAGGTGCTAGGCGTATGGGGCACTATGTTGGGAATCCCACGTAATAGAAAGGCTGCTTATACAGCCCTCATACGACTTATTTCAGCTGTGTAAGAGCGGTATAAGTTATTATTCCGGTATTACTTTTTTAAGAAAGCTCACTGACGGAGAATTAACGTTGCGTCCTTCGCAGCATTATGCTGAGTCAGCGTCCATAATTTCATACCACACACATAATTCTTGATAAGGGGGCGTTCAAGTATTACGTAACGCTATTTAGGGGGGAGGGGGGTCTCGTAAAACGTTACGATGCGTTACAGGGGCGGGAGGGGGTCTTTCTTACAACACGTTACGTAACATTGTTTCTTTTTTTTATAAAAAAAAATTGGATTTATTAAAACGCCCAAGTTGGCAACCCTTGTCGTTTATTTTACAGGGAATCCCTCGATTGTATTGCTCTGGTCGTCATTTTAATCATTTTAACATATCTTTTGTGACTTTTGGGTAAAACTGGTCACTTTTTGTGTCACTTATGGTGTTACGTAACGTTTAGCGAGCGGGTACAGAAAAACGTTACGGCGCGTTACAGGGGGGGGAGGGAGGATCAAAAATCTTCAAAAATTGCGTTACGTAATACTTGAACACTCCCTAAGCTAAAATATTACAAAAACAAATGTACCTACTTAGTTTTAAGTCTTATCTTCTTTAATGTTTTGTTTTTTCCTTTAATATGATCAAAATTGTGTAGCTTATAGAGTTATAGGTCATATATTTAATGTTACTGTTGTTGTGGATGAAATAAAATTTCTATCTATCTGTATATTTTGACGACGTGGTTGGCTCAGTTTGTAAGCACTTGCCTACGGAGCCGGCGGTCCCGGGATCCAATCCTGGCCGGGGCAAATATTTGTCTGATGAACTCGAATATTTGTGCTTGGGTCATGGTTGTTCTATGTATTTAAGTATATATTTATCTATATAAGTATGTATATCGTCGTCTAGTTCCCATAACACAAGCCTTCTTGAGCTTAATTTGGGACTAGATAGATTTGTGTGAGGTTGTCTGATATTTATTTATTTATATATCTATAAGTTCTTATACAGTATGTGTGCTATTCGGGACTTTGATGGAGAAACGAAAACCTATAGTCGCTCCGACACGACCCTTGTGTAACATTCCAAAATGACCTACAGACTATTGTAGATTGTATCCACACTACGTTATACAACCGTCAACCCACATGGGAGCAAACTTCTGCACTTATCCCGACACTATCGCACTCACCGAACTTCAGCAGAATATTTTATACTTTACTGCCAACTCTGTGTCGTTAAACATAAAGTTGATGTTGACATCGCAAAGATGCGACATTCAGTTGTTATTTCCGATGTCTCTAAGGATCGTGTTATTTCGAACATAAGTTTTCTCGATCATTTATTCAATTGACACATGGCTTACAACCCTAAGCCGTATGCCAGTCTGATATTTGTATACAGTGTGGAAAAATGTATGGGCCTGACCGCCTTAAATCGATATGCCCATTTTACTTAAAGGAAATATTCTTTTTTTTTATACAAAGCTGCACTCATATATTTTCTAAAATTCGCTCGTCTCACTCGATATTTCAACCAGTTATATATTTCAACTGTCTAGCTATCACGGTTCATGAGATACAGTCTGGTGGCGACAGACAAACGGACGGACAGTGGAGTCTTTGTAGGTAATACGGTCCCATATTTAAACTCAAACTCAAACTCAAACTCAAACTGTTTATTGCGCACATATTACAACATAGTACAATACTACAATTATAATATGTACCCTGTAAGGGCACAGCAATTTCCTTAATTCTACTTAACACTAGCATTATATAAAACTACAAAATTACATTCTATGATTGATTTAGATATTCCTCTAATGTAGGTATAGTAACATTTATGTAATAAATATTTATCTAGCTCCTTTATAAAAACATTAACTTTTTTTATACATTTAATTTCGGGTGGTAGCTTATTATAAATTTTTATGCACATCATGTGCGGTCCCGTGAGGAATAGTCTTAGATTGGAGGACTTAGTAGTAGGTAGAGCCAAATTGTCATTGCGACAGTGATTTATTCGTTCTGAATGAAAGTCCGCCAGTGGGAAGAAAGTGTTGTGTGTTCGAATGAAAAGGCAGACTTCGTGGATGTAGAGTGAAGTAAGTGTTAAAATCTCAAGTTTTTTTGGAGCGGAGCGAGCGAAGCGAGCGAAGCTCCCATGGATCGACTCGAATGGACTTTGTAACAATGCGCAGATCTCAGCGAGTTCTCAACCGATTTTAGAAATTTTTGTTTTAAAATGCACAAATTAAATTTCGCTAGGTCGTGACGAAGAGAAAATTTCGAAAAAAAAAAAAAAAAAACTCCGCTCCAATCTATGGTGCAAGCATAGCCGCTGGCTGATTCTGCATCGACCTAGTAAAATATGGCCTACAGCTTATCATTGGTTTTATATTGGCTAGGATTCTAATACATTTTTTTTGCAGGATAAACAGACTTTGGACATTGGTACTGTTTCCCCACAGCAGTACACACCAATACACACCATACCTAAATATAGAATGGGCATAAGCATAATATGCTGATTTGGCTGTTTTTAAATCAGTTGTCTTTTTGAGTTCGTACATCGCATATATAAATCTTGATAGTTTACTTTCCACTTTTTTAACATGTTCTTTCCAATTCAGGTGAGTGTCAATATTCAATCCTAACAGCGGAAAGACATCTACAACTTCTAATTGGATGTTATTAAATGAGAAATCTATTTTTATTGGCTGTTTTTGACAAGGTCTGAAAAGCATTATTTTAGTTTTTAAGTAGTTTAATTTTAAGTTTACCCTCTAGAACTCTAATAAAATACAACTGAATTTAGAACCTCCTCTTTGAGGAAGTCGGTTGAAAAGTGTTCATATCTCTCTCACAACAACCCCAAATATATTCGATGCAAATGAGCCGCCTGAAAATGCACCCGCTTGCATTTTCGCCGGATTTCCTCCATTGACTATGACCTCAGTTCTTGTGCCGAAAAGTTGGTTCAGTTGTTTTTTTAGGGCAGTTTGTTTAGACTAGTGGTTCTGAGTTTGAATCCTAATGGCTGAAATTTAAAAATTGTTACGTTTTCAACCGCCATTACATCCGCTGTCTTGAAAAAAATCGAAAAAATTAAATTGACAAAAAAAACACATATTATAAAAGCGAATGTTTGTGTGTGACTTTATACGTATGTTTGTTACTTTTTCACGCTCAAACGGCTGGACCAATTTTGATAAAATTTGGTATGAAGGTAGCCCACACCCTGGATTAACACATAGGCTACTTTTTATCCCGAAAAAGTGTAGTGTTCCCGTGGGATCAGGGGATAACACCACGCGACGCAGCTAGGATACAATATTTATTGAACTTACAATATCATGGAAATCGGTTGAGAAATGAGCAGGTTCGATGCGTTCGATAATTATTATTGATATTTTACATCGACTAAGTTTTAATTTTTTTCCCAATGTATACAGGATGACTTCAAATTGGTAATATAAAAGTAATGTATATGAACTTAGTTCCATCTAGGAGATGCTGCGAACAAAATCCAATAACCCTTAAAGCAAGCTTTTATTCGTTATTCAGTGTTCACCACTAAAACAGTTGAACAACGCCGTTTGCGTGCAAACTACTAAGTGCTCGCCACCCACTTTACTGAGTTCTAAATGCGAGCTACCAGGATGCCATAACTACCCAGGCAGTACGCTACAATCGTTTTCAGTGTTGTGGAGCGCAATAAAGTGAGTAACATTTTTAACTGTTTTAAAAAGTTCGTGGTTTTTCAGCCAATAACTTTTAATCGATCGAAGGAAGAGGTCCGTCTAAATCTTTTTTATCTGGGTGGATCTTTTTCTTGCTGTTATTCTGTCCCGTGACCCAGGGGACAATATTGATTAAATTTCTAAGAAAAGTGTTGATAATTTATATTACTTGTATTGTCAGGAGATAGTCTACATAAGAATGGGCTTATAACTGCTTAAATTATAAAGCTTTTGCTAAATATAACCACGGAAAATCGTAGTTTTAAACAGTGGCCCATGGGACATCATGGCAACGAGTGGCAGAAAATAGTTGATTGACCCATCTGTGTTCCTCGATTACTCGTTAGTAAAGTACTTATATTTTTGTATAAATATCAACTGGTAGTTGATACCAATCTAACGAGACTAAATTTTATATGTCTGCGTTAAGTTGACCGAAGATCCTAACCTTTTGTGCCCATTATCAGACCAGCTCATTGAATCCATTAAACATTACATTGTTACGAAAATTACATAAATGTGCCAAGTTTTAGTTCAATCGAATACCAGCAAGCGGTTGAAAAATTATTGACTTGGATGAAAATTTCCTCGTTTTTAGGGTTCCGTAGTCAACTAGGAACCCTTATAGTTTCACCATGTCCGTCTGTCCGTCTGTCCGTCCGTCCGCGGCTTAGCTCCGTGATCATAAGTGCTAGAAAGCTGAAATTTGGTATGAGTATGTGTATGTATCACGCCGACATAACGGTAAAATAAAAACAAAAAAAAATTTTTTTTTCGGTTATCCCCCGTACACCTAAAGTGGGAGTGAATTTTTTTTTCGTTCCAACACTAGCGTGTGGTGTGTCGTCGAATAGGTCTATTAAAAACAATAGGGGTCTTCAAACATCATTTTTTGATAAAGTCAGCAGTTTTGTAAATATTTGCTCGGGAAATCCAATAAATAGTGTCCCCCCCTCTAACTTCTCAACCACGGGTCAAAAAATTATGGAAAAATTCATGAAAATAAAGCCTTATTAGTACTTTCAATGAAAACTATATTGAATAAAATCGGTCGAGCCGTTTTTGAGTTATCGCAAAATTTCATAATTTTCTTTAAAATGACGTAAGTGCCGCGCGGTTTTCTTATACTTCGAACGTTACACATATTAGCCAAATGCCATACTGAATTAAAACATTTCGCTCAATCTGGTGCGTAAAATCGATAAATTCCAGAAGGTAATAAGTAATTACAGTAGCTTTGGCGTTTACGACCTTTTTATAGAGCTTGAAATCTTTCTCGTAATTTATATTTCATTTTATTGTCTATTGTGAAGGATGGGCAACTACGGAACCCTACACTGAGCGTGGCCCGACATGCTCTTGGCCGGGTTTTTTTTAAGTCGGTTCCTTCGATCCCTGGAGGAAAACTCAAGGGTTCAAAATACTACCTATTACTATGATATTTGTGGCACTCCTGTGGTTACTATTGGGACAGCCAACTTATTAAAACAAATTGTCAGTTTCTTCGGCACTACGAAAATAAGGTTTCTGATTCCTGTAACTTACTTACGTAACGTACTTTTAACTGACTTAAAAAGAAGGACCTGTGAAGTTGACAGTTCACTGAGTTCCTTGTTTTTTTTTTCAATATTTTATGTCCAATGTACATGTACATACATAGAACAGTCAAGTTAAATAAACGATTGTAAAATTTAAGTTGATCCATTGTTACGTGGTAGCGTGAAAAATGTATCGAAATAAAATTTTGTATTTATACAGTGTACAAAAATAAAACGCGTTGACAAGCGCAGAAACCAGAATTCAGAGCTCTGTGATAGACAGATGAACAGACAAGACTATAATGGATTGATACTTAATATGATTAATTCCTTTGGGTACAAACACTCTAATATAGTTACTTCTATGTAGTAAACATTTTAAACTTATCTTGGACTTATTTTCACATTTCACACATAAAACTGTTTCTGTTTGGTTATCTGACGATAATGCCTTATTGAATTAAGTCCCCAATTTATACACTTTTTTTGTGGAATAATGTTTAAATAAATAAAATACCAGGGCGCCAAAACAACCAAAGAGCTACATTTATACAAACATTCCACTTGTCCAAATGTCTTATTTGAGTTGTCTATAAAGAATTACTATGGTATCGACCGCGCGCGCGGCGATTACTAATTCACAACCACCTGGTGGAACATAACAGCCTGGTACTTAGCGATAAATGACTACCTTGCTACGTAAAGGCGAGGTTCAGTTTACTTAAGTTTTCAGTGGATTTTTCAATAGACGTCGCGTGGCGTGACACGGTTATGTCATCTTCAAGATAAGTAAAAATTTGCTCTGACTTTCCCCATACAATCATCATACGTACTTACGTGATGGCGTCATCAAATTTTGTTTAAGGTTTATTTGTGGTTTTACTCAATCCAAAAATATAAGTCTAAACGGATAAAAACCCGATCGAATCAATATGTAAGATTGTCAGTAAATGAGGATTTGCATCGGATATTTTCTTAGCGATGGCGATAAGTGCTCTAGCGTGCTTAGCCCATTTATAAGTTACACCCTGTATACAACTTGACAAATATCCCAATATAAATAAACTGAATGAGTCTAATTCCTAAACGAACTCGACAGAAAATCGAATATAAACAAAAGATCATCAAAATTTACAAAGGATTAAATTCCAATTCTGGGAGTATTTAGTTTTGTACAATCAACATCATAAATAGCTGACAATCTTAGTATGCCAGTAGTAAAATAACCGTAAATAATGTTTTACAAGCTGTTTTCATGGAGTTAGATTTCAATTCCAATCACGCCTGTGGCGCGGAGATAATCCCATTAGCGGGATATACTCCCACACAAAGACCGGCTCACTAGTAGTGATGGCTAAACAGCCCTGATACAGTTCAAGTCATGTTCAAATAAGTTTCTGTCAAAAATGACATTTTAGTGGCAAGCTTTTATAGCCGACTGTACTTTTCTTTGGATATCCATCAAATGCTCACTGAGACGATTCTAAAGAGCCCAAGCTCGGTAGGATTGCTTTTTCTATTATAGAGTTCCTATGGCCACCTTCCGGCTCCATCACCAGATCAGCCCCATGGTACCATATTATTGTATCGTCATTAGTTAAGTAAGTATGCAAAATTTCAGCTCAATCGGTTGACGATATCTGCTTCAAAATTGAGTTGCAAGATTTCACCCGAACAAACATAATACTTAGATACATTATTCTCTATTTTGATAGGCGTAAAATTCAACATATAGCTAAATTCCAAATGACAGCCAAGTGCAATATATTCAATTTCGATTTTATGAATCTGTATTCTTCTTTATGAATAAAGTGAATTTATAATATTTAGTAGTAGATGTCCGCGATCCTGCATCACGCTTTTAAATTTACTGCTACAGACACCGAAACATTTCTAAATTGGCATCGCAAAGGGTGTAAACTAATTCTCCAATAATTTAAACTAGAATTTTGCAATAGTATAGATGAATACATACGTAGATAAAAATGCTAAAATCGATGTACACAGCCATAAAAAAACATAAATAAACGAAATATTTCGCATCTAAATTGGCATCGCAAAGCCCTGTCGAATTAATGGGGTCCGTGGTGGATCAAATACGTATTCGTTCCACTCGGGTTGATCCCTCCGTACCCTCTGAGAGTTATCGCTTACTCCGGTTAGTTATGAGATCCTGGTAGATATTAAGAACCACAAACTACGTAAACTACGTAAAGGTTGTCGGGCAGTTCGTGTAGGATTACATATCCAAAGGGAACGCTTATAATGTCAGTTCTTCCATATAAATCCGCCATAATGGGTCTCTCTTTGTCTCTTATACAAATTAATGTATATAGTGTGCCCTAGTAGGTTCCCGCTGTATAACGTTACCGTAATCGGGTAAAAAGTATCCTATAACCATCTTTGTATGTCCAGATATCCCTGTATCAAAATAGGTTAAAATTTATAATACCTAATAATAAACAATAAGCCTGACATCGTTTTGGTAGATCGATCCAAGCGCCAGGCAGTGCTCGTCGACATAACCATCCCCCATGACGAGAACCTCGTGAAGGCCGAGAAGGACAACATCAGCAAGTACCTTGACTTGGCTCACGAGGTGACCGCTATGTGGGATGTTGACTCGCCGATCATCGTCCCGATAGTCGTTTCGGCGAACGGTCTTATAGCGAAGAGTCTCGACAAACATCTTAAGAGACTCTCGCTAGATGGCTGGATCAAGGGCCAGATACAAAAGACAATACTCCTGGACACGGCGCGCATCGTCAGGAGGTTCCTCTCTCTGCAGCCCTAACCACCGGTAGCCTGAGCCCTGCCCCGCTGCCGGCGACACCCTAGGTTAGGTTTTTTTTAGAATGTGTTTATAATTGTAATGTATTTATTATTATATTTTACTTTTTATATAAATTTATTGTAAAAAAAACCTAGCCTAAGTATAAAAATGAATAAAGGGAATAATAATAATAATCAGCCTCACACAAATTAATCTAGTCTCAAATTCAAGCTCAAGGCCTCTGTTATGGGTACTAGACGACGATATACGTACTTATATAGATAAATATATACTTAAATACATAGGCACAACCATGACCCAAGCACAAAGATTCTATAGTTTCAATAAACTTTTATCAACACGGCTAACGAAGCGCGGCCATACAAATCATGCGTCGCGCTGAAAATGAAAATATAACGCTATGTTGGCGCAATGGACCAACGTCTTTTTACAAGCTGTTATTTAGCTTGCACTATTCGTATGTGTATGATAATTCGAATTTTTGTGGGCATTCTAGGGATGTTGCGAAAACACGGATGATAAGATAAAACAATAGTGATCCTAGGTTAGGTTCCTCAGGTATCTTCAAAAGCCCGAAGGCCAAACCGGCAAGAAATAGGAGCCCCGCGGGATTGCGGTTCCTTGGATTTAGTGAAAAAAAAACTACTTTTGACGGAAAAAGTTAGTCAAAAATATTTTTGCTAAGCTTTATTTTTAAGCCCCGATAAAAAAGACGGGTGTTATAAGTTTAACATGTGTATTTGTGCATCTGTGTGTCTGTCTGTGGCATCATAACTCCCAAACGGATGAAACAATTTGAGTGCTGTTTTTATTAATTGAAAGACTTGTCGATCGAGATGGTTCTTAGATAAATTTGGTGGAAACAAGTCCAGTAGTAGTAGTAAATATCGAGCTTCAATTGGAACAAGTTTACTGACAAGATCTTAGCCAATATTGAAGCTAAGAATTCATTTTTTTTCAGTTTAGTTATTTTCAACCGCTGCCTGTCTAATTATCCTGGGATTGTTTAAGAAAATCTGATTTATTTAATCATCTATATATATTTATAACTACCTAGAAACATACGTCCGTATTTTGTTTACGGTTAATGCTATATAGCATTGTAAAGTGGAATGAAAGCTTTGTATAAACCCCAATCAATACGACCGCTATGATAATCCTATTGCTCTAATTAATGCGTTCCACATGACAGAAGCAAGACAAACAACACCCACACAAAATGCTAACACTGTCCTATCACAATTCAAAACTCCATACATTTCGACCCTATTCCTCTTCCAACTAGTCAATTTTGCAACATCACATGTGCACAAAATACGATTTTCCGAGCATTTTCGTAGTGGAAAATTAGTATTTGTGAAGCACTGTATGCATTGCGTGACCGTGTATACTGACTGTATTGTATAAACCGTATTTTACTAGTGATGTCCAAAGTTTCGATGTTGAGCAGTTTCGGCTAAATAAATTGGATTCAGCCGAGGTTTCAGTTGCGGTCAAAACTCGACGGAAACTCGTATTTTCGTCCTATGTATTTATATATTATGTATACCGTCGTCTAGTATCCATAGTACAATAATTGCTTAGTTTGAGACTAGTTCGATTTGTGTAAGATTGTTCCTTAATATTTTTTTATTTATTCGACTGTATTATTCGCGCTATTGTCTCGAATGTCTTCGGTTAGGCTCTATTTGATGGTTTTGCGACTTCAGTATTAATTTATCTCGTATCTATGATCAAAAACGGAAACTTGGTTTCGGTTTCGGCTAAAAATATAGTTACAATAGCAAACTAGTCCATGTTACATGTTGCATGCTGAAATTGCATGTTCGCATTTCCTATTGTTCTGACCTAGGGCGTTATTGCCAGCCTTGAAGCCTAAATCTGTACTTGTTGATCAATTCTAAAACGTCGTATGTAATACGGAGCTTACAGACCTATAGGACCTTTAATGTTTTTGCGGTAGGTAAACGTATATTCGCGTTTCAAGATAGTAGTTTCGGATTAATTAGGCTTCCGTGGCAAAAGGCTAGAGGGAAGTCAAATAATTTGCATACTAGGGTTCCGTAGCCAATAAGAAACTCACTTATATTGTTTGGACTTGTCGGTCAGTCTTCTGTCCGTCTGTGGTCTAATTGACACAGTTAATTTATTTGCCATCGGTTTGGTAATCAGATTTTTTGTGATATTTATGTTAGACTTAGATGAACAACTTAATTAAACAAATTTAAATAAAAATTTATAGAATCATTATAGAAATGAATGTTTTTTGTTTGGACCATAGTTGGCTAGTTTTACGCTTTCTCATTTTTAATTGGCTCATAAATAACAGTTCTGAGACTTCTAAGGCAATTACGGTAAAAATATGACTCAAATCCTTTCTCCTATTTGATATCGGTTGGAAAAGCATCATTTACTACAATACATTTTATGATTTTTTTGCGTTTTCCACCGATCGCCGATTAGAAACTACAAACGCCCAACTTCGGTCAACTTTGTGAGTATTAGACGCAATTATAATCCGCACAGCAGTAACAAATCATTCCGTCGAGCAGTAAATATGCGCAGAATCGACAACTTTATTAGCACGTGCAGTAGACGCGCGGCGGAATATTTATCGTGTAAGGGTGCGGCTCCACTGAAGCGCAGTGGAGATGTGCCTGACGCTGAGTTGAGTGACAAAAGCGACTCAGCGTCACCCGTGTTGCTCGCACGGTATTGAAAGGAAACTGACAGGTAGTAGATCGCATTCAATTTTTCTTTCTTAATTTACCTTTGTGTCATTATTTATAAAAATAAAAAATGTGGTATTACCACATACAAAATATGAATCGATAAAAAGATTCTATACAAATATTTAGAACAGCGCCATCTCTCTCGTAGTCTTCACACTTGCTGTAAAGCAATGGGGATTGGGGATCGTGTGTGTAAAACGCACATCCTAGGGTATGGCTAATGCGCAATAAGCATTTCAAAAAAACATATATGACGCAGAGGGCGCTCCAGTAGCGTAAAGGATTAAGGGATGAAAGATTTGGTGTGACTGACGTAGCGGTCGGATAGCTCAGTTGGGAGAGCAATGCGCCGGAAACGCAGAGGTCGCGGGTTCAAACCCCGCTTCGATTGTAGTAGATCGCATTCAATTTTTCTTTCTTAATTTATCTTTGTGTCATTATTTATAAAAATAAAAAATGTGGTATTACCACAGATATATAGTTAGACTAGATCACGCAAATGCATCTACTTCGCGTGTCCGAACCACGTCCGAACTGTGGAGAATATCCACACTCGGCCGTCGCTACAGACATTCCGCGCGCGTCTGTTGTTGTGGCCGGTCGTCCGTAAATATAACTAAAATGCGTTGTTGCGTCGTACTAAACTGCGATAGCCCAAAAATTGTGTGCACACAAACGCAAGGACATGTTTCCTATCACAGGTAAGTTATTTTCAAATTATATTAAGCGTAAATTCATTTTAAATCAATTTTTTAAGTATTCCGAGATGTGATTCCAAGTCTGTACCTAAGTAACTAGAGATTATCGGTAAGTAAACAATGTTCACATTACATTGCTGCGTCTGCTTTGAGCGTTTAATCTGACGCTATGTGTTAAGAGACGATGAATGTGAGAACAAGCGATACTGTCGCTCATCGCTTCGAGTTCGTGGTACAAGGCAACTTATCATTCGTCTGTCAAATCTAGCAACTAGTGTTGTTCGTTCTACAACATGTTTCGATAGTCGATTTTAATCGATATCGGACAGACGAATGATTTAAAAACGCTAATTGGCTACTTGACAATTGTAACGATAAAATTGTTGTAAGATGTATTTTCTTTCTTTCTTTCTAATTTTAAACGACAGCTTTAAAAAAGGAGGGTCATATCTTCGGGTAGAGAGTTCGTGTATGTGATGTGTTCATGTTTATCCTTTGAACGTATAATACGTTTATAAATTTCTATTTTTCTTAAGAAACTCTTACTTCTTTTTAGGTGCCCACATGATCCTATCACAAAAGAAAAATGGATTGAGGCCACTGGACGGAAAGACTGGTTCCCGACTAAGCATAGCCAAATTTGCTCGAAACACTTTGAAAATAGCAGTTTCATTGAAGGGAAGAAGTTGCGAATGTTGAAAAAAACGGCGTACCCCACTATTAATATACTGAAAGATAGATAGATAGATGGTAGATGGCGCTACGATGCCACCCTAAGGCTTCAATGGCTCTGACATCTGATTCGGTGGTCCAATTGGGAGGACGCCAGTGTTGGCCCGGAAAGCCGTTGGAAACGCAGGTTCGAATCCTGTCCGAATCATTAAATTTTTCAATATTAGCTTCATTTGTAAACATTTAGTTTACGTTAGCAGACGTTACTGCTTTAATAAAAAATAAGTAAAAAATAAATATACTGAAACTCATTGACGATGATGATGAGGTTAGTGAATCGATTTAATGTTTAATAGTGTTTTTATTATTAGATACCGTATAAAATATCTGATCATACTCATTTTATTTGTGCTTTACAGAATCAAGATACGCCACAACAACCTTCATCATTGTCAAGGAAGAGAAAACTAGAAGAGGTTTAGTATATATTTTTCGGAAGCGTGTATTATATAAATATAATCTGTGGTCTAAGGGCGAGTATATAGATGCGAAACTAGCGCCACTTCTGGAATATGTCTATAATACTTAACAGAAAAGCGGCGGTTTTAGCTTTGTACAAGTTTTTGGGGACAACTACAGAACGACAAAGTGTATACACTGATTTAATAAATATATTGTAGGTGTTTTCCTAGTACCTGATCTTTTGCAATTACTGAAATTTAATCTGATTTAGAAGATATAAAACGTTTCGGAAGTAGCGCTAGTTTCGCTTCCATAATCGCCTTAATAGAACTTAGATTAAGAGCGAGAGTGGAAGTGGAAGTGGAAGCGGGAACAGAGATTGGGAGAGACCAGGAAGCGACAACTAGAAACATTGATGGAACTTAAAAAATTACAAATTTTTACCATTTCAAAACAAAGCGAGGTCTACAGCTCACAGAGCTAAAAATCTTATAAGTTTTATATTGAAAATGTAATTCAAATATGCTTCCTTTATTTAATAAATCCTTTTAATATCATTCGTCTGTTTAAATCATTCGTCTGTCTAAATCATTCGTCTGTCAGAAAATCGATGTCATTCATGTGAATCGATTAGTGATATTTAGGTTATACTCGCCTTTGAATCGATTTTGCGCTGACAACGAGGAATTCGCACCACTAATTCGCTCTTGTGACGTCACAGTAGGCAGAATAAAAGTGACACGGTTGGTTTTCATACAGATTGAGGTGTTTACGTTATCTAGTCTAACTATATATCTGTGGGTATTACCACATAAAAAATATGAATCGATAAAAAGATTCTATACAAATATTTAGAACAGCGCCATCTCTCTCGTAGTCTTCACACTTGCTGTAAAGCAATGGGGATTGGGGATCGTGTGTGTAAAACGCACATCCTAGGGTATGGCTAATGCGCAATAAGCATTTCAAAAAAACATATATGACGCAGAAGGCGCTCCAGTAGCGTAAAGGATTAAGGGATGAAAGATTTGGTGTGACTGACGTAGCGGTTGGATAGCTCAGTTGGGAGAGCAATGCGCCGGAAACGCAGAGGTCGCGGGTTCAAACCCCGCTTCGATTGTAGTAGATCGCATTCAATTTTTCTTTCTTAATTTACCTTTGTGTCATTATTTATAAAAATAAAAAATGTGGTATTACCACATACAAAATATGAATCGATAAAAAGATTCTATACAAATATTTAGAACAGCGCCATCTCTCTCGTAGTCTTCACACTTGCTGTAAAGCAATGGGGATTGGGGATCGTGTGTGTAAAACGCACATCCTAGGGTATGGCTATAATGCGCAATAAGCATTTCAAAAAAACATATATGACGCAGAGGGCGCTCCAGTAGCGTAAAGGATTAAGGGATGAAAGATTTGGTGTGACTGACGTAGCGGTCGGATAGCTCAGTTGGGAGAGCAATGCGCCGGAAACGCAGAGGTCGCGGGTTCAAACCCCGCTTCGATTGTAGTAGATCGCATTCAATTTTTGTTTCTTAATTTACCTTTGTGTCATTATTTATAAAAAGGTATTCATTCTTCAAAAAAAATGCGTAAGAGCTATTTGTGGTGCGTATATAACGTACTCATGTAAGCCACTATTTAAAAGACTAAAATTGCTTACACTGCCGTGCCTACATATATATTAAGCAGCTAGCCATATTTGTAAAACAATATCCAGATTTGTTTAAAAAAATAACTGATGTAAGTAGCAGAACACAAAGGAAATGTAATGATGGTTTTATTTCTTCCTAAACTGAAATTCTCGTTCAACTCATTTAAAAAACAACTTGCTCAGTATGTGCTTAATAACAAATTGCTTTTGTAAAATCGTAACAAATTAGTTCAACGGACAAATATTAATTAATAAACAGATGTACTATCTACTCAGTATTAACTCTTACCGGATCTTGTTACTTATATCATATAACTATTATCTATTGTTCTCATGGAAGTGATGTAATGTCTTTAATGAGAATAAATGTCTTTAAACCTAAACCTAAATTGCAAAATAAGAGAAATGCCTATATTATGGCTATCAGAGTATTTAACAAGTTGCCCAGAGACCTGTGTAATCTGCCTCTAAATAGATTCAAGACAAATCTACATACATGGTTGTTGGACCGACCCTTTTACTCTATTAATGAGTTCATTAGAAAGAAAGAAAGAAAGAAATCATTTATTGTTCAATTGTGCATATATAAAAGCTGTTAAATAAAATATGGGAGTGTCACAATAAACCGTTTAACGTTTAGATATTAAATATGCTTGCAAGTATTCTTGTTTGCAGTTTGCAAAATATTCGCACGCCAGAAATGGCGTAATATGCTGTTCTAATTTTAATTTAAGAAGACCCCTGTAACGATGATTATGATTATGATTATGATTTCAATACCGTGCGAGCAAGACGGGTGGGGTGATGCTGAGCCGCGCGACAAGCGAAGTCGCGGCAAGTTATGCTAGCCGCGTCGTCGACTGTCTTCTTGGCACGGTCTTGAAAGGAAAGTGTCACAGTATTTGTCGCGCAACATTGAGTCGCGTGCCACGGTTATACTAGGACGACGTGTTATATACCTAGATAGGTAAATTAGGTAATGTTGTTACATATACAATACCTATAGGTATAAGTATACCAGCAGCAGAATCGACAATTTTATTAGCACACGTGCGAGACGCGGGGCCGCACCGGAATATTAATCATCTAAATAGGACGCTAAAAGGGTCCAGAGAGAAAGAAAGAAGATTTTTCCGTACCTCGTTTTTAGGGTTCGGTAAAAAGGAAATTCGTTTAATTCTCTCCGTCCGGCTGTCAAGACCCTTTATTGAGGTATCGAGAAATTTAAACAATATATACAGAGAGAAGAGGGCAGTCCCTTGAAGCTGTAAAAAATCTAACTTCTAGGTAAACGTAAAAAAACTATACGGCCGTTTATGCCGCATGTAAACGCATATGTTTCGATACTCTCAAGGGAATCACAATTTATAGGGTATTTTCCGTTGTCCTAGAACTATGAAATTTAATTAAGCAAGTAAACCGTCTTATACTACTAATGTAGGGAAAAATCTGAAGACGATGCATTTTTAATTAAATCATTAAAACTCATGTTTGAAGAACCTGGCAGCGTTCACTTTGCCCCTCATTTGCTTCTGGCGTCAAATGGCGCTATACATACCAGGTGCAAACTGAACCCGGCCAGTTGAGATGGGTGCCCGAGTCAAACTCGCACTGGGGCGTTTTTAGGGTTCCGAAGGGTGAAAACGGGACCCTATTACTGAGACTTCGCTGTCCGTCCGTCCGTCCGTCTGTCACCAGGCTCTATCTCAAGAACGGTGATAGCTAGACAGTTGAAATTTTCACAGATGATGTATTGCCACTATAACAACAAATACTAAAAATAAAATAAAATAAATAATTAAGGGGGGCTCCCATACAACAAACTTACAGATGATGGTACGGAACCCTTCGTGCGCGAGTCCCACTCGCACTTGGCCGGTAATATTTTTTTATGTTTCAACCCTTGGCGGAAAACGATACGAGGCGAGGGGTGTTATAATTTAAATGTGTACTCGGATACCAGTATATTTGCGTCTATGTTGTAGCTTCTAAACGGACTGATTATTTTGATAATGATTACTACTAATAGAATAGTGTAACATCTGCAATTCCTTTATAGCATTGAGTATAGACTCATAAAAGGCGCAAGGATATTGTTGGCTCTAAAACTATACGAAGGAGTCACTTCTGTTTTAGATTTTTTGTTTCGCTGGGTCCTCCTATTCAGTTTCAGTAGGCTTAATGCGAAACTGAATATATATATTTTAGGAGTAGTAGGGCCTCGTGCAGGGTCCGTCCGGATTGTTACTACCGTCTTGCCTGCTAACCCACCGCCAAACAGCAATGTTCGCATTGTTGTGGTCCGGTGTGGGGGTAAGATAGCCGGTGAAATTACTAGCATTAGAGGCATTCTATCTTCGTCCTCCGGGTAGGCAAGCACTTGTGACTCCTCTGGTGTTGCAGGTGTTTATGGGCGACGGTAATCGCTTTCCATCAGGCGATACGTTTGCTCATTTGCCCCCTATGACATAAAAAAAAAAAAAAATATCCGTTTAGCTACGTGAAATGTAAGGGCGCGTGTAGACGGCGCCGCCTCCGCGCCGACACCGCACCGCCGCCGCACGGGCTCGTGTACACGGTGCCGCCTCCGCGCCGATATCGCGCCGCCTCCGCGCCGACACCGCGCCGCCTCCGCGCCGCCTCCGCGCCGCCTCCGCGCCGCCTCCGCGCCGCCTCCGCGCCGCCTCCGCGCCGCCTCCGCGCCGCCTCCGCGCCGCCTCCGCGCCGCCTCCGCGCCGCCTCCGCGCCGACACCGCGCCACCTCCGCGCCGCCTCCGCGCCGACACCGCACCGCCTCCGCACCGCCTCCGCACCGCCTCCGCACCGCCTCCGCACCGCCTCCGCACCGCCGCCGCATCGCCTCCGAACCGCTGACGCACCTTCGCGCTATTATACGGTCGTTACGTTAGTAAAAGATTGCTAGCCACGAAGATCACGCGTCATGTCCAGTTTAACGAAAAAAAAAGAAATTAGTGTTAGCTTACTATATGTATAGAAACTGGCAGGAAGTGCCTGTTTTATGAAAGTGGATCCTATCTGATTTGAGAAAACCGGCCAAGAGCATGTCGGGCCACGCTCAGTGTAGGGTTCCGTAGTTGCTCATCCTTCACAATATAAACTGCTGTTTTAAGCCTGAAGTTTACGTTAAAAAAGACTTTAAGCTCTATAAAAAGGCCGTAAACGCCCTAGAAACTGTAATCACTTATTACCTTCTGGAAGTCAACTTACGACCTTTTAAAGAAAAAATATGAAATTTGATGATAACTCAATAACGGCTCGACCGATTTTGTTCAATATAGTTTTCATTGAAAGTACTTATAAGGCCTCATTAACATGAATTTTTCCGATTTTCTTTGACCCGTGGTTGAAAAGTTAGAGGGGGGGGGGACACTATTTTTTTTGTTTTTGGATCGAATATTTACAAAACTGCTGACTTTATCAAAACATAATGTTAGAAGACCCCTATTATTTTTACAAGACCTATTCAACGACACCCCAAACACCAGTGTTGAAAAGAAAAAAAAATTTACCCCCACTTTAGGTGTACGAGGTACCCGAAAAAAAATTTTTTTTTTAAATTTTATTTTACCGTTCTGTCGGCGTTATACATACACATACTCATACCAAATTTCAGGTTTCTAGTACTAATGATCACGGAGCTAAGCCGCGGACGGACGGACGGACGGACAGACGGACAGACGGACAGACGGACATGGCGAAACTATAAGGGTTCCTAGTTGACTACGGAACCCTAAAAAACTGAAACACATTATCGAAATTACGATTAAGTTTTTCAGTGGTACATATGTTATATTTTTGCCCGATAGTACATGTTATTTGGATTCAGAATCTCAATTAATTTTACCACTTCCGAATTTTTAACAAAACTTATTGAAAAGTTACGAAAATTGCCCAGAAATCAAAAGTTACTTACATGTTACGAGAGAGGGTCAAAAGTTCGAAAAAAGTAACAAATGTAACTATCTGGCAACGCTGAAAATGGCATCGGGGGCGGCGGGGGGCTAAGCGGCGGCGGCGCGGCGGCGGCGCGGCGGCGGTGCGGCGACGGCGGGGTCTCGCGTCTCGTATACATAGCGCGAAGGTGCGGCGGCGTTGCGGGGGCGGTGCGGCGGCGGCAGCGCGGCGGCGGCGCGACGGCGGCGCGGCGGCGGGCTTTACGCGTCTCGTGTACATAGCGCGGTGGCGCGGCGGCGGTGCGGTGTCGGCGCGGAGGCGGCGCCGTCTACACGCGCCCTAAGAAAACACTCCAGGAAGCACTACAAAATATGTCCTACGAAGATACAGAGAAATTACAGTTTTTTTTAAGTTGTTCTATGTAGTCATTCAGATTGAATATTAATGTATCCGATTATTATTTATCAAATTATTTAATAACTAAATTATTGTATGATGTTTATGATTATTTTTTTAAATGCATGTTGAAAAGTTAGGCCTTTTTATGCCTGACACACGGAATCCTAGTTCAGGCACGCGTCATATTTGTCAAAAAGTAGCCTAATGAATCCTTGCTTGACGACGGAACCCTAAAATCATGTAATCCGAAAGGGTCTAAGCTAGTGGTAGCCGTAAACATGTTTAAAGTTAATATCGATCGAACGAAGCCCAAAGTTTCGAATACAAAGTTTGAGAAGGGTGTTATGTATGTAAACACTTTACCACAGAGTAATAGTGTTATCACAGAGTAGTACAGCGATGACACTATGTTGTACACTTTTACTTAATTTTACTTGTCCTAGTATCATTCTGTATTCAAATCATCTATACCTCATCATCATATATTTAAGAGCTAAGCTCTTGTCGGTGGAGTAATTTCCAGCTTATTCTACATTCCGCCTTCTCTTTTACATCTTTATACAATGAAACATTTATTTTTTCCTTTATTTGCTCCATATATGTCCTTCTCGGTCTTCCCCTCTTCCTTTTCCCTTCTATTTTTCCTTCTATAATAGTCTTCACGAAATTATCGTGACGCAAGAGATGACCTAACATTTTTCATCTATACCTACTATTGTAAAATTCTAGATTTGTAGGTATTGAAAATCAGTTTTCTATAGAAAGGGGTCATAAACAAATCTCTCTGAAGAAGTTAGAGGGTTTGGTAAATTTTCAGTACTTTGAAGGACAATTTGTCCTAACAGGTTGAATTTGTGCAGCTAAAAAAAATACGTGTCTGCTAGATATTTTAGACTACTCTATAACATATATCAAAATGAATCGAATCGGAGTCGGACAGTTGGGTTGGGACAGTCTCCTTGTAAGTATGTTGTTGTTGTCCTAAGGCATCCCGGAGGTGCAGAGGGCCTTCATCAGCTCGCGCCACGCCTTTCTATCCTCAGCAACTTTTTTGGCCTCGCTCCAGCTCATTCCAACGGCTCGCAGCTCGCTCTCCACGGTGCGCCGCCATGAGTGTACAGGACGTCCGCGTCTGCGCCTTCCGTCCGGCGGCTTCCACTCGAAAGCAATGCTTGCGTTGTTCGCTCCTCCACGCCGAAAGGTGTGGCCCATCCATCTCCATTTTCGCGTCGCGATGTCCACACTTATGGGTGATTGGTGGCATATCCTCCACAGGTCGTCGTTACGCATCGTCCTCGGCCAGAATACGCGGAGAATAGACCTCAGGGACTTGTTTACGAAGACTTGCAGCTTGTTCGTCAGGCCTTTAGTCACCCTCCACGTCTCACAGCCAAACAATAATACGGACGGGTCTTGTAAGTATGACTATGGAATAATCCATTGAACCCGCCGTACATCTTTACTCTATCGTCGATCGCGCTGCTCGTGCCATCAATTTCCATTTAAATTGTAAATTAGTTTATAATTTTAACTCCATTAAGTGTTAACAACTTGTTCCTAGTTTGACAGGGATTGGCTATCTACATGTATTTAGGGTGCTTCTAACCGCGAACATTCGCCTGTAATGATCACTTAAAATACTACTTAATACCTACTATTTAATTTGCCAAAAACCAGTTGGAGATGGGGGGGCCCAAATGCCAAGTGCCTAGGGGCCCTGACCCTCTTATGTCCGGGCCTGAGCATGGTATAGTTATTACTATGATATAACCACAGGAAAATAGATATACTTACAAGATAATTACATCTCTCCTCCTAGGTAAGTGAGTATTAAATTTCATGTATGCTTGCACAACTTACGAAGTAAAGTTACGAACTTGCTCGATTAATTTCAATTCAAAGCTACCATCCCACTAGAGCAGTGTTTCTTAACCTGTGGTCCGCGGGCCCCTGGGGGTCCGCGAGCATATGTATGGGGGTCCGCAGCCTTATCTATGGACTACTTAACAATCATAAATAAATGCCACCAAAAGTCTCGTAAACGCTACGCACGCCGTGCTATTTATTGCTGCTTTTTTATTAAGGGGTGCAATGAATTTAGTTGTTAGAAAAATAAATAAATGAGAAAAACAACACATTCACTGACACACGTATAATTTATTGTTTAATGGTACAAAATTACGAATTTGTCGATAATTTACACTGGAGATCACTTCAGCACACGTTTAACACCGAAATCAAAACACACAGATATTAATGGGTTAAAAATTAACAAATAATCTTAAATTTATATTTTAGGTTTTTCTAGGGGTTGAATCAAAATGATTAAGTTTCTCGCGACAAATTTAAGAAGAATAATACTGCAATTTGACGAAAACCAGTCAAAATTCACTCACGTGAAAGGATTTTGGCTGGGCTGAGAATTTTGACTGGGCTGGCGATTAAAAACGGTTGCATGAATTGTTGAAAGGCTGGTGAAGAGTGAGGTATGGCTGATGGATGTTATGATTATATTCGAAAAAATGCAGTAAAAGAAGATATGTGCCCGACGAACGAGGCTTTCGGAATTTAGAGGGTTAGTACGAACAAAAAAAGCTTTGTCCACATTAAAAATCAAATAAGCATTAAGATCACAACTCGATACTGTTAATTAAAACTAACAATTAAATATCGAATAATTTTGAATTGGTTTTGGCCGAATATTACACTAAAATTAAATTATCCTAAATGCACCGAACCGCTCGAAGATGTGCGCGCACCAGTCGCGCCGTGCGCGTCGATGACACCAACCTTCTGTAAGCCCTCAAGGGCAGGACTCGTACATTGGACGGCAGGTTAAATAAACAAACCCGTTCAGGTCTGACGGGCACTGGATGGAGGACTGTGGCTCCCAGTCGCAATCAGATCGTGCTAGACGCACACACAGGATCACACGCCGGCCGGCAAGAGAACCAAGCACTCGGCGCACCGCTTGCAGCCGTTACACCGCACAGACCCTCAGAAAAATAAGGGGAGGGCTCCTTATGGGATCACAAAAACGTGGACACAAACTGTACTACTCGGATCGCAAAACGTGGACAAAAACTGTAGTACTCCGGTCAAAATACTTGAATACTCAAGCAATTTTATTAATAAGATGCTTCTTGTCTCAAACTCAAAATCTCAATGACAATCCTTCAACCAATTTTTTCCTTGAAAGAAAACCAAAGAACGAACGAAATCTAATTTTTGAAATTCAAATTTAAATTTAAAAATACCAAAATGACAGTTTGCCAGACCTAAATCTATAAGTAAATAAGGCTACGAACTAACGAACGAAACTCGTACAATTGAGAATAGCGACACCTAACGGAAACTGAGCGAACCATTTCCGAAAGCATGTAATCTACCAAGTGAAACCAAAATTCATGCAAGCTAAGACATTAGAAAAAGAGTACAACTCGTCTGTAACAGATGGCGCTGTGCCATGATGGATTTAAATAAACAACGGATAGGTAAAAATAAACTCTTAAACCGTAGCGTAATGCTACAGCATCTCCCTACCAAACGAAGAAAATGCCAAAAGAACAAGATAATCTAAACAGCCCTAACAGACCCAACTTCCACATCACAAATGAAATTCGACAAAGATCTGTGAATTCACACAAATGAAAAATTACTGGCTAAAACAAACAGACTTAACGGATGGAGTCAAGATAATCAGCTAAAGGCAAACAATTGACATACTACCAAAAAAAAAAAAAAAAAAGGTGGAATTGATTGGAATCGATTGAACTAGATGGTCCCAGGCATAAATGCTGATACCAAATCAGACAGGTATCCTAAATTAAAAGCTAAGCTAAACTACGTCTCAAATAAAACGCGAATACCAGTCGATGGGACCCGGCCGGACTCCCAACCGGTACACGAGCTATACGACCTAAACCTAAAGATTAAATAAACCTAACCTAACACTAACCTAACTTACGCAAAACACAGCCTCGCATGAGCGAGAGAAAAAGATAGCACGGTGCCAACCGACTAATCGCGTGGCCCACACGCAACTATCGGAATAGGACCCAGCCTGCGCCTGGCTACCGACCGTTATCCCTAACACCGTGCCTCCAAGATATAACATCCGAGAGTTAACTTGCAACGCGATACCAACCAAATCCCCACGCCTTGAAAACGGGAGAGATGGGATGAGGTCCGATTCGCGTCAAGCGCCGAAACGAAACCTCTCATACACACGTTCAAGCACGTCGATGATGAGATAATCCCATCATCGGAAGTCAATAATAACGCCCCTAAGGCCAAAAGTCACGTCCAGAAAACAATTGGTGGGCCTAGCCCCCAAGAAACCTACGACTAAAACTCTAACCTAATTCGTAAACTAGACTACTAATCCTAAGAAACAGACTGGTATATGCCTGGGCATCTAGAACAAACGAACCGTCAAAAATCAAGAATCAGCAAACCGAAAGGCGAGGAAAAAAAAAAAAACCACCCACAACAGGGAGGACAATTGAAAACCCTTACAAGCTATTCAAACAGCAAATAACACCCGATGGAAATTCGGACGCAGAAACATAGTACATGGACCAAGATCTCCACCAAAAAAAAGGTGATCAAATACGTCTCATGACAAACATCATGACATCATTAAGAAAGTCGTCTAAGAAAAGGATCCCTGCCAAAAGAATCATCAAAAAAAGGAGTAGCCGGACAAATGCGCTTCTTGAATTTAGAGAAAAGTACAAAAAAAAGTTTCGGACCTAAAGAATCATCAAAAAGGAGTAGGCGGACAAACGCGCTTCTTGAATTTAGAGGGTAAAATACAAAAAAAAAAGTTCCGGGCCTAAAGAATCATCAAAAAGGAGTAGGCGGACAAACGCGCTTCTTGAATTTAGAGGGAAAAAATACAAAATAAAAAGTTCCGGGCCTAAAGAATCATCAAAAAGGAGTAGGCGGACAAACGCGCTTCTTGAATTTAGAGGGAAAAATACAAAAAAAAAAATTACATTGAAATTACTTGAGAATATCTTTCACATGATAGGTACCAATATGATCGGTATCAGTATCGCCCAAAACGTAAACCTGAGGGGATATACGCCTAACTACGCGACACTGGACAAAACGTGGCGCAAACTTCCCGCCTCTAAACGCATCAGCAGTGCCACGCTGAAAATTTCTCCGCCAAACGACCTGACCGTCGACGAACCTGATCGACCTACGGTTTTCATTAAATTTCCGAGCATTACGATAAAATGCCATAGCTAACGAATCCGAAACTCTATCATACACCTCGCGGAGCGTTTCTAGATTCGAAGCACGCTGCACCCGGCTGAGTCCCACCTCTTGGTCCACAACCTGGCCTTCAACGCGCTGCCGAATCATTGGCAATTCACGACCGTACATCAAGAAATTCGGGGTATAACACGTAGCCAAATTTATACATGAATTTAAATAAAGAGCCACCCGACGTAAATGGTCGGACCAACTACGCTGATCGTTCTCGGCTAGAATACTCAGGGTGGTAACTACGACCTGGTTGTACCTTTCCACGACGTTCGCTTGTGGCGAGTAGTATGGTGTATAGCAAGGACCGGGAATGTCATAACTCGCAAGGAAATTTAGGAATTGACGACTATGAAAAACCGTTGCGTTATCACACAGTATGTTAACCGGTACACCATAACGCAAGATAACTTCCGACTCAATAGCTGACGAAACCGACGTAGCGTTAACCCTCTTGAGTGGAGATAACCACACGAATTTGGTAAAGACATCAACCATCGTAAGAATATACCGAAACCCACCGCGGCTATCAGGCAATGGTCCAATTAAATCAATCGAGAGAAGATCCAACGGAGCCGTAACAGGGCGTGGAAACAATCTTTGACCGCGAGGTTGCGAATTGGCGATTTTGTAAGCCTTGCAAACCTGACACTCAGAAAGA
This sequence comes from Apotomis betuletana, assembly GCA_932273695.1. NCBI lineage: Eukaryota > Metazoa > Arthropoda > Insecta > Lepidoptera > Tortricidae > Apotomis > Apotomis betuletana. The sequence goes on along the minus strand of OW026318.1, from coordinate 6,402,347 downwards.
AACCTAGTAACGTCTCGATACATGTTCGGCCAGTAGTATAAATCCCGAGCTTTCAAGTACGTTTTCATAACCCCAGGGTGTACATTAGGAAACCCATTGTGAATTTCAGCGATAGCCTCTCTGGTCCTCGAAGCAGGAAGAACAATACGCCAAGGATTTGGAACCAACGGGTTTTCAACTGCCATCTCGCGCATCAACACACCATCACGAAGAGCAAACGCCGTAAACATTTGCGGGTTAGCTACAACACCCTGATAAATACGTTCGTACCAAGGATCTCCAGATGGATCGATTCCACGCGCATATGAGACTAGACCCACTTGAGCGCGAGATAAGGCGTCGGGAACGACATTCAAAACGCCTTTCTTATGTTCAACTTCAAAGTTATATTGGGAAATCAAAGTTGCCCAACGAGCCAAACGACCAGTAGGATTATCGAGAGTGACTAACCATTTAAGCGCAATATGATCTGTCACAATCTTAAATTTCATCCCATCGAGGTAACCGCGGAAATGCTTGATGGAATCGACAACAGCAAGAAGTTCGTGTTCAGTTGTCCCATAATTGCGTTCGGCCTTGTTAAATAAACGGGAATAATATGCGATTGGATGTTCAACACCGTCAAATTCTTGGGCCAAAACCGACCCTAAGCCAACCTGACTAGCATCACACTGTAGGATGAACGGCTTCTCAAAATCGGGACAAGCCATTAAGGGAGAGTTAATCAAGACATCCTTCAATTTTGAGAAGGCTGCACCAGCACTGTCATTCCAATCGATTGGATCGCGCCCTTTCTTCTTTCCGATGAGCGCCGTAAGGGGAGCAATAATAGAAGAGAAACCATCTACGAATCGACGATAGTAGGAGCACATGCCGATGAAAGCTCGCAGGGACTTGGCAGTTGAAGGGGTAGGATAATCTTTAATTGCCTCGAGTTTTTTTGGATCGGTTTGAAGACCTTGCTCATTGACAATGTACCCAAGATATTTCAATTCGGATTTACAGAACTCGCACTTCTTCAAATTGACGGTAAGACCTGCTTCCTTCAACCTATCACGAACCTTACGAATAAGTCGCAGATGACTATGAAAATCACGGGAAACTAGAATTAGATCGTCAACGTAACCGAAAATAAAGTCATCGGAATCAGGAGTATATTCGAAATTGACTATCATGTCAGTGAGCCTCTGCATTTCGGACGCCGCGTTTGTCAATCCAAATGGAAGACGCACAAATTCGAACAACCCTCTTTGCGGCACGATAAAAGCCGTCTTCTCACAACTAGCCTTGTCCGCCAAAGGAATCTGCCAAAAGGCACTCCTAAAATCAAGCGATGTCAAAAATTTAGCACCGCGTAGGTTATCAAGAATATCCTGAACCCGTGGCAGAGGATAGGAATCGCGTATGGTGACGCTGTTTAATTTCCTACTGTCAACACAAAACCTGACACTACCATCCTTTTTGGTAACCATCACAACAGGGGAGGCCCAGGGTGACCGCGATGGACGAATAACCCCCAACTCCAACATTTTATCGATCTCTTCATTGAGGACCTTAAGCTTGACAGGAGACAAAGGATAATAACGCTGACGAATTGGAGAACCGACAGTCTCGATTTTGTGAGAAAGCCACGAAGTACACCCTAAACCCGCCTTATCTGAGGATATTTCCTCGAACTCATTAATAACTGACTGAAGCTTAGTTTCCTGATCAACCGTGAGGATCGTGCGTGGATGAACATAACGAACCTCGCCTATAACTGGAGGGTTAAGACTTGGAACATGAGGTGGCGGGACAAAAAGCTTCCCAGACAAACCATCCGCGAACGCCTTTTTTAGAATGTCAGTAAGACCGCAAGAATTCCAAAATTCGATTCCCAAAATAAAAGCTGTCGGGAGATCACGGCTTACGAGACAGGGATGCAAAACACGGATACCGCTAAAATAAATTGGGATATCCAAACTGCCCAAAATGTTGATAGGAGAGTTGTCAGCGGAAACGACATGAGGACGAACGTCTTTACAAAAAGCTAAACCGAGTCCTGATAGAAGAGTAACATCCACTAGGGAAGTCTGCGCGCCAGAGTCTAAAAGCGCTAATACCGGAGAATCCGTAACACTAACTTCAATAAAGAGTCTATTATCCGGGATTTTATTAATAACAACGGGTGCCACTGTTGGGCCTCTCAGCACACCCTTTACTAGTTTTTTTGACGAAGCAGAATTGCAATGAGGACATTCGCGTGTAATTACACCGACGCGCTTGCACTTGAAGCATACTGCTCCAGTAATGTTAGGACAGCTACGGTAGTTGTGCCCTGTCGCATCACACTTCATACAGACCACAGGCCCGGGGATATCAGTACTAACCGCGTTGATGGGTGCTATTGAAAAACGAGAGGGACGCGAAGTTTGGAAAGCTTCGAAATTTCTCGCGACCTCTAACAGTCCATCGATATCCCTGACTACGTTGGTCGCAAGACAAGGGTGATATTTAGGATTCATGCCATATTTAACAATATTAAACAGACTATCTTCGGATACCGGAATGCGGAGTTTAGCGTTGAGATCGCGTGCTTGAATAACGAAATCGACTACGGATTGATTCGCCGACTGTGATAAAGCGCGGAGTTGACTCTCGACCTTGAAATCGTAATCGGCTATATCGAAAGTTTTAAAATAAGCAGACTTGAGCTCTGTGTATGAAAGTCCTGGATACCTGATAGCCCTAAAATATTTCAAGGCACTGCCCGACAACAACTCATGAAAACGCCTAACCACATAAGATGGACCAACACAACGCGCAATTCCTTCTTCCTCTACACGAGAAAAAAATTCGCGAACACAAGTTTCACCGGAAAAATTCAAATTCCACTTGGTAAGAGATTCGCCTTTAATAAGGGTTGGCGGAGTATATCCGGATGTGCGCAGGTCCTGGAAACGAGGTTCCGTGTCAAAAAACTGCTCCTCACCACTAGCCATCGGGTCTAAGACTCGTGGTTGGTAGGGGTTCTGAATTGGGGTAGCACGGGGTGTATCACCGATAGGCTCTTCCATACTTAGATGCGACATCATAAAAAAAAATTAGGCGAGAAAAAAAAAAAATTAGGGCAAAAAAAAAAAATAGGGGAAAAAAAAAATTAGGGGAAAAAAAAAAATTAGGGAAAAAAAAAAAAATTAGGGGAAAAAAAATTAGGGGAGGAAAAAAAAATAGGGGAAAAAAAAAAATTAGGGGAAAAAAAAAATTAGGGGAGAAAAAAAATTAGGGGAAAAAAAAATTAGGGAAAAAAAAATTAGGGGAGAAAAAAAAATTAGGGGAGAAAAAAAATTAGGGAAAGAAAAAAAAATTAGGGGAGAAAAAAAAATTAGGGGAGAAAAAAAAATTAGGGGAGAAAAAAATTAGGGAAAGAAAAAAAAAAATTAGGGGAGAAAAAAAATTTAGGGGAAAAAAAATTAGGGGAAAAATATTTAAGGGGAAAGAGTAAAAAAAAAATTAGGTAAGTCCTGGTCAAGTTCTGATCAAGTCCTGGTCAAGTCCTGGTCAAGTCCTGGTCAAGTCCTGGTCAAGTCCTGGTCAAGTCCTGGTCAAGTCCTGGTCAAGGGATTTGTGGACAGCGACTACCACCAAGATTACACTTCTCACACGTTGAGAAAAGACGAAGAAAATTAAAAATGCACCAAAGTAAGGAAGCCTGGAACCAAAAGAATACTTAGCCAACGGCTAAGTAAGCGAACAAAGTAACAAGATAAAACTACGTCTGACTTACCGTAAATTCCCTAACGGTTACGGGTTCAAACTACGGGAACTAAGACAACTAGAAGAAAACTCGGGAAATGTCTGTGGGATTGACAAATAAAAATAAAAGTTTAAACAACAATTTTATTATGTATGTTTCAGAAAGTAAAACACAAATCGTATATTTCGTAACAATTATCAATATTATTATATATCAGTTGCAGTGTTGCGAAAACGTGCAGTTTCTTCGAACACCGACGCAGATGACAGGTTAAGTCGCCAGACTAAAACTGCAGTTGAGTAAAATAGAATAAAGCGCTTGAGTAAATTTACGTAAAGCGCTTCGTAGTGGTAGGCTGAAACAAAGACGATAGGTTATTAATCCGCGACCGGGTATCGGTCACCGTCCTTCCAACACAAGAAAAAAAATTATTATAATAACAAATATAAATAAAAATTTCCAGGATTACTTACCATGAGTTCGGGCGCCATTTGCAATGAATTTAGTTGTTAGAAAAATAAATAAATGAGAAAAACAACACATTCACTGACACACGTATAATTTATTGTTTAATGGTACAAAATTACGAATTTGTCGATAATTTACACTGGAGATCACTTCAGCACACGTTTAACACCGAAATCAAAACACACAGATATTAATGGGTTAAAAATTAACAAATAATCTTAAATTTATATTTTAGGTTTTTCTAGGGGTTGAATCAAAATGATTAAGTTTCTCGCGACAAATTTAAGAAGAATAATACTGCAATTTGACGAAAACCAGTCAAAATTCACTCACGTGAAAGGATTTTGGCTGGGCTGAGAATTTTGACTGGGCTGGCGATTAAAAACGGTTGCATGAATTGTTGAAAGGCTGGTGAAGAGTGAGGTATGGCTGATGGATGTTATGATTATATTCGAAAAAATGCAGTAAAAGAAGATATGTGCCCGACGAACGAGGCTTTCGGAATTTAGAGGGTTAGTACGAACAAAAAAAGCTTTGTCCACATTAAAAATCAAATAAGCATTAAGATCACAACTCGATACTGTTAATTAAAACTAACAATTAAATATCGAATAATTTTGAATTGGTTTTGGCCGAATATTACACTAAAATTAAATTATCCTAAATGCACCGAACCGCTCGAAGATGTGCGCGCACCAGTCGCGCCGTGCGCGTCGATGACACCAACCTTCTGTAAGCCCTCAAGGGCAGGACTCGTACATTGGACGGCAGGTTAAATAAACAAACCCGTTCAGGTCTGACGGGCACTGGATGGAGGACTGTGGCTCCCAGTCGCAATCAGATCGTGCTAGACGCACACACAGGATCACACGCCGGCCGGCAAGAGAACCAAGCACTCGGCGCACCGCTTGCAGCCGTTACACCGCACAGACCCTCAGAAAAATAAGGGGAGGGCTCCTTATGGGATCACAAAAACGTGGACACAAACTGTACTACTCGGATCGCAAAACGTGGACAAAAACTGTAGTACTCCGGTCAAAATACTTGAATACTCAAGCAATTTTATTAATAAGATGCTTCTTGTCTCAAACTCAAAATCTCAATGACAATCCTTCAACCAATTTTTTCCTTGAAAGAAAACCAAAGAACGAACGAAATCTAATTTTTGAAATTCAAATTTAAATTTAAAAATACCAAAATGACAGTTTGCCAGACCTAAATCTATAAGTAAATAAGGCTACGAACTAACGAACGAAACTCGTACAATTGAGAATAGCGACACCTAACGGAAACTGAGCGAACCATTTCCGAAAGCATGTAATCTACCAAGTGAAACCAAAATTCATGCAAGCTAAGACATTAGAAAAAGAGTACAACTCGTCTGTAACAGATGGCGCTGTGCCATGATGAATTTAAATAAACAACGGATAGGTAAAAATAAACTCTTAAACCGTAGCGTAATGCTACAGGGGGTCTTTAAAAGTGTGCTTGATTTCCTAAGGGGTCCGTGGGCAAAAAAGGCTAAGAAACGCTGCACTAGAGCATCATAACACAAAGCCTATTCAAGCAAACCCTCGTACGTCAAGATCGAACACTGAATAGGCGCAACCCTTTGCGGACATCTCAAGCTCTGTAGCGTTCCTGAGAGCCTGGTAGCTCGCCAAGACGAGGGCAAAACCAAAGCCATCAAGCTTACATTCGTCAAGTTGGATCATTATGTGGCGGGCACCATGCTAAAGTTTCACATACTTGTACTAGTACGAAGTATGGACCGCTATATGGCGGCACCGCTGTCCTAGGAAACCGCCAGTGCGTATCAAGATCCTCAACTCCATTTTCCGCATTTGTTTGGGGGTAAATCAGCGCACTTTCATTGTAGTCTAAGATCCCGATATAGAACGACCTTCACCGAGATGTTTATTTGATGAAATGTATTTTATATTTAATTTAATATGTCAATAAATATATTGCATATGGGTTGCCTAACAAATTTTAGTCCAGGGTATGTTTAATTTAATAATTAAAATAATCAAACCGGTGAAATGTAAAAAAAAAAAATTATTTAATTTTTAACAAAACATACCCTGGACTAAAATTTGTTAGGCAACCCATATGCAATATATTTATTGACATATTAAATTAAATATAAAATACATTTAATTGTGATTTAATCAAATAAACATCTCGGTGAAGGTCGTTCTATATCGGGAATTCGGGATCCTCTACTATTGCTACTTCTCCACGCAGCAGTCATGTTCATGTCGTTATGCCATTTAACGCACACAACCAATAAAATAACGTTTTTAGGCGGCTTTTGCATAAATCTAAAGATAGTGTTTTTTTTTATTCAATGATAGAGCATCATATCATAAATCTAAAGCAACCCCTCTCGTAAGTTAAGATCGAATACTGATTAGCTTAGGGCTGCCATCTCTAAATTCACCGCACCCGGAAAATAATATTATAAAAAAAATTGGGCAAGTGCGAGACCGACTCGCGCATGAAGGGTTCCGTACCATAATCTGTAACAAGTTTGTTGTATGGGAGCCCCACTTAAATATTTATTTTATTTTATTTTTAGTATTTGTTGTTTAGCGGCAATAAAAATACATCATCTGTGAAAGTTTCAACTGCCTAGCTATCATAGTTTTTGAGATACAGCCTGGTGACAGACGGACGGACGGACGGACAGCGAAGTCTCAGTAATAGGGTTCCGTTTTTACCCTTTGGGTACGGAACCCTAAAAACAATCGCTCTATTTTTCATTCGCACAAAAAGTGTCCGGATTTTCTGACATCTTGACATGGGACAAAAGCCCACCGGACGGCCTCCAAACCAGGACAAATCCGGGGCAACCCTGATGGATGGCAGCCCTAGATTAGCTGCAACCATTTGCGGACATGTCAAGCTCCACAGCGTTTCTGAGTGCCTGGTACTTCAAGACAAAATCTCATCAATGCCTTTGCGGATTCTGCGGCGGACATCAAACGAATGAAGCGATAACAATTTCCCCTTCTTCCGTTTCCTCTCTTTCGTACTTTTGTTGTTTTTTACGAGTAAATTGCATTTTGTTACTTATTTGCGCAAACGTTTGCCGATTTTGTTGTGCCGTTTGTTTTTGAATTGCAGAGTTGTACGGATAAGGAAACAAGACGGTAAAATTAATAAGGAAGTTTCAGGGAGTTGGATAAAGTATGTAAACACATTATTGTCCATAAAAGCAATTAAACAAAGCTACTGAAAGCTTAATGCGCTGGACCGGCAATCTAGAGGTACCGGGTTCGATTCCTGGTCGATTCCAACTTCCAACATGTTACGCATTAAAAAAAAATCTTAGAGCTTTGATCTTTGTATCAATGGTTTAAAACTACTAAAGTAAACACATATAGTGGTGATTGGTGATGTATCGAGCCATTATGTCATTAGATACGACTAATTAAGTCTTATAGGAAGATATATGGTTCAATTTAACACACATACCACTAAGATAGGGTGGCCATAAAATGGGAACGTCGACCGGGATAAATCGCACGCAGGACGGACCGCCCCGACCGGGGCAAAGTACTGAAATGGGCGAATCCGTCGCTCGGTTTAGACATGTCCCGGCGTGTCGGGATATAGCGATCCTACAGGCCTACACAAAAATCTACAGATCTCATACTATGCGACTATGAAAGCCATTGAAAATGTAATCCATACTATTACTATTACTATAATTACTATCCATACTATCCATATCCATACTAATATTATAAATGCGAAAGTGTGTCTGTCTGTCTGTTACCTCTTCACGCTTAAACCACTGAATCGATTTTGATGAAATTTGGCATGGAGATAGTTTAAGATCCGAGGAAGGACATAGGATAGTTTTCATCCTGGAAATTATCCATAAAAAGATTGAAAAGTGAGTAAGTAATTCATGATGACATTGATGACCCTGTAGGAAATGTAATTATTAGACCAAAAGCACAATTGCTCTTACATTTGCTTAGGCGCTTTTAATAATCCTTTTTATTAATTAAGGTGATTAGGTGGATATGGATATCTATCGTGTTGTACGAGGTTGCTTCCATACTTCCAAGCTCCACGCGGACGTAGTCGCGGGCAAAAGCTAGTTTAGAATAAAGCACATGGAAAAAAATGTTTTCTTACCGTGCGCGTAAGGGACCCGCTATCGCCTACATTTTTGTAGCCCCCTAAGATGGCTCAAATTGTAGCTTAATTCAATCCCGATAAAAAAAAAACCGTTTCTTAGCAAGCTCAAAAAATGTTGGAAACTTGTTGCTAAATTTTGAAATGTTAAATTTTAGAAAATCTCAAATAGTTACCGACCGATTTTAGTCATTCAAATTGCACTTTGAAGCGCCCCGGCAGACGCAAGTTTTTACATATAGCACATTCGCGTAACTCTCATATTTGCAAAACTACAGGCAAATGTCACAATTTCATAAATCGAGGCACTATACTCGATCAGGAAAACAAAAATGTTAGAACCGTATATGTCAAGCTTGCACGCTTCAGCTTAAAAAGCTATTACACTTTCCTAAATTAGTCACTGACGAGAGGGATGCAGTATAGTAATACGAAGGAGTGAGATGGAGTTATCTCCATACGTATTTCACATATTGCTGCATCTTTCTCGTCGGTGACTTATTTAGGAAAGTGTAAAAGTCGCATTAGGCAGCCTGTCCGCAGATGCGGAGATAAAATGGACCAATCACGTTCCTCCGATTAAATTGCTTTTCTTTCGGGCTTGATAAAGACGCAGCCCAAGTAGCACACAGGTTCTGAATAACAGAATTTTTACAGAACATCTTGGACACACTAGCCGCTGAAAACTGCTGTTTTACAGCATTATATGCGCATATAATGCGTTATAGTAGCACTAGCTGTGCCCCGCGGTGTTACCCGCTCATCCCACGGGAACACTAAATTTATTCGGGATGAAAAGTATCCTATGTCCTTCCCCGGGACTGACACTATCTATATACCAAATTTCATCTAAATCGCTTCAGCGGTTTAAGCGTGAAGAGGTAACAGACAGACAGACAGACAGACAGACACACTTTCGCATTTATAATATTAGTATGGATAGTATATAGTATATAGTATAGTATAGTATATAGTATATCATCATTCATCATCATTTCAGCCATAGGACGTCCACTGCTGGACACAGGCCTCCTCAATTGACTTCCACATGGGCCGGATAGAAGCGACCCGCATCCAGCGAGTCCCCGCAACCCTGACCAGGTCGTCCGACCACCTTGCGGGTGGCCGTCCTACGCTGCGCTTGCCGGTACGTGGTCTCCACTCGAGAACCTTTCTGCCCCAACGGCCATCGGTTCTTCGAGCTATGTGCCCTGCCCATTGCCACTTCAGTTTGCTAACCCTGTTTGCTATGTCGGTGACATTAGTTCGTCTACGAATCTCATCATTCCTGATTCGATCACGTAGAGAGATCCCGAGCATAGCCCTTTCCATAGCTCGCTGAGTGACTCTGAGCTTCCTTAAGAGGCCCATAGTTAGAGACCACGTCTCGGCTCCGTAGGTCATCACCGGTAATACGCACTGGTTGAAGACTTTTGTCTTCAAGCACTGAGGTATCTTGGACGAGAAGACACTTCGCAGTTTCCCGAACGCTGCCCATCCGAGTTGAATCCGTCGATTGATCTCTTTCTCGAAGTTGGACCTGCCTAATTGGATCGTCTGACCTAGATAGACGTATTCGTCGACAACTTCGAGGACCGAGTTCCCAACCAATACTGGGGTGGGTGCTACATGGACATTCGACATGATCTTCGTCTTGTCCATGTTCATCTTAAGGCCTACCTGTTGGGATACTCGGTTGAGATCATCCAGCATTATACCGAGATCCTCCAGCGTCTCCGCCATGACCACGATATCGTCAGCAAACCGAAGGTGCGTGAGGTACTCGCCATTTATGTTGATGCCAAGTCCTTGCCATTCCAAGAGCTTGAAGGCGTCTTCCATTGTGTTGGTGAAGAGCTTCGGAGATATTACATCTCCTTGTCTCACACCTCTCTGCAATGGAATCGCCTCCGTACACTGGTCTTGTACTCGGACTGACATAGTGGCGTTGTTGTACACACTCCTGAGCACCTCGACATACCGATGGTCAATTCGGCATCGCTGGAGGGACTGTAGTACTGCCCATGTCTCGACGGAATCAAAGGCCTTCTCATAGTCCACAAACGCTAAGCAGAGTGGCAGATTATACTCTTCGGTTTTCTGTATAACTTGCCGCAGCGTGTGTATGTGGTCTATGGTACTGAAGCCTTTTCGAAACCCGGCTTGTTCGGGAGGCTGGAATTCATCGAACCTGCTTGAGAGACGATTCGTGATGACCCTAGAAAAGAGCTTGTAGACATGGCTCAGAAGCGAGATGGGTCTACAATTCTTGAGCATTACTATAGTATATAGTATATAGTATATAGTATATAGTATATAGTATATAGTATATAGTATATAGTATATAGTATATAGTATATAGTATATAGTATATAGTATATAGTATATAGTATATAATATATAGTATAGTATAGTATAGTATAGTGCTGAACATTGCCTGAATAACAAGGCATGTGGTACTTCATTAGTCATCCGCAAAATTGGGATAAGTGTGGACATACTAATCGCTTTAACGAAGCTAAAAGTAAATTATCAGTGGAATTGAGGTATGCAGAAACGCATTTTACAAGCTTTTATTTACTTTCACCTGTCCCGTTGTAATGGAATTTTGCAAGTTAAATGACCCACTTTCCGGTTTCCGATTGAATTGAAATTTTGCACGAATGCAAATCGCGTGACAATGCAATATCATGATGACATGGAGCTGATCTGATGATGGAGCTGCAAGGTGGCCATATTAACTCCGTTATAAATAAAGCAATCATATCGAGTTTGGGCTCTTTAGAATCGTCTCTGTGAGCAATTGACGGATGTGAAAATAAAAGTACAGTCGTCTACAAAAGCTTGTCATAAAAATGAAATTTTTGACAGAAACTTTTTAATTTTATCTTCGATACGAAGACGATAACGGTGAAGGGTCTACGTGCGAAGCCTGATTGTTTAATTTCCGCTCCGGTTCAGTATACAGATAGTAGCCATTAAACATAATCCTAACCGCGGGTGATTTGTGAAGCTAAATCATGCTCGAATGAATGTGTAATGTGGGTATTGTACGCAGGTTATAACTATAAATAATCAAACGAATAATTAATTCATATGACCTGAGTGTAATACTATTTGCATCGGATTACAGTTAATACCCGCTTTTATGGTTGAATCGGAATTGCGAATGAATGATTCCGTAACACTATTCGAAAAGAACATGTATTATGGCCTAGAACCTTCTAGGCGATAATATATGTTTTTCGCCCGTGTAAAACTTTTTTTATCGTAGGTAGTTGGGTAAAAAGTATTCAGTAGCCATATTTAGATGACCAGCTATCTCTGTACCAAAATTGGTTAAAATCCGTTCAGCCGTTTCGGCGTGAAGGGCGGACAAAGAATTTTTTACCAACAAATGGTGCTGTACCTACGACTGACCTTTCCATAGAAAACTGTTTTTCAATACAATTTTATTAATAGTATAGATAAAGAGTTGATCTGATGATAGAATCGGAAGCAGAACCGAATTTTGAACTTATCCTATCGAACGTTTATGCTAAAAACTTCAGCTATCAAAATATTATTCTATTCTATTCTATTCTATTTTTGTCTGTAAACTTAAATTTTAAGAATCAGACACAGCTCCGAGATATTTTAAACTAACATTATATGTGCTTATATCTGCTTTGCCCTAAGGTTAACTAGTAGAGAATGCCTCATGGCGTTAAGTCCGCCTTTTGTACGTTAAGTTTTTCTTTTGTGCAATAAAGTTTAAATAAAGAAATAAATGACTAGTGCCACAAAACAGATAGGTACAGAAATCAATTTACTCTCGAGCAAACGCACACATAGACATTGCTCACGGACACGATATCTCGGACCAGTTCAGACCAGTGCGAGCGCGAGTACCATCCGCTTGACGTGTCCGTGAGCAATGTCTATGTGTGCGTTTGCTCGAGCGCGCTTGTATGTAGATTGATTTC